>CM060922.1:502721955-504048621 GCA_030737875.1 Allium sativum | reverse complement strand
AATTATCCCCGGGTGTCTAGAATGTGACTCTATATCTATCCAGTATATTAAAACTTCGAATATACGTTCATGACGCGTATACGCGAAATCTATATATACTCGATTGTCCATATTCAAAATAAATAAATAAATAAATACGTATAAAGCGATTTAAATTTTAAAACAAAATTGTTTTCATTTGAAAAATATACTCTTCACACTCGTTCTAGGATACTACTGATCCTATCTCTAACGAGTCATTCTAATTGGATATTACTAATCCAATATCTGATGAATTCTTTCGTATGGTTCTAATGTGTCTTGTTCTCGAGCTCTGATACCAACTGAAAGAACCCGTAACTTCCCCGTTAAGGAAAGGGCGGATACTTTGAGAACAACACACAAAAGGACGCAGATGGAAGAACATTTCATTGTTATTACAACAATTCCATCAGATTCAAGAATATACAGAGTATAAATGAATAAATTACATTCGATAAATATCAGAGATTACAATAAATTACATAGCAGCGGAAAAATAATACAAAAGCACAACTAGAAGTGATACACGGATACAGAGCTTTCCGAGCATCGTTCCAGCTGTATATCAGGACCCTGTGAATATAAATCTGCAAAACCAAAACTACTAGCTGCCCGTGCGGAAAATAGGGGCACCCGGAGTTTAGGTTAAAACAATAAACTCCAGGTCAGTCATGTGACTGGTGTGAGAACTAAAACAGTTATTAATATTGGTTTTAAAGTTAGGTAAATCAAGGGACCACGCCGTATAACACGGAACGGGTTTCCTCCCAAGAATACCAGTGCATTGAACAAACAGCGCAATGCTAAATAAAGGAAAATGAAGCTGTTATAAGACCCAGGTCCCATCACACAATGCAACGCAAGCCGGAGGATAGGGTTTTTACCTTATAACAGCCAAAGCATGCTTGATACGTTTAACACATTATTTGATACTATTATAGGTGTATAGTGCCAAAACAGTTTCAATCATAAGTATCAATCATAGGCGGCATAGCTACCATCTACTATGTCGCCATACTAGGCTCTACAAATAAAACCGAAACACACGTATTGGAAATTGGATTCCATCATGAGCCGAGGCAAGGGGCAAGCTCCTCTCCGCATTCGAGACACTCTAGCAAATGTCCCAGGACCCCACTTTGATCCTTGGAATCGGCTGGGCCGGTCCTCTCTTACTTTTGAGGATTAGTTATTCCTGAACACACGTTTCCCGGTCCTTACAGACCTATATCCGAGGCGCCTCGCATTCCAACAACCACACAGGTGAAAAGTATATAAATGTCAGGGCTGGTAGGTCACTGACACCACCCTAGCTAGAAAGAAACGTCGTGCTCTCCCAGTGGTCCGTCTACCGTTTTTGACTCATACCGAGGTGTGAGGCTCGCGAATTCACGTTATACACAAAGCTATGCCACACAGGCCGTGCTTTGATCATCAACCACAAGACTTTGCTTTTCAACAGAAGCCCTGATCAATTGCCACTTACGCATTCCACACTGGCAATTCACTCCATGCGACTGATGTCCATCGATATACAACCTCTGAGCTCGTACGTCTCAGAGAAGGGCGTTAAGCAAGAGAATAAATTCTCCGCCGCCAAACAGATGTATATTTAATAGAGATCAATCAACACAGAATAAAATCCAATGTCAGACACACAATCCATTTACAAGTTCGTTCTGGGTCTGAACGAAACCGGAGGCACTTTCCTCGCATATCCATCCATCTCCAAGTACGTCTGGACGATCACCGACTGTTTTCCCTCATCTTGGGTGTACAGCCCAATCAAGATCATCAGTAATCACCCAAACGATGTGAAGACTTCCGGTCTTCGACCACCGTCTTCATCTTCGACATCTCGTCGAATCGGTTATTCAGAATGGGTATAACCCGGCCTTTCTGAATAACCGACGTATATAATAAACAAATGTTACACAAACACAACAAACGCCCCATTCCAATTCAGAATATTCTTTTATTCACAAAATCACATTCTTAGGGAAATGTTCCCATAAATTTTATCCAAGATAAATTCTTCTAAATTTATCCTATAATCTTCCTTTGGATATCATTTCAAACCATTTTATGGTTTTCCAAACTAGTCGGGATTAGCGAACCACACCGAAGTAATTATTTATTTTATTTCCCAATCCCAACCTATATATCCTATGGAGCAAAACTGGTGACACTCCATTCCTAACACCATGGTGTTATCGGTAAAATTAATTACCATTTCACGTTCAAATCTAATTAAAGATTTAACTATCGCTTTGGAGCAAAACTGGTGATACTCCACTCTCGATCACTTTTCAGATTTGATAATTTAAATTATCAATTCACATTTTAATCTAGTTAAAGATTCATTAAAACTCCACTTAGTTTTAATCTTCTCAAAAATCAACATCTTGCCTTTAACTGGGTTAAAGAACCAATGTCATCTAAAACACGATTCACGATAAACCCAAAATCACATTCTATTGTTAATCAGGTTAAAGAACAGGTGTTGTTCAAAACACCGCTCACGATAAACCCAAAAACCAATTCAAATTCAATTCCAATTAAATATCATTTAATTGATACACTTCATTAACTCTAAATAGAAAGATTTAATCTTTTTCTTTCTTGGGCTTAAGAACAGTGTTAATGAAGACACCATTCACAACAAACCCAAATCACATTTGATATTAAATACAAGGCACTGAATAGAAAATATACCGGCTTAAATTCAATATCAAATCCTACAACCAACAAATATCGTATTGGAAATAACAATATAAAATATATCTTTCAAATTCCCATAACAATATCTGTATAGTCACGAAATTCAACATCGAAATATTCCGAAGATAATTTCGATTCAACTCCAGTCCAATTCACGTATTGGGAATACTGATTACTTTTAAAATTACTTTCAAATTCAATTTATTTATTTCAAAAATAAATTGATTTTAATTCTAGTTCAAAACTAGTTCATTTCGACAAAAATCTATTTTTATCATTTCAAATATGGAATTTTTCAGCCCAATTTTTCCCAAATCATTACTTATGATTTTACACAAATTATAGATATTTTTAATAATTTTATCAAGGCCCGTACAGTCGATTTCCATCAACGGCCATCGAACTGCACTTACAGCGACCTTTTCTAAATTTGATTTGGACATAATTCCAAATCCAACCGTTAGATTTCAAATTTCTAATATTCATTGGAAAGCTCTTTTCGATACGAACCCAACGGTTCCGGTTTTAGGAGAATCCGACGGTCGGATCTCCCGCAACGTCAACTCAAAGTCAATGGTAGAAATTCACGAACTGCCGCGGCGCGGTGCGTTCTATTCAGGCCATTATATATATATAATATATATATATATATATTATATTTCGTCGATTTCCTTTTAAAACGTATTTTATAAATCGTTTTAAATTCGTTTTCAAAACCATTTCAACGCTACATTCAATTTCAAATCAAAATTGAATATTTCATATCATTACTATATAAATGATAATATTTTCAAAACGTTATATTTTGAAATCACTTCTTTTCTATATTCATTATAAAAACAAATATAATCGATATAAATATCGTTCACGTCAAAATAGCGCAACTCTAATCAACACGGCTTTATATATTTCAATAAATTCGTTATTCTATTCAACAAATGAATATTTATTCTATTCAACACATGAATCTATATTTCTTTCAACACACGACCAATCTCAACACATGAGTACTGTCAACACATCACTATTTTTGTTATGTAAAATATTTTATAAAACTATGGTATCTATCGTTTGATTTTTAATTAGACTCCACCGTGAAGTAGTTCTAATTTTAAATATGATAAAGATGTATATTTTATTATTAAAATATTCTACTCAACACATAAATAGTTTCAACACATGAACATCGTCAACACATGACTATTTTTATATTCAACACATGAATTTTCTTTTATAACATTCATTATTTTTCCCGATTGGAATGAGGCCCAATCAATCACCATATAACGTTAATTATATGGATTCCATACAACACATGTATATAATAGCAACGACAAACAATCAACCATCATCCAAAGTGCACCACACATCTGCATAAGCATCAAATATAAATATTCGACGCTTACACAGTCTGTCGACCAATCGATCGACATTCAATTAAATAATTGGGATTAGTGTACCCAAATATCATCCCAACACCCGTGTGGGGTTTCAAATCAACAAACACATATTTTTATTTGTGCAGCTGGGCAATGTGTAAAATTTATCGTCCCAATCAATGTCCTTCAAATAGGTGTACATAAACAAACCGTCCGGTTTGTAAATGAATATTTTATTTTATTCACCTCACGTTAAAAATTATATTTTTAACGATAAAATATTTTAATTCAACACATACACATTTTATTATCGATTTCACCTCAACAACACAAACAAATTTCACAACACATCAAACAAGCATACAAGCCATCCATGGTCTGTGGATGACGGGTGTCGGGTGCTGCTAAACACCGTCTGCATCCTAGTATATATATATATATATAACTAGAAAAAGAAATTTAGAGTGAGAAGTTCTCACCAATAGCTAAACCAAACGCAACGACTCTTCTTATGTAGAAATCTTCGTCGTGCTCGCCTTTTTGCCAATTTCACTGCCCGTAGTCACTATATATATAAAAATCACATTTTTATATTGTTGCTATGTATATAAAAATCACATTTTTATACTACTACTATATAGATAAAAATCCCATTTTTATACCGCTGTTCATATAGTAAAGATCAAACCTTTACTATCTATATAATATAAAAATAGTATTTTTATTATCTCTACTATATAAAAATCATATCTTTAATATCTACATTATATAAAAATCTTATATTTATATCTTCTATAAGTTAAAAATCGGATTTTTATTCTCTCTATAATATAAAAATCATATTTTTATTTACTTCATATGTCAAAACCCATAGAAGCTTTAAAACGGAGAAAACTCACATATTTTCTATCGCCCGGATTTGTTGTTCTGCCTCCAGAAATTGCAAACGAGCTTCAATCTTCACACCATCTTTTTTTTTAGCACAAGCACGCCATTCTGAACAACTTTTGCCTAGTGGTCGTCTTGCCGAAAATGTGCCATTTCGCCGGAAATCGCGAAAAGACAACATTTTGACAGTGTTTGAACAGCAGACTTCGGACGTGTTTTCCCGATAACTCCGCAATGCAAAATAGGGCTTATCATATACCAAATCGAAGAGAAAATCGTGCTCTTCGACTTTGGTCTTGAGGAACTTTGGCCAGAAATGCACGGTTTGGGAGTTATGGGGCAAAACAGATCTGGCTGTTTTTCTACATACGGGAATTTTTGTGAAAAAGAGGGATTTTGGGTTTGTGGGGCCCACGGCCAAGGGGAGGGCGGCCAGAGGCGGAGGCGGACCTGATGGGGCGTGGGGAGGCTGCAGCAAGGTGGTGAAGGCGCTGGAGGGGCCCACGGCGGCGGGTTTCGGTTGATTTGGGGGTTAGGGTTTCTAGAAATGGAGAGGGAGAGAGAGAATGAAGGAGGAGAGAGAAAAGAGGAGGAGGAGGAGGCCGGCGGTGCGCGAGGGGGGGGGAGTGGCAGCGACGTGAGGGGGGGGGGGGCTGCGGTTTCTTCCTTTTTTTTTTATACGGTGAATGAATGAGAGGAGAGAAAGGTAAGGGTTGACTTTATATAATAATATATATTTAATTTAATTTATTCCACAAAGTTACTTTTTCATTCGAACTCCAAATCGAACCCAACGACTGTCGCCCCTAGCTAATTACCCCCATTCCGAACACAATGGGATATGTATCATAAGCTGATTCGATCGTTTCGATCAGTTTTCGTCAAATTTACATTTAAATCATTATATTGAATTTTAAACGTACATTTCTATTTACCAAGGTCACATACTAACTCGAAAAATTCCAGAAAAATGTTTTCTAGCTTCGTATTGACGATACGGTCCTTACAAAACTAGTTTCGTCGAATTCTGAGAACGTTGGGAAAATGGCCATTTTCCAGTCGATTAAAATCAACTGAAACTGGTCAAACGCGTTTTCATTTGCCACGCTCACATATTGATTCGAAAAATTATGAAATTTGGAATCTAGCAATAATTTGACATCACGGACCCAACAAAACTGGTTTCGTCGAAATCCGAGGTCGTTTGCAAAATGTCTATTTTTAAGGGCCTGAATTCCATAGTGATTATTCAGAATTTTCAACTGGACATATCTTTTGATTCCCGCTATGAAATCTCAATTTGTCGGATTCGCTGGAAAGATATCATCAATTAGATTCTAATGTTTTTGGTTTCACTAAAATCCGGTTTGTTTTGCACCCGGTACATTCAATTGAAGTTTGAAATCGAATTATCGAACTACCGCGCCATTTTCAATTCCTTTTATAATTATATATAAATATTTATATTCAACGACGATGCGCATATAATATATACGTTCGATTTCTATTCAAAATAAATTTCTCGTCGATATTATTTAAAATAATTCATTTTAAATATTCAAAATTCGCTAAAATTGCCAAAATAAAAATTTTAAACTGGCCCAGATTTTCGGGTTATTACAAACTGACAGTTTACTAGTGTTTGTAAAACTAGGGAAAATCTGTTCTAGTGGATATAGACCAGTCTAGGGTTTTGAGCGTAGGGTTAGGACAGGAGCAAAGAGTTCGCGAGTTTACAGGGTTTGTAAGCGGGATCTGTGTTCAACACCTAGTAGAAATCTTAGGAAGGCAGTAGTAGGCAGGATTTTGCCGAAGCTGGGTATATCTTGTGTCATTTACTTTCTGCATTTCTATTTCTGCTAAGTTCTGTGATCTTTGAATATTTTAATATCTCGCGAAAATTTAATAAACCCTATTAACCCCACCCCCTCTAGGGTTAATCTAGATACAACAGGATCGACGTGCAAACTACAATGAAGTCGAGCATATATTAGTTGAAACAAAGAGGGAACAAAATGGGAATGTGAACAAAATGGAACTGAGTCGGAATGAGATGTGCCCACACCAAAGTAAATTTATTTATTTATAAATTATTTTAATTAAGGAAATTAAGTTTGTTTAAATTAAATTGTTAACTTATAAGTTAATAATTGCCGATTGCAAGGTCCGAACCCGTAGAAAACAAGTGATGCAGAAACTGTGGCAACAAGCAGAATATTGTGGAACTAATCTAGACCGTGCAGAAGACAAGTAGGGTTTATCGTTAAATTAAATGGTTGTTTAATTTAACTATAACGAACTATTTCAGAAAAGAATCAAATCAAAGTGGGTTTAACTCACTCAGTTTTTATCCCACTTATATTTTATATAAGCCGGGTTTATAATTTGTGTGCTATGGTTGATAATTTTTTGCTGTGTACTGAGTAATATTCGTATATTAAATGAATGGCTTGAATTAAACGTTCGTTTATTTCAAAAAAATCAAATCATTATTTTAACGATTATTTCCAAACAAGGTAACCTACCTTGTTGGTTACGTTTATAATGATATAAATGTTTTAAATTAGAATATGGATGTTTAGATTACTGTTATTATTTATTTATTTTTAAATATTATATCTGTTTTTTGAATCGAATAATATTATTTGAGATAACGTATTTGGATGTATGAAAAAACAGGTTGGAGGGATCCAACTGGATTCCTCAAATTATTATTATTTTCATATTACCATTATATGAACTTTGGACAAACTGATTTAGTTATTGATTGGGATTCAACGTGTGTGTTTTTTTAACTAATGGACAGTATTAGTTGGGTAATTGACATCAGGTGGCCTAAAATCAATCATTTTATAAATATGGATTTACCGTTAGGTAAATCGACTGGAATGAAGTTATAAAATATTTTTTATAACTAAAAACAGATTTTTAAATCTATTATTTTGAAATGGAAATTTACTTAAAAATAAAATAATTATTTATTATTTATTATTTAAGTATTGGTAATTATTAAATGTTTTTATAATGAAAATTATTATGTTAATAAGATTTCCTAAACAGATGAGTAAGAATTAGCTGAACGGTTAAGGGTTGGATTAATTGTTCTAAGGAACAATCAAATAGGTAAATTTAAATTAATTAATTTAAAGGAAGTATTAATTGGAATTGTTTAACAAGATAATCATGGGTTGAGTTTAACTAACTCAATGTTTTATTTGGAATTGGTTATTTAATTAATTTACTTTTAAATTAATCAATTGGAATAGTAAACGAGGAGTTGTTTAATTTTATTAGGACTTTAAAAGGAAATTTATTATTTATTTTAGTTAATAAAGCAGTTAACTAATTTTACAATAGTTAATCTGAAATAAATTATTACTTAAAAATTATAGATTAATTTCATCAAAGGGAAAATGATTTAAGCAATCGATAGTATAGTGAAATATAGTTAAAAATGGGAAAGAGTTTATAATCGGGTATATATTTAAAACCCAAGTTTTTGGAAATGAAGTTATAAAAGAGATTTAAGCGAAAATGATAGCTTAAATGAAATGTTTTCTTAATATTTAAATTAAATAAATAGAAATCGAGATATAAAGGGTTTATATTAAACCTGAGTTTATAAATAAGATTTATAAAAGAGATGTGGAGTTAAAAATTCGATTTTAAATAAGTGAGACTTAATAACGAGATTAAGTGAAATGAACGGAATTGAAATGAGATTTTCAAAGTGAAAAATGGTCGAATGAATTAGAATGGAATAGTATGGGTTGATAAGGAGTTAAGATAAGAATTGGAACCTAAGTGAGAATTAGTTAAGTTGAGGGATTTCTTGAATATTAATCTGATGTTGATTTTGGTCTTCAGGGTTGATACTTAGGTAATTGTTCGCTTACTAATATACGGTCAAGGACAAATGAATATCGAAGGATTTTCTAATGTTAAATAAGAAGTGAAATGCAATGTTCGAAATAGTGAAAAGATTTATAAGTTTTAATTTATTATAATTGAATAAGCCAAGTGGTGCTGAGTACTAAAACAGTAAGTACATTTTTATTTTATGGTTGAATGGTTGTTTATTTAATAGTTAAATAACCAACTACCAAATCTGGCCAATACGATTGTTGGTACGAAAATACCGGGATCAAATTTATATTCGAATACCATTCTGACTAGCAAATATTAAAATGTTGAAGATATCATATGCCGATCGAGATGGAGCATTAGAAGGCCGTAGATCTTCGTAAAATGGAATAACCACTCAAAATCTCTAATTCGACCTGGAGATATACTTGGGTTCTGTCATGGTTGAAATCTATGGATTTGCAAGGACAACTCGCTACTAATCTCTAGGGTGATACTTAGGATGTAGTAGGAGGGAACCTTCGGTTCAACCTGTTCCTAGATGACTTGTATGGACGGATGTCTAACAGAATATTTCTTAAGAGTCACATACATTGATTTTTACAAATATACCGAGTTAGTGACAAAAAAGGGCACTTCTTTCATACCTAGAATATATTTATGTACGTCAATTAGTGATTTGACGGATCTGACGATGTGGCATTCAAAGTGTTGGTGATGTGATGTTCTAAAGGTTGTGTTAAACCTCAAGCCTCTACAAATTGGAAACGGTAAAATCGATTAGGTCGCATGGCTAAGTGGGTCGCACCCAAGTTGGGTGTATAATTACCTATCTAGAGCAACTCCATTTCATTCTTTAATCTATTTCGATGTTGTCCCATTTCGAGAAACAGTGGTTTGAGCCCAACCGTTGGTGATATACATTCGGCACACCCAAGCGAAATGAGTTGTCGGACATGTTTAGCCTAGGTTGCAAGATGTTCTTGTTAGGGGTGAGCATTATTCGGTTAAACCAAATAAACCAACCAAACCAATTTATTTTGGTCGGTTTGGTTTTGAAATTATATCAGTTTGTAATCGGTCCGAAAAAATATTAAGTTCGGTTATCGGTTTAATCAAATTAACCAAAATTTTACTATATTTTCAAAATTATCTGTATTATAATAAATATTTTAGGTTAGTTTAGTTATTTAAGTATATAAAAATTATCACCTATGTGTCAAAATTAAGCATAAAAATCAAAAATAATAATACTATAATCATATATTTATAATTTGGTTCAAATTATAGTGAATATTTTAAACACAAAGCGTAAAACATTTTTAGTTCGGTTTAATCGGATAACCAACCAAACCAACCAAACTTAATTTGGTTGGTTTGGTTTGGTTTTCATTTTTATTGGTTTTAGTTTGGTTTGACAAATTTACCATCGGATAAACCAAACCAACCAAACGCTCACCACTAGTTCTTGTTGAACCCAGTGTATTCCTCTCTAGAGATACACTGTCGGAAGGTGGTCCCATACTTTGCCAGTTGAAAATCCAATTTCCAATAAGAACCCGCGGTTTTTGATTATATACTATATATGTGGAACGTGATATGAAAGCGTTCCAATAAATTGATATTTATCTGTGTTTAGACACTATTATAATATCAGAATAAGACATGATTTCTAAAAAAAGAAATAGTTTTGACTTTAAAATCAAGTTGGGTAATGTTTTTAAACTTAGTGAGTTTTCTCACTCTGGTTCACCAGACTGATCCAGCATTTTGTAAATGCTCGGGTTAGACCAGGTTATACAGGTCTAGGTTATCCAGTGTTGTAAAGTCCGAAGATAAGCTGGAAGAGTTCAGACGTATATATCTAGTGTGTGTTCCGCTGTATGTTGTATCTGAGGACAAATTATTATAACTGTCCAGATGTTTGATGTACTCATAGAATTTGTAAGTTTTGGTTTAAAGCTCTCAATAAAGTTTTTATTTCTGTATTATATTTTATTCCGCTGCGATGTGAGACTCTGATGTTGTTGTGTTGTTCTTTTTTTTCTTCTATTCTTCTATTTCTTTCTTTCTTATCTCACCCTCTATTTTATTTCATTCATTATCTAGTGTTTACGATACTTGAGTTCTGACAAGTGATACGAGTATATGTATTATTGTTGGAGTTCGTGCGTCAAATCCCTCGAGACGTTACACGTTACCTTCACTAGATGTGGATTTTTGGCAAGAGGCTATAAATGATGAGATTGATTCTTTAGAATACAATAAGACTTGGCACTTCGTTGATTTACCACCTAGTTGTAAATATACAGGATGTAAATGGGTACTTACAAGAAAATTAAAACCTGATGGCACTGTTGATAGTTAAAAAGCATTATTAGTAGCTAAATGTTTTAAGCAATGAGAAAATGTAGAGTTTTTTGATACTTTTTCTCCCGTAACTAGAATTATATCCGTTCGAGTTTTGATTTCACTTGCTTCTATTCATAATCTATCAATTCACCAAATGGACGCTAAACCACTTTATTTTTAAATAGAGAATTAGAAGAAGAAATTTATATTGACCAACCTTTAGGCTTTGTAGTTCCTGGTCAATGACATAAAGTTTGCAAATTAGATAAATCATTATATGGTTTAAAACAAGCCCCTCAACAATGGCATGAAAAATTTGATAACTTAATAGTCTCAAATGATTTTTAGAGTTAATGAAAGTGAGAAATGCATTCATTATAAATCAGAAAATGAGATTTGCACTATTATATGTTTGTATGTGAATGATTTAATTATTTTGGATCAAACATTCATGCCATAAGCACAGTCATATCTTTATTAAGTGCCAATTTTGATATGAAAGATCTAGATGAGGCGAGTGTAATCCTTGGTATTAAAATTACTAGGAAAGAGAAGTGACTTTATTTGGATCAATCTCATTACATTAAGAAGATACTAAAGAAATACAATTACTTTGACTGTAAACATACATGTATACTCTATGATCCCAACATAAAGTTACTTAAGAACACTGGTGAAGGTGTAAGACAGTCTGATTATGCGAGCATCATTGCAGCCTTCAGTATGCCACTAATTGTATTAGACCCGACACTGCCGTTGTCATGGGATTATTATGCAGGTTTATCAGTAAACCTAGTGTAGAGCATTAACATTCTATTGAGAGGGTCATGAGATACCTAAAATAAATCATGAACCTTGGATTACATTATGAAAATTTTCCAACTATTCTTGAAGGTTATTCCGATGCAGACTGGAATATTTTATATGATGATTCAAAAGCGGCCAATGGCTATATATATATTTAGCATTGCTAAAGGAGTTGTTTCTTGAAAAATTCAAGAAACATATCATTTTGACTCAGTCTACTATAGAGACTGAGATAATAGCACTACCCACAACTAGTAAAGAAGCGGAGAACTAAAGAAATCTGCTAGTTGAGATCCCCATATAGGAAAAACCGACATCAATGGTGTAATCTACTACGATGGTTCCACGGCTATTGCAAAAAATACCGAACCATTATTACAACGGTAGAAGACGACAATCATAAGCACAATACTGTAAGATAAATCACATATGTAGTGATGACATTTGACGACTATTGAAAAAAGGGACAGAATCGATATTACAACGGTAAGAAATGACAGTCGTATACACAGAATTGTTAGAGAACATCACATATGAAGTGATGAAATTTGGCAGATCCTTTGACGAAAGGACTGACCAAAAAGAAAGTCTTTAATTATTCTAAAAGAATATGACTATTGCCCTGAGATTGAGGAATCACACACAATGGTAATCCGACCTAAATGACTAGCACTACATCAGAAATGCCAATTAGGCAGTGCTCATGGCTGTATCTAAATTAATTTGGCAGTGCTTTGGGCCGTATCAAAAAATGGCGTCTTTGTTACTTAGAGCTTAACCCGTATCAAATTTATAGATTGATACGGCTTAAATCAAATTCATGGTTTGATACGACTCAAAGTCATATCAAATTCATGTATTGATGTGACTTTGAGCTAATTTGATACAGCTTTGAGCCGTATCTAATTTTCAAATTAATACGGCTCATGGTCGTATCTAATTGATAATGAGATACAGCTCACGTCCGTATCTATTCGAAAATTAGATACGGCCATGAGCCGTATCAAATTAAAAAAATACAATTAGCTACTTCATTACAGCAAAGTAACGAGTATGATAGACTGCAAATTCATACAATATATATTACACATGTAACACCCCGTGGATTCTATAACATTAAGCTTCACAAATTAAAGTAGAATTAATTCTAAATGAAAGAATTAAGGGAAATGGGTTACGCCATTGCGTTCGTCTCGGAATTCTGCTTGAGATAGAGTCCGAGTTTGCGTGAATCGGACTCCGTATGAAGGAGTTATGACCTTCGGATGTTTCAGAATAAAATTTAAAATTTCAAACAGCTCGGTTTCAAGTTCAAAATTCGAAAAATAAGATCAAATTGGGCTGGGCGGGAAAATTCCCGCCCAGGGACCAAGTCGACCATAGGGTCGACCATGGTGTCGACCTGGTCACCCCAGGTCGACCATAGTGTCGACCTGGGTGTCGACCTGCCAGTCGACCTACCCGGTCGACCTGGCTAGCTGGCTCTGGCTCTGGCTCGAATTTTTGTGGCTCGGTGTGTCATTGGGGCTGACATGTCACCTCTTGATTGGCTCTTTGGACTTTGTATGGTCTAGATTCCTCCTGTCTTCATCTGACGGCTCAAAACAATCTAAAAATCTATATATACACCCTAAGTCTCAACTAAAATTCAAAAAAAAAAAAGATTGGAGTCGTCCTGCTGCCGGGAAGGAATTGAGTGTAGCCGTCAAGGGAAAGGAGCTTAGGGACGAATCAAATTAAGAAGAGAACTAAATCTTAATCAAATTAATCAACGCAACGTTAATCTACCCAAAGTAACGCATCTCAATTTCAGAACTCAGAATCCAGAATTCAAGATTCTACATTCGTTGTAAGTATAGTAATCTTTCAGAATATGAATAAAACTGTGACGTGATTCGATGTAACTAAAATAGAATTGTGTTATTGTATAATAATGATATGAATTCTGTGTATTGAAATAATTCTGTCATGACTTGTGTATTAATATTTGTGGCACAAATTGATTAATGCAAGCCTATTGGACATTTGTATATGAAAATAATAGCACTTGCAAGTTTGTGGCAAAAACTAGAATTTTATCCCTTTATGTTTATGTCTATGGCATGGACTATATACATTCTCTAAGCCTAAATTAAGGCTTATGTAAACATGTTCTAGATTTGAGACTTTTTATGCCTACATGACTCAAAATCTAGGAACACATTCTTATGTTTATTTGCAAGTATAATTGGATCTATGTTAAGTACCGTTAGGGTTACATAAACTATGCAAGTTCATGTTGAAATAATCTATATGATTAGATGTTCAAATTGGATATTTTGGTGAATATACAACATGTTAGTTTTGTGGTTGACATTATGCCAAGTTAAACATGTTTAAACCCAAGTTTGTATGAGTCTAAATATGCCATTTTATGTGACACCTATTTAGTTATATGCCTATTTGAATGCAAGTTCACATGACCCATTTTTCATATTAGTTGAATCGCTAAATTTTAAGTTCATGCGCCACACACCTTTATGTATTGTAAAATATTACATGTTCTTGATTTCCCCTTTTCTCGCGTTTATAAAGTCTGGCTGAATTGTGTCGAGCCCAACATTTGTTATAATGTTGCGAACGTACAAACGGGGGTAATAACGTTGGGTGTAAAACATGAAAAATGTATGTTGGCATGTTTGGCACATGCCAACGACAATGACATTAAAGCGGTATGAATTGTTATACCCAAGAATAATGGACATGACATTTACATATATAATTGAGAAGTGATAAAATATGTAAATTTAGAAAACACGGTATTCTTAACCCGAGGTTGGATTGAGTTGTGACGTAAACCTGCCCGGACCCGCCCGGCTGTCCAGTAGTCACAACAATACCTATCCAATTTGGGTGGTTAAGCATTGAGCCCAATAAGGACCCGAGGTTAGACTGAGCTACGGTGTAAACCTGCCCGGAACCGACCGACACATCCAGCAACCGTAGCAATATCTGTCTAATGTGAGTGGTCGGTGCTTTTAAGAGGCTAAGGACAGATGGTAGGGTTAAGTCAACTAAAAACACTTAACCAAATTCAACATGTTAACAAGAATTAATGGGTGAGGTTAGGTAAATACAGACACTTAACCACTTAACATGTTTGACTAGAAAACCCTAGTAACGAGGGACCCGTTTCAGCAGTAACCCAAGTTAGGTATCATGGTACCCTGAAACTAAGCAGGGTGGGGCACGATTACCGGGCTGATTGTAAGCGGTCAAAAACGACGGCGGTGGGTGCACAGTGTAGGTTCTAACGAGGTGCGGGCATGCACATACTCCGGAGCAGACAAACATGGCACTGGGGCACCAGTAGTATAACCTACGTATTCTAGAATTGTGTCGGGGCCGCCACCATGGGTCTTGATACACCCCATGGTGGGACCAGCATAGGTATCTACAATTCTTGGGGGCCGTATGACACATATGTTTATGCGAGTAGGAGCCGATCTTTAGAAAATGGGGATCACTTCACCCTCAGCATGGGGTGCCAGTTAGAATAAGCTCAAGTTGGTGCAGAGATATAGTGTGGGTGCGATAGTACATTCGATTCTAAACTACACTTCCTTAGCTTGTGATACTTTCCTGTTTTCAGTTTATATCTATCATGCCCTTTTTCTTATTCACATACTGAAGAGCCACTAGATTTACTCAGGCTTTATGTCTGACTCTATTTTCTTTTCGTCTTCTTTTCTTTCGTTTCCCCCCAGGTCAATAGGGAGGAAGCAACCCAGCTTAGAGTAGATGTATGGTTTGGATCTCTTTTGCTCGGATTATGGCTTTGGATATCACTATAGGGATTTTTGTTACTTTATTTATGTTTTATGCTTCTTTAATAATCAAGACAGTAATGAGGTTGTAATGTTGGAAGTATTCTGAGACAATTATGGAAATGTTTTGTATGAATACATATTGATGAAATAAAAGACTGTTTGTTTTCCGCTGTTTAAAATATTTGTGTTTATATCTGTCTTGTGTTTATCTGTGACTTTTACTTATAAACCTCCACCAAAGTTAAGGCATTCCCTTTGTGAGTGACCTTAACGGAGGTGGGGTGTTTCACTTGGTATCAGAGCATAGGTTTACCAGATACGATAAAAAAAAAATTTGAATTGTTTTCAAAAGGAAGTTTAAAGAAGCATTTTTCAAGAAAAAAATGTTATATTTTTTTTAAAAAGGCATAATCCCCCAAAGCCATGTGCACTGTCTCTCTCTATCCTTCGTTTTGAATCTTTCCTTTCTGTTTCAGCATGTCTGGAGACCTTAACCTTCCAGAAGGAGTACCGATACCTGGCTGGTTTAGGAGGTACTTAGAAGCAAGGGCCAATGGCGCGGGCCCAGCAGACATTACTCCTCCAGTGGCCGCAGTTCCTCCTCCTCCTCCTCTATGTGAAACAGCAAGTGGAAGAATCGCAGAACAAGAAGACGGATAATAGCCAAGGAGGAAAGGACCACAACAATAATAATAAGGCACGTGAGAAAAGGAAATGTTATTTCTGTGGCATTGTTGGGCATATAGTCCAGGATTGTAGAAAGAAGAAGAGGAAGAGGGGAGAATGCTTTCAGTGTGGTGATACTGGACATATCCGCAAGAATTGCCCTAAGAAGCAAGGGCAAGGCCCGCAAGCAGGACCTTCTGGGGGTTCATCTTTAACTTCTTCTTCTAGATGCTTTGTTTTATCTTTCTTATCTTCTCAATCTTATCTTGAGAACCTTTAGAAATATTTCTGTAGAAAGCTTAGTTTATATGTATGATCATCCAGTTCGCACTCTCTTTGATTCTGGCGCATCACACTCCTTTATTTCATATGCTTTAGTAGAATCTCTACACCTAGACAATAGTATGGTAGAAGATCCCTTGGTTGTTTCAAATCCAATTGGGGGCTCGGCTTATTTGTCGATGGTTTGCTTGGATTTGAAAATCTTTATTCTAATTGTTGAATTTAGATGTAGTGCCCTTATTTTGGGCTTCTCAGGGTATGGACTGATCTTAGGCATGGACTGGTTATCCAGTAATGGTGCCATTCTTGATTGTGAGAAAAGAGTGGTTAGGCTCTTGACTTGGCTTGGTAACACTCTAGAAATTTATTGTAATCCCTTGAATGCTGTTATGCTTAGTTATCTAGAGTCGCTTGACGCTTCTGTTGAGAATTTGCAGTCGGTTAGAGCAGTCCGGGAATATCCGGATGTCTTTGAAGAGGTGAAAGGCTTACCTCCGAAGCGGGAAATAGACTTCCGCATATATCTTGTTGATAATGCAAAGCCTGTAGCTCTGCTTGTTAGACACATGGCTCCAAAGGAGAGAAAGGAGCTCAGTAAGCAAGTTAAGGAGCTTCCCGAGAAGGGGTTTATAAGGAGTGTCTCAGAATGGGGTGCACCAATGGTGTTCGCTACCAAAGCAGATCGTTCACTACGTCTTTGTGTGGACTATAGGGAGCTGACTAAGAAGAATAGACACCCGCTTCCCCGAATAGACGACTTGTTTGATCAGCTTGTAGGTGCGTCGAACTTCTCCCAACTTGATTTAGCTACTGGGTTCCATCAGCTAAGGGTAGCTGAAGATAGCATTGATAAAATGGCATTCAGAACCCAGACGGTTTCTTCGAGTGGCTTGTCATGCCTTTCGGTTTGATGAACGCACCCGCTTATTTCGTAGACCTGATGAGCAGGGTGTTCAGAGAATTCCTCAATAAGTTCGTGGTGGTCTTCGTAGACGATATTTTGATCTTCTCAAAGAATGAGGAAGAACATGCTCAGCATCTGAAAGAGATCATGGACACTCTCCGTGCACATCAGCTAAGAGCCAAATTCTCCAAGTGCCACTTTTAGAGAAAGGAAGTAAGATTTATGGGGCATGTGGTGTCCAAAGAAGGGTTGGCCGTGGACCCCGCGAAAGTAGTTGCGGTGCAAGATTGGAAGGCACCAAAGAACGCAACCGAAGTCAGAAGTTTTTTAGGGCTGGCACGTTTCTACCGTAAGTTCATTAGGGATTTTGTAAAAATCTCAGCTCCACGCACAAGGCTAACAAAGAAGAATCTAGCGTTCGCTTGGGACTTGGATTGCGAGTTTTCTTTCCAATGCTTGAAAAGGGCTCTTACAACAGCCCCAGTTCTGACTCTGCCAGATGGAAGCAAGATGTTCACAGTATACACAGATGCATGCGGGATGGGGCTAGGCGTTGTTTTGATGCAAGAAGGGAGGGTAGTAGCTTATGGTGGAAGGCAATTGAAAGTTCATGAAAAGAACTACCCAACCCACGATCTTGAGTTAGCCGCCATTGTCTTTGCACTTAAGTCTTGGCGCCATAATCTCCTAGGTGAGAAATTTGAACTGTATACTGACCATAAATCGTTGAAATATCTTTTCTCGCAGAAAGATCTTAACTTAAGGCAACAGAGATGGATGGAGTTTCTTGCCTCGTATGACTTTGAGATTTCCTATACTCCGGGCAAGGGCAATGTAGTAGCAGACGCCTTGAGCAGAAAGAAGTTGACCCTAAGCCCGCTCTTTGTAGAAAGGCAAAGCTTGGAGTATATAGCCAGTTTTAACTTTAGGCCCTCCTCTGATTTCGTACCGGGTTTGTTAGCATCTCTTGAAGTACGCCCTACTCTTTTGGATACAATAGGGACTGCACAACGTGAAGACCCTCAGCTAGTTGAAGTGGTTGATAAGCTAATTAGGGGTGAGACTTCTAGTCACCTCAATAGGTACTCTATCGATGATAAAGGCTGGCTGAGACGTGATGGAAGACTATGCGTCCCACAAGCAAGGGAGTTGGTAAAGAAGGTTCTTGAGGAAGCACATCATTCCAAGATGACAATACACCCAAGCGGAGACAAAATGTACAAGGACATAAAGAGAGTTTTCTTTTGGAGCGGCATGAAGAAGGACGTGGCAAATTTCGTTTCTAAGTGTATGATATGCCAATAGGTCAAGGCGGAACAGAAGAAGCCTGGAGGACTGCTTCATCCTCTAGAGGTTCCCCAGTCGAAGTGGGATAGTATTTCAATGGACTTCGTTGATGGGCTGCCTAGGTCAAGAAGGGGCAATACTAGCATTTGGGTAATAGTGGATAGGCTTACAAAAAGCGCCCACTTTTTACCTATCAAGAGTAGAAGGACTGCCTCATCTTTAGCGTCCCTTAGGGAGATAGTTCGACTCCATGGGATACCCTCCAACATTGTTAGTGACCGAGACCCAATCTTCACAAGCGTGTTTTGGCGGAGTCTGCAAGAAGCCGTAGGCACACAGTTATGTTTGAACACGGCCTATCATCCCCAAACCGATGGCCAGACGGAAAGGGTGAATAGAGTTCTAGAGGATCTTTTAAGACTTTGCGTTCTTGACTTTGGAGGGACATGGTAGGATCACCTTCCTTTAGTGTAATTTTCCTACAACAACAGCTACCAAGCTACCATAGGCATGGCACCCTTCGAAGCCTTGTATGGAAGACCGTGCAAATCACCAACCTGTTGGTGGGAGTCTACAGATAAGCTTATACTTGGGCTAGACATGATCAGAGAGACCTCAGAGAAAGTGGACTTAATACGAAGAAGGATGAAGACAGCCCAGGATAGACAAAAATCCTACGCAGACAAGAGAAGGACCGACCTCGAGTTTAAGGTTGGGGACAGGGTTTTCCTTAAGGTATCTCGTTTAAGGAACGTCATTCGCTTTGGATCCACAGGAAAGTTAGCACCAGGATTTGTAGGGCCGTTTCCTATCATCGAGAAGGTTGGGAAGATGGCTTATAAATTAGAGCTACCCGAGAGACTGGCCGGAGTTCACAACGTCTTTCATGTTTCTCACCTCCGGAAGTGTTTGCATGAGTCTGCGGAAGTGGTGGAACCTAGCATTCTAGAAGAAGCCGAAGTGGAACGTGAAGCAACTGTGAGGAGAGTTCCAACCCACATCTTAGGAACTGAAGTGAAAAAGCTACGCAACCGCGAAGTCAAACTAGTTAAAGTTCAGTGGAGCGACGCCGAGGAAGACGCAACTTGGGAAACTGAGGACAGAATACGCGCTGCCTACCCTTTTCTTTTTTAGGGTACATATTTGATCTCTCTTTTCCTTTAGTTATGCTTTATCTATCTTTTAAGGTATATCTACTCGCTCCTTTTCCTAACTCCTTAGGTAGAAAACAAATGGATGCAAACATGTATTTGAAAACATGATATGGATGATGGCTGCATGTGGTTGCTAGTGGTTGCTCGTGGATGCATATACACACACACCCTAGGTTTTAGATCGGCTCAGTCACTTCATATTGCATATGCATATATGTATTCTCATTTGTATATGGTTGAAACTTGATATGCTGTCATATGGTTGTCGCATTTGTATGAATAGTTGTGCACTCATGTAGAATTATGAGTAGGAAAAAATTGCATACATAACGGATTCTTGACACTTACATGATTCGCATTAAGGAGGTCAATTGAATCAGTAGACCGCCTGATTTTTGCATTAGATAAGGACATGTACACACACTATGCATATGATCATGAAGCATTAGAAGTCTTTTAAGGACAGTGGACGCCTGTGTTTGTTGGTTGAGTAGATGGACGGTTGGATGGTAGGATATACATTCTTCCTAACTTGAAGATTTCGAGGACGAAATCCTTTTAAGAGGGGGAGAATGTAACACCCCGTGGATTCTATAACATTAAGCTTCACAAATTAAAGTGTAATTAATTCTAAATGAAAGAATAAAGGGAAATGGGTTACGCCATTGCGTTCGTCTCGGAATTCTTCTTGAGATAGAGTCCAAGTTTGCGTGAATCGGACTCCGTATGGAGTTATGACCTTCGGAAGTTTCAGAATAAAATTTAAAATTTCAAACAGCTCGGTTTCAAGTTCAAAATTCGAAAAATAAGCTCAAACTGGGCTGGGCGGGAAAATTCCCGCCCAGGGACCAGGTCGACCATAGGGTCGACCATGGTGTCGACCTGGTCACCCCAGGTCGACCATGGTGTCGACCTGCCAGTCAACCTACCCGGTCGACCTGGCTGGATGGGTCTGGCTCTGGCTTGAATTTCTGTGGCTCGGTGTGTCATTGGGGCTGACATGTCACCTCTTGATTGGCTCTCTGGACTTTGTATGGTCTAGATTCCTCCTATCTTCATCTGACGGCTCAAAACAATCTAAAAATCTATATATACACCCTAAATCTCAACTAAAATTCACAAAAAAAAAATAAGATTGGAGTCGTCATGCTGCCGGGAAGGAATTGAGCGTAGCCGTCAAGGGAAAGGAGCTTAGGGACCAATCAAATTAAGAAGAGAACTAAAGCTTAATCAAATTAATCAACGCAACGTTAATCTACCCAAATGAACGCATCTCAATTTCAGAACTCAAAATCCAGAATTCAAGATTCTGCATTCGTTGTAAGTATAGTGATCTTTCATAATATGAATAAAACTGTGACGTGATTCGATGTAAATGAAATAGAATTGTGTTATTGTATAATAATGATATGAATTCTGTGTATTGTTATAATTCTGTCATGACTTGTGTATTAATATTTGTGGCATAAATTGATTGATGCAAGCCTATTGGACATTTGTATATGAAAATAATAGCACTTGCAAGTTTGTGGAAAAAACTAGAATTTTATCCCTTTATGTTTATGTCTATGGCATGGACTATATACATTCTTTAAGCCTAAATTAAGGCTTATGCAAACATGTTCTAGATTTGAGACCTTTTATGCCTACATGACTCAAAATCTAGGAACACATTCCTATGTTTATTTTCAAGTATAATTGGATCTATGTTAAGTACCGTTTGTGTTACATAAACTATGCAAGTTCATGTTGAAATAGGTTATATGATTAGATATTAAAATTGGATATTTTGGTGAATATACAACATGTTAGTTTTGTGGTTGACATTATGCCAAGTTTAACATGTTTAAACCCAAGTTTGTATAAGTCTAAATATGCCATTTTATGTGACACCTATTTAGTTATATGCCTATTTGAATGCAAGTTCACATGACCCATTATTTATGTTAGTTGAATCGCTAAATTTCAAGTTCATGCGCCACACACCTTTATGTATTGTAAAATATTACATGTTCTTGATTTCCCCTTTTCTCGCGTTTATAAAGTTGGGTTGAATTGTGTCGAGCCCAACATTTGTTATAATGTTGCGAACGTACAAACGGGGGTAATAACGTTGGGTGTAAAACATGAAAAATGTATGTTGGCATGTTTGGCACATGCCAATGAAAATGGCATTTAAGCGGTATGAATTGTTATACCCAAGAATAAAGGACATGACATTTACATATAAAATTGAGTAGTGATAAAATATGTAAATTTAGAAAACATGGTATACTTAACCCGAGGTTGGATTGAGTTGTGACGTAAACCTGCCTGGACCCGCCTGGCTGTCTAGTAGTCACAACAATACCTATCCAATGTGGGTGGTTAAGCATTGAGCCCAATAAGGACCTGAGGTTAGACTGAGCTACGGTGTAAACCTGCCCGGAACCGACCGGCACATCCGGCAACCGTAGCAATATCTGTCTAATGTGAGTGGTCGGTGCTTTAAGAGGCTAAGGACAGATGGTAGGGTTAAGTCAACTAAAAACACTTAACCAAATTCAACATGTTAATAAGAATTGATGGGTGAGGTTAGGTAAATACAGACACTTAACCACTTAACATGTTTGACTAGAAAACCCTAGTAACGAGGGACCCGTTTCAGCAATAACCCAAGTTAGGTATCATGGTACCCTGAAACTAGGCAGGGTGGGGCACGATTACTGGGCTGATTGTAAGCGGTCAAAAACGACGGCGGTGGGTGCACAGTGTAGGTT
The DNA here is from genome assembly GCA_030737875.1 of Allium sativum. Taxonomy (NCBI): domain Eukaryota; kingdom Viridiplantae; phylum Streptophyta; class Magnoliopsida; order Asparagales; family Amaryllidaceae; genus Allium; species Allium sativum. Next base: position 504,025,728 of record CM060922.1, on the reverse strand, counting down.
GTAACGGGGTGCGGGCATGAACACACTCCGGAGCAGACAAACAGGGCATTGGGGCACCAGTAGTATAACCTACGTATTCTAGAATTGTGTCGGGGCCGCCACCATGGGTCTTGATACACCCCATTGTGGGACCAGCATAGGTATCTACAATTCTTGGGGGCTGTATGACACATATGTTTTTGCGAGTAGGAGCCAATCTTTAGAAAATGGGTATCACTTCACCCTCAGCATGGGGTGCCAGTTAGAATAAGCTCAAGTAGGTGCAGAGATATAGTGCGGGTGCGATAGTACATTCGATTCTAAACTACACTTCCTTAGCTTGTGATACTTTCCTGTTTTCAGTTTATATCTATCATGCCCTTTTTCTTATTCACATACTGAATAGCCACTAGATTTACTCAGGCTTTATGTCTAACTCTATTTTCTTTTCGTCTTCTTTTCTTTCATTCCCCCTCCACCCCAGGTCCACAGGGAGGAAACAACCCAGCTTAGTCAGACTCTTTGCAAGCTTCAAGACCGTAGATGTATGGTTTGGATCTCTTTTGCTCGGATTATGGCCTTGGATATCACTATGGGGATTTTTGTTACTTTATTTATGTTTTATGCTTCTTTAATAATCAAGACAGTAATGAGGTTGTAATGTTGGAAGTATTCTGAGACAATTATGGAATTGTTTTGTATGAACACGTATTGATGAAATAAAAGCCTGTTTGTTTTCCGCTGTTTAAAATATTTGTGTTTATATCTGTCTTGTGTTTATCTGTGACTTTTACTTATAAACCTCCACCAAAGTTAAGGCATTCCCTTTGTGAGTGACCTTAACGGAGGGGGGGTGTTTCACACATGATGCTTGACCAATACATATAGACAATCTAAACAAAATTGTTTTGCTCATATAGAATACAATTTGCTCACAGGATTGATCATTGCCAAATATTTAAATGTATCATTACCAAGTGTTTAAATGTACCAATGAACACACGAAAAATACAGCTCACAGCATTGATCAAAATCTTTTCAACCGAATTGTTTCTGCTTCAACCAAATTGTTGCTACCTGCCCATTATGAATAGTTGTAATGCAAAATAGAATGTCCAATTGTAAACCAACTTCTTCATTAATTAAATATCCATAAGGCGCATGCTGATATTAGTCAAAATATAATGCATATTGATTCAAATTCAACACATGAAACTACCCCACCTCTACGTACTGATCCATTCTTCGTGCATCTGCCCACCTCTATGCATCTAAATCCCTGTTTCTCTTACCTGCACCCTTGTATCAACATCACCATCATCATGCCAGAGATCCGCACACAATCTTTCAACTCGCACTCTGGTAGTAAACAAATCAGAGTATAACAATTGAACTCTGCTTAATTTAATATCTTGCTTAGGCTATTTATTGAATCCTACTCTTTATAGACTTAAGTTCTAATGTTATCGTATCACGCTTGAGTTTAACTCAGTTCAAAACTGAGTTTGTAAACTCAGTTTCATACTGAGTTTCCAAACACAATTTTGAACTGAGTTTGTAAACTCAGGCACAATACCTTAAGCTATTAGCCTTAAGGCTACGTGTACAATGGGTTGTAGATTATATTATATACACATGTAGTGCTCACAATGTGATTCTTTCTTTATACCGCCCTTAACCATATAGCCAAAGATATACATATACATACATACATACATACATATATATATTATATTGCTATGGGATCAAGAGAAGGCAACATGATTCTATTATGAAACGAATTATATACAACAAAAATTAATATGACATAAGGGAAGACCACTAATATTAATAGACAGTATATGGGGACTGATGGAGGAAAAACTTTCTTAAGCATACCTTCAACAAACAGAAGACCATTCAATAAATATCATCACAATGTACTGGCAATCAAGTGATTAATCATATTTCAGCCTGTAGTAAAAGAATGTCGAAATGAAGTTGGGTAAAGCCATAAATATTTTAGTAAGATAATATAAATAAAGAAACTAATTTGTCATCAAAAAATGACATAATAAAAATAGAATTTGAATGAACCATATTCCTATAAGTTAGACATACGTAAATGTGCATGTAAACATAGGAATGCGTCAAATAGATAGTAAACATTTATTAAAACATGAGTAGATATATGGCGATGGTTAGTACACCACCTGTGGCAACCCGAACTTCCCCGTAAAGGAAAGCACGAATTGTTTTGAGGACAAGACGAATCAGAACATAAACAGAAGAACATTTCATTTCTTATTATAACAATTCACATCAGAGTACAAGAATATACAGAGTATGAATAAATATTATACCTCAGAAAAATATCAGAGATTACAAATTACAATGCAGCGGAATATAATACGACACACAACTGAAAGAGATAAACGGATACAAAGCTTTCCGGATATCATTCCAGCTATAAATCAGGATCCTGTGAATATAAATATGCAAAACGAAAACTACTAGCGGTTGCCCATGTGGAAAATAGGGCACATATTTAGGGATTTGTTCCCATTAATTTTATCAAAGATAAATTCTTCAAAATTTATTCTTTAATCTTCCTTTTGAATATCAATTCAAACCATATTAAGGTTTTCCAAACTAGTCGAGATTAACGCACCTTATCGAAGTAACCATTTATTTAATTTTCCAATCCCAACCTATTCATCCCATGGAGCAAAATTGGTATTACACCATAACTAATGCCACGGTGTTATCAGTAAATTTAATTACCATTTCCCGTTCAAATCTAATTAAAGATTCAACTATCGCTTGGAGAAAACCTGGTGATACTCCACTCTCGATCATCTCCCAAATTTGATAATTTAAATTATCAATTCACATTTCAATCTAATTAAAGATTCATTAAAACTCCACTTAGTTTTAATCTTCCCAAAAATAAACATTAATGATTATTTAACTTTGGAAACACAAACATGTCGTATCGACAATCTACACCGTACTATTGATTTCTGCCGATATATAATCTCCAAGCTCGTACGTCTCATAGAAGGGTGTTAAGAAAGAGAATAAATTCTCCGCCACCAGACAGATATATACATAGCAGAGAACAACCATACAGATTGAAATACAATGACAGACATGTAATCTTTCCTTTAACTGGGTTAACGAACTAATGTCATTTAAAACAAGTTCACGACAAACCCAAATCACGTTCCATTTATTATGGAATCTTCACGGAAAAACAAATCAATATATAATTGATATCAATTTCCGTATCCGACTAATAATATAAATGGAATAGTGGTAACGCCTTTTAAATTCCATATGTATTAACAGTCCTCCTGTAACACCCCAAGTCCATTAATGTCACTCACAAAGGGAATGCATTAACTTCCATGGAGGTTATAAGTGAATATAAAACAGAAAAATTACAACAAGACAGATAATAAGTAGTACTTGGAAATCTAAAACTTCATTGTATTGCAGCGGAAATTAAACATGTTTATTACATCACAAAACCATTAATCAGAGTCAAGTACATTATCCGTCTACATAAAAATAAAATACATAATCCCATTACACAAATAGCCATTAAAGAAGATAACAAGCTGGACTTTACTTCAAGGGTCCAAGCTTTCCAAAGAGATGAAGCAATCCAATCAAACTCCACTAGAGCTGGGCCCAACCTGAGGACCTGGAGGGGGAAAAAGGATAGAAATGGAGGGGGTCAGACATAAAGTCTGGCGAGTATGACAATTCTAACAATACTATTATCAAAATAACTAGACTAAGGCATAAGCTGGAAGACAAGTAAATGTCTATGAACTATTAGGTAGATAAAGATAGCGGTTAAGATAACGTTAAAGATAACGGTAAAGGCACACCTAATTTCTAACGAATAATTACTACACTGCACCGCACCAGTCACCCTAAAGATTGATCCCACTTGCTTCACACCGAAACATATAAATAGCCTTACGTACGCCTAGCTGACTACATAGGTGACGTCTGCCCCTACCTCCACTAGGTGTACCCCACTACCCACTTTCGATCGGCTCCCTACTCGTAGATACCCATGTTGGCCCCACAGTGGGGTGTATCACTCCCCTAAAGTGGCAACCCGATACAACTGAGAATGCACGGCTTATACCTACACGATGCAACAACGTCTTACCTACCAGCCCGGGTCCACACACGCATATGAAACCCGTTGGACTTGCGTTGCCACCGCTCCCCGTTTTGGCCTCTTATAGTCAAGCCAAAGTATGCATGTCCCATCCTCGACTTGGCTCGAGCCCACAAAGATACGTTTGGGATACTGGTTGAAATGGCCCCCCTCAGGCTACCCACCTAAGCTTGTCATTAATATATCCCACTTAACCCTCTTAGTCATGTTCATTTACGTGTATGTTTGGTTAAGTCTTACTAATCGTATTTCACATGCCACTAAGGGCACCCACTAGATTCCTCATGCCACCCAAGGCACCTACTTAACCCCCATTTCCCATCTTACATGTTTATCTGGTTAAGTATTTCTTAATTCATTCAGGCCATAACCTCATAAAGACCTCTCACATTAGACTGGCATTTATGGCAGCTGGATTTGCCGGGCGGGTCCGGGCAGTCTTACACCATAAAAGAGTCTAACCTCGTGTCTTTACAACTGTTATGCTTTAGTTTAGACCTAGGACCTCTCACATTGGGCTGACATTTTGTGACCACTGGATTTGCCGGGCGGTTCCGGGCAGGTTTACGGCACAAACGAGTCCAACCTCGTGTCCTAAGCATTGATTGACAACTTTCAATCTTTTACCCCAGTTTTAATAATTCCCTATCCAAATTATTAATTAAGTCTACTTTTATTGATGTCCATAATTGACTCAATTATGGTCATCCACTCATGGAATGCAAAATCATATCAATTGCACCCCCAACATCTTATTATTAAATCCTTAATATTACCCCTACCCCACGTTTATACGTTCGCTTATTCAACGCATAATATAGGCTAGACTTGGATAGTCTAACACATAGCACAAGGACAAATTACCACAACATATAGACAATAAAAATAAATCTAATCATAATAGGGGTGAAACTTGCATAAACTACACATGTTAAGGATCAAAATGTGTCAACTTGTTAAATATCATAATTCACATGATATGATCATAGCCCAAATCTATACATAAACTTGCATATGGGGTTTTTAGGCAACATAATGATGGTGTGAACTAGCATAGGATATCACATATGTAATAGCATAATTCTAGGTGTCATAATAGATGTCATGGCATATGTTCATAACTTTTCTAATCAATCCGACTTGCATATGTAACTTGTCATATAGATCAACATAGCCCAAACATGATGATTTAATTAATATGAACTAACTAGCATAGATAGTAACATCATGGCTTTTTACATGTATGATTCATCACAACTTAGCATAGAAACTTTCAACATACATAACATCATTATAGCATGATTTACAACATATAGGATATCATCACCACATAGCATAGAATTTATAACATACATGATAGCATATGACAATTCACATCATCTACTCATAATCCATTCATGACTCAACCTAATTAAAATAATAATAATCTTGTTAAGACTATCATACTCACAATTTAGAGAAGAAAAGAGAGAGTTTTGCTTTGCTTTAGGGTTGAAAGAATTAGAATTGAATTAGCTTTTCTTCCTTCTTAGTTGGCGGCGGCTCCATTGATTTCCATGGCGACGGCATGACGATAACTATTCTATTTTTCTTATGAATTAGGGTGAGAGACTACCTAGGTATTTATAGAGTTAGGATTTATTTTAGACCGTTAGATCAGTTCAGAACTAATCCCAGCCAACCAGATTAGGTCAGAAACTCTAATGGGTCATTAGTCAATTAAAAACAGGTCAGCCAGAAACCCTAGCCGCCAGACCCGTGTCGACACCCAGGTCGACACTACAGTCGACTTGGGGGGGGGGGGGGGGAGGTCGACACTAGTGTCGACTCCCCAGTCGACCTGCCTGGGCGGGAACACTTTTCTGTTTGACTTTTTAAATTTTCTGCGAGCTCTTTTGAAACTTCCGATGGCCATAACTTCTTCATACGAAGTCCAATTCACGCAAACTCGGACTCTATTTCAACCAGAATTCCGAGACGAACACAATGGCGCAACCCGTCCCACAATTCTCACGTCTGAGATTAGTTATTCTTTAATTTTTGAATATTAATATTAACAGAATTACGGGGTGTTACATTCTCCCTTCCTTAAAGGATTTCGTCCCCGAAATCTTCAAGTCAAGAAGAATGCTTATCCTAACATCCAAACAACCATCTACTCAACCATCAAACACAGGCATCCATTGTCCTTATAGACTTCTAATGCTTTCATATTTAAATGCACAGTGTGTGTATATGTCCCTATCTAATGCAAAATCAGGCGGTCCACTGATTCAGTTGACCTCCTTAATGCAAACCATGATAGTGCCATGCATCCATTATGTATGCAAAAGATCCCTAATGCTACATATTATTTCTACATGCGTGCACACCCATTCACCAAAATGCGGTATCCATATGATAGCACAACCATTATACATCCATTTTACTAAATACAGCCATTTATATGCAGTATGCAGTATGAAGTGACTGAGCCGATCTAGTGCCTAATAGTGCGTGTATATGCGTCCACGAGCAACCACTAGCAAACACTTGCATCCACTTTGCATCCATCATACATAACATGTTTCAAACACATGTTTCAACCATAGGATTATCCTAACTAAAGGTCAAAGATACTAGTGAGAGGATACTCTAAAGGTAAGATAAGTACAAGCTAAGCGATAAAGGAGAAATTAAAAGACATACCCTCAAAAAGAAAAGGGTATCGTGAACGCATCTTCTCTTCTGTCTCCCAAGTAGCGTTGCTCTCATCATCTCCCCATTGTACTTTGACTAGTCTGACCTCTCGATTTCTCAACCTCTTGATCTTCGACCCAAGAATGCATGTAGGAGCTCGTCGAATCGTCGCATCACGCTCTATCTCCACCTCTCTAAGCAAGTCCGGCTCTACCACCTCCGCAGTCTCGTGCAAGCATTTCCTCAAATGTGACACATGGAATACGTCGTGTACACCACTAAGTCTCTCCGGCAAATCCACTCTATACGCCATCTGTCCAATCCTTTCCTTAATAGGAAACGGCCCTACGAACCTCGGTGCTAACTTCCCAACGGACCCAAAGAGGACAACGTTCCGTAATGGAGACACTTTGACAAAGACCATGTCCCCAACCTCAAATTCGAGTTCCGTCCTCCTCTTATCCGCATAAGGTTTCTGCCTATCTTGCACTGCTTTCATCCTCCTTCGAATCAAGTCGATCTTCTCCGAAGTCTCTCTAATCATATCAGGCCCAAGTAAGATCTTATCCATAGATTCCCACCAACATGTAGGTGAACGACAAGGTCTTCCATAAAGAGCTTCGAAAGGTGCCATGCCAATGCTAGACTGAAAGCTGTTATTATATGCGAACTCCACTAATGGAAGATGTTCTTCCCATGTACCCCCAAAGTCTAGGATACATAGCCTCAATAGATCCTCTAGAATGCGATTCACCCTCTCGGTCTGGCTGTCCGTCTGAAGATGATATGCGGTGCACAAACATAACTGAGTCCCTACCGCCTCTTGTAAGCTTCTATCCATAGATTCCCACCAACATGTAGGTGAACGACAAGGTCGTCCATAAAGAGCTTCGAAAGGTGCCATGCCAATGCTAGACTGAAAGCTGTTATTATATGCGAACTCCACTAATGGAAGATGTTCTTCCCATGTACCCCCAAAGTCTAGGATACATAGCCTCAATAGATCCTCTAGAATGTGATTCACCCTCTCGGTCTGGCTGTCCTTCTGAAGATGATATGCGGTGCACAAACATAACTGAGTCCCTACCGCCTCTTGTAAGCTTCTCCAAAATTCGCTAGTGAAAATAGGATCGCGGTCGCTCACTATGCTAGAAGGAACACCGTGCAACCGAACTATCTCTCGGACATATACAGAAGCTAACCACGGAGCAGTCCTCTTACTCTTCACGGGAATAAAATGGGCGCTCTTAGTAAGTCTGTCTACTATAACCCAAATACCCGTATTACCCTTCCTCGATCTTGGTAATCCATCCACAAAATCCATCGAGACACCATCCCACTTCCATAGTGGAACCTCCAATGGGTGAAGCAACCCACCAGGTTTCTTCTACTCCGCTTTTACTTGTTGGCACACCAAGCATCTAGCGACATACTTGGCCACATCTTTCTTCATGCCGTCCCAAAAGTAAACTCGTCTCATGTCCATGTACATCTTGTCCCCGCCGGGATGAATGGTTATCTTCGAGTGATGTGCTTCATCAAGAATAGTCTTCCTTAGGTCATTGTCTTTAGGTACACAAAGTGTACCGTCCCTACGTAACCAACCCTTATCATCTAGGGTATACCTACGGAGATGGCTTGACGACTCCCCTCCTTTGAGATTTTCTGCTAACTCAACCAACCGTGGGTCGTCTCGCTGTGCCTCGCTAATCCATCCCAAAAGCGTAGGTCTGACCTCCAAGGATGCTAGCAAACCGGGTACCAAGTCAACGGAAGGTCTAAAATCAAACATGGAGATGAATTCTAAACTCCGCCGCTCAACAAACAAAGGACTTAAGGATAATCTTTTTCTACTTAAGGCATCGGCCACTACGTTACCCTTGGCAGGGGTATATGCTATCTCGAAGTCGTAGGACGCTAAGAACTCCATCCACCTTTGCTGCCTTAAGTTCAAGTCCTTCTGAGAGAACAAGTATTTTAAAGACTTGTGGTCGGTGAATAATTCGAATTTCTTGCCAAGAAGATATTGACGCCAAGACTTAAGCGCGAAAACAATAGCGGCCAACTCTAGGTCGTGCGTGGGGTAATTCTTCTCATGCGCTCTCAACTGCCTTCCACCATAGGCTATTACCCTACCCTCTTGCATTAAGACTGCACCTAGTCTTGTCCCACAAGCGTCAGTATAAACAGTAAATGGCTTACTCCCGTCTGGCAGTACTAAGACTGGGGCTGAGGTCAAAGCTCTCTTCAAACGTTGGAATGCATCATCACAATCTACGTCCCATGTGAAAACTAGGTTCTTCTTCGTCAGGCGTGTCAATGGAGCTGATATCTTTGTGAAGTCTTTGATAAACTTCCTATAGTAGCCAGCCAACCCCAAGAAACTTCTCACTTCGGTAGCATTTTTAGGGACCTTCCAATCTTGGATGGCCACCACCTTCGCAGGATCCACAGCTATCCCTTCCTTGGAAACCACGTGCCCTAAGAATCGTACTTCCTTCCTCCAGAAGTGACACTTAGAAAATTTTGCTTTAAGGCTGTGCACTCATAGGGTCTCCAACACTTCCCTAAGACGTAGGGCATGCTCTTCTTCATCCTTAGAAAAGATCAAGATGTCGTCTACAAAGACTACCACGAATTTGTTAAGGTACTCCCTAAACACCCTACTCATCAGATCAACAAAGTATGCGGGGGCGTTTGTCAAACCGAAGGGCATCACTAGCCATTCATAGAAACCGTCCGGAGTCCTAAAGACAGTCTTGTCTATGCTATCCTCAGCCACTCTCAACTGATGGAAACCAGTGGCTAAGTCCAACTATGAAAACACTGAGGCGCCAACTAACTGATCGAAGAGATTGTCAATCCTCGGCAGTGGGTGTCTGTTCTTCTTAGTAAGTTTATTAAGTTCTCTATAGTCCACACAAAGTCTAAGGGACCCATCCGCCTTCGTGGCAAATACCACTGGAGCACCCCCACTCCGATATACTACGTCTTATGAACCCCTTCTCAAGTAACTCCTTCACTTTCTTATCGAGTTCCCTCCTTTCACGAGGAGCCATGTGGCGCACTGGCAAAGATACTGGTCTCGCATTATCCACAAGATATATTCGAAAATCTATCTCCCGCTTCGGAGGTAAGCCCTTCACCTCCTCAAACACATCCGAATACTCTCGGACCACTCTAACAGATCGTAGATTTTCCTCAGACGCGTCAAGCGATTCTAAATAACTTAGCATAACGGAATTTATGGGATTACAAAAGATTTTGAGAGTGTTGCCAAGGCGAGTCACGAGCCTATCTACTCTCCTTTCACAATCAAGAACGGCCCCATTTCTGGATAACCGATCCATTCCTAAAATTAGCCCATAGCCCGTGAAGCCCAACACTTAAGCATCACATCGAAACTCAACGCTAAGTATAGAAATTTTCAAATCCAAACACATCATGGACAAATGAGCTGAGCCCCCAATTGGATTCGAAACAACTAAGGGATCCTCTACTAAACTGGTGTTTAAGTGTAGTGATTCAACTAATGATGTAGAGATAAACGAATGCGATGCGCCCGAATCAAATATGGTACGGACAGAATGATCAAACAGAAAACTAAGCTTTCAACAGAAATGGTTCTACCTCGTTCTTGCAGCGGTTGGACTGCGAGAGCCTGAACTTGTCCCCTTGCCTGCCTTGGTGCTATAAGAGCCTGCACCTGTCCTCCCGAGGTAGCCCCTGCCCTCTGCCCCTTCCTTGGGCAGTCCTTAACTAGATGTCCCGCATCGCCATAATGAAAACAACCAGTCTTCTTTTTCTTTCGGCGGTCCTTGCTGAGATGGCCTGGGGTCCCACACTTAAAGCATTTCTTCTTTCCCTTGCCATTATTGTCTTTATCACCCTTCTTGTTTTGCTGTTGGGGTTTCTTCTGATCCCCTTTCTTCTCGAGTGCCTTATCAGCTTTAGCACTTTTCTCCTCGTGCATGAGCACCATTTCTACTAGCTTCTCAAAGGTGGCCCCCATAGGGATGTGGGTCATAGCCAACCCTTGCAATGGTTCATTCAAGCCATTCACGAACCTCAGCGCCTTCTTCTCCGGCGTGTTCACTAAGTCCAAACCAAACCTTGCTAGTTGATTAAATTTGTTAACATATTCCTTCACTGATGAGCTTCCTTGCTTCAATGTCAAGAACCTTTCCATATATAGATTTTCTTCCGCCCTAGAGAGAAACTTCGCCTCGAACCTACGTCTAAAATCCGCCCAAGAGTCAACAGGACGCTCCCCATTAGTGACCTCCCACCAAAACGAGGCCTCTCCCTTCATTAGCCAAGCTGCTAATCTAACTCTCCTCCCTTCTTCCACTTCAAAGATTTCTAGCAATTCTTCCACCTCCTTAAGCCAATCTCTAGCTTCCACAAACGTTTCTGACCCTTGAAAGGGTTTTTCACCCATAGCTTTAAATTCCTTGCACGTCTTTGCAAAAGTATCTACGCGAGGAGGAGGAGGAACGGGTGCAACTGGTGGTGGAGGAACATTGGCTGGACCCGCAGCGGCCCTAGCCTCCAACAACCTCCTATACCATCCTGGTATCGCTACACCGTCAGGTAGGTTGAGATCTTCAGCCATGCTGAAATGAAAAAGAAGAAAGATTCAAAATGGGGAATTCGAAAGATAAAGATATATGGCTATTTGGGGATTATGTTTTTCATAAAAACTTCCTCTTTAAATTTCTCATTAAAACATGTTTTTGAAAACAATTCTTCCAAAAATAACTATTTTTCTAAAGTATTTTTATCTGTTCTGGTAACCTTATGCTCTGATACCACGTGTAACACCCCAAGTCCATTAATGTCACTCACAAAGGGAATGCATTAACTTCCATGGAGGTTATAAGTGAATATAGAATAGAAAAATTACAACAAGACAGATAATAAGTAGTACTTGGAAATCTAAAACTTCATTGTATTGCAGTGGAAATTAAACATGTTAATTACATCACAAAACCATTAATCAGAGTCAAGTACATTATCTGTCTACATAAAAATAAAATACATAATCCCATTACACAAATAGCCATTAAAGAAGATAACAAGCTGGACTTTACTTCAAGGGTCCAAGCTTTCCAAAGAGATGAAGCAATCCAATCAAACTCCACTAGAGCTGGGCCCAACCTGAGGACCTGGAGGGGGAAAAGGATAGAAATGGAGGGGGTCAGACATAAAGTCTGGCGAGTATGACAATTCTAACAATACTATTATCAAAATAACTAGACTAAGGCATAAGCTGGAAGACAAGTAAATGTCTATGAACTATTAGGTAGATAAAGACAGCGGTTAAGATAACGTTAAAGATAACGGTAAAGGCACACCTAATTTCTAACGAATAATTACTACACTGCATCGCACCAGTCACCCTAAAGATTGATCCCACTTGCTTCACACAGAAACATATAAATAGCCTTACGTACGCCTAGCTGACTACATAGGTGCCGTCTGCCCCTACCTCCACTAGGTGTACCCCACTACCCACTTTCGATCGGCTCCCTACTCATAGATACCCGTGTTGGCCCCACAGTGGGGTGTATCACTCCCCTAAAGTGGCAACCCGATACAACTGAGAATGCACGGCTTATACCTACACGATGCAACAACGTCTTACCTACCAGCCCGGGTCCACACACGCATACGAAACCCGTTGGACTTGTGTTGCCACCGCTCCCCGTTTTGGCCTCTTATAGTCAAGCCCAGTATGCGTGTCCCGTCCTCGACTTGGGTCGAGCCCACAAAGATACGTTTGGGATACTGGTTGAAATGGGCCCCTACAGGCTACCCACCTAAGCTTGTCATTAATATATCCCACTTAACCCTCTTAGCCATGTTCATTTACGTGTGTGTTTGGTTAAGTCTTACTAATCGTATTTCACATGCCACTAAGGGCACCCACTAGATTCCTCATGCCACCCAAGGCACCTACTTAACCCCCATGTCCCACCTTACATGTTTATCTGGTTAAGTATTTCTTAATTCATTCAGGCCATAACCTCATAAAGACCTCTCACATTAGACTGGCATTTATGGCAGCTGGATTTGCCGGGCGGGTCCGGGCAGTCTTACACCATAAAAGAGTCTAACCTCGTGTCTTTACAACTGTTATGCTTTAGTTTAGGCCTAGGACCTCTCACATTGGGCTGAAATTTGTGACCACTGGATTTGCCGGGCGGTTCCGGGCAGGTTTACGTCACAAACGAGTCCAACCTCGTGTCCTAAGCATTGATTGACAACTTTCAATCTTTTACCCCAGTTTTAATAATTCCCTATCCAAATTATTAATTAAGTCCACTTTTATTGATGTCCATAATTGACTCAATTATGGTCATCCACTCATGGAATGCAAAATCATATCAATTGCACCCCAACATCTTATTATTAAATCCTTAATATTACCCCTACCCCACGTTTATACGTTCGCTTATTCAACGCATAATATAGGCTAGACTTGAATAGTCTAACACATAGCACAAGGACAAATTACCACAACATATAGACAATAAAAATAAATCTAATCATAATAGGGGTGAAACTTGCATAAACTACACATGTTAAGGATCAAAAGGTGTCAACTTGTTAAATGTCACAATTCACATGATATGATCATAGCCCAAATCTATACATAAACTTGCATATGGGGTTTTTAGGCAACATAATGATGGTGTGAACTAGCATAGGATATCACATATGTAATAGCATAATTCTAGGTGTCATAATAGATGTCATGGCATATGTTCATAACTTTTCTAATCAATCTGACTTGCATATGTAACTTGTCATATAGATCAACATAGCCCAAACATGATGATTTAATTAATATGAACTAACTAGCATAGATAGTAACATCATGGATTTTTACATGTATGATTCATCACAACTTAGCATAGAAACTTTCAACATACATAACATCATCATAGCATGATTTACAACATATAGGATATCATCACCACATAACATAGAATTTATAACATACATGATAGCATATGACAATTCACATCATCTACTCATAATCCATTCATGACTCAACCTAATTAAAATAATAATAATCTTGTTAAGACTATCATACTCACAATTTAGAGAAGAAAAGAGAGAGTTTTGCTTTGCTTTAGGGTTGAAAGAATTAGAATTGAATTAGCTTTTCTTCCTTCTTAGTTGGCGGCGGCTCCATTGATTTCCATGGCGACGGTATGACGGTAACTATTCTATTTTTCTTATGAATTAGGGTGAGAGACTACCTAGGTATTTATAGAGTTAGGATTTATTTTAGACCGTTAGATCAGTTCAGAACTAATCCCAGCAAACCAGATTAGGTCAGAAACCCTAATGGGTCATTAGTCAATTAAAAACAGGTCAGCCAGAAACCCTAGCCGCCAGACCCGTGTCGACACCCAGGTCGACACTACAGTCGACTTGGGGGGGGGGGGGATTCGACAGGGCAGTCGACTGGGGGGAAGGTCGACACTAGTGTCGACTCCCCAGTCGACCTGCCTGGGCGGGAACACTTTTCTGTTTGAATTTTTAAATTTTCTACGAGCTGTTTTGAAACTTGCGATGGCCATAACTTCTTCATACGAAGTCCAATTCATGCAAACTTGGACTCTATTTCAACCAGAATTCCAAGACGAACACAATGGTGCAACCTGTTTCCCACAATTCTCACGTATGAGATTAGTTATTCTTTAATTTGTGAAAATTAATATTAACAGAATTACGGGGTGTTACACCTCCACAGAAGTTCACTTCGATTATTAGCAGTCGAATTCCATTCAATTCCAATTTAATATATTAAATTGGAAAACTTTACTTTGGAAAAATTCCCGTTAAATCTTAATAAAAAGATTTATAAATTCCAATTCACATTTCAATGTAAATCGGGTTAAAGAACGAATGTCGTTAAAAACACCGTTCACAATAAGCCGAATAAACATTCTATTTTATAACCGGGTTAAAGAACTAGCGTTATTTAAAACACCGTTCACAATAAACCCAAAAATCAGTTTTAATTCAATTCCAATTAAATATTAATTAATTGGTATACTTCATTAAATCTAAATAAAAAGATTTAATATTTTCTCAACTGGGTTTAAGAACAGTGTTAATGAAGACACCATTCACGACAAATCCAAATCCCATTTGATATTAAATACAAGGCTCTGAATAGAAAATATATCGGCTTATATTCAATATCAAATTCTGAAATCCACAAATACCGTATTACAATAACGATATATATCTTCCAAATTCCTCCACAACATCCGTATAATCATGGAATCCAATATCGAAATATTCCGAAGATAATTTCGATTCAAATCCATATATTGGAAATTCTGGTTATTTTTAAAACCATTTCAAATTAAATTCATTTATTTAAAAATATTGGATTTATAATTCTAGTTCATAACTAGTTCATTTCGATAATAATATATTTTTATCTTTTCAAATTTGGAATTTTTCATCCCAATTCTTTCCAAATATTTCTTATGATTTTACACAAATCATTGATATTTTAAATAATTTTATGAAGGTCCGTACAGTCGATTTCCATAAACGGCCATCGAACTGCACTTACAGCGACCTTTTCCAAATTTGATTTGGACATAATTCCAAATCCAACCGTTAGATTTCAAATCTCTCATATTCTATAGAAAGCTATTTTCGATACGACGGTCGGATCTCCCGTAATGTCCGTTCATAGTCAATGGTCGAAATTCGCGAATTGCCACGGCGCGGCGTGCTCTGTTCAGGCCATTATATATATATATATATATATATATACTTCATCGATTTCCATTTAAAACGTATGTTACAAAACGTTTAAATTCGTTTTCAAAACAATTTCAACTTCATATTCAACTTCTAATCAAAATTGAATATTCCATATCATCGATATATATATGATAGTATTTTCAAAACATCAATTCCTTTTCGATATTCATTATAGAAATGAATAAAATCGATATAAATATCGTTCACGTCAAAATGGCGCATATCAAATCAACACAGCTTTCTATATTTAAATATTTTCGTGTCCATCCCAAATCGGACATTAAAATCATATTTTGATCCATTACTGAATATTATTTTAAAATATTCATTATTTTAAAATATTCATTATTTTATAATAATTTCTGTTTTAAAATATTTATTCTTTCTGAACTGGAATCAGACACAATCACTTACTATATAATGTTATTATATGGATTTTATACACGCATGTACACAACAACAATCAAACACAGTCAGACATCATCCAAAGTGCATTCTACACGGCATAAGCATCAAATATAAATATTTAACGCTTATAACAATCTGTCAACTAATCGATTGACATACAACTAAATATTGTGATTAGTGCATGTCCAATATCATCCCAATACCCGTGTGAGGTTTCAATCTATCAAACACAGATTTTTATTTGTGTAGTTGGGCGATGTGTAAAATTTATCGTCCCAATCAATATCAATCAAATGTGTGTACATAAACAAATCGTCCGATTTGTTTATGAATATTTATTTTATTCATATACAAGTTAAAAATTATATTTGTAACTATAAAATATTTATTTTCATTCCACATCACACAATCATTTTTCATAACACAATCAATCAAACAAACAAGTCGTCCATGGTCTATGGACGATGGGTGTCGGGTGTTGCTAAGCACCGTCTGCATCCTAGTATATATTTTAACTAGAAAATAAAATTAAAGTGATAAGTTCTCACCTTTGGGTTCCACTCCGCCATGCTTTGGTTGTCTATCTATGTAGCATATCTACGTTAAAAATTATATTTTTAACCAATCAATTGTATGATTATGTTATAAATAACATACATAGGCTAACAATTATATTTTTATCTTTCTAAAAATAATTTTATATTTTTATAACAACGCTACATAGATAAAAATAAACTCTATCTATCGCTAATGAATATATAAAAATCACATTTTTACATTTCCATTCAAACGATAAAAATCGTATTTTTACTTTGCTAACTTCATAATAAAAATCATAATTTTATTTACCTTTCATACATATAAAAATCCTATATTTACTTCGTTTCCTAGATAATAAAAATCATATTTTTATTATCTCTATAATATAAAAATTATATTTTTATTATCGTTACTTCATAGTAAAAATCTCATCTTTTTATTCAAAATCATATACATAAAAATAGAATTTTTATATGGCTACTATACAAATAAAAATCTAATCTTTTCGCCTCTAAAGATATAATCTTTTTGTTTATATCGTTCATATCAAAATCAGGTCTTTCTCTTCATACAAATCAAACCTTCCTCTTCATAAAAATTATATTTTATATGCTAAAAACCTCACCTACATAAAAAATGTAGTCTTTTAATATAATTAAAACCCATATTTTTATATAGGAAAATAATTAAAAACCGAGAAAAAAACTCACTTTCTCTTGGAATGGAGGGGGTTTGTCTGCAGCGGCCAGTGGAGGAGGAAACGGAGGGCGCGCGAGGTGGTTCAGAAGAGGGGCGGCGGTTGTGGAGCCCTCAAGCGGCTGTGGTGGCTGCAAAAAGGTGGGCTAGGGAACGGTTTTAATTGGGGAAGAAGGAGAGAGGGAGGAGGAGAGGGGATCGGAGGAGGAGGAGGTGGGGGTCTCGCCATCGATCACCGTAGGGAGGGAGGGAGGATCGCGACGGTGAAGCGCAGGGGGGCTGCGCAATCTCACGCGGTTCCTTTATTCCTCTGAAATGAATTGGATCCGGGAGAGAGAAAGGTATGGGGGGTTTAAATGAAAATCTATATATATTGTATTATTTAATTTCCATTTAATTCCAAAAAGAGTTGACTTTCCATTTGAACTCCAAATGAGGCCCAACGACTGTCGCCCCTAGCTAATTACCCCCATTCCGAACACAATGGAATATGTTTCATAATACAATTCGATCGTTTCGATTAGTTTTCATTTAAATTAACATTTAAATCATTATATTGAATTTTAAACGTACATTTCAATTTACTGGGGTCACATACAAACCCCAAAAATTCCAAAAAAATATATTTCTAGCTTCGTATTGATGATATGGTCCTAACAAAACTAATTTCGTTAAATTTTGAGGCCGTTTGAAAAATGGTCATTTTCCAGTCGATCCAAATTGACTAAAACTATCAAAACACGTTTTCCTACGCCAAGCTCACATATTAATCCCAAAAATTATGAATTTTGGAATCTAGAAATAATTTGACATCCCAGATCCAACAAAAGTGGTTTCGTCAAAAACAGAGGTTGTTTGCAAAATTTCCATTTTTAAGGGCCATATTTTCTATAGCAACTATCCTGAATTTTCAACTGGGCGTATCTTTTTATTCCCACTATGAAATTTTGATTTTTCGGATTTTTCGGAAAGATATTTTCAAATAGATTTAAATGTTTTTGGTTTCACTAAAATACGGTTTATTTTGAATCCTGTACGTTCATTTGAAATTTGAAATCGAATTTTCAAACTACTGCGCCATTTCCAATTCCTTTTATAATTATAATAAATATTTATATTCTAACGTTGATTCATATAAATATATACGTTCTAATTCTATTCAAAATAAATTTCTATTCGTTATTATTTAAAATAAATCATTTTAAATATTCAAAATTCATTAAAATAGCCAAAATGAAAATTTTAATTTGGTTCTGATTTTCCGGGTTGTTACAGTTCAGTGCAAGGTTTACGAACATATATATATATATTTCAAGTTTCATTATACTCATATTTATAAATCTCTGTGGAGTTAAGAGATTTTCAAATATCGTTGTTCCATAAAAACTTAAAACTGAGTCCAAAGATTCCCTTTTGAATCATTAGAAGTGTTTCAACCAAATTTCTATTGCTACTTAAACGCCAACACAAAAAAGGAACAATTTTTTTCCAATAAATAAAATCATTGTATTATAATCAGACCTAAAAAAGTATATGCAAGGAGATCATACTAAAAAATATTAGTAATTAAGAACTAATTGCACTTAAAGTTTTGTAAAACACTATCGGGAAAAATTTGCTCTACAATGTCATGATCGAAAGACAGAAAGAAACTAAACATGGCACATATGCCAAACTACTACTACCTTTGATTACATTATTTGTAACACATATTCTGGAAATATAACTAAATGAACAAAAAAATGCATTCAAATATATTATTGGGAGATATAAAAGGGAAAACCCTACATGACTTGAATGTCAATTAGAAAAAGAAGGTTAATAATTTGTTCAACGAAATCCCTAAATGATTAATCCAAACCATTCATAATAAAGCAGCACAAATAAAATGATTAAAAATGAATTTTTAAATGAAGCTGGACAGGTTTTTTTAAAAGAATTATAAAAAAGAAAAATTTAGAAACAAAACCATGTTATTTGCAACCTACGCGTTGATTTGATAATCCGCAGTGTCTAAAAAGACTTTCTCGTAAAATAGACATACATACATACATACATACATACATATATATATATATATATGTACATAGAATAAAATGTGTGAAAAAAGAGAATAAAGATATGCTATGTTGCTTTTTTCACACAAAGTTAAACATATACGCAGATGACCTGATGCAACTTACAAAATTTTATGAAGATTATACGATTTTTCACATTAAAAAAATCATGCTCCATTTTATTAACTTTGATTTAAGCATACTGAGTGAATCATTAAGAGATCTTTGACATAATTAAGTGGTTATACTCATTTATCCTAATTTGAATAGATGAAACTTTAGAAAAGATGATTTATACAATTAAATGAAGTTTTTTGATTCTTAAATAAATGAAGCTAGATCAAGAGCACATAGACGATCAAGTAATAAACCAAATGAAATTAAATGTTGGTATACTTGACTAAATGAGGATTACATGTATGGATTTTCTTTTTTTGTTCAAATTATGCCCCATTACCAATTGCAGGTTCAGTTTTGGTTTCTCATATTATTATTAAAAACCCTAAGATAATCTGAAGTTCTCTTCTAAATTGTCTAGTGGGTTGTAAATTATGATTACATACACATGTAGTGCCCACAATGTGTAATGACCCGGATCCTTAGGGGTTAATTTTTGAATATTTAATATTTAATTTAAATATTGGGAGGGGACAATATAAATGGAATTTTATATTATGTTATTAGTTTAATAATCAATTTCGATTTAAAATCGAATATATTAAATAACAGAATACGATAATGGATTTAGATTGAATTCAAATTTGAATTTGAATTAAATACAGTTCAAATAAATTTACAGGAAATTTTATTTTGAATTTATTGCGATAATAACATTTATTTATTTTCGAGGAAATTAATAATCTGAAATTAATTTATACTGATTTAAATTAATATCTCCTTCAGATGATCGAATTGGACGTCGGTACTTATCCCAGTGGGTTCAGAATAGGGGTTTTACCCTAGAATTTTCAGCCGTTGGGTTCAAAAAAAGGAATTCAGAATCAGGATATGGGTTTAATTAAATTAAAATATAAATAAAAGAAATAAAATTTGTTTGTTTTTGTGTGTGGACTTAAACAAAAACACGGGTTCTTCTTCTACTCCACACAAAATGACCTTGCTGTTCAAAAGGATACCGCACCCCTTCCCTATTAAATCGCGTCTCCTTTGTCACTTCGAACTACACAGAAGATCGATCCAAAAATATCAGTAAATGTCCTCTCTCCAAAATCAAATCGAACACAATAATTTGTTGCTCGTAGGGACTCGCCCTTCACGGTGGTAGGCTCGAGATCAGTTGCATCGACAACCTCTGATGATCGAATTGATTTGCAGCGTTCTAGGTTTAGGGTTTGGGCCGATTTCACAAAGTCAAGGTACGGGGATTGGTGCGAGTACTGTAGCAACTCGATTTTTGGGCTTCCAGTGTAGGGCGGTTTGGAAGGTCGCGATATACCTCGTCGCATCACTGGTGGAGGGTTTTCGAGGGTTCATTGATGTTGCGATGGAACTGATGAACTGGGATGGTACGGTGTGGTGCGACAGTGTCGATCTAGGTTGGAGTTCAAAAGGTGCGATGTACTAACAATGGACGTAATTGGAGTTTGGGTAGGGCTTTGGCCATAAAAGTATCGATGGTCTGTGTATGGTGTTGAGCGATGAACGAAGGTAGATGGTGGATGTTGGAATTTGCGACTGGGTATTTCAGAAAGGAAAGTCGAATTTGGCATTTGCTGAGAGGGAGGGTTCGAGTCCGCTCGGCTGTGTTGATATGGAAGGTAATTGGTAGCAAAGATAATGGAGTTACATGCAAGACTTTGGGGTTGAGTTCGATGTAGAGCAATAGTCATGAACCCAGATTTTTGTTTGAAGAAATTTAAGGCATAAATTCATTCAAGAAAATTCGAGACGACTCGTAGCTAAGACGATACGGAATGTGAACAGGATATTCGCCAAATAAAATCTCGGTGAGTAAACCTCACTCACCATTTAATTAGAATTATTTCTAGTTGTTAAAAATAATTGCTATGCTTGTTTGAATATTGTTTGGTTGATTTAAAATATATATTAGTTATTTAGGACTATTATATATATATATATATATATTGGGTTGATTGATTGGTTGGATTCCCGCAGTCTCATTAGCGGATGCCCGCAGTTTCATAGCGGATGATTACCCTATACGCCCCACGCTATGATTAGTGGATGACCTTCTATACCGCGATATTCTGCCTCGAAGCAGGATGGGTATTACTATGTTGACTAACGTCTGTGGATGCAGGAAAACAGGTTGGAGGAATCCAACTGGATTCCTCAAAAATATATTATCTGTTGTTGTTTGTTTGATTTCATATATATTCATATATGATGTGTTAAAAATCAAATGATTGAAAATTGGTTGATTGATTGTTTAAAATATCACTGGGCTTGGGATATTGATTTATAAAAACATCAAAAAGGGTATTTGAAATTTAAAGGGGGAATTCTATTTTTATAAATAGAATTTGAATTTTAAATGAAGTATAGAAACATTAACTTGTTTTGAATATATATATATATATAAACAAGTAATTGAATTTGTAAACTTTGTTTATAAATGGAAATGTGGAATTTGAATTGAATTTATAAACTTTGTTTATAAATGAAAAGATGGGATTTGAATTGAAGTTATAAACGTTGTTTAGAAATAATGCATAGAATTCAAATAGACTTTGAATATAGAATTCAAATAGACTTTGAATATAGAATTCAAATGGACTTTAAATAATAGACTTTGAATATAGAATTCAAATGGACTTTAAACGATAGAATTTGAATATAGAATTCAAATGGACTTTAAACGATAGAATTTGAATATAGAATTCAAATGGACTTTAAACAATAGTATTTGAATATAGAATTCAAATGGACTTTAAACAATAGTATTTGAATATAGAATTCAAATGGACTTTAAACAATAGAATTTGAATATAGAATTCAAATGGACTTTAAACAATAGTATTTGAATATAGAATTCAAATGGACTTTAAACGATAGAATTTGAATATAGAATTCAAATAGACTTTGAATATAGAATTCAAATGGACTTTAAAACTATAGAAAATATTAACTTGTTTTGAAGGTATATAAAACAAGTGATCGAATTTATAAACTTTGTTTATAAATGAAAGGTGGGTTTTGAATCGAATTTATAAACTTTGTTTATAAATGAAAATATGGGATTTGAATTGAATTTATAAACGTTGTCTATAAATGCAAAGGTGGGATTTGAATTGAAGTTATAAACGTTGTTTATAAATAATGCAGAGAATTCAAATGGACTTTGAATATAAGGAATTGAAATAGAATTTGAATAATAGAATTCAAATGGAGTTTAACTATAGAATTTGAACATAGTATTTCAAATGGAATTTGAATATAGAAATTCAAATGGGATTTTAAATAAATAGATTTGGATAAATAGAAGTGGATTAGACTAAGAAGTTAAGTAACAGATTTAATTAACAAATTGAGTTAAAACGATTGGTATAGTTAATTTAGACTGGGCAGGTATAAATATACAGGAGATAGGTATGGAATAAAGTATAGAAGTGAAATAAATAGAATGCCCGACAAAAAGGTACGTATTTAATTTCCATATGAGATTTTATGCGCCGTATCGGCAAGCCGCTTGGCTTTTTCTTTTTCGTTTTGAGATGAGAAGGCCCGGGAAAGCTATTTGAAATTTCCCGATGCTCCCGGTACAAAGGAGGTTATGGCGAATTTTTCCGGGAATTTAAGGAGATAGAATATTTTTAAGATAATTTGATAGTTAGAAATCAACGTATCAAAATATATAGAAGTCGATAAGAAAACGAACTTAGAAATAGAATAGTATAATCAAAAAGGAAGTATAAGAATGAAATCTAGTAAGAATAGAAAAGGGATGTGTATACGTGTTTAAAAGTAAATCAGTAGTTGTATGGAATTGATTTGTTCGAGTAAGTAGTCTTGTCTGTTTTGACGTTAAATGTTATTCAGTCAAGGTCTGAGAGGTAATTATACCCCAACTTGGTTGATTTCATGATATACCGATAAGTAGCAAGATTCAGGCTCGAAGATCAATGTGGAATAAGAATGAGTTAAATACTGTATTTGAGTTGTCGTAACGATGTTTTACACAACATCTGTTTTAACCCAAATATGTGCAAAGCTTGGAAATAGAATAATGAATATTTCCTAGTATAGAAAATAAAGGAAGGCGATATATGGAAATGTTTTCCAAAGAATGTATAAGGCCAATATGGTTATTGAAAATATTTGGTTAACAAATATTGATAAAGAAATAGAAAAGAGATTTAACTAATGGAATATTAATTAAAGGTTCAGTGATTGTTGGATGTTTGGATGAACACTTGTTTTATTCGATAGTTAAATCATCGACTATCGAAACACTTGTTTTTATTCGATAGTTAAATCACAGACTATCGAAGTTTTGACCATCGTTGTCAATATGGAGAGACCGGCTGGATTATTATCCGAAGAACCACTCCATATCGGCAGTAGCGTGCGAATCAGATTATATAAAGATAATCGAAGACGGAGTAGAGTGCAAGGACTTTTTCTATTAATAGAAATAGTGCCTTCAGTTCATCCTGTTCCTGGGTGACTTGTATGGATGAATGTCTGACAGAGTATTTCCAGACGATCACGTATATTGATTTCTCCAATCGTACCAAGAGTGGAAGCGGAGAAGGAAACTTCTTTTAGCTAACACGTAATGTACTGTTGAGGACGTCAATCGGTGATTTGATGGATTTGACGATGTGGAATTCGAAGTGAATCTGGTGTGATGATAAAGCGTAGCTTCTAGCCTCATCATCCGGTAAATGATAGAAATCGGGCAAGCAGCATGGCTATGTAGGTCGCACCTATTAGGCTGTATAATCACCTGATCTAGAGTTTCATTTACTTCTAAAAATCTATTTTCGATGCTGTCCCATTCGGGAAACGGTTGCTGATCCCAATCGTTGGTGATATACATTCGATACACTCAAGCGAAATGAGTGGTCGGTCATGTGTGGCTGAGTTGCAAGATGTTCTTATTGAACTCGGTGTATTCTCCTCTAGAGATATACCAGCGGAAGGTGATTCCATACCTTGTCATAGTTGGAAATCCATTACCCAATACGTGCTTGCGGTTTTGATTGTATATATATGTGGAACATGAGATGCAAACGTTCCACTAGATTGTTATTTACTTGATTTAGACATTATTATAATATCAAAAGAGTTTTGATATAAAAATATATAAATAAGTGTTTGGATTTTCATAAGGGAAAAACCCGTTCCGTGTTATACGGCGTGGTCTTATGAGATATCATTTAGTTTTCTGAAACTGTTTTAAACTGTTTACTCATACCAGTCCCATGACTGACCCGGAGTTTATTTTGTTTTGTTCTACCTAAACTCTTGGGTGCCTAAATTTGTACGGGCAGTCAAGTAGTTCAGGATTTTTCAGATATATCTAAAGGAGCTTGGAGCAGGAGGCTTCAGCGTTATCTAGTTATAGTGGTTCCGTTGTGTTGTAAGTGTTGTACTCTGATAAGTGTATGTTATACAGTTAAGATTTTGTATTTCAAAGATGTGATATATTATATTTTGTTCCGCTGCGATGTGAGATTCTGTGTTGTTAGTTCTGTTCTTCTTCTACCTCTTTCTTCTAAAAAAAATGTTTCGTATTTTCGTGATATTTGGGTTGGACGTATGATGTATATAGTCAACTCTAATGTTGCGGATTTGCGGGTCATCACACTTGGTATCAGAGCTTAGGTTTAGCGAATACCTAGGCTTGTTGGAATGTGCTCATTAGAGATAGGATCAGTAGTATCCTAGAATGAGTTGAGTGTATATATATACGAGAGAGCGTACTTGTTATTTGATATAAAAACTGTTTTATATTGTGTTGACTAGTCTGTTGAGTGGATTATGAATTTTGGTCGAATCGTGGGACGCCACGATGTCGATAGAAGTTTATAAACACTTGAACAGAAGATTGGACACGATATTGTTTTAAATAGTTAAGTTGATTGTTAGGATTATAATCGAATTAGGTTATAAAACAGAAATAGTTATATATATAACCAATGGAATTTGTATATGAAATCAAATATACAAATGTGATAAATTGAAATTGAATTCCAACCAGAATTCAGAATATAAAATCCTGGGAAGTTGGAAAAAGTATATTAAAAGAATATAGCTTTATTTTGGAAGGATTTTTGAATAAAAATCATTTGAATGGATTTTGAAAGAAATATAGCACTGAACTCATTCAGTAGCTGGGAAATAATTCTGATGATGGTCGCAACATCATCAGTGTTCATTTTCGAGTTTCTAAGTGATGAATTGCTGCCTTAGAAAAGTTTTTGATGGAATTTGTTTGAATAGAAACAAGTGGTTTGAAAATTCAAATGTTTTGAATTTGAGATAGGTATAAATATATGTATATATTTATATTACTTCAGAGGAATTTTGAAATGGGAATTGAAATATAGATTTCAAATAGAAGTAAAATAAAGGAATTTGAATATATATATATAATTCAAATAAATGAAAAGGTAGAATTTGAATTCAAAGGAATTCAAATGAGTTTGAATAAAGAAAATTCAAATAGATATTGTATAAGAAAAATTGAAATGGAATTTGAATTCAAAAGGAATTCAAAGGATTTCAAATAGAAATTGAACAAAGGAATTTAAATAGAAATCGAATAAAGGATTTCAAATAGGAATTGAAAATAAGAAATTCAAATAGAATTTGAATAGAAGAAATTCAAATAGAAATTGAATAGAAGGAAATTCAAATATAGAGCTTGAATAAAGAAATTCAAATGGAATTTGAATATTGTAAATATATAGGATTTGAAAATTTAAAGTGAAATAGATCGGGAATATTATGTGAAATGGATTTGATATATATTAAAAATATATCAAAATGGAGTTGAATTTATTGTAAACAAAGTTAAAACGTTTATATTTATAAATATAATTAAAACGAGCTCGCCGTAGCGCGACAGTTCGTAAATTGGCGATTCGAACTTCAATTTAGTATACAGAACTCAATTGACGTCGGAATTCTATGAAACAAGAATCGTCGGGACCGGTTGAACAATAGTTTTCTAATGAAAGAGAAAAATCTGGATTTCGTCGTATAGATTTTGAGCTATGTCAAAATCAAATTTTTAGAAAAGCAGCGCCAGAACCATTATAAAACCACAATGGTTTATATATATAAGTAAAAGGATTTTTAAAGTAAATAAAATCCGAATGGCCATGAGAAAAATATAGTCTGGAAATATTTAATAAATATGAACTCCAGTGAAGTAAGTGAAATGATTTTTAAGACAAAAATCATATTCTAAATGGTTAAATAGAATTAACTAAATTGAAAAATAATTAGTTAAAGGAAAATTGAATCGAAATTGGATTTTTTGATAAGTGAAAGAGATTGAGAATTTATATTTGAAATCGAATATATAACTCGAGTTGAAAATATAATTAGATTAGTTATAATTAAGTTGACATATATTTGAACAATTTATATTCAAATAAAAAGGGTGAAATAGGCAAAACGGTTAATTAGCAACTAGTTAATGGGAATTTGAATGATTGAAATTAAATTTAACTTAAGTAAGTTAAATGGATCGAAATGAATAAATTAAGTAAAATCAATGTGAATATGAATTGGGTGTGAATAAAGGAATTATATTTGTAACACAAATACAAAGGAAGTTATGTGCAAACAAATAGGAGGAGAAATATTTGTAAAAACATTTACGAATAGAATTTAGAAGGAAATATTTGTAAAACATTTACAAATAGATTCAATGGAAATATTTATTTATAGAAAATAAATAGAATGTTATAAATAAGATATTTATTTGTTAAATAAATAGAATTAATCAAAGGAATATTTAGAAGATGAATAGAAAATGGGAATCTGTTTTTAACAGATAAATAGAAAAGATTAATTTATAAATAAAATTAAATATTTATCATTCGATAAATGGAATATATAAGTCTGAACTTATATAGAGAAGAGATATTGGTTTTTAACACCGATAGTTTGAAATAGATAGGGGTACACAACACTTGTATAAGTGAAGTAACGTTATTAAAGAGAACATTTATAAAGTGAAGAACCGTTACTAAAAGTAAATCTTTATAAATGAATAAACGTTATCCAATAGGAGTTATTCGAATAGGAGAAGTCGATTAAAGTTAGAAATAATCGATTAGAGTAAGAATTAATCAGTTAGAGTTAATCCGTAGAGTTAATTGAATATTAGTTATTCAATTAGAATTTATCGAAGATTTGTTATTCAAATTAAGAGTTAACCAGATAGAGTTAATTGAACATAGTAAATCGAATTAGGATTTAATTGTATGTTAGTTATTCACTTAAAGTTGATCGAATATAGTTATTGTGATAGAGTTAGTCAAACATAGTTACTCAGGATAAGTTGCCATTTCGTACGACTGCTAGCGTAATTCGCAGGGCTGCAGATAGCCTAGGGCGGTCGGATGTTTCCTGGGGGAATCAGGCGTAACCATTGTGATCGCTGCGATTTAGAGTCAAGCGAATGGAGTTAAATCGAATATTGGTTATTCAGATAGAATTAAAGGAGTTATCGAATATAGTTTATTCGAAAGGAATTATCGAATTTGATTATTCGGAAGGAGTTATCAATTTTTAGTTAATCGAAGGAGTTATCGATTATTTGTTAATCGAAATGAGTTATCGATTATAGTTTAATCGAAAAGAGTTATCGATTAATTTAATCGGAGTGAGTTATAGAATATTGGTTATTCGAAGGAGTTATCGAATTTCGTTATTCGATGGAGTTAGTCGATAAGAGTTAAATCCAATATAGTTAATTGATAAGAGTAAATTGAATAGAGTAAATCGAATATAGTTTATTCGAAGAAAGGTTTTCGAATCTAGTTATTCGAAAGAGAAATTATCGAATATAGTTATTCGAAGGGAGGAGTTATCGAATAAGGATTTATTCGAAAGAGAGTTACGAAAGGAAGTTTGAAATGTTGAGTATCAACATAAATAAGTTTTGAAAAGATAATTGGGTTAGCAGCACTTTTTCTACCTTAGCAATTTCGAGGACGAAATTATTTTTAAGTGGGGAAGATTGTAATGACCCGGATCCTTAGGGGTTAATTTTTGAATATTTAATATTTAATTTAAATATTGGGAGGGGATAATATAAATGGAATTTTATATTATTTTATTAGTTTAATAATCAATTTCGATTTAAAATCGAATATATTAAATAACAGAATACGATAATGGATTTAGATTGAATTCAAATTTGAATTTGAATTAAATACAGTTCAAATAAATTAACAGGAAATTTTATTTTGAATTTATTGCGATAATAACATTTATTTATTTTCGAGGAAATTAATAATCTGAAATTAATTTATATTGATTTAAATTAATATCTCCTTCAGATGATCGAACTAGACCTCGGTACTTATCCCAGTGGGTTCAGAATAGGGGTTTTACCCTAGAATTTTCAGCCGTTGGGTTCCGAAAAAGGAATTCAGAATCAGGATATGGGTTTAATTAAAGTAAAATATAAATAAAAGAAATAAATTTTTTTTGTTTTTGTGTGTGGACTTAAACAAAAACACGGGTTCTTCTTCTACTCCACACAAAATGACCTTGCTGTTCAAAAGGATACCGCACCCCTTCCCTATTAAATCGCGTCTCCTTTGTCACTTCGAACTACACAGAAGATCGATCCAAAAATATCAGTAAATGTCCTCTCTCCAAAATCAAATCGAACGCAATAATTTGTTGCTCGTAGGGACTCGCCCTTCACGGTGGTAGGCTCGAGATCAGTTGCATCGACAGACTCTGATGATCGAATTGATTTGCAGCGTTCTAGGTTTAGGGTTGGGGCCGATTTCACAAAGTCAAGGTACGGGGATTGGTGCGAGTACTGTAGCAGCTCGATTTTTGGGCTTCCAGTGTAGGGCGGTTTGGAAGGTCGCGATATACCTCGTCGCATCACTGGTGGAGGGTTTTCGAGGGTTCATTGATGTTGCGACAGTGTCGATCTAGGTTGGAGTTCAAAAGGTGCGATGTACTAACAGTGGACGTAATTGGAGTTTGGGTAGGGCTTTGGCCATAAAAGTATCGATGGTCTGTGTATGGTGTTGAGCGATGAACGAAGGTAGATGGTGGATGTTGGAATTTGCGACTGGGTATTTCAGAAAGGAAAGTCGAATTTGGCATTTGCTGAGAGGGAGGGTTCGAGTCCGCTCGGCTGTGTTGATATAGAAGGTAATTGGTAGCAAAGATAATGGAGTTACATGCAAGACTTTGGGGTTGAGTTCGATGTAGAGCAATAGTCATGAACCCAGATTTTTGTTTGAAGAAATTTAAGGCATAAATTCATTCAAGAAAATTCGAGACGACTCGTAGCTAAGACGATATGGAATGTGAACAGGATATTCGCCAAATAAAATCTCGGTGAGTAAACCTCACTCACCATTTAATTAGAATTATTTCTAGTTGTTAAAAATAATTGCTATGCTTGTTTGAATATTGTTTGGTTGATTTAAAATATATATTAGTTATTTAGGACTATTATATATATATATATATATTGGGTTGATTGATTGGTTGGATTCCCGCAGTCTCATTAGCGGATGCCCGCAGTTTCATAGCGGATGATTACCCTATACGCCCCACGCTATGATTAGTGGATGACCTTCTATACCGCGATATTCTGCCTCGAAGCAGGATGGGTATTACTATGTTGACTAACGTCTGTGGATGCAGGAAAACAGGTTGGAGGAATCCAACTGGATTCCTCAAAAATATATTATCTGTTGTTGTTTGTTTGATTTCATATATATTCATATATGATGTGTTAAAAATCAAATGATTGAAAATTGGTTGATTGATTGTTTAAAATATCACTGGGCTTGGGATATTGATTTATAAAAATATCAAAAAGGGTATTTGAAATTTAAAGGGGGAATTCTATTTTTATAAATAGAATTTGAATTTTAAATGAAGTATAGAAACATTAACTTGTTTTGAATATATATATAACCAAGTAATTGAATTTATTAACTTTGTTTATAAATGGAAATGTGGAATTTGAATTGAATTTATAAACTTTGTTTATAATGAAAAGATGAGATTTGAATTGAAGTTATAAACGTTGTTTAGAAATAATGCATAGAATTCAAATAGACTTTGAATATAGAATTCAAATAGACTTTGAATATAGAATTCAAATGGACTTTAAACAATAGACTTTGAATATAGAATTCAAATGGACTTTAAACGATAGAATTTGAATATAGAATTCAAATGGACTTTAAACGATAGAGTTTGAATATAGAATTCAAATGGACTTTAAACAATAGTATTTGAATATAGAATTCAAATGGACTTTAAACAATAGTATTTGAATATAGAATTCAAATGGACTTTAAACAATAGAATTTGAATATAGAATTCAAATGGACTTTAAACAATAGTATTTGAATATAGAATTCAAATGGACTTTAAACGATAGAATTTGAATATAGAATTCAAATAGACTTTGAATATAGAATTCAAATGGACTTTAAAACTATAGAAAATATTAACTTGTTTTGAAGGTATATAAAACAAGTGATCGAATTTATAAACTTTGTTTATAAATGAAAGGTGGGTTTTGAATCGAATTTATAAACTTTGTTTATAAATGAAAATATGGGATTTGAATTGAATTTATAAACGTTGTCTATAAATGCAAAGGTGGGATTTGAATTGAAGTTATAAACGTTGTTTATAAATAATGCAGAGAATTCAAATGGACTTTGAATATAAGGAATTGAAATAGAATTTGAATAATAGAATTCAAATGGAGTTTAACTATAGAATTTGAACATAGTATTTCAAATGGAATTTGAATATAGAAATTCAAATGGGATTTTAAATAAATAGATTTGGATAAATAGAAGTGGATTAGACTAAGAAGTTAAGTAACAGATTTAATTAACAAATTGAGTTAAAACGATTGGTATAGTTAATTTAGACTGGGCAGGTATAAATATACAGGAGACAGGTATGGAATAAAGTATAGAAGTGAAATAAATAGAATGCCCGACAAAAAGGTACGTATTTAATTTCCATATGAGATTTTATGCGCCGTATCGGCAAGCCGCTTGGCTTTTTCTTTTTCTTTTTGAGATGAGAAGGACCGGGAAAGCTATTTGAAATTTCCCGATGCTCCCGGTACAAAGG
Source organism: Allium sativum (assembly GCA_030737875.1). Taxonomy (NCBI): domain Eukaryota; kingdom Viridiplantae; phylum Streptophyta; class Magnoliopsida; order Asparagales; family Amaryllidaceae; genus Allium; species Allium sativum. Next base: position 503,994,081 of record CM060922.1, on the reverse strand, counting down.
AGGTTATGGCGAATTTTTCCGGGAATTTAAGGAGATAGAATATTTTTAAGATAATTTGATAGTTAGAAATCAACGTATCAAAATATATAGAAGTCGATAAGAAAACGAACTTAGAAATAGAATAGTATAATCAAAAAGGAAGTATAAGAATGAAATCTAGTAAGAATAGAAAAGGGAAGTGTTTACGTGTTTAAAAGTAAATCAGTAGTTGTATGGAATTGATTTGATCGAGTAAGTAGTCTTGTCTGTTTTGACGTTAAATGTTATTCAGTCAAGGTCTAAGAGGTAATTATACTCCAACTTGGTTGATTTCATGATATACTGATAAGTAGCAAGATTCAGGCTCGAAGATCAATGTGGAATAAGAATTAGTTAAATACTGTATTTGAGTTGTCGTAACGATGTTTTACACAACATCTGTTTTAACCCAAATATGTGCAAAGCTTGGAAATAGAATAATGAATATTTCCTAGTATAGAAAATAAAGGAAGGCGATATATGGAAATGTTTTCCAAAGAACGTATAAGGCCAATATGGTTATTGAAAATATTTGGTTAACAAATATTGATAAAGAAATAGAAAAGAGATTTAATTAATGGAATATTAATTAAAGGTTCAGTGATTGTTGGATGTTTGGATGAACACTTGTTTTATTCGATAGTTAAATCATCGACTATCGAAACACTTGTTTTTATTCGATAGTTAAATCACAGACTATCGAAGTTTTGACCATCGTTGTCAATATGGAGAGACCGGTTGGATTATTATCCGAAGAACCACTCCATATCGGCAGTAGCGTGCGAATCAGATTATATAAAGATAATCGAAGACGGAGTAGAGTGCAAGGACTTTTTCTATTAATAGAAATAGTGCCTTCAGTTCATCCTGTTCCTGGGTGACTTGTATGGATGAATGTCTGACAGAGTATTTCCAGACGATCACGTATATTGATTTCTCCAATCGTACCAAGAGTGGAAGCGGAGAAGGAAACTTCTTTTAGCTAACACGTAATGTACTATTGAGGACGTCAATCGGTGATTTGATGGATTTGACGATGTGGCATTCGAAGTGAATCTGGTGTGATGATAAAGCGTAGCTTCTAGCCTCATCATCCGGTAAATGACAGAAATCGGGCAAGCAGCATGGCTATGTAGGTCGCACCTATTAGGCTGTATAATCACCTGATCTAGAGTTTCATTTACTTCTAAAAATCTATTGTCGATGCTGTCCCATTCGGGAAACGGTTGCTGATCCCAATCGTTGGTGATATACATTCGATACACTCAAGCGAAATGAGTGGTTGGTCATGTGTGGCTGAGTTGCAAGATGTTCTTGTTGAACTCGGTGTATTCTCCTCTAGAGAGTAACACCCCACCTCCGTTAAGGTCACTCACAAAGGGAATGCCTTAACTTTGGTGGAGCATTTTAGTAAACAGAACAGAAACTTACAAGACAGATAAAACAGTACTTGAAACTTTTTAAATTTATTACAGCGGAAACAGAAATTAATATGGTTACATCCTTTCAATTTCAGAATTCAAGTACAAAATATCAGTCTTGTACAAAAGCCTTCAAAATGCAAAATTTAAAATCATAATCCCCATGGAACGGAAGCTATACAGAGCCAAGTCATACTTTAAGCACTTCAAGCAAAGAGAAGTCCGGATCAAGCTAAAGTATTTCCCTCCTTGGATAACCTGGGGGGGGGGGGGAAACGGAAGAAAGGAAGCGAAACAACAAGGGTCAGACAAAAAGTCTGGCAAGTCCAGTGACTTTCAGCATATGAACAGATAATAATAATATGATATGAACATAAAACTGGATGTGAGATAACTATAACAGGTGTAGCAGATATAACAGAAAAACAGAATGATATAAACTATTGTTTTACACTTCTCTGCACTAATACTAGTATAGCAGAATTAGGTGTCACCCTAATGTCTAAATTGAAGCAGGAACGGGTACAGAATACTTTAACAGAAACGGAATGCTAATAATGGGTCTTTACTACCCGATCAGAAACAGACAGAAGAAGAAACAGATTTATCCCTATGAAGACAGAATGTGGAATTAGGTGTACACTAGTAATGGGCCTTTACCACCCGAACAGACGGTACCACACAGAAATAGACAGGTGTTACCACCCAACAGAAACAGACGGTACCAACAGAAACAGACAGAACTAAGCGTACCCTAAAACCCTACCCCAAGCGATCGGCTCCCTAATACATAAATATCCTGTGTCGGCCCCACAGTAGGGTGTATCACTCCCTAAAGTGACAACCAATTGGCACAGACCTATTTACAGATGTCACGGCGTCTTACATCCTCAGAGGCAGACCGGGATCCATGCACGCACATGACCCGGTTGGAACGCACCATCAACACCCCTCGCCATTATCAGAATGAACCACTTATAATTAGTTCAGTAAGTGTGCCCGGACCCTACCTACTGTTGGGTCAAAGTTTTGATACCAGAAAGGGTTACTGACTAATATGGGTCCCAAACAATAGATGACACAAGTAATTCCCCTCCTAACCTTGTGTCCCCAGACTAACAGATTTCAGATTAACTTGTTTACAAGGTCAGACATACAGAATTCAGATTTACTAATTCACAAATTAAGTTAACAAGTTTTCAGACTAACAGGTCAGATGTACAGATTTTTCAGATTTGTCTAACTTTGTATTGGGCCTACAAATTCATGGACGGGTTTTACTACATTTATTAATCCCCTTGGTTTAACCCTATCTTTCCCAAATACGTTTTAGACGTCATTCTTATCTTAGATTTGCATTAATTAATTATTAATGCACAGACCTCTCACATTAGGTCGGTAGCTTGTGGCCGCTGGATATGCCGGGCGGTTCCGGGCAGACTTCTGCCACAAGCCAGACCTAACCTCGTGTCTTACGCATGTTATGACTAACTTCTCACATTAGAACCTATTGTTTGCGGCCACTGGATGTGCCGGGCGGTTCCGGGCAGATTTACGTTGCAAACTCATTCTAACCTCGAGTTAGCCATGCTTATCTTTGCGGCCAATTAATTAATAATTTACCGTTTATGCGCATGCCCAATATATATGCCAATTCAGATTATATCAATAACTGGATGATTATATCAACATAGCAGATAACAGATTTTATATGACTTAACGAATTTAGCAGATTAAGCAACTTAGCAGATTTTAGCATATAACAGATTAGGCATCTCAACAGACAAATTTAACAGATTAGGCATTTCAATCTAAATAGAAGTCTAGGCCATATATCAGAACTAGTAGTTTAGGCAACTTAGCAAATTAGCAGATTTAGCAGATTTAATATTTCTAAAGGTTCTATTTACATGCCTTGCCTAATCATAAATTAGGCCTAGATTCATATGCCTACATAATTGTCATGATTCACAATATGAACATATATTCCATGTTTGCGTAAATTTACATAGCGCAGAATATGGACATAATTTACCATATAACATATGTTCCAATTTTTGTTAAACTAGCATTTTACAGCAGATTCACATGTAAATTATACCAAATATAACCATTAATTTCAATGCATGCCATATATCCAAAAATCCCTATTTAGGTGTAATCACAATAATAGATATCCTAATTAATGTAAATCTTTTACACCTAAGTTTCCATATCTTCTTCTTTTTGAGTCATGAATCATTATGCAAACTATACCCAACAATCTAAATCTTTAAATCATATCTTCTAAAAATCAAATCTTGACTTTTATATGCATTTTGTCCAAAGTCTCAAATCATATGTAATCTTACAATGGTTCCTCTTTTCTTCTATCATAGAATCTAGTTTACAACATATGCTCATTAATTACAGTTCTAAATTACAACATAACTATGCATACAACATGCATAAATTATATGTTTATAGTCAAATTTATGCATATGTCCAATATATTTTATGCCTCAGACCTAAAGTCACACATTCAATTTAGTCTTGTCAAATTTCGCATCATTCATTATTTATCCCAAAATTTGCGTTCATACGTTCATCTCTTATGAGATTAGGCACAGGCTCGTGGTAGCCTGGCTATAAAAACAGAAAAGAAGAAAAGGGATACAGAACAGTCACAGAAAAACAAATCTGACAGAAGAGAATATATATACAATCTCAGATTCAGAATTAAAAACATATCAAAATTATAATTAACGTTTATAGCGGAAAATAACTGTACTTGCCTTGATTGGATTAAAGAAAGAACTTTAACTTGTTGTAGAATCTTTGCAGAAACTTTAATCTCTAGTTTGAATTGAGTTGCTTAGGCTGATGTTGATTATCTTCTAGTTTTAATTCCAGCAGAGCAGCGACGCCATTTTTATTTTTTTATTAGAAGAAGAGAGCAATGGAGGCTAGAGAATTGTGTAGGAAACCTAGGTAGAGTCTAGGGTCATTTTTATAGAGTTTATGAACTGATTAGGACCATCGATGTTGCTTGGATTGATCGTAGCCATTCATTCGCAAGAGGGACCAATTAGAGCCTGCCACCTAGCCCTAATGACAAAGCAGACCACAGAAAATCGACCAACATAGAATAGGCCAGCCAGGGTGGACTGGGTTCGACCTGGGTCTGGACCAGGTCGACAGCCCTGTCGACCTGGTTAGACCAGGTCGACAGCCCAGTCGACCTGGGTGTCTTAGGCGGGAGTTTTCCCGCCTTGGCCAATTGGGCCCGGTTTTAATTTTTAAACTGTTTTATTCTGTTCGAATTTTAAACTTAATTCAGAAACTTCCGAAGGCTATATCTTCTTCATACGGACTCCGTTTTTCGAAAACTCGGACTCTATTTCGCGTATTTTTCCGAGACGAACGCAATGGCGTATCCCGTTTCCCTTAGTTCTTTGATTTCAAATTAATTATACTTTAATTTGTTAATTCCACAATTATAGAATACACGGGGTGTTACATTCTCCCCCACTTAAAAGGATTTCTTCCCCGAAATCTTCAAGTTAAGAAGAATGTGTCCTACCATCCAATCACCCATCTACTCAACCATCATCCACAAGCATCCATTGTCCTTAGAAAACTTCTAATGTTGTATGAACATATGCAAAAGTGTGTGTATATGTTCCTTATCTAATGCAAAGATCAGGCGGTCTACTGATTCAGTTGACCTCCTTAATGCGAATTATGCCAGTGCCATGAGTCCAACATGTATGCAATAGAATTCTGATGATATATATTATTTCTATATGAGTGCACAACCATTCACTCAAATGCAACATCCATGTGCTGAATCAACCAATTTGCATCCACAAGAATTGAAAAATGCTCACCCATCCATATGCAGTATGAGAGTGTTTTCGAGCCGATCTAGTGCCTAGTGTGTGTATATGCATCCACGGGCAACCACTAGCAACCACTTGCATCCACTTGCAACCATCAAACATAACATGTCTCAAACACATGTTTACACCCATTAGTTTCTACCTAAAGTTCAAATATTCGATCGATAGGATACAGTCGAATGATGGAAGCGAGTACAGATAGAACGAAAATTTGGTTCCCATTAGACATGGGTCCTAAGTATCGGCCCCAAAGACCGAAACCAATATCAAATTGACACCCTACGAAAACTCAGAATGTATGCGTCATACTTGACGCCTAACACAGATATCCCTCAAACCCCAGTCTCAAACAGATGATCCATAACCCTTATGGGTCCGAGCCTATAGCGGAATTCAGAAATAATACTAGCATTAAAGTGCAGAGTATCGATTACAAAAATCAAAATACCAAAATCAGAAAAAGTCACAATCAGATAAAGAAATTAAACCTACTATAGAAATTTTCCTATTTCTATCCTAGCCACTAGCCTCAAGAGTGTTCGCCTGCCCTCCTTGTCCTCGTCTCTTTGGGCAGTCCCTAGTGAAGTGTCCCATCTCCCCACAGTTGAAGCAAGCGCCCTTCCTTTTTCTGCAATCCTTGTTCAGATGAGTTGAGCTCCCACAAGTAAAGCACTTTTTCCCCTTCTTATCTTCAGGCTTCTCATCCTTCTTTTGTGTTTCCTTTTTGGGCCCCACTTTCTTATTCTGTGGTTCTTCCTTCTTTGTCTCTTTCGGGCCCTTGTCTTCCTCGTGCAGTAGTGCCATATCCACCAATCTCTCGTAAGTTGCTCCCATGGGTACATGGGTCATGGCTAGGCTGTGCAGTGGCTCATTCAATCCTTTAACAAAGCGGAGAGCCTTTTTATGCTGAGTGTTGACTAAATCCAATCCGAATCTTGCTAGTTGGTTGAACTGGTTGACGTATTCCTTGACCGTCATACTTCCTTGCTTAAGAGACAAGAAATTTTACAATTGTAAACTTCGTTCAGCTTGCGAGAGGAATTTTGTCTCAAACCTTGTTATGAAATCCATCCATGTCTCAACCGGCCTCTCGGCGTTAGTGACTTCCCACCAGTAGGAAGCTTCGTCTTTGAGCAGCCATACTGCCAACTGTACCTTCTGCCTATCGTCCACCTCGAAGATAACGAATAGATCCTCAGTTTCTTTGAGCCAATTCCTAGCTTCTACGAATGATTCAGTTCCTTTGAAATCCTTCCCACCCATGGCCCTAAAATCTCTACAGATCTTTGAGAAAGCAATTGCACGAGGAGGGGGTGGAGGAGGGGGATCATTTGCTGGACCTGCAGCGGTAGTCCTAGCCTCAAGATATTGACGAAACCAACCGGGTACATGGACACCCTCTGGTATCTCAGATGCTTCAGACATGCTGAAACGAAAAAGGAAAGGTTCAATACAAAAAGGACTGAAAGAAAGATATATGGCTCTTGGGGATCATGTTTTTCAAAATAAGCTTTAATTTCGAAAATACTTCATTTTAAAACCTTTTTGAAAATAGTTTTCAAAAACTTTTATCTAATCTGGTAACCTTTTGCTCTGATACCAAGTGTAACACCCCACCTCCGTTAAGGTCACTCACAAAGGGAATGCCTTAACTATGGTGGAGCATTTTAGTAAACAGAACAGAAACTTACAAGACAGATAAAACAGTACTTGAATTTTTTTAACTTTATTACAGCGGAAACAGAAATTAATATGGTTACATCCTTTCAATTTCAGAATTCAAGTACAAAATATCAGTCTTGTACAAAAGCCTTCAAAATGCAAAATTTAAAATCATAATCCCCATGGAACGGAAGCTATACAGAGCCAAGCCATACTTTAAGCACTTCAAGCAAAGAGAAGTCCGGATCAAGCTAAAGTATTTCCCTCCTTGGATAACCTCGGGGGGGGGGGGGGGAACAGAAGAAAGGAAGCGAAACAACAAGGGTCAGACAAAAAGTCTGGCAAGTCCAGTGACTTTCAGCATATGAACAGATAATAATAATATGATATGAACATAAAACTGGATGTGAGATAACTATAACAGGTGTAGCAGATATAACAGAAAAACAGAATGATATAAACTATTGTTTTACACTTCTCTGCACTAATACTAGTATAGCAGAATTAGGTGTCACCCTAATGTCTAAATTGAAGCAGGAACGGGTACAGAATACTTTAACAGAAACGGAATGCTAATAATGGGCCTTTACTACCCGATCAGAAACAGACAGAAGAAGAAACAGATTTATCCCTATGAAGACAGAATGTGGAATTAGGTGTACACTAGTAATGGGCCTTTACCACCCGAACAGACGGTACCACACAGAAACAGACAGGTGTTACCACCCAACAGAAACAGACGGTACCAACAGAAACAGACAGAACTAAGCGTACCCTAAAACCCTACCCCAAGCGATCGGCTCCCTAATACATAAATATCCTGTGTCGGCCCCACAGTAGGGTGTATCACTCCCTAAAGTGACAACCAATTGGCACAGACCTATTTACAGATGTCACGGCGTCTTACATCCTCAGAGGCAGACCGGGATCCATGCACGCACATGACCCGGTTGGAACGCACCATCAACACCCCTCGCCATTATCAGAATGAACCACTTATAATTAGTTCAGTAAGCGTGCCCGGACCCTACCTACTGTTGGGTCAAAGTTTTGATACCAGAAAGGGTTACTGACTAATATGGGTCCCAAACAACAGATGACACAAGTAATTCCCCTCCTAACCTTGTGTCCCCAGACTAACAGATTTCAGATTAACTTGTTTACAAGGTCAGACATACAGAATTCAGATTTACTAATTCACAAATTAAGTTAACAAGTTTTCAGACTAACAGGTCAGATGTACAGATTTTTCAGATTTGTCTAACTTTGTATTGGGCCTACAAATTCATGGACGGGTTTTACTACATTTATTAATCCCCTTGGTTTAACCCTATCTTTCCCCAATACGTTTTAGACGTCATTCTTATCTTAGATTTGCATTAATTAATTATTAATGCACAGACCTCTCACATTAGGTCGGTAGCTTGTGGCCGCTGGATATGCCGGGCGGTTCCGGGTAGACTTCTGCCACAAGCCAGACCTAACCTCGTGTCTTACGCATGTTATGACTAACTTCTCACATTAGAACCTATTGTTTGCGGCCACTGGATGTGCCGGGCGGTTCCGGGCAGATTTACGCCGCAAACTCAATCTAACCTCGAGTTAGCCATGCTTATCTTTGCGGCCAATTAATTAATAATTTACCGTTTATGCGCATGCCCAATATATATGCCAATTCAGATTATATCAATAACCGGATGATTATATCAACATAGCAGATAACAGATTTTATATGACTTAACGGATTTAGCAGATTAAGCAACTTAGCAGATTTTAGCATATAACAGATTAGGCATCTCAACAGACAAATTTAACAGATTAGGCATTTCAATCTAAATAGAAGTCTAGGCCATATATCAGAACTAGTAGTTTAGGCAACTTAGCAAATTAGCAGATTTAGCAGATTTAATATTTCTAAAGGTTCTATTTACATGCCTTGCCTAATCATAAATTAGGCCTAGATTCATATGCCTACATAATTGTCATGATTCACAATATGAACATATATTCCATGTTTGCGTAAATTTACATAGCGCAGAATATGGACATAATTTACCATATAACATATGTTCCAATTTTTGTTAAACTAGCATTTTACAGCAGATTCACATGTAAATTATACCAAATATAACCATTAATTTCAATGCATGCCATATATCCAAAAATCCCTATTTAGGTGTAATCACAATAATAGATATCCTAATTAATGTAAATCTTTTACACCTAAGTTTCCATATCTTCTTCTTTTTGAGTCATGAATCATTATGCAAACTATACCCAACAATCTAAATCTTTAAATCATATCTTCTAAAAATCAAATCTTGACTTTTATATGCATTTTGTCCAAAGTCTCAAATCATATGTAATCTTACAATGGTTCCTCTTTTCTTCTATCATAGAATCTAGTTTACAACATATGCTCATTAATTACAGTTCTAAATTACAACATAACTATGCATACAACATGCATAAATTATATGTTCATAGTCAAATTTATGCATATGTCCAATATATTTTATGCCTCAGACCTAAAGTCACACATTCAATTTAGTCTTGTCAAATTTCGCATCATTCATTATTTATCCCAAAATTTGCGTTCATACGTTCATCTCTTATGAGATTAGGCACAGGCTCGTGGTAGCCTGGCTATAAAAACAGAAAAGAAGAAAAGGGATACAGAACAGTCACAGAAAAACAAATCTGACAGAAGAGAATATATATACAATCTCAGATTCAGAATTAAAAACATATCAAAATTATAATTAACGTTTATAGCGGAAAATAACTGTACTTGCCTTGATTGGATTAAAGAAAGAACTTTAACTTGTTGTAGAATCTTTGCAGAAACTTTAATCTCTAGTTTGAATTGAGTTGCTTAGGCTGATGTTGATTATCTTCTAGTTTTAATTCCAGCAGAGCAGCGACGCCATTTTTATTTTTTTATTAGAAGAAGAGAGCAATGGAGGCTAGAGAATTGTGTAGGAAACCTAGGTAGAGTCTAGGGTCATTTTTATAGAGTTTATGAACTGATTAGGACCATCGATGTTGCATGGATTGATCGTAGCCATTCATTCGCAAGAGGGACCAATTAGAGCCTGCCACCTAGCCCTAATGACAAAGCAGACCACAGAAAATCGACCAACATAGAATAGGCCAGCCAGGGTGGACTGGGTTCGACCTGGGTCTGGACCAGGTCGACAGCCCTGTCGACAGCCCTGTCGACCTGGTTAGACCAGGTCGACAGCCCAGTCGACCTGGGTGTCTTAGGCGGGAGTTTTCCCGCCTTGGCCAATTGGGCCCGGTTTTAATTTTTAAACTGTTTTATTCTGTTCGAATTTTAAACTTAATTCAGAAACTTCCGAAGGCTATATCTTCTTCATACGGACTCCGTTTTTCGAAAACTCGGACTCTATTTCGCATATTTTTCCGAGACGAACGCAATGGCATATCCCGTTTCCCTTAGTTCTTTGATTTCAAATTAATTATACTTTAATTTGTTAATTCCACAGTTATAGAATACACGGGGTGTTACATATACCAGTGGAAGGTGATTCCATACCTTGTCATTGTTGGAAATCCATTACCCAATACGTGCTTGCGGTTTTGATTGTATATATATGTGGAACGTGAGATGCAAACGTTCCACTAGATTGTTATTTACTTGATTTAGACATTATTATAATATCAAAAGAGTTTTGATATAAAAATATATAAACAAGTGTTTGGATTTTCATAAGGGAAAAACCCGTTCCGTGTTATACGGCGTGGTCTTATGAGATATCATTTAGTTTTCTGAAACTGTTTTAAACTGTTTACTCATACCAGTCCCATGACTGACCCGGAGTTTATTTTGTTTTGTTCTACCTAAACTCTTGGGTGCCTAAATTTGTACAGGCAGTCAAGTAGTTCAGGATTTTTCAGATATATCTAAAGGAGCTTGGAGCAGGAGGCTTCAGCGTTATCTAGTTATAGTGGTTCCGTTGTGTTGTAAGTGTTGTACTCTGATAAGTGTATGTTATACAGTTAAGATTTTGTATTTCAAAGATGTGATATATTATATTTTGTTCCGCTGCGATGTGAGATTCTGTATTGTTAGTTCTGTTCTTCTTCTACCTCTTTCTTCTAAAAAAAAATGTTTTGTATTTTCGTGATATTTGGGTTGGACGTATGATGTATATAGTCAACTCTGATGTTGCGGATTTGCGGGTCATCACACAATGTGATTCTTTCTTTATATTGCCCATAATCATATTGCCTAAGATATACAATATATATAATAAATAAACAATATCTCAAGCATACCTTCAACAGAAAGAAGACCCTTCATCCAATAGATATCACCACAATATTCAGTCAATCAAGTGATTAATCAAAAGTCTGGCCATAGTAAAAAAAGGTCAAAATAAAGTTGGATAAAGCCATAAATCTTTTAGTATGGCAGTATAAAAAGAGAGACTGGTTAATCATTAAAAAATGACAGGGAAACAATAGAATTTTAACCATATTGCAATAAGTTAAGACTTATGTAAAAGTGCATGTAAATATTGGGATGTGTCAAATTCATAGCAAATACTCACTAAAACATGAAAAATATATGGCGATGATGAATACAATTCAATTCAGAGGTGACGGGATATATTTTTTGAGTTTCATTATACTTTCATGAATAAATCTATATGGAGTTAAGAGAATTTTTAAATATTGTTATTCCATAAAAACTTAAAACAGAGCCCAAAGTTTCCCTTTTGGATCATTAGAACTATTTAGACCAAATTCTGTAAAAGCTGAAACAAAGTTTCCCTTTTGAATCACTAAAAGGCTAAAAGCATTTAGACCAAATTTCTATTTTAATTTAAATGCAAACATAAGGAATAAAAATCATGTTTTCTGCAATAAATAAGATCATTGCATTGTACCCAAATGTAAAAAAAATGCAAACAATAGTACATTAAGTGCTAATTGACTCAAAAGTTGGTAAAACAGCATAGGAAAATAATTACTCTATAAATTCATGATCAAAAGATAGAAAGAAACTAAACATGACATATATGCCAAATTATTATTACCTTTTCTTACATTACTTGTAACACATATTTAGGAAATATAATTCAATGAAAAAGAAATGCATTCAAGTATATAAATGGGAGATAAATAGAGAAAACCCTACATGATTCGAATGCCAATTAGAAAAGGAAGATTGGTAACTTATTCAATGAAATCCCTAAACGAATAAACTGAAAAATACATAATACAGAAGCACAAATAAAATGATTAAGTGTGAAATTTTGGATGAAGCTGGAATGATGTTTTTAAAGAATTATGAAAAGGATTTTTTTTACAAATAAAGCCATGTTATTTACAGCCTGATCGTTGATTTGAGAAACTGCGATGTCTAAAAATAAACTTTCCGATAAAATAAATATACGTATATATACATAAAATACAATGTGTGTGAAAAATGTGAATAAAGATATGCTATGTTTCCTTTTTCACACAAAGTTAAACATAGCATGCATATAAGCAATATAACTTACAAAAATTTAGCAACATTCAATGATTTTTCACATTCCAAAAGAATCGCGCCCTATTTTAGTAACTCTCATTTAAGCATACTAAGTGAAAAGCATTCTAAGTGAATCATTAAGAGGAAAACGACATTACTAAAGTTTATAACTCCTTTACCCGCTTCGTGTTAAAAGATGTATTGTTGAGGCCAAATACTGATGGAAGAAAACAGCTAGATTATCACTTGACCGTTGCTTTCCTAACTGCTTGATTTAATAATCGTTGACACAATTAAGGGTCATGCTCATTTATCCTAATCTAAATAGATAAAATTTGATAAAAGATGATTGATATAGCTAAATAAAGTGTGATTATTAAGTTAAATGAAGCTAGTTCAACATTACATATGTGATCAAATAATAATCAAAATGAAATAAAATGTTGACGCACTTGAGTAAATGAGAATTACATGTTTGATTTTTTTCCTTTTCATTATGCCCCTTTACTAATTGCAGGTTCAGTTTTGATTTTTATTAATATTGGTTAAAACCCTAAGATAATCTAAAATTATATTGTAATCATCAGAACAGGAAGGAGGAGCGATTACAGTATGCATGGAGTCATACATTTAGGAAAAAATTATATGAACAGTGTAACCTGGTTAACAACATAAAACTCAGGAAAATATGATAATAGAGAAGTCATTAATTACAAGATGATAATTACCGACATGCGGAATCGACCAGGAATATCCGAATTTGCTTTTTCCTTAATTCATGCGGAGGTAGGTTAATTAGTGTATGATTGGCAATGGAAGTGGTAGGAAAGACGATTCGATAACGACCCCGGTAGAAGCGACCTAAGCTTGTTGGATGATGATGGTCAAATATTGTTTAGGAGAAGGGAGAAAAAATTTTGTTGGAGAAGAAGAGGGAGGGAAGCCATTTTTTCTATTTGGGGAATTTTTTTTCATTTCGGCTAAAATGAAGAAGCGAGGAGGGGAGGGACAAAAAAAAGAGAAGGAAAAATATCATTGCATTTTGATATGGCTGAAGACCGTATTATATGAAATGATCCAAACCTTCTAAGATCTACGGTTGGATTTTAAGGGTTAGGGAAGGCATGGATCGGTTAAGTGGTAGCAACTGAAATTTGATACGGCTATGGGCCCTATCAAATTTGATACGGTTTAAATTTGTATTAAATCTCTGAATCCTGGTATGTCAAATTGGCTTTTTTGGTGTAGTGTGGAGATCCCAAGAACAAGGTTCAATGGGTAAAAACAAGTTGTTTTGTGATAGTAGATGAACATGCTAAATTTGTATATTAAAAAGCATGTATTCCTGAAGTGATTTTAGGATGAGTTAATATAAACTCTTAAAGAGATCTATACTCTATTTGGAGTGGAGTACCTACCTTCAGGAGTGCTCTTGATAGGATCACCTATGTGAATGTGGAAATGTGGTTGTTTCCTATGAAGTTTTGGGCAAAACTTCTAGAGTGTTCACTAAACTAGGATAGACGTGCACGACCATTAACGCATGGGTTTATTTGATTGCACTATAGAATTAAAGGTTGTGTGTGGTCTGATGTCAGGAATAGAGTTCAAGACCATGCGTCATTCTAGTAAAAACTGAATCTTATTCACTATGCAAAGGTTCAAGTCGGTTGATATCTTTGTTTATGCACAATCTTATATTTTTTTAGAAACTGCTCGAAAAATATTTTTAAAATAATTCAAGTAGGGGTGAATTTATTTAAAAATTAATTGCAAGTTACCAAAAATTTATTATTGAGCAATTAATGCAATAAAGTCGTTGAAAGTTATAACAATAATATACTTAGATACATGTAAATATATTAATGAGCCATTACTGTGATTGAATAGTCAGGTCATATACGTATATGACCTTTATTGGAGCTGTTACAAAAGAAAAAATAAATGGTATTTAAATATTGCAACGAATGATAATCCATTAAGATTTATTATCATCTCTTTTGAAACTTGCAAATTTACATGTTAAAAATTGCAATCTTTTAAACGTTTCTCTTTATATATAATGGTATTCATTACAGTCCAATTTTCCTCCCACTAACCTAACTGAGGTTACTCTTTTCTTTTTGTCTATAAAAGGAATATGATAGACAAGGCATAATACATATAACAATCTTTTTCTCTTACTCTCTTCAAAAAACTTCTGTCTTCATTGACTTATTTTTATCTACAATACAAAAAGCGCAATATAATTTTAATTTGAGTGCAAATTAGGCTCAATTCGTTGTCCAAGCAAATTGAGATTATAGAAGAGGCTGTTTTATCCTAGAGGCGGCGGAGAAAGGTACAAACTGCTTTGCACCATTTAGCAGATTACCAAAACGTCATCAAGAGAGCGACTTTGTACATGACTCAGCCATTAGTTTTTCAATAGGTTTTACTAGATGCATCAATATTAATCAAAGGTGAAAAGTGGGAATCTGCTAGTAATGTAGTTCAAAACTTAATCACAATTTGCAAGTATATCAGGGCGTTCAAGTTCCAAGGTTGAAGGAAAATTACTATAATGCAAATAACCGTCTGTCCAAAAAGAACATACATCATACTGATAAATATTTGTTTACATTTGCAATGCACTAAAATTCAGTTGACCCAAGGCATAAGCAAGCAACAATGCAGTCACGATTGTAAATTACAGATTGATTTATGCAAATAAGCAAAATAATAGGGTTGCACAAAGTATGGGTTAGGTCGGGTTAGAACAAATATTTCATCCGACCCGCACGGGTATGGGTTTAAGGTAGTTCAACCCTTATCCGACCCTATATGAGGTTGGATATGGGCTGGGTTGAACTATGGGTTGAGTCGGGTTTAGTAGGGTTGAGTTGGATTGCTTGAATATAATAAAAAAATGAGAATATAATGTAGTTTTTTAAAAATAATATTAGAATATAAAGCATAATATATCAGATTTTAGCTAGCATAATGCATTTTAAATAACTGAATCATTATAAGACATATATTTATTTAAATTTCATTGTAAAACACATCATATGAAACTAATTTACTGCATAATAGAACAAGCATTTTATTTTAAAAGACATTAAAATGATCTTTAAAATATATTTGCCAAATTCTTTCTACTGCGGATTGACATGAAATATGCTTTTTTGTATTTTACTATAGAATGCATAAACATTAGATTAGGAATATACTATTCTAATTTTAAGTGGATTGATATTTAATTAGTTTTTTTAATATAGGGTTGGGTTAAAAAAGGTTAGGTTCAACAAAATATCAAACCCGACCCGTATATAGTATGGGTTAAAAAAATGTAACCCATATCTGACCCGAACTAGGATGGGTTGGTTTGGTTTATGTAGGCTGTGTATACTGGCAAACCTGCACAATAATCCCACAACGTAGGCAATGCTAGGTCTAGTATAATCAGTGACATACCGAAGGCTGCTAATGATGCTCACATAGTCAGATTATGTTACACCTTCACCAATGTTTTTAAATAGCTTCACACTGGGATCATATGGTGTACAAGCAGGTTTATAGTCAAAGTAATTGTATTTCTTTAGAATCTTCTCAATATAATGATATTGATCCAAAGAAAGTCCCTTTTTGGACCTAGCAATTTTAATACCAAGGATTACACTTGCCTAACCTAGATCTTTCATATTAAAGTCTAGATTTAGCAAAGATTTGACATTGTCTATGGCATGTATTTTGACCCAAAAATGAGTAGGTCATCTGCATAAAGACATATAATAGTACAAATGTCAGTCTCAGATTTGTAATATATGCATTTCACTTTCGTTAACTTTAAAATCATGTGAAATGATGAATTTATCAAATTTTTCGTGCCATTGTTTAAATGCTTGTTTTAAACCATATAATTATTTATCTAATTTGCATACTTTATGTTCTTGACCATGTATTACAAATCCTTCAGGTTGATCCATATAAATTTCTTCGTTTAATTCACCATTTAAAAATGGGGTTTTAACATCCATTTGGTGTATTATTAAATTATGAATAGAAACAAGTGAGATTAATACCCGAATGGATGTAATTTTAGTTACAGATGAAAAAGTGTCAAAAATCTACATTTTCTCTTTGCTTAAAAACTTTTAGCTACTAGACGGGCTTTATATTTTTCAACAGTGACATAAGGTTTTAATTTCTTTTTAAGCACCCATTTACAGCCTATAGATTTTCAACTGGATGGTAAATCAGCTAAATGCCAAATCTTATTGAATTCTGAAGGATCCATCTCATCATTTATATCATCTTGCCAAAAAGCGGCATCTAGTGAAGATAAGGCCTCTTAGAGGTTTAAAGGATCCCCCTCTGTATTAAAAGCACAAAAATCTAAACCAAAATCTTTTGCGGTTCTTGCTCTTTTACTTCTTTTAGGTTCATTTTCAGAATGTACTGGAGTCATAAAACCCTTCCTAGTGCACCTGGCCTGGTCTGCGAGCACCAAATAAGTGGCTGATCTTAATTAGTGTATGCGCATGGTAAGCTCTTAGCACGTCATTTCGAGTTTCGAACCCATGTTACTATTATCATAGCGCAAGTCCTTAACCACTGGGCTATTACATCCCGAAGTCTCTTAATTTTCTTATTGGATCGATTTTAAATTTTAGCTTTAGATGCTTTAAACATGTCAAATGCATCGCTTTTATTTTTCATAAGATATACATAAATGAAATCAGAACAGTTATCAATAAAAGTGATAAAATATCGGTGTCCATATCTAGTCAATGTTATTTATTTTCACAAAAAATATACTCATTGTTTATTAAATCTACGTCATTTGAGTTATAACGTCATTTCTTAATGACATTTTCCAAAACATTATGCACGTAATTAATATCCATTTATAATAAAGGCATTTGCAAATTTTGCATTCAATTAATCTCAATTTTAGACATTTTCAAAAAACCTTCTTGCACTTAATTCTTATTGTCCAAAAGGTGTACATAAGTGACATCAGAATAATCGTCAATAAATGTAATAGAGTAGAGATTATTTTTACAAGTTACTTTAAGTGGTTCACATGAATTAATTTCAAAGGTTCAAATTCTCTAATAAAAAGTCACATTTTCAAAATAGTAACTTTAGGACAAAAGTAAATGTAACATTTAAAATTTATTATAACATTAAATTCTCTATAAAAATTACTATATCATTTATCATTCTATTAGATGTTTAGTTACAAACATTTATCTTCTAATTAAATGTTCTCAAAACTTGAAAGTCAACATTTGAATATTTAAATATTTGCTCAATCTTAATTGTACTTATATCAACCTTATTTCAATCAAAATTAATTTCAAGGCTTAATGTCTTTTCCAAATGTAACGACCCGGATTTTGGTCGATTTATTTTAAATATTTAATAAATATTGAATTGATAATATAAAAGAATTTTTATATTGAATTATCAATTTATAATCGATATACGATTTATTTCGAATATATATTTATCGAAATACGAGAACTGAAATAATTCAATTCGAAATTAGAATGGAGTCAAAACAATTCAGATGACCAGTATTAATTGTATTTGAATATAGATGATAATAAAAATAATTTATTATCAGAGAATTTACGGTTTTCGAATTAAAATTATATTATATAAATTTAATATGGTTATTTTATATACGTTCAAATAAAATTGTATAATCTATTTCGTTGAATTCAAAATAGCGTTATAACATTTTAACGGCAGTCGGTACGCTAAAATAGCGGTTCACGATTTTTAATTGCGAACCCCGATTTATCTGATTGTGGATAGGATCAAAATCAAATCAATATCTGTTTAAAATAAAGTGAAAATCTCTTTAAATCAAATCGATATCCTTTCAAATTAAATAAAACTGCTTTATTTCTAATCAAATTAATGAACGTCTCTTTCCCCAACAATCCTACCTATTCTACAGTCACTCTCTAGTACGTGCCTCCCAAGTTTCTTCTTCTATATAAATCGCAAGTCCCCTTCAAGTTTTACATAGCAAAAATGAAGAGGGCCGATTCTTTATGTGTTCAATTTAAGTCGGATCGCTCCATTTTTTCCCTTCCTCAAATCACCGTCCTTCAAAACCCCAAAAGAAAAACCTTGCTTCCTGTTTTTAATTTCCAAAATCCAAACCGCAACCAGTAAGGGCGATGGAAATCGAGACACCTGGATACTCGACTCGAGATTGGAAACGCTCGCGTTAGCGGCTGCTTCGATGAAGTTCGTTGTTGTTTTGAAGATGCGATAGGAGCTCGAATTGGGTTCATTTGAGGGATTGTCGTTGTGAAGTCGATGATGAGGTTGTAGCGACTGGAGTAGGATCCGAATAAAAGTCTGTTGGATTGGGAGGTTGCGATGAGGAGTTTTGGTTCGAGGAAAAGGGGTGCGTGCTAATTTTGGGTGACGCTGACTGGAGGGGGTACTGATGACGGACGCGGTGATCTGGGAAGGTTAGACAGTGAACTGATCTGAGTAGGATTAGAGGAGAATTGGTTTTTAGGGTTCAATTGGGAATTGGGGTATCAACAGATTAGTTTTTGGGGAGAATACGAGTCTGTTGAGGAGTTCAGTCCATGGAGCGATGTTTGATGATGGGATCAAGTTAAGTGGTATAACGTCAGCACAGAAATGGGTATATGGGTTAAATGGGAATGGAAATCGTCTATGAGATGCTTGTTGAATTGCCAAAGTGGGATGAATGAATGTTGGGGCTGCTTTCTTCTATAGGAATGGATCATAGGAGTTTTTAAAGACATATTTCATAGAATTTTCTAGTTTTTGCAATAGCAATAAGGTATGCGTTTCATGAAATTTAAAATTCGTAGAATAATTAATTTATTTGTTTTAGTAATTAATTTAAAATAAATAAAGTTTAATCGGAAACAAAATCAAATAAATTATAGATGCAAGTAGATTCAGCTCGAGTGGATTCATAGAAAGAAGTAACAAGGAATCGAATGGGATTTTCGACAACAACAAAATCCTGGTGAGTAAATCTCACTCACTTTTTATTTAGAATTATTTTTATTCGTTAAAAATAATTGTTGGATGCTTGTTTGAATGCTTTCTGGTTGATTTAAAAATATTAGTTATATAGACTTGCTATTGTATATATTGGTTTGGTGATTGGTTGGATTCCCGCAGTTTCATTAGCGGATGCCCGCAGTATCATTAGAGGATGACCCTACGCCCACGTATATAAGTGGATCCCCTTTTATACCGTGATATCCTGCCTCAAAGCAGGATGGGTATATTTCTATTGACTAACGTCTGTGGATGCAGGAAAACAGGTTGGAGGAATCCAACTGGATTCCTCAAAAATTTATTATCTGTTTGTTTGTTTGCTTGATTTCATATATTCATATACGACGTGTTAAAAATAAAATGGTTGAAAATTGGGTGATTTGATTGTTTTAAATATCACTGGGCCAAGTGTTAATTTATTTAAAATATCGTGAAAAGGATATTGGAGATTAAAAAGGGAAAATTCTATTTTTAAATAGAATTTGAAATTTGAATGGAATAGAAATATAAACTTGTTTTGAAAAATAAAACAAGTAGTTCCTTTATAAATAAAGTTTATAAATAGTTCTTTTATAACGAAGTTATAAATGAAGTAAAAAGAATTATCACTTGATAGTTCAGAAATCAAATACAAGTGTGAAATTGAAAGGGAAATTTATTTTCAAAAAAAAATAGAAATATCGATTTCAAAGGGAATTGAAATCGAGACTTGTTTAAAGAAGTTGAATATAAGAATTCAAATGGAAATTTGATATAGAAAATTCAAGTAGAATTTGAAACAGAATTTCAAAAATAGAATTTGAATGGAGTTTGAAAATAGTTTTGAATATAGAAATCCAAACGAAGTTTGAGAATAGATTGGAATTCAAATAGGAATTCAAATAGAAGTTTGAATTCAAAGGGATTAAAATAGAATTTGGATTCAAAAGAATTCAAATGGATTTGAAGAAAGAAGTTCAAATGAAATTTAAAAATATAGAGATTTGAAAATAGAATTCAAATGAAGTTTAAATATAGAATTTGAATATGGATATTCAAATGGGATTTAAAAATAGAATTTTAATTTTTAAATAGATTTTGAATAAGAGGATTTAAATAGAATTTGAATAATAGAATTAAATTGGAGTTTGAATATTTGAAATTCAAATAGAATAAATATGGAATTTGAATAGAGAATTCAAATGGAATTTAAACTATGGAATTTGAATATGTAAATCAAATGGAGTTCAAATATAGAATTTGAATATAGAAAAATAAAGGAAATTCAAATATCGCATTTGAATAGATTTTGAATATAAGATTCAAATAGAATTGATTTGAATATAGAAATTCAAATGAAGTTAGAAAATAGATTTGAATAGAAATTCAAATGGAGATTTAAAAGGAACGTGAATAATAGAATTCCACAGAAGTGAAATGAAAATTTGAATATAGAATTCAAATAGAAGTGAAATGGAATTCGAATATAGAATTTCAAATGGAAGTGAAATAGATCAGAAATGTTATGTTGTAATGGATTTGATATATATTAGAAATATATCATGATGGAGTTGAAGTTATTATAAACGAAGTTTAAACGTTTTTATATATATATATATAATTAAAACGAACTCGCCGCAGCGCTGCAGTTCGTAAATGGTCGTTTCGAACTTCAATTGAGTATACAGAACTCAATTGCAGTCGAAATTCTTTGAAACAAGAAACGTCAGGACCAATTTGATAATAGTTTTCAAATGGAGGAGAAAAATATGGATTTCGTCGAATAGATTTTGAGTTATATCAAAATCAAATTTTCAAAAAAGCAGCGCCAAAATCGTTTTGAAACCATAACGGTTTATTTAATGTTATAAAAGGATTTTAACCCGAATTTCTATTTAGAAAATTTCAGAGTGGAGTTGTAAAATATATGCGAATTCAGGTTGTGTAAATGAATATGATTTTTGAAACAGAAACCAGATTTTGATTTATTGAATAGAATTAACTAATTTGAATGGAAATTAGTTAATGAGATTTTGAATAGATATTGGGCTTCGAATAAGTGAATTCAATTTGAAAATTTTATATTCGAAATCAAACAGGAAACTAGAATTGAAATTCAATTTGGTTATAAGCAAGTTAAATATTTTGTTTGAACATGTTATGTTCAAACAAAAAAGTGAAATAGGCAAAAAGGCTAATCAAAGAATAATTGAGGGAAACTGAATTCAAACCATTCAAAACTGAATTCAAACTATTGGACTGAGTTGAATTGAATTGAAAATAGGTGAGCATGTGTTAGACAGGTATGGGATGAAGTATATGAAGATTTTATTTATGTGCCCGATAAAAAGATACATGTTTAAATTCATATATGAGGTTTTATGCGCCGTATCGGCAAGCCGCTTGGCTTTTTCTTTTTCTTTTGAATTGGTGAGGGCCATGGGAGGCTATTTGAAATATCCCGAAGCTCCAGGGAGCAGGGGAGGTTATGGCGAATTTTTCCAGGAATTTAAGGAGTTAGAATATTTTTAAGATAATTTGATAGTTATAAATCAATGTATCGATATATGTAGAATTCGATAAGGAAATGAAATCAAAATAGAGTATTGGAAACAGAAAGGGAAATCTAAATTAGAAATAGAAAGCGAACAATATACATGTTTTAAAAATGAATAATTGGGTTTTATAGTATGTTTATTCGAGGTTAGTGGTTTTGCCATTTTGAAGTTGAGGATGTTTTCAGTTAAGGTCTGAGAGGTAATTTTACCCCAAATTGATTGATTTCATTTTTAATGGATAAATAGCAAGATCCAGTCTCGAAGAGAAGTGTTTGAATAATAGTTTGGTCGAATAAAATATTTTGGGTTGTTTTAACGATGTTTTATACAACATTCGTTTTAACTCAAGTGATGAAAATTTGGAAATATAAAAGTAAATATTTCCTGAGTATAATTAAAATAGTCGGGATAGAGATAAGTGATTGAAATTGTTTTCAATTGCAAATAGAGATATTTTCTGATATATAGAAAATAAAGGAAGTTGATACTTGGAAACGTTTTCCAAATGGCATAAGAAACCAAGATGATTATTGAAAATATTTGTTGATAGGGAAAGGGAGAAGAGATTTAATTAATGAAATATTAATTAAAGAGCCCAGTGATTTGATTGATATGTTGAATGAACACTTGTTTTTATTCGATAGTTAAATCACAGACTATCGAAGTTTTTACCATCGTTGTCAATATGGAGAGACCGGTTGGATTATTATCCGTGAACCACTCTGTATTGGCAGTAGCGTTGCGAATCAGATTATATGAAGGTAATCGAAGACAGTGTGAAGTGCAAGGGCTTTTTCTGTAAAATAGAAATTGTGCCTTCGGTTTCGTTCAAATCCCAGAACGAATGTAAATGGACGAATGTCTGACAAAGTATTTCCAATGATCTAATGGATTGGTCTGTATAAATATATATGGTTGCAACGGATTTATTCCCTTAGCATAACATCCAGAATATTTGTGCAAATCAAATAAATGATGAACGGATCTGACAATGTGGCATTCAAAGGAATTGTGTTATCAATGAATTGCAAGAAATCGTAGCCTCAGGCCTCAACAACCGGGAAATGACAAAAATCGGGCAGGCGACATGGCTATGTGGGTCGCTCCCATTAGGATGTATAATAACCTATCTAGAGGTTCATTTAATTTCTTATTCTATTCAATGTTGTCCCAGTCGGGAGACGGTTGCTGATCCCAACCGTTGGTGATATACATTCGATACACTCAAGCAAAATGAGTGGTCGGTCATGTGTGTGCCGGGTTGCAAGATGTTCTTGTTGAACCCAGTGTATTCCTCTCTAGAGATACACTATCGGAAGATGGTTCCATACCTTGTCATAGTTGGAATCCAATCTCCAATAAGCGCCATGCGGCTTTTGATTTTATACTATATATGTGGAGCGTGAGATGCAAGCGTTCTGCTATTTGGTTATTTATTTGATGCAGACATTATTATAATATCACTGGATTTTCGTATCAAAGTGTTTTGGGTTATAGTAAGGTAAAAACCGTCCATGTTTATGTGTGGGCTGGTCTTACTATTATCTTTTCTTTCGAAAGGGTTTTTAAAGTTAAACAAGTGGTTGGAGTTTACTCACACCAGTCCCATGACTGACCCAGAGTTTATTTTGTTTGTTCTCCCTAAACTCTTGGGTGCCCAAATTTGTACGGGCAGTCAAGTAGTCGGGATTTTTCAGATTCATTTGGAGGAGCTGGAAGCAGGAGGCTTCACCAGTTAGCTATAGAATATCATATGTACGGTGTGTACTATGTTGTATCTGGAAACAGGTGTTATAACTGTTCCAGGAATAACTGTTGTGCTCTGATGATGGTATGTATATAAAGTTACTGATTTGTATTTCAAAAGTTATGTTATAAAATATATTTTATCCGTTCCGCTGTGAGATTTGTCTTCTTCGTTTTCTTCTATTCTAATATTTCTTTCTTTCTATTTCTCATCCTCTAACTTCTTTCTCATAATGATTCGTATTTTCGTGCAATTTGGGTTGGACGTGTGGTGTTTTAGTCAACTCAGATTGTACAGATTTGCGGGCCTTTACAGTTGGTATCAGAGCTTAGGTTGAGCGAATACCTAGGCTTTGGTGGGATGTGCTCATTAGAGATAGGGTCAGTAGTACCCTAGAATGAGTTGAGTGTATATACGAGAGCGCTTATTTGTAAATTGATATAAAAACTGTTTTATATTGTGTTGACTAGTCTGTTGAGTGGTTTATGAATTCTGATCGAATAGTGGGACGCCACGAAGTTGATAGGAATTTCTAAACACTTGAGCAGATGGTTGAACACGATATTGTTTTAAAGTAGGTGAATGAAATTATTTACCCAAAATTCTATTTTGATATAGAAAGAATAATTTTTGAAATTTTTAGAATATATGGATGTGTTGGTTGTTATTATTATAATCAAATAAGATTATAAGAAATGAAATGGTTATATAGAACCAAAATAGAATTTGTATATGAATGAAATATACAATTGAGGCGAGTTAAAACTGGATTCAAATCATCAATTGGAATTTAAATCCTGGGAAGTTTGAAAATATTTTCGAAGTATATTAAAAGGGTATAACATTGTTTTGAAAAGACCGTTTGGATAAAAATCATATTTGAATGGATTTTGAAATTGATAAAGCACTGAACTCACTTCAATGGCTGGAAAATAATTCTGATGATGACTACAGCTTCATCGGTGTTCATTTTCGAGTTCCTAAGTGATGGATTGCTACCTTAGAAAGATTTTGATGGAAATTGATTTGAAAGAAAACGAATTTAGTTGGAAAATTCAAATATTTTGAATTTGAAAAGATTATAAATATATGTATATATTTAAGTGATTTCAAAAGGATTTGAAATGAAAATCCTGGGATTTGGATTTTGGAATTGGAATTCAACTTAAGCAAGTTAAATGGATCGAGGTAAATAAATTAATGAAATTCAAATTGAATAGGATTGAATGGAAATTGAATTGGGTGAAAATCATTTAGAATAAACGTGTTAAAACCAAAAGTTTTGGTTGGAGCTAATTAGTTGAAATATGAGGAGTTGAGTTTCAACATAAGTGAGATTTTAAAAAGAAATGGATTTGTACCATTTTTCCTACCTTAGCAATTTCGAGGACGAAATTATTTTAAGGGGGGAAGAATGTAACGACCCGGATTTTGGACGATTTATTTTAAATATTTAATAAATATTGAATTGATAATATAAAAGAATTTTTATATTGAATTATCGATTTATAATCGATATACAATTTATTTCGAATATATATTTATCGAAATACGAGAACTGAAATAATTCAATTCGAAATTAGAATGGAGTCAAAACAATTCAGATGATCAGTATTAATTGTATTTGAATATAGATGATAATAAAAATAATTTATTATCAGAGAATTTACGGTTTTCGAATTAAAATTATATTATATAAATTTAATATGGTTATTTTATATACGTTCAAATAAAATTGTATAATCTATTTCGTTGAATTCAAAATAGCGTTATAACATTTTAACGGCAGTCGGTACGCTAAAATAGCGGTTCATGATTTTTAATTGCGAACCCCGATTTATCTGATTGTGGATAGGATCGAAATCAAATCAATATCTGTTTAAAATAAAGTGAAAATCTCTTTAAATCAAATCGATATCCTTTTAAATTAAATAAAACTACTTTATTTCTAATCAAATTATTGAACGTCTCTTTCCCCAACCACCCTACCTATTCTACAGTCACTCTCTACTACGTGCCTCCCAAGTTTCTTCTTCTATATAAATCGCAAGTCCCCTTCAAGTTTTATATAGCAAAAATGAAGAGGGCCGATTCTTTATGTGTTCAATTTAAGTCGGATCGCTCTATTTTTTCCCTTCCTCAAATCACCGTCCTTCAAAACCCCAAAAGAAAAACCTTGCTTCCTGTTTTTAATTTCCAAAATCCAAACCACAACCAGTAAGGGCGATGGAAATCGAGACCCCTGGATACTCGACTCGAGATTGAAAACGCTCGCATTAGCGGCTGCTTCGATGAAGTCTGTTGTTGTTTTGAAGATGTGATAGGAGCTCAATTGGGTTCATTTGAGGGATTGTCGTCGTGAAGTCGATGATGAGGTTGTAGCGACTGGAGTAGGATCCGAATAAAAGTCTGTTGGATTGGGAGGTTGCGATGAGGAGTTTTGGTTCGAGGAAAAGGGGTGCGTGCTGATTTTGGGTGACGCTGACTGGAGGGGGTACTGATGACGGACGCAGTGATCTGGGAAGGTTAGACAGTGAACTGATCTGAGTAGGATTAGAGGAGAGTTGGTTTTTAGGGTTCAATTGGGAATTAGGGTATCGACAGATTAGTTTTTGGGGAGAATACGAGTCTGTTGATGAGTTCATTTCATGGAGCGATGTTTGATGATGGGATCAAGTTAAGTGGTATAACGTCATCACAGAAATGGGTATATGGGTTAAAACGGAATGGAAATCGTCTATGAGATGCTTGTTGAATTGCCAAAGTGGGATGAATGAATGTTGGGGCTGCTTTCTTCTATAGGAATGGATCATAGGAGTTTTTGAAGACATATTTCGTGGAATTTTCTAGTTTTTGCAATAGAAATAAGGTATGCGTTTCATGAAATCTAAAATTCGTAGAATAATCAGTTTATTTGTTTTAGTAATTAATTTAAAATAAATAAAGTTTAATCGGAAACAAAATCAAATAAATTATAGATGCAAGTAGATTCAGCTCGAGTGGATTCATAGAAAGAAGTAACAAGGAATCGAATGGGATTTTCGACAACAACAAAATCCTAGTGAGTAAATCTCACTCACTTTTTATTTAGAATTATTTTTATTCATTAAAAATAATTGTTTGATGCTTGTTTGAATGCATTCTGGTTGGTTTAAAAATATTAGTTATATAGACTTGCTATTATATATATTGGTTTGGTGATTGGTTGGATTCCCGCAGTTTCATTAGCGGATGCCCGTAGTATCATTAGCGGATGACCCTACGCCCACGTATATAAGTGGATCCCCTTTTATACCGCGATATCTTGCCTCGAAGCAGGATGGGCATTATTTCTGTTGACTAACGTCTGTGGATGCAGGAAAACAGGTTGGAGGAATCCAACTGGATTCCTCAAAAATTTATTATCTGTTTGTTTGTTTGCTTGATTTCATATATTCATATACGACGTGTTAAAAATAAAATGGTTGAAAATTGGGTGATTTGATTGTTTTAAATATCACTGGGCCAAGTGTTAATTTATTTAAAATATCGTGAAAAGGATATTGGAGATTAAAAAGGGAAAATTCTATTTTTAAATAGAATTTGAAATTTGAATGGAATAGAAATATAAACTTGTTTTGAAAAATAAAACAAGTAGTTCCTTTATAAATAAAGTTTATAAATAGTTCTTTTATAACGAAGTTATAAATGAAGTAAAAAGAATTATCACTTGATAGTTCAGAAATCAAATACAAGTGTGAAATTGAAAGGGAAATTTATTTTCAAAAAAAATAGAAATATCGATTTCAAAGGGAATTGAAATCGAGACTTGTTTAAAGAAGTTGAATATAAGAATTCAAATGGAAATTTGATATAGAAAATTTAAGTAGAATTTGAAACAGAATTTTAAAAATAGAATTTGAATGGAGTTTGAAAATAGTTTTAAATATAGAAATCCAAACGAAGTTTGAGAATAGATTGGAATTCAAATAGGAATTCAAATAGAAGTTTGAATTCAAAGGGATTCAAATAGAATTTGGATTCAAAAGAATTCAAATGGATTTGAAGAAAGAAGTTCAAATGAAATTTAAAAATATAGAGATTTGAAAATAGAATTCAAATGAAGTTTAAATATAGAATTTGAATATGGATATTCAAATGGGATTTAAAAATAGAATTTTAATTTTTAAATAGATTTTGAATAAGGGGATTTAAATAGGATTTGAATAATAGAATTAAATTGGAGTTTGAATATTTGAAATTCAAATAGAATAAATATGGAATTTGAATAGAGAATTCAAATGGAATTTAAACTATGGAATTTGAATATATAAATCAAATGGAGTTCAAATATAGAATTTGAATATAGAAAAATAAAGGAAATTCAAATATCGCATTTGAATAGATTTTGAATATAAGATTCAAATAGAATTGATTTGAATATAGAAATTCAAATGAAGTTGGAAAATAGATTTGAATAGAAATTCAAATGGAGATTTAAAAGGAATGTGAATAATAGAATTCCACAGAAGTGAAATGAAAATTTGAATATAGAATTCAAATAGAAGTGAAATGGAATTCGAATGTTGAATTTCAAATGGAGGTGAAATAGATCAGAAATGTTATATTGTAATGGATTTGATATATATTAGAAATATATCATGATGGAGTTGAAGTTATTATAAACGAAGTTTAAACGTTTATATATATAAATATAATTAAAATGAACTCGCCGCAGCGCTGCAGTTCGTAAATGGTCGTTTCGAACTTTAATTGAGTATACAGAACTCAATTGCAGTCGGAATTCTTTGAAACAAGAAACGTCAGGACCAATTTGATAATAGTTTTCAAATGGAGGAGAAAAATATGGATTTCGTCGAATAGATTTTGAGTTATATCAAAATCATATTTTCAGAAAAGCATCGCCAAAATCATTTTGAAACCATAACGGTTTATTTAATGTAATAAAAGAATTTTAAGCGAATATAACCCGAATTTCTATTTAGAAAATTTCAGAGTGGAGTTGTAAAATATATGTGAATTCAGGTTGTGTAAATGAATATGATTTTTGAAACAGAAACCAGATTTTGATTTATTGAATAGAATTAACTAATTTAAATGGAAATTAGTTAATGAGATTTTGAATAGATATTGGGCTTCGAATAAGTGAATTCGATTTGAAAATTTATATTCGAAATCAAACAGGAAACTAGAATTGAAATTGAAATTCAATTTGGCAATAAGCAAGTTAAATATTTTATTTGAACATGTTATGTTCAAACAAAAAAGTGAAATAGGAAAAAAGGCTAATCAAAGAATAATTGAGCGAAACTGAATTCAAACGATTCAAAACTGAATTCAAACGATTGGACTGAGTTGAATTGAATTGAAAATAGGTGAGCATGTGTTAGACAGATATGGGATGAAGTATATGAAGATTTTATTTATGTGCCTGACAAAAAGATACATGTTTAAATTCATATATGAGGTTTTATGCACCGTATCGGCAAGCCGCTTGGCCTTTTCTTTTTCTTTTGAATTGGTGAGGGCCATGGGAGGCTATTTGAAATATCCCGAAGCTCCTGGTGCAGGGGAGGTTATGGCGAATTTTTCCGGGAATCTAAGGAGTTAGAATATTTTTAAGATAATTTGATTGTTATAAATCAATGTATCGATATATGTAGAATTCGATAAGGAAATGAAATCAAAATAGAGTATTGGAAACAGAAAGGGAAATCTAAATTAGAAATAGAAAGAGAACTATATACATGTTTTAAAAATGAATAATTGGGTTTTATAGTGTGTTTATTCGAGGTTAGTGGTTTTGCCATTTTGAAGTTGAGGATGTTTTCAGTTAAGGTCTGAGAGGTAATTTTACCCCAACTTGATTGATTTCATTTTTAATGGATAAATAGCAAGATACAGTCTCAAAGAGAAGTGTTTGAATAATAGTTTGGTTGAATAAAATATTTTGGGTTGTTGTAATGATGTTTTATACAACATCCGTTTTAATTCAAGTGATGAAAATTTGGAAATATAAAAGTAAATATTTCCTGAGTATAATTAAAATAGTCGGGATAGAGATAAGTGATTGAAATTGTTTTCAATTGCAAATAGAGATATTTTCTGATATATAGAAAATAAAGGAAGTTGATATTTGGAAACGTTTTCCAAATGGCAAAAGAAACCAAGATGATTATTGAAAATATTTGTTGATAGGGAAAGGGAGAAGAGATTTAATTAATGAAATATTAATTAAAGAGCCCAGTGATTTGATTGATATGTTGAATGAACACTTGTTTTTATTCGATAGTTAAATCACAGACTATCGAAGTTTTTACCATCGTTGTCAATATGGAGAGACCGGTTGGATTATTATCCGTGAACCACTCTGTATTGGCAGTAGCGTTGCGAATCAGATTATATGAAGATAATCGAAGACAGTGTGAAGTGCAAGGGCTTTTTCTATAAAATAGAAATTGTGCCTTCGGTTTCGTTCAAATCCCATAACGAACGTAAATGGACGAATGTCTGACAAAGTATTTCCAATGATCTAATGGATTGGTCTGTATAAATATATATGGTTGCAACGGATTTATTCCCTTAGCATAACATCCAGAATATTTGTGCAAATCAAATAAATGATTAACGGATCTGACAATGTGGCATTCAAAGGAATTGTGCTATCAATGAATTGCAGGAAATCGTAGCCTCAGGCCTCAACAACCGGGAAATGACAAAAATCGGGCAGGCGGCATGGCTATATGGGTCACTCCCATTAGGATGTATAATAACCTATCTAGAGGTTCATTTAATTTCTTATTCTATTCGATGTTGTCCCAGTCGGGAGACGGTTGCTAATCCCAACCGTTGGTGATATACATTCGATACACTCAAGCGAAATGAGTGGTCGGTCATGTGTGGGCCGGGTTGCGAGATGTTCTTGTTAAACCCAGTGTATTCCTCTATAGAGATACACTATCGGAAGATGGTTCCATACCTTGTCATAGTCGGAATCCAATCTCCAATAAGCGCCATGCGGCTTTTGATTTTATACTATATATGTGGAGCGTGAGATGCAAGCGTTCTGCTATTTGGTTATTTATTTGATGTAGACATTATTATAATATCACTGGATTTTCGTATCAAAGTGTTTTGGGTTACAGTAAGGTAAAAACCGTCCATGTTTATGTGTGGGCTGGTCTTACTATTATCTTTTCTTTCGAAAGGGTTTTGAAAGTTAAACAAGTGGTTGGAGTTTACTCACACCAGTCCCATGACTGACCCAGAGTTTATTTTGTTTGTTTTCCCTAAACTCTTGGGTGCCCAAATTTGTACGGGCAGTCAAGTAGTCGGGATTTTTCAGATTCATTTGGAGGAGCTGGAAGCAGGAGGCTTCACCAGTTAGCTATAGAATATCATATGTCCGCTGTGTACTATGTTGTATCTGGAAACAGGTGTTATAACTGTTCCAGGAATAACTGTTGTGCTCTGATGATGGTATGTATATAAAGTTACTGATTTGTATTTCAAAAGTTATGTTATAAAATATATTTTATCCGTTTCGCTGTGAGATTTGTCTTCTTCGTTTTCTTCTATTCTAATATTTCTTTCTTTCTATTTCTCATCCTCTAACTTCTTTCTAATAATGATTCGTATTTTCGTGCAATTTGGGTTGGACGTGTGGTGTTATTAGTCAACTCAGATAGTACAGATTTGCGGGCCTTTACACCAAAGATCTCTTAATAGATTTTTATTAGAAAGTTGTAACACGGATGATGGAGCAACATCTTCTAGATTTGCATTTGAAGCCATGTTTTATGTGGGTCGTCTTCAATTTGTTGGGAAAACTATGGCTGAGTCGCGTACAAAGTCTCTCTCTTGAAGATGTTTCATGATCTGCTCAATGATGCAAAGCAGTTCATACCTTTCGTCGCCGTCTCCAGGATAAAACAGCCTCTTCTTTAAGGGGATTGTTATTGACAGTCTAAGTATTGTTAAGGGGGGTCAATATAAAATGAAAGAAGAATTGGTTAAGGGGAGTATCAATAATTTCATTTTTTAGTTGTTAATTAAAAAAATACGGTATATTTGTCAAACTTCATCAGATTTTTATACCAAATAATCAATAATTTCATTTGTCAATATGCATCTAATCAAATAAAAATATATCATTCACAGGAAAACGGTATGCATATATCGAACAATTTTTTTGCATTTGAATAATATATACATATAATTTTGCAATGACATATTTTTTTTATACATTATGAGAAAAAATAGGAAAATAGTGTGAAGGACAAAATTAACAAAATTTTTATCCATAAGGATAAAGGGAAAAAAATTAACCACAAGGACAAACTTTAGTGTAAAGTATGAAATGATAATGGGCCCCTGAATTCCTCCCTTTACACAAAAAGTGTCCATGGGGTTAAAATTTTTGCCTTTTGTCCTTACGGATAAATTTTTTGTTAAATTTGTCCTTGTGCCTAAAAACCCCTTATGAAAATATGTCATGTGACATTTTTTTTGTAATATACTCTCCTTAAATTTCATATGTCACTATGTAATAATTCACTTATTCTCTAAATAGTTTTTTTTTTCATTTTAAATTGATTAGGATTTGGGATGGTAATTGATGTTATTATCAGGGTAAAAAAGAAATGTAAAAAATTAAGTATGTGACTCCCGCAAACGTTCTTTTTATGATTTGATTGTTTTTAAAATTTGCCCCCCCCCCCTTACAATATTTGGAGTGTCAATAAAGATGCCCTTCTTCAATATCAATTCGCTTGCAAAAACAAATTAAGCCAGATTTGCACTCAAATAAAAAAAACTGCTAATTCGCTTGCTGTTTAAAGTTTTAAAGAAGACTTTATATCTGTTGTGGATGGAGAGGAATATTATGGTGTTTAGTGGGGTTGTTACTCCTAAAAATGTAATAGTCCTTTCTATTACTAGATGTATTTGTTGTTGTTTGTATTATCTTTTGTTCTTTAATAAAATTTGGTAGGGGACATTCAACACCGCTTGCTCTACAAAAAAAAATGAAAGTGAAATTAATCTCAGGTGCCTTTTAAGTTTCGAAATTAGACTCACATTCCTACGTTAAATTTTTAGAAATTAGGTCCCTATTTTTGAAAAATTGTAAAAAATAATAAAAAAATTACGTAAAATCAAAACTAAATACAACAACTAATCTTCATCAAATTCATGCGTTAAAACCACCAAAAAAGAGCAAAAAACCAGAAAAATAATGAATCACCAGTATTATGCATCAAACGGTGCACTTATTTATAACAGTTGCATACATTTCCGCATATATTTCAGTTATGCATCAAACTGTAGTATAAATGTAGAAATGTATGCACTAGTACTACAATAAATGCATCATTTGATGCATTAATTCAATCCTGGCCTGTTTTTCAAGCATACACGGTTTTTAAACATTGTTGCATACATTTCTGCATTTAGAAGTAATAAATGCCTATATTTCTGCACATGTTCATAAGCCTTTATCCGTTTTAACTTTGTTTCATACATTTCTACAACAATTCGTAGCCCATGCAGATTAGTTCATCTTTCTACGCATACATCTCTGCAGCTATTACCAATATATGAATACGTGTATGCATATAGTCATCTAGATTTTTCAATATAAACCCTGGATCAATGTATGCATATATGTAGGTATATATTAGTAATGGTTGCATATTTTGACGAACTTTTTAAATTTTTTCTGCATGCTTCTAGGAATATTTGTGATTTTTTGAATTATTTTTAGTATCAGCACCTTTTTTTAAAAAACATGTAAGGTCCTAAAATAGGGACCCGCTTTGCACTTGAAAGTTGGGGAGGATGTCGTTTACATTTCCAGACTTTTTAGGGATGTATGGCTAGCTGACCCAAAAAAAACTGTACCGCTCTTTTCTTTTGTAATGAATTTTTTTTCAATGAAGTTAAGGAGGTTTTTTTTGAAGAAAGAGAAAGATGAAAAATTGTTCTATTTTTTGCTTTGTCTATTCTATTTCTTATATGAACAGAATGCAAAAATGTAACGTTCGCTATATTAGTGGGACGAAAGTTGGATCACAATCAATACCATAATAAATAAAGAAATGGTCAAAAAACTATAATTTATAACGTGTAAATTATATACATTTCAAAAGTGATGGATGTTAATAAGTTTTAATTTATTATCATTAATAGCAATATTTTAACACCATTTGTTTTTGTAACAGCTCGATAAAAAGTCACATAAATATATGACCGTTGTGCTAGTGTAACTGCTCAGTCACAATATTGGCTCATACATACATACATACACACACACACATACATTTATATATACATACATACATACATACATACATACATACATACATACATACATACATACATATATATATATATATATATAGATTACCGTTGTAACTTTCAATAGCTTTATTGCAATAATGACTCAGTAATAAATTCCAAGTAACAACAAATTTTTTTAAAAATAAATTCACTACATATACAAAACGTTTCGAGCAACGCTAAGATCGGCCATTTATGTGGTGCTCGCGGACCGTGCTAGATGCACTATGTTATGCAAAAATTTCTCTGATACCAAACTGTTGGGTTTTTGTGCACAGCTGAAGATCGACAAAACGCCAATAAAAATAGGATCTTTATACCCAATCACTTGAAGATGAATTTGATTGAAAAATAAACAACAACACAAAAAAATTATCGGAAATATGAGCATACGATATTCCACCCAACCACCCTCTTTATTGATTCACCAATAAAAATTGTTTACAATCGATCTCAACTATTGTTACAAACAATTACAACTTGAATCAATAACTTATTGAGAAATAGGTAGAGAATATCTAATGACTAAACAATTTGAGGAGAAAGATAATGAAGAACAATGGCAAATTTTCCCACACCTAATGAAGAGATTATCTGGCTCTTTTTATAGTGAGAATTGCTTCATGTCCAAGAAAAACTTGGCTTCATGCCCAAGAAAACTTGGCTCCCAAAATATCTTCATATATGTTATAAAACTATTTGGTTAAGCACCAAATATCCTTACAATAAATGTCCACAACTATAGCAACCAATATCTCTCCATAAAATCTAGCACCAAATCTCTTTATAAAATCTAGCACCAAATCTCTTCATCAAATCTAGCACCAAATCTCTCCATAAAATCTAACAACAAATCTCTCCACAAAATATGTAAGATTATTTGTTGCCCAAAATTGTGATTTGCGTATCACCAATTTCAACACTCCACCTTGATACCAAATCACAACATCTCCTCCACTCAAACAGTAGCCCTTAACTCTCACTTTCAACCTTTCTTTCTCAATTAACACCATTACAAACCTCCACCATCGCCCACTAATGATGTACCTCCCTTATCCGTGCACCACACCACTAGCGATCTTCGAAAGCATTTGTAATACCACATAGACCTCCATCTCGTCTTTGTGGATTTCACAACTTGACATCCCTCTTCCGCTTGACGTGATCTCTTCATCTCCGGGATCCCTCGAGCATCATCAACATCTAAACCCTTGTCGACACCATGATCCTCGACCTTAAGACCATCAGCGGTGACCATATTAACCTCTCCACCTTGCTGTGGACTAGCATTTTCAACCGTCACCCACCTTTCATTATTGACCACCGAACCGACCAAACTATATAGGTTTCCCTCCTCCAAAACTCCTCGCATCATCACACAACCACCCTTCTTCACTCTCAAAACTCCACTTCGAGTCTCATAAGTGCAACCGTGGCAATCGAACTGACCGAGAGATATGAGGTTATGCGAACAAGTGGGTATGTGCCTCATACCGACCACTTCTCTCACCACTCCATCATGCATCCGAAACCTAACAGCTCCAACTCCACAAATTGGTAGCTCTACTCCATTGGCCGTCTTTATCATGCCAACACTCTTCTCATATGAAGAGAAACTTTTCACAACACAGCATATGTGAAAACTGGCTCCTGAATCCATCTTCCAAGGCTCCACAACACTAAATAGGACATCACA
The DNA here is from genome assembly GCA_030737875.1 of Allium sativum. NCBI lineage: Eukaryota > Viridiplantae > Streptophyta > Magnoliopsida > Asparagales > Amaryllidaceae > Allium > Allium sativum. The sequence continues at coordinate 503,958,225 of CM060922.1, read as the reverse complement.
TGAAGAATCGATTTCTGTACCTTCAGCAAAACCTGCTTGTGCTAAATCATTATTATTATTATCACCTTACGCCTTCTTCTTCTTCATATCTCGTATATATGAATAGAAATCATTGTGCTTGTGACCTTCCTTACCACAATAATAACAAGCACCTTTATCATTAGCCCCTTTCTTCTTCCTTCTTGTATCTTTCCCCGAGTCCCTTGCTACCATCGCCTCAGTTTGAACCGATTTCAACTTCGACCCTTTTCTCCTTAGCTCCTCATTCAAAAGACTGCTACGAACCGTTTCTAAAGAGATAGTTCCATTAGCATTGGAATTACTCAATGAAACAACCTAAGTCACCCAACTTTCCAAAAGAGAACTCATCAACAAAAGAGCCTGCAACTCATCATCAAAATTGACCTTCATATTTGCCAATTGATTGATGACATCCTGAAACTCGTTCAAATGCTCTGCAACAGACTTCTCCTCATCCAATCGAAGTTGCACCAACTTCGAACCAGAAAAGCCTTACTTGTAGCACTCATCGACTCATATAAAGATACTAATTTATCCCTCAACGCCTTCGTGGATTCACAACTAGCCACATGATGAAATACAGAATCATCCAAATATTGGTGAATCAACGCAATCGCCTTTTTGTCCATTTTCTTCCACTTTCCCTTATCCATATTCGAGTGCTTCACCCTATCTCCATCAATGGGATCATGCAAATCATTGAGATATAGAATGTCCTCCACCTTCGACTTCCATATACTCCAATTCTTCCCATTTAAAATAGCCATCTTTGAAAACGTCATCATCTCCGACATCTCCAATTTTCAATCCAACAAACACTCCAAGCTATGCGATGATCTGGCTCTGATACCAATTTGTTATGAAAAAATTACTATGATACCAAACTGTTGGGGTTTTGTGCGTAGCGGAAGATTGACGAAATGCCAATAAAAATAGGATCTTTATCACCCAATCACTTGAAGATGAATTTGATTGAAAAATAAACAACAACACAAAAAATATCGGAAATATGAGCACACGATATTCCACCCAACCACCCTCTTTGTTGATTCACCAATAAAAATTGTTTACAATCGATCTCAACTATCGTTACAAACAATTACAACTTGAATCGATAACTTATTGAGAAATAGGTAGAGAATATTTAATGGCTAAACAATTTGAGGAGAAAGATAATGAAGAACAATGGCAAATTTTTCCACACATAATGAAGAGATTAGCTAGCCCTTTTCATAGTGAGAATTGCTTCATGCCCAAGAAAAACTTGGCTTCATGCCCAAGAAAACTTGGCTCCCAAAATATCTTCATATATGTTATAAAACTATTTGGTTAAGCACAAAATATCCTTGCAATAAATGTCCACAAATATAGCAACCAATATCTCTCCATAAAATCTAGGACCAAATCTCTTCATAAAATCTATCACCAAATCTCTTCATTAAATCTAGCACCAAATCTCTCCATAAAATCTAACAACAAATCTCTCCACAAAATATGTAAGATTATTTGTTGCCCAAAATTGTGATTTGCGTATCACCAATTTCAACACCATTTGTTTTTGTAACAGCTCGATAAAAAGTCACATAAATATATGACCGTTGTGCTAGTGTAACTGCTCAGTCACAATATTGGCTCATACATACATACACACACATACATTTATATATATTTATATATATATATACATATATATATTACCGTTATAACTTTCAACAGCTCTATTGCAATAATGACTCAATAATAAATTCTTAGTAACAACAATTTTTTTTAAAAATAAATTCACTACATATACAAAAAGTTTCAAACAACGGTAAGATCAGCCATTTATGTGGTGCTCGCGGACCGTGCTAGATGCACTAGGGAGGGTTTAACGACTCTGATCGGTTTCCGTCCTGAACAAATTCAAAAAAAAACTTGGTCATTGCTCTTAGTTTATATTTTTATAAAATATAATTTCTGTCCAAAAAATTTACTTGCACACATTTGTTAATTCTAACAGAAAAATCAATAACATCCTAATATGTTGGATTTCCATCTATCCATGTACATGTACTGTAACGAACCGGTAATTTCGATATATTAAAAATATAAAATTTATTGAAGATGTAATGTTTTATGATTCTTAACGTGAATGTGGAATCTCAATTTCGCTATAAACACGGGTTTGAAATTTTTACGTACACTTAAATTTGTATGTTGTTTGAATGAATGTTTATAAATAGAATTTAAGTTAGTACTTGAAAACTGCAGTGCAAACCAGAAATATGAATTTGAGTTTCAAATATAAACTTAAAAATATGTATATCCAAAGGTGCACTTGTTCAAAACCTAACAATTCAAATGGACACTTGTCCATAGTGTTCTGCTGGCCTCCACGCGTCCCCCATCTATCTCTTACCCCCTGCACTTTTATTTCTTCCTTCCCGTTTCATTTACCAGCGGAAAAAAAAAGTTTCCCCAAAAATCAAAATTTAAAAGCTTCAACCAAAATCCCCCAAATTTAAATCATGGCCGATCTAATCCGCCTTCCGCCTCTTGTTTCGCCGCAACCATCAACGTCAGCCCTCGCCTTGGCCTCGTTCCATGCATCGATATCTCCGGCTTCAACCCAGGAGCTCCTTTCGCACCTCGTCACCACCGCGAATCCTCAGGCAGGACCGCCATACCTAGTCCACCGCTGTCCGTGCTTTGCCTCCGCTACTACCTCAACCAAGAATCCGCAGACGATTGCAACTCGCTGGAACCGGGACTGAGTCTTTCAACCGTAACCCATTAGTGTCCAATGCTTTCAGTTCCAGTCCAACAGCAAACCAATCTGCCTGCTTCTTGCTCCCCATTTCATTGTCGATACAATGTAAGTCTCACATACGAAAAAAAACTTTTGCGAGCTATCTATTTCGGGTTCACTAAATATAATTGGTTGAGCAGTTTTGTACTGCAAAATTCTTTCTTGATTTCGTTTTATAAATATATATGCTTATGGTTGGGTTACTTGCACACAAATATAGGAGGTCTGCAAAGTTATAGATATAAAAATATTTGTGGAAAGTGGGAAGTCTTAGCAAAGTATAGAAAATAACTTGTGTAAGTAGAAGAGGAACAAAATGAAAAAAAAAGGGAAGCAAGGAGAGAGTGTAAGTGCATGCGCTATTTTCCTTGTGGGAGGAGGACCAATATGCAACTATCATTTTAGATAGTGTGCATGCTTGTGCAGTGTTCAGTTTCTAGTCTGAGAACATAAATAGTTCAATTCATATGTCTTAATGTTCCTATTATAGCCAAAAATTGGTATAGTTGAGGGGTTTGTTAGGGGTTTTCAAAGTTGAGAAGTCACTAGTTTGAGTCATTACTATGACTTAGTTTTGCAAATTTGAACAAATTCGCATTTAGTGTTTATTTTGAAAAATAAAATAAAATCAAATCAATCGTTACGTATTAAAGCGTGCCATTTGAATTACCTTAGGTAGTTGATCTCGTCGATTGGTTATCGTTAGCGTCTTCGTGCCGTTGCATTCTTCATTCACATTTCACATCTGCTGAATTGCCACGAAAGGTGAGTTCCTACTCACTCACAGACTAATATTTTCATTTAGCGAATTAATGATTTGGAATGTTGAATGAAATGTTAGTTGCTCTAGAATTGTTTGCTTCGTGATTGTGCACGTTCGACACACACTATTATATCATATGACACGATATGGATGTATATTTGATATGCTATGCATTTTGTCGTCATGCAAGTTCCCCTTAGATTAGATAAACATTACGGGTTGAAATGATACATACCCGAACCCCTTGTGTATTTGAATCGATTTGGGATGCGGGTTGAAATGATACATACCCGGGATTCGAACATTTTAAAGAACGGATTGAAATGATAAATATCCGTATCACTTGACCATAGGACAGAAAATTTTATACGGACACCGTGGTCAATAAAAATTATTTTAAATAATGTATCGACTTTAGCAAGTTGAATTTGTAAGGAAATTTTGTATATATCATAAAGGAAGTCAAAGAAATTTGTGCAAATTTTTCTTGAAGTTTATAAAGGGGTCCAATTTGTATGAAAATAAGTTTTAAAGAAGGTTTCAAGTTAACACTTAAACTTTTATCTATCTAGATGAATTTCCATAACTTCATGTTTATAATATGATAAATTTTGAACGGAATAATTTAATGTAAAGATTTGCGAAGACTTGATAAATGTTTCAAAGCGTATTTCGATATATGATTTGTCAAATGAACTTTCGCCACGTGAATATAAGACGAATTTTTGTCGGAAATGAAAGTGTTAAATTTCAAGTATGAAGGAATAAGATTATCTCAATCATGGTGAATACGGGTTTAGCTAACAAGTTAGAATTTAACGGATCATATTTTGATTTACACTAAGGTTAAAGTTGTTAGGGGTTTTATATATATATAAAAAAATGGATATGTAACCCAAGGCAAACAATGATTTGAAATCACTAATCGTGAAGCATTGAAATTTGAACTAGACAAAAGGGAATTTGATCTGAAGGTGAAATTTTGATGAGAAAGGAAATTGTGAAACTTGGATTTAGGTTGGATTGGATTAATATTTTTAATAGTACTATAAATTTTATAAAGGCAATTTTCCGCATTACTTGATTTTGTAAGTATTCTTTTATAAAAATAAATTTGATTACTTTAACTATATACACTTTATAATAGTTTTCTACTATATATATATATGCATATACATTATTTTCAAATTTAATATATACCTATACTATTTTTTTCAAAACTTAATTTTTCTAAAATTATTTTATAATCTGAATAAAAGCTATGTCCAATCTAGTCTAGTAATCCAAAGGGTGAAATAAAGAAATTCGAGCAATAGCGATATTTCGAGGAAATTGAAACTTTGGAACCAATGGTTGACAAAGGAATTTTTAATAGTAGAATTTGCAACCTTGATCGAATCAACTATTCGAGGTTGATTTCGGGGCAATATTCGAAATAATTGATTTGCGGTACTCGAAATATGATTTCAAAGCTAATGGCCACGGTGTGAAAAATGTAAACGGTTGGTTGTTAAAGAGACCGGAGTCGGTAAGTGGCATACTCTCTGTCAGTGCCGATACCACTTTAACAACTGTGTACGTGATGACGTATCCGGAATGGAGCATGATGACTTGAAGGTGATTACTGGATTGAAGAAGGCGAACGATAACGAAATGGCCTTGACCTTTGGGTCATAATTGCAATGACTAAAACAGGAGCTATACCGTGACTAATTGAGGTAGCACCTTTGATCGGACGCACTTCTTCGATACCAATTCTATAACTATGTTGATGATTTGGGCGCCCTTTTTGATTATGGGAGTGTGTTCCGAGGTGGGCGGTAGTGGCTGCTATGCGTTACCACCGGTCTGGGAGTGCAACTGGTAGAATCCTACCCTGGGTATTGCCTCGAGTGCCTTGTCATATTCATCCCATACGAGCCCCTACGATTTTGATTTAGTGTTGCTTTCTATGGAGTGCCCTCTGATAACACCAGTACGGTGAATTTACGGTACTGTATAGACTGTTGATGCTTATAAACGGCGTAAGGGTAATATGGTAATCCCGCTTACGCTATTTTCATTACTTATACTTTACTGAATAGACATTACGATAATAGCGTACTATTATATAGATATTAGTTTCGCGGATCCTTAGAGGATGGAAATCCCAAACATCCTTTAGGTTATTGTACATTTCAGTGGACACTTCATTTGAGTTAATTCACTTATATGAGACTGTTAGTCCTGACTCGAGTATTTTGTTTGTTTTATTTCTTGCAAAATGCCCGGGTCAGACCGAGTATTCCAGATTGGAGATTTATCTTTTAGAGCTTGAAATTCGTTGGAGTTCCAGTCATCCACCTGTTATTTCCGCTGCAGTTAGGCCTCTCTACGTATTACTGATGTCGGTATGATTCCATATTCAGTCTTCCGCTATATCTGTAATTTACTTCTGTACTCTGATATGTAAATTTTTAAATCTTGTTGTATAAATTTTACTTCCGCTGTGATATACTCTGTGTTCTGTGTCTGTGATTCTGTGATGATTTATATTTCAATTTCATAAGCAATAACAATCTGTCATTTTGAACGGTTCGAGTTGGTTTAGTTACCGACTTGGAGCGGTCAAAACGCCAGGTCATTACGTGTACACACATAAGTCTGCATTTAATATCGAGTCTCATTAGGCTTGCTAATCATTCTCTTTTGGTAATTTATCCGGTGCATACCTGAATTTTGACAATTGCTAATTCTGAAATTTTATTTTGCATGTCAATGGTTTGTTTATCTCTTAGGTCTAATGATATTGCCTTGGTGTAGGTCGCACCCTTTCTTATTTCCCCCAACCGTCCTGGTATGTCTTATCCTAACACTTTTGCAAGCGCCTCTTCGTTGTAATTAGCTGTTGAGCTTGAATTTGATTCATTATTGATTTATTTAATTTTTTCCTACACAAGTTGTCATAGTTACATATTACATACAATCGAACTATCACAATATGAAACAAATGGTTATCTAATAAAATTTTAAGTACTTACCATAACCTCAACTGCAATCTCATTTACCGGTTCACCATTTTTTCAAGTGTGGGATTTGATCCAAACGTGAGATTGAGTGACAGAAGATGACTGAGGGCTTGTCTTTCTCTATGTTTAAGGAATACGTATTTAGCTTTAAAATATATTATGGTAAGTAAATTAGCAATTCTTATAAATCATCAGTCACTCGAGTTATTCCTTTACGACTACATGTGTGTGTTATTTGCTTGTCTCTAATAGCTTTATACTTCTGGATCAATTAATAGAAAAAATACGTTATATATGTTGTTTAATAGCATACGGTCTCATCGACAATAAAAGTGTAATTACTACTTAACTTTATCGACAAAACCTGAAACTGACTTTATCTTAAACTCTGAAGTTTTTTTAGACTTCATAAACTTTTTCCACTCATTCATACTTAGGTTTTCAGGCTTCAACTGATTTCTTTCTTATTCGTTCATTGCATCTGTTATTTCACGAACAAAACTATATTTTGAAGCTCTAAAAATGCTCCTATTTTGTTGAAGCCCACATTTGTCATTCCTTGTGCACTTTAAATCTAACTTGCAACATAACACGTTAGCATGCAACAAAAAGTAATGTGGTTTGGTACTGTAATAAACTAAATATTAATAAACTGAATCTTCTAGTTAGTACTGTAATAAACTTTCAAGCATACAAGTAAGGAGTCATGCACAAACAGAACAACAATGCCAAAGTTTACTGAACTTAGCCGAGCATCATTTTTCTTTTTGTCTGATAACTTTATTTCTTACCCACTTCAAGCACTTATGTTTTTAGTCATTATTGCTATTTTTCTATTTATACAGACATATCATGTATATATTTCTACATATTTATATAAAAGTAATAAGTCAACTTAAATTAGTCTCAGTATTTTCCATCATAGCAATAAACAATTCTATTACATAAAATGTTTATTTCTAGAGTATCAACTTTTTTTACAATCGTCTACAAAGAATACTGGTACCAAATTTATATACCTTTATATTATACTGGAATAATGTAGGATGCACTTCCTCAGGATAGTAAAAATTTATGTACCTTAGTCTTATTGCTATATAAGCTTATTTCATGAACATGAAAATAGCATTCTTTATACAAAACTGTTAGAATAATATTTCACAATCATAGTGTTCAAAAACCTATTCTTATTTTATTTTGAACGATTTTGTTTATCTCTTTATATTATTATAAGAGTTTTCACTTACAGTATACACTTTTTATCATAATCAAAATTTAGGCTTATTGTTAAGCTTTTTTAATCTTATAAAAAATCAAGCAAAATGGGGTAAAAAATAATAGTAAAATATTCTTACCAAAGGCGTACAAATTCATGCCTAATATCAACCCTATAAAATTCACGATACCATGTTTTAAAATTAAACCAAAAAAGAGAATAGTGGAGTAGTAATTAATAAAAATTTGCTGTCAAACTGGTCAGTATTTGCATAAATATATGAAACTGGTCAGTATTAATAAAAATCTACCACCAAACTGCTCAGTATTTAGCAAGTGAGTGTGTGTGTGTGTGTATGTGTGTATATGAAACCGAACTTTCTAAAGAGAATACTGATATATATGATATACAAATAATGTGTACCTGAATGCATTCTCATTAAGTAACTTGTAATTCATCACCTAGTTTCGTCCATAAATCAAGTGTAACTAGAACATGTTGATATGGATCAACCCTAATTTTTCAAGGCAACATTACAAATTATATGTATTTTCCTTTTGTTCCTTTAATTTTTATTCTATTGCAATGTATTTCATTTCCTACAAGTTGATTGGTAGAATGGTCCCCCTCGTGCCACGTAGGCAAGATATGTAGAGAAGGATACCTATAAACATATGCAATTTGAAGGTATCAGATATAGAAAATATTTGAGAAAATTCTCTCTTTTCATCAATTCATCTTCTACTTCTTGAATTTCCTCTTACCTACATATTCATTTTCCTGCCTACCTTCCTCTTCTCCACTAATTCTTTTTTCCTTCTTGTCTACAACCTGCTATGTGCATATCAATTGATGCTTCCACCGATGTTCTCTCCTCTTGTTTCTTAATTCTATTTTTCGTTCAGAGCTACTCTTTTCCTATTTCTTGTTTATCCACCTTTTCTTCTAATTCTCCCAAAAAAAAGTTCAGGACTAATTTTACATCAAGTATGTCTGTTGGTTGTGGAGCCTCTGGTAAAACGCTTAGTTATGATATTGCTGGTTTTGCTACCCACGAATCCAGTCAAGTTCTACCGGTTTCAGTCCATAATACTATCTATTTGATTATTGAGCATGTACTCCATTGAGCATTTAATCCATGTGGATATGTGGAGAAGATTGATATGTTACAATCAGGTGAATTGCTACAAGCACTTTTCGATTTGATTCATGTCAGAATGTTGTTTGGGGAAGAATCAATTACAAGGAAGATACATATATGATAGATGCTGCCAACTTGATATTCATATTAATAAAAAAACTAATTATGAAGATAAAACTGGACATACATTGATAGATAATGAATTTGCATCAGATCTGAATTTCATAAGAAATAAAGTTCATGAGATGATGGTTATTACAGAGAGAATGCAAGATAGAATAAAAGCAATGAATTCTTCAAGTTTATTATGTAATGGTGATGGTAACTCTAATATCACTTCAACTCCTTCAGATCACTCCAGATTTGACGATGCCACACCTGTTCCGACTCCTCTAACGTTGCGGCCTGCTAATGTCATGGATAAGACGACAGCAGCTCCTCTCTCACCTAGGTCCCCTATGTCTTCACCTACCCTTACTAGATCTATACCTCTTCCACTGCCAATAAATTCACCTTCATCGCCACTTTATCCTACTTTTGCGTCTATGAAAAATAATGTTCATTATTAGCCAGATGTGTACTACTCAAGAGCTGCAATTTCTAAAGCATTATATGCCACACGGAATTCTCCATGACATATTGAGCTAAAAGAGAATAATGCACACAACGTGTTTGTTGAAATGTAGAAGCTAAAGCGAGAATGGGCTGCTGCACCCATGGTGTTTGTGGAAAAGATCAAGATGAAATTTGAAAGTAAATTTTTCATCTTCGACCCCGGTGGTACATTTAACATAGAGGGCATCCCCAACCTTGAGGACAAGGTCATTTTCGAGGGGTTTGTAATGATACGGATCAGCCCAAATATGTCAAGGCTGTTGAAAATGAATAAGTGGGTATTGGCAAAATCATTTAGTTCCACATCGGGGAAAACTAACACCTTTGTCACAACTTATACTAAGGCTTGATATGTTATTACAAAAGAAAGAGGAGATGGAAGAGAGAGGCAATGGCATGATAAGCATTCACATTGATATTTAATGGTCAAAAGATAAAGCCTTGGGCCTTGGTGCTCTTGGGATCTCGTGATCAATTGGGCCTCCGTTCGAATGCCGATGGGCTTGTCACGCTGGAAACCGTCGTATTTTTGAATTCGGCGCGTAAATGCCAACGGTAATGTCTGTTAATAAAGGGTCGCAACCTTTCCAATAGTCATAGCCATTGCAATTCAAACAGAAGCACCTTTTCATGAAAAGATGCCTCTTCCAGCCTATATAAAGGCCTGCGAAAATCGAATTAAAAATACAGTTTTTTCTCTGTTTCTTCCTCTCTCATTGCTCTGTTCTTCAATAAACAAATACATATACTACCTTGCGTTCGTCGTCAATTTGTGACTGCAGCGCCGCATCACAAATAGGTTTCATTTCATCCTCGGGAAATGATTGCTCGTTCAACCTATCAGCGTCATAGAGGGAGCAATTTTGTTTCAAGGAAACAATACTAGCTGGACTCGGATATTAATCGGTAATTCTCTTATTTTCCCTGTATTCTTCATTGCATAGTGTTGTTTTGTACGATTCCTTTGCAATACTGTGATTGTTCATAGTTGTTGCGAATTGCAACTTCTTTGAAACAATATTACTAATGCTTAAAGGCATTACTCGTAGAAACGGTTTTCTGCCGTTTCTATTGATTGGTTTCTTACAGTCTTGAAATGAAATTGGTTGTTGATTGTTGCTTCTAGTTGCAGACGACGATGTCGCAAAGCAGCAACAACAAATCTGTGCCGACACAAGCAATGCCACCAGCTCCGCCTCTGGTTCCACCATGTCTTCCATATTCACATGGCGAGAGACCAAAGAAGTTTAATGGCCAGGATTCAAACGCTGGCAACAAATGATGCTTTTCTACCTGAAAACTTTGGGGCTAGCAAAATACCTTTCGGAGGATCCCTCATTTGTTGACTGCAAAGGTTCTCTGGTTATCTCTTGAAAAGAAGTACAGGACTAAAGATGCCGAAATGAAGAAATTCATCATCGGGAAGTTTCATGACTTCAAACTGGTCGATTCCAAAACAGTTGTCAGTCAGATTCAAGAACTCCAAGTAATAATTCATGAAATTCATGATGAAAAGATGGAGTTAAGTGAGTCATTCCAAGTGGTTGTTGCTATCGAAAAGTTGTCTCCATCATGGAAGGATTTCAAAAACTATATGAAGCATAAGCGCAAGAAAATTACCGTGGAGGATTCGGTTGTTCGTCTACGAATCGAAAAAGACAACAGAAAATCAGAGAAAAAGGCTACCAGTTCTTTACAGGCAAAGGCTAATGTGGTTGAAGATGAAAAGACAAACAAAAGAAAGCGCGAGTAGAATCCTAAGATAAAGAAACAAAAGAAGTTTCAAGGATCTTGCCACAATTGTGGAAAGAAAGACCATAAAGAAGCCGTGTGTCGTGCCCCTAAAAAGAAGAAACCAGAAGCAAATATGGCAGAAAATTCAGATGATGTTGCAGATATGGATATGTGTGCGGTTGTTTCTGAATGAAACCTTGTTGGAAACATCAAGGAGTGGTTTCTAGACATAGGAGCCACTCGTCATATATGTGCCAACAAGTGGATGTTTACAACCTACAAACCTGCCACTGATCACGAGCAACTATTCATGGGGAACTCATCCGCTTCAAAGGTGGAAGGCAAAGGAAAGATTGTACAGAAGTTAACTTCTGAAAAGGAACTAAAATTGAATGACGTTCTCTGCGTACTAGAAATCCGCAATAACCTGACTTCAGGATCGTTGCTTAGCAAGCATGGTTTCAAACTAACATTTATTGCTGATAAGTTTGTAATATCAAAGAACAGAGCATATGTTGTAAGATGATATGTGTGTGATGGCTTGTTTAAAGAAAATGTAACCACTGTTGTACCAAACAATGATATGAATAAAATTAAATCTTCTGTTTATATTGTTGAGTCTTCTAACATATGGCATTCTAGATGAGGGCATGTAAATTTTGATACATTGCAAAAATTGATAAATCTAGAATTTATACCAAAATACAATATAGATTCCAATTATAAATGTCAAGTTTATGCAGAAGAAAAATGGACAAGAACCTCGTTTCATCACGTTGAACGAGAGACCGAACCTCTAGAATTAATACATACTGATGTACGCGACTTCAAAATATGTCAAACTAGAGGTGGAAAGAGGTATTTCATCACATTCATTAATGATTATACCAGATATTTTTATGTATATCTCCTTAGAAGTAAGGACGAAGCAATCAACATGTTTAAACAGTATAAGGCAGAAGTTGAGAATCAACTCAATAAGAAAATAAAATCTTTAAGAAGTGATAGAGGAGAAGAATATGAGTCTCCATTTGAAGAATTCTGTGCTGAGCATGGAATTATACATTAAACTACAGCCCCGTATTCACCTCAATCCTACAGTGTAGCCAAACGAAAAATTAGAACTCTTAAGGAAAAGATGAATGCCTTACTAATTAGCTATGGTTTGCCAGATAACTTTTGGGGAGAAACTATTCTTTCGGCAAATCACATTTTGAATAATACCATGAAAGAAAACATCTAAACTCCACATGAACTTGGAAAAACAGACCACCGTCAGGGTATCTTGCCAAAGTAAAATACTAAAAAAGATCAGAATTGGACCAAAGACTATATATTGAATATTCATTGGATATGCTCATAATAGTAGTGCATATCGTTTTTTGGTGTACAAATCTGAAAATGATGACATTCAAGAAAACACCATTATCGAGTCACGAAGTGCTATATTCTTTGAACACATTTATCTGCTAAAATCCTCTACTGGAACTATTGTTCAAGAGATACAGATACACTTGAGGATAATGTTAATCAAAACTCAAGCAAGAGAAATGTTGAAATAGAGGTAGAGGAACCCAGAAAGAGCAAACGTCAAAGGACTTCTAAAACCTTTGGACCCGATTTCTATGCATATATGATAGAAAATGAACCTCTTACTTACCTACAAGCAATGTCATCTCCTGAGGCTCCATACTGGAAGGAGGCTGTCAACAGTGAAATAGAATCCATTTTACAAAACCATACGTGAGAACTAGTGGATCTACCCAAAGGATTAAAACCACTAGGATATAAATCGATATTTAAGAAAAAACTAAAAGTTTACGGCTCAATAGACAAGTATAAAGAGAGACATATAATAAAAGGATTTAGACAGAAGGAAGATCTAGTTACTTTGATACGTACTCACCAGTAATTAGAATAACATCAATTAGGATGCTTATTGCAATCGCATCCATATTAAATTTGGAAATACACCAAATGGATGTGAAAACTGTGTTTTTGAATGGTGAACAAGAAGAAGAAATATATATGCAGCAACCTGAAGGGTTTCTAAGCTAGGAAATGAAAATAAGTTGTGCAAGTTAGTAAATGTTGTATATAACGTTGTTGCATACACAATAATATGATTTTTGTTTGATGATAACAACCAAATAAATATTACTACGAATGTGTTTTTAATTGTACTGATATTCTACATCACAGACAAAAATATAATATTTATATTTAAATAAAATACTAATGGACAAGAATTTAAATATTCAAATAGTATTTTATTAAATATAATATTTTATTTCAATATTTCATATAGTACAACTTTTATACTCCACTATTTGTACATCTCAAATACAACACACAACATGATTGGTGCAATAAGTGCATACAAAATGGAAGAACAACATTTCAACAAGCTAAGTTTAAGTGTGGACAAATAAAGAGAAAATTTCACAGTTATGTGCAAGAAAGCCATCTCATGGTCGAGCATAGTGGTAGCATGCAAGAAAATAGCAAAAACAAGGGTGAACAAGGCTAAATGGTCGAGCCATGGTTTAGTAAGAAAGGGAGTGTACAAAACTGAGCAAAAACAACATGCAAGCCCATATAACAATATGGGTGCAATAACAGGTTCAGCCAATATGGAAACATGGACATGCAGAAACAATTTATTTGGCAATCTTTCAAATGGATTTCCATAACTACAGCGAGAAGATTTTTTTTTGGAAATCATTTATTTGTGTCCAACAACAATAAAGTTTTTTTTGGGAAAGCAACAATATGCAAAATTGTGTTTAAATCCATACATGTTCAAAAACTGGATTGATTCAATCATGCATCAGTGGACAAACTTGATTAATGGATTTGCACACATATGGAATAGTGTTCTGGCATAAATCAATTCTTGGTTTCATTTTGCTTTCAGATTTAGACAACTCTTTTTAGCAAGATATTCGATAGGTTAATATGCAGGAATATTTCCAGTTTTGTAAAATCATGTTTGGCAAAGATTCAAAGCAATTTTTTGGGAAAACAATAATCAGCAAAGAAATTTCTCAAGATATTTTTGGCAACAAATCAATCAGTGTTTTGGAAACAATTTTTAGCAAGGTATCTCCACAAAATCATGCATATTTCAAGTGTATTCATGGCATCTTACAAAGCAACAATCATGCAAGAAATCTCAATAAAAGCCGAGCAAACAAAGGGGACAAAATCACGCCATCAATTCATATTCGAAATCAGAGTATAAGATTTTATTATCCTATTAAACACCATTCACATCACAGGTAAATTGGAGATCGATACACGCAACATTTCAAAAGAATTTTCAAAGAAAAATTATCCAGAGACTCACAGAATTTTTCGATCTCAAGAAACCCTAAATCGGTGAAGATAGAAGCTCCAATAATCGATCAAGAATATCAATGAGAATTCAATCATCGGAGAACCAACTTTCAAGCATACGCGATCGAGATTTGGGATTCCAGAGAAACACTAGTTTTTTTCTTTTGAAGCCGCCATTCTGCTTTCCTAGTGACAAAGGGATCGGGGACAAATGAATTAATAGTGGAACCGACTTTGAATTGGCCAGCCAAGTCAATGTGCAAATAGGGATATTTAATCTCTTTTTAAATCTTGGGTTTCTATTTTATTTTTGTTTTTGTTTTTTAATTTGTGTTGTAATTTCTTGAGCAGTGTCTAGAGTCTGTAAAATTCTACGGAATCCAGTTAGGTTTTTAGCTGGCAGTTTATTAGAGTCTGTAAAAACTAGGGTTATGGGTTACGGGGTTGTAATATGGGGAAATCTGATCTAGGGGATATAGATCAGTCTAGGGTTTTGACCGTAGGATTAGAACAGGAGTGAGTGGTTCGCGAGTTTACATGGTCTTGTAAGCAGGATCTATTCTATTACCTAGTAGAAACCTTAGGAATGAAGCAGTAGGCAGGATTTTCCGAAGCTGGGTATATCTTGTGTCATTTACCTTTCTGAATTTATTTTCTGTTGCATTCTGCGATCTGATATTTTTAATATCTCGCTTAATTTTTTAATAAACCCTATTACCTCCCTCTAGGGTTTATCAGAGCTGGTATAAGGTAACAGCGTGATAGGGAGTTCTTACTCTATGATCATGTGGCGAAGTATTGACTCTTACTCCTACATGCCTGTGGGTGGTTGACCGTGTCGAGAGGCAGGATGTGAAACCAGTTTCTGAGGTATCTTTGGTGGCCACCGAGGTGGTTAAAATTCCTCGTAAATAGAGACAACAATTGGTATCAGAGCTTGCTTTTCTTTAACTCTAGAGTTGTGGTGATCCCTAGTTGTCAGTCCGTAGAGAATCAGTCCAATTATACTCCAACTATTTTAATGGTATAGATTTTCTAAATTGGAAATCAGAAATGGAATCCTATTTAAAATCTGTTGATACTAAATGTTGGAATGTTGTTATAAATGGGTATGATATAGTTAATAAGAATGATACTGGCTCTAATTCTCGTGCTACTCATATTTTATATTCTTATATTGGTGATGTCCAATATAACCTTGTCTCCCATTGTTTAACTGCATAGGAAATCTGGAACACTCCCGATATGAAGTATGGAAAAACTGACAACAGCAGCTCAAAACCCCAGAAGGTCAACTCAAATTCAGATCAATGCTTGGAAGTAGAATCAGATGAAAATTCGAGTAGATCAGACGATGGAGACTCAATAGGCAATGGGACTGAAAGCTTCTCATATGATGATTTGGTTCTTATGTGTGATGATATAACAAAAACCGTTGATAATCTCCGTCGGAAAAACAAATATTAAAAGTCTAAAAATCGTGATTTGACTAGCAAAATTAACTATTTGGAATCAGAATTTACAAATGTCATGAAATTAGAAAATTCTGACTATGAAAATTGTTTGAAACTGACATCTCAATAAAAATATTCAAAGGCATAAAGAGGAAATTCTGATTTTAAAAGATAAGGAGATTGAGCTAAAAGATTCAAACAATTCTTTGCAAAAAGAATTTAATAATTTTAAGGCCATCAAAAATTCTAAACATGAAATTTTTGAAAAAGAAGGCTTGTTGAAAATTGAATCTACTTTGAAAGAGCTCGAAATGTAGATTGAAAATTTCAAGTGTTCTGAGAAACAACAATTTGAAAACCAAATTCAGCTTGAATCTAAGATTTTTGAATCCAAGACCAAAATCAAATTACTTGAAAACGAAAATTTGATTTTGAAACAAAATGATACTGAAAGGAGAAATATCAACATTAATCATTGTTCAAATCTGATGAATGAGAATTCTGATCTTAAATCTAAAATTCAAGAACTTGAATCAACTCTGACTAAATTTTCTATAGGAGAAAAATCTTTGAATATCTTGTTGAAAAAACAACTTTCTCCAGGAAATAAAAATGGTCTTGGTTTTGGAAAAACTTGTAGTTTTGAAAAATTGAATTCTTGTGATTTTAAAAATCCTTCAAAATGCTTTGAAAATAATCATTTCGAAAATTTAAACTCTGGTAATTTCAAAGGATTTTTAAATCATGAACAAAATAAAAATTTGTTTGATAACAATCTATTCAATTCTTTTGGACTCCAAAAAGAAATACAATTAATTCGTGTAAGATCAAACAGATTGGGTCCCTAAAGGTACACTAATTGGTACAAATGAGTTGTTATACAAACAAATTTGGGTACTGAAAGATGTTAACAAAACTGTTAGTGGTTTTACTAATTGTGTTAGACCACCTAATCCCCTAAACACTTAGGTACCAAAGGTAGCTCAGGAACTTCCGTGCAAAAGAGATTTAAAAGCAAGCTGGTCTATATTTCCATATCGTGCACAGTTCCTTAGCGAAGTCTGTTGAGTCAGAGATTCTTTTTGCTTACATCGATTTCAGGTATGATCTCTGAACTCATCTTTGTAAATATTCCTTGTTTTATTTTCTTTGTTTATTCCTTCTTCTATCCCTTCTTTTTATGTTTTTGATTTAACACTGCCATTTTATTTTTCTTTTATTTAGGGCTTCCTTAAACTTCCAATTGTAGAATTCATATTTTCTGGAAATTCACTTCATTTGTATAAAACTCTAATGTTTTCATCATTTCCAAATCTTGAATTTAAAATTGTAAATTTCTGCAATTGTTTTGAGTTTTACTTTCTGTTTTCTAGAATTCATAACAGTGTTGATGTATTATTGTCATATCTTGAACACTGTTAACTTGAATTTTAAATTTTTTGAAGATTTGAAAATTTAATGAAATTTCACACATCTCTGCTTTTTTTGAGTTTCTTCTAATTCATTTTAGAAAAGCTTGAAATATTATACTTATTACAACACATAACTATTTTTCAATCGTGATAATTTCATTGATTTTCAGATTGGCTTAAAATTTTTGAATTGACCTGAAACTCATTGTTTACATCTTGAAATTCACTATTATTCATGATCATCTAGTTTAGATTATTGTTTGTTTGAGATCATTTGAATCTCACACACCTCTCAGATCTAAAAATATTAATCCTATGTGATTGATTCATTGTATCTCATGATTTACATTTGTTCAAGTGATTTCGAATAAACCATTATTTTTGGATCAAGAATTATTACTCAATCTTGATGTAATTGTTCTGAAAAATTTCTTGTGTGATTGTTAGAAAAATTTGTGAATTTTTTCTGAAAAATGGTCATTAAAACTCACTGCTATTTCATGATGATTTGATTTTGTTTTTTAAAATCATTTGAAATTATTGATTTATTGAATCACACACATATCTTGGATCTAAAATTTATAATTTGGTGTGATTGATTCATTGAATCCTGATATTTTCACATCTCTTCAAATGATTTAAAATAAAACTATATTATATAACCTTGGATCAGGGAATATCTTTTGTGAACATTGGGAATATATGTGAAACATCTTCTAGACAAGTCTGCTTTGAACTGATTTTGGTATAGCTCTGATAATTTGTCTGGTAACTGATTTTTTTTGATGAAAACTGTTTGCTGCTCTGATTATTGGTTCTAATATGCTTGAATTGTCAGTTTTGTCTGCGTGGGCTTTGTGATTAACATTCTGTTGTTTGTGATATCCTTGTTCGTCTCCATTGTCATGTTAAAATCCTCATTAATTGAGGCATCAAGTGATATCAGTTTAGAAGCGCTGATTTGTTTATTCTCATCATGTATATATTTCTTAATCCCTCATGTCTTGTATAGATCTTCATATCCCTCTTGTAATCAACTTTCAATTTTTACATTCAGAAATTGAAATCAATAACAAAATTGAACTGTATTTATAATTCATCAAAATTATTATCATATTTTGAAATTGTGATGAATTGTGACTGCAATATATTTCACAACAAGAGGGAATTTTATTTAGATTTTTCATGATGATTGAACAGTTATTATAATATCTTTGAATTGGCAATTATTTCACGACCATCTCCTTTATCTATCATCATTCTGCCATCCATCATGATTTTATATTAATGTGGAGAGTTTAATATTTTTAGAAATCATCTGAAATAAACTTTGAAAATATTTTCTGATGGAAATGTGATTGTGTTATTTTTCAGATAGTGATAATTGAGAATTTTCAATGACCTTGGTACAGTTCAGCATATTTCATAATATGATTCATTTATAAATTTATTTCACAAACCGTTTCTGTACCTACCACATTTCTATCATCCATATTGTTTTTATGTATTGAGGAGTTTTTTTATTCTGAACTGAAAATGATAAATATAAATGATTCATAAGTGTTTCTCTAACCTCATTTAAAAATCCAAGCTCTGGTTATGCATGGTTAAGAGATTACTTATAATTTAAGATGCAACATACCTCATTTAAAAATCCAAGCTCTGGTTATGCATGGTTAAGAGATTACTTATAATTTAAGATGCAACATACCTCATTTAAAAATCCAAGCTCTGGTTATGTGTGGTCAGTGTGCTCTTAAATAAATGGAAAAGAAAATGAAATAATGTGCTATAAATATAAATTAATCTGAAATTCTCCTTGGTGTTTAAATACCAGCCTAACAATTCATTTTCTAATCTATGAAATGTGTTAATATTTTATGACGTATTATGATTTGTTGATTGATAGCTATTGGGATTTGAGATTATTCGATTTTGTCACTTAAATTGAATTAATAATCATAGTCCAAATCCATCACTGTTTTAAGATTCATTTTTACAAAAAAATCATTTGAAAATAATTGAAATTCATATTTTTATAACTCTCTCTGTTTTTATAAATTCATCGTAAATCCATTATTTCTGTAATGTGAAATATGACACTAGTTCTCAGAATATTATGATTTTTGTTTGACTGATGAGATTTATGATGACCGTTCTTCCTCTTAAGCTAATATTATATTTTAGTCATTTTTCATCTATATTTTAATTTCTAAATTCTTTTGATGATAACAAAAGAGGGAGAATGGGTTAAGATTATGATTTATGAGTGAATATTTTATAAATATTTTAATATTAAAAATCCCATTCAATTTTCAAATTTTTTCACTCATGCACAGTTAACGGGGGAGTTTCTATTCTAGGGGGAGCATTCAAATTGGGGGAGTTTAGTTCTTCACTGTCGAACACATTTATTATATTCAAAATCTTTTATTTGTTTGTCGTCATCAAAAGGGAGAGATTGTTGTATATAACGTTGTTGTATACACAATTATATGATTTTTGTTTGATGATAACAACCAAATAAATATTACTACAAATGTGTTTGTAATTGTACTGATATTCTACATCAAAGACAAAAATATAATATTTATATTTAAATAAAATACTACTAGACAAGAATTTAAATATTCAAACATTATTTTATTGGACATAATATTTATTTTAATATTTCATATAGTACAACTTTTATACTCCACTATTTGTACATCTCAAATACATATACAGTGTTCCTCACTACAATTCACTTTGTCACTCATTTTACATTTTCCCTCATATACAGACACTCATACAAGCATACACTCTCTGACACTGCTACATACTTTTCACTACACACTATACTTGACTTCTGTCTTCTGTCTTCATAGCATCTCACAATCAGTACAGTCATCATCTGTGTACCTATCACATGAAACAGAAACACACAGTACACTGCAATAGAAATAAAACTGAAGTGCATACAAATATGAATTTATTTTTAAATTTTATAGGCCTCAGAATTTCAATGGGTTTCTCATCATCTTTCATGACTTGATTTGATATGCATATATTTCTAATATTCACTGATCAGCCTCAACATACTACACTGGTTTACTGATCAGAACCAGTTGATCCTGAATAGCCACAACACAATGGAGCAGTCCGCTGATAAATAAATTACACAAGCACAATATAAGTACACACACACTGTTGTGTATATATACACATATATAAATGTACAGGTGAATATAGTCGAGGGCCATGCACAAGTCAACAAGGTCAAAGTCCAAGCAAAAGGTCATATACAAGTCAACTATGCAAATGTTCATTTCAGCATGTTCAAAGTGGACAAGGACATAACCAAGCAACAAAACAGCAAGGTGTTTCAAGTGTACAAGTGAGCAGCCCGGTCAAGTATACGGCCAAAGCAAACATGCAAGGATCAGATTCAGGAAGATGAAGCTCAAGGCTATACAGCAGTTTTTCAAGACATTTTGTCCAGACAGATTTAAAGTGGCATGTATCATTTCAAATCAGTTTATACATGGGTGAACATATCAGCATGGATGCAAACAGGATGGATGTGACCAGCTCAAGTACTTAAGTTTAACATGCATATGTATACACAATGGAGCTCAATAATTCATCTCAAGGCAGCAGCAATTTAAAGTGGCATTTTTTTGTGGTTTAGCAAGAATAGTTCACATATACAAGCAGCTATGTGTGTGTACACACACAACATGATCGGTGCAACAAGTGTATACCAAATGGAAGAACAACGTTTCAGCAAGCTAAGTTCAAGTGTGGACAAATAAAGAGCAAATTTCACATTCATGTGCAAGGAAGTCAGCTCATGGTCGCGCACAGTGGTAATATGTAAGCAAATAGCAAAAATAAGGGTGAATAAGGCTAAATGGTCGAACCATGGTTTAGTAAGAAAGGGAGTGTACAAAACGTAGCAAAAGCAACATGTAAGCACATATAACAGTATGGATGCAATAATAGGTTCAACCAATATTGAAACATGGACATGCAGAAACAATTTATTTGGCAATCTTTCAAATGGATTTCCAGAATTACAGTAAGATGATTTTTTGGAAATCATTTACTTGTGTCCAACAACAGTAAAGATTTTTTTCGGAAAGCAACAACGTGCAAAATTGTTTTTAAATCCATATAGGTTCAGAAACTGGATTGATTCAATCATGCACCAGTGGACATACTTGATTAATGGATTTGCACATATATGGAATGGTGCTCTGGCATAAATCAATTCTCGGTTTCATTTTGCTTTCAGATTTAGACAACTCTTTTAGGAAAGATATTCAGTCTGGTTTGTGGCAACAATTAATGGAGCAACAGGTTAACATGCAGGAATATTTCCAGTTTTGTAAAATCATGTTTGGCAAAATTCAAAGCAAGTTTTTTTGGGGAAACAATCAATCAACAAAGAAATTGCTCAAGACATTTTTGGCAACAAATCAATCAGTGTTTTGGAAACAATTTTTGGCAAGGTATCTGCATAAAATCACGCATATTTCAAGTGTATTCATGGTGTTTTACAAAGCAACAATCACGCAAGAAATCTCAATAAAAGCCAAGCAAACAAAGGGGACTAAATCACGCCATCAAGTCATATTCGAAATCAGGGTTTAGGATTTTATTATCCTATTTAAACACCATTCACATCGTAGGAAAATTGGAGATTGATACACGCAACATTTCAAAAGAATTTTCAAAGAAAAATTATCCAGAGATTCACAGAATTTTTCGATCTCAAGAAACCCCAAATCGGTGAAGAAAGAAGCACCAGCAATCGATCTTGAACATCAATGAGAATTCGATCATCAGAGAACCAACTCTCAAGCATACGCGATCGAGATTTGGTATTCTAGATAAACCGTAGTTTTTTCTTTTAAAGTCGCCATTCTGTTTTCCCAGTGACAAAGGGATTGGGGACAAATGAAATAAGGGTGGAACCGACTTTGAAGTGGTTGGCCAAGTCAATGTGCAAAAGGGGATATTTAATCTCTTTTTAAATCTAGGGTTTCTATTTTATTTTTGTATTTGTTTTTTAATTTTTGTTGGAATTTCTTGGACAGTTTCTAGAGTCTGTAAAATTTTTGGGAATCCAGATAGGGTTTTAGTTGGCAGTTTACTAGAGTCCGTAAAAACTAGGGTTACGGGTTGTAATCCGAGAAAATATAATCTAGGGGATGTAGATCAGTCTAGGGTTTTGACCGTAGGATTAGAGTAGGAGCGAGGGGTTCGTGAGTTTACATGGTCTTGTAAGTAGGATCTGTTCTATTACGTAGTAGAAACCTTAGGAATACAACAATAGGCAGGATTTTACCGAAGCTGGGTGTATCTTGTGTCATTTACCTTTCTGCATTTATTTTCTACTGCATTCTATGATATGATATTTTTAATATCTCGCTTAATTTTTCAATAAACCCTATTCATCGACCCTCTAGGGTTAATCTAGATCCAATAATAAAATCACTTTATGGCCTTAAACAAGCACTGAAACAATGACACGAGAAATTGATGAAACTATGTTAACGAATGGATTCAAAATAAATGAATTAGACAAATGCGTCTATGTAAAATATACGGATATTGGATATGTCGTATGTCTTTAGATGATTTGTTAATCCTAAGGAATAATAAGGCCATAATAAAATCTACGAAGGATATGTTATCTTCTAGATTCAATATGAAAGACCTAGGAGTGGCTGATGTAATCTTGGGTGTGAAAATTATAAAAACACTACAAGGATTTGCATTATCTCAGTCACATTACATTGCCAAATTACTTGAAAGGTTCAAGCAGTATAATATAACCATTGCAAAATCACTAGTGGATATGAACCAAAATTGGGTAAAGAACACCGATGAAATATATCAGCCTAAATACTCTCGTATACTAGGAAGTATTATGTATGTCATGAACTGTACTAGGCCTGATATTGCATAGCTAAAAGCAAATTGAGTAGATATACCAGTAATGCTAGCAAACATCACTGAAAAAGCAATAATCAGGGTCCTAGGATATCTAAAGTACACACAAAACTATGTGTTGCAATATGAGAAGTATCCTTCAGTGGTAGAAGGATATAGTGATGCCAATTGGATGACTAGCTCAAATGACACAAAATCCACAAGTGGATACGTATTTGAAAAAAAAAATTGAACTAAGCTGCTCATGCGCATTTTCAGAATGCGCAAGTCTAATTCAGAACTGGTCAAAACAAGCCTAGTTTCATAATAAGTTATATATTATGAAACTAGCATATTTTTATAATAAGTTATTTTGAGGAGCTTAGTTCAAAAATTTGTGTCTTCTGTATTTACATTAAGAAATGGAGCAATCTCATGGAAATCATCCAAACTGACTTGCATAGCAAGATTAACAATGGAATCAGAGTTCATTTCTCTAGATAGAGCCGCAGAAGATGCAGATTGGCTTAGGAGTTTCTTGGAAAACATTCCAAATTGGGAAAAACCAGTACCCCCAATATGTATACAATGTGATAGTCAATCTGCTATAGGAAGGGCAATAGTACATTATATAATCGTAAGTCTCGAAATATTCGTCATCGACATAAAACCATAAGACAACTTCTCTCTAATGGAGTTATCACTTTAGACTATGTAAGGTCAAAGGAAAACATAGCGGACCCACTAACAAAAGGCTTGGCAAGAGAGAAAGTTCAAACCTTATCGATGGGAATGGGGTTAAGACCTATTATCTAAAAAAAATGTAAAACGAAAACCCCACCTAGTTGAATGGAGATCCCAAGATCTAGGTTCAAAGGGACACTAAGTTTAAAATAAACTTGACAGCATTGTTACATCCAAACCATTCCTATGATAAGTCAGTGCACAACCCGTCAGAGAATACGTTAAGCTTGGCTTTTAATGATGTCTATACTGTGGTGTTATAAAGAACCAAGTGGGGTATTACGGGATACTCTTTATAGAATCACCTATGTGTGTGCGAAGGTGCCGCTTCAAGAAGAATTGTAAGGTCGAATTCTTCAAGCACTCATGAAACCAAGGCGGTGTTCATGGCAAATTGAACACAAATAGAGAACCAAGGGGTTAAAGAATACTTATCATGTGTAACACCGCAAGTCCATTAATGTCACTCTCAAAGGGAATGCATTAACTTTCATGGAGTATTATTGGTGTATAGAACAGAATATAACAAGACAGATACATATATTGGTACTTGAAAATTTTTAAACAACTTTTATTGCAGCGGAGAAATAGTTTGGTTACAACAACATCAAAAACCAAAAATAAAACCAAGTACACTTAATATCCATCTTGACAAATTATTTTATGAGTACATGAAGTAAAAAGCATAACCCTAACATAGGTAACCATAAAGAGATAAGCTGAACTTTACTTTCAGCAATCCAAGCACTTCCAAAAGAGAGGGAAAGATCCAATTCAAGCTCCACTAGCACTAGTCCCACCCTGAGAACCTAGGGGGAAAAGGGAAGGAAAGAGGTGAAAACAAAGGGGGTCAGACATAAAGTCTTGCGAGTACCATAACTTTAACAATATAATTATTAAAGTAATTAGAATAAGGCATAAACTGGTAAAACAAGGAATGACTGTGAAGCAAGTCGGCAAGACAAAACAAATAAGAGGAATATACTGGTGTTACTCGTGCTCCTAATCACTATAGGACAATTACTATACTGCACCATTACAAGCCACCCTAAAAGTTGATCCCGCCTACTGAACATAATAATCATAATGGTAGTTTCGTGTAACTCTAGTTGTCTTCATAGGTGTCGCTTGCCCCTATCTCCATAAGTTGTACCCACTAACCCCCATGCGATCGGCTCCCTAACTCGTAGATACCCGTGCTAGTCCCACAGTGGGGTGTATCACTCCCCAAAGTGGCAAGCCGATATCACTAAAGAAGCACGGCTTGTATCTGTACGATGCAACAACGTCTTACCTACTAGCCCGGGCCACGCACGCACATGACCCCATTGGACTTGCGCTGCCACCGTTAACCCGTTTTGGCCTCTTACAATCAAACCCAGTAAGTGTGTCCCGTCCTCGATCTAACTCGAGCTCACAAAGACACTTGATGGGTTACTGGTTTGAAAAGGGTCCCCCATGCTTGACACAAGCTTTCCACCTATGCTTGGTCCCCACTAGAATTTTCCACTTAACCCCTTCTTATTCATGTCTTCTTACATGTTTCAATTTGGTTAAGTCTTTTTAATCGTATTTCATATGTCACCCATGTCACCCACTTAACCCCCATGTCCCACCACATGTTTATCTTGGTTAAGTGTTACTCAATTCATTATAACCGTAACCTTGTAAGACCTCCCACATTAGACCCCCGTTTGCGATTGCTGGATTTGCCGGGCGGGTCCGGGCAGTCTTATATCGCAAACATGTCTAACCTCGTGTCTTTACAATTGTTACGCATTTAATTTATGCCTTTGACCTCTCACATTAGACTACTGTTTGTGGTTGCTGGATTTGTCGGGCGGGTCCGGGCAGTCTTACACCACAAACGAGTCGAACCTCGTGTCTTAGGCGTTTATTATTACAAATTATTTCACCCCAATATGAATTAATTATCTCTTTTCAAATTTTCAATAATTTCCAAATTAATTATGTCCACAATTGTCACCTAAATTATGTCCACACTCTTTAGGTATGTAAATTATACCAATTAATGTCTCAATTTAATTATATGCTTTTAAGCCATTTTATGCCAATTCACAATTTACATAATTATTCTTTTCCCATTGTCCCCACATTATTCATACGTTCAAATATGAATTATATTAGACTCACAAATAGTCTAATTTTTGAAAGAGAAACATCACAACTTGCATAACACATAAAAATAGATGTAACTTGCAAATAGGAATTATAACATAAAATTGCATAGCCAATAATTTGCATAGGCAATGGTCATATAGAACCATATATTTGCATAAACTACCATGGATATAAATATAGATCTAAACATGAAATTGTGAACTTGCATGTATAAATTATGGGTCTCACTTAACTTGCATATGTGAATATAATTTTCACCCAAAAATGTGAATGTAATTTTTCACCTAAACTAGCATATGAATTTCTACAACTTGCATATGAATTTATCACATGTTTTTGCATATAAACTAGCATATGTATATACTTGATTCACATATAAACTTGTGTACAATTCACATATAGACTTGCATAAGATTCAAATTCAAACTAACATACGATTTAACATCCCAAACTTGCATAATATTCACATACGAATTAGCATAAGATTTAACATCCCAAACTTGCATGAAATTCACATACGAGGTAGCATATGATTTAACATCCCAAACTTGCATACGATACACATACGAATTAACATATGTAAAAACGGACTTGCATAAGATTCACATACAAACTAGCATAAAATGAATCAAGATAAACATGTATAATTGGACATATGAAATAGATCTACCAACATAAGATAACAAAGTTAAACAACATCACGTGATTCAACATACATGTTCTCATAATCCAATTATAACTCATCATAATTAATTTATTAATTATATTGTGAAAGAAATTGTACTCACAAAGATAGGTTAGAGAAGAGAATGATTTGTTCGTCTTTTGAATTAGAATTCTGACCTGCTAATCCCTAAGCTTTAGGAAGGAGAACTATCCTAGCAGCATGGTGGTCAAGAGACAAATTTTGTTTAGGTTTAGGGTTTGAGTCTAGGCACTCTTTTATAGAAGTTTGAATCAACCTAAGCCATTAGATTATCATAGGAGAAGTCCCAACCATCCAGACTAGATAGAGTTATCTAGAACAGCCACAACAGCCCTAATGACTCAGAAGAGAGTCAGAAATCGTCACATTTCAGATCTGCCCGAGGGGGGTAGGTCAAACCCCTGGTCGACCTGTATAGGGTAGGTCGACCCCCTGGTCGACCTGGCCTTGGGCAGGAGAATTCCCGCCCAGCCCGCTCCCCTTTTTGAATTTTGAATTTCGAATTTTTGTTCTATACTGTTTCAATTTATACAAAATTGCTGAAACTTCCGAGGGCCATAACTGTAACAACCCGTATTTTCAATAACCTGTAATAACATAAATCGAGGCAGAATTTAATTCTAAAATGGGAATCAAGAGAAACAGGCTATGCCATTGCGTTCGTCTCGGAAAAATACGCGAAATAGAGTCCGAGTTTTCGAAAATCGGAGTCCGTATGACCAAGATATGGCCTCGCGAAGTTTCACGAAAATTCCCAAATTAAAGTATACTTAATTAAGTGAAATGGGTTGTGTAGATATATATATATATATATATATTGATATATATATATATATATATATATAATTGAAAATTTAATAAATAAATATGCAAAAATGCTCAAAACAGCGAATTGGGAGAGGGGAATAACCGAACCGGCCGATTTTTGAAGTCGACCCGAGCCCGCTGGGTCGACTAGGGGTTAATCCAGGGTGTTTGGCTGTCAACCCGTGGGCCGATTCGCTCAAGTGCAGATTTTGCATTTGAATGGTTCTCATGGTCCATCTTTAATCTAAAGGCCCTAGATGGTTCCTACACTTGACTTCTTCCCCAAGACATGCTTTGATGGCTTGGATTGAATCTAGGGTTAATCCTATGGCCTAAAACACTTGCCTAATCTATAAATAAGACCCTAACCTACCCTAATTCATTCATAATTAAACCTAGTGACTAAACTATGGCAAAATGCTAGCTCTCATGGCCTCCACTAATTTTATGAAGAGGGTTGCATACTAATCACTCTCTAATCAACTTCTAATCCCTTCTTAGCATCTTAATCTTCTTCATTTGGTGTTCAAAGTTGCTAGTTGTGAGTTTCTATCACTTTGATGATCTTTTGGTAAACTAATTAGATGAGATGTGATGAGATTTATGGTTTTGTATGTGGGTTAATGAGCTTTGAATCATATGATATGATGTTAGCATTAATCTTATGTTTATGCATGTTGAGTATGTAAGCTTATGCAAGTTTAATATGATGTATGTTATGTTTGCATGATGCTAAATATGCAAGTTGTGGGCTATGTAATCATATGCATGTTATGCAAGTTCATGGTAATATGCTATGCAAGTTACATGTATGTAAATATGCAAGTTACATGTTTGTTAATATGCAAGTTACATGTATGTAAATATGCAAGTTACATGTTTGTTAATATGCAAGTTACATGTTTGTTAATATGCAAGTTACATGTATGTAAATATGCAAGTTACATGTTTCTTTATATGCAAGTTACATGTTTGTTAATATGCGAGTTACATGTATGTAAATATGCAAGTTACATGTTTATTAATATGCAAGTTCATGATGACACATTATGCAAGTCTATAAGCTAATATGCAAGTTTGTTATGCAAAATGAATATGTAAGTTATGTGACATATTATATGCAAGTTATGTGACATGTTATGCAAGTTCATATGCAAGTTATGTGTTTGTTAATATGCAAGATGGCACCTTTGAAACATGTTCATTCATATGCAAGTTGACACCTTTTATATGTGTTATATCATGAACGAAATTACGTGGGAACGATGGGGTAATTAAATGCATAAGTTAATAAGATTGTGTGAAATTAATATAATTATGCATAACACAAAATAAATAAACATAGTATGGGAATTTGCCTATTTGGTTAGGTGTACCCATACTATGTGTTGGGAATTTACCTATTGAGTTAGGTCTACCCCATGGGAATTTACCTATTAAGTTAGGTCTACCCATGTTAAGAAAACTTGATTAATTAGGGATAATTAATATAAAATTATGAGGGTGATTAATTAGGTGTAATTAATTGACTAAGACACGAGGTTGGACTCAGTTGTAGCGTAAAACTGCCCAGACCCAACCGGCTTAACCAGTTGCTACAAATGTTAGCCCAATGTGAGAGGTCTTAGGCACAAACTAAATACGTAATTAATGTAAAGACACGAGGTTAGACTCTGTTATGACATAAGGCTGCCCGGACCCAACCGGCTTAACCAGCGGTCATAAAAGACAGTCTAATGTGAGAGGTCTTTACAAAGGTTACGTTCTTAATTAATTAATTAAGAAACACTTAACCATATTAGCATGTAGAGGGACATGAGGGGTTAAGTGGGTGCCTCGGGTGGCATGAGAAAATCTAGTGGTTGCCTTGGGTGGCAATAGAAAATACGATTAGAATACTTAACCAAAATGGAACATGTAATTAAAACATGATTAAAGGGTTAAGTGGGATATACTAGAAAAAGGGACAAGCTTAGGTGGGTAGCTTGTGGAGGCCCATTTCAACCAGTAACCCATACGTATCTTTGTGGGCTCGACCCATGTCGAGGACGGGACACGCATACTGGGCTTGACTGTAAGAGGCAAACGGGTTAGCGGTGGCAACGCAAGTCCAACGGGCTTCATATGCGTGAGTGGGCCCGGGCTGGTAGGTAAGCCGTTGTTGCATCGAGTAGATATAAGCCGTGCACCTTTAGTTCCATCAGGTTGCCACATTGGGGAATGATACATCCCACGGTGGGGCCAGCACGGGTATCTACGTTAGGGAGCCGATCGAATGGGAAGTAGTGTGTACACCTAGTGGATTGTAGGGCCCCGTGGCGCCTACTTGGTCACCTAGGGGTACGCAGGTACTAATTAGTAAATTTTATAAGTCCTTGGGTGGGATCAACCTTTAAGTTAGGAACGACTGGTGTGGTGCAGTTTAGTAATTTACCTTAGGGAGGGTAGATGCGTCTTTATCCTTTATCTTCGTTTAGTTGACTGCTTAGGGTAGCCATTCATCCCTATATGTTACCGTATATCAGTTTATGTCTTCTCTGGTTACTTTAACGATTGTATTGTTAAAGTTATAGGACTCGCTCAGACTTATGTCTGACCCTGTTGTTTTTATCTTTTTCCCAACCCTCAGGTCCTACGGTGGATCCTAGCAGTAGTGGAGCTTGATCGGATTGCTGTTCCAGTCTTTAGGAGCTTGGATAGATGTAAAGCTCCAGTTATCCAGTTATCTTTTCTTTTGTTTGGCTATTGTATGAGAGTGGGATTATGTACTTCTTTATTTTGATGGATATTGTACTTGACCTTTATTGTGGTTTTATGATGTAACCAGACATGTTTTACTTCCGCTGTTATGAGATGATGTCTTAAAATTTCAAGTACTATTTATATCTGTCTTGTTGTAATTTTTCTGTTCTATATTCACTAAAATACTCCACCAATGCTATGGCATTCCCTTAGTGAGTGATCATAGCGGGAGTGGGGTGTTACACGTGGTATCAGAGCTTAAGGTTACCAGAACAGATAAAATTTTTGAGAAAAACTACTTTCTAAGAGTATTTTCGAAGAAAGGATTTTTAAAAGCATGTCTTCTAAGAGAAAAAGTTTTTGAAAAAGAAAAGCATAATCCCCAATAGCCATATCTTTATCTTTCGGAATCTCCTTTTTGAATCTTTCCTCTTTCGTTTCAGCATGGCTGAAGATCTTAACATCCCGGAGGGTTTAGTTATACCACTATGGTATAGGAGGTTGCAAGAGGCTAGGGCCGCGGCTGCGGGTCCGGCCAATGCTACTACACCAGAGACAACCGCTCCTCCTCCTCAGCCTAGAGTGGATAATTTTGCTAAGGTTTGCAAGGAGTTCAAGGCTATAGGAGGAAAACCTTTTCTTGGTTCAGAGACTTTCGTAGAGGCTAGAGATTGGCTTAAGGAAGTGGAAGAGTTGCTAGATATCTTTGAAGTGGAAGAGGGAAAGAAAGTCAAGTTGGCGGCTTGGTTAATGAAGGGAGAGGCCTCATTCTGGTGGGAGGTCACTAATGGAGAACGCCCTGTTGACTCTTGGGCAGATTTTAAGCAAAGGTTTGGGGCTAAGTTTCTCTCAAGGGCGGAAGAGAATCTGTTTATGGAGAAGTTCTTGAATTTGAAGCAAGGGAATCTCACGGTGAAAGAATATGTCAACAAATTCAATCAATTAGCAAGGTTTGGCATAGAGTTGGTGAATACACCGGAGAAGAAGGCTTTGAGGTTCGTTAGAGGCTTGAACGAACCATTGCAAGGAATAGCTATGACTCACATTCCTATGGGGGCCACTTTTGAGAAGCTTGTCTACATGGCACTTATGCATGAGGATGATAAGAATTCTAAGGCACCAGAGAAAAAGGGGGATCAGAAGAAACCGCAACAGCAACAACAAGGCAAGGGCGGAAAAGGCAATGGTGACAAAAAGAAGACGAAGAAGAAGTGCTTCAATTGTGGAACACCAGGACACCTTAGTAAGGATTGTCGCAAAAAGAAGAAGACCGGTTGCTTTCATTGTGGTGAAGCAGGGCATCTTGTGAAAAACTGCCCAAAGAAGGGGCAGAAGACGGGGTCTACCTCAGGAGGCCAGGTGCAAGCTCTTATAGCACCACCTCAGTCAGGGGGGCAAGTTCAGGTTCTCTCAGTTCCACCGATTCAGCAGAGAGGTAGAACTATTTCCGTTGAAAGTCTGGTTTTTCTGTTTGATCATCCAGTTCGTACTTTGTTTGACTCTGGCGCATCGCATTCTTTTATCTCATCATCGTTAGTTGAGTCACTGCACTTAGACACCAGTCTAGTTGATGATCCCTTGGTTGTCTCAAACCCAATTGGGGGCTCCATATATCTGTCTATGATATGTTTGGGTTTGAAGATTTCTATACTTAGCGTTGAGTTTAGATGTGATGCTTTTGTATTGGGCTTCACGGGCTATGGGTTGATCTTGGGCATGGACTGGTTATCCAGTAATGGTGCCGTTCTTGATTGCGAAAGGAGAGTTGTCAGGCTCATGACCCGCTTGGGTAACACTCTCGAGATCTCTTGCAATCCCATGGAATCTGTTTTGCTAAGTTATCTTGAATCGCTCGATGCTTCGGTCGAGAGTTTGTGTTCTGTCAGAGTAGTCCGGGAATATCCGGATGTGTTTGAAGAAGTAAAGGGTTTGCCTCCGAAGCGGGAGATAGATTTCCGAATTTATTTGGTGGATAATGCCAAACCAGTGTCTTTGCCAGTACGCCACATGGCTCCTCGTGAGAGAAGAGAACTTCATAAGCAAGTAGGGGAGTTGCTTGAGAAGGGGTTCATAAGGCGAAGTATATCGGAGTGGGGAGCTCCAGTAGTGTTTGCCACGAAGGCGGATGGGTCCCTCAGACTTTGTGTGGATTATAGAGAACTTAATAAGCTCACGAAGAAGAATAGACACCCATTACCGAGGATAGATGATCTCTTTGATCAGTTGGTTGGCGCGTCAGTATTTTCGCAGATGGACTTAGCTACAGGGTTTCATCAGTTAAGAGTGGCGGAGGACAGTATAGAGAAGACTGCTTTCCGGACTCCGGATGGTTTTTATGAGTGGCTAGTGATGCCATTTGGGTTGACAAACGCCCCCGCATACTTTGTTGATCTCATGAGTAGAGTGTTCAGAGAGTATCTGAATAAGTTTGTAGTAGTTTTTGTGGATGACATCTTGGTCTTTTCCAAGAATGAAGAAGAGCATGCCTTACATCTCAAGGAAGTGTTGGAGACTCTTCGAGCGCATAGTCTTAAAGCTAAATTCTCTAAATGCCATTTTTGGAGAAGAGAAGTGCGATTCTTAGGGCATGTGGTCTCTAAGGAAGGGATAGCTGTGGATCCCGCAAAGATAGTATCTATCCAGGATTGGAAAGTTCCTAGAAATGCTACCGAGGTAAGAAGTTTCTTGGGGTTGGCAGGATATTATAGGAAGTTCATCAAAGACTTCGCGATGATATCAGCCCCATTAACCCGCTTGACGAAAAAGAATCTGGTTTTCTCGTGGGATGTAGATTGTGATGATGCTTTCCGACGGTTAAAGAGAGCTTTGACCACCGCTCCAGTTTTAGTGCTCCCGGATGGGAGTAAGCCGTTTGTTGTTTATACCGATGCTTGTGTAACAGGATTAGGCGCAGTCTTGATGCAGGAGGGAAGGGTAATAGCCTATGGAGGGAGACAATTGAGAGTGCCTGAGAAGAATTACCCTACCCATGATCTAGAGTTGGCCGCGATTGTTTTCGCACTTAAGTCTTGGCGCCATTATCTTCTTGGTGAGAGATTCGAGTTGTTCACCGACCATAAATCATTGAAGTACTTATTCTCTCAGAAGGATTTAAACTTAAGACAGCAAAGGTGGATGGAGTTCTTAGCATCCTATGATTTCGAGATAGCGTATACCCCTGGTAAGGGTAACGTGGTGGCAGACGCCTTGAGTAGAAAAAGGCTATCTTTGAGTCCATTGTTCGTGGAACGACGAAGCTTGGAGTTTCTTTCTTTGTTTGACTTCAGACCTTCTGTTGATTTTGTACCTGGTTTGTTGGCATCCTTGGAGGTTAGACCTACTCTTTTGAGACGGATTGGCGAGGCTCAGCGAGACGACCCACAGTTGGTTGTGTTGGTAGAGAAGCTTATAAGAGGGGAGTCGTCCAGCCATTTGGGTAGATACACCATAGATGATAAGGGATGGTTGCATAGAGACGGTAGACTTTGTGTACCGCAAGATGAGGGTTTGAAGAAGGCTATTTTGGATGATGCACATCGTTCAAGAATGACTATTCATCCCGGTGGAGACAAAATGTACCAAGACATGAAGAGAGTTTTCTTCTGGGCCGGTATGAAGAAAGATGTGGCCGAGTATGTGGCTAGATGCTTAGTGTGCCAACAAGTTAAAGTGGAGCAAAGGAAACCCGGTGGGTTGCTACACCCATTGGAAGTTCCACAGTGGAAGTGGGATAGTGTCTCGATGGATTTCATCGACGGGTTACCGAGATCGAGGAAGGGCAATACGGGAATTTGGGTTGTGGTAGACAGACTTACCAAGAGTGCCCATTTTATACCCGTAAAGAGTAAGAGGACCGCTCCATGGCTTGCTTCAGTCTATGTTAGAGAGATTGTTAGATTGCATGGCGTACCATCCAGCATTGTGAGTGATCGAGATCCTATTTTCACTAGTGAGTTTTGGAGAAGTTTGCAAGAGGCGGTAGGGACTCAGTTGTGTTTGAGCACCGCATATCATCCTCAGACGGACGGTCAGACTGAGAGGGTGAACCGTATCTTAGAAGATCTTTTGAGGCTTTGTATCTTGGATTTTGGAGGTACATGGGAAGAACATCTTCCTTTGGTGGAGTTCGCATATAATAACAGCTTTCAGTCCAGTATTGGTATGGCTCCTTTCGAAGCTCTTTATGGAAGGCCTTGTCGATCTCCTACATGTTGGTGGGAATCTACGGATAAGATCTTGCTTGGGCCGGATATGGTTAGAGAGACTTCAGAGAAGATTGATTTAATTCGAAAAAGGATGAAAGCAGCGCAAGATAGACAGAAATCTTATGCGGATCGGAGAAGGACGGATCTTGAGTTTGAGGTTGGGGACATGGTTTTTGTCAAAGTATCTCCATTGAGAAATGTTGTTCGCTTTGGGTCCGTAGGGAAGTTAGCACCGAGATTTGTTGGGCCGTTTCCTATTAAGGAAAGGATTGGACGGATGGCATATAGGGTGGAGTTGCCCGACAGACTTAGTGGTGTTCATGATGTATTCCATGTATCACATTTGAGGAAGTGCTTACATGAGACCGCGGAGGTGGTAGAGCCGAGCTTGCTTAGAGATGTAGAGGTAGAGCGTGATGCGACGATTCGACGAGCTCCTACTCGCATCCTTGGGTCAGAAACTAGGAAGTTGAGGAACAGAGAAGTTCAGCTAGTTAAAGTGCAATGGAGAGATGACGAAAGCAATGCTACTTGGGAGACGGAAGCAAAGATGCGTTCTTTGTATCCATTTCTTTTTGAGAGTATGTCTTTTAACTTCTCCTTTATTGCTTGTCTAGTACTTATCTTATCTTTAGTATATCCTCTCGCTAATACCTATGACCTTTAGATAGGGTAAAACCTATGGTTGAAACATGTGTTTGAAACATGTTATGGTTGATGGATGCATATGGATGCAATTGTTTGCTAGTGGTTGCTCGTGGATGCATATACACACACATTAGGCACTAGATCGGCTCAGTCACTTCATGTTGCATATTACATAAATGGATGTGGTAGTTAGATTGATGGATGTATCATGGCTGTGTTATCATATGGATGATGCATTTTTGTGTATGGTTGTGCACGCATGTAGAAATTTGTATGTGTCAATAGGGTTTCGCATACATATTGGATGCATGGCACTATCATGGTTTGCATTAAGGAGGTTTACTGTATCAGTAACCGCCTGATTTTTGCATTAGGTAAGTACATATACACACACTTTTGCATATATCCATCCAGCATTTAGAATCTTGTAAGGACAATGATTGCTCGTGGATGATGCTTTGAGTAGATGGATGATTGGATGGTAGGATACGTTCTTCCTAACTTGAAGATTTCGGGGACGAAATCCTTTAAGGAGGGGAGAATGTAACAACCCGTATTTTCAATAACCTGTAATAACATAAATCGAGGCAGAATTTAATTCTAAAATGGGAATCAAGGGAAACGGGCTATGCCATTGCGTTCGTCTCGGAAAAATACGCGAAATAGAGTCCGAGTTTTCGAAAATCGGAGTCCGTATGACCAAGATATGGCCTCGCGAAGTTTCACGAAAATTCCCAAATTAAAGTATACTTAATTAAGTGAAATGGGTTGTGTAGATATATATATATATATATTGATATATATATATATATATAATTGAAAATTTAATAAATAAATATGCAAAAATGCTCAAAACAGCGAATTGGGAGAGGGGAATAACCGAACCGGCCGATTTTTGAAGTCGACCCGAGCTCGCTGGGTCGACTAGGGGTTAATCCAGGGTGTTTGGCTGTCAACCCGTGGGCCGATTCGCTCAAGTGCAGATTTTGCATTTGAATGGTTCTCATGGTCCATCTTTAATCTAAAGGCCCTAGATGGTTCCTACACTTGACTTCTTCCCCAAGACATGCTTTGATGGCTTGGATTGAATCTAGGGTTAATCCTATGGCCTAAAACACTTGCCTAATCTATAAATAAGACCCTAACCTACCCTAATTCATTCATAATTAAACCTAGTGACTAAACTATGGCAAAATGCTAGCTCTCATGGCCTCCACTAATTTTATGAAGAGGGTTGCATACTAATCACTCTCTAATCAACTTCTAATCCCTTCTTAGCATCTTAATCTTCTTCATTTGGTGTTCAAAGTTGCTAGTTGTGAGTTTCTATCACTTTGATGATCTTTTGGTAAACTAATTAGATGAGATGTGATGAGATTTATGGTTTTGTATGTGGGTTAATGAGCTTTGAATCATATGATATGATGTTAGCATTAATCTTATGTTTATGCATGTTGAGTATGTAAGCTTATGCAAGTTTAATATGATGTATGTTATGTTTGCATGATGCTAAATATGCAAGTTGTGGGCTATGTAATCATATGCATGTTATGCAAGTTCATGGTAATATGCTATGCAAGTTACATGTATGTAAATATGCAAGTTACATGTTTGTTAATATGCAAGTTACATGTATGTAAATATGCAAGTTACATGTTTGTTAATATGCAAGTTACATGTTTGTTAATATGCAAGTTACATGTATGTAAATATGCAAGTTACATGTTTCTTTATATGCAAGTTACATGTTTGTTAATATGCGAGTTACATGTATGTAAATATGCAAGTTACATGTTTATTAATATGCAAGTTCATGATGACACATTATGCAAGTCTATAAGCTAATATGCAAGTTTGTTATGCAAAATGAATATGTAAGTTATGTGACATATTATATGCAAGTTATGTGACATGTTATGCAAGTTCATATGCAAGTTATGTGTTTGTTAATATGCAAGATGGCACCTTTGAAACATGTTCATTCATATGCAAGTTGACACCTTTTATATGTGTTATATCATGAACGAAATTACGTGGGAACGATGGGGTAATTAAATGCATAAGTTAATAAGATTGTGTGAAATTAATATAATTATGCATAACACAAAATAAATAAACATAGTATGGGAATTTGCCTATTTGGTTAGGTGTACCCATACTATGTGTTGGGAATTTACCTATTGAGTTAGGTCTACCCCATGGGAATTTACCTATTAAGTTAGGTCTACCCATGTTAAGAAAACTTGATTAATTAGGGATAATTAATATAAAATTATGAGGGTGATTAATTAGGTGTAATTAATTGACTAAGACACGAGGTTGGACTCAGTTGTAGCGTAAAACTGCCCGGACCCAACCGGCTTAACCAGTTGCTACAAATGTTAGCCCAATGTGAGAGGTCTTAGGCACAAACTAAATACGTAATTAATGTAAAGACACGAGGTTAGACTCTGTTATGACATAAGGCTGCCCGGACCCAACCGGCTTAACCAGCGGTCATAAAAGACAGTCTAATGTGAGAGGTCTTTACAAAGGTTACGTTCTTAATTAATTAATTAAGAAACACTTAACCATATTAGCATGTAGAGGGACATGAGGGGTTAAGTGGGTGCCTCGGGTGGCATGAGAAAATATAGTGGTTGCCTTGGGTGGCAATAGAAAATACGATTAGAATACTTAACCAAAATGGAACATGTAATTAAAACATGATTAAAGGGTTAAGTGGGATATACTAGAAAAAGGGACAAGCTTAGGTGGGTAGCTTGTGGAGGCCCATTTCAACCAGTAACCCATACGTATCTTTGTGGGCTCGACCCATGTCGAGGACGGGACACGCATACTGGGCTTGACTGTAAGAGGCAAACGGGTTAGCGGTGGCAACGCAAGTCCAACGGGCTTCATATGCGTGAGTGGGCCCGGGCTGGTAGGTAAGCCGTTGTTGCATCGAGTAGATATAAGCCGTGCACCTTTAGTTCCATCAGGTTTCCACATTGGGGAATGATACATCCCACGGTGGGGCCAGCACGGGTATCTACGTTAGGGAGCCGATCGAATGGGAAGTAGTGTGTACACCTAGTGGATTGTAGGGCCCCGTGGCGCCTACTTGGTCACCTAGGGGTACGCAGGTACTAATTAGTAAATTTTATAAGTCCTTGGGTGGGATCAACCTTTAAGTTAGGAACGACTGGTGTGGTGCAGTTTAGTAATTTACCTTAGGGAGGGTAGATGCGTCTTTATCCTTTATCTTCGTTTAGTTGACTGCTTAGGGTAGCCATTCATCCCTATATGTTACCGTATATCAGTTTATGTCTTCTCTGGTTACTTTAACGATTGTATTGTTAAAGTTATAGGACTCGCTCAGACTTATGTCTGACCCTGTTGTTTTTATCTTTTTCCCAACCCTCAGGTCCTACGGTGGATCCTAGCAGTAGTGGAGCTTGATCGGATTGCTGTTCCAGTCTTTAGGAGCTTGGATAGATGTAAAGCTCCAGTTATCCAGTTATCTTTTCTTTTGTTTGGCTATTGTATGAGAGTGGGATTATGTACTTCTTTATTTTGATGGATATTGTACTTGACCTTTATTGTGGTTTTATGATGTAACCAGACATGTTTTACTTCCGCTGTTATGAGATGATGTCTTAAAATTTCAAGTACTATTTATATCTGTCTTGTTGTAATTTTTCTGTTCTATATTCACTAAAATACTCCACCAATGCTATGGCATTCCCTTAGTGAGTGATCATAGCGGGAGTGGGGTGTTACAATAACGTCCTCACACGAAGTCCGATTTACGAAAACTTGGACTCTATCCCAAGCAGAATTTCGAGACAAATGCAATGGCGTAACCCATTTCCCTTAATTCTCACTTTAATAATTAAGTATTATTAAAATTGTTAATTTTAATATTTAAAATTACGGGGTGTTACATTCTCCCCTCAAAGGATTTCGCCCCCGAAATCTCCAAGTTAAGGAGAATGTATATCCTAACATCCAATCGTCTATCTACTCAACCATCAAACACAGGTATCCATTATCCTTACAAGATTTCTAATGTCGTATGAACATATGCAAAAAGTGTGTGTATATGTTCCTTATCCAATGCAAAATCAGGCAGTCCACTGATTCAGTTGACCTGCTTAATGCAAATGATGATAGTGCCATGCGTCCATTATGCATGCAAAAGAGTCCTAACAATGTGTATTACTTCTACATGTGTGCACAACCATTCATCAAAATGCAGCATCCATTTGATAACACAACCATTATACATCCATTAAATTTAAATATGCACACATATTTATATGCAATATGAAAGTGATTGAGTCGATCTAGTAACTAATGTGTGTGTGTACATGCATCCACGAGCAACCACTAGCAACCACTTGCATCCGTTTGCATCCACCAAACATAAAATGTCTCCAACACATGTTTACAACCATATGGTTTTTCCTAACTAAAGATCGAAGATATCATCGCGAAGACATAATAAATGACAGGACAAGTATCAACAAAGCAGTAGAAAATGGAGAAGTTAAAAAAGGAATACCCTCAAAACGGAAAGGGTACAACGTACGCATCTCATCTTCCGTCTCCCAAGTCGCGTCTCCTTGATCATCTCCCCATTGCACTTTGACCAACTTGACCTCTTCGTTGTGTATCTTTTATACCTCTGACCCAAAGATGCATGTAGGAGCTCGTCTAATCGTGGCGCCTCGCTTTACTTCCACTTCTCTAAGCATGCTCGGCTCCACTACTTCCACGTTATATTGTAACACTTCCGCAAATGCGACACATGTAACATGTCATGAACATCACAAAGCTAGTTGCCTCTTCTCATGTCCCTCAAAAATCTAGGACACATAACCTCAAAAGGTATTCAAGGATTTTATTCACCCCTTTCTGTCCGTCCATCCGTCTGTGGATGATAAGCGATGCTCGTACTCGCCGCCTTTTTCATATCACCTTTTCCTCTTGCATCGAAAACTGCTCCAAGACCTTGTTCCGCAAGCACCGGTACACACTGTGATTGGCTTACTCCCATCTGGCAAAACTAAAACTGGAGTTGTCGTCAAAGCCCTCTTCAAACGCTGGAAAGCATCGTCACAGTCAACATCCCAAGCAAAAGTCAAGTTCTTCTTCGTTAACCGAGTAAGTGGGGCTGATATCTTCGCAAAGTCCTTAATGCACTTCCTATAATAACCAGCCAGCCCTAAAAAGCTTCTTACTTCTATTGCGTTCTTAGGAATCTTCCAATCTTGGATTTCCACCACCTTTGCGGGATCCACAAATACCACGTGTCCTAAGAACCTCACTTCTTTTCTCCAAAAATTGCATTTGGAGAACTTAGCTTTTGAGTTGATGCGCTCGTAGGGTCTCTAAGACTTCCCTAAGATGTAGGGCATGCTCTTCTTTGTTTCTAGAGAAAATAAAGATATTGTCCACAAAGACTACCACAAACTTGTTTAGAAACTCCCTAAACACCCTACTCATTAAGTCAACGAAGTATGCGGGTGCATTCGTCAAACCAAAAAAGGCATGACGAGCCACTCGAAGAAACCGTCAGGAGTTCTAAATATAGTCTTATCAATGTTGTCTTCCTATGAAACCCTTCTCAAGCAACTCTTTCACTTGCTTACTGAGTTCTCTTCTCTCTCTCGGAGCCATGTGGCGCACCGGTAATGCAACTGTCTTTGCATTATCTACAAGGTTTATACGAAAGTTTATCTCACGCCTCAGGGTTAAACCCCGAACTTCATCGAAGACGTCACCACAATCACGGACCACACGAACAGATTCCAAATCATCGTTGGACGCGTCAAGAGATTATAGGTAGCTAAGCATCACCGGACTTCTAGGGTCGCAAGAAATATCAAGGGTCTTTCGACAACGAGTAAACAATCTAACTACCCTTCTTTCACAGTCTAGTATGGCACCGTATCTGGCTAGCCAATACATGCCTAGAATCAAGTTGTAGCCCATGAAACCAAGAACGAAGGTGTTGCACTTAAACCCAATGCCCAAGATAGACACTCTCAAATCCCGACAAATCATTGAAAGATGAGTTGAACCACCAATAGGACTTGAGACTACTATGGGATCCGTAACTAGACTAGTATTTAGGCGCAGGGTTTCAACTAACGAAGCAGATAAAAACGAGTGTGAAGAGTCAGAATTCAAACAAGGTTCGAACAGGATGATCAAAAAGAAAAACCAAACTTCCATTCAAGATATTTCTACCTCTATCAGGTATGCCAGCCGTGAGGGAACGCGTCTGCCCTCCAGAAGATCATGTACTTTGTCCTTACCTTTCCCTTTCGCTTCTTTGGACGATCCGAATAAGATGTCTTGTTTCTCCGTAACGATAACAACTAGTCTTCTTCTTCTTTCTAATGTCTTTATTTAAGTATTCAGGTATTTCACAAGTGTGGCCTTTCCTTTTCTCTTGGTCCCTTGTTATCCTTACCGCCTTTCTTTGGATCTACTTTCTTATCGTGTGTCCTATCCATGTCTCTCCTGCACATTCTCCATTCGTGACCTCCCACCAAAATGAGGCTTCGTCCTTCATTAACCAAGCAGCTAATTGAACCTTCCTCCCACCGTCTATCATAAAGGTACCAACTAGTCCTCCGCTTCCTTCTAGCTTTGACAAATGTCCTAGTCCCATGAAGCGGTTTTCCGCCCATCATACGGAAGTTCTTACATATCTTAGAAAAAGTATCTATACGTGGAGGAAGAAATTCAAAAAGGAAAGAGGAAGAGATTCAAAACGGAGAATTGAAGGAAAGATATATGGCTCTTGGGGGTTATGTTTTTAAAACAAACTTTACTCTTGAAAATACTCTCCTTAAAACATATCTTTGAAAGTATTTCTTTGTAAAAACGCTTTTGAAAAATAGTTTTTCAAAATCTCTTATCTGTTGTTGTAACCTTCAGCTCTGATACCACATGTAACACCCCAAGTCCATTAATGTTACACTCAAAGGGAATGCATTAACTTTCATGGAGTATTATTGGTGTATAGAACAGAATATAACAAGACAGATACATATATTGGTACTTGAAAATTTTTAAACAAATTTTATTACAACGGAGAAATAGTTTGGTTACAACAACATCAAAAACCAACAATAAAACTAGGTACACTTAATATCCATCTTGACAAATTATTTTCTGAGTACATGAAGTAAAAAGCATAACCCCAACATAGGTAGCCATAAAGAGATAAGCTGAACTTTACTTTCATCAATCCAAGCACTTCAAAAAGAGAGGGAAAGATCCAAATCAAACTCCACTAGCACTAGTCCCACCCTGAGAACCTGAGGGGGAAAAGGGAAGGAAAGAGGCAAAAACAAAGGAGGTCGGACACGAAGTCTAGCGAGTACCATAACTTTAACAATATAATTATTAAAGTAATTAGGATAAGACATAAACTGGTAAAACAAGGAATGACTGTGAAGCAAGTGGGCAAGACAAAACAAACAAGAGGAATATACTGGTGTTACTCGCGCTCCTAATCACTATAGGATAATTACTATACTGCACCATTACTAGACTCTCTAAAAGTTGATACCGCCTACTGAACATAATAATCATAATGGTAGTTTCGTGTACCCCTAGCTGTCTCTATAGGTGCCGCCTGCCCCTATCTCCACTAGTCATACCCACTACCTCCATGCGATCGGCTCCCTAACTCGTAGATACCCATGCTGGTCCCACAGTAGGATGTATCACTCCCCAAAGTGGCAACACTATACCACTAAAGATGCACGACTTATATCTACACAATGCATCAACGTCTTACCTACCAGCCCGGGCCCACGCATGCATATGACCCCGTTAGACTTGCGTTGCCATCGTTAACCCGTTTTGACCTCTTATAAT
Source organism: Allium sativum (assembly GCA_030737875.1). Lineage (NCBI taxonomy): Eukaryota > Viridiplantae > Streptophyta > Magnoliopsida > Asparagales > Amaryllidaceae > Allium > Allium sativum. Next base: position 503,914,940 of record CM060922.1, on the reverse strand, counting down.
CAAATCCAGTAAGCATGTCCCGTCCTCGATCTAACTCGAGCTCAAAAAGATAATCAATGGGTTACCGATTTGAAAAGGGTCCCCCATGCTTGACACAAGCTTTCCACCTATGCTTGGTCCCCACTAAAATTTTCCACTTAACCCCTTCTTATTCATGTCTTCTTACATGTTTCAATTTGGTTAAGTGTTTCTAATCATATTTCACATGTCACCCATGTCACCCACTTAACCCCCATGTCCCACCACATGTTTATCTTAGTTAAGTGTTACTTAATTCATTATAACCGTAACCCTGTAAGACCTTCCACATTAGGCTCCCGTTTGCGGTTGCTGGATTTGTCGGGCGGGTCCGGGCAGTCTTATACCGCAAACGTGTCTAACCTCGTGTCTTTACAATTATTACACATTTAATTTATGCCTTCGACCTCTCACATTAGACTACCGTTTGTGGTTGTTGGATTTGCCGGCCGGGTCCGGGCAGTCTTACACCACAAACGAGTCTAACCTCGTGTCTTAGGCGTTTATTATTACAAATTATTTCACCCCAATATGAATTAATTATCCCTTTTCAAATTTTCAATAATTTCCAATTTAATTATGTCGATAATTGTCACCTAAATTATGTCAATACTCTTTAGGTATATAAATTATACCAATTAATGTCTCAATTTAATTATATGCTTTTAAGCCATTTCATGCCAATTCACAATTTACATAATTATTCTTTTTCCATTGTCCCCACGCTATTCGCACGTTCAAATATGAAATATGTTAGACTCGCAAATAGTCTAACTTATATGTAACAACCCGTATTTCAATAACATGTTAAAACGAGAATCAAGGCAGAATTTCATTTTAAATTCTGAATCAAGTAAAACGGGCTATGCCATTGCGTTCGTCTCGGAAAAATACGCGAAATAGAGTCCGAGTTTTCGAAAATCGGAGTCCGTATGACCCGGTTAAGGCCCAAAGAAGTTTTCGGGAAATTTGAATTTCGAAACATGCAGAAATGGGGCCAGGCGGGAAAATTCCCGCCCAGACATGTCGACAGGCATGTCGACAGGTATGTCGACATGCATGTCGACAGGCATGTCGACAGGCATGTCGACAGGGCTGTCGACTTGCCCTGTCGGCTGATTCTGGTCTGGTGCACCTATTTTCTATCTTGGCTAGGTTTTTGGGCCTGGTTTGAAATCTGACGGTTCAGTTTGGTCCTAGGGTTAATCTAAGGGCCTAAAACTATCCTAATCTCTATAAAAAGACCCTAAACCTACCCCTAAACCCTCATTATTCACTCATGTAACATACCTATGGCCAAATTCCTACTCTCATGGCCTCCATCTCAAATCCCTAGAGCCTATGCACTCAAATCAAGTTCAAATCAAAAGGTGCAAGCTTGCTACACCAAATCAAGGCCAAATCAACATTGCTATGCGAGTTCCATGACGATTCTTCTACAAAGGAGGCACCTTTCTTAGCCAAGATGATTCATGCTCCTTTCCCTAGGCCTAACTATGTAAGTTCTAGCTACTTTTGGATCAAAACGGTATTTTTAATGTTGACATAGGATAAAATGAGGCTAAACATGATTATGCAAATCTATATGAACCTTACCATGCCTCTTGTGTTCATATTTATGATCTTAGTCCATGTGAGTGACTTAATCATGCCTCTCATGCTATGCATAACCTAGTTTAACTTGCAAGTTTGGATCTTTATGCATGAAATGCTAGCATGAACCTTTAGGAACCACTTTACTTATGAAACATTGGCTAAGGCAAGATTTTGGGGCTTATGCATGTTTATGAACCCAAACCCCTCATGCTAACATGCAAGTTTGTGGCCAAATCCTTTATGAGATTATGCATGCTCGCGGCCAATCCCCTCTTTTTAAGTTGTGCATGTTTATGGCCAAATCCCTTTTTGATAATATGCATGTTTGTGGCCAAATTACCTTATGACACTATGCATGTCTATGGCCAATCCCTTTATGATGTTATGCATGTGGAAGCCAAGCCCTTTTTGGCATCATGCATGTTTTGAGACCAATATGTGACATAGTATCCTTACTATATTGACTCGCTTTGCTTGCGTTGGGAAAACACGATTTTGGGTAGTTAGATAAACATGAACATGTCACAAAATCTTAACTTGAATATGACATGTAAGGATGCATAAAAACATGAGCTTGGGAATTTACCTATTAAGTTAGGTCTACCCTTTGGGAATTTACCTATTAAGTTAGGTCTACCCAAATGCTCGAAAAACTTGTAACATGTTTTGGAAACATAATGAACTTAGATAATATGAGTATGGCCAACTCGAGGTTGGGTTGAGTTTGCAACGTAAAACTACCCGGAACCGACCGGCCTAACTAGTAGTTGCAAACAATAGGACCCAATGTGAGAAGTTGGTCATGTCGCGCTTAAGACCCGAGGTTAGACTAAGTTGTGGTGTAAATCTACCCGGACCCGCCCGGCTTAACTAGTAACCACAACAAGGTCTAATGTGAGAGGTTGAGGGTGCATTAATTAAATTAATGCCACATAATAGGGTTAAGTTAATTTGATTAATGAGGCTTAACCAAATATGATATGGACAAATGGGTTAAGTAATTTGATTAGGCTAATGATACTTAACAAAACATGATAAGCTTGGGTAGGTTAAGTAACTTGATTTGCCTAATGACACTTGACCATTTTTATACGACTAGTGGACGGGATTAAGTTAACCAACACTTAATCAATCCAACACGATAACGTGATAAGGTTAAGTAAATTTTCTTAATGACACTTAACCGTATAATACAGTTGATGGATGGGGTTAAGATTAGGCTTAACTAATCTAAACATGGAAATCGGATAGGGTTAAGTTAGCCTAGACTTAATTAATCCAACTTGGTAATTTAATGGGGTTAAGTTAAACACTTAACAAATTTAACACGATGGTTTGATGAGGTGAAGTGACCTATACTTAACCAATCTAACTCGTTAATTTGATGAGGTTAAGTTAATCTATACTTAACCAATCTAACGTGAAAACATGATAAGGCTAAGTCATGAATCACTTGAATACGCTTGACCGATTTGATGACAAGGTCAAGTTGATTTATATAATTAACCAATCTAAAATGATAATTAGACGAGGTTATGTCATGGATTCCTTGATATACTTACATGGTTTGTAGGGTTAAGTCTTGGACTTGTATACTTAGCCAATTTTGACATGGTTTGTAGACGGGCTAAGTTATGAACTTAAGTGACACTTATAACCCATTAGATAAGCCCTAATTCGGAGGATTAGGTAAATAACCATAGTTAACAAGGATTATGGAAATAAGGCTAAGTGGTAAACCTTAGTTAAGGGAAACTAAGTAATAATTCTTAGTCTAGGAAATTCGGACCATTTCTTAGATAAGATTAGTAACCCGATACGTTAGGTCAACGTTTAAGTATGCGTGAAGGAGCAGGCTATCTGATTTAGATAAAGGCTCCAACGAATTGGGTAACGAAGCAGCGGCTTCGGGGAACGTGAGGATATTCTTGGGATCCCTCTGTGAGCTGCCAGGTCATTATACTAGGCTCACGAGAGGTTGAGGTCTGCGGTAGAAGAACCAAGAATATGCCTTGGTTGCTATGCGAGCGACCTAAAGACTGGGGTGGATAGCAGTGAGTCGACGAATACATAAGGTGCCCGAGATAGCAAGTTCGTCGATCATCTACCATCTTGAGTCAAGCGTGTACGTACGGAAAGGCAGGGAACACCCAACAGACCATAATTGCTATCTAATTATGGGTGAGGTAGGCCGTAGGATGTGGGCTGGCCGGAGTGTAGTTCTCATGCAAGATTTTCTCTTGTGTTGCCTTTCACTAGTTGAGGGAGGGGTCTCGTGGGACCATAGCCACGTGTAGAAAAGCAGACCTTAGTATCTGCATCGGCAGATAAATCTAAAGCTCCCGACCGAGTCCTGTATTTCTTGGTTTGCCCTGTGACAGGACTCGGGTGGCACGATGTGATACATGTGCATGCAGTAATAGAAAAACGATTCACGATGAATGCGTGGGAAAAAGGGCGCGGTTGAGGGTTAGCGTAATCCCTAGTGGCCTAGGTGGTTTAACCCAAACCGAAATACGAAAGCGTGCAATAGGTAAGCGTAATCCCTAGTGGTGCTAGGTGGCGTAAGTCCTAGTAGTTCAAACGATGATTCATATGGAAGAGCCTAGCTAGAACAAGGGTGACAGTCCAAACGATTTCAAGGAAAATACGACATGCGGAAGCCCGTACGAGGTACGGCAAAGGACTGAACTTATATATACATGGGAAGAAACATATGATTTGAGTAACCTATATATGCGATATATTAGGTCGACATGGACCATTACACGACTTTGAGCAAGGGACATTCATGGTTAACACATGACGCGGGTAGGGATACTAGTACGAGAGGTGCAGAGCAAATATACATGTTAGAACTAGGAAGAATATACATAATAGATACCGTGGGATGTTAGACGGGGTAGATACCTTGGGATAAGGTACTCGATAAAAACCTGACGATGTGATACCTTGACTTACCATAACACCGTAGTTTATCATGATACCTTAGTTTACCTTGCCGCAGTAGTTCAGCCGGCTACCCTGGTTTATCTATCTTGTAGTTATCCTTATGTTTACTTTCAGTTTATGCATGTCATGTTACCTTTACCTGTTTTTATACTGGAAGTAGATAGGACTTACTCAGTCTTTTTGACTGACCCGTTTTGTTTCGCCTCTTTTCTTCCGTTCCCCCCCCCCCCAGGTTTCAGGGAGGAAACAATGCTGTTTAGCTCGGACTTCTTCTGCTTGAAGGTCATCATGGATGGCTTGGGCTTCTCTTGGCTATGGCTACTTTGCGGTTTTACTTGGGGAATAATTTATTAAAAAGTCTTTATGCTTCTTTACTATTGCAAGACAGGTTTTGATGTACTCTGATGTAAAAGGCTTTAGACCTTATGTATTCATGTTTATGAAAGTTTGATTTTACTCCCGCTATTTATTTATATATGTTCTGTCTTGTGATATTTCTGTGCATGTTTACCAATAATGCCCCTCTAAAGCTAGTGCATTCCTTTGCGAGTGACCCTAGCGGAGGCGGGGTGTTACATTTGGTATCAGAGCAGAAGGTTACCAGACTGGGCAAAAGTTTTTAAAGACCTTCTGAAAACTATTTGAAAATCGTTTATAAAGAAGCATTTTTCAAGAAAGTTTTCTTTTAAAAGAAAAAGGCTATTCCCCAAAGGCCATTAGCACTATCCTTGTTTCCTTAATTGAATCTCTTTTCCTTTCTTTCCTCCATCTGTAGTCACAGTGGTTTTAACTGCGACTAGTCTTTTCTATCTACGAAAGTGCTTTCCATGCGATGGAGGTGGTTCTCGAGAGACCAGTGGCCGCGTTATAAGAAAGGATAGTGAGGAAGAGGATAAAGGATACGAGCTTAAGGATGAGCAACTTGTTGGTATGGCTTAGTCCTCAAAGGAGGGAGAAAGATGAACAATGAAACCCATGACGAGAGAGTACCTTTGGCAGGGTGAAACGGGATGGATAGTTAAGTATCATGGAACAGGGACAAGATCATTCGGAGGGCAATAGTATGCTCTCATTGCTAGGGTACCTTGGAAGGAGGGTAACGATCTTGTTAAAGGTCTAGTTTTTCTTCTCTATCATCCCGTCGGGACTTTGTTTTGATCACCGCATCTTTTAAGTCCGCTTCGATAGTTGAGTCTCTGCACCTTAGTACTAGCGTAGTAGAGAATCCCGCTTTTGTCTCAAGTCCTATTGGAAGATCGGTCCATTTATTCATAGCTTGTTTGGATTTGAGAATGTCTATATCAAGTGTTGAGCTTGGAAATAATGCTTATGTTTATAAGTTGTGGATGGATTCTAGGGATGAAGTGGTTATCCAGCAAGGGGTGCCACTCTCGGTTTTAAAAGGAGGGTAGTTAGACTCTTGGCTTGCTGTGGTAATACCCTCTAAGTCTCGTGTAACATTTTGGGTTCTGTTATGGCTAGTTACCTAGAATCCCAGGATGCAGTTGTTGGTAATCCGTTTGAATAGAATTCGCCGCTAAGGCGGATGGTTCGTTTCGATTATGTATGAGTTATGGGAATCACCCTAGTAAGGACTCTTGGCAATTTGGATTGGCATCGGAAAACGAGATCCAGAATTCACTAGTGAATTTTGGAGAGCTGGCTTGAGTACGTAGATAGGGTTGAGCCAAGTATACTAGGGAAAGAATAAGTGCAAGTGGAACGAGAGGCCACGAGGAAATGAGTTCCAACTCATGATATGGAAACAGGAAATAAGAAGCTGCGAAATCGTGAAGTTAAAGGACGGTCATGGCACGATGGAACTAAGCTCAAGAAAATGCGACTCAGAAGGATGAAGACTAGATGCGCACATGATATCTCTCTTTGGGAGTATATCCTTGATCCCTGTTTTCTGTAGAGCTTACTTGTAGGCTATCTTTTGTGGACATCCTCTCGGTCCTATTTTCTGTTACAAACCCCGTAAGGAGTTTGTCTTGTTTATCTTCTCGACCCTGTTTCAAGGAATCTTAGGTAGAACCCTATGGATGTAAACATGTATTTGAAACATGTTATGGTTGATATGGTTGCAAATGGTTGCAAGTGGTTGCTCGTGGATGCGCGAATTTACATTAGATATTAGCTCGACTCGGTCACATTTCATATTGCATATGCACGAGTATTTATACTTGTTTATGGATGAAATTGAATGTGTTATCATACGGATGTTGCATATGGTTGAATGTTTGTGCACGCATATAGTGTATATGACTAGGACTGTTTGCATACATGATGGATTCATAGCACTAAACATATTTTTGCATTCAAAAGATTTTTCAGGCCTGATCATTAGCATTAGCTAAGGAACATGTACACACACGTTTTGCATACATTCATAAAGCATTAGGAGTCGTCTAAGGACAATGGTTGCTTGTGGATGATGGTTTGAGTAGATGGATGATGGATGGTAGGATATGTTCTTCCTAACTTAGAGATTTCGGGGACGAAATCCTAAAAGGTGGGGAGAATGTAACAACCCGTATTTCAATAACATGTTAAAACGAGAATCAAGGCAGAATTTCATTTTAAATTCTGAATCAAGTAAAACGGGCTATGCCATTGCGTTCGTCTCGGAAAAATACGCGAAATAGAGTCCGAGTTTTCGAAAATCGGAGTCCGTATGACCCGGTTAAGGCCCAAAGAAGTTTTCGGGAAATTTGAATTTCGAAACATGCAGAAATGGGGCCAGGCGGGAAAATTCCCGCCCAGACATGTCGACAGGCATGTCGACAGGCATGTCGACATGCATGTCGACAGGCATGTCGACAGGCATGTCGACAGGGCTGTCGACTTGCCCTGTCGGCTGATTCTGGTCTGGTGCACCTATTTTCTATCTTGGCTAGGTTTTTGGGCCTGGTTTGAAATCTGACGGTTCAGTTTGGTCCTAGGGTTAATCTAAGGGCCTAAAACTATCCTAATCTCTATAAAAAGACCCTAAACCTACCCCTAAATCCTCATTATTCACTCATGTAACATACCTATGGCCAAATTCCTACTCTCATGGCCTCCATTTCAAATCCCTAGAGCCTATGCACTCAAATCAAGTTCAAATCAAAAGGTGCAAGCTTGCTACACCAAATCAAGGCCAAATCAACATTGCTATGCGAGTTCCATGACGATTCTTCTACAAAGGAGGCACCTTTCTTAGCCAAGATGATTCATGCTCCTTTCCCTAGGCCTAACTATGTAAGTTCTAGCTACTTTTGGATCAAAACGGTATTTTTAATGTTGACATAGGATAAAATGAGGCTAAACATGATTATGCAAATCTATATGAACCTTACCATGCCTCTTGTGTTCATATTTATGATCTTAGTCCATGTGAGTGACTTAATCATGCCTCTCATGCTATGCATAACCTAGTTTAACTTGCAAGTTTGGATCTTTATGCATGAAATGCTAGCATGAACCTTTAGGAACCACTTTACTTATGAAACATTGGCTAAGGCAAGATTTTGGGGCTTATGCATGTTTATGAACCCAAACCCCTCATGCTAACATGCAAGTTTGTAGCCAAATCCTTTATGAGATTATGCATGCTCGCGGCCAATCCCCTCTTTTTAAGTTGTGCATGTTTATGGCCAAATCCCTTTTTGATAATATGCATGTTTGTGGCCAAATTACCTTATGACACTATGCATGTCTATGGCCAATCCCTTTATGATGTTATGCATGTGGAAGCCAAGCCCTTTTTGGCATCATGCATGTTTTGAGACCAATATGTGACATAGTATCCTTACTATATTGACTCGCTTTGCTTGCGTTGGGAAAACACGATTTTGGGTAGTTAGATAAACATGAACATGTCACAAAATCTTAACTTGAATATGACATGTAAGGATGCATAAAAACATGAGCTTGGGAATTTACCTATTAAGTTAGGTCTACCCTTTGGGAATTTACCTATTAAGTTAGGTCTACCCAAATGCTCGAAAAACTTGTAACATGTTTTGGAAACATAATGAACTTAGATAATATGAGTATGGCCAACTCGAGGTTGGGTTGAGTTTGCAACGTAAAACTACCCGGAACCGACCGGCCTAACTAGTAGTTGCAAACAATAGGACCCAATGTGAGAAGTTGGTCATGTCGCGCTTAAGACCCGAGGTTAGACTAAGTTGTGGTGTAAATCTACCCGGACCCGCCCGGCTTAACTAGTAACCACAACAAGGTCTAATGTGAGAGGTTGAGGGTGCATTAATTAAATTAATGCCACATAATAGGGTTAAGTTAATTTGATTAATGAGGCTTAACCAAATATGATATGGACAAATGGGTTAAGTAATTTGATTAGGCTAATGATACTTAACAAAACATGATAAGCTTGGGTAGGTTAAGTAACTTGATTTGCCTAATGACACTTGACCATTTTTATACGACTAGTGGACGGGATTAAGTTAACCAACACTTAATCAATCCAACACGATAACGTGATAAGGTTAAGTAAATTTTCTTAATGACACTTAACCGTATAATACAGTTGATGGATGGGGTTAAGATTAGGCTTAACTAATCTAAACATGGAAATCGGATAGGGTTAAGTTAGCCTAGACTTAATTAATCCAACTTGGTAATTTAATGGGGTTAAGTTAAACACTTAACAAATTTAACACGATGGTTTGATGAGGTGAAGTGACCTATACTTAACCAATCTAACTCGTTAATTTGATGAGGTTAAGTTAATCTATACTTAACCAATCTAACGTGAAAACATGATAAGGCTAAGTCATGAATCACTTGAATACGCTTGACCGATTTGATGACAAGGTCAAGTTGATTTATATAATTAACCAATCTAAAATGATAATTAGACGAGGTTATGTCATGGATTCCTTGATATACTTACATGGTTTGTAGGGTTAAGTCTTGGACTTGTATACTTAGCCAATTTTGACATGGTTTGTAGACGGGCTAAGTTATGAACTTAAGTGACACTTATAACCCATTAGATAAGCCCTAATTCGGAGGATTAGGTAAATAACCATAGTTAACAAGGATTATGGAAATAAGGCTAAGTGGTAAACCTTAGTTAAGGGAAACTAAGTAATAATTCTTAGTCTAGGAAATTCGGACCATTTCTTAGATAAGATTAGTAACCCGATACGTTAGGTCAACGTTTAAGTATGCGTGAAGGAGCAGGCTATCTGATTTAGATAAAGGCTCCAACGAATTGGGTAACGAAGCAGCGGCTTCGGGGAACGTGAGGATATTCTTGGGATCCCTCTGTGAGCTGCCAGGTCATTATACTAGGCTCACGAGAGGTTGAGGTCTGCGGTAGAAGAACCAAGAATATGCCTTGGTTGCTATGCGAGCGACCTAAAGACTGGGGTGGATAGCAGTGAGTCGACGAATACATAAGGTGCCCGAGATAGCAAGTTCGTCGATCATCTACCATCTTGAGTCAAGCGTGTACGTACGGAAAGGCAGGGAACACCCAACAGACCATAATTGCTATCTAATTATGGGTGAGGTAGGCCGTAGGATGTGGGCTGGCCGGAGTGTAGTTCTCATGCAAGATTTTCTCTTGTGTTGCCTTTCACTAGTTGAGGGAGGGGTCTCATGGGACCATAGCCACGTGTAGAAAAGCAGACCTTAGTATCTGCATCGGCAGATAAATCTAAAGCTCCCGACCGAGTCCTGTATTTCTTGGTTTGCCCTGTGACAGGACTCGGGTGGCACGATGTGATACATGTGCATGCAGTAATAGAAAAACGATTCACGATGAATGCGTGGGAAAAAGGGCGCGGTTGAGGGTTAGCGTAATCCCTAGTGGCCTAGGTGGTTTAACCCAAACCGAAATACGAAAGCGTGCAATAGGTAAGCGTAATCCCTAGTGGTGCTAGGTGGCGTAAGTCCTAGTAGTTCAAACGATGATTCATATGGAAGAGCCTAGCTAGAACAAGGGTGACAGTCCAAACGATTTCAAGGAAAATACGACATGCGGAAGCCCGTACGAGGTACGGCAAAGGACTGAACTTATATATACATGGGAAGAAACATATGATTTGAGTAACCTATATATGCGATATATTAGGTCGACATGGACCATTACACGACTTTGAGCAAGGGACATTCATGGTTAACACATGACGCGGGTAGGGATACTAGTACGAGAGGTGCAGAGCAAATATACATGTTAGAACTAGGAAGAATATACATAATAGATACCGTGGGATGTTAGACGGGGTAGATACCTTGGGATAAGGTACTCGATAAAAACCTGACGATGTGATACCTTGACTTACCATAACACCGTAGTTTATCATGATACCTTAGTTTACCTTGCCGCAGTAGTTCAGCCGGCTACCCTGGTTTATCTATCTTGTAGTTATCCTTATGTTTACTTTCAGTTTATGCATGTCATGTTACCTTTACCTGTTTTTATACTGGAAGTAGATAGGACTTACTCAGTCTTTTTGACTGACCCGTTTTGTTTCGCCTCTTTTCTTCCGTTCCCCCCCCCCCCCCCCCCCGGTTTCAGGGAGGAAACAATGCTGTTTAGCTCGGACTTCTTCTGCTTGAAGGTCATCATGGATGGCTTGGGCTTCTCTTGGCTATGGCTACTTTGCGGTTTTACTTGGGGAATAATTTATTAAAAAGTCTTTATGCTTCTTTACTATTGCAAGACAGGTTTTGATGTACTCTGATGTAAAAGGCTTTAGACCTTATGTATTCATGTTTATGAAAGTTTGATTTTACTCCCGCTATTTATTTATATATGTTCTGTCTTGTGATATTTCTGTGCATGTTTACCAATAATGCCCCTCTAAAGCTAGTGCATTCCTTTGCGAGTGACCCTAGCGGAGGCGGGGTGTTACATTATAAAAGAGAAACATCACAACTTGCATAACACATAAAAATAGATCTAACTTGCAAATAGGAATTATAACATAAAATTGCATAGCCAATAATTTGCATAGACAATGGTCATATAGAATCATATATCTGCATAAACTACCATGGATCTAAATATAGATCTAAACATGAAATTGTGAACTTGCATGTATAAATTATGGGTCTCACTTAACTTGCATATGTGAATATAATTTTCACCCAAAAATGTGAACGTAGTTTTTCACCTAAACTTGCTTATGGATTTCTACAACCTGCATATGAATTTATCACATGTTTTTGCATATAAACTAGCATATGTATATACTTGATTCACATATAAACTTGTGTACAATTCACATATAGACTTGCGTAAGATTCAAATTCAAACTACCATACGATTTAACATCCCAAACTTGCATAAAATTCACATATGAACTAGCATAAGATTTAACATCCCAAACTTGCATAAAATTCACATACGAATTAGCATATGATTTAACATCCCAAACTTGCATAAGATTCACATACGAATTAACATATGTAAAAACAGACTTGCATAAGATTCACATACAAACTAGCATAAAATAAATCAAGTTAAACATGTATAATTGGACTTATGAAATAGATCTACCAACATAAGATAACAAAGTTAAACAACATTATGTGATTCAACAGACATGTTCTCATAACCCAATTATAACTCATCATAATTAATTTATTAATTATATTGTAGAAGAAATTGTACTCACAAAGATAGGTTAGAGAAGAGAATGATTTGTTCGTCTTTTGAATTAAAATTCTGACTCGCTAATCCCTAAGCTTTAGGAAGGAGAACTATCCTAGCAGCAACATGGTGGCCAAGAGACAAATTTTGTTTAGGTTTAGGATTTGAGTCTAGGCACTTTTTTATAGAAGTTTGAATCAACCGAAGCCGTTAGATTATCATAGGAGCAATCCCAACCATCCAGACTAGATAGAGTTATCTAGAACAGCCACATCATCCCTAATGACTCAGCAGAGAGTTAGAAATCGTCACCTTTTATATCTGCCCAAGGGGGGCAGGTCGACCCCCTGGTCGACCTGGCCTTGGGCGGGAGAATTCCCGCCCAGCCCGCTCCCATGTTTAAATTTTGAATTTTGAATTTTTATTCTAAACTGTTTCAATTTATACAAAATTGCTGAAACTTCCGAGGGCCATAACTTCCTCATACAAAGTCCGATTTACGAAAACTTGGACTCTATTCCAAGTAGAATTTCGAGACGAATGCAATGGCGTAACCCATTTCCATTAATTATCACTTTAATAATTAAGTATTCTTAAAATTGTTAATTTTAATATTTAAAATTACGGGGTGTTACATCATGTGTTATATTTATAGACTTACACAAATGACTTACAGTTCAAAGACATTCTAGTCCACTGATTCGCCAGTTAGTCATAACGATAAAACACTAGGAAAAGTTCAAGGCCTTTATGCTACTTTTACCGATATAATAAATGTTTCCCAAATTATTAAGAACAGATTTGATAAACACTCATTCATGTGGGGGATTGTTGAAAATGAATAAGTGGGTATTGGCAAAATCATTTAGTCCCACATCGGGGAAAACTAACACATTTGCCACTACTTATACTAAGGCTTGATATGTTATTACAAAAGAAAGAGGAGATGGAAGAGAGAGGCAATGACATGAACTATGGCATGATGTGCATTCACATTGATATTTAATGGTCAAACGATAGGGCCTTGGGGCTCTTGGGGCCTCATGATCAATCGGGCCTCTGTTCGAATGCCGATGGGCTTGCCGCACTGCGAAACCATCATATTTTTGAATTCGGCGCGCAAATGCCAACGAAAATGTCTGTTAATAAAGGGTCGCAACCTTTCCAATAGTCATGGTCGTTGCAATTCAAACAGAAGCACCTTCTCATGAAAAGATGTCTCTTCCAGCCTATATAAAGGCCTGCAAAAATTGAATTAAAAATACAGTTTTTTCTCTGTTTCTTCCTCTCTCATTGCTCTGTTCTTCAATAACATATACATAAACTACCTTTCGTTCATCGTCAATTTGTGATTGTAGCACGACATCACAAATAGGTTTCATTTCATCCTTGGGAAACGATTGCTGATTCAACCTATCAGCGCCGTAGAGGGAGCAATTTCATTTCAAGGAAACAACACTCACTGGACTCAGATATTAATCAGGACTTCTCTTGTTTTCGCTGTATTCTTCATTGCATAGTGCTGTTTTATACGATTCTTTTGCAATACTGTGGTTGTTCATAGTTGTTGCGAATTGCTACTTCCTTAAAACAATATTACTAATGCTTAAAGGAGTTACTGTTCGTAGAAATGGTTTTCTACCATTTCCGTTGATTGGTTTCTAACAAAGGAAGCATTACGAAATATATGGATTTTCCTTTTGTTCCTTTATTTGTTATTCTGTTGCAATGTATTTCAATTCCTGCAAGTTGTTAGGTAGAATGGTCCCCCTAGTGCCATGTAGGCAAGGTCGGTAGAGAAGGATGCCTATAAATGTATGCAATTTGAAGGTATAAGATATAGAAAAATATTTGAGAAAATTCTCCTTCTTCTTCAATTCGTCTTCTACTTCCTGAAATTCCTCTTACCTGCATGTTCATCTTCCTGCTTACCTTCCTCTTCTCCACTGATTTTTTCCCTTCTTGTCTACAACCTGCTGTGTGCATATCACATGTTCCCTTACTAGCGGACCTAAATATGAAGATAGCTTGACACCTATTGGTTTTCCATTCGCGTCAAATTCGACTTCAATACGACTCCCTGGATTCATTGGAAATCTTTTCACTTTGGTTGGACCTCTACGTTTGTGCTTCACAACCGAAATTGTAGTGACATCTCGAGTAGTTCCCTCATTAACCTTAACCTCAAAGTTTTATTGGATTGTATCTTCATTACCTTCTTCAGCATTATCCCGAATTTGAGCATTGTTGTTCTCTTTTGTTAGTGTGATTCGATTTCCACTTTCTTGCGAGTTGTCTTTAGTGCAAATTTCATGGATTGCTTTAAGCCATTTTAGAGCAGCCCTCATCCTTTTAGTCATTTGCTACATATAAAAAATATAGAAAATTATAATAATATTGAGAATCAAAATATTGTAGGAGGACTTGTTAAGAGGGCGGTTCTACTAGATGCATCAATATCAGGCCAAGGTGAAAAGTGGGAATATGCTAGTAATGTAGTTCAAAACCTAGTCACAATTTGCAAGTATATCGAAGCGTTCAAGTTTCAAGGTTGAATGAAAATTACTGCAATGCAAATAGGGATGGCAATGGAGCGGGTCTAAGGTCCAAATCTGTTTGACCCGCCCCTCTTTTGACCCATTTAGACATGCCCCATAGGGTCTTCGAGGTGGGTAGACCCGCGACCCACTTTTGAAGGTCCGAGTCTCGGATCGGGTCTGGGGCATGGCTAGCCCGACCCCCATGATTGAAATATCATTAAAACACTTCATAACTATGATCATTACTTGTTAGTCTTCTTAGGTATACATGGTTATAACTTGAATATTATATTCTTTCAATCAACAAACTACAAAATTTTCATAGTATTAGATTGCATCAATGATAATCATATAATAACAAATGCATACATTTCGAACTATTATCTTACAACTCATTTTATTATACTATCTTATTATTGTGAACACATTAAAATATGTATATAATTTATCATTTAGTGTTAAAACATATAAGTATATAAATTTGTATATATTAGAACACAATATCACTGGGTCGCTGGGCGGGTCGGGTCTATCCTGACCCGTACGGGTTTCGGGTATGGGGCGAAATTTATATCTTCACCGGATCTACGGAGCGGGTATGGGAAGGGGTTTAAAAAGTTTGGGTCAGGTCTAGGGCATGAGAAATCCGCCTCAACCCGCCTCATTGTCATTCCTAAATGCAAATAATTGTCTGTCCAAACAAAACATACATCATACTGATAAATATTAGTTTACATTTGCAATGCACCGAAAATGCAGTTGACCCTGGGCACAAGCCAGCAACAATGCAGTCACGGCTGCAAATTACAGATCAATCTATGCAAATACAGTAATACTGGTTTATAATTTTCTCAGTTTTGGGCTCATGGCCAATCCCATATTTTAAATCATCAATAGCACAAAGACTCCGTTTTCTCAGTTTTGGGCTCGTGACTGATTTCTCTAAGTGATTTACATTTCACCATAGCAGATGCATAGCTCAGAAATGGTACAATTGATAGGGTATGATAGCAAAGCAGATGAACAAAAAAACACCCCTATGAATTCATTAATACCCAAAGAGGTATGAATTTTAATATCGGTTCAAGAATAATTCATGATTTCATTATTTCCTAACCGCATCTTATTCCACACAGGAAATTCCAATGTAACTTGCAACCAAAGTCATTATTAGACATTAGCCCTCCAAATATAATATAACAATTAACACATTATTCACATCAGCGCATAACATTCTCCTCAATATATATGCATCTATTGCTTTTCATAAAGTCATAATACAACATCAAACAAAATAAATTATTCAATAGTAGCACATGGAGTTGACTGGGGCGGACATCGTTGCAACAAAAAAACTAATTCATCTAATCAATGACCAGGCAAAGAAAACTTACAAATCTTTTTATTATTCTAAGAAGAAGAGACCTCACTGGAGTGGTAAAGATAAAGTGATATTAAGGTCGAATAATTCAGAAAAGAACAAAGAAGAGGATAAATGATGCAAAAGAACAAAGAAAAAGGGGAGATTTCTACCATTGTTGTTTGTATAAAAGGTTACTGAACCTATTGTTGTCGGCACATTGTAAATTACTGTGCTATTTTCTAATCCACCAGAAAATTGTAATGGTGCAATTTCGAAAGTTGACATCATTTTGGTTAAACCTTAATTAAAAATAGGAACATCAGTCCAGCTTTCTGTAATTGAACTTCAGAGATGATACTAGTACATGGCCTTATGATTTATGATGTTTTGAGATATGTAGACAATTATGGTATTAAAAGAATTGAAAGGAGATTAAGAAATATTTCTGTTAGTTTTCTCCTATAGAAACCCAATTGATTCAGTTCCAGTTCTCAATGCTTCGATTTCAGTTTCATTTTTGGCAATTTATTTTTATTTTATTTTTAGTTTCAATAAAAGTCTTAATTTGATTCTATATCATTCTAACTACATGCATTGTTGGGGAATTTTGTGTTTTGAGACGTTAATGGAGGAGAATAAAAGCCGTACTTCTGACTTCAAGGATTTGCGTAGCAAATTCTTTTAGACAATAGTTCAACCCACTAGGTAGAAACGGGTTAACAAACTATTGACCTCAAGATTCAATGAAGCCTTGAAACAGCGTTATCGGATTCAAAGTTTGTATGACTTTGATCCAACAAAGAACACTCCAGATTCAATTTTCCGATGATGCAAATATGGTAGAGAACAAAGAGAAGAAGAATAAGATGATTCTGCAACGTTGTTGCAGTATTTGTAACGCCTTAGAAGCGTTACAGATTTGAATAGCGTTTGAAACGCTTTAACGTCGTTGCAGATTAAGGAGGAAGAAGAAGATTATTTTCGAGATTATCTGAAATAGTTTTCTGGCATTGTATTTATAGCCAGCGAACGGAAGTGTCCATCTGTGAATAACCGCGACTATTTGCGACGGTCGTATCTGTTTCAATTCGATTCGAGATCGCCGTATCCATTCAGTTTTGCAACGCTTCCGAAGTGTCACACCCTTTTAGATTGAAACCAGTCGACCACCCAAAATTCACCGGTCGACCGTTTTCAAACAGAGAACAAAACGGTCGACTGGTTGAGTTTTGGCCTGTCGACTGATTTGTTTCAGTAGCCTAATGGATCACGAGACCCCAAGAGCCCCAAGGCCGAAGGCCCATCTTTTGACATTTTAAATATTATTATCTATGCCAAGTTCATGCTCAAGGCCCATTTCCTTATCTCTCCTTCTCTTCTTTCTTTTGTTATTATACATCATGTCTTTACATATATAGAGGAAACCCTTTGCATTTTCCATGATGTGGGACAAAACATATTTGCCCATTCCTTCTTCCTTTTATTCTTCATTCTCTTCAAATAATACCCAAACCCAAATCATTTGTTTTGAAAAAATTTCAACAATCTCCCACAATTTTCAAAATCAGAAAATAAATAAAGTGGACGGCTGAGTCACTAGTGTGACTTCCTACATACCCAAGTGGGATCAAGCCTATGTAGTTCTAAGGTCAAGTTTTGCTTCATCGTGGAAACAACACATAAGTAAAAGTATCTTTTGGATTTGAACTTTTACTTAGTGTAAACCATTCAAAGTTATATCGAGATTCAATGGTGAACAAATCTTGAACCAAGTATCCCTTAATGATAAAACCGGAATAATCACACATGCTGTATTCCGTAGTTAGAGTGTTCTGTATTGCTCAGCACGTTAATGGCCATGTGCTTAAATCCTGGTTCATGTGTCTACTTAGAAAGCGGTCTTACTTTCCTAGGAAACGACCTGATTTCCATACTCATATAGGTAAGTCACTTTAGGTGTTTCTACGAGACACCTTTTAGGGTTTTTAGACTTATTAAGGATTTTTATCCATCCTTTGTTCATGTAGAATCCAACACTAAACATTATGGGATTTTTGATTTAGTGTTCCATAATCATTTCCATAACTTGTTGGTACCCATTGAACTTTGTCTATCCTTTTCAAGACACAATTTGGGTTTCTGTTAAGGATGATCAATATTCATTCACAGACCTTAGTCCCATTTCTTTTGACTTTATAGAAACTATAGCCTTTGGAAGACTCTTCGTAAGTGGATCAGCCAAGTTTTTCTTTGTTTCTATGTAGTCAACAGTTATAACTCCACTTTTGAGTAACTGTCTCACCATGTGATGTCTTAGACTTACATGTCTAGACTTTCCATTATATGTTTTATTAGAAACATTATATATCGTTGCTTGATTATCACAGTTAATCAAGACTGCTAGAGATGGTTTCTTCCACAATGGGATTTCTACTAACAAATTTCTAAGCCATTCCGCTTCTTTACATGCGTCTGCTAATGCAATCAATTCTGACAACATAGTTGAATCAGATATACAGGTCTGCTTCTTGGAAGCCCAAGACACAGCAGCGCCTCCTAATGTAAATATCCATCTAGTCGTAGACTTGGATTTCGATGGATTTCGATTCTACATTGCTCCAGGTTGCATCACTATATCCCTCAATTACAACAGGATATCCTTTATAAGATAAACCATAGTTTATGGTTCCCTTTAAATAAGCTAAAACTTTGGAAATAGCTTTCCAGTGTTCAAAACCTGGATTACTCGTAAATCGACACAATACACTTATAGCATGTGCGAGATCTGGTCTAGTGCAATGCATAGCATACATAAGACTCCCAATAATACTAGAATATTCCAATTGAGAAATGGTACGTCCAGTGTTCTTTTCTAACTTTATACTTGGATCTAAAGGAGTTGGTGCTAGTTTGACATTATAATGATTATACTTCTTTAGGAACTTCTCAATGTAATGAGATTGAGTTAGTAATAACTCCCCCGTTTTTCTAATGATTTTAATTCCTAAAATTACATCAGCCTCTCCTAGATCTTTCATATCAAATTTAGAAGATAGAAACTTCTAAGTTTCATTTACACAGGATATGTTGGAACCAAATATCAGCATGTAATCAACATATAAACATATTGTAACATAACCGTTGTTATCCGATTTGCTATAGATATATTTATCTGCATCATTAACTATGAATCCAAATGACAATGCAACTTTATCAAACTTCTCATGCCATTGCATGGGAGCTTGCTTCAGCCCATAAAGAGATTTAACTAATTTACAAACTTTCTTTTCTTGGCCTGGGGTTATGAAACCTTTGGGTTGTTCCATGTATATCTCTTCTTCTAAATCTCCATTTAGAAAAGCTGTCTTTACATCCATTTGATGTATGACCAAGTTATGAATTGATGCAAGTGCTATTAAATAGCGTATCGAAGATATGCGAGCCACTGGAGCATATGTATCAAAATAATCTACTCCTTGTCTTTGTTTATATCCCTTAGCAACTAATCTGGCTTTGAACTTATCAATGGATCCATTTGTATTCAACTTTTTCTTGAATATCCATTTACATCCTATAGGTTTAGCACCAGGAGGTAAATCGCTTAATACCCAAGTTTGGTTTAACATTATGGAATTCATTTCATCATTGATAGCTTCTTTCCAGAAATTAGAATCTCTAGAACTCATAGCCTCAGAATAAGTTTTGGGATCATCATCGACGTTCATTACATATCTTGTCACATTAAGGACTTCGTCCTTATTGCCTTCTACGAGATATGTTATGAAGTCAGGACCATAGTCCTTCTCTATTCTCTCTCTTTTACTTCTCCTGTGTTCAGTACTATTATCTGGTACTGACACTTCCTTGCTGTTTTGAGCAGGAGCATATTCATCATCATTTGTATCATTAGTCTCAGTTGGTTCTGGACTAGATGATCTTAATGGATTCTCAACAGTTTGATTTTCAAAAAATTCTACATCTACAGATTCTATGACTTCTAAGGTATCAAGAATCATAAATCTATAAGTTATACTGTTAAGAGATTACCCAATGAAAACACATTTAAAAGCTCTATTACCTAACTTTGGTCGTTTAGGGTCTGGTTTTCTAACATAAGCTAAGCAACCCCAAACTTTGAGTCTAGTAAGAATAGGTTTTCTATTAAACCATAATTCATAAGGAGAAATATTATTCTTCTTAAGTGGTACTCTATTTAAAATGTAACATGCAGATAATATAGCATCTCCCCATAAATTATAAGGTAAATTAGAACTTATGATCATTGCGTTAACCATTTCTACTAAAGTTCTATTTTTCCTTTCAGCAACACCATTTTGTTGTGGTGTATAAGGGGCAATACATTGGTGAATAATACCATTTTGTTTGCAAAACAAAGTAAACTCATTTGAAAAATATTCACCACCACGATCTGAATGTAACACTTTAATTTTGATTCCTAATTGTGTTTCAACTTCTGCTTTGTAAATTTTGAATTTATCAAAGGCTTCATCTTTAGATTTCATTAGATATACATAAGCATTTCTAGAATAATCATCAATAAATGTTATATAGTATTGGTTACCACCATAGGTGATATGACTTTTCAAGTCACCTACATCACTATATACCAAATCAAGCAAACCAGTTTTCCTTTCAACAGATTTAAAGGATTTTCGATGTATTTTTGCTTGAACACATATTTCACATTTAGAAATGGATTCGAAATCACAATCAGAAATTAATCCTAATTTATGCATATTTCTAAGTGACTTATAATTAACATGTCCTAATCTACCATGCCATAAATTAACAGAGTCAACAATATAAGCAGAAGATTTCTTCATTAGATTCAGCTTAATCATGCCGTTACAAGAATATCCCTGTCCAATAAATTTGTTGTTCTTGGACAACACAAATTTATCAGACTCATACACCATCTTGAATCCTCCTTTGTTAAGAAGGTATCCCGAAATCAAATTCTTACACATATCAGGTACATAAAATACATTGACTAAAGTAAGAACTTTTCCAGAGGTGAATGTCAATTCAGTAGTGCCTTTTCCCAGAACTTTGCTTGCAACTTTGTTTGCGCCAGTTACTTCGCTGGATTCTCCATTATTCTCATCGTAAGTCTTGAACAGATTACGGTCTTTGCAAATATGAATAGTCGCTCCAGTATCGAGCCACCAATCATTGTCAATGCCACTAACAGAGTTCGCCTCTTGTACGACAGCCACAAGCTTTTCTTCGACCATATTCACTTTTTTTTGTTTCTTCCGAAGACGACAGTCTCGGGCATAGTGGCCGGGTTTGTGACAATAGAAACAGTCACCCTTTTTCTTATTCTTGGAATTAGTACCTTTCCTTTTGAACCGTGTCTCATTCTTAGGCTTCAACTTATCGTTAATTTCAACATTATTAGCCTTAGATTGAGACTCAGTTTGCGGATTATCATCTAGTTCGCGTTTACGAGAATCCTCTTCAATACGAAGATGACGCTGTAAACCGTCTAAATCATAATCTGTTTCCGCATGCTTTAATTTTTTCTTATATTCATTCCAAGAATTCGGGAGTCTCGAAATAATAACTCCAACAACAAATGATTCAGGGAGATCAATACCGGCATCCTTAAGTTGATTTACTAACAGCAGTATTTCACTTACTTGTCCAATTATGGACTTGTTAGTGACCATTTTGAAATCCATAAAATTGCATATAAGAAATTTTTTATTACTTGCCTCAGAGATGCGATATTTTCTTTCTAGCGAAGTCCAGAGTGCCTTCACGGTGTCCAAGGTCCTATGAGCATTGTATATCGGAGTAGACGGTGCATTCGGAATGTGGCATCTGCATAGAAAATCTTCCTCTTTGCGCTTTGCCCTTTTAGCTTTTAGTACCGCACTATCCTTATCGGTTTCCTTCGGTATTTTCTCCAATCCATCTTCGAGAATATGAAATAATTTGAACGTGATCAGAAAGAATTTCATAGTCTCTTGCCAACGAGTGAAATTATCTCCATCAAATCGCTCTAACGTCATCAAATGCTGATTCATCACTTGCAACGCGCTCAAACCTTCCATGGTTGAATTATTGTCTGAAAATTTGTTGGGGAATTTTGTGGTTTGAGATGTTAATGGAGGAGAATAAAAGTTGTACTTCTGACTTCAAGGATTTGCGTAGCAAATTCTTTCAGATAATAGTTCAACCCACCAGGTACAAACGGGTTAACGGACTATTGACCTCAGGATTCAATGAAGCCTTGAAACAGCGTTATCGGATTCAAAGTTTGTACGGATTTGATCCGACCAAGAACACTCCAGATTCAATTTTCCGATGATGCAAATATGGTAGAGAACAAAGAGAAGAAGAATAAGATGATTCTGCAACGTTGTTGCAGTATTTGTAACGCCTTAGAAGCGTTACAGATTTGAATAGCGTTTGAAACGCTTTAACGTCGTTGCAGAATAAGGAGGAAGAAGAAGATTATTTTTGAGATTATTTGAAACAGTTTTCTGGCATTGTATTTATAGCCAGCGGACGGAAGTGTCCATCTGTGAATAACCGCGACTATTTGCGACGGTCGTATCTATTTCAATTCGATTCGAGATCGCCGTATCCATTCAGTTTTGCAACGCTTCCGAAGCGTCACACCTTTCTGGATTGAAACCAGTCGACCGCCCAAAATTCACCGGTCGACCGTTTTCAAACAGAGAACAAAACGGTCGACTGGTTGAGTTTTGGCCTGTCGACTGATTTGTTTCAGTAGCCTAATGGATCACGAGACCCCAAGAGCCCCAAGGCCCAAGGCCCATCTTTTGACATTTTAAATATTATTATCTATGCCAAGTTCATGCTCAAGGCCCATTTCCTTATCTCTCCTTCTCTTCTTTCTTTTGTTATTATACATCATGTCTTTACATATATAGAGGAAACCCTTTGCATTTTCCATGATGTAGGACAAAACATATTTGCCCATTCCTTCTTCCTTTTATTCTTCATTCTCTTCAAATAATACCCAAACCCAAATCATTTGTTTTGAAAAAAATTCAACATGCATACATTATGTTAACACTCTTTTTGGCACGAAATCGGTTTATTCTCATTTTTGTTTACTAGAGCTTAGATCAGATTCAAAACATGGATCATAATACATGTGATGGCTAGTACAAAGGAGACAGTATTTGGGTCTTGATGTCACCGAAATGTTTATAGCGAGAACAAGGAAACACAAATGCATAAAAACATCAAAGACCAATGCAAAAATGAAACAAACACACACTACATCAAGTAGTTATTTCATAAGTCCTGCATAGGAGGGACTGCAAAAGGCAAAGGTGCCAAAGACACTGGAGAAGGAGAAACATCAACATCACAATAACCTTTTAATATATCAGCCTCGTTCGAAGAAAAGCAGATGTTTTGAGTAAGGCCAATTGCCTTAATAAATCCCCTTCTAAAATATTATCAAAGGAAAACTCCCACGGAGGATCTAAATCTCCTCTATAAACATCTATAACTAAGGCATTCTTAAATCTACTAATATTAAAAAGCTTACTAAATTCAATTTTAAGCGGCACACGAGAAATCCAAGCATCATGCCAAAAGTAAGTAAGATTATCCGAATGAACAGTCACCTTAAAACCTATATTCAAAACAATTCAAAACAGACTTCCAGAAATAAGATAACCTATTAAACCACCTAACACTAGCACTAAGAATAAACTCTCCTCTAGAATAATAAGATTTGGAAACAATAATCTTACAAGTAGCCGTCACATCAGGGCACCTAAATCTCCATAACCTTTTGGCTAGCAGGGAAGAATTAAAATTATATAAGTTAATGATTCCCAAACCCCCATCATTCTTGGGCTTACAACACATCTCCCAATTGACTAGACATTTATAGCCTCTACAAAAAGGGACTCCATTCCAAAGGTAATTATGCCTGATCCTATCAATCTTCTCAATAACCCATTGAGGAAAACGATGAATGGCCATCCAATAAGAAGGAATAGCAGATAAAACCGAATTAACAAGAACTAATCTGCCTGCTCTAGACAAAAATTCCAACTCGATAATATATTATTGATCTTATCAATAATAACTAACTAATCAACCTTCTTAAGCTTCGAAGGTCTAATCTTAAAACCTAAGTAATCAAAATGAAATTTCATAACAGCACAGTTCAAGGTACTAGCAACCATAGCCTCAACATTGTTAAAATCGTTAAGGACCATGACAGCACTCTTATCAAAATTGATTCTGAGACCAGATAGCATGTCAAAAGAATAAACTTAAGAGCAAGAAGAAAAGCCGATGTTAGTAAGCATTGTAGTCCAGCAGTTTTTAGTGATAACTAGAATAACTTTGCAACAAATTGTGCTTTTAAAATTGAGACATGAAACAAAAAGATGGAAACAAATCATATAAATAGCCTGAATACGATGTTGTAGATACAGTAGTGTATATATATATATATATAGAGAGAGAGAGAGAAGCGTTCGATTGCACCCCAAAAATGGAGCACCCCAAATGCCTTCCTGATTTCCTCCTCCCATTTATGTTAAAGAAAATGAGTGGGAGGTAAGAGAATGAGTGGAAGGAGAAAGGGAAGAAATGTGTAGTGAAAATTAGAAAGGCCAAAGGTGTACTCCACTATTTCGGATGCCATTGAACCTGCCTTATATATATATAGTGGCACTAAGGGCACCCTAATATGTTCTTCCTAGTGCCACAATTAAAAAAATAAAACTCGTCAAATTTTGTATGCTTCCTAATACCACGTTACCCTTCCATTCTAATCTCTCACTCAATCATTATTTGTCGAACTAATTACGTACTAAGCTAATCTAATTACCTAATCTTTCGTAATCACTGTCTTCTTCGCATCTCTCGTGGGAAAATTCAAATTCGTACAGTAATATCATGGTTCCTCTTTTAGTAATCTCTCAATTGTTTGGTGATCTGAAAACCCTAATATCATGGTTCCTCTTTTAGTTTGTTTAATTCAAACCTTACTCACGGCTTTTGTATGTAGCGACGTCGAATTTGTTGATCGGTTATAGATCTAGGGTTTAGCTCGTTGATTAGTTTTACAAATGAGGACGAACGAATATCGAGCGAAATAGAAATAGGGTAAAACAGTGTGGTAGCCCCTATTTTTAAGTGTGTGGTATTAAGAAGAGTGTAATACTAATTCTTGTGGTATTTTTTAGTCATGTTATTAGGAAGAACATATTGGGGGTGCTCTTAGCACCACTATATATATATATATATATATATATATATATATATGAGGAGGGTTCTGTGGCACCCCTATTTGTGAGCACCCCAAATGCACCCCATTTTAGGGGTGAGCAAAAAACCGAAAAAAAACCAAAACAGAAACCGAAAATAAATGTAACGACCTGGGGTTTTCGACTCCGAATCAGACATCGAAAATACCTGATCATTAATAGAAAGAAGTTAGAGGGTGAGAATAGATAAGATAGAAAATTAGAATAGAAGAAGAAGAAGATACAACATCAGAGTAAACATGAATCTCACAGCGGAACGAATAAAATATATTATATAACATAATTTTGAAATAAAACAGTATATATGTATAGAATAACATTATCAGAGTACAACACTTACACACAGCGGAAATAACAATAGCTATGTAATCATGAAGCCTCCTGCTTCAAGCTCCTCCAAGTAGATCTGTAAAGACCTGGACTATTTGACTGCCCATACAAATTTAGGTACCCAAGAGTTTAGGGAAAACAAAACAAAATAAACTCTGGGTCAGTCATGGGACTGGTGTGAGTAAACTCAAATCATTTGGTTTAACTTTTCAAAAATCCTTGTCAAAAGAAAAGATAATCGTAAGACCAATCCACACATAAACACGGACGGTTTTTACCTTACGATAACCCAAAACAGTTTTGAAAATCAATACTTCTCTGATATTATAATAATAATGTCTAATCACAAGTAATTAACAATATAGCAAAACGCTTGCATCTCACGTTCCACATATATTGTATACAAACAAAACCGTTGGCACTTATTGGAGATTGGATTCCAACTATGACAAGGTATGGGACCACCTGCTGATAGTGTATCTCTAGAGGTGAATACACTGGGTTCAACAAGAACGTCTTGCAACCCGGCCCACACATGGCCGACCACTCATTTCGCTTGAGTGTATCGAATGTATATCCCCAACGGTTGGGAGCTACCCACCGTTTCCCGAAAAGGGACAGCATCGATAATAGATAAAAGAATGAAATGGATTTTCTCTAGATATGTGATATACACCCTAATGGGAGCGACCCACTTAGCCATGTTGCCTGCCCGATTTCTGTCATTTCCCGGTTGTTGAGGCTTGAGGTCATAACGTATCTTTGATATACCTGACCACCATTCACTTTGAATGCCACATAGTCATACCCGCCAAATCATAAATTGATTTCCCCAAAAATGCCATGGGTATAAAGCTAAGAGAAACGGATTCCTCTGCCACCAAACGTAAGTACGTTTGAAGAGATCAACTTACGCGATCCGTTAGGTATACTATGTCAGACATTCGTCCATTCATATTTGCCATGGGACTGGACAAACCGAAGGCACTATCCTGTAACTAGGATAGCCCTTGCATAACTCCATCTCTAGTTTTCTTCATCATATTTGATCGCAACGTTAACGTTCATACAGAGTGGTTTTCAAATAATAAATCAGATCCCGATCTCTCCATATTGACGACGGAAAAATGGTCAAAAACTTCGATAGTCAGTGATTTAACTATCAAAGGAAAATAGGTGTACAACCAACGATCTTATTTCCAGATGGAAATTCGATCGATCAATCATCAATCAACACTTATCTCTCTTGATTTAATTAATCATTAATTTATTCATCTCCCATTTCTATATAATCAACATTTCTTATTTCCTACATTTAGGAAATATACGCCATCAATCATTGGAAAACATTTCCATCTCTGTTTCACGTATCACTGTCATTCCAGTATTCTTTCTCATCAACATTTCCTTTTCTATGGTTAGGAAATATCTCTGATTATATTTGGAAAATGTTTCCAAAATTTATACATTTGATTTGAACAGATGTTTAAATAAAACATCACTTAGCCAATTTAAACCATTACACTCATTAACTAAATTCACTTAACCAACCCTCACTATCGAACCTTACCCACCCCTTAGTTAAAAACGAAGTCAATCAAGTTGGGGTATAATTACCTCTCAGACCTTAACTGAACAACATTCCTAACCTCGAAATATACAAAGTTCAACTTGTAAATCTTTAACAACTTCCTTACGTAACTCGGATTCTATTTATGAATCTGCTACTTTATTTTAAAATGTTGATTATAACTATAGTGTTATAATTTCTTTCTTCTTAAATATCCAACTTCAAAATGTAACTTTTATTCCTTAATTTAACTAAATAACTAAACCGCTAATCTATTAATAAATAAGTAAATCTTGATTAAACCGGGAAGTAAATATTACATTCCCGAATTTGATATAATCGAATTCAGTGTATAATTCTCTTTTTCTAATAATCTCTATCCGATAGCTCCTTTTCGAATATACTATATTCGATAACTCTTTCTTCGAATAACTATATTCGATAATCTCTTTTCGAATGATTTACATTCAATTAACTTTCTAAGAATGATTTACATTCGATTAATCTCCTTTCGAATAAACTATATTCGATTAACTCCTTTGATTAACTCTACGTTTATTCAGTTTCAAATATCGATGTTGAAATCGATTCTTACTTCTCTATATAAGTCATGACTTATATATTCTATTTATCCAATGATAAACATGTCATTAAATTTATAAAATGTTATTTATAAATTTATTTTCTCAATCTATCAGTTAGAATATATTCTATTTAAAATCTTTGCTTTAAATCCATATCATGTTATACCAGTGTGCGAAGCACGGGTTTAAACCTTTCAAATATAAAATCCTCTTTTAAACTATTCCATTCACTTTTCAAGTATTTCCTTTTTATAATCTATTTATTTACCAATTAAACCCTTTTTGATAATTCTATTTATTTATAAAATGTTTTCTTTTTATATAAAATCCACTGATTTTATAAGTAATTCCTTTTATAATCTAACTATTTCCTTTCTATTTATTTTACACATATTTCCTCTTTCTATTCTATTTATTTTTTTCAAATAAATATTCCTTTTCAATTCTTTTTGTAAATGTTTACAAATATTTCTTTTTCAATTCTATTTGTAAATGTTTTACAAATATTTACCTTCAATTCTATCTATTTGATTAACAAATAAATATACCTTTTTAATCTGTTTATTTTATAAATAAATATTTTCCTTTAATAAAATCTTTTGATTTTATAAATATTACTTTTTCAATATAACATTGAAAAATTTCCTTTCTAATATTCCAGTATTCCCTATGGTATTTAACATACAATCTAACAACAATCGTATCATTCAACCATACAAAATCAACAACGGATTTCATATCACATCATATAACACAATATTAAAAAACAGTAAAATAAATGTTGAGGAACCCAATTGGATTCATCCGACCTGTTTCCCTGCATCCACAGATGTTAAACAATAAAATTAACATCAATTTCATTTTACTATGAAATATTCTGCTAAATAGAATAAATATTTGATTTACGGTTTATATCTATATCGTTATCTATATTTTCAATCAACTGACTAGCAGTTCAACCAAACAGCCAACACACAGCAAACAACCATCATTTATCATTCCTAAAAATACGTTATAAAAATATAACTGAGAAGAGTTAGTGAGTTTACTCACATTGGTCGGTGATCGTTAAATAGCGGTCAACGTTGGTTGATTTTATCCAGCGTTCTAATTTTCCATAAAATTCACATAAGCTCCAAACAGTTCCAAACCAGCGTATACGCTTAGTCTTCGCCAAGATAAATCCAACATAATTCGTTCATTTGTTTCTGATACTGTATGAGATATATACGTGTTATAATTTTGAATGAATTAAATGTTATTAACTAATTTAATTAATTTACCTTATATTCATTTTAAACTAACTTCTTTAAATTAACCAACCTTAAAAGAAACTTAACTTTGCAACTGCTACTGGGTCGAGCCCGCTTAGCCTCCCAACCCGCGTCTTCTTGGTGAAACCCGGTAATCTTGTTTTTATTGCATTCCTCTTCATTGTTTCTAAAATGAAACCTGCCTACCTTTACGTTTCTTGCCTACAGCAATCTCATTTCATTTCGTTCTGCGTCTTCTTGCCTACCTGTTAATCGACCCATTCTCTTAATGTCGGATCCACGTGTTTCGAAAGCCAGCAACCCTCCATCACACTTCCGAACTCCTGCATGTTGTTATAACCCTCACGTGAGCTCCTCCTTCATGTAATTCACCACGTCCTGTCCCTTCAAACATTAACTTACATCCAGCACCTTCCATCAACGTTGTACTTGCCTGCGCATCCACGGTGAATATCACTGAGCTCATCCACCTACACACTCTGACATACCCTTTCATTTCCCATCCTTAAAGCTCCGACAACCGCTCATGTACATCCTCACAAAACTCGCTGCTCCATGTTTCAGGCATTTCCGCACCTTCTATACCCCCTTCAAAACTTGGCAATAGCTTATGCCTGATCCCAGAAACTCGGAAACGATCTCAAATCTGCTTAACACTCAACGGATCAAAGGAAGTTTGCACCCCTACCGGCACTGGAAATTCTCCAGTTCGAAATAGGTGCATCGAGTGACTCCAAAGCCATGCTAAAGTGACGAGAAGATCAATATGAGATGGAATATATTAGTTCAAGATTTTTGTAACGACCCGGATTTTGAGCGGCTATGGTTATCGACGTAAGCTCGACGTCGATAACCAAAACATCGAAAAATCCTGGTAATTAATGAAAGAAATTAGAAGGTGAGAATAGATAAGATAGAAACTTAGAATAGAAGAAGAAGAAGAAAACAACATCAGAGTAACACGAACCTCACAGCGGAACGAATAACATATAATAGATAACATAACTTTGAAATATAACAGTTATGTATACAATAGCACTTATCAGAGTACAGCACTTACAACACAGCGGAAATAACTATAGCTATATGATCTTGAAGCCTCCTGCTCCACGCTCTTCCAGTATATCTGTAAATCCCGACTACTTGACTGCCGTACAAATTTAGGCACCCAAGAGTTTAGGGAAAACAACAAAGTAAACTCCGGGTCAGTCATGGGACTGGTATGAGTAAAACAATTTAAACATGTATATGAACAAGTAAACGATATCCCATAAGACCACGCCGCATAACGGAACGGGTTTTTCCCTTATGAGAATCCAAAATATCTTTATATCAAAAACCTTTTGATATTATAATAATGTCTATGTACAAATAGATATCAACTAGCAGAAACGCTTACATCTCACGTTCTACATATTAGTATACAATCAAAATCGCAAGCACGTATTGGATAATGGATTTCCAACTATGACAAGGTATGGAACCACCTTCCGATCAGTGTACTCTAGGAACGATACACTGGAGTTCAACAAGAACATCTTGTAACTCAGCCACACATGACCGACCACTCATTTCGCTTGAGTGTATCGAATGTACATCACCAACGGTTGGGATCAGCAACCGTTCCCGTATATATATGGGACAACATTGATAGATTTAAGAAACAAATGAATATTCACTAGATAGGTGATTATACACCCTACTTCGGTGCGACCGACTTAGCCATGCTGCCTGCCCGATTTCTGTCATTTACCGGTTGATGAGGCTAGAAGCTACGCTTTATCATCACATCAGATTCACTTCGAATGCCACATTGTCAGATCCATCGAAAATCACTAATTGACGTCTACAACAGTACATTACGTGTCAGCTAAAAGAAGTTTCCTTCTCCGCTTCCACTCTTGGTACGGTTGAAGCAATCAAGGTACGTGACCTTTCTGGAAATACTCTGTCAGACATTCATTCATACAAGTCATCCTCATTCACTTAGAATGTCACATCGTCATACCCGCCAAATCACAAATTTACTTATCCAAAAATAACACGAGTATACAGCTAAGAGAAACGAATTCCTCCGCCACCAAACGTGAATACGTTTGAACAGATCAACTTACGCGATCCATTGGATATACTCTGTCAGACCTTCGTCCATACAAGTTGTCCTGGGACTGGACAAACCGAAGGCACTATTCTGTAAACAGGATAGCCCTTGCATTTTACTCCGTCTTCAATTATCTTTGGCATATATGATTCGCACGCTTATGCCAATACAGAGTGGTTCTTTGGATAATAATCCAACCGGTCTCTCCATATTAACAACGTTAAAATGGTCAACACTTCGATAGTCTGTGAGTTAACTATCAAAGAAAAACAAGTGTGCAAACAACGATATTATTTCCAGATGGAAATTATATCGAACAAACATCATTTAACATTAATCTCTTTAGTTCATTTATTTACTTCTCCTGTTTCCCTATATTCTAAATTCTTATTTTCTTTTATCAGAAAACATTTCTGATTCTCGTTTGGAAAACATTTCCAAAACTCCTTTACGATCAAACCTTACCATTTCTTAGTTAAGGGGGAAGTCACTCAAGTTGGGGTATAATTACCTCTCAGACCTTAACTAAACAACGTTATAACTTCGAAATGGTCAAAGTTTATCTTTTAATCTTTCACAACTTCTTTACGCCTTTCTCGGATTCAATTTTACTAATCCACTTCTATATTTAAAACATTGGTTATAACGATAACGCTATAATCCCTACTTTCGAATTATCTAACTTTAATTATAACATCTATTCTTATTAGTGAATAATTAACCTAACATTTATTTATTTATAAATAAATAAATCTCTATTTAGACACTGGAAAGTATAAGTACTTTCCCGAATACGATATAATCGAATTTGCCGATTTTACTCTCTTCGAGAAATCTCTATTTGATTAACTCTTCCTCGAATAACCTATATTCGATTAACTTCTTCTCGAATAAACGATATTCGATAATCTCTCTTCGAATAACTAATATTCGATAACTCTTCCTTTCAAATATCTCATATTTGGAAATCTCACTTCGATTAAACTATAATCGATAACTCCCTTCGATGGAACTAACATCGATAACTCCTTTCGATGAAACTAACATCGATACTTCTTTCGATGAAACTAACATCGATAACTCCTTTCGATGAAACTAACATCGATAACTCCTTTCGATGAAACTAACATCGACTAACTTAACTTGATTCGACTAACGCGACTTACTTGGTTCGATTAACTAGGCTCGACTAGCTTGACTAACTTAACTCGACTTACTTGGTTCGATTAACTAGGCTCGACTAGCTTAACTAACTTAACTCGACTTACTTGGTTCGACCAATTCGATTCGATTAACTAGGCTCGACTAACTTGGTCGAACCACCCGATCAACTCAACTTATTTAACTTTAACTGGTTTTACTTGGTTTGACCAACTCAATTTATTAACTCGACTGACTAATTCAACTCGATTAACCTAACTTGATTTACTTATCTTGATTAACTGAACTAATCACTTTGATTAACTCGACTAATTCACTTTGGTTAACTTAACCAATTCACTTAACTAATTCACTTAGTTTAACTTAACTAATTCACTTAACTCCTGTCGAATAAACTATATTCGATTAACTCCTTTACTCTATTCGAATAAACTATATTCGATTAACTAACTTCGACTACCATATTCGATTAACTAACTTCGAATACCATATTCGATTAACTAACTTCGAATAACATATTCGATTAACTAACTTCGAATACCATATTCGATTAACTAACTTCGAATACCATATTCGATTAACTAACTTCGAATACCATATTCGATTGACTAACTTCGAATACCATATTCGATTGACTAACTTCGAATACCATATTCGATTGACTAACTTCGAATATCATATTCGATTAACTAACTTCGAATACCATATTCAATTTCTCCCTTCGAATGTCTATATTCGATTAACTTTATTCACTTAATAAAGATTTCCTTTTTAACAACGTTTTATTCATTTGAAAAGATTTACTTTTAAATAACGGTTCTACACTTTAAAAATGATTTCCTTTTTATAACGTTCCCTTTTCAATTCTATTTGTAAATGGGTTACAAATATTTCCTTTTCAAATTTATTCTTGAAATATTCTAACTCCTTAAATTTTCGGGAAAATTCGCCATAACCTCCTTTGTAACGGGAGCATCGGGAAAATCCCCAAACTCGCCACACAGGCCTTTCCATTCAAAAAGAAATGTTTTGAATTTATTTCCTTTTTAAAATATCTCCTATTTATAAATATCACATTTTATAAATATTCTAATTTCAATATCACTTTGAAAATCACCTTATCAACATTCCGACATGTTATGGTTTTCAATCATATCAAATCACGATGTCTAATCTCGTCGATACACACACAATCAACAATAGGTTATAATTCACATCATATATTAAAATATATGAAAAACAATAAAATAACTGTTGAGGAATCCAGTCGGATTCCTCCAAACTGTCTCCCTGCATCCACAGATGTTACACAATATGATTATCATCACTTTCAGTTCAATATAAATTATTCTGATAGCAGAATCAATATATAACTATTTAACGATTTATATATATATATATAATATTCACTAACTGACTAGCAGTTCAATCAACCAACACACAACAATCAACAGATGATTAACAGTTCTAAAAATACATTATAAAAATATAACTGTTCAGAGTTGGTGAGTTTTACTCACTTTGGCAGTTCATCGTTAAAGAACGATAAACTGTTGTTTGATTTGAATCAAACAGTTTATTTCGCCGTAAATTCAAACTAGCTCCAATCCACTTCCAGTCAGTTCCATTGCGAAGCTCTCGTCCATACGATCCCAACGCAACTTGTTTCGCAGATTTTCGATCACGTATGA
Source organism: Allium sativum (assembly GCA_030737875.1). Lineage (NCBI taxonomy): Eukaryota > Viridiplantae > Streptophyta > Magnoliopsida > Asparagales > Amaryllidaceae > Allium > Allium sativum. Next base: position 503,880,849 of record CM060922.1, on the reverse strand, counting down.
CGAAGTTATTGTCATTACAAGTTTGAATACAATTTTAAATGAAAAATAAACTTGATTGATTTTCCTATTGGGCCAAACCTTTTCCCGGCCCATCTTCCTTTGTATAGCCCAAACCGCTCACTTCATCTTCCTCGATTTGGTCCCTCCCATTCCAGATAAATCACTCACGATATACTGCCATTTCCGTCCATTCCCAAGCCTCGTTCTTCATGTTAAATTCAAGGAAAAATCACCACAATTCATCTCGCACCAGCCTCTTCACCATCGCCCCCACACTCTCGAACTCGCACGACTATTTCAGTTTCCGTCGAATGACTGTAGCGTGTAAGCACAGTGACAGTTGCGTCACTTTCGGCTCCGAGTTCCACCAGAAAAAACCCAATCGAAACTACATCCTGATACGAACATGAATCCACTATCAAGTCTTCATAAAATCGCCTCGATTGTACAGAAAGTGGAAACCTTAGATTCACGGTGGAATTTCGAGCTGTAGAAATCAACGTCGCGCCCAACAAAACTAGTACAGAATCGAAGGCCTCCTCTTCACGAATCCAGCAATATATATAAAATGGTTTATATGATTTTGGTTGATTTGTATTTGTTGTGATTTTAGGAGGAACGAATAAGTTTTACTGAAGAAATTATGACGGCGGTTCTTGGTTTGACCAAAGAGGAAACTGAAATTAGGTTGTAAGGGAATGAGGGTATTTTATAGGCTCATAAATATCTAGATATTTATGTTAGGATATTTTTAGTTATTATATTTTAATCATTTTATATTCGTTATACCCTTCTAAAAATTCGTGTGATCACATACGATACTCAAAAATCACCAAACTGGACACACTGCTAGAGTTTGACATTACGGTCCCAACGAAACTGGTTTCGTCGAATTCCGACTCCGTCTGCTCACACAGCGTATTTTTAACCGTCAGAATACTGACTGTATCTCACTCTAAAAATCCGTACGGCCACATACTGACTTCAAAAATCACGAAACTGGGAATCTAACAATAATTTGACACTGCGGATCCAACAAAACTGGTTTCGTCGAATTCCGAGGTCGTTTACAAAACTGGCTATTTTTAAAGCTCTGGATGACCCATTTAAATATATAAATATATTTAAATATAATTAAATGAAATATTAATAAATTAATATTATCGTATATATATTCACCGAGGAATATCATACAGCTCCAGTATAATTATATATACTCGCTATTCCGAGTCCAGATTGAATCGATATTCAATTTACATTGAAAATCCTTTTATAATGTATATAAAGCGTTACGAATTATAAAGGAATTCCACAGCGACTTTTCTGAAATTTGATTTGGACGTACATCAAAATCTACACGACGAAATCTCGATTTTTCTCTTCCACTAGAAAGATATACTCCACCAGCTCCACACGTTTCTTGTTTCACAGAAATCCGGCTTAAAACGAATCATGCACATTCAGTTTAAGTTCGAATCGCCAATTTACGAACTGCAGCACCATTTCAAGCTCGATTTTAATTATATTATAAACTATACGTTCAACTGTCGTCGATTCAATATATTCGTTATTATATTTCGAATCCAAACTCCACCAAATCTCGTATGCTATTCAATTCACACGATATTGTGAATTTCACTATTTCCGACTATTTCGACATTATAATATATTATTATATTATAATTATTAATTAAATATTCAATATTATTTAATTAAATGATCATTAACTTCTCTAAATCACCAATTATATAATTAAATAAATAAATTATATATCTCTAAAAATGCGGGTCATTACATTCTTCCCCACTTAAAATAATTTCGTCCTCGAAATTGCTAAGTTAGAGGACGACCCTACCTATTGGAATTCCTAAGATTTGTTTACCCCTTATTTCTGATTTCAACAGAACCAATTAATATCGACTAAAATATTTATTCTTCCGACTAACTAAAATTTTCAAAAATTCTGAAAATTTTCTAACACTTTAAATTTTCGGAAAATTTCGCCAGCACCTCCTTCGTACTGGTAAATAGCTCAAACTCCAACTCGCCTCTCTGGGCCTTCTTCAACCCAAAAGAAAAACAAAACGCCAAACGGCTTGCCAATTCGGCTCATAAATTCCAAACTCATATAAAATATAAACTTGTACTTTTTTGTTGGGCATATCATTATATCCCTACCATCTGTTATCAACTCGGCATATACAAATGTCATCCCAATCAACTCAATCACTTTTATATCGTCAAACCAAATCATTCGCTTATTCTCAAGTCGAATCCCATTATCAATCTCAAGTTTCATTCTTGATTTTCAAATTCTAAGTCCAGCTAAATTTCAAATTCTTAACTCATCAACTTAATCCCATTTCAGATTATTCTCTTATCACCCCAGTTTTTTCTTAACTTAACAAGTTGAAGTTAAATTTTAGAATTTAAATTCCTAGGATTTTATTTCAAGTCAATTTGAAATCATAATACCAATTCAAAACATTTGAATTCTCAAAAACTTGTTTTCGCAAAACAGATTTGAAAATAAAATCTTAGGTAGTAATCTGTCACTTACAACTCGAAAATCACACTGATGATGTGTACACCATCATCAGAATTATTTTCCAGCGATCAAAGTGAGTTCAATACTATATTCTTTTTCAAAACTCAAACTTAAACACTTCCATCTTGAGTCAGTTCAAAATATCCTTATTAAAACAAATTTAAAACCTCCCAGGATTTTAAAATTCACCTATATCTAATCCAGATTCAATGACAAACGCTTATCTGAATTTCCAGTTTTTAATTTCAATTCTGACTTTCATTTCAGATTTAATTCTCTTCGTAATACTTATACGAAATTTGATTGGTTATTTTCATAACCGTTTCACTTTTATAATCATACTCGATTATAATAACAACCAACACATTATAATATTTCCAATATATATACTTCGGGTAAAATTATTTCATTTACCCTCTTTTCCAAACATATTGTGTCGACCCATCGTATTCGAGTGTTTATTTACTCCTACCGATACAGTGGATCAAACTGATCGACCAGAACTCATAAACATCTCAGCTAATGAATCTCCACAATATAAAACCATTTTTATATCAAATACAAATACGCACTCGTATATATACACTCAAACTCTATCTAGGGTATTACTAACCCTATCTCTACCGAGTCACGCCACAGAGCCAAGTAATTCTTAACTTAAGCTCTGATACCAACTGTAACGACCCGGATTTTGAGCGGCTTTGGTTATCGACGTAAGCTCGATGTCGATAACCAAAACATCTAAAAATCCTGGTAATTAATGAAAGAAATTAGAAGGTGAGAATAGATAAGATAGAAACTTAGAATAGAAGAAGAAGAAGAACACAACATCAGAGTAACACGAACCTCACAGCGGAACGAATAACATATAATAGATAACATAACTTTGAAATATAACAGTTATGTATACAATAGCACTTATCAGAGTACAGCACTTACAACATAGCGGAAATAACTATAGCTATATGATCTTGAAGCCTCCTGCTCCACGCTCTTCTAGTATATCTGTAAATCCCGACTACTTAACTGCCGTACAAATTTAGGCACCCAAGAGTTTAGGGAAAACAACAAAGTAAACTCCGGGTCAGTCATGGGACTGGTATGAGTAAAACAATTTAAACATGTATATGAACAAGTAAACGATATCCCATAAGACCACGCCGCATAACGGAACGGGTTTTTCCCTTATGAGAATCCAAAATATCTTTATATCAAAAACCTTTTGATATTATAATAATGTCTATGTACAAATAGATATCAACTAGCAGAAACGCTTTCATCTCACGTTCTACATATTAGTATACAATCAAAATCGCAAGCACGTATTGGATAATGGATTTCCAACTATGACAAGGTATGGAACCACCTTCCGATCAGTGTACTCTAGGAACGATACACTGGAGTTCAACAAGAACATCTTGTAACTCAGCCACACATGACCGACCACTCATTTCGCTTGAGTGTATCGAATGTACATCACCAACGGTTGGGATCAGCAACCGTTCCCGTATATATATGGGACAGCATTGATAGATTTAAGAAACAAATGAATATTCGCTAGATAGGTGATTATACACCCTACTTCGGTGCGACCGACTTAGTCATGCTGCCTGCCCGATTTCTGTCATTTACCGGTTGATGAGGCTAGAAGCTACGCTTTATCATCACATCAGATTCACTTCGAATGCCACATTGTCAGATCCATCGAAAATCACTAATTGACGTCTACAACAGTACATTACGTGTCAGCTAAAAGAAGTTTCCTTCTCCGCTTCCACTCTTGGTACGGTTGAAGCAATCAAGGTACGTGACCTTTCTGGAAATACTCTGTCAGACATTCATTCATACAAGTCATCCTCATTCACTTAGAATGTCACATCGTCATACCCGCCAAATCACAAATTTACTTATCCAAAAATAACACGGGTATACAGCTAAGAGAAACGAATTCCTCCGCCACCAAACGTGAATACGTTTGAACAGATCAACTTACGCGATCCATTGGATATACTCTGTCAGACCTTCATCCATACAAGTTGTCCTAGGACTGGACAAACCGAAGGCACTATTCTGTAAACAGGATAGCCCTTGCATTTTACTCGGTCTTCAATTATCTTTGGCATATATGATTCGCACGCTTATGCCAATACAGAGTGGTTCTTTGGATAATAATCCAACCGGTCTCTCCATATTAACAACGTTAAAATGGTCAACACTTCGATAGTCTGTGAGTTAACTATCAAAGAAAAACAAGTGTGCAAACAACGATATTATTTCCAGATGGAAATTATATCGAACAAACATCATTTAACATTAATCTCTTTAGTTCATTTATTTACTTCTCCTGTTTCCCTATATTCTAAATTCTTATTTTCTTTTATCAGAAAACATTTCTGATTCTCGTTTGGAAAACATTTCCAAAACTCCTTTACGATCAAACCTTACCATTTCTTAGTTAAGGGGGAAGTCACTCAAGTTGGGGTATAATTACCTCTCAGACCTTAACTGAACAACGTTATAACTTCGAAATGGTCAAAGTTCATCTTTTAATCTTTCACAACTTCTTTACGCCTTTCTCGGATTCAATTTTACTAATCCACTTATATATTTAAAACATTGGTTATAACGATAACGCTATAATCCCTACTTTCGAATTATCTAACTTTAATTATAACATCTATTCTTATTAGTGAATAATTAACCTAACATTTATTTATTTATAAATAAATAAATCTCTATTTAGACACTGGAAAGTATAAGTACTTTCCCGAATTCGATATAATCGAATTTGCCAATTTTACTCTCTTCGACAAATCTCTATTTGATTAACTCTTCCTCGAATAACCTATATTCGATTAACTTCTTCTCGAATAAACGATATTCGATAATCTCTCTTCGAATAACTAATATTCGATAACTCTTCCTTTCAAATATCTCATATTTGGAAATCTCACTTCGATTAAACTATAATCGATAACTCCCTTCGATGGAACTAACATCGATAACTCCTTTCGATGAAACTAACATCGATACTTCTTTCGATGAAACTAACATCGATAACTCCTTTCGATGAAACTAACATCGATAACTCCTTTCGATGAAACTAACATCGACTAACTTAACTTGATTCGACTAACGCGACTTACTTGGTTCGATTAACTAGGCTCGACTAGCTTGACTAACTTAACTCGACTTACTTGGTTCGATTAACTAGGCTCGACTAGCTTGACTAACTTAACTCGACTTACTTGGTTCGACCAATTCGATTCGATTAACTAGGCTCGACTAACTTGGTCGAACCACCCGATCAACTCAACTTATTTAACTTTAACTGGTTTTACTTGGTTTGACCAACTCAATTTATTAACTCGACTGACTAATTCAACTCGATTAACCTAACTTGATTTACTTATCTTGATTAACTGAACTAATCACTTTGATTAACTCGACTAATTCACTTTGGTTAACTTAACCAATTCACTTAACTAATTCACTTAGTTTAACTTAACTAATTCACTTAACTCCTGTCGAATAAACTATATTCGATTAACTCCTTTACTCTATTCGAATAAACTATATTCGATTAACTAATTTCGACTACCATATTCGATTAACTAACTTCGAATACCATATTCGATTAACTAACTTCGAATACCATATTCGATTAACTAACTTCGAATACCATATTCGATTAACTAACTTCGAATACCATATTCGATTAACTAACTTCGAATACCATATTCGATTAACTAACTTCGAATACCATATTCGATTAACTAACTTCGAATACCATATTCGATTAACTAACTTCGAATACCATATTCGATTGACTAACTTCGAATACCATATTCGATTGACTAACTTCGAATACCATATTCGATTGACTAACTTCGAATACCATATTCGATTTCTACCTTCGAATTTCTATATTCGATTAACTTTATTCACTTAATAAAGATTTCCTTTTTAACAACGTTTTATTCATTTGAAAAGATTTACTTTTAAATAACGGTTCTACACTTTAAAAATGATTTCCTTTTTATAACGTTCCCTTTTCAATTCTATTTGTAAATGGGTTACAAATATTTCCTTTTCAAATTTATTCTTGAAATATTCTAACTCCTTAAATTTTCGGGAAAATTCGCCATAACCTCCTTTGTAACGGGAGCATCGGGAAAATCCCCAAACTCGCCACACAGGCCTTTCCATTCAAAAAGAAATGTTTTGAATTTATTTCCTTTTTAAAATATCTCCTATTTATAAATATCACATTTCATAAATATTATAATTTCAATATCACTTTGAAAATCCCCTTATCAACATTCCGACATGTTATGGTATTCAATCATATCAAATCACGAAGTCTAATCTCGTCCATACACACACAATCAACAACAGGTTATAATTCACATCATATATTAAAATATATGAAAAACAATAAAATAACTGTTGAGGAATCCAGTCGGATTCCTCCAACCTGTCTCCCTGCATCCACAGATGTTACACAATATGATTATCATCACTTTCAGTTCAATATAAATTATTCTGATAGCAGAATCAATATATAACTATTTAACGATTTATATATATATATATATATATATATAATATTCACTAACTGACTAGCAGTTCAATCAACCAACACACAACAATCAACAGATGATTAACAGTTCTAAAAATACATTATAAAATAATAACTGTTCAGAGTTGGTGAGTTTTACTCACTTTGGCAGTTCATCGTTAAAGAACGATAAACTGTTGTTTGATTTGAATCAAAAAGTTTATTTCGCTGTAAATTCAAACTAGCTCCAATCCACTTCCAGTCAGTTCCATTGCGAAGCTCTCGTCCATACGATCCCAACGCAACTTGTTTCGCAGATTTTCGATCACGTATGACGAAGTTATTGTCATTACAAGTTTGAATACAATTTTAAATGAAAAATAAACTTGATTGATTTTCCTATTGGGCCAAACCTTTTCCCGGCCCATCTTCCTTTGTATAGCCCAAACCGCTCACTTCATCTTCCTCGATTTGGTCCCACCCATTCCAGATAAATCACTCACGATATACTGCCATTTCCGTCCATTCCCAAGCCTCGTTCTTCGTGTTAAATTCAAGGAAAAATCACCATAATTCATCTCGCACCAGCCTCTTCACCATCGCCCCCACACTCTCGAACTCGCACGACTATTTCAGTTTTCGTCGAATGACTGTAGCGTGTAAGCACAGTGACAGTTGCGTCACTTTCGGCTCCGAGTTCCACCAGAAAAAACCCAATCGAAACTACATCCTGATACGAACATGAATCCACTATCAAGTCTTCAAAAAATCGCCTCGATTGTACAGAAAGTGGAAAACCTAGATTCACGGTGGAATTTCGAGCTGTAGAAATCTACGTCGCGCCCAACAAAACTAGTACAGAATCGAAGGCCTTCTCTTCACGAATCCAGCAATATATATAAAATGGTTTATATGATTTTGGTTGATTTGTATTTGTTGTGATTTTAGGAGGAACGAATAAGTTTTACTGAAGAAATTATGACGGCGGTTCTTGGTTTGACCAAAGAGGAAACTGAAATTAGGTTGTAAGGGAATGAGGGTATTTTATAGGCTCATAAATATCTAGATATTTATGTTAGGATCTTTTTAGTTATTATATTTTAATCATTTTATATTCGTTATACCCTTCTAAAAATTCGTGTGATCACATACGATACTCAAAAATCACCAAACTGGACACACTGCTAGAGTTTGACATTACGGTCCCAACGAAACTGGTTTCGTCGAATTCCGACTCCGTCTGCTCACACAGCGTATTTTTAACCGTCAGAATACTGATTGTATCTCACTCTAAAAATCCGTACGGCCACATACTGACTTCAAAAATCATGAAACTGGGAATCTAACAATAATTTGACACTGCGGATCCAACAAAACTGGTTTCATCGAATTCCGAGGTCGTTTACAAAACTGGCTATTTTTAAAGCTCTGGATAACCCATTTAAATATATAAATATATTTAAATATAATTAAATGAAATATTAATAAATTAATATTATCGTATATATATTCACCGAGGAATATCATACAGCTCCAGTATAATTATATACTCGCTATTCCGAGTCCAGATTGAATCGATATTCAATTTACATTGAAAATCCTTTTATAACGTATATAAAGCGTTACGAATTATAAAGGAATTCCACAGCGACTTTTCTGAAATTTGATTTGGACGTACATCAAAATCTACACGACGAAATCTCGATTTTTCTCTTCCACTAGAAAGATATACTCCACCAGCTCCACACGTTTCTTGTTTCACAGAAATCCGGCTTAAAACGAATCCTGTACATTCAGTTGAAGTTCGAATCGCCAATTTACGAACTGCAGCGCCATTTCAAGCTCGATTTTAATTATATTATAAACTATACGTTCAACTGTCGTCGATTCAATATATTCGTTATTATATTTCGAATCCAAACTCCACCAAATCTCGTATGCTATTCAATTCACACGATATTGTGAATTTCACTATTTCCGACTATTTCGACATTATAATATATTATTTTATTATAATTATTAATTAAATATTCAATATTATTTAATTAAACGATCATTAACTTCTCTAAATCACCAATTATATAATTAAATAAATTAATTATATATCTCTAAAAATGCGGGTCATTACAATTTTACTGTGGAGTACTTATTTGGTTTGGAAGTATTGAGTGAGTTATAAAATGTTCCGTAAACGAAAGGAAGAAGATTTCATGAAGCAATGGGACTGGAAGCTCGCGTATTTATATTGTTGAACAACTTGGGTGCCAAGGAATTATAGCAGTAGCACGTACGTTCTACAGCTAGTAGGTTTGCATTGAACTGTCTGCATCGAACAATCGGGTTTCGAGTTTTCAGTCATAGGCTTGCATTTCTTCTGAGCTCAGGCACGTGTTTGCCTTAAATGAAATTAGGTGTCCTGCATTATGAAAGGATGGAGTACGAAGCTTAGTGGTGAAAGAATGCAGCGTATAGGAGTGTATGGATAGCTGCAGAGTATTGGGTAGGTCTGTATTGCCATTGGTTTTAATTCACTTGGCATGTTTTATATTTTTTTCTCTTTCAAATGTAGGGTAGATCTTTGTTTCGAGTACAGGCTATGCATTCTTTCTTTTCATTGGAGTGGCTAGTATGTTTGGAAAATATAGGGTAGATGTACTCGTACTTGTAACTTGTATTGTCACGGTCTCTCAGGACCATGCTTGTTAAGTATTATTCCCCAATTTTTGACATGCTTGTTTTTGACGTTTTAGTTCGTAAACCATATGAACGCTAACAACAATGAGATTTTGAATTCAAAAATACGCAAAGAGTAATTACGTAAATGCTAATGAAGGAAGACGGTAAGATTAGGCTACACCAAATTTTTATCATTTAAGAACCGCTATCTACAAAAATAAAAATATCGTTGAGATGAGCAACGTACACGATCCCAAAAATATAATAATATAGGTCCGTTAACTTATTCTGTGAAACCCCGAAATGTTGATATAGGGTGTAAAATACTTTATAATAAAAAGTGTTTATTTTCCAAAATAAAAATTATAGAAAAATTCTAAAAATTAAATTATAACTACGTCTAAAAGGATTTGTCTAATTTCGAAGCAATATTTAATTATAACAAAATATATCGTTATGGCTTATAAACGATTCCATAGCGATTATTTGAAAATTTAATTTAGACACAACTCACAATCTATACGACGAAATCTCGATTTTTCTCTTCCACTAGAAAAATATACTTCACCTGCTCCGAACGTTTCTTGTTTCACAGAAATCCGATTTAAAACGGACCCTGTATATACAGTTGAAGTTTGAATCGCCAAATAGCGAACTGCCGCGCCATTTCGAGCTCGATTTTAATTATAATATAATTATACGTTCCAACTGTCGTTAAAATAATATATTCTTGTTTTCCTAATTCGATTCTAAACTGAATTAAATATCACAGATGATCCAATTCACACCATTTTGTGAATTCCATTATTTCTGACTATTTCAGAAATTAAATATATTATTATATTATTTATTTTAATTAAATTTTCACTATAATTTAATTCAACGACCATTTCAATCTCTCAATCCCTATTTATATAATTAAATAAATTAATTATTATATCACTGAATAAGTTAATAACTAGAGTATACTTTGAAATCCATGTATACTCTAGTTAAATTACATCATAATCAAGATTTTTTTCGACGAATCTGTATATCATTGCATCTATGGCAAAACGATTGTTTTCATTCAAGAGATGACTTTCTGATTGGTATATTGTAATAAAGGCACCACTAAGAGGTTTTCATGAATTAAAAACAATCGATTATATTGAGGGAACAAACTATGTTGTACAAGACTGTGAAGAAAACGAGATGGATGTTGATTATGTGGACGATGCTAGCTATGTTAGTGAGGATTGTGAAGGAATGCTTGAGAAGAGTTTTTAAATGAGGCAATATCTTCTACTTTGATTATACACAACTTAACTTCATTCCTGTCTTGCATATATATATATATATATATATACATACATACATACATGTATGTGTGTGTATATATATATATACAGGGAGTGGCTATTGCGACACAGAATTAAAGACATAAAATCTAGACCACAAGATTTGTTTGTCTTTATGTGTGAGGTGGAATTCAGGTGAAGATCTTGTGGTTGTGATTTAATTAATCTTGATTATGATGTTATTTAACTAGAGTATACACGGATTCATCTTCATCCTTTACCTTGTTTCCCAATAACACTTAAAAATTGAAATATAAAATTTATGATAGTCTAATAGGATTATTCCGTAGTAAGTGACCAAATTAACTACTTGAGAGACATGTTTCACTCTTGCTCTACATAGTAGTAGCATCATAAGTCATTCCAGAATTTCGAGTTTTTCTCGCAACATCTTTTATGTGAAAACGTGACCCGTTAATTATATATCTTTTGCTGGACAAAACAGTACTACTTGGACTATAGGTGATCCATTTTAGCAATTCATCATGTCCACTTGAGTTCAAAGATATCTGAAAAAATTTCAATTCAATTGTATATAGCTGAAAATTATTTTCAAACCTACAAATTTTTAAATATTTGATTAACTTTCTTTTTAATCCAATCGGCAAAGTGTTCAGTGTGATTTCTTCATAACAATGTAGCATTTCTTTCCATATGCTTTCCCAAAATTTGCAACTCTTCCAAATGCATACTATTATAACATTAAGGTAATAAAAAGAAACAATATGTGCTTAATTTAAAAATGGCTCAATTATAGCAGTATTCATAGGCATGACCAAATGAGTAACTTCCTTCTCATAAGTCGTCAATGTAAATGTCTTGCATGTTGATATCATACATCCTTCGAGTATTGCATCTTCATCCCTAAAATCGATGTTTCTACCTTCTTTCTCCCATAATTGTGATGATTTCTTCAGAAAATCACTAAATAATCTCATAGATTCTTCTAGAAGATAGTTATCTGAAATGCATCATTAACATCTTGTATAGTTCCTTACATAATCTTTAAGTATTTTTTGTAACACCTCGCATTTTAAGTAATAAAATTATCAAAATAATTACACGAGTAATGTACATTAGAAATTCGAAAACAAGTGCATGTTATAAAATGAATTAAATGAAGAAAGGGAATGTAATTAACATTAGATTACAACGTTTCTTTAATTAACAATGCGCATCGTTTATGACACTAAAAGAGAAATAAATGAAAATAATGTCAAAGATGGAAGAAAATAATTAATTTAGGAATGTTGACATGCGTGTGTGTCTATATATATACACACATGCACTTGTATATAAAAATACGTACAGACATAAACATCAGAGGTGGAGCACATTTGAATTTAAAAATAAACGTGTCATAAATTAAATTAAATAAAAAGAAACGTTATAGAATAATGAATCGAAGTTAATCAATAGCTTGCTATAAATTAATAAATAGAATGTAACGTTAAAGTTTGAAAATGGAAAATCAACTAATAGCAACATTATAATTTAAAATGAATGTGCGCATTAATTCTAAAAATGGTACTTTTTTAAAATTAAAATTAAACATGTGTTGAAAACGGAAGAAAATTAATGCGTAGGCAATAAAACTGAAAATAAGTATAATGTTAAAAATAACATTTGAAATCTTTTGTGAATAAATTTCAAAGTATACACACATATTTATTAGGTGTTTAAATTTGAACCCATGCCAAAATCAGGAAAGAAAGTAACAAAAATATAGAAACAAACCAAAACGGTCCAGAAATAAATGCACAATCAATAAAAGGAGCAAAAAATAAACCAAAAATCGAACGAAGACCCAGTGATTTAATTAAATCACTACAAATCGACCCATGTATCAGCTGGGTTGACCCATATGGGGTCTAGGTCGATCCATGTGTCAACTCAAGCATGGTCACGGGTCGACCCACGTCGGTAAAATACATTTTTCTAAACATGGTTCTTTAGCTCTGGTTTAAATTTAACGATGCGATTTATTTAGGTTTATATTTGACAGACATAGTTTATCTGGACATCTATAAATATACCTACAGAGCCAAGGTCAAACTCATATTTTTCGAGAGGGCGCCGAAACCCCGCCATTCCCATTCTCCTCTAAATTCTTCAAAAATAGATTAGATTAGATTTAGGTAATTTGAATCAAGATTTAGAGGCAAAAACTTTAGATTCAAGATATAGATGTTTAGATTTCCTTTGTCCAAATAAATTGATAGACTTGAACTGAAGAGAGAAAGAAAAATAAACTCACATTCAAATAAAATTCGGAATTTGGAGCGCAAATTGCAAGGTGGGTAGATTTAAATTATATTTTTTATATAATGGTATATGATATCATTTGATTCCTATTAAATTAATAAGATATTCTCTCAATCCTCTTTCCCCTTTTTACGTTGGATTTTACAGTTCTATGTTGAATTTTGATTACGCTCAAAATTTGTAAAAATATGCAATATTGACATAGGTATACGAATGATTAAAATTCTTTTTATTTTGCGCACATGGGGAAAACAAGATTCAATTGGAATTATAAGAAAAATAATTTGGTGGTTTCGGGCTAAATTTTAAATTGTAACAAAAAGATAATATTGAACTGAAAATAGGCAAACTTGTCAAATAACTATGGCACAAGTTTACATGGCATAATTAATATTATGAACAATAAATTTGTAGTTAAATGATAAATCTAAGAATTTCCACAGTAACTGTTAAAATTACCTTTTAGATTTAGAATATAATTAATATAGAAATTGTTGGGATTGGAAGAAAAGAAAAGTGTATAAACCAATTATGTCCAAATTTGTTGTAGTTATGTCAGAAATGGGAATAATAAGTTAGAATGAGGAATTAATGTATATCAATTAAAATAGAAAGTTAGAAATAGCCTAGATTGGTTGGTTAGGAAAAAATGAATATATTTCCATAGTTTGATTTGTAAGAAAAAAGTAAAACATAATTGCAAACATAAAGTAGAAATAAATGCATAAAATAGTGAAAAATAGGGATTTAACCGTTTTACATACTTTAAAATAGCCTAAAAATTATTAAAATGGATATCTTGCAATTGCAGGTTTATATTATGTGACGGCAAGGAATTTCGCTCGGTCTGAACCAGTCGCTAAACCGATCCAGGCCGTTCGAAACACCCTATCGTTTGAGAACAAGACAAACAGAATGCATACAGAAGAACATTTCATTGCATATTACATCAATGCATCAGATTACAAGAATATACAGAGTAAAAATGAATATTACACAGAAATATCAGAGATTTAAATTACATTCAAATACATAGCAGCGGAAAATAATACAATGCACAACTAGAATGAGATATACGGATACAAAGCTTTCCGGATATCGTTCCAGCTGTAAACCAGGATCCTGTGAATATAAATCTGCAAAACCAAAACTACTAGCTGCCCGTGTCAAAATAAGGGCACCCAGAGTTTAGGTTAAAACAATAAACTCCAGGTCAGTCATGTGACTGGTGTGAGAACTAAAACAGTTATTAATTTTTATTTTTAAAGCTAGGTAAATCAAGGGACCACGCCGTATAACACGGAACGGGTTTCCTCCCAAGAATACCAGTGCATAAAACAGCAGCGCAATGCTAAATAAAGAAAAATGAAGCTGTTATAAGACCCAGGTCCTATCACACAATGCAACGCAAGCCGGGGGATAGGGTTTTCCCTTATAACAGCCAAAGAATGCTTGATACGTTTAAAACAAATCATTTGATACTATAATAAGTGCATAGTGTATAAAACAACTTCAAATCATAAGTATCAATCATAGACGACATGAGCGTCCCATGCCACTATGTCGCCATATATAGGTTTACAAATAAAACCGCAAAGTCACGTATTTGGAAATTGGATTTCCGTCTATGAACCGAGGCAAAAGATAGTCCTCAACCGATTCGTGACTCTCTAGCCCGAGCCACAGGTCAGAGCTCGAGTGACCTTGGAGCGACAGGGCCAGTCCACCGATGTGGATTAAACTTAAACCCTGAACACTACGTCTCCCCACCCTATGGGGTGTAAGTCTGGTCTGTCAGCCGACCAGAATGCATTCGGCCGAAACCGATATAACTGAGGCGCCTCGCAACAGCAACAACCACATAAGTCAAACTCGTCAGGGCGTGTAAAACCACTGACGCCACTTCTAACTAGAAAGAAACGCATGCCCTCCCTGAGGTCCGTCTCCCGTTTTTGATTCATACCGGGTGTGAAACTCGCGAATCAAACGTTACACGAAGCTACGCCACAAAGGCCGTGCTTCGATCATCAACCACAAGACTTTGCTTTTCAACAGAAGCCTCGATCAATTGCCACTTAGGCATGCCACACAGGCAATTCACTCCATGCGTTTGATATCCATCAATATATAACCCCTGAGCTCGTACGTCTCAGAGAAGGGCGTTAAGCAAGAGAATAAATTCTCCGCCGCCAAACAGATATATATTTAATAGAGATCAATCGCACGGACTAAAATCCAATGTCAGACACACAGTCCATTTACAAGTCCGTTCTGGGTCTGAACGAAACCGGAGGCACCTAGTACCTCGCATATCCATCGATCTCCAAGTACGTTTGGACGATCACCAACTGTTTCCATCTTCTTGGGTGTACAGCCCAATCAAGATCATCAGTTATCACCCAAACGACGTGAAGACCTCCGGTCTTCGACCATCGTCTTCATCTTCGACTTATCGTCGTATCAGTTATTCAGAATGGGATAAACCCGGTCTTTCCGAATAACTCGCGTATATTTTAAATAAGTGCTACACAAACACAACATACGCCTCATTCCAATTCATTAGTCACTAACCGTAAATTAATCAAGAGAATAATTCCCCAAATATTAACCCCGAAGGCCGAAACCAACATCAGATCAATATCCAGAAAACCCTTCTGCTTGGCTAACCGACAGTTAGTTTCTAAATTTCACGTTCAAATCTAATTAAAGATTTAACTATCGCCTGGAGCAAAACTGGTGATACTCCATTCTCGATCTTTTCAATCTAATTAAAGATTCATTAAAACTCCACTTAGTTTTAATCATTATCTGGGTTAAAGAATCAGTGTCATTTAAAACACGATTCACGATAAACCCAAAATCCCATTCCATTAATTATCGGGTTAAAGAACAAGTGTTATTTAAAACACTGTTCACGATAAACCCAAAAATCAATACCAATTCAATTCCAATTAAATATCATTTAATTGGTACACTTCATTAAATCTAAATAAAAAGATTTAATCTTTTCTCAACTGGGTTCAAGAACAGTGTTAGTGAAGACACCATTCACGACAAACCCAAATCACATTCGATTAATTATCGGGTTAAAGAACAAGTGTTATTTAAAACACTGTTCACGATAAACCCAAAAATCAATACCAATTTAATTCCAATTAAATATCATTTAATTGGTACACTTCATTAAATCTAAATAAAAAGATTTAATCTTTTCTCAACTGGGTTCAAGAACAGTGTTAGTGAAGACACCATTCACGACAAACCCAAATCACATTCGATTAATTATCGGGTTAAAGAACAAGTGTTATTTAAAACACTGTTCACGATAAACCCAAAAATCAATACCAATTTAATTCCAATTAAATATCATTTAATTGGTACACTTCATTAAATCTAAATAAAAAGATTTAATCTTTTCTCAACTGGGTTCAAGAACAGTGTTAGTGAAGACACCATTCACGACAAACCCAAATCACATTCGATTAATTATCGGGTTAAAGAACAAGTGTTATTTAAAACACTGTTCACGATAAACCCAAAAATCAATACCAATTCAATTCCAATTAAATATCATTTAATTGGTACACTTCATTAAATCTAAATAAAAAGATTTAATCTTTTCTCAACTGGGTTCAAGAACAGTGTTAGTGAAGACACCATTCACGACAAACCCAAATCACATTCGATATTCAATACAAGGCTCTGAATAGAAAATATATCGGCTTATATTCAATATCGAATTCTACGACTAACAAATGTCGTATTGGAAATAACGATATAAATATATATCTTTCAAATTTCCATAACAACACCTGTATAATCACGAATTCCAACATCGAAATATTCCGAAGACAATTTCGATTCAAATCCACTCCAATGCAATCATTGGAAATTTTGGTTATTTTCAAAACCATTTCAAATTCAATTTATTTATTTAAAAATAAATAGAATTATAATTCTAGTTCAAAACTAGTTCATTTCGATAAAAATCTATTTTTATCTTTTCAAATATGAAGTTTTTCATCCCAAACTTTCACAAATCATTTCTTATGATTTTACACAAATTATTACTATTTTTAATAATTTTATCAAGGCCCGTACAGTCGATTTCCAACAACGGCCATCGAACTGCACTTACAGCGACCTTTTTCGAATTTGATTTGGACGTATCTCCAAATCCAACCGTTAGATTTCAAATTTCTAACATTCATTAGAAAGCTCTTTTCGATACGAACCCAACGGTTCCGGTTTTAGGAGAATCCGACGGTCGGATCTCCCGTAATGTCCGTTTGAAATAAATGGTCGAAATTCGCGGACTGCCGCGGCGCGGCGCGTTCTATTCAGGCCATTATATTATATATATAATATATATAATATATATTTCATCGATTTCTATTTAAAACGAATTATATAAATAGTTTTGAATTCGTTTCAAAAACAATTTCAACTTCCTTTTCAATTCAAATCAAAATTGAATTCTTCTTTATAAATTCGTTTTAAAATTCATTTCTATTCAATTCAAATTTCAATTCAATTTGAATTCATTTCAATTTGTTTTCAATTCAATTCGAAATCGTTTTCAATTCAATTCATTTCGAAATCGTTTTCAATTCAATTCATTTCGAAATCACTTTCAATTCAATTCATTTCGAAATCGTTTTCAATTCAATTCATTTCGAAATCGTTTTCAATTCAATTCATTTCGAAATCACTTTCAATTCAATTCATTTCGAAATCGTTTTCAATTCAATTCATTTCGAAATCACTTAAAATTGATATAAATATCGTTCACGTCAAAATGGCGTCAATCTAATCAACACGGCTTCATAAATTTCTATTTTCAAATATTCTATTTCAAATATTTCTTTTTCAAATATTTCTTTTTCAAAACTGGAATGAGGCCCAATCAATTACCATATAAAATTAATTATATGGATTTGCATACAACACATGTATGTAATAGCATTGAAAATAATCAACCATCAACCAAAGTGCACTACACTGTATAAGCATCAAATGTATATATTCAACGCTTATAACAGCCTGTCAATCAATCGATCGACATATTTAATCAATCAGGATGAGTGAACTTCAAATTTCATCCCAACACCCGTGTGGGGTTTCAAACAATCAAACACAGATTTTATTCGTGCAGTTGGGCGATGTGTAAAATTTATCGTCCCAATCAATGTCATTCAAATAGGTGTACATAAACAAACCGTTCGGTTTGTAAATGAATATTTATTTATTCACATTCACGTTAAAAATTATATTTTTAACGATAAAACATTTTATTCCAACATATGAATTTCTATTAAGTTCATTCTTTAAATAAAATGATATTTTTATTTTTCTAACACATTTTAGAAAATTTCGGCGGCATAACGGCACGATACTAGAAACGGGACAAGGCCTAGCCTTATCCTCGGTCTAGTGAAGGCCCACGCCATTCACTCATCAATCAAATCAATTTCATTTTGCAAACCACAAAATTTGGAGTAAGGGTCTAACCTAGCCTTACTCCTACGCCTTATAACGGCGCACGTCTAATCCTAACCAATTTATCGATTCGATTTTTCACACCACAAACCACATTCAAACCAATATCGCAATCAATCACCAAACAGTCAAACAAACAAGTCCATGGTCTGTGGACGATTGTGTCGGGTGCTACTAAGCACCGTCTGCATCCTAGTATATATATATAACTAGAAAAGAAATAGAAAGGTGAGAAATTCTCACTTATAGCTATCCTAGCTCCACAGCACTTCATTGATAGAAATCTTCATTGTTTTCGCATCTTCGTCAGCTTCGTCGCCCGTAGCCACTACATACATAAAAATCGAATTTTTACTTCGCTATTCAATATATAAAAATCGAATTTTTATTTCAAAGTTCAATATATAAAAATCGAATTTTTAGTTTAAAGTTCAATATATAAAAATCGAATTTTTAGTTCAAAGTTCAATATATAAAAATTCTACTTTCTTACCGCTAATATATAGATAAAAATTCTATTTTTATAACGCTATTTTTCTATATAAAGATTATATATTTTTTTCCTTTTCTATAGCATAAAAATTATATTTTTATTATCTATAACTATAAATAAAAATCGTTTCTTTATCTACCAAAAAATCAAATCTTTTTATATTTAAAAATATAATCTTTTCTAAACTAAAGACCAAATCCTTTTCATATCAAATATCGAACCTTTTTCATAGTAAAGATCAAATCTTTTCTTTTACTTTTTAAGTTTAAATCTTTTCTATTTTAAAGTTTCAAATCTTCTTCCCTTTAAAATTTTAAAATAAAAATCAGTTTCCAAACTTTAAAATGAAAAATCAGTTTCAACTTTAAAATGAAAATCAGTTTTCAACTTTCCCGTTAATATCAGTTTTAATTTTCTTATAAAATCAGTTTTTAATATTTCAAAACAAAATCAGTTTTTACATTTTTTTAACTGTATTTTATTTAAATTAAAAATAAAATAAAATAAAATAAGAGAATAAAATAAAAATAAAATAAAATAAAAAACATACCAGCGAGGGAGGGGCTTCCTAGTGGGTGCGGCAGTCGTCTAAGGGAGATGGAGGTGCGGTAGGCCGTTCTGGTGGTGGAGCTTTCGAGGGGCGCGTCGCGTTTCTGAAACGAGGAGGGGGGGCTTCGGTGGGCTCGTCGAGGGAGGAGGGCTTCGATGGGAGTTCGTCGAGGGAGGGGTGGGTGCGGCGATGGTCGGCAGCGCTTCGGGGGGGGGGGGGGCGGCTGTCGATGACGCTAGGGTTTTTTTTTTTTTTTTGATTTCATCTGTTCGAATGAAACAACGGGGGGGCCAGAGGGAATATAGGAGAGAGATTTTTTTTTTTTATTTTATCCTAAAGAGTTGACTTTCAATTACGACCTCGAAACGAGGCCCACCGCCTGTCGTCCATAGCGTTTTACCCCCATTCCGAACACAATGGGATATGTATCGCAAGCTGATTCGATTGTTACAATCAGTTTCCGTTAAATTTACATTTAAATCACTATATTGAATTTTAAATGTACATTTCAAATTACCGGGGTCACATACTAACTAGAAAAATTCCAGAAAAATATTTTCTAGCTTCGTATTGACGATACGGTCCTAACAAAACTAGTTTCGTTGAATTCTGAGACCGTTGGAAAAATGGCCAATTTCCAGTCGATTTAAAATCAACTGAAATGGTCAAAACACGTTTTCCTATGCCACGCTCACATATTGATTCGAAAAATTATGAAATTTGAAACCTAGCGATAACTTGACACTGCGGATCCAACAAAAGTGGTTTCGTCGAAATCCGAGGTCATTTGCAAAATGTCCATTTTTAAGGGCCTGAATTCCATAGCGACTATTCAAAATTTTCAACTGGACATATCTTTTGATTCCCGCTATGAAATCTTGATTATTCGGATTCGTTGGAAAGATACTATCAATTAGATCCTATCATTTTTGGTTTCACTAAAATCCGGATTGTTTTGCACCCGGTACATTCAATTGAAGTTTGAAATCGAATTATCGAACTACCGCGCCATTTTCAATTCTATTTATAATTATATATAATTATTTATATTCTAACGACGACGCGTATAATATATACGTTCGAATTCTATTCAAAATAAATTTCTCGTCGATTATATTTAAAATAATCTATTTTAAATATTCAAAATTCGCTATAATCGCCAAAATAAAAAATTTAAACTGGCCCAGATTTTCGGGTTGTTACAATCTCCCCCACTTAAAACTTTTCGTCCCCGAAAAGGAACAAAGTCGAAAGTTGTTTAACAATTCAACTCAACTTCTATTGTTTTGATTACGGCTTAAGTTCTTCAACTTTTCAGTTTCTAAGAACTTTTCAAAAATTTCAAAAATTTGGCTAACACCCTAAATTTTCGAAAAATTTCGCCATAACCTCCCCTGCAATGGGAGCATCGGGGAATTTCAAATAGCTTCCCCGGTCCTTCAGATCTCAAAAAGAAAAAGAAAAAGCCAAGCGGCTAGCCAATAGGCTCACAAAATCATCATCACCCAAACAAAACAGGAAATTATGTAGTAAACATGTACCTATTTGTCGGGCAAACAAATTTTACTCTCTGCTCTAGCCTCCTTGCTATGACCTGTTCAAAGATATATATGTATATGCAAGCAAATGCAACCAATTTTCAATATAATCCAATATTTGATTCAATTAGGCTAATTGGTTAAAAATTAGCAAACAAATAAACAAACAACACAAACATCAATCAATTAGTGAATTAGAGTTTCAAATTCATAATATTGATACATATACTGAAAATCTTGTTTTTGATGCCAATTCACAACAAAGTGTTCTAGCTATATAAGATTTGGTTCTCACACCAGTCTAATGGAAATATATAGATATCACACCTTCGAAACACGAATATAAATACTGATGATGTGGCCACATCATCAGAATTATCCCCGGGTGTCTAGAATGTGACTCTATATCTATCCAGTATATTAAAATTTCAAATACACATGGATCAGACGTATACGCAAAATCTATATATACTGGATTGTCCAACTCAATATAAATAGATAATCAAATACAAATAGTTGATTTAAATTTTCAAAACAAAAATTTGTTTTTACTTTAAAAATTTACTCTTCACACTTGTTCTAGGATACTACTGATCCCATCTCTAACGAGTCATTCCCATTGGATTTTACTAATCCAATATCTGATGTATTCTTTCGTATGGTTCTAATGTGCCTTGTTCTCTGCTTTGTAAACCAAAGCTCTGATACCAACTGTGACGGCAAGGAATTTCGCTCGGTCCGAACCAGTCGCTAAACCGATCCAGGCCGTTCGAAACACCCTATCGTTTGAGAACAAGACAAACAGAACGCATACAGAAGAACATTTCATTGCATATTACATCAATGCATCAGATTACAAGAATATACAGAGTAAAAATGAATATTACACAGAAATATCAGAGATTTAAATTACATTCAAATACATAGCAGCGGAAAATAATACAATGCACAACTAGAATGAGATATACGGATACAAAGCTTTCCGGATATCGTTCCAGCTGTAAACCAGGATCCTATGAATATAAATCTGCAAAACCAAAACTACTAGCTGCCCGTGTCAAAATAAGGGCACCCAGAGTTTAGGTTAAAACAATAAACTCCAGGTCAGTCATGTGACTGGTGTGAGAACTAAAACAGTTATTAATTTTTATTTTTAAAGCTAGGTAAATCAAGGGACCACGCCGTATAACACGGAACGGGTTTCCTCCCAAGAATACCAGTGCATAAAACAGCAGCGCAATGCTAAATAAAGAAAAATGAAGCTGTTATAAGACCCAGGTCCTATCACACAATGCAACGCAAGCCGAGGGATAGGGTTTTCCCTTATAACAGTCAAAGAATGCTTGATACGTTTAAAACAAATCATTTGATACTATAATAAGTGCATAGTGTATAAAACAACTTCAAATCATAAGTATCAATCATAGACGACATGAGCGTCCCATGCCACTATGTCGCCATATATAGGTTTACAAATAAAACCGCAAAGTCACGTATTTGGAAATTGGATTTCCGTCTATGAACCGAGGCAAAAGATAGTCCTCAACCGATTCGTGACTCTCTAGCCCGAGCCACAGGTCAGAGCTCGAGTGACCTTGGAGAGACAGGGCCGGTCCACCGATGTGGATTAAACTTAAACCCTGAACACTACGTCTCCCCACCCTATGGGGTGTAAGTCTGGTCCGTCAGCCGACCAGAATGCATTCGGCCGAAACCGATATAACCGAGGCGCCTCGCAACAGCAACAACCACATAAGTCAAACTCGTCAGGGCGTGTAAAACCACTGACGCCACTTCTAACTAGAAAGAAACGCATGCCCTCCCTGAGGTCCGTCTCCCGTTTTTGATTCATACCGGGTGTGAAACTCGCGAATCAAACGTTACACGAAGCTACGCCACAAAGGCCGTGCTTTGATCATCAACCACAAGACTTTGCTTTTCAACAGAAGCCTCGATCAATTGCCACTTAGGCATGCCACACAGGCAATTCACTCCATGCGTTTGATATCCATCAATATATAACCCCTGAGCTCGTACGTCTCAGAGAAGGGCGTTAAGGAAGAGAATAAATTCTCCGCCGCCAAACAGATATATATTTAATAGAGACCAATCGCACAGACTAAAATCCAATGTCAGACACACAGTCCATTTACAAGTCCGTTCTGGGTCTGAACGAAACCGGAGGCACCTAGTACCTCGCATATCCATCGATCTCCAAGTACGTCTGGACGATCACCAACTGTTTCCATCTTCTTGGGTGTACAGCCCAATCAAGATCATCAGTTATCACCCAAACGACGTGAAGACCTCCGGTCTTCGACCATCGTCTTCATCTTCGACTTATCGTCGTATCAGTTATTCAGAATGGGATAAACCCGGTCTTTCCGAATAACTCGCGTATATTTTAAATAAGTGCTACACAAACACAACATACGCCTCATTCCAATTCATTAGTCACTAACCGTAAATTAATCAAGAGAATAATTCCCCAAATATTAACCCCGAAGGCCGAAACCAACATCAGATCAATATCCAGAAAACCCTTCTGCTTGGCTAACCGACAGTTAGTTTCTAAATTTCACGTTCAAATCTAATTAAAGATTTAACTATCGCCTGGAGCAAAACTGGTGATACTCCATTCTCGATCTTTTCAATCTAATTAAAGATTCATTAAAACTCCACTTAGTTTTAATCATTATCTGGGTTAAAGAATCAGTGTCATTTAAAACACGATTCACGATAAACCCAAAATCCCATTCCATTAATTATCGGGTTAAAGAACAAGTGTTATTTAAAACACTGTTCACGATAAACCCAAAAATCAATACCAATTCAATTCCAATTAAATATCATTTAATTGGTACACTTCATTAAATCTAAATAAAAAGATTTAATCTTTTCTCAACTGGGTTCAAGAACAGTGTTAGTGAAGACACCATTCACGACAAACCCAAATCACATTCGATTAATTATCGGGTTAAAGAACAAGTGTTATTTAAAACACTGTTCACGATAAACCCAAAAATCAATACCAATTTAATTCCAATTAAATATCATTTAATTGGTACACTTCATTAAATCTAAATAAAAATATTTAATCTTTTCTCAACTGGGTTCAAGAACAGTGTTAGTGAAGACACCATTCACGACAAACCCAAATCACATTCGATTAATTATCGGGTTAAAGAACAAGTGTTATTTAAAACACTGTTCACGATAAACCCAAAAATCAATACCAATTTAATTCCAATTAAATATCATTTAATTGGTACACTTCATTAAATCTAAATAAAAAGATTTAATCTTTTCTCAACTGGGTTCAAGAACAGTGTTAGTGAAGACACCATTCACGACAAACCCAAATCACATTCGATTAATTATCGGGTTAAAGAACAAGTGTTATTTAAAACACTGTTCACGATAAACCCAAAAATCAATACCAATTCAATTCCAATTAAATATCATTTAATTGGTACACTTCATTAAATCTAAATAAAAAGATTTAATCTTTTCTCAACTGGGTTCAAGAACAGTGTTAGTGAAGACACCATTCATGACAAACCCAAATCACATTCGATATTCAATACAAGGCTCTGAATAGAAAATATATCGGCTTATATTCAATATCGAATTCTACGACTAACAAATGTCGTATTGGAAATAACGATATAAATATATATCTTTCAAATTTCCATAACAACACCTGTATAATCACGAATTCCAACATCGAAATATTCCGAAGACAATTTCGATTCAAATCCACTCCAATGCAATCATTGGAAATTTTGGTTATTTTCAAAACCATTTCAAATTCAATTTATTTATTTAAAAATAAATAGAATTATAATTCTAGTTCAAAACTAGTTCATTTCGATAAAAATCTATTTTTATCTTTTCAAATATGAAGTTTTTCATCCCAAACTTTCACAAATCATTTCTTATGATTTTACACAAATTATTACTATTTTTAATAATTTTATCAAGGCCCGTACAGTCGATTTCCAACAACGGCCATCGAACTGCACTTACAGCGACCTTTTTCGAATTTGATTTGGACGTATCTCCAAATCCAACCGTTAGATTTCAAATTTCTAACATTCATTAGAAAGCTCTTTTCGATACGAACCCAACGGTTCCGGTTTTAGGAGAATCCGACGGTCGGATCTCCCGTAATGTCCGTTTGAAATAAATGGTCGAAATTCGCGAACTGCCGCGGCGCGGCGCGTTCTATTCAGGCCATTATATTATATATATAATATATATAATATATATTTCATCGATTTCTATTTAAAACGAATTATATAAATAGTTTTGAATTCGTTTCAAAAACAATTTCAACTTCCTTTTCAATTCAAATCAAAATTGAATTCTTCTTTATAAATTCGTTTTAAAATTCATTTCTATTCAATTCAAATTTCAATTCAATTTGAATTCATTTCAATTTGTTTTCAATTCAATTCGAAATCGTTTTCAATTCAATTCATTTCGAAATCGTTTTCAATTCAATTCATTTCGAAATCACTTTCAATTCAATTCATTTCGAAATCGTTTTCAATTCAATTCATTTCGAAATCGTTTTCAATTCAATTCATTTCGAAATCACTTTCAATTCAATTCATTTCGAAATCGTTTTCAATTCAATTCATTTCGAAATCACTTAAAATTGATATAAATATCGTTCACGTCAAAATGGCGTCAATCTAATCAACACGGCTTCATAAATTTCTATTTTCAAATATTCTATTTCAAATATTTCTTTTTCAAATATTTCTTTTTCAAAACTGGAATGAGGCCCAATCAATTACCATATAAAATTAATTATATGGATTTGCATACAACACATGTATGTAATAGCATTGAAAATAATCAACCATCAACCAAAGTGCACTACACTGTATAAGCATCAAATGTATATATTCAACGCTTATAACAGCCTGTCAATCAATCGATCGACATATTTAATCAATCAGGATGAGTGAACTTCAAATTTCATCCCAACACCCGTGTGGGGTTTCAAACAATCAAACACAGATTTTATTCGTGCAGTTGGGCGATGTGTAAAATTTATCGTCCCAATCAATGTCATTCAAATAGGTGTACATAAACAAACCGTTCGGTTTGTAAATGAATATTTATTTATTCACATTCACGTTAAAAATTATATTTTTAACGATAAAACATTTTATTCCAACATATGAATTTCTATTAAGTTCATTCTTTAAATAAAATGATATTTTTATTTTTCTAACACATTTTAGAAAATTTCGGCGGCATAACGGCACGATACTAGAAACGGGACAAGGCCTAGCCTTATCCTCGGTCTAGTGAAGGCCCACGCCATTCACTCATCAATCAAATCAATTTCATTTTGCAAACCACAAAATTTGGAGTAAGGGTCTAACCTAGCCTTACTCCTACGCCTTATAACGGCGCACGTCTAATCCTAACCAATTTATCGATTCGATTTTTCACACCACAAACCACATTCAAACCAATATCGCAATCAATCACCAAACAGTCAAACAAACAAGTCCATGGTCTGTGGACGATTGTGTCGGGTGCTACTAAGCACCGTCTGCATCCTAGTATATATATATAACTAGAAAAGAAATAGAAAGGTGAGAAATTCTCACTTATAGCTATCCTAGCTCCACAGCACTTCATTGATAGAAATCTTCATTGTTTTCGCATCTTCGTCAGCTTCGTCGCCCGTAGCCACTACATACATAAAAATCGAATTTTTACTTCGCTATTCAATATATAAAAATCGAATTTTTATTTCAAAGTTCAATATATAAAAATCGAATTTTTAGTTTAAAGTTCAATATATAAAAATCGAATTTTTAGTTCAAAGTTCAATATATAAAAATTCTACTTTCTTACCGCTAATATATAGATAAAAATTCTATTTTTATAACGCTATTTTTCTATATAAAGATTATATATTTTTTTCTCCTTTTCTATAGCATAAAAATTATATTTTTATTATCTATAACTATAAATAAAAATCGTTTCTTTATCTACCAAAAAATCAAATCTTTTTATATTTAAAAATATAATCTTTTCTAAACTAAAGACCAAATCCTTTTCATATCAAATATCGAACCTTTTTCATAGTAAAGATCAAATCTTTTCTTTTACTTTTTAAGTTTAAATCTTTTCTATTTTAAAGTTTCAAATCTTCTTCCCTTTAAAATTTTAAAATAAAAATCAGTTTCCAAACTTTAAAATGAAAAATCAGTTTCAACTTTAAAATGAAAATCAGTTTTCAACTTTCCCGTTAATATCAGTTTTAATTTTCTTATAAAATCAGTTTTTAATATTTCAAAACAAAATCAGTTTTTACATTTTTTTAACTGTATTTTATTTAAATTAAAAATAAAATAAAATAAGAGAATAAAATAAAAATAAAATAAAATAAAATAAAAAACATACCAGCGAGGGAGGGGCTTCCTAGTGGGTGCGGCAGTCGTCTAAGGGAGATGGAGGTGCGGTAGGCCGTTCTGGTGGTGGAGCTTTCGAGGGGCGCGTCGCGTTTCTGAAACGAGGAGGGGGGGCTTCGGTGGGCTCGTCGAGGGAGGAGGGCTTCGATGGGAGTTCGTCGAGGGAGGTGTGGGTGCGGCGATGGTCGGCAGCGCTTCGGGGGGGGGGGGGGCGGCTGTCGATGACGCTAGGTTTTTTTTTTTTTTTTTTGATTTCATCTGTTCGAATGAAACAACGGGGGGGCCAAAGGGAATATAGGAGAGAGATTTTTTTTATTTATTTATTTATTTTATCCTAAAGAGTTGACTTTCAATTACGACCTCGAAACGAGGCCCACCGCCTGTCGTCCATAGCGTTTTACCCCCATTCCGAACACAATGGGATATGTATCGCAAGCTGATTCGATTGTTACAATCAGTTTCCGTTAAATTTACATTTAAATCACTATATTGAATTTTAAACGTACATTTCAAATTACCGGGGTCACATACTAACTAGAAAAATTCCAGAAAAATATTTTCTAGCTTCGTATTGACGATACGGTCCTAACAAAACTAGTTTCGTTGAATTCTGAGACCGTTGGAAAAATGGCCAATTTCCAGTCGATTTAAAATCAACTGAAATGGTCAAAACACGTTTTCCTATGCCACGCTCACATATTGATTCGAAAAATTATGAAATTTGAAACCTAGCGATAACTTGACACTGCGGATCCAACAAAAGTGGTTTCGTCGAAATCCGAGGTCATTTGCAAAATGTCCATTTTTAAGGGCCTGAATTCCATAGCGACTATTCAAAATTTTCAACTGGACATATCTTTTGATTCCCGCTATGAAATCTTGATTATTCGGATTCGTTGGAAAGATACTATCAATTAGATCCTATCATTTTTGGTTTCACTAAAATCCGGATTGTTTTGCACCCGGTACATTCAATTGAAGTTTGAAATCGAATTATCGAACTACCGCGCCATTTTCAATTCTATTTATAATTATATATAATTATTTATATTCTAACGACGACGCGTATAATATATACGTTCGAATTCTATTCAAAATAAATTTCTCGTCGATTATATTTAAAATAATCTATTTTAAATATTCAAAATTCGCTATAATCGCCAAAATAAAAATTTTAAACTGGCCCAGATTTTCGGGTTGTTACATATTATCGTAATTACCTTATACTATGAAAATAGATTATGGTGTGATTTCATTAACCAATCAAATAGGTACATGCCTAACTTTCTAAAGTATAAATTGCAAAGACAGAAATAAAAAGGGTGACATAATTGAAAGACATTATGAAAAGCAAAGAATGTAAAAGGCTTAATATAAACTTATATTCATAACTTAATAAGTGCAGGTCAATGGCAATTGTGTGTAATTCTACAATATAAGGAAGATTATAAAAGTTAAATTGGAAAAGTGAAAGGAAAGCAGTAAAGTTTACTATAAATAAACTTGTAATTGGAAATTAATTTTATTAAGCCTAAAAATATTTATGGTGGCCTTGTGATTAGGCGATATTTTGTGGTGGCCTTGTGATTTAGCGATATTCTATGGTGGCCTTGCGACTAGGCGATTCTATGGTAAGTAATAAAGTTGATTAATAAATAAATAATATTCGGATTAATTAAAGAATATTACAAATAAATGGTAAGAAAAGCAAGTAAAATGCCCAATGGTAAATTAGACATAAGGTCTAATAAAATAATGATATGCGTTTGTCCGATCCGAGGACATAAAGAGCCCAACGGGGAAAATCATCGTAGGTGCCCGGAGACATAATATGAGCACATTCAACTTATTATTCGACAGACATGGAAGGAAGTGTGAGAATTCTACGGGTTGTGGGGATACTCTGAGATGACCCTCTATGGTAGGACTAACAAAGTTGTACCCACAAATGCAGGTCTGTACGGTTCTATCTATAGAGTACGCATTGGTTTCATTTATGTCGAAGGCAACCTAAAGGGCTGATGGGATGATTCTTAGGATTCGACAACTACCTCAACTCGAAGAGAATGCTTCGTGGCCAGGAACCAACATTGATAGTAAGTCGTAAGATACCTGTCATCATCAATCGGTTTGAGTACAGGAAAGATTGAAGTTAAACCAACGAGCTAATGATATTTCAATATCGGAGCATTGGACGAGGGGAAACCCCAAATTGTATGCTTAGTTTAATTGTTGGGGGAATGGCCACTTAGCTCTTTGAATTGTCCTTCATTAGTTGGGGGGTCGAATGGGGCTATAGCCAGCGAGAAAGAGTATAGTGTCCCGTATTTTTTTACAATATAATAATTAATTAATTTAATTATTTAATTAGTGATTTAGAGAATTTAATGGTTTTTTTAAATAATATTAAATATTTAATTAATTTAAATAATAGAATAATATATTTAATTCCGAGATAGTCGGAAATAGTGAATTGACAATATAATGTGAATTGGATGATTTAAATTATTTAATTCAGCTTAGAATTTGAATTAGAATAACGAATATATTATTTGAACGACAGTTGAACGTATAATTTATATTATAATTATAATCGAGCTCGAAATGGCGCGGCAGTTTGCTATTTGGCGATTCGAACTTTAAATGAATATACAGAATCCGTTTTAAATCAGATTTCTGTGAAACAAGAAACGTCCGGAGCTGGTGAAGTATATTTTTCTAATGGAAGAGAAAAATCGGGATTTCGTCGTGTAAATTTTGATTTATGTCCAAATCAAATTTTCAAATAGTCGCTATGGAATTCCTTTATAATTTATAACGATTTATAAAAGGAATTTCATTATAAATCGAATATCGATTTAATCGGGATTTGAAATATCGAGTTAGAAATTCATATAGGATTATTCTGGAGCTGTATGATATTCTATTGTGAATATATATATGATAATATAAATTTATTTAAATTTAATTTAATTATTTTTAAATATATATTTAAATGAGTTAGTTAAAGCTTTAAAAATAGCCAGTTTTGCAAACGACCTCCGTTTTCGATGAAACTAATTTTGTTAAATCTGGAATATTAAATTATTGTTAGATTCCAATTTTCGTGATTTTTGGAATTGATATGTGGCCGTACGATATTTTAATCTGAAAAACAGTCGATAATCTGACTTTAAAAATACGCTGTATGAGCATATGAACTCGGAGTTCGATGAAACCAGTTTCGTTGGGTCCGTAATTTCGAATTGTAGATGCATGTCCATTTTCATCAAAATTGGATATTGTATGTGATCATAGGAATTTTTAACAATGAATGTAGACTGCGCTATCGTAAATATTAGTATAAAATTCAAATATTAAAATATTCCCATAAATAAACCTTAACACCTTCTAACCCTAACTACTTTTCTTCCTCCGGTCAAACACAATTCTCTCTGCAGTTTTCTTTCATAACTAAAACGTGAATTATAAAATCCACAAGAATTCAAATAAAAAGTTAAAAATCTAAATACAAATATATTTAGATTCACATAAGCATGCTCTTCATTTTGGTATGATTTTTATGGTGTTCGATGTTTGTTGGGTTGATGTTGTGGTTGCACAGTGGGTTTAGGGTTGAGAATTTGGGCGTGTGTGTGCATCGATTTGGATTATTGAGATTATATTTGGGTTGATGGGTAGAATCCGTACTTACGTGCATAATTTTGAAGGGTGCGATGGAGTATTTGGTTCCGCGACTTCATACAGTCGCGAGTTGATGGGTGTGTGATGTTTTCAAGATAGCGTTATCGAGTTGAACATTTTGATGATGAGGTTGAAGCTTGTGTGAAGGGAAGAGTGGTGGTAGTGGTCTCGTTGAAGTCGGTGAAGAAACAGAGAAGGAGGTGGAGTATGAGTTGCGGAAATGGTTTGAAACGAGGAGGAGCAGGGTATTTTGTATGAATGGGGAAGACGGGTAAGCAGCTTGCGGATTTGAAGTTTAAGGTGTTGGGTCGGGATACATATAATGGTGAGGCCCAATATGAATTAATAATTTAAGTTGTATTTAATTTAAAAACGTATAAATCTGTAAACCCCATATCTTATGCATACATTATCGAAATTCAGAATGGTAGGATCCGTTAGAATCGTATGGATGGACACTACTCACTGGAACTGACTAGGAGTGAATTGGAGCTCGTTACAATTTATAGTGAAATAAATTGTCCATCTGAATCAAAGACAATTTATCGTTATTTAACGATGATCGTCCAATGTGAGTAAAACTCACCAACTGTACCAGTTCATATTTTTATAACAAATTTTTAGAACTGATAAATGATGGTTGATTGTTGTGTGTTGACTGTTTGGTTGGATTGCTAATTGATTGGTTGAGAATATCGATATAGTTATATATATATATATATCGTTAATCAAATATTGATTATGTTCAGAATATTTCATATTGAAATGAAATTGATGTAAATTATATTGTGTAACATCTGAGGATGCAGGGAAACAGGTCGGAGTAATCCAACTGGATTCCTCAACATTTATTTTACTGTTTTTTATATATTGTAATATATGATGTGATATAAAATCTGTTGTTGATTATGTTGTATGAATGATATCGATCATTGTTATTTGGTATTTTAAATACCATATATTATACTAGAATTAAAATGGGAATTTTCAGTGTGTATGTTGAAAATAAAACATATTTATATAAAATCAAATGATTTTATATGTAATAACCTGGAAATGCGAGCCAATTTAAAAATTTTATTTTGGCAATTTTAGCGAATTTTGAATATTTAAAATGAATTATTTTAAATAATATCGACGAGAAATTTATTTTGAATAGAAATAGAACGTATATATATTTATATAGATCGCCGTTAGAATATAAATATTTATTTATAATTTTAAGAGGAATTGAAAATGGCGCGGTAGTTTGAAAACTCGATTTCAAACTTCAAATGAATGTACCGGGTGCAAAATAAACCGGATTTTAACGAAACCAAAAATATTAGAATTTATTGGAGAATATCTTTCCAACGAATCCAAAAAATCAAAATTTCATAGCGGGGATAAAAAAGTTATGCCCAGTTGGAAATTCAGAATAGTCGCTTTGGAAATTATACATGGCCCAAAAAGTCATATTTTGCATACGGATGAATTTGGATTCGAAACCACTTCCATTGAGTTCAAAATGCCGTTTAGAACTTTGAAAAGTATAAGCTTCGATATATTTCGATATCCGGAATAGTGGCAATTGGCAGGAGCTTTTCGGTTATCAATACATAGCCCTTAAAAAGTGAAATTTTGCATATGAGCTTAGAATTCGACGAGATAAATTTTTCTGGATTCATAATGACAAAACATTGTTGAGTTCCAAAGGGCGCGTCGAACGGAGTTAGTATGTGGCCGTGCGAGCTAAAACAGTTCAGAGTGAAACAGGCAGTCATTTTACAAAGGAACATTATTAATACAACCTCAGAATTTGAATTCGTTTTTTTTTTTTTGGATTCATATCGTCTAATAATGGTTAAATCCAAAAGGGCATGATTTTTGGAGTTAGCATGTAAGCGTGCAAGAAGAAATGGTGCGCCAAAATCGCATTTTTAGAGCTTATCAGAGCATTTTTGAGAATTTTAACGGATGGTCAAACGAACTAGGAATTCAACGAAACTTGTTTCATTGAACTCGCCGTCACGTCTACTATCTCGTGTCCGAAATCCGCGGCGATTGGAGATCATTAGCGTTCAGGCGATACGGGAGAAACTAGCATATAATCACTTTTCCTCTTTTTCTAATTCATTATTTCCTCCTTCCTCTTTTCTTCATTTTCCTCTTTAATGGCCACCGCCTCCTCCTTGCCGCTGCCGCCCCTCTGCCCGCTACCACCGCCCACCGCTGCCGCTCCTCCTCCCCTCTGGCCACCATCCTCCTCCTCTTCTCTCTCCTCTTCTCTTTCTCTCTCTCCCTTCACAAACCTAAACCCTAGGAGCCACCACCACCACGGGCCCCACTACCACCGCCGCCGCCCCTTAGCCACCTCCCCACCTCCAATTAGGTCCGGCGCCGCCCAGCCCAGCTCCGGCCGTGGGCCCCGGTACACCCAAAAACCCATTTTCACCAAAAATCCCGTTTTGCAAATAACACATTGTCACTATTTCGTCAATAACTCCCAAACCATGCATTTTTAGCCAAATCTCCTCAAGACCAAAGTCGATGAGCACTCTTTCCTCTTCGATTTGGCTATATGGAAGTCACATTTCGGATTGCGGAGCTGTCTGGAAAATGCGTCCGAAGTTGACAGACCTGCTGCTGTTTTTGGAGATTTCCAGCGAATTGGTGCAGTTTTGGAAGAAAGTCCCCTAGACCAAAGTTGTCCGGAATGGCGCGTTTAGGCTAGTGACCAAGTTTGGTGAAGTTTGGAAGCAGTATGCAAGTTCTAGAGTCAAAGAAGCGAATTCGAGTGCGGAGAACGACAAAAGCGAGAGCGGCGACAAAGATTTTCTACATTAGAAGAATCACGACGAATTGGTTTAGCTTATGGGTGAGAACTTCTCACTTTAAATCTTCTTTTCTAGTTAAAAATATATATTAGGATGCAGACGGTGTTTAGTAGCACCCGACACCCGTCGTCCACAGACCATGGACGGCTTGTTTGTTTAGTTGATTGTTTGGTGATTGATTTATTTGTTTGGTGATTGATTTATTTGTTTGGTCGATTAATTGGATTGAATTTGTTTGGGATGTGAAATGGGATTGATTAAATTGTTATGTGTATGGCGTGGGCCATTATTAGACCGGGGATAAGGCTAGGCCTTGTCCCGTTTCTAGTATCATGTCGTTATGCCGCCGAAATTTTCTAAAATTAGTTAGAAAAATAAAAATATCATTTTATTAAATAAATGAACTGAATAGAATATTCATAGGTCGAATAGAATATTTTGGTCGTTAAAAAAATAATTTTTAATGTGAATATAAATAAATATTCATCTACAAACCGGATGGTTTGTTTATGTACACCGATTTGAAGGACATTGATTGGGATGATAAATTTTACACATCGCCCAACTGCACAAATAATATTCAGTGTTTGTGGATTGAAACCCCACACGGGTATTGGGATGATATTTGGCGTACAGTAATCCCAATTTTTTAGTTGTATGTCGATCAATTGGTCGACAGACTGTGCAAGCGTTAATTATTTATATTTGATGCTTATGCAGTTGTGTGGTGCACTTTGGATGATGGTTGATTATTTATCATTGCTATTATATACATGTGTTGTATGGAATCCATATAATTAACATTATATGGTAATTGATTGGGCCTCATTCCAAATGGGAAAATAAAGAATATTATAAAATATAGATTCATGTGTTGATAGTACTCATTTGTTGAGAGTAGTCATATGTTGAAAGAAATATAGATTCATGTGTTGAACGAAATACTTTTAAGAATAAAATTTACATCTTTATCATATATAAAATTAAAATTAGAAACTAAATGGAAAGTAGATAAGATGAGTGGTCTCCTGGGTATTGATCTGATGTTGGTTTCGGCCTTCGGGGTTAATGCTTAGGGAATCGTTCTCTTGCTAATCTACGGTTAGAGTTTGATTAAAAAATTAAACGATAGAAATCATAATTTTATAAAATATATTAAATAACAGAAATAGTCACGTGTTGAAAGTACTCATTTGTTGAGATTAGTCATGTATTGAAAGAAATATAGATTCATGTGTTGAATAGAATAAATATTCATTTGTTGAATAGAATAACGAAGTGATTGAAAAATATAAAGCCGTATTGATTAGAGATGCGCTATTTTGATGTGAACGATATTTATATCGATTATATTTGTTTTTATAATAATTATAGAAAAGAAAGTGATTTCAAAATACAACGTTTTGAAAATATTATCATTTGTATATCGATGATGTGGAATATTCAATTTCGATTCGAAGATGAATATGAAGTTGAAATCGTTTGAAAAACGAATTTAAAATGATTTATAAAATACGTTTTGAATAGAAATAGACGAAATATATATAATATATATATAATGGCCTGAATAGAACGCGCCGTGCCGCGGTAGTTCGTGAATTTCGACCATTGACTTCGAATGGACATTACGGGAGATTCGACCGTCGGATTCTCCTAAAACTGGAACCGTTGGGTTCGTACCGAAAAGAGATTTCTAAAGAATACAAGAGATTTGAAATCTGACGGTTGGATTTGGAGATACGTCCAAATCAATTTCAGAAAAGGTCGTTGTAAGTGCAGTTCGATGGCCGTTATTGGAAATCGACTGTACGGGCCTTGATAAAATTATTAATAATTTGTGTAAAATCATAATATATGATTTGAAAAGAACTGGGATGAAGAATTCCACATTTGTAAAGATAAAAATAGATTTTATCGAAATGGACTAGTTTTGAACTAAAATTTATAATTCTATTTATTTTTAAAAATAAATAAAGTGGATTTGAAATGGTTTTAAAAGTAACCAGAATTTCCAATAATTGAATTGGAATGGATTTGAGTCGAAATTGTCTTTATAATATTTCGATGTTGGATTTCGTGATGAAACAGATATTGTTATGGAAATTTGAAAGATATATTTATATCGTTATTTCCAATACGATATTTTTTTGTCGTAGAATTTGATATTGAATATAAGCCGATATATTTTCTATTCAGAGCCTTGTATTTAATATCAAACGTGATTTGGGTTTGTCGTGAATGGTGTCTTCATTAACACTGTTCTTGAACCCAGTTTAGAAAAGAATAAATCTTTTAATTAAGATTTAGTGAAATTGTCTAGTTAATTAATATTTAATTGGAATTAAATTGAAATTGATATTTGGGTTTATCGTCAACCGTGTTTTGAATGACATCGGTTCCTTAACCCAGTTTAAAACCAAGTGGAGTTTTAACGAATCTGTAATTATATTAAAATGGGAATTGATAATTTAAATTATCAAATTTGGAAAGTGGGCGAGAATGGAGTATCACCAGTTTTTCTCCAAAGCGATAGTTAAATCTTTAATTAGATTTGAACGTGAAATGGTAATTAATTTTACCGATAACACCGTGGTGTTAGATATGGAGTATTACCAGTTTTGCTTCATGGGATGAATAGGTTGGGATTGGGAAATAAAATAAATAATTACTTCGGTGTGGTTCGCTAATCCTGACTAGTTTGGAAAACCTAAACATGGTTTGGAATGACATCCAAAGGAAGATTAAAGAATAAATTTAAAAGAATTTATCTTTGATAAAATTAATGGGGACCTTTCCCTAAGAATGTGAAATTTAGAAACTAACTGTAGGTTAGCTAAGAAGAATGGTTTCCTGGGTATTGATCTGATGTTGGTTTCGGCCTTCGGGGTTAATATTTAGGGAATTGTTTTCTTGCCAAATTATGGTTAGTGACTGATGAATTAGAATGAAGCGTATGTTGTGTTTGTGTAACATTTTTTTATTGTATACACGGGTTATTCAGAAAGGCCGGGTTTATACCCATTCTGAATAACCGGTTCGACGATATGTCGAAGATGAAGACGGTGGTTGAAGACCGGAAGTCTTCACATCGTTTGGGTGATTACTGATGATCTTAATTGGGCTGTACACCCAAGATGAGGGAATCAGTTGGTGATCATCCTGACGTACTTGGAGATCAATGGATATGCAAGGAAAGTGCCTCCGGTTTCGTTCAGACCCAGAACGAACTTGTAAATGGACTGTGTGTCTGACATTGGATTTTATTCTGTGTTGATTGATCTCTATTAAATATACATATGTTTGGCGGTGGAGAATTTATTCTCTTGCTTAAGGCCCTTCTCTGAGACGTACGAGCTCAGAGGTTGTATATCGATGGTTATCAGTCGCATGGAGTGAATTGCCTGTGTGGCATGCCTAAGTGGCAGATGATCAAGGCTTCTGTTGAAAAGCAAAGTCTTGTGGTTGATGATCAAAGCACGGCCTACATGGCCCAGCTTTGTGTATAGCGTGGATTCGCGAGCCTCGCACCTTGGTATGAGTCAAAAACGGGATAAAGACTGCAGGGAGAGCACGACGTTTCTTTCTAGCTATGGGTGGTGTCAGTGCTTAAACTGGATGACATTTATATATATTTTTACCTATGTTGTTGTTGGAATGAGGCGCCTCGATTTTAGGTCTGTTAGGACCGGGAAACGTGTGTTCAGGAATAATTAATCCTCAAACGTAAGGGAGGACCAGCCCTGAAGCATCCAAGGGTTACCAGAGTGTGTAGTCCTGAGACATTTGCTAGAGTGTCTCGAAGCGGAGAGATCTTGCCCCTTGCCTCGACTCATGATGGAAATCCAATTTCCAATACGAGATATTTCGATTTTATTTGTAGAGCCTAGTATTGGCGACATGATAGATGGTGCCCATGCCCCCTATGATTGATATTTATGATTGAAATTGTTTTGACACTATACACTTATAATAGTATCAAATGATTTGTTTTAAACGTACCAAGCATGTTTGGCTATTATAAGGGAAACCCTATCCCCCGTCTTGCGTTGCATTATGTGATGGGACTTGGGTCTTATAATAGCTTCATTTTTCCAAAAAGCATTGTGTTGTTTTATTATATGCACTGATATTGTAATAACCCAGAAATCTGGGCCAGTTTAAAATTTTTATTTTGGCAATTTTAGCGAATTTTGATTATTTAAAATGAATTATTTTAAATAATAACGACGATAAATTTATTTTGAATATAATTCGAACGTATATATTCGTTTGAATCGACATTACAATATAAATATTTATTTATATTTATAAAAGAAATTGAAAATGGCGCGGTAGTTCGATAATTCGATTTCAAACTTCAATTGAACATACCGGGTGCAAAATAATCCGGATTTTAGTGAAACCAAAAATAATGGAATCTAATTGATGATATCTTCCCAACGAATCCGAAAAATCAAAATTTCATAGCGGGGATCAAAATATATGTCCAGTTGAAAATTCTGAATAGTCGCTATGGAATTCAGGCCCTTAAAAATGGAAATTTTGCAAACGACCTCGGATTTCGACGAAACCACTTTTGTTGGATCCGTGATGTCAAGTTATTGCTAGGTTTCAAATTACATAATTTTTCGAATCAAAATGTGAGCGTGGCGCAGCTAAACGCGTTTGACCAGTTTTAGTTGAATTTAATCGACTGAAAAATGGCCATTTTTCAAACTGTCTCAGAATTTGACAAAACTAGTTTTGTTAGGACCGTATCGTCAATACGAAGCTAGAAAATATTTTTCTTGGATTTATAGAGTTAGTATGTGACCCCAGTGAATTGAAATGCACGTTCAAATTTAATATACAGAGTTATATTTTGATTTTGATGAAAACTGAACGAAACGATCGAATTAGCTTACGATACATATCCCATTGTGTTCGGAATGGGGTTAATTAGCTATGGACGACAAGCGGTGGGTCTCGTTTCGAGGTGAAAATAAAAAGTTGCTTTTTGAAAAATAAAATGAATTAAATATAAAATATATATAGGCCCCCCCTTTTTGTTCTCCCCCAAATCATTTCAGAAGAAGAAGAAAAAAAACGACGGATCCAGGAAACGCGCCGCACCACCACCCCCCTCCTCCTCCTGCCGCGTCGATCGAAACCCCCCTCCTCCTCCTGCCGCGTCGATCGAAACCACCACCACCCTCCTCCTCCTGCCGCGTCGATCGAAACCCCCCCTCCATCTGCCGCGTCGATTGAAACCCCCCCTTCCTCCATCTGCCGCGCCGATCGAAACACCCCCCCTTTCCGCCGCCTGCAGCCCCACTCGCCGCCACCGCTCCGTCCATCTCCACCAAATCCGACTGAAACCCGTCCTTCTTCAGATAAATAAAGTGAGTTTTATTTATTATTTTTAGTGTAGAAAATTATTATTTTTCCTATATGTTTTAGTGTAGAAAATTATTATTTTTCCTATATGTTTTAGTGTAGAAAAATATGATTTTGATATTAGTAGACAATTAAAAATATAATTTTTATATGATAGGCGTAGGAAAAATATAATTTTTACATGATAGAAAGAATAAAAATTCGATTTTTATCATATGTGGAATATAGAAATATAATTTTTATATGAAGAAAAGGTTAAAAATATAATCTTTTATATTGTAGAGGTATAAAAATATAATCTTTTATATTGTAGAAGTATAAAAATATAATTTTTATATAGGCAAGCTTGTAAAAATATCATCTTTATAAATATAGCAAAATAAAGATCTGATTTTTATTGTATATATGTTGAAATAAAGAGGTGATTTTTATAGTGATGAAATAAAAATTAAATCTTCATATTTGAAAAGGCGAGATTTTTATATATTGAATAGCAAAGTAAAAATTCGATTTTTATATATTGAATAGCAAAGTAAAAATTCGATTTTTAAATATTGAATAGCAAAGTAAAAATTCG
Source organism: Allium sativum (assembly GCA_030737875.1). NCBI lineage: Eukaryota > Viridiplantae > Streptophyta > Magnoliopsida > Asparagales > Amaryllidaceae > Allium > Allium sativum. The sequence continues at coordinate 503,840,483 of CM060922.1, read as the reverse complement.
ATTTTTACATATGTAGAGAATACGGGCAAAGAAAGTGACAAGAGGCAAGAACAGTGAAGATTTCTACATAAGAAGAGTCGTGGGATTGGATTAGCTAATCAGTGAGAACTTCTCACCTTTAATTTTTCTAGTTATAAATATATACTAGGATGCAGACGGTGTTTAGTAGCACCCGACACCCGTCGTCCACAGACCATGGACGGCTTGTATGCTTGTTTGTTTGATTTTGATGTGTAGTTGATTGTGTGATGTGAAATGAAATAAAATATTTATATAGTTAAAAATATTTTATAGTTAAAAATAGAATTTTTAACGTGTATATGAAAGGAAATAAAAATAAACAAATCAGACGATTTGTTTATATACACACATTTGACTGATATTGATTGGGATGATAAATTTTACACATCGCCCAACTGCACAAATAAAATCTGTGTTTGATTGTTTGAAACCCCACACGGGTATTGGAATGATATTTGACGTACACTAATCCCGATTGTTTAGTTGTATGTCGATCGATAGATTGACAGGCTGTTATAAGCGTTGAATATTTATATTTGATGCTTATACAGTGTAGAATGCACTTTCGATGATGGTTGATTATTCATCTTTGTTATGGTATACATGTGTTGTAGAAAATCCATAGAAATAAAATCTATGGTAATTGATTGGGCTTCATTCCAGTTTTGAATAGAAATATTAGAAAAAGAAATATTTGAAACAGAAATATTTGAAATAGAATATTTGAAAATAGAAATATATGAAGCCGTGTTGATTAGATTGACGCCATTTTGACGTGAACGATATTTATATCGATTAAATTCGTTTTTATAATAAATATTGAAAAGTGCTTTCAAAATTGAATATTTTGAAATGAATTCGAATTGAAATTGAATAGAAATGAATTCGAATTGAAATTGAATTGAAAACGAACCGAAATTGAATTAGAAATCAATTTGAATTGAAATCAATTTGAAATGAATTTAAATCGAATTTATAGGGAAAAATTCAATTTTGATTTGAATTTAAAAAGAAGTTGAAACCGTTTTGAAAATGAATTTAAAACGATTTATAAAGCACGGTTTGAATGGAAATCGACGAAGTATATATTATATATATTATATATATAATATAATGGCCTGAATAGAACGCGCCGCGCCGCGGCAGTTCGCGAATTTCGACCATTGACTTCGAATGGATATTGCGGGAGATCCAACCATCGGATTCTCCTAAAACCGGAACCGTTGGGTTCGTATCGAAAAGAGCTTTCTAACGAATATTAGAAATTTGAAATCTAACGGTTGGATTTGGAATTATGTCCAAATCAAATTTGAAAAAGGTCGCTATAAGTGCAGTTCGATGGCCGTTGATGGAAATCGATTGTACGGGCCTTGATAAAATTATTAAAAATAGTAATAATTTGTGTAAAATCATAAGAAATGATTTGAGAAGAATTGGGATGAAAAACTCCATATTTGAAAAGATAAAAATAGATTTTTATCGAAATGAACTAGTTTTGAACTAGAATAGTAATTTATTTATTTTTAAAAATAAATAAAGTGAGTTTGAAAAGGGTTTTAAAAATAACCAGAATTTCCAATGATTGCATTGGAATGGATTTGAATCGAAATTGTCTTCGGAATATTTCGATGTTGGATTTCGTGATTATACAAATGTTGTTATGGAAATTTGAAAGATACAGATATGTATATCGTTATTTCCAATACGATATCTGTTGGTCATAGAATTTGATATTGAATATAAGCCGATATATTTTCTATTCAGAGCCTTGTATTTAATATCAAATGTGATTTGGGTCTGTCGTGAATGGTGTTTTCATTAACACTGTTCTTAAGCCCAGTTGAGAAAAGATTAAATCTTTTTATTTAGATTTAATGAAGTGTACCAATTAAATAATATTTAATTGAATTGATATTGATTTTTGGGTTTATCGTGAACAGTGTTTTAAATAACACTTGTTCTTTAACCCGATAATTAATGAATGTGATTTTGGGTTTATTGTGGGTCGTGTTTTAAATAACACTTGTTCTTTAACCCGATAATTAATGGAATGTGATTTTGGGTTTATCGTGAACTGTGTTTTAAATGACACTGATTCTTTAACCCAGTTAAAGATTAAAACTAAGTGGAGTTTTAATGAATCTTTAATTAGATTGAAAAGATCGAGAATGGAGTATCACCAGTTTTGCTCCAGGCGATAGTTGAATCTTTAATTTGATTTGAGCGTGAAATGGTAATTGAATTTACCGATAACACCGTGGTGTTAGATATGAAGTATTACCAGTTTTACTTCATGGGGTGAATAGGTTGGGATTGGGAAATAAAATAAATGATTACTTCGGTGTGGTTCGCTAATTCCGACTAGTTTGAATTGATATTCAAAAAGGAGATTAAAGAATAAATTTAAAGAATTTATCTTTGATAAAATTAATGGGAACCTTTCCCAAAATATAAGAATATTTGAATAAAAAGAATATTCTGAAGTGGAATGAGGCGTATGTTGTGTTTGTGTAACACTTTTATAACATATACACGAGTTATTCAAAAAGACCGGGTTTATCCCATTCTGAATAACTGATTCGACGTGGTGTCAAAGATGAAGACGGTGGTTGAAGACCGGAGGTCTTCACGTCGTCTGGATAATTACTGATGATCTTGATTGGGGAGTACACCCAAGAAGATGGAAACAGTTGGTGATCGTCCAGACGTACTTGGAGATCGATGGATATACGGGGTACTAGGTGCCTCCTGTTTCGTTCAGACCCAGAACGAACTTGTAAATGGACAGTGTGTCTAACATTGGATTTTAGTCTGTGTGATTGATTTCTATTAAATATACATCTGTTTGGCGGCGGAGAATTTATTCTCTTGTTTAACGCCCTTCTCTGAGACGTACGAGCTCAGGGGTTATATATTGATGGATATCAATCGCATGGAGTGAATTGCATGTGTGGCATGCCTAAGTGGCAATTGATCAAGGCTTCTGTTGAAAAGCAAAGTCTTGTGGATGATGATCAAAGTAAGGCCTGTCTGACATAGCTTTGTGTAACGTTGATTTGCGAGCCTCACACCCCGGTTGTGAACCAAAAACGGGAGAGAATCCAGGGAGGGCATGCGTTTCTTTCTAGCTAGGGTGGTGTCAGTGACCTACCAGCCCTGACATTAATATACTTTTCACATGTGTGGTTGTTGCTGTTACGAGGCGCCTCAGATATATCGGTCAATCCGGGACCGATGGAGTCATTGGACTCATTGACACCCCAAAGGGTGGGGAAACGCAGTGTTCAGGAATTTTAATCCACATCGGTGGACCGGCCCTGTGGCTCCTAAGGGTCACTCGAGCTCTAATCCTGAGACACGGGCTAGAGCGTCTCGAATCGGTAGAGGACTATCTTTTGCCTCGGTTCACAGATGGAAACCCAATTTCCAAATACGTGACTTTCCGATTTTGATTGTATAACCTATATATGGCGACATAGTGGTATGGGGCATTCATGTCGTCTATGATTGATACTTATGATTTGAAATTGATTTCTTCACTTATAGCGATAATAAAAGATTTGTTTTAACGTATCAAGCATTCTTTGGCTATTATAAGGTAAAACCCTATCCTCTGGTTTGTGTTGCATTGTGTGATGGGACCTGGGTCTTATAATAGCTTCATTTTTTCTTTATTTAGCATTGTGTTGTTTGTTTTATGCACTGGTATTCTTGGGAGGAAACCCGTTCCGTGTCATACGGCGTGGTCCCTTGATTTACCTAACTTTAAAATAAAGATTAATAACTGTTTTAGTTCTCACACCAGTCCCATGACTGACATGGAGTTTATTGTTTTAACCTAAACTCTGGGTGCCCTTATTTTGACATGGGCAGCTAGTAGTTTTGGTTTTGCAGATTTATATTCACAGGATCCTGGTTTACAGCTGGAATGATATCCGGAAAGCTTTGTATCCGTATATCTCTTCTAGTTGTGTATTGTATTATTTTCCGCTGCGATGTATTTAAATGTAATTTAAATCTCTGATATTTCTGTGTAATATTCATTTATACTTTGTATATTCTTGTAATCTGATGGTATTGTTGTAATATACAATGAAATGTTCTTCCGTCTGCGTTCTATTTTGTCGTGTTCTCAAAACAATTCGTTCTTTCTCTTCTCTTCGGAGACCGGGGAAGTTCGGGTCGTTTCAGCGTGGTATCAGAGCTTTGGTTTACAAAGCTCAGAGAACAAGACACATTAGAACCATACGAAAGAATTCATCAGATACTGGATTAGTAATATCCAATGGGAATGACTCGTTTGAGATGGGATCAGTAGTATCCTAGAACGAGTGTGAAGAGTATATTTTTTAAAATGAAAACAATTTTTGTTTTGAAAATGTAAATCACTTATTCGTATTTGATCATTTATTGTATATTGATTTGGACAATCCAATATATAAAGATTTTGTATATATGTCTTGCAAACGTGTATTCGAAGTTTTAAAATACTGGGTAGATATAGAATCCCTCTAGTGCCCGGGGATAATTCTGGTGACGGGGCACCATCGCCAGTATTTATTTTCGAGTTTCGAAAGTGAGATTTCTATATATTTCCAATTGACTGGTGTGAGAACCGAAACTAGATAGGACTTATTGTTGTGATTTGGGATCAAAAATCTGATTTTTGACTATATATCAAAGTTATGCATTTGAAATGATAACCAACTAATTGATTGATGTTTGTGTTATTTGGTTATTTGTTTGAAATTTTGTACCATATAGCCCAATTGAACCAAATAGTGAATTGTATTGAAATTTGGTCGCATTTGCTTGCATATACTTGTACTTACATTGAACAGGTCATAGGAAAGAGGCTAGAGCAGAAGAATAAAATTGTTTGCCCGACAAATAGGTACATGTTTACTATAATTTACTGTTTTGTTTGGGTGATGATGATTTTATGAGCCGATTGGCTAGCCGCTTGGCTTTTTCTTTTTCTTTTTGAGATCAGAAGGCCTGTATGGCAATTTCGGGATTTTCCCGTGCTCCCGGTGCAGGGGAGGTTATGGCGAAATTTTTCGAAAATTTAGGCTGTTAGCCAAATTTTTGAAATTTTTGAAAAGTTCTTACAAACTGAAAAGTTGAAGAACTTAAGCCGTAGTGAAAACACTGGAAGTTGAGTTGATTTGTGAAACAACTTTCGGCTTTGTTCCTTTTCGGGGACGAAAAGTTTTAAGTAGGGGAGATTGTAATAACCCGGAAATTTTTATTTTGGCAATTTTAGCGAATTTTGATTATTTAAAATGAATTATTTTAAATAATAACGACTAGAAATTTATTTTGAATATAATTCGAACGTATATATTCGTTTGAATCGACGTTAGAATATAAATATTTATTTATATTTATAAAAGAAATTGAAAATGGCGCGGTAGTTTGATAATTCGATTTCAAACTTCAATTGAACATACCGGGTGCAAAATAATCCGGATTTTAGTGAAACCAAAAATAGTGGAATCTAATTGATGATATCTTCCCAACGAATCCGAAAAATCAAAATTTCATAGCGGGGATCAAAAGATATGTCCAGTTGAAAATTCTGAATAGTCGCTATGGAATTCAGGCCCTTAAAATGGAAATTTTGCAAACGACCTCGGATTTCGACGAAACCACTTTTGTTGGATCCGTGATGTCAAGTTATTGCTAAGTTTCAAATTTCATAATTTTTCGAATCAATATGTGAGCATGGCGCAGCTAAACGCGTTTGACCTGTTTCAGTTGAATTTAATCGACTGAAAAATGGCCATTTTTCAAACGGTCTCAGAATTTGACAAAACTAGTTTTTTTAGGACCGTATCGTCAATACGAAGCTAGAAAATATTTTTCTGGGATTTATAGAGTTAGTATGTGACCCTAGTGAATTGAAATGCGCGTTCAAATTTAATATATAGAGTTATATTTTGATTTTGACGAAAACTGATCGAAACGATCGAATCAGCTTACGATACATATCCAATTGTGTTCGGAATGGGGGTAATTAGCTATGGACGACAAGCGGTGGGTCTCGTTTCGAGGTGAAAATAAAAGGTTGCTTTTTGAAAAATAAAATGAATTAAATATAAAATATATATAGGCCCCTCCCCTTTTTGTTCTCCCCCAAATCATTTCAGAAGAAGAAAAAAAAAAAAGACAGATCTAGGAAACGCGCCGCACCACCACCCCCCTCCTCCTCCTGCCGCGTCGATCGAAACCCCCCTCCTCCTCCTGCCGCGTCGATCGAACCCACCACCCCCCTCCTCCTCCTGCCGCGTCGATCGAAACCACCACCCCCTCCTCCTCCTGCCGCGTCGATCGAAACCCCCCCTCCATCTGCCGCGTCGATCGAAACACCCCCCCTTTCCGCCGCCTGCAGCCCCACCCGCCGCCACCGTTCCGTCCATCTCCACCAAATCCGACTGAAACCCATCCTTCTTCTGATAAATAAAGTGATTTTATTTATTATTTTTAGTGTAGAAAATTATTATTTTTCCTATATGTTTTAGTGTAGAAAATTATTATTTTTCCTATATGTTTTAGTATAGAAAAATATGATTTTGATATTAGTAGACAATTAAAAATATAATTTTTATATGATAGGCGTTGGAAAAAAAATATTTTTTACATGATAGAAAGAATAAAAATTCGATTTTTATCATATGTGGAATATAGAAATATAATTTTTATATGAAGAAAAGGTTAAAAATATAATCTTTTATATTGTAGAGGTATAAAAATATAATCTTTTATATTGTAGAAGTATAAAAATATAATTTTTACATAGGCAAGCTTGTAAAAATATCATCTTTATAAATATAGCAAATTAAAGATCTGATTTTTATTGTATATATGTTGAAATAAAGAGGTGATTTTTATAGTGATGAAATAAAAATTAAGTCTTCATATTTGAAAAGGCAAGATTTTTATATATTGAATAGCAAAGTAAAAATTCGATTTTTATATATTGAATAGCAAAGTAAAAATTCGATTTTTATATATTGAATAACAAAGTAAAAAATTCGATTTTTACATATGTAGAGAATATGGGCAAAGAAAGTGACAAGAGGCAAGAACGGTGAAGATTTCTACATAAGAAGAGTCGTGGGATTGGATTAGCTAATCAGTGAGAACTTCTCACCTTTAATTTTTCTAGTTATAAATATATACTAGGATGCAGACGGTGTTTAGTAGCACCCGACACCCGTCGTCCACAGACCATGGACGGCTTGTATGCTTGTTTGTTTGATTTTGATGTGTAGTTGATTGTGTGATGTGATGTGAAATGAAATAAAATATTTATATAGTTAAAAATATTTTATAGTTAAAAATAGAATTTTTAACGTGTATATGAAAGGAAATAAAAATAAACAAATCGGACGATTTGTTTATATACACACATTTGACTGATATTGATTGGGATGATAAATTTTACACATCGCCCAACTGCACAAATAAAATCTGTGTTTGATTGTTTGAAACCCCACACGGGTATTGGGATGATATTTGACGTACACTAATCCCGATTGTTTAGTTGTATGTCGATCGATAGATTGACAGGCTGTTATAAGCGTTGAATATTTATATTTGATGCTTATACAGTGTAGAATGCACTTTGGATGATGGTTGATTATTCATCGTTGTTATGGTATACATGTGTTGTAGAAAATCCATAGAAATAAAATCTATGGTAATTGATTGGGCTTCATTCCAGTTTTGAATAGAAATATTTGAAAAAGAAATATTTGAAACAGAAATATTTGAAATAGAATATTTGAAAATAGAAATATATGAAGCCGTGTTGATTAGATTGACGCCATTTTGACGTGAACGATATTTATATCGATTATATTCGTTTTTATAATAAATATTGAAAAGAGCTTTCAAAATTGAATATTTTGAAATGAATTCGAATTGAAATTGAATAGTAATGAATTCGAATTGAAATTGAATTGAAAACGAACTGAAATTGAATTAGAAATCAATTTGAATTGAAATCAATTTGAAATGAATTTAAATCGAATTTATAAGGAAAAATTCCATTTTGATTTGAATTTAAAAAGAAGTTGAAACCGTTTTGAAAATGAATTTAAAACGATTTATAAAGCACGTTTTGAATGGAAATCGACGAAGTATATATTATATATATTATATATATAATATAATGGCCTGAATAGAACGCGCCGCGCCGCGGCAGTTCGATAATTTCGACCATTGACTTCGAATGGATATTGCGGGAGATCTGACCGTCGGATTCTCCTAAAACCGGAACCGTTGGGTTCGTATCGAAAAGAGCTTTCTAACGAATATTAGAAATTTGAAATCTAACGGTTGGATTTGGAATTATGTCCAAATCAAATTTGAAAAAGGTCGCTATAAGTGCAGTTCGATGGCCGTTGATGGAAATCGATTGTACGGGCCTTGATAAAATTATTAAAAATAGTAATAATTTGTGTAAAATCATAAGAAATGATTTGAGAAGAATTGGGATGAAAAACTCCATATTTGAAAAGATAAAAATAGATTTTTATCGAAATGAACTAGTTTTGAACTAGAATAGTAATTTATTTATTTTTAAAAATAAATAAAGTGAGTTTGAAAAGGGTTTTAAAAATAACCAGAATTTCCAATGATTGCATTGGAATGGATTTGAATCGAAATTGTCTTCGGAATATTTCGATGTTGGATTTCGTGATTATACAAATGTTGTTATGGAAATTTGAAAGATATAGATATGTATATCGTTATTTCCAATACGATATCTGTTGGTCGTAGAATTTGATATTGAATATAAGCCGATATATTTTCTATTCAGAGCCTTGTATTTAATATCAAATGTGATTTGGGTTTGTCGTGAATGGTGTTTTCATTAACACTGTTCTTAAGCCCAGTTGAGAAAAGATTAAATCTTTTTATTTAGATTTAATGAAGTGTACCAATTAAATAATATTTAATTGAATTGATATTGATTTTTGGGTTTATCGTGAACAGTGTTTTAAATAACACTTGTTCTTTAACCCGATAATTAATGAATGTGATTTTGGGTTTATTGTGGGTCGTGTTTTAAATAACACTTGTTCTTTAACCCAATAATTAATGGAATGTGATTTTGGGTTTATCGTGAACTGTGTTTTAAATGACACTGATTCTTTAACCCAGTTAAAGATTAAAACTAAGTGGAGTTTTAATGAATCTTTAATTAGATTGAAAAGATCGAGAATGGAGTATCACCAGTTTTGCTCCAGGCGATAGTTGAATCTTTAATTAGATTTGAGCGTGAAATGGTAATTGAATTTACCTATAACATCGTGGTGTTAGATATGAAGTATTACCAGTTTTACTTCATGGGGTGAATAGGTTGGGATTGGGAAATAAAATAAATGATTACTTCGGTGTGGTTCGCTAACGACTAGTTTGAATTGATATTCAAAAAGGAGATTAAAGAATAAATTTAAAGAATTTATCTTTGATAAAATTAATGGGAACCTTTCCCAAAATATAAGAATATTTGAATAAAAAGAATATTCTGAAGTGGAATGAGGCGTATGTTGTGTTTGTGTAACACTTTTATAACATATACGCGAGTTATTCAGAAAGACCGGGTTTATCCCATTCTGAATAACTGATTCGACGTGGTGTCAAAGATGAAGACGGTGGTTGAAGACCGGAGGTCTTCACATCGTCTGGATAATTACTCATGATCTTGATTGGGCAGTACACCCAAGAAGATGGAAACAGTTGGTGATCGTCCAGACGTACTTGGAGATCGATGGATATGCGGGGTACTAGGTGCCTCCGGTTTCGTTCAGACCCAGAACGAACTTGTAAATGGACTGTGTGTCTGACATTGGATTTTAGTCTGTGTGATTGATTTCTATTAAATATACATCTGTTTGGCGGCGGAGAATTTATTCTCTTGCTTAACGCCCTTCTCTGAGACGTACGAGCTCAGGGGTTATATGTTGATGGATATCAATCGCATGGAGTGAATTGCCTGTGTGGCATGCCTAAGTGGCAATTGATCAAGGCTTCTGTTGAAAAGCAAAGTCTTGTGGATGATGATCAAAGCAAGGCCTGTGTGGCATAGCTTTGTGTAACGTTGATTCGCGAGCCTCACACCCCCTTTGTGAACCAAAAACGGGAGAAGGATCCAGGGAGGGCATGCGTTTCTTTCTAGCTAGGGTGGTGTCCGTGGCCTACCAGCCCTGACATTTATATACTTTTCACCTGTGTGGTTGTTGCTGTTGCGAGGCGCCTCGGATATATCGGTCGATCCGGGACCGATGGAGTCATTGGACTCATTGACACCCCAAAGGGTGGGGAAACGCAGTGTTCAGGAATTTTAATCCACATCGGTGGACCAGCCCTGTGGGTCCCAAGGGTCACTCGAGCTCTGATCCTGAGACACGGGCTAGAGCGTCTCGAATCGGTAGAGGACTATCTTTTGCCTCGGTTCACAGATGGAAACCCAATTTCCAAATACGTGACTTTGCGATTTTGATTGTATAACCTATATATGGCGACATAGTGGTATGGGGCATTCATGCCGTCTATGATTGAAACTTATGATTTGAAATTGATTTCTTCACTTATAGCGATAATAAAAGATTTGTTTTCTTGGGAGGAAACCCGTTCCGTGTTATACGGCGTGGTCCCTTGAATTACTCTCTTTTAAAGTAATGTTTTAAATAACTGTTTTAGTTCTCACACTAGTTACATGACTGACCTGGAGTTTATTGTTTTAACCTAAACTCTGGGTGCCCCTATTTTCGACACGGGCAGCTAGTAGTTTTGGTTTTGCAGATTTATATTCACAGGATCCTGATTTACAGCTGGAACGATGCTCGGAAAGCTCTGTATCCGTGTATTACTTCTAGTTGTGTTTTGTATTATTTCCCGCTGCTATGTAAATTATTATAACCTCTGATATTTATCGAATGTGTAATATTTATTCATACTCTGTATATTCTTGTGTTTTGATGGAATTGTTGTAATAAAACAATGAAATGTTCTTCTGTTTGCGTTCTATTTTGTCGTGTTCTCAAAGCAATTCGTGCTTCCTTACTGGGGAAGTTACGGGTTACTACATTTGGTATCAGAGCTTTGGTTTACAGAGCTCGAGAACAAGACATGTTAAAACCATACGAAAGAATTCATCAGAAATTGGATTAGTAATATCCAATAAGAATTACTCGTTAGAGATGGGATCAGTAGTATCCTAGAACGAGCGTGAAGAGTATATTTTTGAAATGAAAACAGTATTGTTTTGAAAATTTAAACCATATGTTCGTATTTGAATATTTTATTTGTATTGAATTTGGACAATCCAGTATATAAAGGTTTTGCATATACGCGTCATGAACGTATATTCGAAGTTTCAATATACTGGATAGATATAGAATCACATTCTAGACACCCGGGGATAATTCTGGTGATGTGACTACATCATCAGTATTTATGTTCGTATTTCGAAAGTGTGATATCTATATATTTCCATTAGACTGGTGTGAGAACCAAAATATAGCTAGAATACATTGTTGTGAATTAGCATCAAAAATGTGATTTTTGTATATATATCAAAATTATGAATTTGAAACGATAGTTCACTAATTGATTGATGGTTGTGTTGTTTGTTTATTTGTTTGATAATTTTGAACCATTTAGCCTAATTGAAACGAATATTGAACTGTATTGAAAAATGAATACAAATGCATGCATATACATGTACTTACATTGAACAGGTCATAGCAAGGAGGCCAGAGCAGAGAATAAAATTGTATGCCCGACAAATAGGTACATGTTTATTGTATTTCTTGGGTTTAGATGATTTTATGAGCCGATTGGCTAGCCGCTTGGCTGTTTCTTTTTCTTTTTGGATTGATTAAGGCCATGGGAGGCTATTTGAAATATCCCAAAGTCCGCGGTGCAAGGGAGGTTATGGCGAAATTTTTCGAAAATTTAGGGTGTTAGCCAAATTTTTGAATTTTTTTGAAAGGTTCTTAGAAACTGAAAAGTTGAAGAACTTAAGCCGTAATGAAAATAATGGAAGTTGAGTTGGTTAGTTAAACAACTTTCAGCTTTGTTCCTTTTCGGAGATGAAAAGTTTTAAGTGGGGGAGATTGTAATAACCCGGAAATGCGAGCCAATTAAAAAAATTTATTTTGGCAATTTTAGTGAATTTTGAATATTTAAAATGAATTATTTTAAATAATATCGACGAGAAATTTATTTTGAATAGAAATAGAACGTATATATATTTATATAGATCATCGTTAAAATATAAATATTTATTTATAATTTTAAGAGGAATTGAAAATGGCGCGGTAGTTTGAAAATTCAATTTCAAACTTCAAATGAATGTATCGGGTGCAAAATAAACCGGATTTTAACGAAACCAAAAATATTAGAATCTATTGGAGAATATCTTTCCAATGAATCCAAAAAATCAAAATTTCATAGCGGGGATAAAAAGCTATGCCCAGTTGGAAATTCAGAATAGTCGCTATGGAAATTATACATGGCCCAAAAAGTCATATTTTGCATACTGATGAATCTGGATTCGAAACCACTTTCATTGAATTCAAAATGCCGTTTAGAACTCCGAAAAGTATAAGCTTCGATATATTCCGATATCCGGAATAGTGGCAATTGGCAGGAGCTTTTCGGTTATCAATACATAGCCCTTAAAAGGTTAAATTTTGCATATGAGCTCAGAATTCGACGAGATAAATTTTTATGGATTCATAATGACAAATCATTGTTGAGTTCCAAAGGGCGCGTCGAACGGAGTTAGTATGTGGTCGTGCAAGCTAAAACAGTTCAGAGTAAAACAGACAGTCATTTTACAAAGGAACATTATTGATACGACCTCAGAATTCGATTTCGTTTTTTTTCTGGATTCATATCGTCTAATAATGGTTAAATCCCAAAGGGCATGATTTTTGGAGTTAGCATGTGAGCGTGCAAGAAGATATGGTGCGCCAAAATCGCATTTTTAGAGCTTATCAAAACATTTTTGAAAATTTTAACGGACGGTCAAACGAACTCGGAGTTCAATGAAACTTGTTTCGTTGGACTCACCTTCACGTCTACTATCTTGTGTTCGAAATCCGTGGCGATTGGAGATCATTAGCGTTCAGGCGATACGGGAGAAACTAGCATATAATTTCCTCCTTCCTCTTTTTCTAATTCATTATTTCCTCCTTCCTCTTTTCTTCATTTTCCTCTTTAATGGTCACCGCCTCCTCCTTGCCGCCCCTCCTCCCGCTGCCACCGCCCACCGCCGCCGCTCCTCCTCCCCACCGGCCACCCTCCTCCTCCTCTTCTCTCTCCTCTTCTCTTTCACTCTCTCCCTTCACAAACCTAAACCCTAGGAGCCACCACCACCACCACGGGCCCCACTACCACCGCCTCCGCCCCTTAGTCACCTTCCTACCTCCAATCTGGTCCGGCGCCGCCCACCCCCAGCCCAGCTCCGACCGTGGGCCCCGGTGCACCCAAAAACTTATTTTCACCAAAAATCCCGTTTTGCAAATAACACCTTGTCACTATTTCGCCAATAACTCCCAAACCGTGCATTTTTAGCCAAAGTTCCTCTATACCAAAGTCGAATAGCACTCTCTCCTCTTCGATTTGGCTATATGGAAGTCACATTTCGGATTGCGGAGCTGTCCGGAAAACGCGTCCGAAGTTGACAGACCTGCTGCAGTTTTTGGCGATTTCCGGCGAATTGGTGCAGTTTTGGAAGAAAGTCCCCTAAACCAAAGTTGTCCGGAATGACGCGTTTAGGCTAGTGACCAGGTTTGGTGAAGTTTGGAGGCTGTATGCAAGTTCTAGAGCCAAAGAGGGGAATTCGAGTGCGGAGAACGACAAAAGCGAGCGCGGCGACAAAGATTTTCTACATTAGAAGAATCACGACGAACTGGTTTAGCTTATGGGTGAGAACTTCTCACTTTAAATCTTCTTTTCTAGTTATAAACATATATTAGGATGCAGACGGTGTTTAGTAGCACCCGACACCCGTCGTCCATAGACCATGGACGGCTTGTTTGTTTATTTGATTGTTTGGTGATTGATTTATTTGTTTGGTTGATTAATTGGATTGAATTTGTTTGGGATGTGAAATGAGATTGATTAAATTGGTATGTGTATGGAGTGGGCCATTATTAGACCGGGGATAAGGCTAGGCCTTGTCCCGTTTCTACTATCGTGTCGTTATGCCGCCGAAATTTTCTAAAATAAGTTAGAAAATTAAAAATATCATTTTATTAAATAAATGAACTGAATAGAATATTCATAGGTCGAATAGAATATTTTGGTCGTTAAAAATATAATTTTTAATGTGAATGTAAATAAATATTCAGTTACAAACCGGACGGTTTGTTAATGTACACTTATTTGAAGGACATTGATTGAGACGATAAATTTTACACATCGCCCAACTGCACAAATAATATTAAGTATTTGTGGATTGAAACCCCACACGGGTGTTGGGATGATATTTGGCGTACACTAATCCCAATTATTTAGTTGTATGTCGATCAATTGGTCGATAGACTGTGCAAGCGTTAATTATTTATATTTGATGCTTATGCAGTTGTGTGGTGCACTTGGATGATGGTTGATTATTTATCGTTGTTATTATATACATGTGTTGTATGGAATCCATATAATTAACATTATATGGTAATTGATTGGGCCTCATTCCAAATAGGAAAATAAAGAATATTATAAAATATAGATTCATGTGTTGACAGTACTCATTTGTTGAGATTAGTCATGTGTTGAAAGAAATATAGATTCATGTGTTAAACGAAATATTTTTAACAATAAAATTTACATTTTATCATATATAAAATTAAAATTAGAAACTAACTGGAAAGTAGATAAGATGAGTGGTCTCCTGGGCATTGATCTGATGTTGGTTTCGGCCTTCGAGGTTAATGCTTAGGGAATCGTACTCTTGCTAATTTACGGTTAGAGTTTGATTAAAAATTAAATGATAGAAATCATAATTTTATAAAATATATTAAATAACAAAAATAGTCACGTGTTGACAGTACTCATTTGTTGAGATTAGTCATGTGTTGAAAGAAATATAGATTCATGTGTTGAATAGAATAAATATTCATTTGTTGAATAGAATAACGAAATTATTGAAAAATATAAAGCCGTGTTGATTAGAGATGCGCTATTTTGATGGAACGATATTTATATCGATTATATTTGTTTTTATAATAATTATAGAAAAGAAAGTGATTTCAAAATATAACGTTTTGACAATATTATCATTTGTATATCGATGATGTGGAATATTCAATTTCGATTCGAAGTTGAATATGAAGTTGAAATCGTTTCGAAAACGAAATTAAAACGATTTATAAAATACGTTTTGAATTGAAATCGGCGAAATATATATAATATATACGTATTATATATATAATGGCCTGAATAGAACGCGCTGCGCCGCGGTAGTTCGTGAATTTCGACCATTGACTTCGAATGGATATTATAGGAGATCCGACCGTCGGATTCTCCTAAAACCGGAACTGTTGGGTTCGTACCGAAAAGAGATTTCTAAAGAATACAAGAGATTTGAAATCTGACAGTTGGATTTGGAGATACGTCCAATTCAATTTCAGAAAAGGTCGCTGTAAGTGCAGTTCGATGGCCGTTATTGGAAATCCACTGTACGGGCCTTGATAAAATTATTAATAATTTGTGTAAAATCATAATATATGATTTGAAAAGAACTAGGATGAAAAATTACACATTTGTAAAGATAAAAATAGATTTTATCGAAATGAACTTGTTTTGAACTAAAATTATAATTCTATTTATTTTTAAAAATAAATAAAGTGGATTTGAAATGGTTTTAAAAGTAACCAGAATTTCGAATAATTTAATTGGAATGGATTTGAATCGAAATTGTCTTTGGAATATTTCGATGTTGGATTTCGGGATGAAACAGATATTGTTATGGAAATTTGAAAGATATATTTATATCGTTATTTCCAATACGATAATTTTTTGTCGTAGAATTTGATATTGAATATAAGCCAATATATTTTCTATTCAGAGCCTTGTATTTAATATCAAACGTGATTTGGGTTTGTCGTGAATGGTGTCTTCATTAACACTGTTCTTGAACCCAGTTTAGAAAAGAATAAATCTTTTAATTAAGATTTAGTGAAATTGTCTAGTTAATTAATATTTAATTGGAATTAAATTGAAATTGATATTTGGGTTTATTGTGAACCGTGTTTTAAATGACATCGGTTCTTTAACCCAGTTAAAGATTAAAACTAAGTGGAGTTTTAATGAATCTGTAATTAGATTGAAATGTCAATTGATAATTTAAATTATCAAATTTGGAAAGTGAGCGAGAATGGAGTATCACCAGTATTGCTCCAAAGCGATAGTTAAATCTTTAATTAGATTTAAACATGAAATGGTAATTAATTTTACCGATAACACCGTGGTGTTAGATATGGAGTATTACCAGTTTTTCTTCATGGGATGAATAGGTTGGGATTGGGAAATAAAATAAATAATTACTTCGGTGTGGTTCGCTAATCCCGACTAGTTTGGAAAACCTTAACATGGTTTGGAATGACATCCAAAGGAAGATTAAAGAATAAATTTAAAAGAATTTATCTTTGATAAAATTAATGGGAACCTTTCCCTAAGAATGTGAAATTTAGAAACTAACTGTAGGTTAGCTAAGCAGAATGGTTTCTTGGGTATTGATCTAATGTTGGTTTCGGCCTTCGGGGTTAATATTTGGTGAATTGTTCTCTTTCCAAATTACGGTTAGTGACTAATGAATTGGAATGAGGCGTATGTTGTGTTTGTGTAACATTTTTTTATTATATACGTGGTTTATTCAGAAATGTCGGGTTCATACGCATTCTGAATAACCGATTCGACGATACGTCGAAGATGAAGACGGTGGTTGAAGACCGGAAGTCTTCACATCGTTTGGGTGATTACTGATGATCTTGATTGGGCTGTACACCCAAGATGAAGGAATAAGTTGGTGATCGTCCTGACGTACTTGGAGATCAATGGATATGCAAGGAAAGTGCCTCCGGTTTCGTTCAGACCCAGAACGAACTTGTAAATGGACTGTGTGTCTGACATTAGATTTTATTCTGTGTTGATTGATCTCTATTAAATATACATCTGTTTGGCGGCGGAGAATTTATTCTCTTGCTTAATGCCCTTCTCTGAGACGTACGAGCTCAGAGGTTGTATATCGATGGACATCAGTCGCATGGAGTTAATTTCCTGCGTGGCATGCCTAAGTGGCAGATAATCAAGGCTTCTGTTCAAAAGCATAGTCTTGTGGTCGATGATCAAATCACGGCCTACGTGGCCCAGCTTTGTGCATAGCATGGATTCGCGAGCATCACACCTCGGTATGAGTCAAAAACGGGATAAGGACTGCAGGGAGAGCACGACGTTTCTTTCTAGCTATGGGTGGTGTCAGTGCTTAAACTGGCTGACATTTATATATTTTTTTGCCTATGTGGTTGTTGGAATGAGGTGCCTCGATTTTAGGTCTGTTAGGACCAGGAAACATGTGTTCAGGAATAATTAATCCTCAAACGTAATGGAGGACCGGCCCTGAAGCATCTAAGGGTTACCAAGAGTGTGTAGTTCTGATACATTTGCTAGAGTGTCTCGAAGCGGAGAGGATCTTGCCCCTTGCCTCGACTCATGACGGAAATCTAATTTCCAATACGAGATATTTCTGTTATATTTGTAGAGCCTAGTATTGGCGACATGATAGATGGTACCCATGCTGCCTATGATTGATATTTATGATTGAAATAATTGTTTTGACACTATACACTTATAATAGTATCAAATTATTTGTTTTAAACGTACCAAGCATGTTTGGCTATTATAAGGGAAAACCCTATCCTCTGGCTTGCGTTGCATTGTGTGATGGGACCTGGGTCTTATAATAGCTTCTTTTTTCCAAAAACATTGCGTTGTTTTATTATATGCACTGATATTCTTGGGAGAAAACGCATTCCGTGTTATACGGCGTGGTCCCTTGAATTACTCTCTTTTAAAGTAATGTTTTAAATAACTGTTTTAGTTCTCACACCAGTCACATGACTGACCTGGAGTTTATTGTTTTAACCTAAACTCTGGGTGCCCCTATTTTCGACATGGGCAGCTAGTAGTTTTGGTTTGGCAGATTTATATTCACACGATCCTGATTTACAGCTGGAACGATGCTCAGAAAGCTCTGTATCCGTGTATTACTTCTAGTTGTGTTTTGTATTATTTCCCGCTGCTATGTAAATTATTGTAACCTCTGATATTTATCGAATGTGTAATATTTATTCATACTCTATATATTCTTGTATTCTGATGGAATTGTTGTAATAAAACAATGAATTGTTCTTCTGTTTGCGTTCTATTTTGTCGTGTTCTCAAAGCAATCCGTGCTTCCTTACCGGGGAAGTTACGGGTTACTACATTATAAAAAGGAATTTCAAAGTGGATATTGAATAGGAAAGGAAATATTTGTAAACCCAATAAAAAGGAAATATTTATTTAGAAAATAAATGGAATTATAAAGGAAATATTTATTTATGGAATAAATAGAATTATATAAAAGGAAATATTTATGAAATAAATATGATATTGAAAAGGGAAATATTTATATGAAATAAATAGGATATTGAAAAGGAAATATTTGGAAAATGAATAAAGTTTTATAAAAAGAGAATTTTACATTAGGAAGGTTTAGACCCGTGCTTCGCACACGGGTGTGACATGATATTGATTTAAAGTAAATATTTTGCAAATAAAATATTATAAAGGAATTTGGGGTTTGAACTAGGAATCTAAATGGAATTACTTAAATTAGAACTGACTGGAAATTAGTTGAATTGAATGGCTTTTTGGGTATCGATCTGATGTTGGGGCCTTCGGGTTAATACGTAGGGGATTGTTCTCTTACTAGTTTACAGTTAGAGACTGATAGAGGTGGGAAGATATTGATGCGTGAATCAGAAACGGAATTTTTTTTCCAAAGTTAATAACGTGTATTTTCTAAAATTAGAAAATAAGGATTTGATGAATATATGGAAACGAGAAATGGGGAAATGAATAAATGTTGATTAATGATTGATCGATAGAATTGCCATCTGGAAATAATATCGTTGTTTGCACATATGTTTTCCTTTGATAGGTAAATCACCGACTATCGAAGATTTTGACCATTTCCGTTGTCAATACGGAGAGACCGGCATCAGATATATTATCTGAAAACCATTCCGTATGGCATTAGCGTTGCGAATCAAATACGATGAAGATAATTGAAGATGGAGTTATGCAAGGGTTGTTCGGTAAATTCTAGGTGGAAATTGCCTAAGATGGATTTACAGAATAGTGCCTTCGGGTTGTCCAGTCCCAGGACAACTTAAATGGACGAATGCCTAACAGTGTATATCTGGTAGATCGTGTAACTTGATCGTTTCAAACGTATTTATGTTGGTGGCGGAGGAATTCGTTTCTCTTAGCTTATACCCATGGTATTTTTGGGGAAATCAATTTGTGATTTGACGGGTATGACGATTTGGCATTCATAGTGAATGAAGGAGTGAACTGTTAAAAGAAAGTTATAACCTCAACCCTCATCAAATGGGAAATGACATAAATTGGGCAAGCAGCATGGCTAAGTGGGTCGCACCCAAGTAGGATATATTGTCACCATCTAGAAAATATTCATATTTGTTACTTTTTTCAATTCTATATCTCCCGGGAACAGTTATGTTGGTATACCAACCGTAAGGTGATAATATATTCGGAACATTCAAGCGAAATGAATGGCCAGTCATATGTGGTCGAGTTACAAGATGTTCTTGTTAAACTCCAGTGTATCGCTTATAGAGTACACTCATCGGAAGGTGGTTCCACACCTTGTCAGAGTTGGAAATCCATTACCCAATAAGAGCCTGCGGTTTTGATTGTATATTATATATGTGGAACGTGAGATGAAAGCGTTTCCACTAGATTGTTATTTATTTGATTTAAACATTATTATAATATCAGAAGAGTATTGATTTTAAAGAGATGTTTTGGGTTATCGTAAGGTAAAAACCATCCGTGTTTATGTGTAGATCTGTAACAACCCGGAAAATATGAACCAATTTAAAAATTTTAAATTGGTTATTGTCAAAGAATTTAAACAATTGAAATAGAACATTTCAATAAAATAATGTATTGGAAATAGTGGGGCAGTTTGAAATTTTGAATTCAAACTTTGACTGGCTGTACCGGGTGGAAAATATAACAGATTTTAGTGAAACCAAAAATATTTAAATCTGTTTATGAATACCTTTCTAACGAATCTGAAAAATCGAAGTTTCATAGCAGGAGTCAAAAGTTATGGCCAAATGAATTTTCAGAAAGGTCGCTATACAGAATATAAGGCCCTTGAAAATAGACATTTTGCAAACGACCTCGGAATTCGACGAAACCACATTTTTTGGATCCGGGATGTCAAACTATTGCTAGGTTTCAAATTTGATAATTTTTGAAGCTAGTATGTGAGCGGGGCAAAAGAAAATGTGATTGGTCAATTTTTGTTAAAATGGGTCGACCAGAAAATGGCTTTTTTGCAAACAATATCAGAATTCGACGAAACTAGTTTTGTTGGGACTGTATCGTCAAAACATAGCTAGATTTATTTTTCTGGAATTTTTCGATTCAGTTTGTGGCCCTGGCAAATTGAAATATACGTTCAAATTAAATATTAAATGTTTTATACTTTAATTTGAAAAATAACTGACTGTAATAGTCGAATTGGCCAACGAAACATATCCCATTGTGTCCGGGATGGGGGTATTTAGCTAGGGGTGACAGTCGTTGGGTTGAAATTGTTGTTCGTTTGTTCAAAAGGATATTTTTGGAATTTAAAATTTAAATATAATGGGTCAAACCTCCTCTTTTCTCTCACTTCTGATTGACTGGTCAAACCCCTACCCGCGAACGACGGAAAATCCCTCAGATCTTCCAGGCTCGATCGCCGCCGCCACGTTCGTTTTCACCACCCCCCTCCAGTTAGCTTTTATGTTCATCTCTCCCTCCTCTATCAATTTATCCAACCCTCGTCAGATATAGTGTGATATTTGTGTCGAATTTCGTCGAGGAAGACGCCGCCTTTGGAGTGCCGCCGTGCGCCGCAGGGACCACAGAGTTCGCCCAAACCACCACCGATCGACTCGCCTCTCTTCCCTCTTCCACGTAGTATAATCCGATCCTTCCATAGTTGCATGGATTTTCTAAAAAATCCGAACCCTTGTTCGAACCACTTTGAAAGGTGAGACCTTTATTTTATCTGAACTTTGAAAAATAATATCTTTAACATGTGTTGATGAAATTCGATGAAACAGGAAACATCGGGACAGCAAGGAGGCTCTCTACCATCTAGCAGGGACCACGAATTTTTCTTATCTACCTATGATTTTTAGCACTTCAAAAACCAATGTGAGGAATCTAAATTAAATTGTGTGAATGAATTCGTGTTGTATAAATTATTTAAGCGAAGTGTAAATTATATATGCATTGTATACCTCACGTACATGTGTTGTATAAGTTATATTAGTGATGCATAAATTATACAAGCGTTGTATGAAACATATATGCTTTGAATTGTGTTGAAATGCAAGTGAAATATAGAAATTATATATATATATATATATATATATATATATAAACACTCCCCTCGTCCACAAACCATGGACGATATTTATTGCTTGTGATTGGCGTGAAAATATATAGTATGACGAATGGTTGAAAATAATTGTTTGTGGTTGATATTTTGGTTGAAAAATACCTTTGTGGTTGAAAAATACCCTCTTGTGGTTGAAACAAATTAGAATAGAATTGTGGAAATGAAAATAAAACATGTCGCCTGCGTGCGAACTAGATGCATGATTCCCCATTATCAAAAACCGCGAGGTTTTAAGGTAGAGCGAGGAGCCGTACTAGGGATGGTCCCAGTTTTAACTCTCCTGCCGTTATGCTGCCGAAATTTTCTGAAATATTAATGTGTTAGAATAGTTTTCATTTGTTGAAATTATTTTTATATATGTCTAAAGAATATTCATGTGTTGAATTGAAATTCATTCGTTGAATTGAAATTCATGTGTTGAATGTTATTCGTATTTTAAATAAATAGCTTTAACAACAAAAATCACATTTATATATATATATATATATATAAACTGTAATGAATATTCATGTGTTGAATTGAAATTCATTCGTTGAATTGAAATTCATGTGTTGAATGTTATTCGTATTTTAAATAAATAGCTTTAACAATAAAAATCACATTTTTATAAATACATACAAACTGTAAAGAATATTCATGTGTTGAATTGAAATTCATTCATGAATTGAAATTCATTCGTTGAATTGAAATTCATGTGTTGGATGTTATTCGTATTTTAAATAAATAGCTTTAACAATAAAAATCACATTTTTATTATATATACAAACTATAGAGAACATTCATGTGTTGAATTGAAATTCGTTCGTTGAATTGAAATTCGTTCGTTGAATTGAAATTCATGTGTTGAATGTTATTCGTATTTTAAATAAATCGATTAGGCAATAAAAATTACATTTTTATTGTGAATATGAAGTGTTAAATACATTCACGTGTTGAATAAATATTTCTGATGATAAAAATATTACTTTTATCATGTATACGCTTTGATAAAAATACACACGTGTTGAAATAAATATTAGTTCGCTAGAAATATTATTATTAGCTTTGTTCTGCATATATATACATGTGTCGAACAGGGAAAATGGATTAGCTGCAGAGTAAAGAAATTATTTGCGTGCCCGACAAATAGGTAAGCCTTGATGGGTTGGCTGCGAAATTTTATTTTTATATCAACTCCTGTGAATGCCATTGGATGCGGAGTGCTGGTTATTCTGTGTGTAATAATAAACATCGCCATAGGATAGTAACAATTAATTTTGAACTACACTACATGGCATACTTCTTGACGATAGACATACTTCATCATATTCCACATAAGCATTTGGAGCTTGTGTGACGAGGTTGAAGATTTACCATACGAGCGAGAGGCTTGTATGGCGATGATTATATATTACAGGTTGAACTGATGACTGATATGGACTATATATAATATAACGATAAATTGCAAGATTAATAAAAACCCCACACGGGTCTGGAGTTGACAATAATCACGTCTCTCTAGTCATTAGATACGACACATGGATTATTTATTCCCACACGGGACGAGGTGACGAGGATTTATCCTGTGGAGTAATTAAAAATACACGCTCCCTCAGGCTTGACAGGGTGACGAGAATTTATTCTCTAGAGTTATTATCTATACACGCTCCCCTGTAAACACCAGAATATATCACTATAAATATGTGTATGCTTTATATGATTTATTGGGTACCTAACACGGCCCAATAAATTTCCAAACCCCTTCCCGTACAAAGGAGGTTATGGCGAAATTTTTCGAAATATAAAGGCGTTAGTGAAATATTTGAAGTGAAAACGATATTGGAATTTTTCGAAATATAAAGGCGTTAGTGAAATATTTGAGGTGAAAATGATATTGAAATTAAAGAATGAACTATATTTATGTATATATATATATATATATAAATAGAATTGAAAGGAATCGAGGCCGTGCAGTTCGTGTTTTGAAATCGTAATTTGAATCGATTAGTACGAGAGATCCGACCATCGGATTTTCCCAAAACCGCAACCGTTGGGTTCACCTTGGAAATATATTTCCAATGGCACCAACTTTGTAAAAATCCAACGGTTGGATTGTCTGGAATGTTTAATTCAAATTTAGGGGAAAACAGCACCAGAATCGTTTATATTTATATATAAATATAATTAAATTGAATCGAATAACGACGCTGCAGTTCGTATTTTGAAACCGTAACTTCAAACGACTAGTGTGGAAAATCCGACCGTCGGATTTTCACGAAACTGGAACTGTTTGGTTCGCTTTGGGAATATCATCCCAGTGATATAGACTTTGTAGAAATCCTACGATTAGATTTCCCGATATGTGTAGAACAAATTTGGGGAAAAACAGCGCTAGTGCCAAGGCATGACCTGAAACGTCGTTAAATTAAATATGGCCATTTTTAAATAAATAAAAATGGCGAAAAATCATTATAAAATATTATAAGCGACATGGATTGGAAATAAACCAATTTTGCTTGACCTGCTTGATATTTGATGACTGTATGTGTTTGACATGAAAATAATACTAAAGAACTGAAATGTGAATGTCGAATAATGTAACCATGGAAAGAATTGATTTGAATTCTAATTATACGAAAATTATTTGAAAAGGCCGAGCTTACCCTCATTTCAAATAATTGATCGAACAATTCGAAGTTGAAAATACGAAGACGGTTCAAGACCGATGATCTGCGTATCATTTGGATGGACGCTGCTGAGGTTCTTGATTGGAGTAGCTACCGTGAAGGAACAGAAGTAGTAGCCGTCTGAACGTATGTGTTGATTGTACGGATATATGAGGAATATGGTGCCTCCGGTTTCGTTCAGACCCAGAACGGACTTGTAAATGGACTGTGTTTCTAACATTGGATTTTGTTCTATACTGATTGATCTCTGTTAAATATATATATCTGTTTGGCGGCGGAGAATTTATTCTTTTGCTTAACGCCCTTCTCTGAGACGTACGAGCTCAGAGGTTATATATCGATAGAAATCAGTCGTATGGAGTGGATTGCCTATGTGGCATGCCAAGATGCAGTGATCAAGGCTTCTGTTGCAAAGCAAAGTCTTGTGTTCGATGATCAAAGCACGGCCTGCGTGGCCTGGCTTTGTGTATAGCGTAGATTCGCGAGTCTCACACCTCGGTATGAGTTAAAAACGGGATAAGGACTGCAAGGAGAGCACGACGTTTCTTTCTAGCTAGCGATAGTGTCAGCGCTTAAACTGGTTGACATTTATATTATTTTTACCGATGTGGATGTTGGAATGAGGCGCCTCGATATTAGGTCTGTTAGGACCGGGAAACGTGTGCTCAGGAATAATTAATCCTCAAACGTAAGGGAGGACCGGCCCTGAAGATCCAAGGGTTACCCAGAGTGAGTAGTCCTGAGGCATTTGCTAGAGTGTCTCGAAGCGGAGAGGAGCTTGCCCCTTGCCTCGACTCATGACGGAAATCCAATTTCCAATACGAAATAACGGATTTGATTGTAGAACTAGTATGGCGACATAGTATATGGTAGTTATGTCGCCTATGATTGATATTTATGATGATATTCGTTTTTGAAACATATATGCACTAGTAATAATATCAAATGATTTTGCTTTACACGTATTAAGCATATTTGGCCATTATAAGGTAAAACTCTATCCTCCGGTTTGCGTTTCATTGTATGATCGGACTTTAGTCTTATAACGGCTACATTCTTTTTAAAATCATTGCGTTGTTTTAAATAATTTACTTTGTTTTAAATGCACCGACAATCACTCGAGTAAACCCATTCCGCGAAAGTGGCGTGGTCCTATGATTTTCCATATTATTGTTGTTTAACCAGTTAAGTAGATTTCTCATACTAGTCCCATGACTGCTTCGTTGTTTGTTTCACTTTGCAAACTCGGGTGCTCTTATTTTCACACGGGCAGCCTAGTTGACAGATGACAGGTTGTTTTGGCTTAGCACTGCAGGACGAGGTGCACTTTTGGCTTGATGGCGATGGATTAGATTTGTATTTTGGCTATTGTCTTTCCGCCTGTCTTATGTATATGATTCCGCCTATGGCGATGCAGACTCTTTTACTTCCAGTATTTATTATCGTATGTATATGTACCGCTTCAGGCGATGTAGACAGATACCCTTATTATGTCTCACTGTATGTATATATTCCGCCTATGGCGATGTTGACTGATCATTCCCCTTTTATTTACTAAGTTATATCCTACGTTGTGCTATTCTGATGTTGTTACATGTTATGATTCCGCTGCCATATCCATGCAAAATCATTTTATTTATTGTTTTTTCTATTATATGTACTCTGCTATGATGATTGATGTGTTATATTCCAATGATTATCCTTAATACCGTTCACACGGATTTTGGGATCATCACCGTTGGTATCAGAGCTTTGGTTAACCTTAGTTCTGGAATCTAACACATTAAACACCTCGTCAGAATAGAATCAGTAGTGTTCTAAGGCGAGTAGCTCATTAGAGATAGGATTAGAGATGTTCTAGAATGAGCTAAGCAGAATAGCAAAACAATTTGATCAGTACATCATTACCTTTCCCTATGTTCTCCTGCTTTATCATATATGGAAGTTATTATTTCTGTGAGCTTGCCTCTTTTCTTGCTTATACAGTACCTTACTTGATGGCTACGCGAGCAGCTGCAGCCAGAGGTGGCAGAGGAGGCCGAGCAGGCAGAGCTGGAGGACGGGGGAGTATCCTCGTAGCAGAAGAGGGTCCTATGATTCAGCCACTAGCACCACAGGACTTCGATCTTGATCGACTAGCAAAGAGGTACAGAAACCTCAGAGGTAAACCTTTCTCTGGCATTGGCACAGTGACAGAGGCTTTGGCATGGTTGAAGACATGCGAGAAGATTTTTACAGGCATGAGACTTGGAACCCACGACAAAGCAATTATGGGTGCTTGTCTCTTACAGGAGGAGGCCTTGTGGTGGGATGCCGTCACCTCTGAGGATGAGGAGGATACTGTTAGGACCTGGGAGGAGTTCAAGACCCTGTTCAAGGGAAAGTTCATCCCTGAGCAGGCATTAGAGCGGATGCGTGATCAGTTTGCTAATCTCTAGCAGGGAGACCGTTCTATTCAAGACTACCTCAACAAATTCACACAGCTTTCACGCTATGCTCCAGAGCTTATTTTGACATCCAAAGCAAAGAACAAGTGGTTCATATTGGGGCTGAAGCGTAAGTACCAGGACCGGGCCATGAGCAACATCAAACTCCCATTTTCAGAATTAGTAGAGATGGCCTGCAACTACGAAGATTTGGATGAGAGGAACTCCAACCTAGATCGCGCTAAAAGCCAAGCTAGAAACAAGCGCAAAGCTTCAGGAGATCAGCCGAGTCCAGCAATGCAGCAGCCGCTACTCAGCAATCTGGTAAGATACCCAAAGGAAGCTGCTACAACTGCGGAAAGAAGGGGCATTATTCAAATGTGTGCACCACCCCAAAGAGACTGAAGGCAAATCCAGAAAGCTCAAACTCGAACCCCCGCAGCTCAGTTGAATGCTACAATTGCCATCAGAAGGGGCACTATAGTAGGAATTGTCCTTTGAAGAAGAATGCACAGGTGGCACATGTTTATGATGGGGAGACCCCGCCAGCTATCACCGATGGATCAGGTAAACCCGACGTCTTGGGAGGTACCCTTACAATTAAAAATATTCCTGTTTCCGTACTTTTTGACACTGGTGCATCACGTAGCTTCATTTCTAGTAACACTGTTAGTAAGTTAAAGTTAAAAGTAAGAAGTCTAAAAGAACCAATTAAAGTTCAAAACCCGATAGGAGGCTCTCTCGTTCTCAGTTCGTATTGCAGAGTGCCTATCTCTTATTCTTGTAACAGGTTTCCCATCAGCTTAATCGTCATGAATTTCTCTGAATTCGATGTTATTCTCGATTTGGAATGGTTAACAAAATATAAGGCCGAAGTTAGATGTGCCGAAAGAATCATTAAAGTTAAAACAAAATTTGGTCATATCACTATACCATGTCTCGGTTCAGAAACTGATAGAAAAGAATTTTTGGTCTGCTTTGGAAGTTACTCCCACTTCATTAGAAAAGATATCGGTCGTTAAAAACTATGCGGATGTGTTTGAAGTAGTCGAATACTTACCCCCACAAAGAGAAATTGAGTTCAGAATAGATCTAATTCCGAACGCCCGACCAGTAGTACACCCAATTAGAAGAATGGCCCCGAAAGAAAAAGAAGAGTTAGGCAGCCAAACTCGAGAATTGCTTCGGAAAGGTCTGATCAGACCAAGCTTTTCAGATTGGGGAGCAGCAGTAGTGTTTGTCCCGAAATCAGACGGTACTCTACGACTTTGTGTTGATTGCCGAGATCCCAATAAGCAGACATTGAAGAATAAATATCCCTTGCCTCGAATAGATGATCTGTTAGATCAATTAAATGGGGCGAGAGTATTCTCCAAAATGGACCTAACTACAGGCTTCCACCAATTACGTATAGCCGAAGACTGTGTTCCTTTGACAGCCTTCAGGGGTCCCGATTTATTCTACGAATGGTTAGTAATGTCGTTCGGCTTGTGTAACGCTCCAGCATACTTCGTCGATCTTATGAACAGAGTGCTCCGTGGTGTCTTGAATAAATTTGTTCTGGTCTTCATCGATGACATTTTAATCCACTCCAAGTCAGAAGGCGAGCATGCAAAACATTTAGAACAAGTGCTGGTAATTCTGAGGAGAAATGTCTTGAAAGCTAAATTTTCTAAGTGTATCTTCTGGCAGGATGAAGTTAAGTTCCTTGGCCATGTCGTATCAAAAGAAGGGATTGCTGTAGATCCAAGCAAAATTACAGCGATTCAGGACTCGAAACAGCCTACTACCCCCACAGAATTTCGAAGTTTCCTTGGATTGGCTAGTTACTTGGAAATTCGTTAAGGATTTTTCGAAGATATCTGGTGTATTAACAAAGCTTACAAAGAAGCATGAAAAATTCAAATGGACTCCCGAATGTGAAGAAGCTTTCCAGGAGCTAAAACTGACAACTGCTCCAGTATTAACCATTATAGAAGGTAACCAGGACTTGACTGTATGGACAGATGCTTCTATTAGAGGGCTTGGCGCAGTATTAATGCAAAAAGGCCAGGTGGTCGCTTATGCTAGCCGTCAGCTGAAGCCGCATGAAAGGAACTATGCAACTCATGATCTTGAGTTGTTAGCTATCGTATTTGCTTTGAGAATCTGGAGGCATTATCTATTGGGCGAGAAGTTCGAACTATTTACCGATCATCAATCATTGAAGTATCTATTCACTCAGAAAGATCTGAACTTGAGACAACAGTGTTGGTTAGAATTCCTTGCAGCATACGATTTTGAGATTCTATACACTCCAGGGAAAGCCAATGTTGTAGCAGATGCGCTCAGTAGAAAGAATGAAATCATCGCCAGCTTTATCATTACATCTTCGTTGATTGACAAGATTTCGGTCCTTCAGAAAGACGATGAATTTATTCAGAGAATCAGTCAGAGAGTCAAGGGAGGTGAATCCACAAGTTTCCAGCTCGATGACAATGGAGTTCTTAGATTAAAGGGCAGAATTTGCATCCCAAATCTTCCATAGCTTCGAAAGGAAATACTTGATGAACGTCATAAGTCCAAACTGAGCATCCATCCAGGGGTGATCAAAATGTACAATGATATCAAGCGCACATTCTGGTGGAGATCAATGAAAAGAGATATTTCATTATATGTTAGCAGATGCTCCACTTGTCAGCTAGTCAAGAGTGATCAGCAGAAATTGGCGGGATTATTACAACCATTAGATATCCCAGGATGGAAATGGGAGCAAATTTCCATGGACTTCATTGATGTTTTGCCTAGAACTAAGAAAGGAAACGACAGTATTTGGGTGATCGTAGATCGCTTCACGAAGACTGCCCATTTCATACCTGTCAGATCCAGCAGAACGGCTCAAAGTTTAGCACAGATTTACTTCAAAGAAATAGTTAAACTACATGGAGTGCTGCTCAGTATAGTCAGTGATAGAGATTCACTATTTACTAGCAAATTCTGGGAAGCATTCCAGACTGAATTGGGAACCAAATTGAATTTAAGCATCGCTTATCACCCTCAGACAGATGGCCAAACTGAGCGGGTGAATAGAATTCTAGAAGTTTTAGTACGGGCTTGCATTATTGATTTTGGCGGGTCATGGGAGGATCACTTACATTTGGCCGAATTCTCTTGTAACAATAGCTATCAAGCAAGTTTGGGAATGTTGCCATTTGAAGCATTATATGGTAGACCGTGCAGATCTCCCGCATGTTGGGTAGAACCTGGCAACAGACTTGTGTTGGGGCCCGATATGATTCGAGAAGCATCAGATAAAGTCGATTTCATCAAGAAGCGATTGAAAACCACACAAAGCCGACAGAAAAGTCATGCTGATGCAAGAAGAAGAGATTTATCATTTGCCGTTAGCGATTATGTTTATTTAAGAGTTTCTCCGATGAGGGGAGTAATCAGATTTGGCAAAACTGGGAATTTGGCACCGAGATTTATTGTTCCCTTTCCTATACTTGAACGAATTGGAACTCTTGCTTATAGGGTTTCATTACCTGATTGTTTGCCTAGAGTGCATGATGTGTTCCACGTGTCTCAACTCAGAAAACATGTGCATGATCCGGATCTTGTTGTAGAAGAAGCAGCACAACAGGACTTGGAAATTACTCCAGAATTAGCAGTCAAGAGAGAGCCATTGAAGATCGTTGGCAAAGAAACTAGAGAGCTAAGGAGCAAAAAGATTCATTTAGTTAAAGTGCAGTGGAGTAGTGATCATAGAGACTGTACTTGGGAGACAAAGGAAAGCATTAAGCAAGCCTACCCCAAATGCAGAGTGGACATCTCTGACTAACTCCGGTGCAAGGTACCTTTACAATACTTTGCATTTACATTTTGTTTCCTACTATACTGTTGTTTCCTTTCCGGGGACGAAAAGTTTTAAGTGGGGGAGATTGTAACAACCCGGAAAATGTGAACCAATTTAAAAATTTTTAACTGGTTATTGTCAAAGAATTTAAACAATTGAAATAGAACATTTCAATAAAATAATGTATTGGAAATAGTGGGGCAGTTTGAAATTTTGAATTCAAACTTTGACTAGCTGTACCGGGTGGAATATATAACAGATTTTAGTGAAACCAAAAATATTTAAATCTGTTTATGAATACTTTCTAACGAATCTGAAAAATCGAAGTTTCATAGCAGGAGTCAAAAGTTATGGCCAAATGAATTTTCAGAAAGGTCGCTATATAGAATATATGGCCCTTGAAAATAGACATTTTGCAAACGACCTCGGAATTCGACGAAACCGCTTTTGTTGGATCCGGGATGTCAAACTATTGCTAGGTTTCCAATTTCATAATTTTTGAAGCTAGTATGTGAGCGGGGCAAAAGAAAATGTGATTGGCCAATTTCTGTTAAAATGGGTCGACCAGAAAATGGCTTTTTTGCAAACGATCTCAGAATTCGACGAAACTAGTTTTGTTGGGACTGTATCGTCAAAATATAGCTAGATTTATTTTTCTGGAATTTTTCGATTCAGTTTGTGGCCCTGGCAAATTGAAATGTACATTCAAATTGAATATTAGATGTTTTATACTTTAATTTGAAAAATAACTGACTGTAATAGTCGAATTGGCCAACGAAACATATCCCATTGTGCCCGGGATGGGGGTATTTAGCTAGGGGCGACAGTCGTTGGGTTGAAATTGGTGTTCGTTTGTTCAAAAGGATATTTTGGAATTTAAAATTTAAATATAATGGGTAAAACCCCCTCTTTTCTCTCACTTCTGATTGACTGGTCAAACCCCTATCCACGAACAACGGAAAAGCCCTCAGATCTTCCAGACCCGATCGCCGCCGCCACGTTCGTTTTCACTGCCCCCTCCAGTTAGCTTTTCTGTTCATCTCTCCCTCCTCTATCAATCCATCCAACCCTCGTTAGATATAGTGTGATATTTTTGTCGAATTTCGTCGAGGAAGACGCCGCCTTTGGAGCGTCGCCGTGCGCCGCAGGGACCTCCAAGTTCGCCCAAACAACCATCGATCGACTCGCCTCTCTTCCCTCTTCCACGTAGTATAATCCGATCCTTCCATAGTTGCACGGATTTTCTGAAAAATCCGAACCCTAGTACGAACCACTTTGAAAGGTGAGACCTTTATTTTATCTGAACTTTGAAAAATAATATCTTTATCATGTGTTGATGAAATTCGATGAAATAGGAAACATCGGGACCGCAAGGAGGCTCTCTACCATCTAGCAGAGACCGTGGATTTTTCTGATCTACCTACGATTTTTATCACTTCAAAAACCAATGTGAGGAATCTAAATTAAATTGTGTGAATGAATTCGTATTGTATAAATTATATAAGCGAAGTGTAAATTATATACGCATTGTATACCTCATGTACATGTGTTGTATAAGTTATATTAGCGATGTATAAATTATACAAGCGTTGTATGAAACATATATGCTTTGAATTGTGTTGAAATGCAAGTGAAATATAGAAATAATATATATATATATATATACTCCCCTCGTCCACAAACCATGGACGATATTTATTGCTTGTGATTGGCGTGAAAATATATAGTATGACGAATGGTTGAAAATAATTGTTTGTGGTTGATATTGTGGTTGAAAAATACCTTTGTGGTTGAAAAATACCCTCTTGTGGTTGAAACAAATTAGAATAGAATTGTGGAAATGAAAATAAAACATGCCGCCTGCGTGCGAACTAGATGCATGATTCCCCATTGTCAAAAACCGCGAGTTTTAAGGTAGAGCGAGGAGCCGTACTAGGGACGGTCCCGGTTTTAACTACCCTACCGTTATGCTACCAAAATTTTCTGAAATATTAATGTGTTAGAATAATTTTCATTTGTTGAAATTATTTTTATATATGTTGAAAGAAAATTCATGTGTTGAATTGAAATTCATGTGTTGAATTGAAATTTATGTGTTGAATGTTATTCGTATTTTAAATAAATAGCTTTAACAACAAAAATCACATTTTTATATATATACAAACTGTAAAGAATATTCATGTGTGGAATTGAAATTCATTCGTTGAATTGAAATTCATGTGTTGAATGTTATTCGTATTTTAAATAAATAGCTTTAACAATAAAAAACACATTTTTATAAATATATACAAACTGTAAAGAATATTCATGTGTTGAATTGAAATTCATTCGTTGAATTGAAATTCATGTGTTGAATGTTATTCGTATTTTAAATAAATAGCTTTAACAATAAAAATCACATTTTTATTATATATACAAACTATAGAGAACATTCATGTGTTGAATTGAAATTCATTCGTTGAATTGAAATTCATGTGTTGAATGTTATTCGTATTTAAAATAAATCGATTAGACAATAAAAATTACATTTTTATTGTGAATATGAAGTGTTAAAAAATTCACGTGTTGAATAAATATTTCTGATGATAAAAATATTATTTTTATCATGTATACGCTTTGATAAAAATACACACGTGTTGAAATAAATATTAGTTCGCTAGAAATATTATTATTAGCTTTGTTCTGCATATATATACATGTGTCGAACAGGGAAAATGGATTAGCCGCAGAGTAAAGAAATTATTTGCGTGCCCGACAAATAGGTAATCCTTGATGAGTTGGCTGCGAAATTTTATTTTTATATCAACTCCTGTGAATGCCATTGGATGCGGAGTGCTGGTTATTCTGTGTGTAATAATAAACATCGCCATAGGATAGTAACAATTAATTTTGAACTACACTACATGGCATACTTCTTGACGATAGGCATACTACATCATATTCCACATAAGCATTTGGAGCTTGTGTGACGAGGTTGAAGATTTACCGTACGAGCGAGAGGCTTGTATGGTGATGATTATATATTATAGGTTGAACTGATGACGGATATGGACTATATAAAATATAACGATAAATTGCCAGATTAATAAAAACCCCACACGGGTCTGGAGTTGACAATAATCACGTCTCTCTAGTCATTAGATACGGCACATGGTTTATTTATTCCCACATGGGACGAGGTGGCGAGGATTTATCCTCTGGAGTAATTAAAAATACACGCTCCCTCAGTCATGACAGGGTGACGAAAATTTATTCTCTAGAGTTATTATCTATACACGCTCCCCTGTAAACACCAGAATATATCACTATAAATATGTGTATGCTTTATAGGATTTATTGGGTACCTAACACGGCCGAGTAAATTTCCAAACCCCTTCCCGTACAAAGGAGGCTATGGCGAAATTTTTCGAAATATAAAGGCGTTAGTGAAATATTTGAAGTGAAAACGATATTGGAATTTTTCGAAATATAAAGGCATTAGTGAAATATTTGAGGTGAAAACGATATTGAAATTAAAGAATGAACTATATTTATATATATATATAAAAATATAAATAGAATTGAAAGGAATCGAGGCCGTGCGGTTCGTGTTTTGAAATCATAATTTGAATCGATTAGTACGAGAGATCCGACCATCGGATTTTCCCGAAACCGCAACCGTTGGGTTCACCTTGGAAATATCTTTCCAACGGCACCAACTTTGTAAAAATCCAACGGTTGGATTGTATGGAATGTTTAATTCAAATTTGGGGAAAAACAGAGCCAAAATCGTTTATATTTATATATAAATATAAATATAATTAAATTGAATCGAATAACGACACTGCATTTCGTATTTTGAAACCGTAACTTCAAACGACTAGTGTGGAAAATCCGACCGTCGGATTTTCACGAATCTGGAACCATTTGGTTCGCTTTGGGAATATCTTCCCAGTGATATATACTTTGTAGAAATCCTACGATTAGATTTCCCGATATGTGTAAAACCAATTTGGGGAAAAACAACGCCAGTGCCACGGCATGACCTGAAACGTCGTTAAATTAAATATGGCCATTTTTAAATAAATAAAAATGGCGAAAAATCGTTATAAAATATTATAAGCGACATGGATTGGAAATAAACCAATTTTGCTTGACCTTCTTGATATTTGATGGCTGTATGTGTTTGATATGAAAATAATACTAAAGAACTAAAATGTGAATGTCGAATAATATAACCATGGAAAGAATTGATTTGAATTCTAATTATACGAGAATTATTTGAAAAGGCCGAGCTAACCCTCATTTCAAATAATTGATCAAACGATTCGAAGTTGAAAATACGAAGACGGTTCAAGACCGACGATCTTCGTATCATTTGGATGGGCGCTGCTGAGGGTCCAAATTGGAGTAGCTACCGTGAAGGAACGGAAGTAATAGCCGTCTGAACGTATGTGTTGATTGTACGGATATACGAGGAATATGGTGCCTCCGGTTTCGTTCAGACCCAGAACGGACTTGTAAATGGACCGTGTGTCTGACATTGGATTTTGTTCTATACTGATTGATCTCTTTTAAATATATATCTTTTTGGCGGAGGAGAATTTATTCTTTTGCTTAACGCCCTTCTCTGATACGTACGAGCTCAGAGGTTATATATCGATAGAAATCAGTCGTATGGAGTGGATTTCCTACGTGGTATGCCAAGATGCTGTGATCAAGGCTTCTGTTGCAAAGCAAAGTCTTGTGTTCGATGATCAAAGCACGGCCTGCGTGGCCTGGCTTTGTGTATAGCGTGGATTCGCGAGCCTCACACCTCGGTATGAGTTAAAAACGGGAAAAGGACTGCAGGGAGAGCACGACCATTCTTTCTAGCTAGCGGTAGTGTCAGCGCTTAAACTGGCTGACATTTATATTATTTTTACCGATGTGGATGTTGGAATGAGGCGCCTCGATATTAGGTCAGTTAGGACCGGGAAACGTGTGCTCAGGAATAATTAATCCTCAAACGTAAGGGAGGACCGGCCTTGAAGATCCAAGGGTTACCCAGAGTGTGTAGTCTTGAGGCATTTGCTATAGTGTCTCGAAGTGGAGAGGAGCTTGCCCCTTGCCTCGACTCATGACAGAAATCCCATTTCCAATACGAAATAACGGATTTGACTGTAGAACTAGTATGGCGACATAGTATATGGTAGCTATGCCACCTATGATTGATATTTATGATGATATTCGTTTTTGAAACATATATGCACTAGTAATAATATCAAATGATTTTGCTTTACACGTATTAAGCATATTTGGCCATTATAAGGTAAAACTCTATCCTCCGGTTTGCGTTGCATTGTATGATGGGACTTGAGTCTTATAACGGCTACATTCTTTTTAAAAGCATTGCGTTGTTTTAAAGAATTTAATTTGTTTTAAATGCACCGGCAATCACTGGAGTAAACCCATTCCGCGAAAGTGGCGTGGTCCTATGATTTGCCTATATTACTGTTGTTTAACCAGTTATGTTGATTTCTCATACCAGTCCCATGACTGACTCGTTGTTTGTTTCACTTTGCAAACTCGGGTGCCCTTATTTTCACACGGACAGCCTAGTTGACAGATGACAGGTTGTTTTGGCTTAGCACTGCAGGACGAGGTGCACTTTTGGCTTGATGGCGATGGATTAGATTTGTATTTTGGCTATTGACTTTCCGCTTGTCTTATGTATATGATTCCGCCTATGGCGATGCAGACTGTTTTACTTCCAGTATTTATTATCGTATGTGTATGTACCGCCTCAGGCGATGTAGACTGATACCCTTATTACGTCTCACTGTATGTATATATTCTGCTTATGGCGATGTTGACTGATCATTCCACTTTTATTTACTAAGTTATATCCTACGTTGTGCTATTCTGCTGTTGTTACATGTTATGATTCTGCTGCCATATCCATGTGAAATTATTCTATTTATTGTTTTTGCTATTATCTGTACTCTGCTATGATGATTGATGTGTTATATTCCAATGATTATCCTTAATACCGTCACACGAATTTTGGGATCGTCACAAGATCGGTCTTACGATTATCATTTCTTTAGAAACGATTTTAAAAGTTAAACAAATGATTAGAGTCTACTCACGCCAGTCACATGACTGAACCAGTGTTTATTTTGTTTTGTTTCCCCTAAACTCTTGGGTGCCCAATTTTGTATGGGCAGTCAAGTAGTCGGGATTTTACCGATATTTGAAGAGCTGGAGCAGGAGGCTTCAAGATCATATAGATTTTTATTTCCACTGTGTTGTAAGTGTTATACTCTGATAATGGTATTGTATATAGATACTGTTTTATTTCAAAGTTATGTTATGAAATATATTTATTCGTTCCGCTGTGAGATTCGTGTTTACTCTGATGCTGTATGTTCTTCTTCTTCTATTCTAAGTTTCTATCTTATCTATTCTCGCCCTCTAATTTCTTTCATGGACTATCTGGTATTTCCGATGCTTGAATAGTCAGCATTGAGTTTATGTCGGTTACTCAGGATCGCGAAAACCTGGGTCGTTACAGTGGTATCAGAGCTGAAGGTTAAGTGATTACCTTGGCTCTGTGGCGTAACTCGATAGAGATGGGGTCAGTATTACCCTAGATTGAGTTGAGCATATATATAAGAGTGAACATATTTGTAGATTTTGTAAAAATGATTTTATATTGTGTAGATTCATTGGTTGAGTAATTTATGAATTTTGGTCAACCAGTTTGATCCACTGTATCGGTAGGGGTTTATAAACACTCGAATATGATGAACCAACACAGTATATTTTGAAAAAGGGTAAATGAAATAATTTTACCCAAATTATATTTTGATATAAAGGATTTATATTGGAATGAGTATAGTATATTGGACGTGTTGGTTGTTATTACAATCGTATAATTGAGTAGGTTATATATATATATATAACCAAATAAAATTTGTATAAGTATTACGAAGTGAATTAAATCTGAAATTTAAATCAGAATTGAAATTAAAACTCTAGAAATTTGAATAAGTGTTTGTTAATGAATATGGATTAAATATATGAGAATTTTAAAATCATGGGAGATTTTAAATTGTTTTACAAGCATTGTGAATGGTATTTTGAAATGTATTTCAAAATGGAAGTGTTTAGAGATGGTTTTGAAAGTGATATAGAATTAAACTCACTTCGATCGCTGGAAAATAGATTCCGATGATGACAGCTGCATCATCGGTGTTCATTTTCGAGTTGCTCAGTGGCGGATTACTACCAAGGATTTTGTTTTTGAATTGTTTTGTGAAAAACAAGTTGTTTTGAACCCTGAAAGGGGATATCTGGTTTTAGAAAATCTAAACTGTTTGAAAATCCCTAGGGAGGATTGGGTGAATTAAAACAAATTAAATTAAAATTTGTAAAAGCAAATGGAAATAGAAATTGAATTGAGACCAGTTAAGTGGAAAATGAATTGAAATAGATAATATCGAATAAAATTGGATTGGGAGATGGGAATCTGAAATGATATTGGATTGATAAGTTAAGCGTTGGAATCAGGAATAGAACTCGAGTTTGAAATATAATTTGACTTAGATATAAGCGAATAGCTGTGTTGAACAGATATTGATTGGAAATTGGTTGAGATGACATTGGTATATGCAGAATTGGTAACAGACGGAAAGGATATAATTATATGCCCGACCAAAAAGGTACACGTTTATATTCATATGAGTTTGATGAGTATGAGCCGATTGGTCAAGCCTTTTGGCATTTTGATTTTCTTTTGGGTTGAAGAAGGCCTAGAGAGGCGAGTTGGAGTTTGAGCTATTGACCAAGACAAAGGAGGTGCTGGCAAAATTTTTCAAAAAGTTAAGGTGTTAGAAATTTTTTAGGATTTTTGAAAATTTTCGTTAGTAGGAATGAATAAATATTTAATTTAAATTAGTTCAGTTGAAACTGAAGTTAAGAAGTGAATAAATAGAATTTTACCAATTAATAGGGTTTGTTTTCTAGCTTAACAATTTCGAGGACGAAATTATTTTAAGGGGGGAAGAATGTAATATCCCGTATTTTTTTATGATATAATAATTAATTTATTTAATTATTTAATTAGTGATTTAGAGAATTAAAGGGTTGTTTAATTAAATAACATTGAATATTTAATTAATTTAAATAATAGAATAATATATTTAATTCCGAGATAGTCGGAAATAGTGAATTGACAATATAATGTGAACTGGACAATTTAAAATATTTAATTCAGCTTAGAATTTGAATTAGAATAACGAATATATTATTTGAATGACAGTTGAATGTATAATTTATATTATAATTATAATCGAGCTCGAAATGGCGCGGCAGCTTGCTATTTAGATATTCGAACTTTAAATGAATATACAGAATCTGTTTTAAATCGGATTTCTGTGAAACAAGAAACGTTTGGAGCTGGTGAAGTATATTTTTCTAATGGAAGAGATAAATCGGGATTTTGTCGTGTAGATTTTGATTTCTGTCCAAATCAAATTTTCAAATAATCGCTATGGAATTCCTTTACAATTTATAACGATTTATAAAAGGAATTTCATTATAAATCGAATATCGATTTAATCAGGATTTGAAATATCAAGTTAGAAATTCATAGAGGATTATTCTAGGGCTGTATGATATTGTATTGTGAATATATATACGATAATATAAATTTATTCATATTTAATTTAATTATTTTTAGATATATATATATATACATATATATATATATTTAAATGGGTTATTTAGAGCTTTAAAAATAGCCAATTTTGCAAACGACCTTCGTTTCGACGAAACTAATTTTGTTGGATCTGGAATATTAGATTATTGTTAGATTCCAATTTTCGTGATTTTTGGAATCAGTATGTAGCCGTACGGGATTTTAATCTGAAAAACAGACGATAATCTGACTTTAAAAATACTCTGTGTTAGCATATGGACTCGGAATTTGACGAAACCAGTTTCGATGGGTCCATAATGTCGAACTGTAGCTGCATGTCCATTTTCATGAAAATTAGATACTATATGTGATCATAGGAATTTTTAACAATGAATGTAGATAGTGTTA
Source organism: Allium sativum (assembly GCA_030737875.1). Taxonomy (NCBI): domain Eukaryota; kingdom Viridiplantae; phylum Streptophyta; class Magnoliopsida; order Asparagales; family Amaryllidaceae; genus Allium; species Allium sativum. Next base: position 503,800,690 of record CM060922.1, on the reverse strand, counting down.
TGGTAAATATTAATATAAAATTCGAATATTAAAATATTCCCATAAATAAACCTTAACACCTTCTAACCTTAACTACTTTTCTTCCTCCGGTCAAACACAATTCACGCCGCAGTTTTCTTTCATAACTAAAACGTTAATTGTAAAATCCACAAGAATTCAAATAAAAAGTTAAAAATCTAAATACATATATATTCAGATTCACATAAGCATGTTCTTCATTTTGGTATGATTTTTATGGTGTTCGATGTCTGTTGGGTTGATGTCGTGGTTACATAGTGGGTTTAGGGTTGAGAATTTGGGCGTGTGTGTGCATCGATTTGGATTATTAAGATTATATTTGGGTTGATGGGTAGAATCCGCACTTACATGCATAATTTTGAAGGGTGCGATGGAGTATTTGGTTCCGCGACTTCATACTGTCACGAGTTGATGGGTGTGCGATGCTTTCAAGATGGAGTTATTGAGTTGAACATTTTGGTGATGAGGTTGAAGCTTGTGTGAAGGGAAGAGTGGTGGTAGTGGTCTCGTTGAAGTCGGTGAAGAAACAGAGAAGGAGGTGGAGTATTAGTTGGTTTGAAACGAGGAGGAGCAGGGTATTTTCTGTGAATGGGGAAGACAGGTAAGCAACTTGTGGGTTTGGAGTTTAAGGTGTTGGGTAGGGATAAATATAACGGTGAGGCCCAATATGAATTAATTATTTAAGTTAGTATTTAATTTAAAAACGTATAAATCTGTAAACCCCATATCTTATGCATACATTATCGAAATTCAGAAGGGCAGGATCCGTTAGAATCGTATGGACGGACACTACCCAATGGAACCGACTAGGAGTGGATTGGAGCTCGTTACATTTTATAGTGAAATAAATTGTCCGTCTGAATCAAAGACAGTTTATCGTTATTTAACGATGATCGTCCAATGTGAGTAAAACTCACCAACTGTACCAGTTCATATTTTTATAACGTATTTTTAGAACTGATAAATGGTGATTGATTACTGTGTGTTAAATGTTTGGTTGAACTGCTAATTGATTGGTTGAGAATATCGATATAGTCAAATATATATATCGTTAATCAGATATTGATTCTGTTATCAGAATATTTCATATTGAAATGAAATTGATGTGAATTATATTGTGTAAAATCTGTGGATGCAGGGAAATAGGTTAGAGGAATCCAACTGGATTCCTTAATATTTATTTTACTGTTTTTCATATATTGTAATATATGATGTGATATAAAATCTGTTGTTGATTATGTGTGTTTGAATGATATCGATCATTGTTATTTGGTATTTTAAATACCATATATAATACTAGAATTAAAATGGGAATTTTCAATGTGTATGTTGAAAATAAAATATATTTATATAAAATCAAATGATTTTATAAAAAGGAATTTCAAAGTGGATATTGAATAGGAAAGGAAATATTTGTAAAACCAATATAAAAGGAAATATTTATTTAGAAAATAAATGGAATTATAAAAGAAATATTTATTTATGGAATAAATAGAATTATATAAAAGGAAATATTTATGAAATAAATATGATATTGAAAACGGAAATATTTATATGAAATAAATAGGATATTGAAAAGGAAATATTTGGAAAATGAATAGAGTTTTATAAAAAGAGAATTTTACATTAGGAAGGTTTAGACGCGTGCTTCGCACACGGGTCTAACATGATATTGATTTAAAGTAAATATTTTGCAAATAAAATATTATAAAGGAATTTGGGGTTTGAATTTGGAATTTAGAAGGAATTACTAAAATTATAACTGATTGGAAATTAGTTGAATTGAATGACTTTCTAGGTATCGATCTGATGTTAGTTTCGGCCTTCGGGGTTAAACGTAGGGGATTGTTCTCTTACTAGTTTACAGTTAGAGACCGATAGAGGTGGGAAGATATTGATGCGTGAATCAGAAATGGAAACGTTTTCCAAAGTTAATAACGTATATTTTCTAAAATTAAAAAATAAGGATTTGATGAACATATGGAAACCAAAAATGGGGAAATGAATAAATGTTGATTGATGATTGATCGATAGAATTTCCATATGGAAATAATATCGTTATTTGCACACATGTTTTCCTTTGATAGTTAAATCACCGACTGTCAAAGATTTTTGACCATTTCCATTGTCAATACGGAGAGACCGAGATCAGATATATTATCTGAAAACCATTTCGTATGGCATTAGCGCTGCGAATCAAATACGATGAAGATAATTGAAGACAAAATTATGCAAGGGTTGTTCAGTAAATCCTAGGTAGAAATTGCCTAAGATGGATTTACATAATAGTGCCTTCAGGTTGTCCTGTCCCAGGACAACTTGAATGGACAAATTTCTGGCAGAGTATATCTGGTAGATCGCGTAAGTTGATCGTTTCAAATGTATTTACGTTGGTGGCAGAGGAATTTGTTTCTCTTATCTTATACCCATGGTATTTTTGGGGAAATCAATTTGTGATTTGATGGGTATGACGATGTGGCATTCAAAGTGAATGAAGGAGTGATCTGTTAAAAGATACGTTATGACCTCAGGCCTCATCAACTGAGAAATGATAGAAATCAGGCAGGCAGCATGGCTAAGTGGGTCGCACCCAAGTAGGGTATATTGTCACCATCTAGTAAATATTCATATTTGTTACTTCTTTCAATTCTGTATATCCTGAGAACGGTTATGTTGGTATATCAACTGTAAGGTGATAATATATTCGGAACATTCAAGCGAAATGAATGGTCGATCATGTGTGGCCGAGTTACAAGATGTTCTTGTTGAACTCTAGTGTATCGCTTCTAGAGTACACTGATCAGAAGGTGGTTCCATAACTTGTCAGAGTTGGAAATCCGTTAACCAATAAGAGCCCATGGTTTTGATTGTATATTATATATGTGGAACGTGAGATGAAAGCGTTTCCACTAGATTGTTATTTATTTGATTTAGACATTATTATAATATCAGAAGAGTATTGTTTTTAAAGAAATGTTTTGGGTTATTGTTAGGTAAAAACCATCCGTGTTTATGTGTGGATCGGTCTTACGATTATCATTTCTTTTGAAAGGATTTTATAAGTTAAACAAATGATTGGGGTTTACTCACACCAGTCATATGACTGACCCGGAGTGTATTTTGTTTTGTTTTCCCTAAACTCTTGGGTGCCCAATTTTGTATGGGCAGTCAAGTAGTCGGGATTTTACAAATACTTGAAGATCTGACGCAGGAGGCTTTAGGATTATATAGATTGTTATTTCCGCTGTGTTGTAAGTGTTATACTCTAATAATGGTATTGTATACAGATACTGTTTTATTTCAAGGTTATGTTATGAAATATATGTATTCGTTCCGCTGTGAGATTCGTATTTACTCTGATATTGTATGTTCTTCTTCTTCTATTCTAAGTATCTATCTTATCTAGTCTCACCCTCTAATTTCTTTCATGGACTATTTGGTATTTCCGATGCTTGAATAGTCGACATTGAGTTTATGTTGGTTACTCAGGATCGCGAAAACCCGGATCGTTACAAAGAGACATACCAATCTATGGTTATCTTTATTGTAGACCTAATGAATTTGTCCTTTACAGATATTGAAATCCCTGACTGGGTTATGCAGGAGAACTGGGCATTTGGGAGCTTTTGTAGCGCGACAATAATGGCTTAGTACATTCTCATAGCATGACCTAGTACGCTACCATAGTGTAGCGATAGAGACTTAGTAATTCTTCATAGCATGGTCTAGTGCGCTTTCATAGTTTGGTAATGGAGATTTAGTATATTTTTGCAGTGCGGTGATGGAGACCACTTGAGAAGGGTATTATGGGGAGTACTTTGCATATAGCTACATATATATGATTTATTAGGCTAATCTACTTAGAAGTAGATGGGTATGATTGATGCGTGAAATCGGAAGCGTAATATGTATTAAGTCCAGATAACTTAATAAAGGTAAACCAGTGATAGAACGATATATGTAGTATTATTTATAGAATGTGGAATTTTTCCATTCAGTAGAATTTTTTATTCTTATCCCCTTCTCATAACAAATACGTAGGTTAGGAAGGTGGCAGCGATTATACAACTTAGAGACACTTATTATATAGTGTCATTATTATGTTAATAATTAACTTAACATTATATTTGATTCGTTCCGCTATGAGATATTTTATTGTGGTTCATTCATCGGGGCCTAGTGGGATGATTATTAGTGTTGGATCTCGAAGCAACTTCTTATTTTTAGGCTTCTGAGGCATCCAAACCAGGGAAAGGCGAAGAGAGGCGCCACCTTCTTCGAAGCGAAGGTAAGAGTCAAAATAAATGCTCAGATATATTTTATCTTTGCATTTCTACAAGATAGCAGATAAACCAACTTGGGTTTCAATGGACTTGGATTTTAGAATTTTATGAAAAATTCAGACCCATTGAAATTTAGTTTGTTAAATCTAGTATCAGAGCTTAGGTTTAGGATCCCTGTATGGATAGTGAGTGAAAGTATTTGTATTATTAACATATATATATATAGGGCACGAAAGGGTATAAGGCTCAGATTCTAGTTCAGACATAATTCTGGAGGAATTTTGCAGGAATTTAGTATGAAAGAGAATTTGGATATAGAATTGTAGTATTGTGCACAGAATTTGGGAACTCAAAATTTAGAACTGCTTTGTACTTCGTCCGACAATTAATTTTTTGTAAAAAAATTGAAAAAAATATGAAAAAGATTTCTAGAAGAAGTTTTCAAGTTTCAAATTTAGATGTTTACAATTTTAGAAATTTAATTCTTGTAATATTAAGAGTTGCATTAAGATAAATTTTGAGAAAATTATGCAAATTTGTTTTTAGAAGAATAAAATGCGTAAGATGTTGTGGGGTTAAGTGATATAAGTGGTTAAGATAAAGTACAAATATAAATGGAATTAGACATGTGTGGTGCATAAGTGATCTTGAGTGAAAGAAAATATAAAAGTTTTTCATAAAAAACAGATTGTGACACACTTTGACTTATTGGAACAAAGAGAATTATAAGATAAGTATTTATGCATCAATAAATTTGTAAGTAAGCGTGTTTTGTTAAAGTGACACGGGAATGTGCAACGAAAGAGGTGTGTAAAATATAAGCAGAAACCAAAAGTTTTGTGCTAATTGAGTTATAGGGAATAATCCTATCTTTCCAATTTTTAACTTTTGAGAAGGTCTTGAGAATATAGAATTTTATTGAATTAAAAATGTTTCATGTGGTTACTGTTTGATAGGAAGAAGTGAAAAGGTAACTTGCATGGTTTAAGCGAAGAGGATAAAGAGGAAATGAATTGGAAAGAGCAAGTTTGGGATTTTTATAAGTGACCTTATGACATGGCTCGTAATTAATGGAAATCCTTATTCAACACTTCGAGGAAATAGTAAGGTGTCACATGCTGTCTAGATCTATTATGGAATAAAAACTAAGGGTACGACGCATGAGTTCGTAGAGAGTGTAGATGGAAACGACAAGCGGGTATAGTTTTCTAAATTCAGAGATGAGAACCATTTTATGTCAGCGGGGACATGGTCCTAAGCCTTCTAGTCCTCGTGGATATCCACATTTAACCATTGTAACTTTTCCTAGCAGTGATTGCAGTAGAGCATGTTTTCTTTTAGTACAGATTTGCACTCCTACGCAGCATTCTGTTTTATTATAGAAAAATAGAATAGTTTTGTTGATGTTATCTTTCTAGGTTTGTATAATGATTACTTGAGAAGAATAAAAATCAAATGAAAATGAAGGCAAAAGATGAATAACTAAAAGAAAATAGACGCAATTTTCGGAAAACAACCAAGACAAAAACTGCAACAAATAAGGACAAAGGAAAATAAATTCTTCCAAAGTAAGTTCAAGGAACCGAAAAAGAAATACTTCTTATGTAAATTGTGCTTAAAATAGAAAATATGAATTTATAAAAGATTAGCGATAAAGGTTTCCAAGTATGGGGAAATAGGTGTGTAAGAAATAAAGTGGAAAATACAAAATTTCTCACTTCCTACATTTTTCTATCATAAGAAATCAAATTTGGAAAATTAAAGTTTTCTAAAATTCACAAATTTAAAGTTAGTTGGTAAAGTTTGGGTTTAAAAATCACGTTAACTATGTCATTATTTAGTAAGGGTGCGGGGAAAATTGGATGAAAATATATTTTTATTTTTGAATTATTGCATTCACATAGAAATTGTCAGTATTTCATGTTTTCAGAAGTTTTTTTAAAGAAAAGTGCTTTCATATAGGAGGTATTCTTAGGCATTCATTGCATTCATGAATTTCTATGATCTGTTAACCTTTGCGTAAGTGCACTGATGGTTGCAAAATTGGATGTACACATGATGGTTGTAAACTTTACGGAATTTTACCTATACTAAATTTCGGAGATGAAATTTCTTAAAGGGTGGGAGAACGTAACACCCTGCATTTTAATTAACAAAATTATCATAATAATTACATGAGTAATGTGCGTCTGAAATTCGAAAACAAACACATGTTATAAAGTGAATTTAATCAAGAAAAGGGAAGTAATTAACATTAGATTACAACATTATTTAATTAACAACCACTACAACAAAAAGATTTTTTATGACGTTTAAAAACTATCATAAAAACTATCTGTGACGATACTACAAATGCCATATATCAGCATGTTATTAAAAGTCTGGTAGATATTATGACATGTAATTCCTGCAATAGAAAATGTACTTTTGTTGCAATCTTAAACAGGTAGGGGTGAGCGTTTGGTCGGTTCGGTTGGTTTGGACGTAAAAAAAACTCAAACCGAATTAAAACCGAAAATTTTCCAAATCGAACCGAATTAATTTCGGTTAATTCGGTCAGCTTGAATGATGTATTATTATTAAAATAATGGATTCACTCAAAATAAAACATAATTCATGTTCGGTGAAATTTTATGTTTATGATAATATTTGATCTATTTGCAATAAACGCCTTTGTATTTTATAACCAAACTAATTATTTAAGTTGCTAAAATACTATAAAATTATATAATAAATTAAAAGTTTGGTTAATTTAGTTAAACCAATAACCAAAAATAATTATTTTACAAACCGAATTCAAACCGATTTAGTTTTAAAACCGAACCGAACCGACCGAAATGAACATGTTTGGTCGGTTAATTTGGTTTGAACCGAATATTGCTCACCCCTATAAATAGGGCCATATTGATGCAACTGCTTTTCCATGACGTTATTAAACATGCTGTAGAAAATTTATGATGTCATTTGATTGCTATAAAATGTTAGCATGTCATATTATTATGGCATCTGAACATGCTATGGAATCATCACATGAAGCTTTTATGATGCAATGATAGGCTATAGAAAATACATTACTATCTACTACAACATCGTTATGTTGCTATAAAAACTGTTTACTTCTTGCAAAATATTTTCTATGACACTAGCATGATGCTAGTATAACAAAGCTAATGAAAATATTTCTATTGCACATTTCTGTTGTCATAACATTCCAAGCTTATAATTCAATACTACTAATATATTATAACAACTCAAGAAACCACAATTATCACATTAATGTACGTAGACAAATGAAATCATAAGTCAAATCACAAAATATATATATCCATAATATTTCATACATGAAGAAATAAACATAGATATCTAAAAATATTTTCATAAACGTGCACAAGCATGACAAGAAGATGAAGTGACATCTTGTATCAACCTCAAAAAGCATCATACAACGCCTACCAAAAAGAAGCACAAACATACATATATTAGTTAGTATATGTAAAATAAGAAAGAACTAAACAAATTATAACCAACTTGGCTAAGTAACAAAACATAGTTGGCACATGTGATATATTTTGTAACCAACTATATGTAAAACCTGTGTAGCATCTCACGACATGGTACAAACGTCACTTCCACATACACAGTCTTATTATGAGCTACGACCAATAATGTTGATTGAGAACACGCAAACAAAATAGACATTAAACATAACTTAAACACATGCAGTGTTGGTCTTTATTCTTCCAGTGTTGGTAGTTACAATTTCTATGTCTACTCTTCAAGGACATGCGAGTGCGCACAATCTAAAAAAACTCTGGAAGGAAGATTAAAAAAGTTAAAGTTCCTTTTTAGATACAAATCCCATAATAATGAAAAACGTAGTGTGCTAGGATTATCATGAGTGTGTAATTTGAAAACAAAGAGAGTGGCCAAGTTTTGCGAGTTTCAGTTATGTTGCAACAGAATGCTCATTGTTGAACATGCCATCGCAGGGTTTTTTCCTATCAAACTAGCATGGTTAAGGTCCCAGAGCTTTGTCAGGAAAGAAACTACTGTATACTAAAATATTGCAAAAAATATCCACTTATCATCAGCTTCCACAAGCATATGTTGAGGACCATGAGGAAACCAGTCGGGTCTTTATGTGAATCTAGAGGTTTTGCATTTAAACACCCAAACAAAAATTACAAAAATAACTAAAAAAATAAAAAATAAAAAAGGGCTAATTTGATAGTAATCTAATAATGTCTAGAAAGGCTAAAAATGGTCTTTTGATGCAACTGCTTAAGAAACTTACCCACTGATCTAAATATCCCAAAATTCATACTTCTATATTGCTCCAATCCTTTATGACTTTTATATTATATTTATCTTGCAGATGTGAAAGCATATTACAAACGAGATTTAACTGCACTGTGCGCATAAAAAAGGTCGCAAACAAATCGAAAAGAATGAAAAAACCAGAAGTTTTCTTACCGCATAAGCATAAATTGATCCATCATTATTGAACGGGCTGCATGGGATTGGCTGCCCACATCTAGCCATTGCCTGAAAATTTATAAAATGACAGGTCGTATGCTAGAGACATAGTGTTTGGTAAAATTATCAATTCAGTAATCGAACTATTTGCATAAATATATTTTCTTCACAATCTCCCAACAGATATGTTTCAATTTCTCATGTACATGTGTGACTATTGCAGACATATACCACTTAAGTTACTAAGTGTGGATAGGAACAACTTCTTAATCCGAAAACAAATTTCATTGTCATTAGTGTCACAGCACTATGATTAAGAATCTTGATCGCCATTCGTTTGTTATGGCACACCGAAATAGTTTTACTTTCACTTTGACGTAGTCCAAAATATACCTTTGCTATACCTGACCCAACGAGGATAGCAAGTTTGCTTTATAGCAGTGATAAAAGCAGCATGCCAAACGCTTTGAATAAGGACAGAAACAAATCATGAAGAAATGCGCGTAAGCAGAATAATGGATTCATACATAAAAGTTTATGCAAAACTCAATTTCCTAAAATAAGATGCCTATGCATATTTCCTACGTCAGACACATGCTTACTATATGCGTATTATTATGCGCTTTTAGGTCTAGTTTGTTTTAGGCTACATCTATTAACCTTCTTGATTTGTCGTTCACTTTATCAACTAAATTAAGATTTTTTCTATTTATAATTTTGCCCTTTCATTTTCATGCAAACAAGAAAATTTACAGTTTACAGGATATCCACAAAGAACCAAAACAAATCAATATGGGGGGAGGACTTCAAATGTACAAGATGGATCACATCAGCACTGAAATAGTTTGTTTCGGTTTAATGTCTAGGATGGAATATGGTATAAAATTCTTTTTCGGTCTTCAATTATAAAGAAATTGTTATTAACAAAATGCACAAAAGAGATATAGAACAGCACTGAGCCTCTCCTCCCCCTCCCCCAAAAAAAAACACAGATCTACGAGGAAAACTTCTTTTTAAAAAGGATAAATTTATTTAAAACTCTTTATAATGGACCTCATGAGACTCGCAAAGCTATATCTTCTGTGTTGTTCTTAGGTGTCATGATTTGCGGTTCATATATCTAATTTACCGTATGAACGTAATTATTACCAAAGAAGTTTGGTATGACGAACCACAATAGTATCTGTTATAGCAAATTAATTTTTGATTGCCGGATGACTCCAAATTGTAGTATATTTTTTTTCTTGTCCTTGTCATGACTGTAGCTATTTTCCAGTTTTTGATAGCCAAAGAGACAAAAGTTTCATTTCCTTCTGTCAGATGATTATTATTTATTTTGCTTAACCTATTTACACTAATACGTAGGATATGAGAAAGAACTGTTCAAGGGACAGAATGAGAAGCAAGCTACAAAGTCAAAAGCTTATATGTGGTCGATGGCTAACATGTAATGGAACATTATTGTCAGTTACATGCTAGAAACAGTGCTAAGAGTTAAAATAGTGCTTCAAATTCAAGTACAAAATTCAGATTTTGTGAACAACCACCATATTGATGGCCTAAATTTCCTCATACAAGTCTTGAATTCATATAGAGGCCTTTGCAACTTTCACGTTGATGATTTGGGTACTTGAATGGTATGTCGAGTACATAGATGAATGAAAGTCCATGTCTGACTCAACTGAAATATATAGTCGACTACATAGACGAATGAAAGCTACATACAAGACAACTTTATAATCTGTACTGCCAAGTTGAAAATTTTGAACCAAATAAATCTCATATCTAAAAAAGTCTTGAATTATACTTAGATGAATGAAAGCTACATACAAGACAACTTTATAATTTGTACAGCCAAGTTGAAAATTTTAAACCAAATAAATCTCATATCTAAAAAAGTCTTGAATTATACTTACTAGAAATTGATTCCATTATAACGTTCGCAGCAGGCCAAGTTATCATAGTACCAAGAGCATCTTCAATGACTTCAAAATCAGACGTTGTTCTCCATAGACGGACTTTTGGAATTTTTACAATATCTGCCCAAACTTTAACTGCATTTATACCTAAAGGGACACAATGAATCATCTAGGTTGGATCGGTTGAAAATACGCTGCCTAATGCAACTGCTTCTCTCTTTCCTGACCAATCAATCACCTGACAATTACTTTTCTCCATAAATTTTTTACTCTATTAATTAAAAAAGAAGATTATTTTAGTATGTGCTTCAATAATTTATCCAATGAATAAATAATTGAATCGCATATGAATAAGTTTTTACCTACCTTCTCGAGAACTCCGACATTACTTGTAGGATTATTTTGTAATGTCCTAGAAATTTGAGATTTAAAAATATAAATTAAATTCAGATGTAATCCAAATTAAATATTTATATTTGGAATTTTGTCCATTTTGAGCAATATTTAAGTGAACCCTTTCCGTAGATTTATAAACATTTTAAAACAAGATTTGCATTTCTAACTGATTTGAATCTATATGGTTAAAATTTCTCTGTTGTTTAATATTGGAGTTATTGCCGTTATTAAATCATTTTGTAAATTAATTAATAAAATAATTTAATATGAACATTTTTGGAAACAAGAATTATTAACGTATTAATTTATTTTGTAATTTAACGAATTTAATATAAATTGTATGTATGCCTACTAGAACATGGACTTTTATTTTGAACATGCCACTCCCTTTTATCATGAAATGACAATTGTAAATACAAGCTCAATTTGAATGTTTTTCCAAAATTAATGTTTTACAAATTTTGTATCTAATGTGGCAATGTAAATAAAGATCAAATTTGAAGTAAATTTTGCAACTTATTTAAGGAATAATTTACTATGGAGAATTTATTTGCAAAGTAAAATATCGTCAAGATTTATTTATTTCCAATCAAAACATTAAGTATAAATGGCATAATAAAAATGTCAAATTAATATTGAAGGTTAATTTAGTTAGTAATTAATTTTGTTCAAAAAAATGCTAAGTTTAAGTTTAGTTGCATAATGATATTATTTGTCTCTCAGTTAATATAACTAAAACAAAGAATGAACTTTGGAATATTAGCGGTGTAACCAAACTAGGAATCTAATCTATATTTGTATAAGCAATGCGCAATAAAAAGAAAACAATAAATTGTGAAATAAATGCGCATACATGGAGTTAACATTTGAATTTAATCTACGGTACATAGCGGTCTAATTTATAAGAATTTGACCATTGACAAACTAAATTCAATATTAAAACAAAACAAAGAAGGAATCGAATGGTGTGAACACAAATGTAAACCATGAAAAAAAGCGATAGACAATATTTAGCAAATATTTATTTCTATCCTAGACCAATTTGACAAGTGTTCCTTCTTTCTCTAAAATAGCTCTCATTAAATTTGAAAATTTAGTCTCTCTAAAGATATGACAGGCAATAATATCTAACTTAATCTAGTATAAATCTTTCCATATCAATACAAAGATTTGTGAAAAAGTAAGCCAAAGATTTTGAACAGTGTGGGGACAGAGAATCCAATGCTATAAGTAATTTGGAGCAGCAGATATAAAAGGAGCTCCTCACTGCTGTTTTGTGACGCACCTTTCTCTCATTTCTTCACGCACATGGTTCTCCTCCTACCCATCTTTCTTTTTTTACGCAAATATCCTTCCACCTAACCCATTTTCTCTAACACCAAATTCCTTCACTCATTTTCCTCTACCCCAAGTTCCACGTAACTACCTTCCTTCATGTGAAAAACAAAAGAAAAAAAGCTTCACCCATTTCTTTGCACTGTGCCAAACCGCACCTTAAAGCCTCAACAAACCTCACCACACCTCCACCCTCTTGTTGCGACTCAAGCAACACCAAGACCCTCCCCATAACACCTTCAGCCTTCTCTTGCTTTGAGGAATATAGACGTGCATTTAAGTATAACTGTATATATGTTTTATATATACATACGGTTGAAGATAAAGGGAATAACGCATTGTCCGTGAAATTTGCAAGCGATCATTCGCCGGCTTGGTCCGCAGTAGGCGCAATGTTTTGACAGTGAAGAATTGGAAAGCATAACTAGTGAGCACATTTGTTTAAATTTATTTTAAGTAGAAATGTTAAAATTGTTAGTAATTGGTCAGTTAATGAATATCAAGTTTATATTGATGGTTGCTATTGTTGCGATGATTGAATGGACGTTTGTGTAGTTAAATCACTAAAACACTAAGTGTTATTTAACGTGACTCTTGCACACAAATTTGATGGTTGTTAAATTTTGCAATATTGATGGATGGACTAGTGTTCAATATGTATTGATTTTGTTGTTTAACACATCATGGTTGTGGAGATATATAGGTAGTCGATTTAAATCTCCTTCTCATATGAATGACGATTATTTAATATAATAAAATAAAATATTAAAGTAAATTTTTGAATGTAAATCTTTAAATAAATTTGAAACTAAAAGGTTTATGTAAAGACGAAATGATTTTTTAAATGTCTAAATTTGGTTTTGAACCTTCTAGATTGAAACAAGTTTTCAAATTTAGTTAAAGGAAGATTTGATTTTTGAGTTACATTAGTTACGTAAGCATTTGGCTTCATTATAGTTATCCATAAGCCTTGAAAATTTAATTATAGAAAATTAATTTGGGTATGTAACCAAATGTTGGTTTTAAATGCACTTGGTTCATTTTTTAAAGACCATTTCTAAGCTCTTAAAATAATTGAACAAAGTTTGGTAATATTACATTAAGCTTCCAAAGAAAATTTAAATGATGGCTTAATTGAAGTTATGTAAACTTTTATTATGACTTTAAAGAGGATTGGGTAATTTTGTTTTGAACCGTTATCAAATATATATATGTATGTATGTATGTATGTATGTATGTATGTATGTATGTATGTATGTATGTATGTATATTAATGACAATATATATCGGTATTTCAACTGTTTTTCAACTTTAATGGCGGATCCCGCTCTCAATTTGAATTCTCGATCCAATTTGCCGTGACCAAATCCATCGTCTTCCCCCTCTAATCCATCTCAAATTCCATCTTCTAATAACCCATAATCAGATCCTCTTTCTTCAAATCAGAATGTTAGTAAATCTCAAAACTCTGTTGATAGTAGGAGGTTGAAATTTGTCAAACCTTCTCTAGATCTAGTGGCGATTCCTAAGAAAATTTACAAAAAATCTGAAGATATTTGGTCGAATACAATTGCGCTTATTCCTATTTAGTTCAGATTATCTACTATCAAACTGAAAGATTTAACTAAAAGAGTTTGGAAGACCTTTGGCAGTTTTAATGTGCATATTACTCCCTCATATAATTTTGTTGTTCAATTTGAGAATCAGGTAGACTTTTCATATTATTAAAAGTTGACATACTCTTATTTTGGATGATTGCTAATGGTGGATGAATGGATTCCTGGTCATGATTTTAGTGAAATTCAAAGCAATATTGTGCAGATCTGGATTAGATTGCATCATTTGCCTTTGGAGCTGTGGACTAAAGAAGCTATTCAAATAATTTCAAGTTTTATAGCTGAAACTTTACTAATTGATGAGAATACAGAGTCTAGAAAATTAATAAAATATGCGAGAGTCCTTGTTTCTATTGATACTGTAACTTATCTCAAAAATCCTATTCCAATCATGCTGCGTAATAGGGGAAAAATAGTTGTTAATGTCGAGTATGAATTTGTACCTGACAAATGTGATAGTTGCAAGTTATTTGGGTATGATGAAAGTGTGCATGAACAATTGAATGAAGCTCGCTGGAAAACTGATGATAATCCTTCCACTTCTTCTCATTTTAATGAAGCTGATGATAATCCTTCTTCTTCTTCTCATCCTATTGAAGTTGATGTGGAAGTAAATGAGAATGATGCCTCTGATCAAAACTCCTCTGCTATTTTAGGTGATTTATCTTTTTTGAATTCTAAATTGCCAAATGACATTTTACCTGATGTTTTGCAAAATGTTGCTGAAGTAATTGAAGAGGGAGATAAGAAAATAAATAAAGGAAAAGAGAAAGAAATTGATGTTACTAGGTTTGTTGAGGATAACTCTAAATATTTGCAGGACATCTCAGATGCTATTGATAATGCTTCTTTCAAGGCTCCTTCTAAAAGATCTACTAGGAGCAATGCTGCCATTAAATGACAACATTAGCATGAAATGTTAGGGGGGATGAACACTCTTGATTGTATGAAAGAAGTGTTCAAACTCCTAATAATACTAAACCAACAATTGTTGGTTTAGTAGAGAATAAATTGTCTTTTTCAAACCAAGCTCTATTTGTTTCAATGCTTCCTATTTTCTGGAAATATATAACAAATAATTCTGATTTGTATAAAGGTCGAATACTTCTAATTTGGGATGCTAGTGTGTGGGATCTTGTATGTACTTCTTCTTCATTCCAACATACCACTGTGACAGCAAACAATAGAGGAGGGTTTTCAATGGTGTTATCCATGATCTGTGCAAGTAATCACTTTAATGAAAGACTGAATTTATGGCAAATTTTGGTCAATGATTCTTTATCAATTTCTAATTCCTAGATCCTTTTGGATGATTTTGAAATACTTTGTCTCCAAATGATAAAAGAGGGAGTCTACCAGTGCAGTATCAACATATTAGAGAATTTCAAAGGTTCATTATGCAAACTGGTCTATCAGAGATTAAACCATTGGGTTTTCAGTTTTCATGGAGAAGAAAAGGTATTGCTACTCAAATTGACAAGGTTTTGGTCAATAATATTTCTTTGCAATATTTTATTCATATGATAGTTTTATCACTTTCACAACATTCTAGTGACCATAATCCAATTCCGTTAGACGTTAATCCATCCCAAAATGTTAAAGGTTTTCCATTTCGATATAAAAATGAATGGTGCAATATGTCTGGTTACAAAGATGCAGTTACTAAAGGTCTTAATGGGTCAACATGGGGTTTTAAAAGTTATCAAATGTTGTAGAAGCTTGAAAACTGTAAAACTGAGTTGAAAAATTGGAATAAAGCGAGAGCAAAAAACGATGCTAACCTGAGTAATGCAGAACAGTTTCTTTCTAATATGGAAATTGCAGTTGATCAAAATCCAAAGGATGAATTGTTGTATGAAGATTTCTTGTAGGCTAAACAAAATTGCAAGAGACTTCAGAAGTTATACTTTGATGGTTTCAAGCAACAATCTAAAGTGTCTTGGTTGCAGCAGGGTGACACAAATTCAAATTTTTTTATGCTCGTATGTCGAATAGAAGATTATTTAATCATGTAAGTGCTTTAATGGATCCCAGAGGCAATCTAATTTTTAAATCTGATGAAATTGAAGTAGAGGCTATAAATTACTTTTCTGAGTTGTTTAATGGTGGAAGCACTACTCCTTGTCAAAACTTTCAGCCAGTGGCTACCATTAATGAACAAAGTCAGAATTTTCTTTTGAAACATGTGTCAATGCAAGAAGTCATAGATGCTTTATTTTCAATAAAAGAAGACACTAGTCCTGGGCCTGATGGGACGAACTCAAAGTTTTTGAGGTTGCATTGGGAAGAAATTAAAGGAGATTTGTGGGCTGTAATGGGAGATATTTTCAACTCAGAAAAATTGCCTAAGTCCATTAATCATACCTTTATTACATTGAGTCCTAAAATCAATAGGCTATCTGAAATTGCACATTACAGGCTGATTTCTTGTTGTAATATGTACTACAAGGTCTTTGCAAAATATTGTGTACTAGGTTGAAACACTTTTTGACCTTCTTAATTTCTGAGAATCAAAGTGCATTCATCAAAGAAAGGTATATTGGAGACAACATATTATTGGCACATGAGCTTTTAAGAGACTTTAAGAAGAAAGGTTTGCCTAAATTTTGTGTTAAAGTAGATTTGCAAAAAGCTTATGATAGAGCTAGTAGAGAGCATATATGTCATATTATGCATCATATGAAATTCCCAGTTCATTTCATTAACCTTATATATGAATGTATGACTACATCTACATTTTCTATTTTGATACGAGGCATTCCAAAAGGATTTATTTCTTCAACAAGAGGTTTACGCCAAGGGGACCCTTTGTCTCCTTATCTTTTTGCCATATCCTATGTAATATTTTTCCTTTCTTATGGATGATGCAACTTATAGAAAGTCTTTTCAACCTAGTAGTACTGTTCAGACTATTATATCACATTTTTTGTACGCTGATGACTTGACGATCTTTGGGAAATCTATACCTCTAATTGCTTCAACTTTAAAAGAGGTGTTCAAGAATCTGAATGAGCGTGCAGGCTTAAATGTTAATGCCACCATGACTAAAGTATTTTTCATTGAATCAGTGAGAAACTCTAATGAAATTCTAAACCAATGTTTTTGAACAAGTTCAGCTACCAATTAAATACTTGTGGTTCCTATCTCATCTAACTATTTACGTTATGCTGAATGCAATTTATTAATCCAAAAGGTTCAGAATAAGTTTCAGGGTTGGGAAACCAAGTTGCTTTCATTTGCTGGTAGAGCTGAATTAATAAATGGAGTTACTACCCTAATAAGTTTGTACTGGCTATTCATATATCAGGTACCTGAGTATACTTTACATAAACTACAATCCTTGTATGCTAATTTTTTTTGGGGTGGTACTGCTCATAAGGTAGCCTGGAAGGATTTGTGTAAACCAAAATCAGAGGGTGGCGTTGGTTTAAAGAGTTTCACTAAGTTAAAAAAAGGCTGCATATATCAAGTTATTATGGAAAATGCTATCAGAAAAATCCTTGTGGAGCAAATGATCTTTAAATAGATATTGTAAAGGAAAACACTTTTGGTCATTATCCATAGATAATAATGCTTCGTTGACTTGGAAAGCTCTCTTACGTCTTCGAACAAGATACAAGCAACTTTTCAGTAGAATTATAACAAATGGTGAAGACTCTTACCTCTGGTTTGATCCATGGATAAATTGCAGTTGTTTAGTTGATTTGATGGGTTATGATAGAATATTTATGATGGGCAATGTAGATCAGAAAGTTAGTTCCATAATCAGAAATGAATCTCTAGATCCAAATATTCATCTTGCAACACGGGAATTGATTCAACAGGTTAATTCAATCCAAATAATGCCCAATAAAAGTCACGATATTATGAATGGTGTAATGGTGGTTCATTTTCTTTTCACAAAGCATGGGAGCATGTTTGAATTCATGATGAAAAATACGATGCTTATGTGGTCATTTGGCATGAAAAAATAGTAAGAGAATGTCTTTCATCTCTTACTTTGCAATAATGGGAAGGTTGAATTCAAAGGATAGAATTGCTCGTTTTGGAAATGTTTCGTATACATTGTGTCCTCTTTGTGAAGTTCTACCTGAATCCATTCAATATCTATTCTTTGAATGCGATTATTCTGCTTTTGTATGGTCTTCTTTAAAGCTTAAACTTTCACTTCCAGCAATGATTCATGCAAGTCTAAAAGTTGAAGCCAAAAGTATTTATTCTGCCTTCAAGAAATTTGATCAGTTACGTGACATTGCATGTGGAGCCTTCACTACATCAATTTACCTTTTGTGGAAAGAAAGGAATCTAAGAATTTTTCAAAATAAAAGGACTTCTGCATTGTCCAAAGTATCTCAAATTGAACGAGAAGTGAAATTCCTGGTGAATGACAATGGGAGTAGATCTGAGAGAAGCCTAGTGAATTGCCAATTTCTTGACCGTTGGGGAGTTAATTTGCTGGATACTGGATGAAGTTTGAAGTAGTAGCTGTTGCAATAGCAGGATGCTTTGAATATGTGGGCTTGTTTGGGTCGGAAGTGGGTTTAGAATTTCCTTGTACTTTTGACTTTTTTGTGGACATTTTGTCTTATTGTTCTTGAATTTGATTTTTCATGTACTTTTACACCAAATTTATATGTGCTCTTTTTCCCTGTAAGGCACCCATTTAGGTTAGGCGGATTGCAGGGTGTTAGCGAGGCATATAAAGGAGGTTTATATTGGTATTAGCAATATAGAGTACCAATTTTCAATATATATATATATATATATATATATATATATATATGAATGACATTTCTTCGAATAACACATACATATTTATATACCAGAACATTCTAGGGTGACAGATAGGATAGCGTCTAAGGCTTGGGTTTGGAAAATTAAAGTTTCCTTCTCTCTCAGGCTATCCCTAACTGATCCGACAAACGGGATGGTTATTTTCAAAATCTAATTTGGAAGTTAATTAAAAAAACCTTGAATTTAGAACAAATTTTGGAATCTAACAAGCGTCATTCATTCTTTAAAATAATTTGAGTAAAAGATTTGAACCCTTAAAAGATGTTGAACCTATTTGGTAAATAGCTAATCTATAGTATTTTCAACTAATATTGTCCATTTTCTATTTCAGAGAATATCATTGATTATATTTGGAGAATAAATCATTTACTTCGTTAATTTGAATTAAACCTATTCAAACATATTATAAGCTGAATAAAAATTGGAAAGGCGGTAATCCAAATGTCGAAAGTTTTTTTAGAAATCAAATTAACAACTGTTTAACTAAATAGGCCAATTGACCCTGTATACTGGACCAGTGAATCCATTTTATTTCTCTATGGATGATGGTTTTTTATTCTGATAGTTAAAACACCGACTAACAAAATCTGGCCAAGTCGATTGTTGGTATGGAAAGACTGGGATCGAATTTATATTCGAAAACCATTCCGACAAACAAATACGTAACGTTGAAGTTGATAGTGAAGATGAAGCAATTGAAGACCTGGATCTTCATAAGTGGAAGGATTACTTGTCGAATATTCTCTGGATTGCAACCAGAGGTTGTCTGACGTGATTCAGTCGTGAGTGGGATTTTGCGGATTGCAAGGGCTACTTGCTACTGATCCTTTGGATGCGGTAGGAGAGTGCCTTCGGTTCATCATGTTCCTGGATTACTTGTATGGATGAGTGTCTGACCGAGTATTTCCAAATGGTCACGTACATTGATTTCTTCAAATGTGCCTAGTGTATATTTAAGGTTGTCAATTAGTGATTAAACAGATCTGACGATGTGGTATTCAATGTGAATGACGATCAAATGATCAAGAAGACGATTCTAACCTCAAGCCTCATCAATCGGGAAATGACAAAAATCGGGCAAGCAACATGGCTATGTGGGTCGCTCCCATTAGGGTGTATAATCACCTATCAAGAGAAATTCCTTTTGCTTCTTAAATATATCAATGTTGTCCCTTTCCGGGAAACGGTTGCTGATCCCAACCATTGGTGATATACATTCGATACACTCAAGTGAAATGAGTGGTCGGTCATGTGTGGGCCGGGTTGCAAGACATTCTTGTTGAACCCAGCGTATTCGCCTCTAGAGATACATTATCAACTGGTGGTTCCATACCTTGTCATAGTCGGAATCCAATCTCCAATAAGCGCCTGCTGTTTTGTTTATATACTATATATGTGGAGCGTGAGATGCAAGCGCTCCGCTAGATTTCTATTTATTTATATTTAGACACTACTATAATATCAGACTAGTATATGCTTTTCAAAATGTTTTGGGTTATAATAAGGAAAAAATCGTCCGTATTTATGTGTGGATTTGGTCTTACTATTATCCTTTTCTTTCAAAAAGATTTTGAACTTTAAAATCAAGTTAGATGTTGTTTATAAACTTAGTGAGTTCTCACTCTGGTTCACCAGACTGACCCGGTATTTGAAATGCTCGGGTTAGACCGGGTTGTACAGGTCCAGGTTATCGGATGCTGCGAAGTTCGGAAGACATGCTGGCAGAGTTCAGACGTATGATTTTATCTAGTATATTCCGCTATGTGATGTATATGAGGACAGGTTGTTATAACTGTCCAGTTAGATTGATGTACTCTGATGATTGTAAGTATTTTACAAGCTCTTAATAAAAGTTATTCCTATATTATATTTTGTTCTGCTGTGATAAGAGACTCTGTGTTGTGTTGAATCTTCTTCTTCTTCTATTCTAATATTTCTTTCTTTCCTCACCCTCTAACGTCTTTCTATTAATGTTCTGGTTGTTTTTTGGTGTTTTGGAAGGTCGGCATAAGTTTCGGTAAATCTACTTATGTCGATTTTCGGGGCCGAAAATCCTTGGTTCGTTACACATTTATTTTTGAAAGTGTTTTCTACACTATGCACTAATAATATTAAAAGAGGAGTTTCACGTATGAAATCATGTTTGGTTATCTGTGACAACCCGCCCCGCACCAGCCGACATTTCCAATCAAAGTGCGTTGTGCCAATGCCCGACTAGCACGGGACGGTCGCCAAAGAAAGGAAAAGAAGGAAATTTTAACTACCAAGGAACCTGTAGAATGTCTCACAGCGCATGGAATAAAATATAATAATAATAATAACATACTTAACATAAAACAAGCGAGATAGTGCATAAGCTGAAAACTAAGCCATAATCATCACAGCAGCGGAAATTCAAAATACATCTTATTACAACTCCAACTTACTGTCTCTAAAGAAAAGAAAAACGTGCACTACTAATGCCCAAAGTAGTGACCAGCAACAACACAGGGAGAATATATATATCATACGTGGAAGCCTCTTGCTCGTCTCCGGTACAGCTACTCGTGCATATCACCTAACCTGTCTCTAGTCTGCCCGTTTACGAGCACCTAGAGTAATAAGAAGAGACATAAAACTCTGGGTCAGACAAAAGTCTGGTATGAGCGATAAGCAGCAAAACAGAACAATAACAGGAATACATAACCATACCTGAACCTGGACCTGCAACCAAAGAGTTAGCATACAAGATGTACAATACTCTAAGGTGACACTAACATATGGTGTAAAGATACGGGGGAGGGGGTGTGCATGTCATGGTGATAAAAAAACATCAAACATAGCAACCATCCTCACATCTCTCACTCAGTGCGTAAAGCATACGATATCCACCACTTTGATCACCCAATTCTTTCTTATGATCACTTTGGCCCATGGAGTCATGATGGCTCCACTGCATTGATCCGTAACCGCCAATACTTTGCTATATCCACTTTGCCCCATGGAGTCTTGGCAACTCCACTGCACTGGCTCATGGCCTTGCTACGATCACTTTGCCCCATGAAGTCATAGCACTGATCCATAGCCAATATCCGTCTCTCCATGGTGAGTCAAAGCTATAGACATCGATAAACCTTTTGCACATGTCCCGCAGCAAAGTCCAATCATGAAGTTAACTCATTGGTTCCCATCTAAATCCTGAGTTCTACTTCCCATTTGGACTACCTTTGCATCTCGGGTTTTGGTCATAATCCCGGTTCGTGGCTCTTCAGTTTCCATTCAGTCCATTCGATGTCCATGCTCACAGACCGTCTCGTGGTCCTCCTTCAGTTTGCTGCTCGTGGCACCATGCTTGGCTCTTGATGATGCTCCGCTCGTGACTCACGGTCGGCTCGTGACGCCATATTCAAGGCATGGTCTTCTGGTTCATGACCTCCTGCATCAGCTCGTGGTGCTCCGTCATGGTTCGTGGTTCTTGCACCAGTTCGTGATGCATTGGCTCGACTCGTGGTGTAGGGTGCTTCACGTATTGACTCGCCATGGTTCAACTCGTGGCATCGTTCTAGGCTCGTGAAGGCGACTCGTGGAGGGGTGTTCACGATCAAGTCGGGGTCGTAATGCCTGCTCACGAACGGGACTGGTCTGACCAATTTCTGCAATTTTTCGAGCAAGTAATTTACGCCATACGACGACGTTTTCAACCATTCTAACTTTGCTAAACAATAACAAACAATACCAAACAGTAATAGCAACATGGATAATCAACCATAAACACCAAAACAACAATCTAACATGTTTATGTGGATCAAACATACACAAAACCCATATTTTCCCCTTAATCCCCTTAATCATGATTTAACCGTACGATTAACAAAACATGTCCAAATTAAACCAAACTTCTAACAGAGGCATAAAATAATATTTTAGAATTTAACAAATTTTTCTAGAATTTTAACATGCATAATTTCGCTAATTATCACTAATCACCCCTAGTTAGCTTTAATTAGTGAAAAACAATGCAAATCACTCACCTTGGCCACAAATTAATTTTAGATCTGAACTTCTCTACTATTATAGGTCGAAGTCCAATGCTTAGCAGCAGCCCCAACTCTGATTTGCCACTAGACCTCCTTGATTTGGTGTAGATTAAGCTAATACGTGATTAAACGATGATTTTGGATGAATTTAGAAAGTGGAGGTCATTGTTAGGGTTGAAGAGAGGTAAGTAGCGGCTGGAAAATGACAAAGAAAAGGTTTCTCTAACCCTAACCAGCCCTCATATAGCTCTAATCCCGAAACCCCCCAATGGGCCTCGCTGCTAATCACCCTGTTAAGCCCAATTAAGCTGTTTTCACCTTCTAAACCTTAATTTAGTCATATCTCCCAAACGATAAGTCCGTTTGACAAGTGTGAACACTTTATGGAAAGGCAAACCATCATCCAAATCTAATGGAAGTGGTCTCAGGTCAAAACTCCTTACCAATCAAAAGTTACAGGCAAAACAAGATCCGCTAGGGGAAAAATGGTCATTTAAAAATCGGCAAAAATTGTGAACATGAGAAATGACCCCAATAGTCGTTCCCCAAAGTTACACGACCATACGACTTCATATGATAATGAAATAAATATTCTACGATCCTCCGATGCGTAGAAGACGGGTCCTTACACTCTTCCCCCCCCCCCCCCCCCCAAGAAATTTCGCCCCTGAAATTCCTTAACCAAAACATACAAAGATGTTCTGCATGTCTGTCAGTCATTCACAAACAATCAAGCATACACAACAAGCCTACCCTAGCATGCGGTTTACTATCAAGGGAAGAAACTATCACTATTAAAATCTTACCAGGCAAAGAGTTCTAGATGTGATTCCCTTATGCTCTCCTCCGTTTCCCAAGTACAGTCACTCTCATTCTCTCCCCACTGAACCTTGACCAGTTTCACCGCCTTCCTTCGAAGGTGCTTCGTATCGCTCTCGACAATACGGATTGGCTTGCGGTTCCCAACCGCCTCGGATTCTACTTCGATGCCATCCAACTAATCTGGTGAAATAGTCATATCGGGGTCGTGAACGAACTTCCTTAACTGGGAAACATGAAACACGTTATGAACTCCCGCCATCTTGTCTGGCAACTCAATTTTATATGCCAAATTCCCAACTTGCTCGAGAACCGAGAATGGATTAACAAATCTTGGTGTTAACTTGCCTCTCCTACCAAATCGAATCACATACTTTAACAGAGAAATCTTGACAAACACCAAGTCGCTAATGGAGAATTTTAACTCTCTTCATCTCTTATCAGCATAACTCTTCTGCCTATCTTGGGAAGCCTTCATTCGCTGTTGGATAACCTTGATCTTATCTGAGGTTTCTCTTATCACATCTGGCCCAAGCAAAAATTTCTCATCGGTCTCTAACCAACATGATGGTGAGTTGCATGGTCTTCCGTACAAAGCTTCAAATGGAGCCATACCAATACTGGATTGATAACTATTATTGTATGCAAACTCAACCAGATGCAAATGGTCATCCCATGATCCACCAAAATCCAGTATACAAGCTCTCAAGATATCTTCTAATATATGTTTCACCCTCTCTGTCTGATCGTCGGTTTAAGGATGATATGCGGTATTAAGATGTAATTTTGATCCTAAAGCCTCTTGTAAGCTCTTCCAAAATCCACTAGTGAACAAAGGATCTCGGTCACTTACAATTTATTTGGGTACTCCATGAAATCTCACTACCCACTTCATATATAGTTCCTTTAACTTAGTTGTCGTTCTATTCGACTTGACTGGTATGAACCTTGCACTCTTGGTCAATCGGTCCACAATCACCCAAATACTATCATGGCCCGATCTAGTCCGTGGTAACCCATCAATGAAATGCATTGAGACTTGTTCCCATTTCCATTCTGGAATTTCTAATGGTTGCAACAAACCACTAGGCTTCTTTTGCTCGGCTTTAACTAGCTGGCAATTCATGCATTTGGATATAAACTTCCCAACGTCTCTTTTTATCCCTTCCCAGTAGTAGGTCTGCTTCATGTCTCGATACATTTTGTTACCACCGGGATGTATAGTCAGTTTCGAGGGATGACATTCTCTAAGCACTTCATCTCTCAATCCATTAACATTGGACACAACTAATCTCCCATTCTTTCTGACCCATCCATCTCGATCAAGCCCATACTTGTTCATCTCCTTGTCGATACCCATCTCTAACTTGGAGATGATTTCCAATAGGTTAGGATCGTCCCTCTGACTGGAACCAATCCGCTCAATCAAAGTGGGTCTGATCGTCAAACTTACTAACATTTCTGGGTCTAATTCGCACTTAGGTCTGAAATCCTATCCTGCGATATATTCTAATTGCTTCCACTCAAGAAACATAGCCCCTAAACTGGCATGTCTCCTACTCAATGCATCAGCTACTGCATTGCCCTTTCTTGGTGTATATGCAATATCGAAATCATAGGAAGCCAATAATTCTAACCATCTCTGCTGATGAAGATTTAAATCCTTTTGGGAGAAAATATACTTTAACGATTTATGATCAGTAAACAACTCAAATCTTTCTCCCAAGAGATAATGTCTCCACACCTTCAATGCAAATACGATCACTGCCAATTTAGAATCATGGTAGGATATCCTTTCTCATGCGGTTTCAGTTGCCGACTAGCGTAAGCTACAACCCTAACTCCTTGCATCAATACAGCACCTAGCCCGGTACCACATGCATCTGTGTATACCATCATCTCTTCATTCCCTTCAGGAACGGCTAACACTGGCGCGCACGTCAACTTTTTCTTTAGATTCTTAAATGCAACCTCGCACTTCTCGTCCCAAACAAAAGCTCGATTCTTCTTGGTTAACTGAGTCAACGGTGCCACTATCTTGGAGAAGTCCTAGATAAACTTACGATAATATCCAGGTAATCCCAAGAAACTTCTTACGTCTGTCGCATTCTTGGGCGTAGACCAATCTTTATCGTAGCCACCTTAGCAGGATCCACAACAATACCATTCTCTGAAACAACATGGCCCAAGGATCTTACTTCCCTCCTCTAGAAGTGAGACTTAGAAAACTTTGCTTTCAATTGGTGTTTTCTCAACACCTCCATCACTATCCTCAAATGTTCCTTGTGTCCTTTCTCTGTCCTTGAATAAACTAAGATATCGTCCACGAACACAAGAACAAACTTACTAAATTGCTCTTTGAATACCCTATTCATAAGATCCACAAAATATGCTAGTGCATTGGTCAACCCGAATGGCATGATCAACCACTCATAGAATCCAAACGGCGTCTGAAATGTTTTTTTAGCTATACTCTCAGCTTCCACCCTAAGCTGATGAAAACCTGTCGCGAGATCCAACTGGGAGAACACTCTCGCGCCACTCAACTGATCAAACAAATCATCTATCCGCGGTAGAGGATACTTATTCTTCCTCATCACCTTATTCAACTCGCGGTAGTCCACACACAATCGAAGGGAACCATCTGCCTTGGTAGCAAACACAACTGGTGCTCCCCACTTAGAAACACTTCTTCTAATAAATCCCTTCTTCAAAAGATCGCTCAATTTCACCCCGAGCTCTCGCTGCTCCCTTGGTGCCATACGACGAAGTGGCATCACTATAGGTCTGACATCTTTCACTAAATAATACGAAACTCAATCTCTTGGTATGGTGGAAGTCCGGTCACTTCCTCGAAGATATCCGGATACTGGCCAACAATAGGAATTCCTTCCAACTCGTCCTGCGGGATTCGAGGGAATTTAGAAAACTAGCC
Source organism: Allium sativum (assembly GCA_030737875.1). Classification (NCBI taxonomy): domain Eukaryota; kingdom Viridiplantae; phylum Streptophyta; class Magnoliopsida; order Asparagales; family Amaryllidaceae; genus Allium; species Allium sativum. Next base: position 503,774,083 of record CM060922.1, on the reverse strand, counting down.
ATCACCTCATCACTAGGTAGGCCACCAAACACTACCCTCCGCCCATCATCCGCCCTAATAGTCACCGAAAATCCCTCATAGTCTACCACCACCCCCATATCTTTGGAGCCAATCAACTCCCAAAATAATGCCAAACCCAGTAAAGCCCAAAACAAAGTAATCACAAGAAAACATACATCCATGACTCGATAGAATCACATTACAATAAATCATACAAAGGCTAGTTGAACCACCAATCGGGTTCGTCACTGCTAAAGGTCTATCGAATATCTAGGGTTCTAATCCCAACCTATCTATCAGGTCACTAGATATGAAGGAACGGGAAGACCCAGTATCAAACAATACTCGAACAAGAACTTCATAAACAGAAAGCATACCTTGAATGATGACATTCTTTCCTTTCTCTGTCGTAGTTGGGGAATTCGACGAAGAAGGAACAGCATTAATAGCATATGCTTTCACAATCTGCTTCTCTTTCGAGGGTTGCGGACATTTACCCTTGTGATGTCTCACTTGGCTACAGTTGAAGCACTTCCCGTCCGCTAGCTTTGCTCGACATTCTTTAGCATATTGGCCCTTCTTGCCACAGCTAAAAGCCCTCAACATCTTTCTTACTCTTCTTCTGACCATCCTTAGTCTGATTCTGTTTCCTTTTGTTCTGAGAATTATTCTTGCCTCTACCGCTTGCTTGCGGCTTTGGCCCCTCTGCAGATGCAACAGCGACTTCAGCTTTGGGCTTAGGATAAAGGCTCTCTGACCTCAATGCTTTTCCAACAATCAATTCAAAAGTCTCATTAATATGTTTTATAAGTCTTTCCCCCAAGTACTGATTTAAGCCTGTTATGAACTTCTCATTCTTCTTCTCGTGAGTGTCAATAGGTATAATCTATACTTCGATAAAGTATCGAACTCAGCAATATATTCCGAGACTGCCCTACCATTATGTTTAAGCTCCAAGAACTTCCTAATCAACTCTGACTTCTGGGCAGTTGGGATAAACTTGTCACTGAAGCAAGCTTTAAATTGATTCCATGTAACTTGATCCTCAAGAATAGCTGCCTTAATAGCATTCCACCAATTCATAACTCGTCCTTGAAGCTGACGGGATGCTAGCTTCCTCTTCATCGCGTCTTCGATTCTCAGATCCTCAAAGAGACGCTCACAACTATCAAGCCAATCCTGAACTTCTGTAGCCGATTCCATTCTGTGGAACGGCTTCCCACCTAGACTAGTGTAGTCCTTACAGAGCTTGACGAGATCGGCCCTAGGCGCCTGCACCGCTGCACCACCACATTTGCAGCATTAGGAGCTGCCCTCTGAACATCCCTAAGCATCTCTGTCATAAAGTCGGTGAACATCGTCCTCATGTCAGGAGCATCCCTATTATTGGCTCCTGAACTAGTATTCCTCATATATCGGCTCATCGTTCAATCTGTAAAGAGAAAACGATTAACCATCTCTTCGGTGGTGCCAGTGCAGTGTGACTCCATCCTTAGATATACTAATAGTGTGTGTGTGTGTGTGTGTATATATATAACTTTTGAAACCCCAAAATATAACAAATATGCGCTCTCATATACGTACTATTTCTCCCTGGTCTCTTTCCTTAGGTTAACTACGCAACATAGAGCTCTGATACCAAGTGTGACAGCCCGCCCCGCACCAGCCGACATTTCCAATGGAAGTGCGCTGTGCCAATGCCCAACTAGCACGGGACGGTCGCCAAAGAAAGGAAAAGAAAGAAATTTGAACTAACAAGGAACCTGTAGAATGTCTCACAGCGCATGGAATAAAATATAATAATAACACACTTGACATAAAACAGGTGAGACAGTGCATAAGGTGAAAACTAAACCATAATCATCATAGCAGCGAAAATTCAAAATACAGCTAAACATACTGTCTCTAAAGCAAAGAAAAAGGTGCACTACTAATGCCTAAAGTAGTGACCAGCAAAAACACAAGGAGAATATCTATATATATCATACGTGGAAGCCTCCTGCTCGTCCCCGGTACAGCTACTCGTGCATATCACCTAACCTGTCTCTAGTCTGCCCGTTTAAGAGCACCGAGAGTAATAAGAAGAGAAATAAAACTCTGGGTCAGACAAAGTCTGGTATGAGCGATAAGTAGCAAAACAGAACAATAACAGATATACATAACCATACCTGAACCTGGACCTGCAACCAAAGAGTTAGCACACAAAATGTACAATACTCTAAGGTGACACTAACATATGGTGTAAAGATATAGGGGAGGGGGTGTGCATGTCATGGTGATAACAAACATCAAACATAGCAACCATCCTCACATCTCTCACTCAGTGCATAAAGCATACGATATCCACCACTTTGATCACCCAATTCTTTGTTACATCACTCTGCCCCATGGAGTCATGACGGCTCCACTGCACTGATCCGTAACCACCAATACTTCGCTATGTCCACTATGCGCCATGGAATCATGACAACTCCACTGCACTGGCTCATAGCCTTGCTACGATCACTTTGCCCCCATGAAGTCATAACAACTTCACTGCACTGATCCATAGCCAATATCTGTCTCTCCGTGGTGAGTCAAAGCTATAGACATCGATAACCCATTTGCACACGTCTCGCAGAAAAGTCCAATCATGAAGTTAACTCGTTGGTTCCCATCTGGATCCTGAGTTCTACCTCCCATTTAGACTACCTTTGCATCTTGGGTTTTGGTCATCATCCCGGTTCGTGGCTCTTCAGTTTCCATTCAGTCCATTCGCTGTCCATGCTCACAGACCGGCTCGTGGCCCTCATTCAGTTCGCTGCTCGTGGCACCATGCTTGGCTCATGATGATGCTCCGCTCGTGACTCATGGTCAGCTTGTGACGCCATATTCAAGGCATGGTCTTCTAATTCGTGACCTCCTGCATCAGCTTGTGGTGCTCCGTCAGGGTTCGTGGTTCTTGCACCGGTTCGTGATGCATTGGCTCGACTCGTGGTGGGGAGCTTCATGTATTGGCTCGCCATGGTTCAACTCGTGGCATCGTGCTCGGCTCATGAAGGCGACTCGTGGAGAGGTGTTCATTATCGGGTCGGGGTCGTGATGCCTACTCACGAATGGGACTGGTCTGACCAATTTCTGCAACTTTTCCAGCAAGTAATTTACGTCATATGACGGCTTTTTCGACCATTCTAACTTTTCTAAATAATCACAAATAATACCAAACAGTAATAGAAACATGTATAAACAACCACAAACACCAAAACAACAATCTAACATGTTTATGTGGATCAAACATACCCAAAATCCATATTTTCTCCTTAATCCCCTTAATCATGATTTAACAATACGATTAGCAAAACATGTCCAAATTAACACAAACTTCTAACTGAGGCATAAAATAATATTTTAGAATTTTACAAATTTTTCCATAATTTTAACATGCATAATTTCGCTAATTATCATTAATCACCCCTAATTAGCCGTAATTAGTGAAAACAATGCAAATCATTCACCTTGGCCACAAATAAATCTAAGATCTTAACTTTGCTGCTGTTATAGGTCTAATTCCAATGCTTAGCGGCAGCCCCAACTCTGATTTGCCATTAGACTTCCTTGATTTGGTGTAGATTAAGCTAATACGTGATTAAACAGTGATTTGGGATGAATTTAGAAAGTGGAGGCCATTGTTAGGGTTGAAGAGAGGTAAGTGGCAGCTGAAAAATGACATAGAAAAGGTTTCTCTAACCCTAATCAGCCCTCATATAGCTCTAATCCCGAAATCCCCCAATGGGCCTAGCTGCTAATCACCTGGTTAAGCCCAATTAAGTTGTTTTTCACCTTCTAAACCTTAATTCAGCCATATCTCCCAAACTGTTAGTCCGTTTGACAAGGGTGACCACTCTACGGAAAGGTAAACCATCATCTGAATCTAATGGGAGTGGTTTTAGGTCAAAACTCCTTACTAATCAAAAGTTATAGGCGAAACAAGATTCACTAGGGGCAAAATGGTCATTTAAAAATCGGAAAAAAAAACGTGAACATGGGAAATGATCCCAATGGTCGTTCCCCAAAGTTACACGACCATACGACTTCATATGATAATGAAATAAATATTCTACGATCCTCCGATGCGTAGAAGGCGGGTCGTTACAATATCATAAGATAAAACTCACCATCTTGTGTGCGCTTGCATTGTGTGATATGGGACGAGCTCATGATAGCTTCATTTTCCAAAAGTCATTGTGAATTTATATGCACGGGTATTCACATGGAGTAAACCCGTTCCGCATTAGCGGCGTGGTGTGGTGAAATTCCCAACTTTAAAATAAACCTTAAAAACAACTGTTTTATGTTCTCACATCGGTCCCATGGCTGACCTGGAGTTTATTGTTCCTTCCTAAACTCTGGGTGCCCACTAATTTCCACACGGGCAGCTAGAGATTTAGTTTTACAGTTAGAGGCCCTTGAAGAAAGAGTTGGAGAGCTTTATGAGTTGGAGCTTCTAGCTAAAGTTAGAGTTTCTGCTATATCACATCGCTTCTCCCACTGAAATTATATTTATGTTTCCGCTGCTATATGTATGTAACTCTGATATTCTATGTAATTCTGATGAAATATTGTATCATGATATAAAAGTTATGTTGATTTGTTCAATAAATGTTAGTACCCATAACAATTCACCTTTGTGAACGGTTTAAGTTGGTTTAATTATCAGCGAGAACCGGGCAGAAAGTCGGGTCGTTACATTTGTGGTATCAGAGCTTTGGTTATTTAAAGCTTTGGGGTACGACATATTTGAACAAAAGATAGAACTCATCATATTATAGTATCTCACTAGAGATAGGGTTAGAAATGCCATAAAATGGGATTTTGGAATATTTCGTCGAGAAAGCGTATTTGTATACTTAAGAAAATTTTACAGCTCTCCTTTTCGAGGACGAAAAGTTTTATGTAGGCGAGATTGTAACGACCTAGAAAATTGACATTTAAAAATATAAATTAAATTTAGATATAATGCAAATTAAATATTTATATTTGAAATTTTGAACAATATTTATGTGAACCCTTTCTGTGGATTTATAAACATTTTAAAACAAGATTTACATTTCTAACTGATTTGAATCTATATGGTTAGAATTTCTCTGTTGTTTAATATTAGAGTTATTGTCGTTATTAAATCATTTTGTAAATTAATTAAGAAACAAATTTAATATGAACATTTTTGAAAACAAGAATTATTAACGTATTAATTTATTTTGTAATTTAATGAATTTAATATAAATTGCATGTATGCCAACTAGAACTTGGACTTTTATTTTGAACATACCATTCACTTTTTACATGAAATGACATTTGTAAATATAAGCTCAATTTGAAACTTTTTCCAAAATTAATGTTTTACAAATTTTGTGTCTAATGCGGCGATGTAAGAAAAGATCAATTTTGAAGTAAATTTTGCAACTTTTTTAAGGAATAATTTACTATGGAGAATTTATTTGCATAGTATAATATTGTCAAGATTTATTTATTTCCAATCAAAAAGTTAAGTATAAATGGCATAATAAAAACGTCAAATTAATATTGAAGGTTAATTTAATTAGTAATCAATTTTGTTCAAAAAATGCTAAGTTTAAGTTTATTGCATAATGATATTATTTGTCGCTCAGCTAACATAATTAAAACAAAGAATGAACTTTGGAATATTAGCGGTGTAACCAAACTAGGAATCTAATCCATATTTGTATATGGAATGCGCAATAAAAAGAAAGCAATAAATTGTGAAATAAATGCGAATATTTGGCGTTAACATTTGAGTTTAATTTATGGTACATAGCGGTCAAATTTACAACAATTTAACCATTGACAAACTAAATTCAATATTAAAACAAAACAAAGAAGGAAACGAATGGTGTGAACACAAATGTAAACCATGAAAAAAAGCGACAGACAATATTTAGCAAATATTTGTTTCTATCCTAGACCTATTTGACAAGTGTTCCTTCTTTCTCTAAAATAACTCTCACTAAATTTGAAAATTTAGTCTTCCTAAAGATATGACAGGCAATAATATCTGATTTAATCTACTATAAATCTTGCTATATCAATACAAAGATTTGTGAAACAGCAACCCAAAAATTTTGAATAGTGTAGGGACAGAGAATCCAATGCGATAAGCAATTTGGAGTGGCAGATATAAAAGGAGCTTCTCTCTGTTGTTGCATGACATAGCTTCTCTCATTTCTTCATGCAACTAGTTCTCCTCATACCCATCTTCTTCTTTTTTACGCAAATATCCTTCCACCTAACCCATTTCCTCTAACACCAAATTCCTTCACTCATTTTCTTCTACCCTAAATTTCGCATAACTACCTTCCTTCACGTGAGAAACAGAAAAAAAGAAGCTTTACCCATTTATTTGCACTATGCCAAACCGCACCTTAAAGCCTCAACAAACCTCATCTGTAACAACCCGGAAAATCTAAGCCAATTTAAAATTTTTATTTTGGCAATTTTGACGAATTTTGATTATTTAAAATGATTTATTTTAAATAATAGCGACGAGAAATTTATTTTGAATAGAATTCGAACGTATATATTTATATAGATCGTCGTTAGAATATAAATATTTATTTTTAATTTTAAAAGGAATTGAAAATGGCGCGGTAGTTCGAAAATTCACTTTCAAAGTTCAAATGAATGTACAGGATTCAAAATAAACCGGATTTTAGCGAAACCAAAAATATTAGAATCTAATTGGGAATATCTTTCCAACGAATCCGAAAAATTGAAATTTCATAGCGGGAATAAAAAGTTATGTCCAGTTGAAAATTCAGAATAGTCGCTATGGAATTCTAACCCCTAAAAAGGGAAATTTTGCAAACGACCTCGGTTTTCGATGAAACCACTTTTGTTGGATCCGTAATGTCAAGTTATTGCTATGTTTCAAAATTCGTAATTTTCTGAATCAATATGTGAGTGTGGCAAAGGGAAACGCGTTTGACCAGTTTTAGTTGATTTTAATCGACTGGAAAATGGTCATTTTTCAAACGGTCTCGGAATTTGATGAAATTAGTTTTGTTAGGACCGTATCGTCAATACGAAGCTAGAAAATATTTTTCAGGAATTTTTAGAGTCAGTATATGGCCCTAGTAAATTGAAATGTACGTTTAAAATTGAATATACAGATTTATATTTTAATTCGAACGAAAACTAATCGTAACGATCGAATTGGCTAACGAAACATATCCCATTGTGTTTGGAATGGGGGTAATTAGTTGGGGGCGATAGTCGATGGGTTTGAATTGGGGTTAGAAATAAAACTTACTTTTTGAAAACAAATCGAATTAAAAATTATAATTTATATATAACCCCGCACCTTGTTTTCCCTCTTCTCTCTCCTCATAACTTCGGTCAATTGTTGATTTATAAAAAAAGAAAAAAAACATGACCTTGTGCATTGCACCTCCCTTTCCCGTCTCGTGCCGCCACCGGAGATTGGCTAACCTCGCCGCGCCCCTCCAGTCTCCTCCTCCATCGCCTCCTCCTCCCATTCGAACCCTAGCCCCGTTCAAGCCCAAATCCCCCTCGCGCCCAAATCAACCCAGCCGAGAACCCTAGACCGCCACCCACATTCATTAGCACCGCCGCTTCTGGCCAGGCACCACCGCTGCCGACGACTGCTGAGCCACCGCGAATACTCCTTGCGCCACTAGCAAACTTCGACCGCGATTCCCCCAACCCTCCTCAATCCGTGACTGTGAGATTCCTTATTTTACCTTGAGAATTTGATTTTCATTTTCAGTGTTAAATTTAAAATCAGTTTTAATTTATTTAAAGTATTGTTTAAATTATATAAAGCTATAATTTTTGTGAAAATAAATGTGTTAAAGTTCATATTTTTATGATGATAAAGTTTAGATCTTTATAAGTGAAAAGGAATGATTTTTAACTTGAAAAGCTTTGATTTTTAAACGAGCAAAGATTAGATTTTTATAACTTTAAAGATCCGACTTTTATATATAATCTAACATGATAAAGATCCGATTTTTATATATAATCTAACATGATAAAGATCCGATTTTTATATATATTAGCGTTGTGTAAAAATTTGATTTTTTTTATGTGAAGCAGAGTAAATAAAAATATGATTTTTATATAATGTTTGAGAATAAAAATTCGATTTTTATACATTTGAAGTGGAAATAAAAATAGGATTTTTATTAATGTAGAGTAATAAAAATATGATTTTTATTAAGGTAGAGTAATAAAAATATAATTTTTTATATACTAAAGAATATGAAAATGTGATTTTTATATAGGTGGCGATAAAAATTTATAATCTTTATTAGAAGAAGGGCGATATAAAAATATAATCTTGATATAGGAAGTAGCGTTGTTAAAAATATAATTTTTAACATATAATGCGTGAAACAGATCTCGTTAGAAGCACGGCGGAGATTTTCTACATATGAAGAGTCGCGGCGTGTGGTTTAGCTAGTCGGTGAGAACTCCTCACTTTTATTTTTATTTTTATTTCTAGTTTGAAATATATACTAGGATGCATACGGCGCTTAGCACCACCTGACACCCGTCGTCCACAGATCATGGACGGCTTGTTTGTTTGATTGATGTGTTGTGAAAATTGATTGTGTGATTGAAATTGAAATAAAATATATATTCATGTGTTGAAATGAAATATATATTCATGTGTTGAAATAAAATATATATTCATGTGTTGAAATGAAATATATATATTCATGGGTTGAAATAAAATATATATTCCTGTGTTGAAATAAAATATATATTCATGTGTTGAAATCAAATATATATTCATGTGTTGAAATCAAATATATATTCACGTGTTGAAATAAAGTAAATATTCATTTACAAATCGAACGATTTGTTTATGTACACCGATTTGACTGATATTGATTGGGACGATAAATTTTACACATCGCCCAACTGCACAAATAAAATATGTGTTTGCTAATTTGAAATCCCACACGGGTAGTGGAATGACATTTGACGTACACTAATCCTGATTGTTTAGTTGTATGTCAATCGATGGGTTGACAGACTGTGTAAGCATTAATTATTTATATTTAATGCTTATGCAGTTGTGTGGTGCACACTAGATGATGGTTGATTATTTATCATTGCTGTTATATATGTGTGTTGTATAGAATCCATACAATTAACATTATATGGTAATTGATTGGGCCTCATTCCAATTTGGAAAATAAGGAATATTATAGAAAATATATTCATGTGTTGAATAGAATAAACATTCATGTGTTGAATAAAAGCCATGTTGACTAGATTGACGCTATTTTGACGTGAACGATATTTATATCGATTTTATTCATTTTTTTTAATGAATATAGAAAAGAAAGTGATTTCAAAATATAACATTTTGAAAATATTATCATTTGTATATCGATGATGCGGAATTCAATTTTGATTCGAAATTGAATATGAAGTTGAAATCGTTTCGAAAACGAATTTAAAACGATTTATAAAATACGTTTTGAAAGGAAATTGATGAAATATAATATATATATATATATATATATATATATTATATATATATAATGGTCTGAATAGAACGCGCCGCTCCGCGGTAGTTTGCGAATTTCGACAATTGACTTCGAATGGATATTACGGGAGATCCGACCGTCGGATATTCCTAAAACCGGAACCGTTGGGTTCGTATCGAAAAGAGCTTTCTAACGAATATTAGAGATTTGAATTCTAATGGTTGGATTTGGAATTATGTCCAAATCAAATTTAGGAAAGGTCGTTGTAAGTGCAGTTCGATGGCCGTTGATGGAATTCGACTGTACGGGCCTTGATAAAATTATTAAAAATAGTAATAATTTTTGTAAAATCATAAGAAATGATTTGTGAAGAATTGGGATGAAAAATTCCAAATTTGAAAAGATAAAAATAGATTTTTATCGAAATGAACTGGTTTTGAACTAGAATTAAAAACCATTTATTTTTGAAATAAATAAAGTGGATATGAAATGGTTTTGAAAATAACCAGAATTTCCAACAATTGAATTGGAATGGATTTGAATCGAAATTGCCTTTGGAATATTTCAATTTTGGATTTCGTGATGATACAAATATTGTTATGGGAATTTGAACGATATATTTATATCGTTATTTCCAATGCGATATTTGTTGGTCGTAGAATTTGATATTGAATATAAGCCGATATATTTTCTATTCAGAGCCTTGTATTTAATATCAAATGTGATTTGGGTTTGCCGTGAATGGTGTCTTCATTAACACTGTTCTTAAACCCAGCTGAGAAAAAGATTAAATCCTTTTATTTAGATTTAATGAAGTGTACCAATTAAATGGGATTTAATTGGAATTGGATTAGAATGTGATTTTGGGTTTATCGTGAACCGCATTTTAAATGACATTGGTTCTTTAACCCAGTTAAAGACAGGATATGATTTACCAAGTTAAATAATCATTAATATTGATTTTTGGGAAGATTAAAACCAAGTGGGGTTTTAGTGAATCTTTAATTAGATTTAAATAATCGAGAATGGAGTATCACCAGTTTTGCTCCAGCCGATAGTTAAATCTTTAATTAGATTTGAACATGAAATGGTAATAGAATTTACCGATAACACCGTGGTGTTAGATATGAAGGATTACCAATTTTACTTCATGGAATGAATAGGTTTGGATAGGGAAAAATAAAATAAATGATTACTTCGGTGTGGTTCGCTAATCCCGACTAGTTTGAATTGATATTCAAAAGAAGATTAAAGAATAAATTTAAAGAATTTATCTTTGATAAAATTAATGGAAACCTTTCCCAAAATATTTGAATATTCTGAATTGGAAGGAGGCGTATGTTGCGTTTGTGTAACACTTGCTTATTATATACGCGAGTTATTCAGAAAGACCGGGTTTATCCCATTCTGAATAACTGATTCGACGTGGTGTCGAGTATGAAGACGGTGGTCGAAGACCGGAGGTCTTCATATCGTTTGGGTGATTACTGATGATCTTGATTGGGCTATACACCCAAGAGGAGGGAATCAGTTGGTGATCGTCCAAACGTACTTGGAGATCGATGGATATGCGAGGTAAAAGGTGCCTCCGGTTTCGTTCAGACCCAGAACGAACTTGTAAATGGACTGTGTGTCTGACACTGGATTTTATTATGTGTGATTGATTTCTATTAAATATATATCTGTTTGGCGGTGGAGAATTTATTCTCTTGCTTAACGCCCTTCTTTGAGATGTAGGAGCTCAGGGGTTATATATTGATGGATATCAATCGCATGGAGTGAATTTCCTGCGTGGCATGCCTAAGTGGCAATTGATCAAGGCTTTTGTTAAAAATCAAAGTCTTGTGGTTGATGATCAAAGCACCGCCTGTGTGGCATAGCTTTGTGTAACGTTGATTCGCGAGCCTCACACCCAGGTTGTGAACCAAAAACGGGAGAGGACATCAGGGAGGGCATGCGTTTCCTTCTAGCTAGAAGTGGCATCAGTGGTTTTACACGCCCTAACGAGTTTGACTTATGTGGTTGTTGCTGTTGCGATGCGCCTCGAATATATCGGTGACTGTGTGGAGCCGATGGAGTCATTGGACTCATTTACTCCCTAAAGGGTGGGGAAACGCAGTGTTTATGCATTTTAATCCACATCGATGGACCGGCCCTGACGATCCAAGGGCCCACCTGTGTCTGGGTCCTGAGGGGCGGGCTAGAGGCTCTCGAATCGGTGAGGACTATCTTTTGCCTCGGTTCACAGATGGAAATCCAACTTCCAATACGTGACTTTGCGGTTTTGATTGTAGAACCTATATATGGCGACATAGTGGGATAGGGCACTTATGTCGTCTATGATTGATACTTATGATTGAAATTGTTTTGACATTATACACTTATAGTAATAAAAGATGAAATTTAGCATATCAAGCATTCTTTGGCTATTATAAGGTAAAACCCTATCCTCCGGCTTGTGTTGCATTGTGTGATGGGACATGGGTCTTATAATAGCTTCATTCTTCTTTATTTAGCATTGCGCTGTTTGTTTTATGCACTGGTACTCTTGGGAGGAAACCCGTTCCGTGTTATACGGCGTGGTCCCTTGATTTACCTAACTTTAAAATAAAGATTAATAACTGTTTTAGTTCTCACACCAGTCACATGACTGACCTGGAGTTTATTCTTTTAACCTAAACTCTGGGTGCCCTTATTTTGACACGGGCAGCTAGTAGTTTTGGTTTTGCAGATTTATATTCACAGGACCCTGATTTACGGCTGAAATGATATCCGGAAAGCTTTGTATCTGTATATATCCTTCAGTTGTGTATTGTATTATTTTTCCGCTGCTATGTAATGTAATTTAAATCTCTGATATTTTATGATGTGTATAATTCATGTATACTCTGTATATTCCTGTATTCTGATGAATTGTTGTAATAAGCAATGAAGTGTTCTTCTGTTTGCGTTCCGATGTGGCTTGTTCTCACTTCAATCCGGGCATTCCTTACCGGGTAAGTTCGGGTCGTAACAGCTTGATATCAGAGCTTTGGTTTACAGAGCTCGGAGAACAAGACACATTAGAACCAAACGAAAGAATTCATCAGAAATTGGATTAGTAATATCCAATTGGAATGACTCGTTAGAGATGGGATCTGTAGTATCCTGGAACGAGTGTGAAGAGTATATTTTTAAAATGAAAACGAATTTTGTTTTGAAATTTTAAACATTATTCAGCGTATTTGAATATTTATTTGTATTGAATTTGGACAATCTAGTGTATAAAGATTTTGCGTGTACATCTGATCCGCATGCTTTCGAAGTTTTAATATACTGGATAGATATAGAATCATACTCTAGTAGCCCGAAGATGATTCTGGTGATTGAGTACTCGTCATTAGAATTTATGTTCGAGTGACGAAGGTGGGATATCTATATTATTCTAATTGACTGTTGTGAGAACCAAAACTAGATAGGGCTTATTGTTGTGATTTGGCATCAAAAACATGATTTTTGTATATATCAAAATTATGAATTTAAAACATTAATTCACTAATTGATTGATGGTTGTATTGTTTGATTACTGTTTTGATTTATTGAATGTTGAACCATTTATCCAAATTATATCAAATGTTGGACTGAATTGAAAATTGTATGAAATTGCATGCATATACATGTACTTACATTGAACAGGTCATAGCAAGGAGGCTAGAGCAGAAGAATAAAATTGTTTGCCCGACAAATAGGTACATGTTTACAAATTTATTAGGTTTTTGATGATTTTATGAGCCGATTGGCTAGCCGCTTGGTTGTTTCTTTTTCTTTTTGGATTGATGAGGGCCATGGGAGGCTATTTGAAATATCCCGAAGTCCCCGGTGCAGGGGAGGTTATGGCAAAAAATTTCGAAAATTTAGGGTGTTGGCCATATTTTTGAAAAATTTGAAAAGTTCTTAGAAACTGAAAAGTTGAAGAACTTAAGCCGTAAAGAAAATAATGAAAGATGAGTTGATTTGTAAAATAACTTTCGGCTTCATTCCTTTTCGGGGACGAAAAGTTTTAAGTAGGGGCGATTGTAACAACTCGGAAAATCTGAGCCAATTTAAAATTTTTATTTTGGCAATTTTGACGAATTTTGATTATTTAAAATGATCCATTTTAAATAATAGCGATGAGAAATTTATTTTGAATAGAATTCGAACGTATATATTTATATAGATCGTCGTTAAAATATAAATATTTATTTTTAATTTTAAAAGGAATTGAAAATGGCGCGGTAGTTCGAAAATTCAATTTCTAATTTCAAATGAATGTACATGATTCAAAATAAACCGGATTTTAGCAAAACCAAAAATATTAGAATCTAATTGGGAATATCTTTCCAACGAATCCGAAAAATTGAAATTTCATAGCGGGAATAAAACGTTATGTCCAGTTGAAAATTCAGAATAGTCGCTATGGAATTCTGACCCTTAAAAAGGGAAATTTTGCAAACGACCTCGGTTTTCGACGAAACCACTTTTGTTGGATCTGTGATGTCAAGTTATTGCTATGTTTCAAAATTCATAATTTTCTGAATCAATATGTGAGTGTGGCAAAGGAAAACGTGTTTGACCGGTTTTAGTTGATTTTAATCGATTGGAAAATGGTCATTTTTCAAACGGTCTCGGAATTTGACGAAATTTGTTTTGTTAGGACTGTATCGTCAATACGAAGCTAGAAAATATTTTTAGGAATTTTTGGAGTCCGTATGTGGCCCTAGTAAATTGAAATGTACGTTTGAAATTGAATATACAGATTTATATTTTAATTCGAATGAAAACTGATCGTAACGATCGAATTGGCTAACGTAACATATCCCATTGTGTTCGGAATGGGGGTAATTAGTTGGGGGCGACAATCGGTGGGTTTGAAATGGGGTTAGAAATAAAAACTTACTTTTTGAAAAACAAATGGAATTAAAAATTATAATTTATATATAACCCCACACCTTGTTTTCCCTCTTCTCTCTCCTCATAACTTCGGTCAACTGTCGATTTATAAAAAAAGAAAAAAAAACCACGACCTCGTGCATCGCACCTCCCTTTCCCGTCTCGTGCCGCCGCTGGAGATTGGCTAACCTCGCCGCGCCCCTCCAGTCTCCCCCATCATCGCCTCCTCCACTCATTCGAACCCTAGCCCCATTCAAGCCCTAAACCCCCTCGCGCCTAAATCAACCCAGCCAAGAACCCTAGAGCGCCACCTACATTCATCAGCGCCGCGGCCTCTGGCCAGGCACCAACGCCTCCGACGACTGCTGAACCACCGCGAATACTCCTTCCGCCACCAACAGACTTCGACCATGATTCCCCCAACCCTCCTTGATCCGTGACTGTGAGTTTCCTTATTTTACCTTAAGAATTTGATTTTCATTTTCAGTGTTAAATTTAAAATTAGTTTTAATTTATTTAAAGCCTTGTTTATATTATATAAAGCTATAATTTTTGTGAAAATAAATGTGTTAAAGTTCATATTTTTATGATGATAAAGTTTAGATCTTTATAAGTGAAAAGAAATGATTTTTAACTTGAAAAGCTTTGATTTTTAAACAAGCAAAGATTAGATTTTTATAACTTTAAAGATCCGATTTTTATATATAATCTAACATGATAAAGATCCGATTTTTATATATATTAGCGTTGTGTAAAATTTTGATTTTTTTTATGTGAAGCCGAGTAAATAAAAATATGATTTTTATATAATGTTTGAGAATAAAAATTCGATTTTTATACATTTGAAGTGGAAATAAAAATAGGATTTTTATTAATGTAGAGTAATAAAAATATGATTTTTATTAAGGTAGAGTAATAAAAATATAATTTTTTATATACTAAAGAATATGAAAATGTGATTTTTATATAGGTGGCGATAAAAATTTATAATCTTTATTAGAAGAAGGGCGATATAAAAATATAATCTTGATATAGGAAGTAGCGTTGTTAAAAATATAATTTTTAACATATAATGCGTGAAACAGATCTCGTTAGAAGCACGGCGGAGATTTTCTACATATGAAGAGTCGCGGCGTGTGGTTTAGCTAGTCGGTGAGAACACCTCACTTTTATTTTTATTTTTATTTCTAGTTTGAAATATATACTAGGATGCAG
The DNA here is from genome assembly GCA_030737875.1 of Allium sativum. Lineage (NCBI taxonomy): Eukaryota > Viridiplantae > Streptophyta > Magnoliopsida > Asparagales > Amaryllidaceae > Allium > Allium sativum. The sequence goes on along the minus strand of CM060922.1, from coordinate 503,758,439 downwards.
ACGGTGCTTAGAAGCACCTGACACCCGTCGTCCACAGACCATGGACAGCTTGTTTGTTTGATTGATGTGTTGTGAAAATTGATTGTATGATTGGAATTGAAATAAAATATATATTCATGTGTTGAAATGAAATATATATTCACGTGTTGAAATAAAATATATATTCATGTGTTGAAATGAAATATATATTCATGTGTTGAAATAAAATATATATTCATGTGTCGAAATAAAATATATATTCATGTGTTGAAATCAAATATATATATTCATGTGTTGAAATCAAATATATATTCACGTGTTGAAATAAAATAAATATTCATTTACAAATCGAACGATTTGTTTATGTACACTGATTTGACTGATATTGATTGGGATGATAAATTTTACACATCGCCAACTGCACAAATAAAATATGTGTTTGCTGATTTGAAACCCCACACGGGTATTGGGATGACATTTGACGTACACTAATCCCGATTGTTTAGTTGTATGTCAATCGATGGGTTGACAGACTGTGTGAGCATTAATTATTTATATTTAATGCTTGTGCTGTTGTGTGGTGCACACTGGATGATGGTTGATTATTTATCGTTGATGTTATATACGTGTGTTGTATAGAATCCATATAATTAACATTATATGGTAATTGATTGGGACTCATTCCAATTTGGAAAATAAGGAATATTATAGAAAATATATTCATGTGTTGAATAGAATAAACATTCATGTGTTGAATAAAAGCCGTGTTGACTAGATTGAGGCCATTTTGACGTGAATGATATTTATCGATTTTATTCATTTTTATAATGAATATAGAAAAGAAAGTGATTTCAAAATATAACGTTTTGAAAATATTATCATTTGTATATCGATGATGTGGAATATTCAATTTTGATTCGAAATTGAATATGAAGTTGAAATCGTTTCGAAAACGAATTTAAAACGATTTATAAAATACGTTTTGAAAGGAAATCGATGAAATATATATTATATATATATAATGGTCTGAATAGAACGCGCCGCACTGCGGTAGTTCGCGAATTTCGACCATTGACTTCGAATGGATATTACGGGAGATCCGACCGTTGGATTCTCCTAAAACAGAAACCGTTGGGTTCGTATCGAAAAGAGCTTTCTAACGAATATTAGAGATTTGAAATCTAATGGTTGGATTTGGAATTCTGTCCAAATCAAATTTGGAAAAGGCCGCTGTAAGTGCAGTTCGATGGCCGTTGATGGAATTCGACTGTACGGGCCTTGATAAAATTATTAAAAATAGTAATAATTTGTGTAAAATCATAAGAAATGATTTGTGAAGAATTGGGATGAAAAATTCCAAATTTGAAAAGATAAAAATAGATTTTTATCGAAATGAACTGGTTTTGAACTAGAATTAAAAACCATTTATTTTTGAACTAAATAAAGTGGATTTGAAATGGTTTTGAAAATAACCAGAATTTCCAATAATTGAATTGGAATGGATTTGAATCGAAATTGTCTTTGGAATATTTCGATGTTGGATTTCATGATGATACAGATATTGTTATGGGAATTTGAAAGATATATTTATATCGTGATTTCCATACGATATTTGTCGGTCGTAGATCTTGATATTGAATATAAGCCGATATATTTTCTATTCATAGCCTTGTATTTAATATCAAATGTGATTTGGGTTTGCCGTGAATGGTGTTTTCATTAACACTGTTCTTAAACCTAGTTGAGAAAAAGATTAAATCTTTTTATTTAGATTTAATGAAGTGTACCAATTAAATGGGATTTAATTGGAATTGGATTAAAATGTGATTTTGGGTTTATCGTGAACTGCGTTTTAAATGACATTGGTTCTTTAACCCAGTTAAAGACAGGATATGATTTCCCAAGTTAAATAATCATTAATATTGATTTTTGGGAAGATTAAAATCAAGTGGGGTTTTAATGAATCTTTAATTAGATTGAAATAATCGAGAATGTAGTATCACCAGTTTTGCTCCAGGCGATAGTTAAATCTTTAATTAGATTTGAACGTGAAATGGTAATTGAATTTACCGATAACACCGTGGTGTTAGATATGGAGTATTACCAGTTTTACTTCATGGGATGAATAGGTTGGGATTAGGAAAAATAAAATAAATGATTACTTCGGTGTGGTTCGCTAATCCCGACTAGTTTGAATTGATATTCAAAAGAAGATTAAAGAATAAATTTAAAGAATTTATCTATGATAAAATTAATGGGAACCTTTCCCAAAATATAAGAATATTTGGATATTCTGAATTGGAATGAGGCGTATGTTGTGTTTGTGTAACACTTGCTTATTATATACGTGAGTTACTCAGAAAGACCGGGTTTATCCCATTCTGAATAACTGATTCGACGTGGTTTCGAGTATGAAGACGATGGTCGAAGACTAGAGGTCTTCACATCGTTTGGGTGATTACTGATGATCTTGATTGGGTTGTACACCCAAGAGGAGGGAATCAGTTGGTGATCGTCCAGACGTACTTGGAGATCGATGGACTTGCGAGGTACAAGGTGCCTCCAGTTTCGTTCAGACCCAGAACGAACTTGTAAATGGACCGTGTGTCTGACATTGGATTTTATTTTGTGTGATTGATTTCTATTAAATATATATCTGTTTGGCGGTGGAGAAGTTATTCTCTTGCTTAACGCCCTTCTCTGAGACGTACGAGCTCAGGGGTTATATATTGATGGATATCAATCGCATGGAGTGAATTGCCTGTGTGGCATGCCTAAGTGGCAATTGAACAAGGCTTTTGTTGAAAAGCAAAGTCTTGTGGTAGATGATCAAAGCACCGCCTTTGTGGTATAGCTTTGTGTAACATTGATTCGCGAGCCTCACACCCAGGTTGTGAACTAGAAACGGGAGAGAACAACAGGGAGGGCATGCGTTTCCTTCTAGCTAGAAGTGGCGTCAGTGGTTTTACACGCCCTGACGAGTTTGACTTATGTGGTTGTTGTTGTTGCGAGGCGCCTTGGATATATCGGTGACTATGTGGAGGCAATGGAGTCATTGGACTCATTTACACCCCAAAGGGTGGGGAAACGCAGTGTTCAGGCATTTTAATCCACATCGGTGGACCGGCCCTGACGATCCAAGGGCCCACCTGAGTCTGGGTCCTGAGGGGCGGGCTAGAAGCTCTCGAATCGATAAGGACTATCTTTTGCCTCGGTTCACAGATGGAAATCCAACTTATTATACGTGACTTTGCAGTTTTAATTGTAGAACCTATATATGGCGACATAGTAGGATAGGGCACTTATGCCGTCTATGATTGATACTTATGATTGAAATTGTTTTGACACTATACACTTATAGTAATAAAATATGAAATTTAGCGTATCAAGCATTCTTTGACTATTATAAGGTAAAACCCAATCCTCCGGCTTGTGTTGCATTGTGTGATGGGACCTGTGTCTTATAATAGCTTCATTCTTCTTTATTTAGCATTACACTATTTGTTTTATGCACTGGTACTCTTGGGAGGAAACCCGTTCCATGTTATACGGCGTATCCCTTGATTTACCTAACTTTAAAATAAAGATTAATAACTGTTTTAGTTCTTACACCAGTCACATGACTGACCTGGAGTTTATTGTTTTAACCTAAACTCTGGTTGCCCTTATTTTGACACGGGTAGCTAGTAGTTTTGGTTTTGCAGATTTATATTCACAGGACCATAATTTACAGCTGAAATGATATCCGGAAAGCTCTGTATCCGTAAATCTCCTTCAGTTGTGTATTGTATTATTTTTCCGCTGCTATGTAATGTAATTTAAATCTCTGATATTTTATAATGTGTATAATTCATGTATACTCTGTATATTCCTGTATTCTGATGAATTGTTGTAATAAGCAATGAAGTGTTCTTCTGTTTGCTTTCCGATGTGGCTTGTTCTCACTTCAATCCGAGCTTTCCTTACCGGAGAAGTTCGGGTCGTAACAGCACCACACCTCCACCCTCTTGCCATGACTCAAGCAACACCAAGACCCTCCCCATAACACCTTCGGCCTTCTCTTTCTTTGAGGAATATATACGTGTTTTTAAGTATAAAGGGTATATATATCTTATATATACATACGGTTGAAGGTAAAAGGAATAACGCATTGTCCGTGAAATTAGCAAGCAATCATTCGCAGGCTTGGTCTGAAGTATACGCAAAGTTTTGACAGTGAAGAATTGGAAAGCATAACTGGTGATAACATTTTATTTAAATTTATTTTAAGTAGAAACGTTAAAATTGCTAGTAATTGGTCAGTTAATGATTATCAAGTTCATATTGATGGTTGTTATTGTTGCGATGATTGAATGGATGTTTGCGTCGTTAAATCACTAAAACACTGAGCGTTATTTAACGTGACGCTTACGCACAAATTTGATGATTGTTAAATTTTGCAATATTGATGGATGGACTAGTGTTCAATATGTATTGATTTTGTTGTATCACACATCATGGTTGTGGATATATATGGGTAGTCGATTTAAATCTCCTTGTCATATGAATGACGATTATTCAATATAATAAAATAAATTTTTAAAGTAAATTTTTGAACGTAAATCTTTAAATAAATTTGAAAATAAAAGCTTTACATAAAGACGAAATGATTTTTAAAATGTCTAAATTTAGTTTTGAACCTTCTATATTGAAACAAGTTTCCAAATTTAGTTAAAGGAAGATTTGATTTTTGAGTTGCATTACTTACGTAAACATTTGGCTTCATTATAGTTATCCATAAGCCTTTAAAATTTAATTATAGAAAATTAATTTGGGATGTAACCAAATGTTGGTTTTTATGCACTTGGTTCATTTTTTTAATGACCATTTTTAAGTTCTTAAAACAATTAAACAAAGTTTGGTAATATTACATTAAGCTTCCAAAAAAAATTAAATAATGGCTTAATTGAAGTTATGTAAACTTTTATTATGATTTTAAAGAGGATTGGGCAATTTTGTTTTGGACCGTTATCGAATATATATATATATATATATATATATATATATATATATATATATATTAGTGACATTTCTTTGAATAACATATACATGTTTATATACCAGAACGTTCTAGGGTGACAAAGAGGATAGTGTTTAAGGCTTGGGTTAGGAAAATATAAGTTTTCTGCTCTCCCTAGCTGTCCCTAACTGATCCGACGGACGAGATGGTTATTTTCAAAATCTAATTTGGAAGTTAATTAAAACCCCTTGAATGTAGAACAAATTTTGGAATCTTACAAGCGTCATTCATTATTTAAAATAATTTGAGTAAAAGATTTGTACCCTTAAATGATGTTGAACCTATTTGGTAAATAGCTAATCTATAGTACTTATGAAACGTTTTACCATTCCATGAAAAAGATTAAATTTGAGAACTATTATTTAAACTTTCAAAAAAAAAATTGTATAAGGCTTTCAATCCCAATTTGAAAATACGAATGGAAATGATAACAACGAATAGAGAATTCTGAATAGGGGATTTGTAAAGAAGAGTTAAGACGGGAACTAAGGAAATGAATTCAACCTTATTCTAAAAAATAAATTGTTAACAATTGGGAAGCAGACGATATAGTCCATAAATTTTGTTTTAAAATGCGCTTATTATTTGGAAAGACTGGGATCAGATGTAAGTCAGAAAACCATTCCAAGTAATAATACGACACTATGAAGGAAATTGAAGAATTGGAAATAGCAAATGAAGACTGGGAATCTTTTGACTTATTTGGATTGATTGCTGATGTCTCAAAGCGGGTCGTACACCCGGTATGAGGTTATAAGTGGCATAGGTATGAATATACTTGAGGATTTTCAGATTTTATTTCGTTCAGACCCAGAATGAACTTGTATGGATTGTGTGTCTGACATTATAATTGACTGCAAAGCACTGATTTCTGTTGGTGTCTGTGTATATATATATATATATACATATATATATATATATATATATATATATATATATATCGGATTGTGGCAATTAATTATTTTTGTCTCTAAGTTTTACATGCTTAGAGGTTATGTATTAATAGAAATCAGTGACATGTTGTAAATTGACAATGTGGCATACTCAAGTTATGGAATGAGATAATAATGATCAAAGCATCGCTTATATAAGCATAGCTTTGTGTATACCGTGACATCGACAAGCCTCACACCCCGGATGATGAGAAACTGGCGGTTAGGTTGTTGATATATACATGATTTTGCGATCGATGGCTACGACGAAGGTACCTCTTGTGAACTTGTGGGAATTAGGTATGTTCAGTGTCCGGGTCTAAATGAAAACTGATGATCTACCTCGCGACTTGTAGTTGGTGTCCAGGTCTGGATGGAAAAGCCGTGTTACACTTCTCTTGTATACCTGATTGATCTTTCATGCCAGAAATCATCCAGTTGGAAACTCATCTCCAATACGCGCCCCTACGGTTTTATTTGTATACCTATGGCGACATAGTAGGATGAGGTACTATGCCGTCTAAGATTGATACATTTATTTTCGAAAGTGTTTTCTACACTATGCACTAATAATATTCAAAGAGGAGTTTCACGTATGAAAGCATGTTTGATTATCATAAGATAAAACTCTCCCATCTGGTGTGCGCTTGCATTGTGTGAAGTGGGACGAGCTTATGATAGCCTTATTTTCTAAAAGTCATTGTGAATTCATATACACGGGTATTCACATGGAGTAAACCCATTCTGCATTAGCGGTGTGGTCTGGTGAAATTCCCAACTTTAAAATAAACCTTAAAAATAATTGTTTTATGTTCTCTCACCAGTCCCATGTCTGACCTGGAGTTTATTGTTCCTTCCTAAACTCTAGGTGCCCATTAATTTCCACACGGAAGCTAAAGGTTTAGTTTTACAATTAGAGGCCCTTAAAGAAAGAGTTGGAGCGCTTTCTTGGTTGGAGCTTCGAGCTAAAGTTAGAGTTTCCACTATATCACATCGCTTCTTCCGCTGAAAGTATATTTATGTTTTCGCTGCTATATGTATGTAAATCCGATTTTTTACGTAATTCTGATGAAATATTGTATCAGGATATAAAAAGTTCTGTTGTTTTGTTCAATATATGTTAGTACCCATAACAATCCACCTTTATGAATGGTTTAAGTTGGCTTAATTACCGGCGAGAACCGAACAGAAAGTTGGGTCGTGTAATAACCCGAAAATCCGAGCCAATTTAAAAAATTTATTTTTGGCAATTTTAGCGAATTTTGAATATGTAAAATGAATTATTTTACATAATAAAGACAGAAAATATAATTCCAACGAAGTTAAAACGAATAAATTTATTTTAATTATATAACAAGCTTGAAATGGCGCGGTAGTTCGAAAATTCGATTTCAAATTTCAAATGAATGTACAAGATTCAAAATAAGTTGTATTTCAGCGACATAAGAAATATTTGAATCTGTTTGATCATATCTTTCTAAAGGATCTAAGAAACTGAGATTTTACTTTATAGAGTGAAAGATATGTCCAGTTTAAAATTCGGAAAAGTCGTTGTGGAATTTATATATATATATATATATATATATATATATATTAATATACATAATGGCCTTTAAAAATAGCCATTTTGCAAATGACCTCTGTTTTCGATGAAACCACTTTTGTTGGAATCGGAATGTCAAATTATTGCCAGGTTTCAAAATTCATAATTTTTGAAGTCAATATGTGAGTGTGACGAAGTTAAACGTGTTCTAACAGTCTCAGTCAATTTTAATCGACTGGAAAATGGCCATTTTATAAACGGTCTCAGAATTCGGTGAAACTAGTTTTGTTAGGACCGTATCGTCAATACGAAGCTAGAAATAATTTTTCTGGAAATTTTCGAGTTAGTATGTGACCCCGGTAAATTTAAATGTGCGTTTCAAGTGAATATATAAAGATTTATATTTTAATTTTGATAAAAACTAATCGTAACAACCGAACTGGGTTACGAAACATATCCATTGTGTTCGGAATGGGGGTATTTAGCTGGGGGCGACAGTCGTTGGGTTTGATTTAGAGGTCGGATGCGAAATTCACTTTTTATAAATAAATAGAATTAAATATTATTACAAATACCCTCCTACTCACAAACCCTACCCAGTTCGTTACCATCAGCCGCCAACCCCAAAAAGTGAAGGCCCCAATTGCTCCAAGATTTCCATCCCAAATTCTTTCGATCCACTCAAAATTTCAAGAACATTTTAAACGAAAATTAAAGAGCAAATCAAGCTCTACAAATCTGCACTAGTTTCATCAATTATCGGGATGTGTCATGATCGATTTTTGAGCTCAAAGCTCAAGGGTTTGGCTTCTGTTTTCTGGCGCAAGGAGGCACTGAAGGTGGCGCCGCCGCCGGAGCAGGTGGGTCTGGTGAAGCCGCGTCGAGTGGGGCCCTCTGATCAGTCGCTGGCGATCTGTGGTGGCCGCGATCAGGAGAGAGGAGACGGAGGCGATGGGTTCAGCATTTTGACCGGGGGGGTTTCTAGAGAGAGAGGGTAACGTTATTAAAAACGTTGTTAACCTTAATTAACTAGTTAATTAATTTCATTAAAGACGTATAATTTATTTAAACTTTGCGAGGCCATAACTTTTTGCTACGAACTCGGAATCGTGCGAAACTGAAGCCGTTACGATCAGGGGGACGAGAGCTTCACAACAAGACTAACCGGGTCCAATTCGAAGCACATCAGAATTTTGGCAGATTTAAATTCAAACCATTCAGAAATTCAGATAAAACTGACGGAGTGGATCCAACTGTGAGAATTCCTCACTAAAATATTTTCAGTACAGTGATTTATTGTATAACTGCATATCTGAACTGTTCTCCGTCGTCCACAGACCATGGACGACTTGTTTGTTTGATTGTATTATGTGGTTAAAATTGTTTGTGATGTGAAATGGACTGTGTTAAAATATTCGAATAATAAAAATATCATTTTTATTATATAATTGAACTGTTGAAAATATTCATGTGTTGAATAAATTATTCGAACAATAAAAATCACATTTTTATTGTATATATGAACTGTTAAAAATAGTCATGTGTTGAAATAAATATACATTTACAAATTGGAGGATTTGTTTATGTACACTGATTTGATTGATATTGATTGGAATTATAAATTTTGTAGATCACCCAACTGCACAAATAAAAATTTGTGTTTGTTGATTTGAAACCCCACACGGGTATTGGGATGATATTTGACGTACATTAATCCCGATTGTATAGTTGTATGTCAATCGATGGGTTGACAGACTGTGTAAGCATTAAATATTTATATTTAATGCTTATGCCATTGTGTGGTGCACTCTGGATGATGGTTAATTATTTATCATTGCTATTATATACATGTGTTGTAGAAAATCCAAATAATTAACATTATATGGTAATTGATTAGGCCTCATTCCAATATAGAAAATAAATTCATATGTTGAATAGAAAATAAATTCATGTGTTGAATTGAAAAATATTCATGTGTTGAATAGAATAAACATTCATGTGTTGAATAAAAGCCGTGTTGATTAGATTGACGCCATTTTGACGTGAACGATATTTATATCGATTTTATTCATTTTTCAATGAATATTGAAAGTGATTTCAAAATTCGAATTAAATTGAAATGAATTAAAATTCCAATTAAATTGAAATGAATTGAAATTCGAATTAAATTGAAAAGAATTGAAATTCGAATTAAGTTGAAATGAATTGAAATTTGAATTAAATTGAATTGAATTGAAATTCGAATTAAATTGAAATGAATTGAAATTCAAATTAAACTGAAAAGAATTGAAATTCGAACTAAATAGAAATAAATTGAGATTCGAATTAAATTGAAATGAATTGAAATTCGAATTAAACTGAAATGAATTGAAATTCGAATTAAATTGAAATAAATTGAAATGTGAATTAAATTGAAAAGAATTGAAATTCGAATTAGATTGAAATAGAATTGAAATCATTTTGAATTGAATTTAAACGTATTGAAATTGAACTGAAATCGATTTGACTTGAAACCGATTTGGACTGAAATTGATTTGAATTGAAACCGATTTGAACTCAAATGGATTTGAATTGAAATCGAGTTGCGAATTTATATTGGAAAGATTCAATTTTGATTTGAATTTGAGATGGAAGTTGAAATCATTTTGAAAACGAATTTAAAATGATTTATAAAATACGTTTTAAAAGGAAATCGACGAAATATATATTATATATATATAATGGCCTGAATAGAACGCGTCGCGCCGCGGCAGTTCGCGAATTCCGACCATTGGTTCGAATGGATATTGCGGGAGATCGGACTGTCAGATTCTCCTAAAACAGGAACTGTTGGGTTCGTATCGAAAAGAGCTTTCTAACGAATATTAGAAATTTGAAATCTAACGGTTGGATTTGGAATTATGTCCAAATCAAATTTGGAAAAGGTCGTTGTAAGTGCAGTTCGATGGCTATTGGTGGAAATAGACTGTACGGGCCTTGATAAAATTATTAAAAATAGTAATAATTTGTGTAAAATCATAAGAAATGATTTGGGAAGAATTAAGATGAAAAACTCCATATTTGAAAAGATAAAAGTAGATTTTTATCGAAATGAACTAATTTTGAACTAGAACAATAATTTATTTATTTTTAAAATAAATAAATTGGATTTGAAATGGTTTTGAAAATAACTAGGATTTCCCATAATTGAATTGGAATGGATTTGAATCGAAATCATCTTCGGAGTAGTTCGATGTTGGATTTCGTGATTATACAGATGTTGTTAGGGTTTCCCATAACTAGGATTTCCCATAAATTTATATCGTTATTTCTAATACGATATTTGTTGGTTTCAAAATTTGATATTGAATATAAGCCGATATATTTTCTATTCAGAGCCTTGTGTTTAATATCAAATGGGATTTTGGATTGTCGTGAACGGTATCTTTAATAATACTGTTCTTAAACCCAAATGGAGTTAAGAAAATTAAGAACTAACTGGGGATCAGTTAAGTTGGATGGTTTCTTGGATATTGATCTGATGTTGGTTTCGGCCTTCAGGTTTAATATTTAGGGAACTGTCCTCTTACTAATTTACGGTTAGGGAGTGATTGTAATGTGATGTGATTTTGGGGTTTATCGTGAACCGAGTTTTAAATGACATCGGTTCTTTAACCCAGTTAAAGATTAAAACTAAGTGGAGTTTTAATGAATCTTTAATTAGATTTAAAAGATCGAGAATGGAGTATCACCAGTTCTTGTTGTCGGTCCTGTGTAGACTGGGTACGCATGATAGGGGGTTCTCGCTTCGCGGTTTGGTGGCGGACGGGAGACTCTTACCCCTACATGTCCCTGTTGAGAGTTGGTTAGGCAGTGGCCGGGAGGCTCGAGAGGGTCGTCGTACAACAAGTGTACTGGGGGACCAGTGATAGCCACGGTGGGTTTTGCCTACTGCTTTGGGGGATGAAGGGATGGTTGCAAAGCCTACCGGATTTCTTCGGGCTATGTCAGCTTGGTATCAGAGCTCTGGTTTACAGAGCTAGAGAACAAGACACATTAGAACCATACGAAAGGATTCATCAGAGATTGGATTAGTAATATCCAATGGGAATGACTCGTTAGAGATGGGATCAGTAGTATCCTAGAACGAGTGTGAAGAGTATATTTTTAAAATGAAAACAAATTTTGTTTAGAAATTTAAATCGTTTTATACGTATTTGAATATTTATTTCTATTGAATTTGGACAATCCACTATATAAAGATTTTGCGTATACGCCTTGCAAACGTATATTCGAAGTTTTAATATATTGGGTAGATGTAAAATCACACTCTAGTCGCCCGGAGATGAAGCTATTGATGACTGTACATCATCAGTCGTTTGGGTTCGAGTTTCGAAGGTGTGATATTTATATATTTCCATTAGACTGGTGTGAGAACCAAAACTAGATAGGGTTTATTGTTGTGTTTGGCACCAAAAATCTGATTTTTGACTATATATGAAACAACCCGAAAATCTGGGCCAGTTTAAAATTTTTATTTTGGCAATTTTAGTGAATTTTGAACATTTAAAATGAATTATTTTAAATAATATCGACGGAAAATTTATTTTGAATAGAATTCGAACGTATATATTATATACGTCGTCGTTAGAATATAAATAATTATATATAATTATAAAAGGAATTGAAAATGGCGCGGTAGTTCGTTAATTCGATTTCAAACTTCAATTGAACATACCGGGTGCAAAATAAACCGGATTTTAGTGAAACCAAAAATAATAGGATCTATTTGATAATATCTTTCCAACGAATCCGAAAAATCAAGATTTCATAGCGGGAATCAAAAGATAAGTCCAAATGAAAATTCTGAATAGTCGCTATGGAATTCAGGCCCTTAAAAATGAGAATTTTGCAAACGACCTCTGATTTCGACGAAACCACTTTTGTTGGATCCGTGATGTCAAATTATTGCTAGGTTTCAAATTTCATAATTTTTCGAATCAATATGTGAGCGTGGCAAAGGGAAACATGTTTGACCAGTTTTAGTTGATTTTAATCGACTGGAAATTGGCCATTTTTCCAACTGTCTCAGAATCTAACGAAATTAGTTTTGTTAGGACCGTATCGTCAATACGAAGCTAGAAGTAATTTTTATGGATTTTTTTAGAGACTGTATGTGGCCCCGCTAATTTAAAATGTACATTTAAATTGAATATACATAGATTTATACTTTAATTTGAATGGAAACCTATCGAAACGATCGAATTGGGATACGAAACATATCCCATTGTGTTCGGAATGGGGTTAATTAGCTAGGGACGACAGTCGTTGGGTCTCGTTTGGTGTTCGAATGGAAAGTCAACTTAAAGGGAGAATTAAATTAAATTATATATAATAATACCTCACCCTCACATCTCTCCCTCTCTCTCTCTCTTCATATTTTTCAGCCGACAGAGAAAGGAAAAAAAAGGGGGGAGGAAAGAATCGCGCGCCGCCAGGCGCGCTGACCATCGCGCCGCCGGAGCAGGCGCAGCTCCGACCACCCCCCCTCCCCTCTACCCTCCACGCCTCTCTTCCTCTTCCCCTCTGCTGTTAAATCGAAGCTGCCTCTTCTCCGATCTCTCCCCCTTCTTGAAGCCGACGCGCGCCTACCTTGCCAGGCCGCACCCCTCCGACCTCCCATCTCGCTCCTCCTCCTCTAAACATGTCGCACCACCTCAAAACAACCCCAAAACCCCACTGATTCGCCGCCATCTCCGTCAGCGCCACCCCGAGCCCCCTTTGCCTCCGTCGAACGCTGTAAGTTTTCCCCTTTATTATTATTCATTTTAATTTTATTTTTTTAAAGGATATGACATTGGGATGAAACCCCGATTTTTAACATGAAGAAGAAAAGGTAAAAATACGATTTTTATTATGTATATCATTCGATAAAGAGACGATTTTTATTATGTATATCATTCAATAAAGAGACGATTTTTATTATGTATATCATTCGATAAAAATACGATTTTTATATATTGAATAGCGAAGTAAAAATACGATTTTTATATGATTTTTATATATTGAATAGCGAAGTGAAAATACGATTTTTAAATATTGAATAGCGAAGTAAAAATACGATTTTTATATATTGAATAGCGAGGTAAAAATACGATTTTTATATATTGGATAGCGATGTAAAAATAGAATTTTTATCTATATAGCATCGATGTAAAAATAGAATTATATCTATATAATAGCGGAGTAAAAATAGAATTTTTATATATGTAGTGAATACGGGCAACGAAAGTGACGAAAGGCGTGAACAGTGATGATTCCCTACATTAGAAGAGTCGAGATGATTGGATAGCTTTGGTGAGAACTTCTCACTTTAAATTTATTTTTCTAGTTATATATATATATATATATACTAGGATGCAGAAGGTGCTTAGCAGCACCCGACACCCGTCATCCACAGACCATGGATGGCTTGTTTGTTTGATTGATGTGTTGTGAAATTTGTTTGTATTGTTGATGTGAAATCGATAATAAATTGTAGATAGTTGAAATAGATTAATTATCGTTAAAAATATAATTTTTAACGTGAATGTGAGTAAATAAATATTTATAAACAAATCGGCTGATTTGTTTATATACACTGATTTGACTGATATTGATTGGGATGATAAATTTTACACATCGCCCAACTGCACAAATAAAAATATGTGTTTGTTGATTTGAAACCCCACACGGGTGTTGGGATGAAATTTGGCGTACACTAATCCCAATTATTTTATTGTATGTCGATCGATTGGTCGACAGACTGTGTAAGCGTTAAATATTCATTTGTTGAATAGAATAAAGAAGTGTTTGAAAAATATAAAGCCGTGTTGATTAGAGATGCGTTATTTTGACGCGAACGATATTTATATTGATTTTATTCGCTTTGTAATGAATATTTAAAAGTGATTTCAAAATTTAATATTTTGAAATGAAATTCAAATTAAATTAGACTAAAATTCAAATTGAAATTTTATTGAATCAACTTGAAATGAATTCGAATCGAATAGAAAATGAATTCGATTCGAATTGAATAGAAAGTGAATTTGAATTCGAATTGAATAGAAAGGAATTACAATTGAATTAAATTGAAATTGAATTAAAAACGAATTGAAATCGTTTTGAATGAAATTTAAAACGAACTGAAATTGAATTGAAATCAATTTGAAATGAATTCGAATTGAATTAAATAGAAGGTAAATTCAAATTGAATTGAATTGAAACGAATTAGAATTTGAATTGAAACGAATTTGAATTCGAATTAAATAAAATTGAAATGAATTCGAATTGAATTGAAATCAAATCGATTTGAAATTGAAGATGAAGTTGAAATTGTTTTTGAAACGAATTTAAAACGATTTATAAAATACGTTTTAAAAGGAAATCGACGAAATATATATAATATATATATATATTATATATAACGGCCTGAATAGAACGCGCCGCGCCGCGGCAGTTCGTGAATTTCTACCATTGACTTCGAACTGATGTTGTGGGAGATCCGACCGTCGGATTCTCCTAAAACCGGAACTGTTGGGTTCGTATCGAAAAAAGCTTTCCAATGAATATTAGAAATTTGAAATCTAACGGTTGGATTTGGAATTATGTCCAAATCAAATTTGAAAAAGGTCGTTATAGGTGCAGTTCGATGGCCGTTGATGGAAATCGACTGTACGGGCCTTGATAAAATTATTAAAAATATCAATAATTTGTGTAAAATCGTAAGATGTGAATTGGAAAGAACTGGGATGAAAAACTCCATATTTGAAAAGATAATGATAAATTTTATCGAAATGAACTAGTTTTGAACTAGAATTAAAATCAATTTATTTTTGAAATAATAAATTGAATTTGAAAGTGATTTTAAAAATAATCAATATTCCCAATATGTGAATTGGACTGGAGTTGAATCGAAATTATCTTCGGAATATTTCGATGTTGGATTTCGTGACTACACAGATATTGTTATGGGAATTTGAAAGATATATTTTATATCGTTATTTCCAATACGATATTTGTTGGTTCAGAATTTGATATTGAATATAAGCCGGTATATTTTCTATTCAGAGCCTTATATTTAATATCAAATGTGATTTGGGTTTATCGTGAATCGTGTTTTAGACGACATTGGTTCTTTAACCCAGTTAAAGCAGGATGTTGACTTTTGAAAAGATTAAAACTAAGTGGAGTTTTAATGAATCTTTAATTAGATTGAAATGTGAATTGATAATTTAAATTATCAAATCTGAAAGGTGATCGAGAATGGAGTACCACCAGTTTTGCTCCAAAGCGATAGTTAAATCTTTAATTAGATTTAAACGTGAAATGGTAATCAATTTTACCGATAACACCGTGGTGTTAGATATGGAGTATTACCAGTTTTCTCCATGGGATATATAGGTTGGGATTGTGATATAAAATAAATAATTACTTCGGTGTGGTTCGCAAATCCCGACTAGTTTGAAATGATATCCAAAGGAAGATTATAGAATAAATTTAGAAGAATTTATCTTGGATAAAATTAATGGGAACCTTTCCCTAAGAATGTGATTTTGTGAATAAAGGAATATTTTGAATTGGAATGAGGCGTTTGTTGTGTTTGTGTAACATTTGTTTATCATATACGTGGGTTATTCAGAAAGGCCGGGTTTATACCCATCCTGAATAACCGATTCGACGAGATGTCAAAGATGAAGACGCTGGTCGAAGACCGGAAGTCTTCACATCGTTTTGGGTGATTACTGATGATCTTGATTGGGCTGTACACCCAGGATGAGGGAAGCAGTTGGTGATCGTCCAGACGTACTTGAAGATGGATGGATATGCGAGGAAAGTGCCTCCGGTTTCGTTCAGACCCAGAGCGAACTTGTAAATGGATTGTGTGTCTGACATTGGATTTTATTCTGTGCTGATTGATCTCTATTAAATATACATCTGTTTGGCGGCGGAGAATTTATTCTCTTGCTTAACGCCCTTCTCTGAGGCGTACGAGCTCAGAGGTTGTATATCGATGGACATCAGTCGCATGGAGTGAATTGCCAGTGTGGCACGCGTAAGTGGCAATTGATCAGGGCTTCTGTTGAAAAGCAGAGTCTTGTGGTTGATGATCAAAGCATGGCCTGTGTGGCGTAGCTTTGTGTATAACGTGAATTCGCGAGTCTAACACCTCGGTATGAGTCAAAAACGGGAGACGGACCGCTGGGAGAGCACGACGTTTCTTTCTAGCTAGGGTGGTGTCAGTGACCTACCAGCCCTGACATTTATATACTTTTCACCTGTGTGTTTGTTGGAATGCGAGGCGCCTCGGATATAGGTCTGTAAGGACCGGGAAACGTGTGTTCAGGAATTTCCAATCCTCAAAAGTAAGAGAGGACCGGCCCAGCCGATTCCAAGGATCAAAGTGGGGTCCTGGGACATTTGCTAGAGTGTCTCGAACGCGTAGAGGAGCTTGCCCCTTACCTCGACTCATGATGGAATCCAATTTCCAATACGTGTGTTTCGGTTTTATTTGTAGAGCCTAGTATGGCGACATAGTAGATGGTAGTTATGCCGCCTATGATTGATATTTATGAGTTGAATTGTTTTGACACTATACGCTTATTATAGTATCAAGTGATTTGTTTTAAACGTACCAAGCATGTTTGGCTATTATAAGGGAAAACCCTATCCTCCGGCTTGCGTTGCATTGTGTGATGGGACCTGGGTCTTATAATAGCTTCATTTTTCTTTATTTAGCATTGCTCTGTTAATTTTATGCACTGGTATTTCTGGGAGGAAACCCGTTCCGTGTTATACGGCGTGGTCCCTTGATTTACCTAACTTTAAAAATAAAGATTAATAACTGTTTTAGTTCTCACACCAGTCACATGACTGACCTGGAGTTTATTGTTTTAACCTAAACTCTGGGTGCCCCTATTTTCGACACGGGCAGCTAGTAGTTTTGGTTTTGCAGATTTATATTCACAAGGTCCTGATTTACAGCTGGAACGATGCTCGGAAAGCTCTGTATCCGTGCATTACTTCTAGTTGTGCTTTTGTATTATTTTCCGCTGTGATATATTTTAATGTAATTTAAATCTCTGATATTTGTTGAATGTGATTTATTCATTTATACTCTGTATATTCTTGTATCTGATGGAATTGTTGTAATAACAATGAAATGTTCTTCCGTCTGAGCTCTCTTTTGTCCTGTTCTCGAAGTATCGGTGCTTTCCTTCACGGGGAAGTTACGGGTTCTTATAGTGGTATCGGAGCTTTGGTTTACAGAGCTCGAGAACAAGACACATTGGAACCATACGAAAGAATTCATCAGATATTAGATTAGTAATATCCAATTAGAATAACTCGTTAGAGATAGGGTCAGTAGTATTCTAGAACGAGTGTGAAGAGTATATATTTCAAATGAAAACAATATTGTTTTGAAAATTTAAATTGCTTTATACGTATTTGATTATTTATTTATTTTGAATTTGGACAATCGAGTATATATAGATTTCGCGTATACGCGTCATGAACGTATAGTCGAAGTTTTAATATACTGGATAGATATAGAATCTCATTCTAGACACCTGGGGATAATTCTGATGATGTGGCCACATCATCAGTATTTATATTCGTGTTTCGAAGGTGTGATATCTATATATTTCCATCGACTGGTGTGAGAACCAAAACTTATATGGATAGAATTCATTGTTGTGATTTGGCATCAAAAACATGATTTTCTGTATATATATATATATATATATATATATATCAAGATTATGAATTTGAAACGTTAATCCACTAATTGATTGATGTTTGTGTTGTTTGTTTATTTGTTTGATAATTTTGAACCGTTTAGCCTAATTGAACCGAATATTGAATTGTATTGAAAATTGGTCACATTTGCCTGCATATACATGTACATACATTGAACAGGTCATAGCAAGGAGGCTAGAGCAAAGAATAAAATTTGTTTGCTCGACAAATAGGTACATGTTTACTATAATTTACTGTTTTGTTTGGCTGATGATGATTTTATGAGCCGATTGGCTAGCCGCTTGGCGTTTTCCTTTTCTTTTTGAGATCAGAAGGCCTATATGGCAATTTCGGGATTTTCCCGTTGCTCCCGGTGCAGGGGAGGTTATGGCGAAATTTTTCGAAACTTTAGGGTGTTAGCCAAATTTTTGAAAAATTTGAAAAATTCTTAGAAACTGAAAAGTTGGAGAACTTAAGCCGTAGTCAAAATAATGGAAGTTGGGTTGATTTGTTAAACAACTTTTGGCTTCGTTCCTTTTCGGCTTCCATTGTTATGTTCCTTTTCGGCCTTTGATTTAGAGAAGATTAGAATATCATCAATAAAAACCAGAACAAATTTATTCAATTAAATCATGCATTGAACTGATTAGAAAATAGTTAGAAATATATATACTTGTGCATTGTATATGTTTGAACAGGAAATTGGATAGCTGTTGAGTAAAGATTTTATTTGCGTGCCCGACAAATAGGTAAACCTTAACGAGTTGGATGCCAAATATTATTATATCAACTCCTGTGAGTGCCATTGGATGCGGAGTGCTGGTTATTCTGTGTGTAAATAATAAACATCGCCATAGGATAGCAACAATTAATTTTGAACTACATTACATGGCATACTTCTGGAAGATAGGCATACTTCATCATATACCACACAAGCATTTAGAGCTTGTGTGACGAGGTAGAAGATTTACCATACGAGCGAGAGACTTGTATGGCAATGACTATATTTTACAGGTTGAACTGATGACTGATACGGACTATTTAAATTGTAACGGTAAAATTGCCAGATTAATAAAAACCCCACACGGGTCTAGAGTTGACAATAATCATGTATCTCTAGTTATTAGATATGGCACATGGACTATTTATTTCCCACACGGGACGAGGTGACGAGGATTTATCCTCTGGAGCATTTAAAATACACACTCCCTCAGGCTTTGACAGGGTGACGAGAATTTATTCTCTGGAGTTATTATCAATACACGCTCCCCTGTAAACACCAGAATATATCACTATAAATATGTGTATGCTTATTAGGATTTATTGGGTACCTAATACGGCCCAATAAATTTCCAAATCTCTCCCCGTACAAAGGAGGTTATGGCGAAATTTTTCGAAAATTCCAAGTGTCAGCCAAATTTTTGAAGAATTTGAAAATTCTCAGAAACTGAAGAGTTGGAGAATGGAAGCCAAATCGAACGTAGAGTTGATTAATCAAACCACTTTCGACTTTGTTCCTTTTCGGGGATGAAAAGTTTTAAGTGGGGGAGATTGTAACAACCCGAAAATCTGGGCCAGTTTAAAATTTTTATTTTGGCAATTTTAGTGAATTTTGAACATTTAAAATGAATTATTTTGAATAATATCGATGGAAAATTTATTTTGAATAGAATTCGAACGTATATATTATATACGTCGTCGTTAGAATATAAATAATTATATATAATTATAAAAGGAATTGAAAATGGCGCGGTAGTTCGTTAATTCGATTTCAAACTTCAATTGAACATACCGGGTGCAAAATAAACCGGATTTTAGTGAAACCAAAAATAATAGGATCTATTTGATAATATCTTTCCAACGAATCCGAAAAATCAAGATTTCATAGCGGGAATCAAAAGATATGTCCAAATGAAAATTTTGAATAGTCGCTATGGAATTCAGGCCCTTAAAAATGGGAATTTTGCAAATGACCTCGGATTTCGACGAAATCACTTTTGTTGGATCCGTGATGTCAAATTATTGCTAGGTTTCAAATTTCATAATTTTTCGAATCAATATGTGAGTGTGGCAAAGGGAAACATGTTTGATCAGTTTCAGTTGATTTTAATCGACTGGAAATTGGCCATTTTTCCAACTGTCTCAGAATCTGACGAAATTAGTTTTGTTAGGACCGTATCGTCAATACAAAGCTAGAAGTAATTTTCTGGATTTTTTTAGAGACTGTATGTGGCCCCGGTAATTTAAAATGTACGTTTAAATTGAATATACATAGATTTATACTTTAATTTGAATGGAAACCTATCGAAACGATCGAATTGGGATACGAAACATATCCCATTGTGTTCGGAATGGGGGTAATTAGCTAGGGACGACAGTTGTAATGTCCCGCATTTTCATCGGATGACGCTTGGATGGCCTACAACCGTGGTGGAAATATATTCGCGACACTCAAGCTAAATGAGTGAGCGGTCATGTGTGGCCGGGTTGCAAGACATTCTTGTTGAACCCTGAGTGTATCCCCTCTAGAGTACACTAATCAAAAGGTGCTCCCATACCTTGTCTGTTGAAATCCATTCTCCATTAAGCACCCTGCGGTTTATGATTTTATACCATATATATGTGGAACGTGAGATGCAAGCGTTCTACTACTTGTATAATTATTTGTTTAGACATTATCATAATATCACTGGTTTTGATATCAAAGAAACTTTGGTTTATAGAAAGGTTTTCAAAGTTAAACAGTATGGTAGGAATTTTGTAACACCCCGCAAATTCTATAACTGTGAAATTAACAAATTAAAGTATAATTAATCTGAAATCAAAGAACCAAGGGAAACGGGATACTCCATTGCGTTCGTCTCGGAAAAATACGCGAAATAGAGTCCGAGTTTTCGAAAAACGGAGTCCGTATGAAGAAGATATGGCCTTCAGAAGTTTTGAATTAAATTTAAAATTCAAACAGAATAAAATAATTCGAAAATGGGGCCCAATGGGCCAGGGCGGATAAACACCCGCCTAGGCCACCCAGGTCGACTGGGCTGTCGACCTGGGCTACCCATGTCGACAGGGCTGTCGACAGCCCTGTCGACAGGGGTGTCGACCTGGTCGAGCCCAGTCAACCTGGCTGGCCAGGTCTGGGTTTGGTCGAATTTCTGTGGTCTGCTTTGTCATTAGGGCTAGGTGGCGGGTTCTAATTGGTCTCTCTATCTAATGAATGGCTACGATCTAACCTAGCAACATCAATGGTCCTAATCAGTTCCTAACCTCTATATAAACAACCCTAGACTAAACCCTAATCTATTCATTCAAAATTAAGAACATAGCCGCCATGTTGCTGAGGAACGACTAAGAGTAGCCGCCAACTAGAGAGAGAATTAGGAAGAAAGTTCTAAAGCCTAAAGCAATTCAAGCAACCTAAAGCCAATCAATTCAACAAAGGAATCATATCTCTTAATTAGAGAATTCGCCGCAACCATTGTAAGTAGAGTATTACTTTGGTATGAATAAACAACTGTATTGATGTGTATGCTTGAATTGGGATAATAAAGTAATTCATATTTGTGCAAAATTATGTTATTCATTATAAAGAACTACATGCGGTAGTTCTATGCAAGTATACGTTTGGAATATTGCGCAAATTATGTAATCTATGTTGAAGCTACATGTATATAGTTGATTGAAATTCATGCGAGTTTGGGGCTTTGTTATTATGCCATCATGATGTATATTTTTGTGCATAAATCATTTTGCAAGTAATTGAAACAAGTTTGGTTGTTATAGTTCATATGAAACTATGTTGAAATTTTGACACCATAATCCATGTATTAAGTCATGCTTTTGCAAAACTTATGAATATTGCTAGGCTATGAATGATATTTGGCATAATTGAAATCTATGATTAAGTCTATCTTGTTTAAAAGAATTATATGATGACATATGTGAGACATGGCTAGGTTAGACTCAAAAATCCCTTTTTGCAAGTTTAAAGCAAACACCATGATTAGGAATATTTATGCCATGCTTATGTTTGACATTATGCCATGTTTATGCTAGAAGTATTTATGCCATGCTTATGTTTGACATTATGCCATGTTTATGCTAGAAGTATTTATGCCATGCTTATGTTTGACATTATGCCTAAATAAAAATATAGGTTCATGTGTCAATAATGATATCTCAATTACAAGTTCACATGCTTTGATTCATGTCACCTATGTTTTATGACCCAAGTATATGTCACTACTATGCAAGTACACCAGTTTCTATTTTGTATTCCCATCGTCATATTGCAAGTTCATACGCTCACCTTCCCCTCTTTGTGTATGTAATCACGCTTTAAGCCTCCCCTTTCGCATGGCTAAATTGGGCTTTAAAAGGCTAAGCCCAATATATATGAACGGACGTGTAAAACGGGGGAAAATAACGTTGGGTTAAAATTAATTAATGAATGAAAATATAAAATAGAAGGGCCCAAATTCAAGTATGGGTTGGGCCCGTGATTGGTGTAATCTTTACACCATTAACTTAATAATGGGCCGCAAATATTTACATATAAATAAAGAAGAAAGGCAAAATATGTAAAAGTAGAAAATACGATGTGTTTAACCCGAGGTTGGATTGAGTTGTGATGTAAACCTGCCTGGAACCGCCCGGTTGTCCAGTAGTCACAACAATACCTATCCAATGTGAGAGGTTAAACATGGAGCCCAATAAGGACCCGAGGTTAGACTGAGTTGTGGCGTAAGACTTCCCGGAACCAACCGGCAACAGGCAGCCACAACAATACCTGTCTAATGTGAGAGGTCAGGGCCTTAATAAGACAATTAAGGCTGAGTCAGGATTGTTAGGATTAAGTGGACTAAAGACTTAATCAAAATGGAACATGCTAAACTAAACGGACTGGTGGGGGTTAGGTTAGAAACACTTAACCAACTTAGCATGTTGGCTAGAGATAGAAAACCTAGTAACGGAGGACCCTTTTCAGCAGTAACCCTAAAAGGTGTATCATGATACCCTGAAACTAGGCAGGGTGGGGCACGATTACTGGGCTGATTGTAAGAGGTCAAAGCGACGGCGGTGGTGTAGCAGTGCAGGTTCTAACGGTGTGCGGGCGTGCACGCACTCCGGCGCAGAAAAATAAAGCACTGGGCACCAGTAGCATACCTGTGCATTCTAAGGTTGTGTCGGGCCGCTGCCATGGGGCTTGATACACCCCATGGTGGGACCAGCATAGGTAACTACAGACATCGGGGGCCGTAAGACACATGTAACTATGCGAGTAGGAGCCAATCATCATTGAATGGATCACATCACCCTGATCATGGGGTGCCAATTGGAAACTAGTTTATATGGGTTCAGAGATTTACATGGGGTACGATAGTATATTCGACCCTATACAACTTAACCAAGTTTAAAGTACCTTTCCACTTCTTGTTTATACTTATCATACCCAGTTCTTTATTCATAGACAAAATAGTACTAGACTTACTCAGGCTTTATGTCTGACTCTACTTTTCTTTCGTCTTCTTTCTTCCGTTTCCCCCCCCCCCCCCCAGGTCCTCAGGGAGGGAACACAGCAGCTTGACCAACCTTAGCATCCAGCTTGAAGAAGAGAAATGTATTGCTTGGACTTTCCTGTTATGAACTATGGCTTTGGACAATCCACTATGGGGCTTTTGCAGTTTATCTATGTTTTATTTATGCTTCTTTAAATAATGTACTCAAGACAGATTATGAAAGTGTTATGTTATGTTTTTGGAAAGGATGTTGTTGTAACACGTATTTGACTTTATGAAATAAAAGTTTGTTGTTCTTCCGCTGTTTACAAATATGTGTTCTTATATCTGTCTTGTATATCTGTGACTTGTACTTATAAACCTCCACCAAAATTAGGGCATTCCCTTTGAGAGTGACCCTAACGGAGGTGGGGTGTTTCACTTGGTATCAGAGCATAGGTTTACCAGATAAGATAAAAAGTTTTGAAAAATTATTTTCAAAAAGGAAATTTAAAGAAGCATTTTTAAAAGAAAAATATTATTTTATTTTAAAAAGGCAAAAGTCCACTCCCCAAAGCCATAGGAACTATCTCTTATCCTTCGTTTTGAATCTATCCTTTTTGTTTCAGCATGTCCCAAGAACTTAACTTGCCGGAAGGGGTGCCAATACCTGGTTGGTTTAGACGGTTCTTAGAAGCAAGGGCCACTCAGCCAGGTCCTACCGTTCCTCCTCCCCCAGCGGAAGGGAATCATCCAGCCGCAGCAGCACCTTTTCCTCCACCTCCTCCTCGGGGAAACCATTTTGCTATGATATGTAAAAAATTTAAAGCTATGGGAGGAAGGGATTTCCATGGAACTGAGTCCTTCGTGGCAGCTAGAAATTGGCTGAAAGAAACGGAGGACTTATTCATCATCTTTGAAGTAGACGATAGACAGAAAGTACAACTGGCGATATGGCTATTGAAGGGCGAGGCTTCCTACTGGTGGGAAGTCACTAATGCTGAAAGACCAGTGGAGACATGGGAGGACTTTAGGGCAAGGTTTGAGACCAAATTTCTATCAGATGCGGAAAGAAGTTTGCAGTTGGAAAAATTCTTATTTCTTAAGCAAGGAGACAAGACTGTCAGAGAGTATGTGAATCAGCTCGATGAGCTGGCTAGGTTTGGACTTGACCTAGTCAACACCCCGCACAAGAAGGCTCTCCGTTTCGTCAAAGGGTTAAATGAGCCATTACACAGTTTGGCCATGACCCATATACCCATAGGGGCCACGTATGAAAGATTGGTGCAAATGGCATTGCTGAATGAGGAGGATAAGGGCAAGAAGGAGACAAAGGCAGAAAGCTCTCAAGGGAAGAAAGAGGGTTTGCATCCTAAGAAGGCGGACTTTAAGAAAGGCGGAAAAGGCAACAAAGAGAAGAGGAAGTGCAATTTCTGTGGCAAAGTGGGGCACTTAGTAAAGGACTGCCGGAAAAAGAAGGCCAAGGAGAATGGTGGGTGCTTTTCATGCGGTCAGACAGGCCACAGGGCTAAGGACTGCCCAAAGAAACGAGGACAGGGGCAGGGCGCTGGATCCACCCCAGGGGCACAGGTTCATGTGCTAGAAGCGCCACCATTGCAACAGCGAGGTATAAATACTTCTGTAGAAAGCGTAATTTATCTTTATGATCACCCCGTTCGCACTTTATTTGATTCCGGCGCATCACACTCCTTTATCTCGTCTGCTTTAGTAGAATCTCTGCACCTAAAAACTAGTATGGTAGAGGACCCCTTAATTGTTTCAAACCCAATTGGGGGCCCAGCTCATTTGTCTATGATCTGTTTGGATTTGAAAATTTCTATTCTAAGTGTTGAATTTCAATGTAGTGCCTTTGTTTTGGGCTTTTCGGGGTATGGTTTGATTTTGGGTATGGATTGGCTATCCCGTAATGGGGCCATCCTTGATTGTGAGAAAAGGGTTGTTAGGCTCCTAACCCAGCTCGGTAATACTTTGGAAATTTCTTGTAATCCCTCGTATGCGGTTATGCTTAGTTATCTTGAATCGCTAGATGCCTCTGTTGAAAACTTGCAATCAGTTAGAGTAGTCCGGGAATATCCGGATGTCTTCGAAGAGGTGAAGGGCTTGCCTCCGAAGCGGGAAATAGACTTCCGCATATATCTTGTAGATAATGCAAAGCCCGTTGCGTTGCCCGTTAGACATATGGCTCCACGAGAAAGGAAAGAGCTCAGTAAACAGATTAAAGAGCTTCTAGAAAAGGGGTTCATTAGGAGGAGCATTTCAGAATGGGGCGCTCCGGTGGTGTTCGCTACAAAGGCGGATGGTTCACTCCGTCTATGTGTTGACTATAGGGAGCTCAACAAGCTAACGAAAAAGAATAGGCATCCTCTCCCTAGAATTGACGATTTATTTGACCAGCTTGTAGGAGCGTCTGTTTTCTCCCAACTCGATTTAGCAACCGGGTTTCATCAGCTAAGGGTGGCTGAAGATAGCATCGATAAAACGGCGTTCAGAACCCCAGACGGCTTCTTTGAATGGCTTGTCATGCCTTTCGGCTTGACAAATGCACCTGCTTACTTCGTGGACCTGATGAGTAGGGTATTTAGAGATTTCCTCAACAAATTCGTAGTGGTCTTCGTAGATGATATCCTTATCTTCTCAAAGAGTGAAGAGGAACATGCTCAGCACCTAAGGGCAATCATGGAAACTTTGCGAGTCCATCAACTAAAAACCAAATTCTCCAAATGCCACTTTTGGAGAGAAGAGGTGAGGTTCCTTGGGCACATAGTATCCAAACAAGGATTAGCAGTGGACCCTGCGAAGGTAGTGGAGGTACAGGATTGGAAGACACCAAGGAATGCAACTGAGGTCCGAAGCTTCCTAGGACTAGCAGGTTTCTATCGAAAGTTTATAAGGGATTTTGCGAAAATCTCCGCTCCGCTCACGAAATTGACTAAGAAGAATCTAGTGTTTAATTGGGATTTGGATTGCGAGTTTGCTTTCCAACGACTAAAAAGGGCTCTCACAACAGCCCCAGTTTTGACGCTGCCAGATGGGAGCAAGATGTTCACTGTTTATACGGATGCATGTGGGACAGGGCTAGGCGCCGTCTTAATGCAAGAAGGAAGGGTAGTAGATTATGGCGGGAGGCAGTTGAAGGCGCACGAAAAGAACTACCCAACCCACGATCTTGAGTTGGCCGCCATCGTCTTTGCACTCAAGTCTTGGCGACACTATCTCCTAGGTGAGAAGTTCGAACTTTACACTGACCATAAATCGTTGAAATATCTTTTCTCGCAGAAGGATCTTAACTTGAGGCAACAAAGATGGATGGAGTTTCTTGCCTCGTACGATTTCGAAATCTCCTACACTCCGGGCAAAGGCAACGTAGTGGCAGACGCGTTGAGCCGAAAGAAATTGACCCTAAGCCTGTTGTTTGTTGAAAGACAAAGCCTAGAGTTTATAGCCAGCTTCGACTTTAGGCCTTCCTCCGATTTCGTACCGGGCTTGCTTGCATCTCTCGAAGTGCGCCCAACTTTAGTGGATTCAGTAGGGACAGCGCAACGCGAAGACCCTCAGCTTGTGGAAATGATTGATAGGCTAATTAGGGGTGAGACTTCAAGTCACCTCAACAAATACTCCATTGACGATAAAGGTTTACTAAGGCGAGACGGAAGACTATGCGTCCCACAGACAAAAGATTTAGTAAGGAAGGTTCTCGAGGAAGCGCATCATTCCAAGATGACGATACACCCAGGCGGAGATAAAATGTACAAAGATATAAAAAGGACTTTCTTCTGGAACGGCATGAAAAAGGACGTGGCAGAATTCGTTTCTAAGTGTATGGTGTGCCAACAGGTTAAGGCGGAACAGAAAAAGCCTGGCGGACTGCTACATCCTCTAGAGGTCCCGCAGTGGAAGTGGGATAGCATCTCAATGGACTTCATCGATGGGCTGCCTAGGTCTAGGAGAGGCAACACTAGCATTTGGGTAATAGTGGATAGGCTTACTAAAAGAGCCCACTTTTTACCTGTCAAAAGTAAAAGAACTGCCTCATCCCTAGCATCACTTTACCTCAAGTAAATCGTTCGACTCCATGGAATACCATCTAGCATTGTTAGTGACCGAGACCCCATCTTCACCAGTGAGTTTTGGCGGAGTCTGCAAGAAGCAGTAGGAACGCAGTTATGCTTGAGCACAGCCTATCATCCCCAAACCGATGGCCAAACAGAGAGAGTGAACAGAGTTTTGGAAGACCTCTTAAGACTGTGCGTCCTTGACTTCGGAGGGACATGGGAAGACCACCTTCCTTTGGTGGAATTCGCCTACAACAACAGCTATCAAGCAACCATCGGAATGGCGCCCTTCGAAGCTTTATATGGAAGACCGTGCCGATCGCCCACTTGTTGGTGGGAATCCACGGATAAGCTCATACTTGGACCAGATATGATCCGAGAGACCTCAGAGAAAGTAGACTTAATACGAAGAAGGATGAAGACGGCCCAAGACAGACAAAAGTCCTACGCCGACAAGAGGAGGACCGACCTTGAATTTGAGGTTGGAGACAGAGTTTTTCTCAAGGTATCACCGCTAAGGAACGTTGTTCGTTTTGGAACCACAGGAAAGCTAGCGCCAAGGTTCGTAGGGCCATTCCCTATCATCGAGAAAGTTGGGAAAATGGCCTATAAATTAGAGC
Source organism: Allium sativum (assembly GCA_030737875.1). Lineage (NCBI taxonomy): Eukaryota > Viridiplantae > Streptophyta > Magnoliopsida > Asparagales > Amaryllidaceae > Allium > Allium sativum. The sequence continues at coordinate 503,729,977 of CM060922.1, read as the reverse complement.
TACCCGAGAAGTTGGCTGGAGTCCACAACGTTTTTCACGTTTCACATCTCCGAAAATGTCTACATGAGTCTGCTGAAGTGGTAGAGCCAAATATCCTCGAAGAGGCCGAAGTGGAACGCGAAGCAACCATAAGAAAAGTTCCAACCCGCATATTAGGAACGGAAGTGAAGAAGCTACGCAACCGCGAAGTCAAGCTCGTCAAAGTTCAGTGGAGCGAAGCCGAGGGAGACGCGACTTGGGAAACTGAAGCTAGAATACGCACTGCCTACCCTTTTCTGTTCGAGGGTACATCCTTGATCTTTCTTTTTCCTTAAGTTGCGCTTTTATCTATCTTTTTAGGTATATTTCCTCGACCTTATCTTTTAGGTAGAATCTTTTTGGATGGAAACATGTAGTTGAAACATGTTATGTATGATGGTTGCAAGTGGTTGCAAGTGATTGCTAGTGGTTGCTCGTGGTTGCATATACACACACAATCTAGGGTTTAGATCGGCTCAGTCACTTCATATTGCATATGCATATATGTTTGTATTCGTATATGGTTGAACTTTAATGTGTTGACATGTGGATGCTGCATTTGTATTGAATGATTGTACACTCATGTAGAATCAAGAATAGGAAAATTTGCATACATAATGGATTCATGGCACTTACATAATTCGCATTAAGGAGGTCAACTGAATCAGTAGACCGCCTGATTTTGCATTAGATAAGTTCATGTACACACACACTTCGCATATGATCATGAAGCATTAGAAGTCTTTTAAGGACAATGGATGCTCGTGTTTGATGGATGAGTAGATAGATGATTGGATGTTAGGATATACATTTTCCTACACTTGAAGATTTCGGGGACGAAATCCTTTTAAGTGGGGGAGAATGTAACACCCCGCAAATTCTATAACTGTGAAATTAACAAATTAAAGTATAATTAATCTGAAATCAAAGAACCAAGGGAAACGGGATACGCCATTGCGTTCATCTCGGAAAAATACGCGAAATAGAGTCCGAGTTTTCGAAAAACGGAGTCCGTATGAAGAAGATATGGCCTTCGGAAGTTTTGAATTAAATTTAAAATTCAAACAGAATAAAATAATTCGAAAATGGGGCCCAATGGGCCAGGGCGGATAAACACCCGCCTAGGCCACCCAGGTCGACTGGGCTGTCGACCTGGGCTACCCATGTCGACAGGGCGGTCGACAGCCCTGTCGACAGGGGTGTCGACCTGGCCGAGCCCAGTCAACCTGGCTGGCCAGGTCTGGGTTTGGTCGAATTTCTGTGGTCTGCTTTGTCATTAGGGCTCGGTGGCGGGTTCTAATTGGTCTCTCTATCTAATGAATGGCTACGATCTAACCTAGCAACATCAATGGTCCTAATCAGTTCCTAACCTCTATATAAACAACCCTAGACTAAACCCTAATCTATTCATTCAAAATTAAGAACATAGCCGCCATGTTGCTGAGGAACGACTAAGAGTAGCCGCCAACTAGAGAGAGAATTAGGAAGAAAGTTCTAAAGCCTAAAGCAATTCAAGCAACCTAAAGCCAATCAATTCAACAAAGGAATCATATCTCTTAATTAGAGAATTCGCCGCAACCATTGTAAGTAGAGTATTACTTTGGTATGAATAAACAACTGTATTGATGTGTATGCTTGAATTGGGATAATAAAGTAATTCATATTTGTGCAAAATTATGTTATTCATTATAAAGAACTACATGCGGTAGTTCTATGCAAGTATACGTTTGGAATATTGCGCAAATTATGTAATCTATGTTGAAGCTACATGTATATAGTTGATTGAAATTCATGCAAGTTTGGGGCTTTGTTATTATGCCATCATGATGTATATTTTTGTGCATAAATCATTTTGCAAGTAATTGAAACAAGTTTGGTTGTTATAGTTCATATGAAACTATGTTGGAATTTTGACACCATAATCCATGTATTAAGTCATGCTTTTGCAAAACTTATGAATATGGCTAGGCTATGAATGATATTTGGCATAATTGAAATCTATGATTAAGTCTATCTTGTTTAAAAGAATTATATGATGACATATGTGAGACATGGCTAGGTTAGACTCAAAAATCCCTTTTTGCAAGTTTAAAGCAAACACCATGATTAGGAATATTTATGCCATGCTTATGTTTGACATTATGCCATGTTTATGCTAGAAGTATTTATGCCATGCTTATGTTTGACATTATGCCATGTTTATGCTAGAAGTATTTATGCCATGCTTATGTTTGACATTATGCCTAAATAAAAATATAGGTTCATGTGTCAATAATGATATCTCAATTACAAGTTCACATGCTTTGATTCATGTCACCTATGTTTTATGACCCAAGTATATGTCACTACTATGCAAGTACACCGGTTTCTATTTTGTATTCCCATCGTCATATTGCAAGTTCATACGCTCACCTTCCCCTCTTTGTGTATGTAATCACGCTTTAAGCCTCCCCTTTCGCATGGCTAAATTGGGCTTTAAAAGGCTAAGCCCAATATATATGAACGGACGTGTAAAACGGGGGAAAATAACGTTGGGTTAAAATTAATTAATGAATGAAAATATAAAATAGAAGGGCCCAAATTCAAGTATGGGTTGGGCCCGTGATTGGTGTAATCTTTACACCATTAACTTAATAATGGGCCGCAAATATTTACATATAAATAAAGAAGAAAGACAAAATATGTAAAAGTAGAAAATACGATGTGTTTAACCCGAGGTTGGATTGAGTTGTGATGTAAACCTGCCTGGAACCGCCCGGCTGTCCAGTAGTCACAACAATACCTATCCAATGTGAGAGGTTAAACATGGAGCCCAATAAGGACCCGAGGTTAGACTGAGTTGTGGCGTAAGACTGCCCGGAACCAACCGGCAACAGGCAGCCACAACAATACCTGTCTAATGTGAGAGGTCAGGGCCTTAATAAGACAATTAAGGCTGAGTCAGGATTGTTAGGATTAAGTGGACTAAAGACTTAATCAAAATGGAACATGCTAAACTAAACGGACTGGTGGGGGTTAGGTTAGAAACACTTAACCAACTTAGCATGTTGGCTAGAGATAGAAAACCTAGTAACGGAGGACCCTTTTCAGCAGTAACCCTAAAAGGTGTATCATGATACCCTAAAACTAGGCAGGGTGGGGCACGATTACTGGGCTGATTGTAAGAGGTCAAAGCGACGGCGGTGGTGTAGCAGTGCAGGTTCTAACGGTGTGCGGGCGTGCACGCACTCCGGCGCAGAAAAATAAAGCACTGGGCACCAGTAGCATACCTGTGCATTCTAATGTTGTGTCGGGCCGCTGCCATGGGGCTTGATACACCCCATGGTGGGACCAGCATAGGTAACTACAGACATCGGGGGCCGTAAGACACATGTAACTATGCAAGTAGGAGCCGATCATCATTGAATGGATCACATCACCCTGATCATGGGGTGCCAATTGGAAACTAGTTTATATGGGTTCAGAGATTTACATGGGGTACGATAGTATATTCGACCCTAGACAACTTAACCAAGTTTAAAGTACCTTTCCACTTCTTGTTTATACTTATCATACTCAGTTCTTTTTTCATAGACAAAATAGTACTAGACTTACTCAGGCTTTATGTCTGACTCTACTTTTCTTTCGTCTTCTTTCTTCCGTTTCCCCCCCCCCCCCCCCAGGTCCTCAGGGAGGGAACACAGCAGCTTGACCAACCTTAGCATCCAGCTTGAAGAAGAGAAATGTATTGCTTGGACTTTCCTGTTATGAACTATGGCTTTGGACAATCCACTATGGGGCTTTTGCAGTTTATCTATGTTTTATTTATGCTTCTTTAAATAATGTACTCAAGACAGATTATGAAAGTGTTATGTTATGTTTTTGGAAAGGATGTTGTTGTAACACGTATTTGACTTTATGAAATAAAAGTTTGTTGTTCTTCCGCTGTTTACAAATATGTGTTCTTATATCTGTCTTGTATATCTGTGACTTGTACTTATAAACCTCCACCAAAATTAGGGCATTCCCTTTGAGAGTGACCCTAACGGAGGTGGGGTGTTTCAAATTTACTCACACCAGTCCCATGACTTACCCGGAGTTTATTTTGTTTGTTTTCCCTAAACTCTTGGGTGCCCAAATTTATACGGGCAGTCAAGTGTTTTAGGATTTTACAGGTTCACTTGGAGGGCTCAAAGCAGAAGCTTTCACCGTTAGATATTTAGAGATTATTTCCGCTGTGATGTATATGAGTTGTACTCTGATATGGTATGTATATATACAAATTCAGATTTGTATTTCAAAGTTATGTTATAATACAATTTATTCATTCCGCTGTGAGTTTTCGTGTTTACTCTGATATTGTTCAGTGTTCTTCTTCTTCTTCTATTCTATTAGTTCTATCTTATCTTTCTCATCCTCTAAATTCTTCTATTAATGTCCCGGTATTTTCGATGCTCGAGAAATTGACAGTGTTTATGTTGATTTTCTGGGTCGAAAATTCCCAGACGTTACAGTTGGTATCAGAGCATAAGGTTAAGTGATTACCTTGGCTCTGTGGCGTAACTCAATAGAAATGGAGTTAGTAATACTCTAGATTGAGTTGAGTGTGTATATATATGAGCGCGTATTTGTCAATTAATATAAAAATGTTTTATATTGTGTTGACTGGTCAGTCGAATGGTTTATAAATTCTGGTCGAAACAGTAATGCAGACTGTGTCGATAGGTGTTTCTAAAGTCTTGAACAGAGTAATTCGACACAGTATGTTTTGAAAAGAGGGTAAATGAAATAATTTTACCCCAAATTATATTTTGATATTAAAGGAATATATATCTTGAGATTGTTATAGTGTTGATCGTTATTATGATCAAATGAGATCTATAATTGAGTTGGTTATATAAATAACCAATCGAAATATTATATAACTTATAATGTGCAAGATTAGGTGAACTGAATCTGAAGTCAGAATTGAAATAAAAACTCTAGAAACTTAGAAAAGTGTGGTTTGAATTAAATATATGGAATTTTAAGATCCTGGGTGAATTTAGAAATGTTTTCTAAAACTTTGTGAAGTATATTTTGTAGTGATTTCAAAATGAAAATGTTTGAAATAAGTTTTGAAAGTGATATAGTATTGAACTCACTTCGATGGTTGGAAAATAAATTCCAATGATGATCGTGACATTATCGGTGTTCATTTTCGAGCTGGTAAGTGATGGATTACTAAAAAAGAATTTGTTTTGTATTGTTTTGAGAAACAAGTGTCAGAAATTCAAATGTTTTGAATTACTATTATGTAATATATACGATTTCAAACTGATTTGAAATAAATCCCAGGAATTTGAATTCTGAAATAAAAATTTAACTTATGGAGTTAAAATAGTAAAAGTGGGATTTAAACTAAGATAAGCAGAACTGGATTGAATTTGGAACAATCCAGAATGGAGAGTGAAAAACAGAAATATTGGAGATTTGAGTTATTAAAATGAATTGATTCTTGGAGAATAGGAATCGAATTGTGAATTGGGATATGAAGACAACTGATTTGAGAAATAAATCAGTAAATGAAATTGGAGTTGAAATATAATCGGGTGGGGTAGAAAGTGAAAGATGGGTTTGAGAATGGATTGATGGAAATCAACCAACGATGCTTGGATATATGTTAAATGGCAGAGATATAGTTAAATGCCAACCAAAAAGGGTCATGTTTATATTTTAGACGAGTATGAGATTTTGATGAGGCTGTTTGGCAAGCCGTTTGGCTGTTTGATTTATTTTCTTTTGGATTGGAAAGGGCTCAGAGTGGCAAGTTGTGGTAGTACTAAATAAGCCATGTAGAGGAGATGCTGGCAAGATTCTTCGAAAATTTAGGCTGTTAGGAAATTTTCAGAATTTTGAAAATATTTGAAATAATAAGGAATAAATATTTAATTGGAATTAATCAGTTCAGTTGAAACTGAAATTATGAAGTAAACCAAAAAAGATTTTTAAACCTGTTTATAACAGAGATTGTAGCATTTTCCCTATCTTAGCAATTTCGAGGACGAAATTATTTTAAGGGGGAAGGACTGTAACGTCCCGCATTTTCGTCGGTTCATATTTGAATATTTAAATCAGTTTAAATATTGAATTCATAATATAAGTGGATTTATATTTTAATTAAAATGAAGTTGAACGTATATAAATATATATTAATTATAATCGAGCTCAGAACGACCCTGCAGTTCGTAAATTAACGTTCTGAACTTCAACTGAGTGTACCGGACTCGTTTTGAATCGAATTTCTTCGAAACAAGAAGCGATGGAATCTGTTGAACTGTATCTTTCTAATAGAAGTGAAAAATCAGGATTTTGTCGTATATACTGCAAGATATGTCCAAATCAAATATTCGAAAAGTTGCTGTGAAATCATATATCGACCGTAACAGTTATTTGAATATAACTTGATATCGGGTGCAAATCGGGACAAGGTTCTTTTGACGCGCAGCAATGATTTAATTTTTAGAATTTTACTCTAATTTTTAATTAATTAAATATGCAACTTTTTATTTGGAGTATTGTGCACCCTGTATCGGTATTTCGGGATTTCAATATATGAGTCAATCTACCGGTATTATTATATTTTTAGGATCGTGACACCTCGTTAAGCACGACTGCACTCTTACTTCTGTCCGTACATGAACAGAATTTATAGCTCAAACAAAACATAAAACAATGTACATTTGTATTTCTTCATGACTAAGATAAATCGCTAATATACCTGCCTAGTTTACCTTTTCGAGCTGGATGACCACATGAACAAGGACCCAACAACCTAGCCTATAATAATAATCAACAGTCACCTAATCTAAATGTTTACAAAGAGACAATTTACGCAAGCTACAAGTTATGCTCTTCTCCCTAATACTTCAAGCCGAAGTAATGATGCAGTACCCAAAAAGAAGGAACACGAATATCTCTAATATAAGATTAATAGCATACACGTCCTTTCTATCTAACACCTACCTAACAAATGAAACCATACCCTATTAGCTATTGCGTTGGATCAAAGCAAATAACCTATATTCTAGCGGTATGGACCTCCTACTTGCTATTCCTTAGTTACTAAGGAATTGAAAAACTCTATAAATACCCTTTGCAATCCATCTTCCAACGCAGACCATTATTTCTCAAAACAAGATTCAAAACCCTAGTAAAGTTCGAAACTGGTATTGTTATTATAAAATACTCATGTATTCACGCGAAGACCTGTAGCATGCCAACAAGGCTGATGACCGAAGAAACAACTGACGCGACTTCACCATGACAAAGCGAACGTGGTGAAGGGGATGAGGGTATAACCAGTGGTAGCAGCGGGTTCAGCAATGTTTCGGAAAGGTTGCAAGCTGTATGAGAATGGGAAGGACTGACTAAATGGAGTGCATGTATTGGTCGAAGTATATTTGGTGGTGTAGTGGTTATTGGTGTGGGAGTGGGAGTATCAGGGGAGATGAGCGCAAGCTATGATGTGGTGATGGGTTCCTTCTGGAGTCGGTACCTATACTTGCGACAAGGAAGTGAGATGAAAGGCGTTGGGGATAAGATGAGTTGGCGCTTAGCTGTTTGGGAATGGTCTACTTGCGCACGTGTATGGGAGTTATGGTGATAATGCATGACTGTGTGTAAATGGTGGAAAGGGTGAAACAAAGGAGGCAGTAGGATCCGCAGATGAGTGGTATGTAAAGGTGACGTTGCATGGAAAAATGGATTGCTGTGTGTTGTTTTGAGGTGTTAACATCGGTACGGTAGTGGGATAGAGGAACATGTAGTGGGGCGGTGTGGCGAGAGTGTGTGGCGTGGATTAGTGATGAGGTTGTGTGTACTCAGTGTGTGGTCATGTGGCAGTGGAGCAGGGGTATTTTGGTGGCAGTATGAACGGAGGACGAGGCAGCAGGCACACAATAACGAACTGAAGTGGTAGATGTTGGCTTCGAAGAAGCATGAGAGTAAGTAGATGGCGTTGGAAATGAAAGTGATGGTGACCGTTCTTTGAATCAGTGGAGGGATCCAGTTGTTGAAAAATGGGAGCAAGGATGAAGTGGAGAGTGATGGCACGTGAACGGTGCGAGCATTTCGTGGACAATATAAGGAGAAATGCAGAAAGAAAGGGAAGTTGAGCTGTTTAATCTAGTTTTTACGACAAGGGGGTCAACCTAGATTCTTTTAAGACAACTCGGCCCACGTTTTAAAAGGGAAGAAAATATATTTGAAAGTGGCCCGGTTGTAAATGAAATAGATGTTTTCAGATGGGGGCGGACGTGTATGGGAGGACACTGTTTTAGCGGTGTACGGTATTATTTTTGGAAATAGGAGAACGAATGGCAAGAACGTGAAGTGAGTGGTGGCTCGTTGGTTTAGAATCCCAGAAGGAGGGGACGGAAATATCTGGAGCGTGTTGTGAAACAAAGGCGAGCGTGCTTTTAAAGGAGTTTGGGCGGTTTCAATATAAATCCCAGCTTGTATTGTCTGGGAGAATCGAAGAAATAATATCCGGTTCGGTTGATAGATGAAGAAGAATCGAGCTCCAGGAAAGTAAAGAATACGCGATGAAGCCAGCTTGGAATTGTTTGGAGCCCGTTTGGAATGAAGGCAGAATAAAACGCCTGATCAGATTTACCGACGCAAATCGTTATTAACGGTTAACGCGCCAAGGTGAGTAAAATCACTAACTCTGATCTATTTTAAAACATTTTAATTATATTTTAATGTTGTTTGAATACTGTGTGATGGTCGATTAGATAGATTACAATTAAATTGTTTGAATATTATATACCGTTACATATGTACACATCATCGGTTGAACACTGATTCCATCGATTAGAATATCCCCTAGTATAGAGTTAGTGAAAATTGTGTTGACTGACATCTGTGGATGCGGAAACCGGTTGGAGGAATCCGACCGGATTCCTTGATATTCATATGTACTGTTTGTTTTATATGCACTGTTTAAACCCGAATTACATTTAGAACCCCCCATGTGAATATTGATGTTGAATGGAAATTCAACATTTGTTTTGATTAAATAAATAAACAGTATCGATTTAGAAGGTGACATCAGTCAACCGTAAACCCATCGTTTTGTTAAGAAGTTGATTGGCCATTAGGCAAATCAACGAAGTTAATTATAAAAATTATATTTTTATAATTAAAGCGAAGTTTTAAATTTATAATAGAAGTTCTATTATAAACCAGTATTTTAAAGTTCGTTTTTATAAAATAAATAAAAACGATTGTCAATATTTGAATAAGTTTATAAAGCAGAAATTATCCGACAATTAAATATTTGGATAATTATATTTAGAAAATATTATTAGATTAATTATATTAATCTAATGATAAGAAGTAATTTGAAATCAGTTAACGAAGTTACTGATGAAATGAAGTTGATTTAATCAACTGTTATTTGGGAAAATGATTTTTAGATTAATTGGTCTTTAATTAATCTAATGAAACAGTTTAGAAATAAATTAATCCAAATTAATGAGATTAAATTACCTTTTAATTTAAGAAGTTATCAATAGAACTGTGGAATAGAGAAAGCCAAAAGTTAATGTGGAATATAAATAATCGTAAAACAACCGAGTTCAAAATAAAGACGTGGTATTATAAAACCATATTCCAAAATAAAACAAGGAAATACGATTTGATGTATATTATAAGTAATAAGGAGTTTAGAGTTACGAACGTATATCTGTTCTAAGGTAAGAACATTGTCGATCAAGGTCTGAGAGGTAAATAGAATACCCCAACTTGAGCGGCTTCACTATTATCGAGGAACGATATCAGTTTGTAACGGAAAGAGATGTCAAAATTAGTTACAAAAAGAATATGACAGCGTATTGCAAGTCTTAGAACTATAGCGATAAAATAAACGTCGTTGACTAGATTTAAGCGCGACTGTTATGTTAAGACTAGTATAAAGGGAATATGGCAGCGCATTGCAAGTCTGAAAACTATAGCGATAAAATAAATGTTGTTGATTAGGCTTAAGCGTAACTGTTATGTCAAGATTAGTTATAAAGGAGAATATTACAGCGTATGACAAGTTTAGAACTATAGCGATAAGTTAACGATGTTAACCAAACTTAAGCATGATTTTTATATATGGCAGCATTTCCTACGAAATGAAGCAGTTTAGTTGAAATCCACTTATTCGAAAGTGATAAATAACGATGTCGTAAGAAAATATAAGAATCAGTTTTAGAAAGAGAAATTGGAGAATCATGTTAGAAAACGATAACAGCATTTCGATGTTCGAAATGTGATTAGAATTAAACCATTAGGATCTGGAACTAGAATTCGACGACATCGAATGTAGTAAAAGTAAACTATTTTTAGGGATTTTAATCTGATAGAATAATTAACATTTAGTTTTAAGCAAATAAATGTTAATAGGACAGGATTCAGTATTTAGTTATAAACTTGATATTTATTTGATAAGAAGTCAACTTAGAAACAGAGTTTATAAAAGTGGAATAGGAATATAAAAGTATGAAAGAGATTTCGGTAAACAAGATAAGGGGAATTATTTCGTGAATAAAGAGTCATATGATAAAGATGTTCAGATTCCTATAAAAAGGAATGGTATTCACATTTCAAAGTGAATAATGTTCTAAAGGTGAATGTTGGGCCGATTTAAAAGGGTAAAATGAAATTGGAAATATTTTTCAATGTAAATAGGGTAGATTATCCAAGTATAGAAATAAAGAATGTGAAAGTAATGGGAATAGTTCGAACGTTAATAACGTATATTTTCTAGAACATGAGGGAATAAGAGTTTATAAAAACTGGGAATGTTTTCCAAGAATGTGAAGAGTTAAAACGGGATTTGAGAAATATCTGGTAAGATATGAGAATTCGAATAATAAAGCCGAATGTTAAAAATTAAAAATACCCGTGGTTGTGTGATGTTAGTTATACATTAGAATGTGTGTTGTTTTAACTCCGATAGTTAAATAACCGACTATCGAAGTGTTTTGACCATCGTTGTCAATACGGAGAGACCGGTTGGATTTATTATCCGAAAACCACTCTGTATAGGCATAAGCGCTGCGAATTAGATATGCTGAAGATAATTAAAGACGGAGTTAAATGCAAGGGTCGTCCAGTTCTAGAATGGTGTTTTCTGTTTGTTCAGTCCTAGGACAATTTGTATGGACGAGTGTCTGACAGAGTATTTCCAACGGTCACACCGTTGATTTTTACGAATATACCAAGTTGGTGGGGAGAAGGTAACTTCTCGTTATTCTACACCCAGTGTGCATTTGTGTAATCAATGTGTGATTACGGATTTGACGATGTGACATTCAGAGTGAATAGTGATCAGATGTTCTGAAGATAGACGTAGCCTCTAGCCTCACAACCAGGAAGTGACAGAAGTTAGGGTAGGCAGCATGGCTAGTTGGGTCATCCCCAAGCAGGGTGTATTGTCACCGATCTAGAGAAAATTTATATTTATACTTCTTTTCGATTCTGTATCTTCGGATGACGGTTGGATGGCCTACAACCGTGGTGGCAATATATTCGCGAAACTCAAGCTAAATGAGTGAGCGATCATGTGTGGCCGGGTTGCAAGACGTTCTTGTTGAACCCTGAGTGTATCCCCTCTAGAGTACACTAATCAAAAGGTGCTCCCATACCTTGTCTGTTGAAATCCATTCTCCAATAAGCGCCCTGCGGTTTATGATTTTATACCATATATATGTGGAATGTGAGATGCAAGCGTTTTGCTACTTGTATAATTATTTGTTTAGACATTTTCATAATATCACTGGTTTTGATATCAAAGATACTTTGGGTTATAGTAAGGTTTTCAAAGTTAAACAGTATGGTTGGAATTTACTCACACCAGTCCCATGACTGACCCAGAGTTTATTTTGTTTGTTTTCCCTAAACTCTTGGGTGCCCAAATTTATACGGGCAGTCAAGTGTTTCAGGATTTTACAGATTCACTTGGAGGGCTCAAAGCAGGAGCTTTCACCGTTAGATATTTAGAGATTATTTCCGCTGTGATGTATATGAGTTGTACTCTGATATGGTATGTATATATACAAATTTAGATTTGTATTTCAAAGTTATGTTATAATACAATTTATTCATTCCGCTGTGAGTTTTCGTGTTTACTCTGATATTGTTCAATGTTCTTCTTCTTCTTCTTCTATTCTATTAGTTCTATCTTATCTTTCTCATCCTCTAAATTCTTCTATTAATGTCCCGGTATTTTCGATGCTCGAAAATTGACAGTGTATTCATGTTGATTTTCTGGGTCGAAAATTCCCAGACGTTACAACAGTCGTTGGGTCTCGTTTGGTGTTCGAATGGAAAGTCAACTTAAAGGGAGAATTAAATTAAATTAAATTATATATAATAATACCTCACCCTCACATCTCTCCCTCTCTCTCTCTCTTCATATTTTTCAGCCGACAGAGAAAGAAAAAAAAAGGGGAGGAAAGAATCGCGCGCCGCCAGGCGCGCTGACCATCGCGCCGCCGGAGCAGGCGCAGCTCCGACTGTGAAGACCCGCAACTTCCCCGTAAAGGAAAGCGTCGGATAGTTCGAGAACAAACCACAACAGAACGCATACAGAAGGACATTTCATTGTATATCACAACAATGCATCAGATTACAAGAATATACAGAGTATGAATGAATATTACACAGAAATATCAGAGATTTAAATTACATTTAAATACATAGCAGCGGAAAATAATACAATACACAACTAGAATGAGATATACGGATACAAAGCTTTCCGGATATCGTTCCAGCTGTAAACCAAAATCCTGTGAATATAAATCTGCAAAACCAAAACTACTAGCTGCCCGTGTCGAAATAAGGGCACCCAGAGTTTAGGTTAAAACAATAAACTCCAGGTCAGTCATGTGACTGGTGTGAGAACTAAAACAGTTGTTAATCTTTGTTTTTAAAGTTAGGTAAATCAAGGGACCACGCCGTATAACACGGAACGGGTTTCCTCCCAAGAATACCAGTGCATAAAACCAACAGCGCAATGCTAAATAAAGAAAGATGAAGCTGTTATAAGACCCAGGTCCTATCACACAATGCAACGCAAGCCGGGGGATAGGGTTTTCCCTTATAACAGCCAAAGAATGCTTGATACGTTTAAAACAAATCATTTGATACTATTATAAGTGCATAGTGTATAAAACACTTCAAATCATAAGTATCAATCATAGGCGGCATGAGTGCCCCATACCACTATGTCGCCATATATAGGTTTACAAATAAAACCGCAAATGTCACGTATTTGGAAATTGGATTTCCGTCTATGAACCGAGGCTAGGGGCAAGATCCTCAACCGATTCGAGACGCTCTAGCCCGCCCCTCAGGAACAGCCGCAACTGCCCCTTGGATCGTCAGGGCCGGTCCACACGGAGTGGATTATTATGCCTGAACAATACGTCTCCCCACCCTATGGGGTGTAAGTCTGGTCCGTCAGCCGACCAGAATGCATTCGGCCGAAACCGATATAACCGAGGCGCCTCGCAACAGCAACAACAACATAAGTCAAACTCGTCAGGGCGTGTAAAACCACTGACGCCACTTCTAACTAGAAAGAAACGCATGCCCTCCCTGAGGTCCGTCTCCCGTTTTTGATTCATACCGGGTGTGAAACTCGCGAATCAAACGTTACACAAAGCTACGCCACAAAGGTCGTGCTTTGATCATCAACCACAAGACTTTGCTTTTCAACAGAAGCCTTGATCATTTGCATCTTAGCATGCCACACAGGCAAGCCATCCTATGCAACCGATATCAGTCACACAGAATGAAATCCGATGTCAGACACACAGTCCATTTACAAGTCCGTTCTGGGTCTGAACGAAACCGGAGGCACCTAGTACCCCGCATATCCATCGATCTCCAAGTACGTCTGGACGATCACTAACTGTTTCCATCTTCTTGGGTGTACAGCCCAATCAAGATCATCAGTTATCACCCAAACGACGTGAAGACCTCCGGTCTTCGACCATCGTCTTCGTCTTCGACTTATCGTCGTATCAGTTACTCAGAATGGGATAAACCCGGTCTTTCCGAATAACTCGCGTATATTTTAAATAAGTGTTACACAAACACAACATACGCCTCATTCCAATTCATTAGTCACTAACCGTAAATTAATCAAGAGAATAATTCCCCAAATATTAACCCCGAAGGCCGAAACCAACATCAGATCAATATCCAGAAAACCATTCTGCTTGGCTAACCGCCAGTTAGTTTCTAAATTTCACATTCAAATCTAATTACAGATTTATCTATCGCCTGGAGCAAAACTGGTGATACTCCATTCTCGATCTTTTCAATCTAATTAAAGATTCATTAAAACTCCACTTAGTTTTAATCATTATCTGGGTTAAAGAATCAGTGTCATTTAAAACACGATTCACGATAAACCCAAAATCACATTCCATTAATTATCGGGTTAAAGAACAAGTGTTATTTAAAACACTGTTCACGATAAACCCAAAAATCAATACCAATTCAATTCCAATTAAATATCATTTAATTGGTACACTTCATTAAATCTAAATAAAAAGATTTAATCTTTTCTCAACTGGGTTCAAGAACAGTGTTAGTGAAGACACCATTCACGACAAACCCAAATCACATTCGATATTCAATACAAGGCTCTGAATAGAAAATATATCGGCTTATATTCAATATCGAATTCTACGACTAACAAATGTCGTATTGGAAATAACGATACAAATATATATCTTTCAAATTTCCATAACAACACCTGTAATGTCACGAATTCCAACATCGAAATATTCCGAAGACAATTTCGATTCAAATCCACTCCAATGCAATCATTGGAAATTTTGGTTATTTTCAAAACCATTTCAAATTCAATTTATTTATTTAAAAATAAATAGAATTATAATTCTAGTTCAAAACTAGTTCATTTCGATAAAAATCCATTTTTTTATCTTTTCAAATATGGAGATTTTCACCCCAAACTTTCACAAATCATTTCTTATGATTTTACACAAATTATTACTATTTTTAATAATTTTATCAAGGCCCGTACAGTCGATTTCCAACAATGGCCATCGAACTGCACTTACAACGACCTTTTTCGAATTTGATTTGGACGTATCTCCAAATCCAACCGTTAGATTTCAAATTTCTAACATTAATTAGAAAGCTCTTTTCGATACGAACCCAACGGTTCCGGTTTTAGGAGAATCCGACGGTCGGATCTCCTGTAATGTCCGTTTGAAATAAATGGTCGAAATTCGCGAACTGCCGCGGCGCGGCGCGTTCTATTCAGGCCATTATATTATATATAATATATATAATATATATTTCGTCGATTTCTATTTAAAACGAATTATATAAATAGTTTTGAATTCGTTTCAAAAACATTTTCAACTTCCATTTCAATTCAAATCAAAATTGAATTCTTCTCTATAAATTCGTTTTAAAATTCATTTCTATTCAATTCGAATTTCAATTCAATTTGAATTCATTTCAATTCGCTTTCTATTCCATTTGAATTCGTTTTCAATTCAATTCATTTCGAAATCGTTTTCAATTCATTTCATTTCGAAATCGTTTTCAATTCAATTCATTTCGAAATCGTTTTCAATTCATTTCATTTCGAAATCGTTTTCAATTTATTTTGAATTCGTTTTCAATTCAATTCATTTCGAAATCGTTTTCAATTCAATTCATTTCGAAATCGTTTTCAATTCATTTCATTTCGAAATCGTTTTCAATTCAATTCATTTCGAAATCGTTTTCAATTCATTTCATTTCGAAATCGTTTTCAATTCGATATAAATATCGTTCACGTCAAAATGGCGTCCATACACGGCTTCATAAATTTCTATTTTCAAATATTCTATTTCAAATATTTCTTTTTCAAAATAGTTGTTATTATCAAAATATTTCGTTCAACACATGACCAATCTCAATGAATGAGTACTGTCAACACATGAACTTTTATTTTATAATATTCTTTATTTTTCAAATTGGAATGAGGCCCAATCAATTACCATATAAAGTTAATTATATGGATTTTCATACAACACATGTATATCATAGCATTGAAAAATAATCAACCATCAACCAAAGTGCACTACACTGCATAAGCATCAAATACAGATATTCAACGCTTATAACAGCCTGTCAATCAATCGATCGACATATTTAATCAATCAGGATGAGTGAACTGCATATTTCATCCTAACACCCGTGTGGGGTTTCAAACAATCAAACACAGATTTTATTTGTGCAGTTGGGCGATGTGTGAAATTTATCGACCCAATCAATATCATTCAAATAAGTGTACATAAACAAACCATCTGGTTTGTAAATGAATATTTATTTATTCACTTCACTATTTTCATATTCACGTTAAAAATTATATTTTTAACGATAAAACATTTTATTTCAACCTATGAATTTCTATTCAATTCATTTATTCAATAAAATGATATTTTTATTTTTCTAACATGTTTTAGAAAATTTCGGCGGCATAACGGCACGATACTAGAAACGGGACAAGGCCTAGCCTTATCCCCGGTCTAGTGAAGGCCCACGCCATTCACACATCAATCAAATCAATTCGTTATGCAAACCGCAAACTTTGGAGTAAGGATCTAACCTAGCCTTACTCCTTCGCCTTATAACGGCGCACGTCTAATCCTAACCAATTTATCGATTCGATTTTTCACACCACAAACCACATTCAAACAATATCGCAATCAATCACCAAACTGTCAAACAAACAAGTCCATGGTCTGTGGACGATTGTGTCGGGTGCTACTAAGCACCGTCTGCATCCTAGTATATATATATAACTAGAAAATAAATAGAAAGGTGAGAAATTCTCACCGATTAGCTATCCTAGCTCCACGGCACTTCATTGATAGAAATCTTCATCGCTATCGCATCTTCGTCATCTTCGCTGCCCGTAGCCACTACATATGTAAAAATCGAATTTTTACTATGCTATTCAATATATAAAATCGAATTTTGACTTCGCTATTCAATATATAAAAATCGAATTTTTTTTCTTTTGCAAGTTCAAATCTTTTTCTACTAAAAGATTAAACTTTTTTTCCTATTTTAAAGTTCAAAATAAAATCAGTTTTTCGCTTTCATAAAAATGCAGTTTTTTCATAACTTAAAAAATAAAAATACAGTTTTTGCCTTATTTAAAAATTCAGTTTAAAAATCATTTAAAAATCAGTTTTCTAATCTAAAATAAAATTCAGTCTTAAACCTAAAATAAAATTCAGTTTTAAACCTACCTAAAATCAGAATTTTAAAAACATAAAAATCGGTTTTTAATATTAACAAAATCAGTTTTATAAATTAAGTAAAAATCAGTTTTATAAATAAAGTAAAAACTTACAGTTCGAAAGGGGGGGGTTCACCACCATCGGAGAGGCTTCGGGTGGCTCTGGGTCGGCGGCAGGAGGAGGCGGAGGGTTGGGGCGGCCTTCAGTTCGTCGGCGGTCATCACTGTGGGGGGGGAAAGCTCTGGCGTTTTCGTCTTCGATTCGAAGGGAGGAAGGAGATGAGCTAGAGGGGAGAGGAAGGCGCGACTTTAGGGGGGAGCGGCGGTCCATCGTCGGCGTCAGCAAGGGGGAGGAAGAGGCGTCGCGATCTGAAACTGGAAGGGGTTTTTTTTTTTTTTTTTTTTTTTATATTTTGACCGTGGTTTGACTTGTGAGGAAAGAGAGAGCTCAAGGGGGTTATATAATATTTTAATTATTTAAATAATTAATTTCTCCATAAAGTAACTTTAAATTTCGATCTCCGAACGAGGCCCAATGACTGTCGTCCCTAGCTAATTACCCCCATTCCGAATACAATGGGATATGTTTCATAAGCCAGTTCGGCTGTTACGCTCAGTTTTCGCTGAAATTAATGTATAAATCTATATATTCAATTTTAAACGTACATTTCAATTTACCGGGGTCACATACTAACTTTAAAAATTCTAGAAAAATATTTTCTAGCTTCGTATTGACGATACGGTCCTAACAAAACTAGTTTCGTCGAAATCTGAGACCGTTAGAAAAATGGCCAATTTCCAGTCGATTAAAATCAACTGAAACTGGTCAAACGCGTTTTCCTTTGCCACGCTCACATATTGATTCGAAAAATTATGAAATTTGAAATCTAGCAATAACTTTACATCACGGACCCAACAAAACTGGTTTCGTCGAAATCCGAGGTCGTTTGCAAAATGTCCATTTTTAAGGGCCTGAATTCCATAGCGACTATTCAGAATTTTCAACTGGACATATCTTTTGATTCCCGCTAAGAAATTTTGATCATTCGGGTTCGTTGGAAAGATATTCACTATTAGATTCCATTATTTTTGGTTTCACTAAAATCCGGATTGTTTTGCACCCGGTACATTCAATTGAAGTTTGAAATCGAATTATCGAACTACCGCGCCATTTTCAATTCTATTTATAATTATATATAATTATTTATATTCTAACGACGACGCGTATAATATATACGTTCGAATATATTCAAAATAAATTTCTCGTCGATATTATTTAAAATAATTCATTTTAAATAATCTAAATTCGCTAAAATGGCCAAAATAAAAATTTTAAACTGGCCCAGATTTTACGGGTTGTTACAATCTCCCCCACTTAAAACTTTTCGTCCCCGAAAAGGAACAAAGTCGAAAGTGGTTTGATTATTCAGCTCCACATTTGATCTGGCTTCCATTCTCCAACTCTTTAGTTTCTGAGAATTTTTAAAATTTCAAAAATTTGGCTAACACCCTAAATTTTTGAAAAATTTCGCCATAACCTCCCCTGCACCGGGAGCATCGGGAAATTGCAAATAGCGTTCCCGGTCCTTCAGATCTCAAAAAGAAAAAGAAAAAGCCAAGCGGCTAGCCAATAGGCTCATAAAATCATCATCACCCAAACAAAACAGTAAATTATGTAATAAACATGTACCTATTTGTCGGGCAAACAAATTTTATTCTCTGCTCTAGCCTCCTTGCTATGACCTGTTCAATGATATATATGTATATGCAAACAAATGCGACCAATTTTCAATAGAGTTCAATATTTGATTCAATTAGGCATAATTGTTCAAAATTAGCAAACAATTAAACAAACAACACAAACTTCAATCAATTAGTGGATTAACGTTTCAAATTCATAATTTCGATATATATACAAAAATCAGATTTTTGATGCCAAATCACAACAATTAGCCCTATCTAATTTTGGTTCTCACACCAGTCAATAGGAAATATATAGATATCAAACCTTCGAAACACGAACATAAATGTTGATGATGCGATCGCTATCATCAATATCATCTCCGGGCGACTAGGGTGTGGTGCTATATCTATCCAATATATTAAAACTTCGAATACACGCTAGCTAGGCGCATACGCAAAAATCTTTATATTTTGGATTGTCCTAATCAATATAAAATAAATAATCAAATACGAATAATTGATTTAAATTTTCAAATCAAAAATCGTTTTCATTTTAAAAATATACTCTTCACACTCGTTCTAGGATACTACTGATCCCATCTCTAACGAGTCATTCCATTGGATATTACTAATCCAATATCTGATGAATTCCTTCGTACGGTTCTAATGTGTCTTGTTCTCTGCTTTGTAAACCAAAGCTCTGATACCAAATGTGAAGACCCGCAACTTCCCCGTAAAGGAAAGCGTCGGATAGTTCGAGAACAAACCACAACAGAACGCATACAGAAGGACATTTCATTGTATATCACAACAATGCATCAGATTACAAGAATATACAGAGTATGAATGAATATTACACAGAAATATCAGAGATTTAAATTACATTTAAATACATAGCAGCGGAAAATAATACAATACACAACTAGAATGAGATATACGGATACAAAGCTTTCCGGATATCGTTCCAGCTGTAAACCAAAATCCTGTGAATATAAATCTGCAAAACCAAAACTACTAGCTGCCCGTGTCGAAATAAGGGCACCCAGAGTTTAGGTTAAAACAATAAACTCCAGGTCAGTCATGTGACTGGTGTGAGAACTAAAACAGTTGTTAATCTTTGTTTTTAAAGTTAGGTAAATCAAGGGACCACGCCGTATAACACGGAACGGGTTTCCTCCCAAGAATACCAGTGCATAAAACCAACAGCGCAATGCTAAATAAAGAAAGATGAAGCTGTTATAAGACCCAGGTCCTATCACACAATGCAACGCAAGCCGGGGGATAGGGTTTTCCCTTATAACAGCCAAAGAATGCTTGATACGTTTAAAACAAATCATTTGATACTATTATAAGTGCATAGTGTATAAAACACTTCAAATCATAAGTATCAATCATAGGCGGCATGAGTGCCCCATACCACTATGTCGCCATATATAGGTTTACAAATAAAACCGCAAATGTCACGTATTTGGAAATTGGATTTCCGTCTATGAACCGAGGCTAGGGGCAAGATCCTCAACCGATTCGAGACGCTCTAGCCCGCCCCTCAGGAACAGCCGCAACTGCCCCTTGGATCGTCAGGGCCGGTCCACACGGAGTGGATTATTATGCCTGAACAATACGTCTCCCCACCCTATGGGGTGTAAGTCTGGTCCGTCAGCCGACCAGAATGCATTCGGCCGAAACCGATATAACCGAGGCGCCTCGCAACAGCAACAACAACATAAGTCAAACTCGTCAGGGCGTGTAAAACCACTGACGCCACTTCTAACTAGAAAGAAACGCATGCCCTCCCTGAGGTCCGTCTCCCGTTTTTGATTCATACCGGGTGTGAAACTCGCGAATCAAACGTTACACAAAGCTACGCCACAAAGGTCGTGCTTTGATCATCAACCACAAGACTTTGCTTTTCAACAGAAGCCTTGATCATTTGCATCTTAGCATGCCACACAGGCAAGCCATCCTATGCAACCGATATCAGTCACACAGAATGAAATCCGATGTCAGACACACAGTCCATTTACAAGTCCGTTCTGGGTCTGAACGAAACCGGAGGCACCTAGTACCCCGCATATCCATCGATCTCCAAGTACGTCTGGACGATCACTAACTGTTTCCATCTTCTTGGGTGTACAGCCCAATCAAGATCATCAGTTATCACCCAAACGACGTGAAGACCTCCGGTCTTCGACCATCGTCTTCGTCTTCGACTTATCGTCGTATCAGTTACTCAGAATGGGATAAACCCGGTCTTTCCGAATAACTCGCGTATATTTTAAATAAGTGTTACACAAACACAACATACGCCTCATTCCAATTCATTAGTCACTAACCGTAAATTAATCAAGAGAATAATTCCCCAAATATTAACCCCGAAGGCCGAAACCAACATCAGATCAATATCCAGAAAACCATTCTGCTTGGCTAACCGCCAGTTAGTTTCTAAATTTCACATTCAAATCTAATTACAGATTTATCTATCGCCTGGAGCAAAACTGGTGATACTCCATTCTCGATCTTTTCAATCTAATTAAAGATTCATTAAAACTCCACTTAGTTTTAATCATTATCTGGGTTAAAGAATCAGTGTCATTTAAAACACGATTCACGATAAACCCAAAATCACATTCCATTAATTATCGGGTTAAAGAACAAGTGTTATTTAAAACACTGTTCACGATAAACCCAAAAATCAATACCAATTCAATTCCAATTAAATATCATTTAATTGGTACACTTCATTAAATCTAAATAAAAAGATTTAATCTTTTCTCAACTGGGTTCAAGAACAGTGTTAGTGAAGACACCATTCACGACAAACCCAAATCACATTCGATATTCAATACAAGGCTCTGAATAGAAAATATATCGGCTTATATTCAATATCGAATTCTACGACTAACAAATGTCGTATTGGAAATAACGATACAAATATATATCTTTCAAATTTCCATAACAACACCTGTAATGTCACGAATTCCAACATCGAAATATTCCGAAGACAATTTCGATTCAAATCCACTCCAATGCAATCATTGGAAATTTTGGTTATTTTCAAAACCATTTCAAATTCAATTTATTTATTTAAAAATAAATAGAATTATAATTCTAGTTCAAAACTAGTTCATTTCGATAAAAATCCATTTTTTTATCTTTTCAAATATGGAGATTTTCACCCCAAACTTTCACAAATCATTTCTTATGATTTTACACAAATTATTACTATTTTTAATAATTTTATCAAGGCCCGTACAGTCGATTTCCAACAATGGCCATCGAACTGCACTTACAACGACCTTTTTCGAATTTGATTTGGACGTATCTCCAAATCCAACCGTTAGATTTCAAATTTCTAACATTAATTAGAAAGCTCTTTTCGATACGAACCCAACGGTTCCGGTTTTAGGAGAATCCGACGGTCGGATCTCCTGTAATGTCCGTTTGAAATAAATGGTCGAAATTCGCGAACTGCCGCGGCGCGGCGCGTTCTATTCAGGCCATTATATTATATATAATATATATAATATATATTTCGTCGATTTCTATTTAAAACGAATTATATAAATAGTTTTGAATTCGTTTCAAAAACATTTTCAACTTCCATTTCAATTCAAATCAAAATTGAATTCTTCTCTATAAATTCGTTTTAAAATTCATTTCTATTCAATTCGAATTTCAATTCAATTTGAATTCATTTCAATTCGCTTTCTATTCCATTTGAATTCGTTTTCAATTCAATTCATTTCGAAATCGTTTTCAATTCATTTCATTTCGAAATCGTTTTCAATTCAATTCATTTCGAAATCGTTTTCAATTCATTTCATTTCGAAATCGTTTTCAATTTATTTTGAATTCGTTTTCAATTCAATTCATTTCGAAATCGTTTTCAATTCAATTCATTTCGAAATCGTTTTCAATTCATTTCATTTCGAAATCGTTTTCAATTCAATTCATTTCGAAATCGTTTTCAATTCATTTCATTTCGAAATCGTTTTCAATTCGATATAAATATCGTTCACGTCAAAATGGCGTCCATACACGGCTTCATAAATTTCTATTTTCAAATATTCTATTTCAAATATTTCTTTTTCAAAATAGTTGTTATTATCAAAATATTTCGTTCAACACATGACCAATCTCAATGAATGAGTACTGTCAACACATGAACTTTTATTTTATAATATTCTTTATTTTTCAAATTGGAATGAGGCCCAATCAATTACCATATAAAGTTAATTATATGGATTTTCATACAACACATGTATATCATAGCATTGAAAAATAATCAACCATCAACCAAAGTGCACTACACTGCATAAGCATCAAATACAGATATTCAACGCTTATAACAGCCTGTCAATCAATCGATCGACATATTTAATCAATCAGGATGAGTGAACTGCATATTTCATCCTAACACCCGTGTGGGGTTTCAAACAATCAAACACAGATTTTATTTGTGCAGTTGGGCGATGTGTGAAATTTATCGACCCAATCAATATCATTCAAATAAGTGTACATAAACAAACCATCTGGTTTGTAAATGAATATTTATTTATTCACTTCACTATTTTCATATTCACGTTAAAAATTATATTTTTAACGATAAAACATTTTATTTCAACCTATGAATTTCTATTCAATTCATTTATTCAATAAAATGATATTTTTATTTTTCTAACATGTTTTAGAAAATTTCGGCGGCATAACGGCACGATACTAGAAACGGGACAAGGCCTAGCCTTATCCCCGGTCTAGTGAAGGCCCACGCCATTCACACATCAATCAAATCAATTCGTTATGCAAACCGCAAACTTTGGAGTAAGGATCTAACCTAGCCTTACTCCTTCGCCTTATAACGGCGCACGTCTAATCCTAACCAATTTATCGATTCGATTTTTCACACCACAAACCACATTCAAACAATATCGCAATCAATCACCAAACTGTCAAACAAACAAGTCCATGGTCTGTGGACGATTGTGTCGGGTGCTACTAAGCACCGTCTGCATCCTAGTATATATATATAACTAGAAAATAAATAGAAAGGTGAGAAATTCTCACCGATTAGCTATCCTAGCTCCACGGCACTTCATTGATAGAAATCTTCATCGCTATCGCATCTTCGTCATCTTCGCTGCCCGTAGCCACTACATATGTAAAAATCGAATTTTTACTATGCTATTCAATATATAAAATCGAATTTTGACTTCGCTATTCAATATATAAAAATCGAATTTTTTTTCTTTTGCAAGTTCAAATCTTTTTCTACTAAAAGATTAAACTTTTTTTCCTATTTTAAAGTTCAAAATAAAATCAGTTTTTCGCTTTCATAAAAATGCAGTTTTTTCATAACTTAAAAAATAAAAATACAGTTTTTGCCTTATTTAAAAATTCAGTTTAAAAATCATTTAAAAATCAGTTTTCTAATCTAAAATAAAATTCAGTCTTAAACCTAAAATAAAATTCAGTTTTAAACCTACCTAAAATCAGAATTTTAAAAACATAAAAATCGGTTTTTAATATTAACAAAATCAGTTTTATAAATTAAGTAAAAATCAGTTTTATAAATAAAGTAAAAACTTACAGTTCGAAAGGGGGGGGTTCACCACCATCGGAGAGGCTTCGGGTGGCTCTGGGTCGGCGGCAGGAGGAGGCGGAGGGTTGGGGCGGCCTTCAGTTCGTCGGCGGTCATCACTGTGGGGGGGGAAAGCTCTGGCGTTTTCGTCTTCGATTCGAAGGGAGGAAGGAGATGAGCTAGAGGGGAGAGGAAGGCGCGACTTTAGGGGGGAGCGGCGGTCCATCGTCGGCGTCAGCAAGGGGGAGGAAGAGGCGTCGCGATCTGAAACTGGAAGGGGTTTTTTTTTTTTTTTTTTTTTTTATATTTTGACCGTGGTTTGACTTGTGAGGAAAGAGAGAGCTCAAGGGGGTTATATAATATTTTAATTATTTAAATAATTAATTTCTCCATAAAGTAACTTTAAATTTCGATCTCCGAACGAGGCCCAATGACTGTCGTCCCTAGCTAATTACCCCCATTCCGAATACAATGGGATATGTTTCATAAGCCAGTTCGGCTGTTACGCTCAGTTTTCGCTGAAATTAATGTATAAATCTATATATTCAATTTTAAACGTACATTTCAATTTACCGGGGTCACATACTAACTTTAAAAATTCTAGAAAAATATTTTCTAGCTTCGTATTGACGATACGGTCCTAACAAAACTAGTTTCGTCGAAATCTGAGACCGTTAGAAAAATGGCCAATTTCCAGTCGATTAAAATCAACTGAAACTGGTCAAACGCGTTTTCCTTTGCCACGCTCACATATTGATTCGAAAAATTATGAAATTTGAAATCTAGCAATAACTTTACATCACGGACCCAACAAAACTGGTTTCGTCGAAATCCGAGGTCGTTTGCAAAATGTCCATTTTTAAGGGCCTGAATTCCATAGCGACTATTCAGAATTTTCAACTGGACATATCTTTTGATTCCCGCTAAGAAATTTTGATCATTCGGGTTCGTTGGAAAGATATTCACTATTAGATTCCATTATTTTTGGTTTCACTAAAATCCGGATTGTTTTGCACCCGGTACATTCAATTGAAGTTTGAAATCGAATTATCGAACTACCGCGCCATTTTCAATTCTATTTATAATTATATATAATTATTTATATTCTAACGACGACGCGTATAATATATACGTTCGAATATATTCAAAATAAATTTCTCGTCGATATTATTTAAAATAATTCATTTTAAATAATCTAAATTCGCTAAAATGGCCAAAATAAAAATTTTAAACTGGCCCAGATTTTACGGGTTGTTACACCGACCCCCCCCCCACCCTCTCCTCTACCCTCCGCGCCTCTCTTCCTCTTCCCCTCTGTTGTTAAATCGAAGCCTCCTCTTCTCCGATCCCTCCCCCTTCCTGAAGTCGACGCGCGCCTCCCTTGCCAGGCCGCACCCCTCCGACCTCCCATGTCGCTCCTCCTCCTCTAAACATGTCGCACCACCTCAAAATAACCCCAAAACCCCACTGATTCGCCGCCATCTCCGTTAGCGCCACCCCGAGCCCCCTTTGCCTCCGTCGAACGCTGTAAGTTTTCCCCTTTATTATTATTTATTTTAATTTTATTTTTTTAAAGGATATGACATTGGGATGAAACCCCGATTTTTAACATGAAGAAGAAAAGGTAAAATAAGATTTTTATTATGTATATCATTCGATAAAGAGACAATTTTTATTATGTATATCATTCGATAAAGAGATGATTTTTATTATGTATATCATTCGATAAAAATACGATTTTTATATATTGAATAGCGAAGTAAAATTACGATTTTTATATATTGAACCGCGAAGTAAAAATACGATTTTTGTATATTGAATAGCGAAGTAAAAATACGATTTTTATATATTGAATAGCGAGGTAAAAATACGATTTTTATATATTGGATAGCGATGTAAAAATAGAATTTTTATCTATATAGCATCGATGTAAAAATAGAATTTTTATCTACATAATAGCGGAGTAAAAATAGAATTTTTATATACGTAGTGAATACGGGCAACGAAAGTGACGAAAGGCATGAACAGTGATGATTCCCTACATTAGAAGAGTCGAGATGATTGGATAGCTTTGGTGAGAACTTCTCACTTTAAATTTCTTTTTCTAGTTATATATATATACTAGGATGTAGAAGGTGCTTAGCAGCACCCGACACCCGTCATCCACAGACCATGGATGGCTTGTTTGTTTGATTGATGGGTTGTGAAATTTGTTTGTATTATTGATGTGAAATCGATAATAAATTGTAGATTGTTGAAATAGATTAATTATCATTAAAAATATAATTTTTAACGTGAATGTGAGTAAATAAATATTTATAAACAAATCGGCTGATTTGTTTATATACACTGATTTGACTAATATTGATTGGGATGATAAATTTTACACATCGCCCAACTGCACAAATAAAAATCTGTGTTTATTGATTTGAAACCCCACACGGGCGTTGGGATGAAATTTGGCGTACACTAATCCCAATTATTTTATTGTATGTCGATCGATTGGTCGACATGCTGTGTAAGCGTTAATTATTTATATTTGATGCTTATGCAGTTGTGTGGTGCACCTTGGATGATGGTTGATTGTTTATCATTGCTATTATATGCATGTGTTGTATGGAATCCATATAATTAACATTATATGGTGATTGATTGGGCCTCATTCCAATCGGGAAAATAATGAATGTTATAAAATAAGATTCATGTGTTGACAGTACTCATTTGTTGAGATTAGTCAAGTGTTGAAAGAAATATAGATTCATGTGTTGAATAGAATAAATATTCATTTGTTGAATAGAATAAAGAAGTGTTTGAAAAATATAAAGCCGTGTTGATTAGAGATGCGTTATTTTGACGCGCACGATATTTATATCGATTTTATTCGCTTTATAATGAATATTGAAAAGTGATTTCAAAATTTAATATTTTGAAATGAAATTCAAATTAAATTAGATTAAAATTCAAATTGAAATTGTATTGAATCAACTTGAAATGAATTCGAATCGAATAGAAAATGAATTCGATTCGAATTGAATAGAAAGTGAATTTGAATTCGAATTGAATAGAAATGAATTACAATTGAATTAAATTGAAATTGAATTAAAAACGAATTGAAATCGTTTTGAATGAAATTTAAAACGAACTGAAATTGAATTGAAATCAATTTGAAATGAATTCGAATTGAATTAAATAGAAGGTAAATTCAAATTGAATTGAATTGAAACGAATTAGAATTTGAATTGAATTGAAACGAATTTGAATTCGAATTAAATAAAATTGAAATGAATTCGAATTGAATTGAAATCAAATCGATTTAAAATTGAAGATGAAGTTGAAATTGTTTTTGAAACGAATTTAAAACGATTTATAAAATACGTTTTAAAAGGAAATCGACGAAATATATAATATATAATATATATATATATATTATATATATAATGGCCTGAATTGAACGCGCCATGCCGCGGCAGTTCGTGAATTTCTACCATTGACTTCGAACTGATGTTGCGGGAGATCCGACCGTCGAATTCTCCTAAAACCGGAACCGTTAGGTTCGTATCGAAAAGAGCTTTCCAATGAATATTAGAAATTTGAAATCTAACGGTTGGATTTGGAATTATGTCCAAGTCAAATTTGAAAAAGGTCGCTATAGGTGCAGTTCGATGGCCGTTGATGGAAATCGACTGTACGGGCCTTAATAAAATTATTAAAAATATCAATAATTTGTGTAAAATCGTAAGATGTGAATTGGAAAGAACTAGGATGAAAAACTCCATATTTGAAAAGATAATGATAAATTTTATCGAAATGAACTAGTTTTGAACTAGAATTAAAATCAATTTATTTTTGAAATAAATAAATTGAATTTGAAAGTGATTTTAAAAATAATCAATATTCCCAATATGTGAATTGGACTGGAGTTGAATCGAAATTATCTTCGGAATATTTCGATGTTGGATTTCGTGACTACACAGATATTGTTATGGGAATTTGAAAGATATATTTTATATCGTTATTTCCAATACGATATTTGTTGGTTCAGAATTTGATATTGAATATAAGCCAGTATATTTTCTATTTAGAGCCTTGTATTTAATATCAAATGTGATTTGGGTTTATCGTGAATCGTGTTTTAGACGACATTGGTTCTTTAACCCAGTTAAAGGCAGGATGTTGACTTTTGAAAAGATTAAATCTAAGTGGAGTTTTAATGAATCTTTAATTAGATTGAAATGTGAATTGATAATTTAAATTATCAAATCTGAAAGGTGATCGAGAATGGAGTACCACCAGTTTTGCTCCAAAGCGATAGTTAAATCTTTAATTAAATTTGAATGTGAAATGGTAATCAATTTTACCGATAACACCGTGGTGTTAGATATGGAGTATTACCAGTTTTCTCCATGGGATATATAGGTTGGGATTGGGATATAAAATAAATAATTACTTCGGTGTGGTTCGCTAATCCCGACTAGTTTGAAATGATATCCAAAGGAAGACTATAGAATAAATTTAGAAGAATTTATCTTGGATAAAATTAATGGGAATCTTTCCCTAAGAATGTGATTTTGTGAATAAAGGAATATTCTGAATTGGAATGAGGCGTTTGTTGTATTTGTGTAACATTTGTTTATCATATACGTGGGTTATTCAGAAAGGCCGGGTTTATACCCATCCTGAATAACCGATTCGACGAGATGTCGAAGATGAAGACGGTGGTCGAAGACCGGAAGTCTTCACATCGTTTTGGGTGATTACTGATGATCTTGATTGGGCTGTACACCCAGGATGAGGGAAACAGTTGGTGATCGTCCAGACGTACTTGAAGATGGATGGATATGCGAGGAAAGTGCCTCCGGTTTCGTTCAGACCCAGAGCGAACTTGTAAATGGATTGTGTGTCTGACATTGGATTTTATTCTGTGTTGATTGATCTCTATTAAATATACATCTGTTTGGCGGCGGAGAATTTATTCTCTTGCTTAACGCCCTTCTCTGAGACGTACGAGCTCAGAGGTTGTATATCGATGGACATCAGTCGCATGGAGTGAATTGCCAGTGTGGCACGCGTAAGTGGCAATTGATCAGGGCTTCTGTTGAAAAGCAGAGTTTTGTGGTTGATGGTCAAAGCATGGCCTGTGTGGCGTAGCTTTGTGTATAATGTGAATTCGCGAGCCTCACACCCCGGTATGAGTCAAAAACGGGAGACGGACCGCTGGGAGAGCACGACGTTTCTTTCTAGCTAGGGTGGTGTCAGTGACCTACCAGCCCTGACATTTATATACTTTTCACCTGTGTGGTTGTTGGAATGCGAGGCGCCTCGGATATAGGTCTGTAAGGACCGGGAAACGTGTGTTCAGGAATTGCCAATCCTCAAAAGTAAGAGAGGACCGGCCCAGCCAATTCCAAGGATCAAAGTGGGGTCCTGGGATATTTGCTAGAGTGTCTCGAACGCAGAGAGGAGCTTGCCCCTTGCCTCGACTCATGATGGAATCCAATTTCCAATACGTGTGTTTCGGTTTTATTTGTAGAGCCTAGTATGGCGACATAGTAGATGGTAGTTATGCCGCCTATGATTGATATTTATGATTTGAATTGTTTTGACACTATACACTTATTATAGTATCAAGTGATTTGTTTTAAACGTACCAAGCATGTTTGGCTATTATAAGGGAAAACCCTATCCTCCGGCTTACGTTGCATTGTGTGATGGGACCTGGGTCTTATAATAGCTTCATTTTTCTTTATTTAGCATTGCGCTATTTGTTTTATGCACTGGTATTTCTGGGAGGAAACCCGTTCCGTGTTATAAGGCGTGGTCCCTTGATTTACCTAACTTTAAAAATAAAGATTAATAACTGTTTTAGTTCTCACACCAGTCACATGGCTGACCTGGAGTTTATTGTTTTAACCTAAACTCTAGGTGCCCCTATTTTCGACACGGGCAGCTAGTAGTTTTGGTTTTGCAGATTTATATTCACAGGGTCCTGATTTACAGCTGGAACGATGCTCGGAAAGCTCTGTATCTGTGCATTACTTCTAGTTGTGCTTTTGTATTATTTTCCGCTGTGATATATTTTAATGTAATTTAAATCTCTGATATTTGTTGAATGTGATTTATTCATTTATACTCTGTATATTCTTGTATCTGATGGAATTGTTGTAATAACAATGAAATGTTCTTCCGTCTGAGCTCTATTTTGTCCTGTTCTCGAAGTATCCGTGCTTTCCTTCACGGGGAAGTTACGGGTTCTTATAATATATCAAAATTATGAATTTTAAAAGCTAATCAACTAATTGATTGCTGGTTATGTTGTTTGATTATTGGTTGAGTAATTAAAATTTGAACCATATAGCCAATTTGAACCAAATAGTAAATTGTATTGAAAATTTATCGCATATACATGTACTTACATTGAACAGGTCATAGCAAGGAGGCTAGAGCAGAAGATTAAAATTGTTTGCCCGACGAATAGGTAAATGTTTACCATAATTTACTGTTTTGTTTGGGTGATGATGATTTTATGAGCCGATTGGCTAGCCGCTTGGCTTTTTCTTTTGGATTGAAGAAGGCCATGGGAGGCTATATGAAATATCCCGAAGTCCCGGTGCAGGGGAGGTTATGGCGAAATTTTTCGAAAATTTTGGGTGTTAGCCAAATTTTTGAAAAAATTATTTTCGAAAAATTTGAAAAGTTCTTAGAAACTGAAAAGTTGAAGAACTTAAGCCGTAATGGAAATGAAAGTTGAGTTGATTAGTTAAACAACTTTCGGCTTCGTTCCTTTTCGGGGATGAAAAGTTTTAAGTGGGGGAGATTGTAATAACCCGGAAATCCGAGCCAATTTAAAAAATTTATTTTTGGCAATTTTAGCGAATTTTGAATATTTAAAATGAATTATTTTAAATAATAACGACGGAAGATATGCTTCCGACGAAGTTAAAACGAATAAATTTATTTTAATTATATAACGAGCCTGAAATGGCGCGGTAGTTCGAAAATTCGATTTCAAATTTCAAATGAATGTACATGATTCAAAATAAATTGGATTTCAGCAAAACAAGAAATATTTGAATCTGTTTGATCATATCTTTCTAACGGATCTAAGAAACTGAGATTTCACTTTATAGAGTGAAAGATATGTCCAGTTTAAAATTCAGAAAAGTCGTTGTGGAATTTATATATATTTTAATATATAGAAAGGCCTTTAAAAATAGCCATTTTGCAAACGACCTCTGTTTTCGACGAAACCACTTTTGTTGGAATCGAAATGTCCAATTATTGCTAGGTTTCAAAATTCATAATTTTTGAAGTCAATATGTGAGTTTGGAGAAGTTAAACGTGTTCTGACAGTTTCAGTCAATTTTAATCGATTGGAAAATGGCCAATTTTATAAACGGTCTCAGAATTCGACGAAATTAGTTTTGTAAGGACTGTATCGTTAATACGAAGCTAGAAATAATTTTTCTGGAAATTTTCGAGTTAGTATGTGACCCGATAAATTGAAATGTGCTTTTAAAGTGAATATATACAGATTTATATTTTAATTTTGATAAAAACTGATCTTAACAACCGAACTGGTTACGAAACATATCCCATTGTGTTCAGAATAGGGGTATTTAGCTAGGGCGACAGTCGTTGGGTTTGATTTAGAGGTCGGATGCGAAATTCACTTTTTATAAATAAATAGAATTAAATATTATTACAAATACCCTCCCACTCACAAACTCTACCCCGTACGTTACCATCAGCCGCCAACCCCAAAAAGCAAAGGCCCCAATTCCCCAAGATTCCCATCCCAAATTCTTTCGATCCACTCAAAATTTCAAGAACATTTTAAATGAAAATTAAAGAGGAAATCAAGCTCTACAAATCCGTACTAGTTTATCAATTATTAGGATGTGTCATGATCGATTTTTGAGCTCAAAGCTCGAGGGTTTGGCCGTTGTTTTCTGGCGCAAGGAGGCACTGAAGGTGGCGCCGCCGCCGGAGTAGGTGGGTCTAGGGAAGCCGTGTCGAGTGCGGCCCTCTGATCTGTCACTGGCGATCTGTGGTGGCCGCGATCAAGAGAGAGGGGACAGAGGCGATGGGTTCAACGTTTTGACGGGGGGGTTTTCTACAGAGAGAGGGTAACGTTCTTTTAACGTTATTAAAAACGTTGTTAACCTTAATTAACTAGTTAATTAATTTCATTAATGATGTATAATTTGTTTAAACTTTGCGAGGCCATAACTTTTTGCTACGAACTCAGAATCGCGCGAAACTGGAGCCGTTACGATCAGGGGGACGAGAGCTTCACAACAAGACTAACCGGGTCCAATTCGAAGCACATTAGAATTTCGGTAGATTTAAATTCAAACCATTCAGAAATTCAGATAAAACTGACGGAGTGGATCCCACTGTGAGAATTCCTCACTAAAATATTTTCAGTACAGTGATTTATTGTATAACTACATATTTGAACTGTTCCCCCTCGTCCACAGACCATGGACGACTTGTTTGTTTGATTGTATTGTGTGGTTGAAATTGTTTGTGATGTGAAATGGACTGTGTAAAAATATTTGAATAATAAAAATATCATTTTTATTATATAACTGAACTGTTGAAAATATTCATGTGTTGAATAAATTATTCGAACAATAAAAATCACATTTTTATTGTATATATGAACTGTTAAAAATAGTCATGCGTTGAAATAAATATACATTTACAAATCGGAGGATTTGTTTATGTACACTGATTTGACTGATATTGACTGGAATGATAAATTTTACACATCACCCAACTGCACAAATAAAAATCTGTGTTTATTGATTTGAAACCCCACACGGGTATTTGGATGATATTTGACGTACACTAATCCCGATTGTTTAGTTGTATGTCAGTCGATGGGTTGACAGACTGTGTAAGCGTTAAATATTTATATTTAATGCTTATGCAGTTGTGTGGTGCACTCTAGATGATGGTTGATTATTTATCATTGCTATTATATACATGTGTTATAGAAAATCCATATAATTAACATTATATGGTAATTGATTGGGCCTCATTCCAATATAGAAAATAAATTCATGTGTTGAATAGAAAATAAGTTCATGTGTTGAATTGAAAAGTATTCATGTGTTGAATAGAATAAACATTCATGTGTTGAATAAAAGTCGTGTTGATTAGATTGACGCCATTTTGACATGAACGATATTAATATCGATTTTATTCATTTTTCAATGAATATTGAAAGTGATTTCAAAATTCGAATTAAATTGAAATAAATCAAAATTCGAATTAAATTGAAATGAATTGAAATTCGAATTAAATTGAAAAGAATTGAAATTCGAATTAAATTGAAATGAATTGAAATTCGAATTAAATAGAATTGAATTGAAATTCGAATTAAATTGAAATGAATTGAAATTCGAATTAAACTGAAAAGAATTGAAATTCGAATTAAATTGAAATAAATTGAAATAAATTGAGATTTGAATTAAATTGAAATGAATTGAAATTCGAATTAAATTGAAAAGAATTGAAATTCGAAATAAATTGAAATAAATTGAAATTCGAATTAAATTGAAAAGAATTGAAATTTGAACTAGATTGAAATAGAATTGAAATCATTTTGAATTGAATTTAAAACGTATTGAAATTGAACTGAAATCGATTTGAATTGAAACAATTTTGGACTGAAATTGATTTGAATTGAAACCGATTTGAACTGAAATGGATTTGAATTGAAATCGAGTTGAAATGAATTTAAAACGAATTTATATTGGAAAGATTCAATTTTGATTTGAATTTTGAGATGGAAGTTGAAATCGTTTTTAAAACGAATTTAAAACGATTTATAAAATACGTTTTAAAAGGAAATCGACGAAATATAGATAATGGCCTGAATAGAACGCGCCGCACCACGGCAGTTCACGAATTTCGACCATTGACTTCGAATGGATATTGCGGGAGATCCGACCGTCGGATTCTCCTAAAACTGGAACGTTTGGTTCGTATCGAAAAGAGCCTTCTAACAAATATTGGAAATTTGAAATCTAACGGTTGGATTTGGAATTATGTCCAAATCAAATTTGGAAAAGGTCGTTGTAAGTACAGTTCGATGGCCATTGGTGGAAATCGACTGTACGGGACTTGATAAAATTATTAAAAATAGTAATAATTAGTGTAAAATCATAAGAAATGATTTGGGAAGAATTGGGATGAAAAACTTCATATTTGAAAAGATAAAAGTAGATTTTTATCGAAATGAACTAGTTTTGAACTAGAATAATAATTTATTTATTTTTAAAATAAATAAATTGGATTTGAAATGGTTTTGAAAATAACCAGGATTTCCGTTAATTGAATTGGAATGGATTTGAATCGAAATCATCTTCGGAATAGTTCGATGTTTGATTTCGTGATTATACAGATGTTGTTATGGAAATTTGAAAGATATATTTATATCGTTATTTCCAATACGATATTTGTTGGTTTCAGAATTTGATATTGAATATAACCCGATATAGTGGGATTTTGGGGTTTTGGGATTTTGGGATTTTGTTTAATATCAAATGGGATTTTGGGTTGTTGTGAACGGTATCTTTAATAATATTGTTCTTAAACCCAAATGGAGTTAAGAAAATTAAGAACTAACTCGGGATCAGTTAAGTTGGATGGTTTCTTGGATATTGATCTGATGTTGGTTTCGGCCTTCGGGGTTAATATTTAGGGAACTATCCTCTTACTAATTTACGGTTAGGGACTGATTGAAATGTGATGTGATTTTGGGGTTTATCATGAACCGTGTTTTAAATGACATCGGTTCTTTAACCGGTTAAAGATTAAAACTAAGTGGAGTTTTATTGAATCTTTAATTAGATTGAAAAGATCGAGAATGGAGTATCACCGGTTTTTCTCCAGGCGTTAGTTAAATCTTTAATTAGATCTGAACGTGAAATGGTAATTGAATTTTCCGATAAAACCGTGGTGTTAGATATGAAGTATGACCAGATTTACTTCATGATATGAATAGGTTGGGATTGGGAAATAAAATAAATAATTACTTCGGTGTGGTTCGCTAATCCCGACTAGTTTGAAGTGATGTTCAAAGGAAGATTAAAGAATAAATTTAAATTAATTTATCTTTGATAAAATTAATGGGAACCTTTCCCTATGAATGTGAAATTTAGAAACTAACTGTAGGTTACCTAAGCAGTATGGTTTCCTGGGTATTGATCTGATGTTGGTTTCGGCCTTCGGGGTTAATGTTTGGGGAATTATTCTCTTGCTAATTTAGGGTTAGTGACTGATGAATTGGAATGAGGCGTATGTTATGTTTGTGTAACACTTGTTTATTATATACGCGAGTTATTCAGAAAGACCGGGTTTATCCCATTCTGAATAACTAATTCGACGTGGTGTCGAAGAGGAAGACGGTGGTTGAAGACCGGAGGTCTTCATGTCGTTTGAATAATTGTTAATGATCTTGATTGGGCCGTACACCCAAGAGGAGGGAGTCAGTTGGTGATCGTCCAGACGTACTTGGAGATCGATGGATATGTGAGGTACAAGGTGCCTCCGGTTTCGTTCAGACCCAGAACGGACTTGTAAATGGATGTGTGTCTGACATCGGATTTCATTCTGTGTTATTGATATCGGTTGCATAGTGTGAATTGTCTGTGTGGCATGCTAAGATGCAAATGATCAAGGCTTCTGTTGAAAAGCAGAGTCTTGTGGTTGATGATCAAAGCACGGCCTGTGTGGCATAGCTTTATGTAGCGTTGATTCGCGAGGCTCACACCCCGGTTGTGAACCAGAAATGGGAGAAGGACCTCAGGGAGGACATGCGTTTCTTTCTAGTTAGAAGTGGCGTCAGTGGTTTTACACGCCCTGATGAGTTTGACTTATGTGGTTGTTGCTGTTGCGAGGCACCTCAGATATATCGGTGACTATGTGAAGCCGATGGAGTCATTCGGTGGCTCATTTACGCCCCCAAAGGGTGGGGAAACGCAGTGTTCAGGCATAATAATCCACATCGGTGGACCGGCCCTGACGATCCAAGGCTTGTCTACGCGCTTGCCTAAGGGGCGGACTAGAGCGTCTCGAAATCGGTAAGGACTATCTTTTACCTCGGTTCACAGATGGAAATCCAACTTCCAATGCATAACTTTGCGGTTTTATTCGTAGCGCCTAGTATGGCGACATAGTGGGATGGGGCGCTTATGCCGTCTATGATTGATACTTATGATTTGAAGTTGTTTTATACACTATGCACTTATAATAGTATCAAATGATTTGTTTTAAACGTATCAAGCATTCTTGGCTATTATAAGGTAAAAACCTTATCCTCCGGCTTGCGTTGCATTGTGTGATGGGACTGGGTCTTATAATAGCTTCATTTTTCTTTATTTAGCATTGCGCTGTTTGTTTTATGCACTGGTATTCTTGGGAGGAAACCCGTTCCGTGTTATACGGCGTGGTCCCTCGATTTACCTAACTTTAAAATAATGATTAATAACTGTTTTAGTTCTCACACCAGTCACATGATTGACCTGGAGTTTATTGTTTTAACCTAAACTCTGGGTGCCCTTATTTTGACACGGGCAGCTAGTAGTTTTGGTTTTGCAGATTTATATTCACAGGATCCTGATTTATAGCTGGAACGATACTCGGAAATCTCTGTATCTGTGTATTACTTCTAGTTGTGTATTGTATTATTTTCCGCAGCCATGTAATGTATTGTAATATCTGATATTTAATGATGTGTAATATTGATTCATACTCTGTATATTCTTGTATTCTGATGAATTGTTGTAATATACAATGAAATGTTCTCTTGTCTGCGTTCTAATTTGTCGTGTTCTCAAAACAATCAGGCGTTTCGTACGGTCTTGGTCGGTTTAGCGACTGATTCGGATCGAGCGAAATTCCTGGTCGTTACATATTTGATGATGTTGTGCAAATTGTTTCAATAACTACTGTTGATTCATGCCTTTCAATACCGATGGCTTCTCCAACTCATGTCATTCCTTTAGTGGGAATCCATAGAAAAGCATCTATGATTTTTGGATTATCTATCCAAACTGCAATGACAGCCGGACCAAAAGAGAGATCATTCACAAGTTTTTTTGGATCACTGAAATGCAGTTGTCCATATGCATCTAATTCTTCAGTCCCACTCCAATCGATTAATTTGCATTTATGATCTACGCTGTTACTTTTACTCTAATAAAAAAGGAAAAAATATTTTTTATTTGTACACGGAAAATTTAAAAAAAAAATACCCCATTATCTTCTTTTCCAAAGTTATCGATGTTGCGCATAACAACTCTAGTAACTAGCCATGCTACTATCTCACCAACAATGTCTTTAATGTGTGTCAAATAAATTGAAGGTCTCCACAAGAAAACATCTGGTTTTCTCACAGTGTCTATTATAATTTTATTCGCATCAGGCCCTAAGGTGATTTGTTGAACAAGCTCTTTTGGGTTACTTGGCACAACTCTTCCTTCCGCGACAATTTCATCTGTCTCGCTCCAATTCAATACTCATGTGTCATATTGTTCACCATGTTTGTTCTAGTATTAATTAAAAACAAGTTATATTAATAATGAAGTTAAATGTCAAATATAATGACATCACACTACTACTATAAATAATTTTTACCACTTGATGCGCATTTGCTTCATTTTGGCTTTCTTTTCCCTATCAAACAAAAACAAAAATACATCTATATAGGACAATCAGCACATATATATAGCACATTTATATAGAGAACTAACCATTATCAAATTCATATATTTTTAGTGTAGTCATCACAGCAAATAAGTAAGATTTTCTACACAGAGTTATATCATATCTTTAGGATATCACGTCAGCCATTTGAACAAATAAACCTTATACTATTATGACAGCTCCCATAGAAAAATAGGATGTTAATAAAATGATATACTTCTCAGTCAACATATTATGCCACCTGGTTATATACATTTTGTAAACTTACGTCAAACAAAGTCATTTTTAAACATACCTTTTCCCTTGGAAACCCAAAATAGTATTGTTTTATTTATATATAGTTTTTGGTATTCCAAAACAATACTGGTACTCTATACATATGTGGTTTATGTCAAGTTTGACATGTCCACTTTGTCGTAATGTTGTCGTGGCTGTTACTGATAGCAGCATTATAATTGACATAAAAAGGCAGCAAAGTACAGGTTTGGAAGTGTTTAAGTCACCTATGCTGGACATACTGAGATCAATGAGAAAAATCATGAGTAGTGGAAGCCTGAATTGCACTTGTTGAGATTAAATGATTTTTCTTTTCAAGTTAAATTCGTTTGTTGGGATTCTTGTTGTGTGCAATCAGCTTATTCATCCCATAGCATACAAAATTTATTGTTATACTAACTTGCAATTCACAAATATTGTACATTCATGACAAGGTTGAATTAAACTAAGATGATGGTGTGTAGTTCATTCCTAAATAAAGCTAAAATAGTGATTATTTCGAAAAACGGCCAAAATGATTTTTTATTTTTTATTTTCTAAAATAATAATAATAAATCAACTAACAATTGATGGAACCATAACATTCTTCAGCTGTAAACTATGCACAAAGAAGATTTGCGTAGTATTCCTTCAAAACAAAGAATGAATACATGAAATTTATGATGATTAAAGGGAAAGACGTACCTAAAATAATTTTTAAGGTAGGCGACAACAATAATTATAATATGCTTTCGTGGTTAAATTAAGTTCTACCAACAAATGGGTCTAGACGATCAATGCTCCACATGTATACATTAATCTTAGGAGGTTGTCTTGTTGGATAATGGAGTTTTGATGACAATAACCTTATTTCAATATTATTTGATTATAAAATATATACTAACACTTTTGTGTAGAATATATATATATATACACACACATATGCAGGATTTATATATAGAAATTATTTCTGAAGACTGTACAGTTTAAGGATATTAGAGATTCCAAGATTTATGAGTAATCAAGATTTCAAGAGTTCAAGATAAATATAGTAATAGGGTCTAGTTTATGTAAGACTCTGAATAGCACTCCAGGTTCAAATTCAAATTCAAATTCTGTTTTTCAATTTCTATTTTTAAATTCTATATTCATTCTCTATCTTCTCTATTTTACTTTCTTTACTTTACTTTTGATTTTAAACTCAAATTTTATAGTTTACAAGTTTTATATATTATATACACTTTATATTTATATAGTTTTTTTTTTGAAAATTGGTTCACTTTATTGCTAAAACCAAATAAAGCCTCCTTTATGAGCCTCGTTAAAACCCTATAATCCCCCTAGTGGGTACCTTATAGGGAAAAAGAGTACTCATAAATTTGGCATACAACATAGGAATGACCAATAACATAGTCTAAGTCAAATACAACAATAGTAATAAAACCAAAAGGAAATTAAAGCTCCATCTTCACGACCCATCTTTACGCAGCCCAATCCAGGCACATTACCACCCATTAACTCAAAAGAACATTCTCCTAATTCTCTTTAACCAATATCGTTCAACTCAATGCCCCACTTCTCCAAAAGTTGACTGTTCCCGAGGGTACGAGATGATTTTGTACCATTATTTTGAATCAAAAAAAACGATTTATCTTTCAATCTTCATCAGCATAGCTGTCAAATGAACTCTCCGATCCTGGAAGATCCTTAAATTACGCTCTCTCCAGATGAAGTATATTGCTGTGGTGAAAGCTCCGAAGGCCAAATCTCTTAAATGATCCCTTGTTTTGAAATTTGTAAGTAAAAATTTTGCTTCTTCCTTTAGATATGGTAGAATTACAAGTGGTAACTCTATTTTTTGTTTCATAGAAAGCCAGATGTATGCAGAGTAATCACACTGGAAGAAAAAGTGCTGAATTGTTTCTGGATGGTTCTCACATAGCGGACACATAGTGTTATCAATAGATCTGAAACGCAAAATCCTATCTTTCGTGTTCAATCTTCCTAGAACTGCAAGGTATGATATAAAAGACATCTTTTTACAATTCTTTTTGTGCCATACTACTGAAAAAACCGGATCTGTAGTATCACGAATTCTGATGTACTCCCATACTTTATGAAACATAAAAATCCCACCTTCACACCATTCATAACTGTCACAATCTAAACTAGGATGAATATCAACAGAATTTATCTCATTCAATAATTCTCTAGTTGCAGGATGAATTTCAGGATGAAGCTCTTCATTTCTGATAATTTCCTTCACTCTTAACTCGGGTTGACCAATTACATTCAGCCTATCATAGCCTAGAAGATCTACCATGCATTTGCAATTTATCTGAGACGACCCCAAACCCCGTACTGACGGTGGCAAGGGTAATCCTTGGAATATAACACAGAAACAGATAATAGCAGAACAGAAATAAATAAATACACCAGATAATGAACAATAGAATATACAAGATAAACGTAATCATCAAAGTTACACAGTATACAGGATCATACTTAGTACAAATACATTTCAGCTATACATAAATGTCTACAGTGGAAAACAAACATAATATGTACAATAGGAGCTGAACAGCATAAAAAGAGATAAATGATAGAATCCATCTTCAGCTCCAGCTATCCAGAGAAAGCCAGCTAAAACCTGAATACAAGGCTTTCCGTGTAGAAAAAGGGGCACCCGAGTTTGAAAGTGAAACAAACTACGAGTCAGTCATGGGACTGGTATGAGAAATCCACTCAACACATTCTAAATATGGCCAATCACAGGACCACGCCACTTTCGTGGAACGGGTTTACTCCATTGGATTGCTAGTGCTTTAAAACAAATCATTATTTCAAACATCGCAATGCTCTTTATAAAAATGAAGCCATTATAAGACTCAGTTCCCATCACATAATGCAACGCAAACCGGAGGATAGAGTTTTACCTTATAATGGCCAAAATATGCTTGATACGAATAAAACAAAAGCATTTGATGTTATTACTAGTGTTTATAAGTTTCAAAAACAATTTCAATCATAACCATCAATCATAGACGGCATGGGTACCATATATCATGTCGCCATATATATATTTACAATCAAAACCGCACAGTCACGTATTTGGAAATTAGATTTCCGTCATGAACCAAGGCAAAAGATAGTCCTTACCGACTTCGAGACAATCTAGCCCATGTCTCAGGGTCAGAGTGCATCGACCCTTGGAGCGACAGGGCCGGTCCACACGGAGTGGATTATAATGCCTGAACACTACGTTTCTCCGCCCTTTGGGGCGTAAATAAGCCAACGAATGACTCCATCGGACCAGGATCGTCCGATCAAACCGAGGCGCCTCGCAACAGTAACAACCACATAAGTCAAACTCGTCAGGGCGTGTAAAACCATTGACGTCACTTCTAGCTAGAAAGAAACGCATGTCCTCCCTGAGGTCCTCTCCCGTTTCTGGTTCATTTTGGGGTGTGAGGCTCGCGAATTCACGTTATACACAAAGCTACGCCACATAGGCGGTGCTTTGATCATCACCACAAGACTTTGCTTTTCAACAGAAGCCTTGATCACTGCATCTTAGCATGCCACACAGGCAATTCACACCATGCAACTGATAGCTATCAATCACACAGAATAAATTCCAATGTCAGACACAATATCCATTTGCAAGTCCGTTCTAGGTCTGAACGAAACCGGAGGCACTAAATACCTCGCATATTCATCGACCCCCACGTACGTCTGGACGATCACCACTCATTATCCATATTTCGGGATGCCTCCCAATCAGGACCTCAGTGACCATCCAAACGAGGTGAAGATCGGTCTTCAACCCCCGTCTTCATCTTCGACTTCTTATCGTCGATTCAGTTATTCAGAATGGGATAAACCCGGTATTTCTGAGCAACTCGCGTATATAATAAACAAGTGCAACACTAACATACATACGCATCATTTCAATTCATTAGTCACTAACCGTCAATCAGTAAGAGAACGATTTCCCAAATATTAACCCCGAAGGTCGAAACCAACATCAGATCAACACCCAGGAAACCATTCGGCTTAGCCAACCTTCAGTTAATTTCTAAATTTCACATCCATATCGTTTATAATATTTTATAACGATTTATCGCTATTTTTATTTATTTTAAAATAGCCAATTTATTCAAACGACGCTTCGGGCCATAACGCGGCCGTGGCGCTGTTTTTTTTCAGATTTGATTTACACATATATGAAAATCTAACCGTTGGATCTTCTTAAAATTTACATCATTAGAAAGATTTTTTTCAAAACGAATCCAATGGTTCCAGTTTCGGGAAAATCCGACGGTCGAATCTCCCGGTATAATCGTTTGAAGTTTCGATTTCAAAATACAAACTGCAGCGTCGTTATTTGATTATATATAATTATATTTATATATATATAAATATAATCGATTCTGGCGCTGTTTTTCTTCCGATTTGAATTAAAAATTCCAGACAATCCAACCGTTGGATTTTTACAAAGTTGGTGCCGTTGGAAAGATATTTCCAAAGCGAACCCAACGGTTGCGGTTTCGGGAAAATCCGATGGTCGGATCCCCCGGTATAATCGTTTGAAATCACGGTTTCAAAATACGAACTGCAGCATCATTATTCGATATATTTCAATTCTATTTATATATATATATATCGATTCTTCGATTTCAAACCATATGATTTTCATACTTTTGATAAAAAATGATATTTTTATCAAACTGTCTTCTATTTCAACACTTCACTATTTTTAACAATTCATGTATGTAATAAAAATGTGATTTTTAATGTAAAACAATTTATTTCAAAACTCGACTATTTTATATAGTTAATAAACGTGATAAAAATAGGATTTTTATTATAAAACAATTTATTTCAAAACAAGATTATTTTATATATCTCATATTGATGATAAAAATGGGATTTTTTTATTATAAAACAATTTCTTTCAAAATATGAATACCTTTCAACACATGAATTTCAAATCAACGAATGAATATCGATTCAACACATGAAAGTTTTCTATAGTTTATATATATCGGTAAAAAGGTGATTTTTATATTTAAAACACGAATACCATTCAACACATGAATTTCTATCCAATGAATGAATATCGATTCAACACATGAAGGTTTTCTATAGTTTGTATATATATATATAAAGGTGATTTTTATATTTAAAACACGAATACCATTCAACACATGAATTTCAATCCAATGAATGAATATCGATTCAACACATGAAGGTTTTCTATAGTTTATATATATATATATATATATATAGATAAAAATGTGATTTTTATATTTAAAACACGAATACCATTTGACAAATGAATTTCAATCCAATGAATGAATATCGATTCAACACATGAAGGTTTTCTATTCAACGAATAAATATAGTTTCAACAAATGAAAATAATTCTAACACATGAATATTATTCAAAATTTCGGCAGCATAACGACAGGGTAGTTAAAACCGGGACCGTCCCTAGTACGGCTCCTCGCTCTACCTTAAAACCTCGCGGTTTTTGACAATGGGGATTCATGCATCTAGTTCGCACGCAGGCGGCATGTATATTTATTTCATTTCCACAAACTAATCCCATGTGGTTTCAACCAAATATTTCTCAACCACAAACGGGTATGTTTCAACCACAATCAATCAATATCAACCACAAACAATTCCAATCAACCATTCACTATCAATCAATTTTCACACCAATCACAACCAATAAATATCGTCCATGGTTTGTGGACGAGGGGCGTGTATATATATATATATATATATATATATATATATATATATATATATATATATATATATAGCATTTCACTTCTATTTCAACACATATATAATTTTTACAACGCATATATAACTTATACATCGAACGTACAACTTATACAATGCTTATACAAGAGGTGTACAATGCTTATATAACTCATACATCGACTATATACTTTATACATCGTTGTTTTCCATATCGTTTATAAATTAGAAATCTCACATTGGGTTCCACTCCACCAAAAATAGCAGAAGGCTCAGAAAAATATGTGGTCTCTTCTAAAATGTAGAAGATGTCCACACGGTCATGATGTTTCCTGTTTCATCGAATTTCGTCAACACATGAAAAAGATATGATTTTTCAAAGCTTGCAACACTTAAAAGTGTTATTTTCTATTCAAAAATTACAAAGCCGATACCTTTCCTTCTAGCTCGAAACTAGGGTTCGATTTTTGGCAAAATCCGTAGCACTTCACTGAAATCCAATGGTACCATGTCGAAGAGCTTCCGGAGGCGTGCAGAACAG
Organism: Allium sativum; assembly: GCA_030737875.1. NCBI lineage: Eukaryota > Viridiplantae > Streptophyta > Magnoliopsida > Asparagales > Amaryllidaceae > Allium > Allium sativum. The sequence goes on along the minus strand of CM060922.1, from coordinate 503,685,118 downwards.
TGGGTCCCACGTCCAGTTCGGTCGCCTGAATAGGCGGCGGCGGCGTCACGAAGTGGCAGACTTCATGGGGCTCAATCTCGAAGAACGTGCAATGGGGAGAGGTGCAACCAGTATAGATTGGAAGAGGAGAAGATGGCCTTTGAAGATCGGGTGGTGGCGCGGTGTAATTCGCCGAGAATCGGCCGGAAAATGCTTGGGAAGGGGCGAAGTGTATTTCCGTCGAGAGCAAAGGAGGGAGGCGGGTTTTGACTGGGTCAAAGGGAATGAGAGAGAAGAGAGATGATTGGATAGGATTATTTATTTATTTTTATTTATTTTAAATTCAAAAATATCTTCTTATCCAAACGAACACCAATTCAAACCCAACGACTGTCGTCCCTAGCGTTTTACCCCCATCCCGAACACAATGGGATATGTTTCGAAGGCCCATTCGAATGTTTCAGTCAGTTTTCCTTTAAATTAAAATATAGAATATTCAATATTCGATTTGAACGTACATTTCAATTTGCTGGGGCCACAAACTGATTCAAAAAATTCCAGAAAAATAAATCTAGCTATGTTTTGACGATACGGTCCCAACAAAACTAGTTTCGAAGAATTCTGAGACCGTTTGCAAAATGGCCCATTTCTAGTCGATCCAATTTAACTATAACTGACCAAAACACGTTTTCCTTTGTCACGCTCACATACTAGATTCAAAAATTATGAAATTTGAAACCTAGCAATAACTTCACATCCCGGATCCAACAAAAGTGGTTTCGTCGAATTCCGAGGTCGTATGCAAAATGGCCAATTTCACGGGCTATATAAATTCCATAGCGACCTTTCTGAAAATTCATTTGGCCATAAATTTTGCATCCCGCTATGAAACTTCGATTTTTCAGATTCGTTAGAAAGGTATTCACTAACAGATTTAAATAATTTTGGTTTCACTCAAATCCGTTTTGTTTTGCACCCGGTACAGTCAGTCAAAGTTTGAATTCAAATTTTGAAACTACCGTGCCATTTCAGGCCTTGTTTATAATTAGAATTAATTATATTCGTTTTCAAGCGTCAATTCAAACTCACTTTTCATTTCTATTATTTAAAATATTTATTTTAAATATTTAAAATCCACTAGTTTAGCCAATTTAAAATTTTTAAATTGTTCAGATTTTCCGGGTCGTTACATTATCCAAGGTTCAAACCAAAGATAAGTATTATTTCCTCTTGCAATCTTCTTATTAAATAACTGTTTAGGATTAGATCTTAGCCTGAGGATGGATTTCCATGTACTAGAAGCATTAATATCTATTGCCATAGTCCAGAATAACTTCTTCTTGCAGTATCTATTATGTTCCCACTTACTCCGTAATGAAGAATTAGATAAGAAATTCCACATTAATTTTATACAAGCCACCTTTTTAAGTTCAGAAAACTTTTTTAAGCCAATTCCCCCTTCATCCTTAGGTTTACACAAGATATCCCATGCAACTTTATGTGCAGTACCACCCCAGAAAAAGTGAGCACAAAGAGTTTGTAGCTTGTTTAAAGTATATTCTGGAATTTGATAAATGAAAAGCCAATACAGAACAATTGGAGTTATTACTGAATTTATCAGTTCTGCCCTCCCTGCAAAACTCAATAACTTTGTTTCCCAGCCTTGTAACTTGCTTTGTACTCTTTTTATCAATGAATTACACTCTGAATAATGTAAGTAGTTTGATGACAAAGGTACCCCAAGATATTTAATAGTAGATAACCCTGTTCATACCTCAATATGTCTAGAATATCTTCAGCATTAGTAACTGATTTACTAAAGAAAACCTTGGTCTTTAAAGCATTTACATTCAAATCTGCAAATTTACCGAGTTTCTGAAAAATTGTTTTAAGAGAATTTTCATTTTGAACTGAAGCTTTTCCAAAAATCATTAGGTCATTTGCATATAGTAGATGAGAGATAACTAGCTGCACTTGACTACTAGGCTGAAAATCTTTTAATAAATTAGCTTCATCCATCATAAAGGTAAAAAACTGCATTGCTATGGCAAAAAGATATGGAGACAAAGGATCTCCCTGCCTCAATCCCCTTGTTGAATGTATGAATCCTTTAGAAACACCCTGAACCATAACAGAGAAAGTAGCAGTAGCCATGCACTCAAAAAACAAATTTATAAAATGAGTAGGAAAGTTCATCTTTGCCATAAGAAAACAAATTAACTTTCTATTCACTTTATCATAGGCTTTCTGCAAATCCACTTTAACACACATTTTAGGCATTCGTAATTTTCTGAAATCTCTCAACAATTCATGTGCTAACAATATGTTATCACCAATGTACCTGTCTTGGATAAATGCACTTTTGTTCGATGATATCATAAAAGGGAGAAAAGGTTTCAGTCTATTACATAAAATTTTAGAAAAAAATTTATAATAGACATTACAACAAGAGATTGGCCTGTAGTGTGCAATTTCAGATGGTCTCTCCTTTTTAGGAATTAAGGCTATAAAAGTATGATTTAAAGCTTTAGGTAATTTTACAGAAATGAAAATATCAGATAAAGCTGCCCATAAATCATCTTTTATAATTTCCCAGTGTTTCACACTCATACTGTAACGACAAGGACTTTTCCCGGACTTAATCGATCGCAAAATCGACCAAGACCATTCAAAACTCGCATACGTTAACTTTGGGAATACAATACATTAGAACAAATAACAGAAGACTTTTATTACATTACAATAATGTTACATCAGAGTACAGAATATCAGAGTATATTATTTTACAGCGGAAGATAAATTACAAAAGATTTAATACATTGCAGCGGAAAAATAAACTGATACAGCGGAAGGCTTCCTATGCTCTGGACACAGCTTTAAGCTTCGATCCAGGATCCTGCTAAAGAAATAAAGATCTGCAAAAAGCTACTCGACTGCCCGTGTGGAAAATTATGGGCACCCGAGTTTGCCAATGAAACAAACTACAGGTCAGTCATGGGACTGGTGTGAGAAATCTAACTTAACTAATCTAATAAATAGGCTAATCACAGGACCACGCTGCTAACGCGGAACGGGTTTCCATTGGATTGCCAGTGCATAAAATAAAGTAAATTGATAAACAACGCAATGCTTTTTAGAAACATGAAACCATTATAAGACCCAAGTCCCATCACACAATGCAACGCACACCAAAGGATAGGGTTTTACCTTATAATGGTCAAAAGATGCTTGATACGTAAAAACGATATTATTATTAGTGTGTATATATATTTAAAACATTTCAACATAAATGTATTAATCTTAGACGGCATAGGTACCATATACTATGTCGCCATATGTAAGTTTACAATCAAAATCGTAATTTTGTATTGGAAATTGGTTTTCTGTCATGAAATCGAGGCTAGGGATCGTCCTCTTCCGATTCGAGACACTCTAGCAGATGTCTCAGGATCCCCCGCAGTGAACCCTTGGAACGGTAGGGCCGGTCCCCACCTAATGGTAGTGGATTGGCAATTCCTGAACATACGTTTCCCGACCCCTTTGGACCTATAATGTGACCACTTCCGGCCTATAAAAACGAGGTACCTCAATCCAAAATCCACATAGTAAAATGTCGGGTCGTGTTAAAGCCCAAACACCACTCTAGCTAGAAAGAAACGTATGCACTCCCTACGGTCCATATCCCGTTCTTGACTCATACCGGGGTGTGAGGCTCGCGAAGTCACGATATACACAAAGCTATGTCTAAAGAGACTGTGCTTTGATCATCAACCACAAGGCTCTGCTTTTCAACAAAAGCCTTGATCCATGCATCTTGGCATGCCACATTGTCAATCCATACCATACCATTGATTTCTGTAAATATATAACCTCCAAGCTCGTACGTCTTAGAGAAGGGTGTTAACCACCAAACAGATATATATTTAGCAGAGACCAATGAATAAAATATAAAGGAATACAACGTCAGACATACAATCCATTTACAAGTCCGTTCTGGGTCTGAACGAAACCGGAGGCACCTTATTCCTCGCATATCCGAACAATCAACAATACGTCCGGACAATTACTACTTCAACCCTGTCCTGGGAGCGACCCAGTCCACTACATCAGTAGTCCTTATCCATTCGATGTGAAGATCGCCGGTCTTCAACCACCGTCTTCATCTTCGACTCTTGATCGTCGTAGTAATTATTCAGAATGGGTTAAACCCGGTCTTTCTGAATAATTCGCGTATTTATAATTAAAAACAAGTGCTATAAAAACACATCATACGCCACATTCCAACTCAGAATATTCTTTTAAATAAAAAATTCACATTATCTTATCAAAGATAAATCCTTTATTCTTTAATCTTCTTTTTACCTCATTCGATTTCAATCTAATTAGGAATTCATTAAAACTCAAGTCTGGTTTTAATCACATAAATCATTACTTAATGATTATTCAAATTTAAGAAATTAACCTTAAATTTAATTGGGTTAAAGAACTAATGTCATTTAAAACATAGTTCACGATAAACCCAAAATCATCTTCCATTAAATATGGAATTTTACAGAAATCAAATCAATACATAACCGATATAACTTTCTGTATCCGGCCAATAATATAAATGGAATAACGGCAAAGCCTTTAAATTCCATATATAGTAACGGTCTTCTTCTACAGAATCTCATCTCGATTATTATTAAATCGAATTCTCTTCAATTCCAATTTAATATATTAAATTGGAAAACTTTACTTTTGGAAATTTTCCATTAAATCTTAATAAAAGATTCATAAACTCCAAATTATATTTTCACTGTAAATTGAGTTAAAGAACAAATGTCGTTAAAAACACCGTTCACGATAAACCCAATTCACATTTCATTTTATTTCAATTATCAAATATAATTGAAAACTATAATAATCTTAATTAAATGATTTATTCTTTTCTTAACTGGGTTTAAGAACAGTGTTATTTAAGACACCGTTCACGACAAACCCAAGAATCCAATTTATCTGATTTTAATTCCAATTAAATATGCATTAATGGAAAACTTCATTAAACCTTAATTTAAATACGTTCGGGTTAAAATGGCATTGCTATTTAAAATAGATTAAATAGCCCAATTCGTTATCTTATTCATTTATATATTATACTGGGCCAGACCTCCCACATTAAACCTGCGACTTGTGGATGCTGGATATGCCGGTTGGTTCCGGGCAGACTTATCCCACAAGTTGGGCTTAACCTCGTGTCGTGGCCCGTTTCGTATTTGCGCACTTGGACCACTCACATTAGGCCCAACACCTGTGGCTGTTGGATATGTCGGTTGGGTCCGGGCAGACTTCCGCCACAAATGTAGCCTAACCTCGTGTCCACGTACAATTGTAATTCCTAATAGAAATTAGCATACTGAAGAAAAAAAATTATTAGTTTGAAATATTCTTTAATTCTTAATTGGAATGCGACTCAATCAACTTCCATATAAATTAAGTTATATGGATTTCCAAACATAGCATATAAACGATAAATAACCATTAACCACCAAATAACAGCCAGAGTGCATTTATAATTAATCACAAGGGAGACGTGTGTTAGAATATCATCCCAAGACCCGTTTGGGGTTTCAACCAACACATAATTTTGTGCACTTGGGCGATGTGTGAAAATAATCGTCCCAATCAACATCAACAGGTCGGGTAACTTGTTAATGGCAGTGTAACATCATTTTAAATTATCATAAATAATGAACCATTATTTTAACGTATTGAATATTTCAATCTCAAACATAGCATGACTTGATTCTAACATAAATGATATTTCTTTGTCTAATATAACATTCCTTAAACAAATGACATTTCTAACCTAATATAACATGTCTTAACAAAAGTGTTATTTTTAATCTCAATATGCATTTCTAAAAAAAAATTGTTATTTTTATTCACAATATACATTTCTGAGAAAAATGTATTTTTTTTATCTCGATATACATTTTTAAGCAAAATGTTATTTTTAATTTTAATGTACATTTCTAAGCAAAATGTTATTTTTAATTTTAATGTACATTGTATACAAAGAAATGTATTTATATACTAATGATCATTCTTATAACAAAAATGTTGATTTCTTCTAATGTAACATTTATAATAAAAAATGTTGAACTTTTAATCTAATCAAACATTTCAACAAAAATATGATTTTTAATCTATATAAATATTTTAACTAAAAATGTTATTATTTCTCTAATGCGACATTCTTGACTAAAAACGTTATTTTCTCTAATGCAACATTTAATCTTCTAAATGATTCATCTATACATAAAAATGTAATTTCAATGTTAAACTTATTTTGATAACCATTTTACAAAAAAAAATGGACCTTTTATTTTGATAACTCTTTATATAACAAAAATAGACTTTTTGTTTTGCTAACTTTTATATAACAAAAATGATTATTTTTGTTATGCTAACTTTCTATATAACAAAAATGAACTTTTTGTTTTGCTAACTTTTTATATAACAAAAATGAACTTTTTTTTTTGCTAACTTTTTATATAACAAAAATGAACTTTTTGTTTTGCTAACTTTTTATATAACAAAATTGAACTTTTTGTTTTGCTAACTTTTTATATAACAAAAATGATTATTTCTGTTATGCTAACTTTCTATATAACTAAAATGAACTTTTTGTTTTGCTAACTTTTTATATAACAAAAATGAACTTTTTGTTTTGCTAACTTTTTATATAACAAAAATGATTATTTTTGTTATGCTAACTTTCTATATAACAAAAATGAACTTTTTGTTTTGCTAACTTTTTATATAACAAAAATGATTATTTTTGTTATGCTAACTTTCTATTCAAATAAAATGAATCTATTACTATGTTAACATTTCTTTCAAATAAAATGAACCTTTAATTGTGTTCACATTTTATACGATAAAAAAAATGAATCTTTTTATTTTAATTTACATTACACTTTCCTAACTTAAATGGCATTTTTAATCCTAACATAATTGACATTTAATTCTAATGTAATTGACAATTTAATTCTAATGTAATTTTTTTTTCCTAACTAAAGTGACATATCAAATCTAGTATAATACTTTTCGCCAAAGTGACATTTTTATTTCTAACCAAAATGACAATTTCATTTTAGTGTAACCATTTCTAATAAAATGAATCTCTTTTATTTTATTATAACATTTTCTAATGAAATGACAAGTTCTATGTGAACAAGAACATATGATTCAGCAAATAAACATCATCACAACAAATCAGTATATCTAACTTTTATACAGAAGGTGCATCAATATACAATCACAATCAAAATAAATAAATAAATAAATAAATAAATGTTTTTAATTTAATTTTAAATCTAGAAATCTCACCATCTTATTTGTAGATAGCTCCTTTTCTGTGCTAGTCTTTTCCATGTCGAAGATCTCGCTGTCATGATTTCAACGCATCTGACGGTTCGTAAAACGGTCCTCGTATCAAAAAGATATTGATTTATAAACATTGATTACCCTTTTAACATAAATTAATAAATAAATTCATTAAATTTTTAATTACCCTTAATCTCATTTTTAAGTCATCGTCTTCTTCTTTCTACTGTTGTTTCCTGGAACCCAAAAACCGTGCTTTTTGCTCCAAAAACGCACCACCACTGAAGGCCTTAACCGCCGATCTACGTAGCCTATGTCGACGCCCCAAGCTTCAACTCTTACCACCATGAATCGTTCCCTTTGCTGTTGAAACCCGCCTCGAACACGTTGGGTTTGGAGCCCAAATTCAAGCAACTCCTTTCACCAAACTTGATCTTGTCCGTATGATTATGAAGATCTCGATTAGCTCTTGCTTTTTCGTTCATTAAGTTTTGATTGTTCATGATTGGATTGAAAGAATTTGGAGGAGAAAGATTTGAAGAGTTTAGGCCATGAAAACTGTAGATGACGGCGGCTAGGGTATAGAATGAATTAGGATTTGTTTTATGAGGGAATATATATATATATATATAATATTATATTATTAATTTTCCAAATTTCAGAATAAAAAGGGTAGTGAATGACAATTTTTATAAAATACATTGGAATCTTTCTAGATTTAGTTGATTCAACTCCAACACCAATTAAGAATAATGGCATTTATTTCCGCCTATATTCATTTCCACCCATATCCATATTTGGTTGATTTTTTTTTAATATATCTTATTAAATTCATTATTTATGCCTTTCATTTGCTTTCCATGTCTAATCACAACATGTACAAATTAATATCTTGTTCCTTAATATATTTGGAATATTTTTGAATCGTCCAAATTTATCATTTACATTTTTCCTATGAAATAGTGTGTATATTTGCTTTAATATAAAGCTATTATGTAACAATTTATATACTCAAGAATATATTCCATAATTAAATAAATTTTACCTATACTAGATTAAGACCATTTAAAACATATCAATTTTAATTATTTATCTTTCTGTAACACCTCTCTTTTTTTTACGCAAAGAAATTCAGCAAGTCTATTATTTGGCGAGTGTATATATATGTATATATATATCAACCATTTTCAGCATGTAACCAACAAGGCAATGTTTTCAGGAATAAATCATTTCCAGAAATACATGTGAGAATTCAAGGTAACTACAAATTCGACAGTGGGACAAAGTTTTGTTTTTATTCCAGAAATCATGCATGTGCATTATGAATAAATATGTTTTATGTTTTAATTGTGTTTTATAAATGTTTCCTTAAATCCCCTTTTGATTACACGCTATAATGACACATTTTTTTATTTTTTTATTTTCTTTTCAAATTTCAAAAGTAGATAACAATGAAAGAGAGAGAGAGGATAAAATGGAAAGAATGAATGCTAGATTAATACTATTTATTAGAAATTCGAACTAACACTACAGCATTGAATATTATTGTCAGAAATGAATGCTCGCAACTTTTCTCATTTTAAAATTGACTAATTAATGAAGGTTTTGAACATGTAATATACGTTTTGAATTCCTAAAAGTTACATTTTGAATTGACAGGGGAAATATTTAAGAGGACAACCAAAGATATATATATATACATATATTGTCAGAATTTAATTTATTGTTAACTTTTTTTTTACTTTAATAATTTAATTTAATAATGAAAATTTTAAATTCTGATGCATTTTCATAAATAATTTCCTTAAAATAAAATTTTAAATTGGCCCCAAAATTACGGGTTGTTACGATCTCCCCCACTTAAAATCTTTTTGTCCTCGAAAAGGAACGAAGCTAAAAGTTGTTTAATTAATTAACTCAATTTTATTCTTTTATTGGTTTCAAAAATTTTCATTAAGTGATTAACTTATCAAATATATAACTTTTATATATTTAAAAACCATATTTCCTAAGATTCGATTAAATATAATCATAAATACGTTAATCATAAGCTTGGCACTCTCAACTCATTCTAGGGCATTATTAACCCTATCTCTAATGAGTTTTTCTCATTCTAGGATACTGTTGATCCTATCTCTAATGAGTATTCTTATTGGATATTGCTAATCCAATCTCTGATGAGTCTTCTGTTCAGTTCTAACGAGTTGTACCCCAAAGATTTGAGCTAACCTGAACTCTGATACCAACTGTAACGACAAGGATTTTGCCCTGACTTAATCGATCGCAAAATCGACCAAGACCGTTCAAAACTCGCATACGTTAACTTTGGGAATACAATACATTAGAACAAATAACAGAAGACTTTTATTATATTACAATAATGTTACATCAGAGTACAGAATATCAGAGTACATTATTTTACAGCGGAAGATAAATTACAAAAGATTTAATACATTGCAGCGGAAAAATAAACTGATACAGAGGAAGGCTTCCTATGCTCTGGACACAGCTTTAAGCTTCGATCCAGGATCCTGCTAAAGAAATAAAGACCTGCAAAAAGCTACTCGACTGCCCGTGTGGAAAATTATGGGCACCCGAGTTTGCCAATGAAACAAACTATAGGTCAGTCATGGGACTGGTGTGAGAAATCTAACTTAACTAATCTAATAAATAGGCTAATCACAGAACCACGCTGCTAACGCGGAACGGGTTTACTCCATTGGATTGCCAGTGCATAAAATAAAATAAATTGTTAAACAACGCAATGCTTTTTAGAAAAATGAAACCATTATAAGACCCAAGTCCCATCACACAATGCAACGCACACCAGAGGATAGGGTTTTACCTTATAATGGTCAAAAGATGCTTGATACGTAAAAACGATATTATTATTAGTGTGTATATATATTTAAAACATTTCAACATAAATGTATTAATCTTAGATGGCATAGGTACCATATACTATGTTGCCATATATAAGTTTACAATCAAAATCGTAATGTCGTATTGGAAATTGGTTTTTTGTCATGAAATCGAGGCTAGGGATCGTCCTCTTCCGATTCGAGACACTCTAGCAGATGTCTCAGAATCCCCCGCAGTGAACCCTTGGAACGGTAGGGTCGGTCCCCACCTAACGGTAGTGGATTGGCAATTCCTGAACATACATTTCCCGGCCCCTTTGGACCTATAATGTGACCATTTTCGGCCTATAAAAATGAGGTACCTCAATCCAAAATCCACATAGTAAAATGTCGGGCCGTGTTAAAGCCCAAACACCATTCTAGCTAGAAAGAAACGTATGCACTCCCTACGATCCATATCCCGTTCTTGACTCATACCGGGGTGTGAGGCTCGCGAAGTCACGATATACACAAAGCTATGTCTAAAGAGACTGTGCTTTGATCATCAACCACAAGGCTCTGCTTTTCAACAAAAGCCTTGATCCATGCATCTTGGCATGCCACATTGTCAATCCATACCATACCATTGATTTCTGTAAATATATAACCTCCAAGCTCGTACGTCTTAGAGAAGGGTGTTAACCACCAAACAGATATATATTTAGCAGAGACCAATGAATATAATATAAAGGAATACAACGTCAGACATACAATCCATTTACAAGTCCGTTCTGGGTCTGAACGAAACCGGAGGCACCTTATTCCTCGCATATCCGAACAATCAACAATACGTCCGGACAATTACTACTTCAACCCTGTCCTGGGAGCGACCCAGTCCACTGCATCAGTAGTCCTTATCCATTCGATGTGAAGATCGCCGGTCTTCAACCACCGTCTTCATCTTCGACTCGTGATCGTCGTAGTAATTATTCAGAATGGGTTAAACCCGGTCTTTCTGAATAATTCGCGTATTTATAATTAAAAACAAGTGCTATAAAAACACATCATACGCCACATTCCAACTCAGAATATTCTTTTAAATAAAATATTCACATTATCTTATCAAAGATAAATCCTTTATTCTTTAATCTTCTTTTTACCTCATTCCATTTCAATCTAATTAGGAATTCATTAAAACTCAAGTCTGGTTTTAATCACATAAATCATTACTTAATGATTATTCAAATTAAGAAATTAACCTTAACTTTAATTGGGCTAAAGAACTAATGTCATTTAAAGCACAGTTCACGATAAACCCAAAATCATCTTCCATTAAATATGGAATTTTACAGAAATCAAATCAATACATAACCGATATAACTTTCTGTATCCGACCAATAATATAAATGGAATAACGGCGAAGCCTTTAAATTCCATATATAGTAACGGTCTTCTTCTACAGAATCTCATCTCGATTATTATTAAATCGAATTCTTTCAATTCCAATTTAATATATTAAATTGAAAAACTTTACTTTTGGAAATTTTCCATTAAATCTTAATAAAAGATTCATAAACTCCAAATTATATTTTCATTGTAAATTGAGTTAAAGAACAAATGTCGTTAAAAACACCGTTCACGATAAACCCAATTCACATTTCATTTTATTTCAATTATCAAATATAATTGAAAACTATAATAATCTTAATTTAAAGATTTATTCTTTTCTCAACTGGGTTTAAGAACAGTGTTATTTAAGACACCGTTCACGAAAAACCCAAGAATCCAATTTATCTGATTTTAATTCCAATTAAATATGCATTAATGGAAAACTTCATTAAACCTTAATTTAAATACGTTCGGGTTAAAATGGCATTGCTATTTAAAATAGATTAAATAGCCCAATTCGTTATCTTATTCATTTATATATTATACTGGGCCAGACCTCCCACATTAAACCTGCGACTTGTGGATGCTGGATATGCCGGTTGGTTCCGGGCAGACTTATCCCACAAGTTGGGCTTAACCTCGTGTCGTGGCCCGTTTCGTATTTGCGCACTTGGACCACTCACATTAGGCCCAACACCTGTGGCTGCTGGATATGCCGGTTGGGTCCGGACAGACTTCCGCCACAAATGTAGCCTAACCTCGTGTCCACGTACAATTGTAATTCCTAATAGAAATTAGCATACTGGAAAAAAATTATTAGTTTGAAATATTCTTTAATTCTTAATTGGAATGCGACTCAATCAACTTCCATATAAATTAAGTTATATGGATTTCCAAACATAGCATATAAACGATAAATAACCATTAACCACCAAATAACAGCCAGAGTCATTTATAACTAATCACAGGGGAGACGTGTGTTAGAATATCATCCCAAGACCCGTGTGGGGTTTCAACCAACACATAATTTTGTGAACTTGGGCGATGTGTGAAAATAATCGTCCCAATCAACATCAACAAGTCGAGTAACTTGTTAATGGCAGTGTAACATCATTTTATATTATCATAAATAATGAACCATTATTTTAACGTAATGAATATTCAATCTCAAACATAGCATGACATGATTCTAACATAAATGATATTTCTTTGTCTAATACAACATTCCTTAAACAAATGACATTTCTAATCTAATATAACATGTCTTAACAAAAGTGTCATTTTTAATCTCAATATGCATTTCTAAAAAAAAATGTTATTTTTATTCACAATATACATTTTTGAGCAAAATGTATTTTTTTTTATCTCGATATACATTTTTAAGCAAAATGTTATTTTTAATTTTAATGTACATTTCTAAGCAAAATGTTATTTTTAATTTTAATGTACATTGTATACAAAGAAATGTATTTATATACTAATGATCATTCTTATAACAAAAATGTTGTTTTCTTCTAATGTAACATTTATAATAAAAAATGTTGAACTTTTAATCTAATCAAACATTTCAACAAAAATATGATTTTTAATCTATATAAATATTTTAACTAAAAATGTTATTATTTCTCTAATGCGACATTCTTGACTAAAAACGTTATTTTCTCTAATGCAACATTTAATCTTCTAAATGATTCATCTATACATAAAAATGTAATTCCAATGTTAAACTTATTTTGATAACCTTTTTACAAAAAAAAAATGGACCTTTTATTTTGATAACTCTTTATATAACAAAAATGGATTTTTTGTTTTGCTAACTTTTATATAACAAAGATGATTATTTTTGTTATGCTAACTTTCTATATAACAAAAATGAACTTTTTGTTTTGCTAACTTTTTATATAACAAAATAGAACTTTTTGTTTTGCTAACTTTTTATATAACAAAAATAATTATTTTTGTTATGCTAACTTTCTATATAACAAAAATGAACTTTTTGTTTTGCTAACTTTTTATATAACAAAAATGAACTTTTTGTTTTGCTAACTTTTTATATAACAAAAATGATTATTTTTGTTATGCTAACTTTCTATATAACAAAAATGAACTTTTTGTTTTGCTAACTTTTTATATAACAAAAATGATTATTTTTGTTATGCTAACTTTCTATTCAAATAAAATGAATCTATTACTATGTTAACATTTCTTTCAAATAAAATGAACCTTTAATTGTGTTCACATTTTATACGATAAAAAAAATGAATCTTTTTATTTTAATTTACATTACACTTTCCTAACTTAATTGGCATTTTTAATCCTAACATAACTGACATTTAATTCTAATGTAATTGACAATTTAATTCTAATGTAATTTTTTTTCCTAACTAAAGTGACATATCAAATCTAGTATAATACTTTTCGCCAAAGTGACATTTTTATTTCTAACCAAAATGACAATTTCATTTTAGTGTAACCATTTCTAATAAAATGAATCTCTTTTATTTTATTGTAACATTTTCTAATGAAATGACAAGTTCTATGTGAACAAGAACATATGATTCAGCAAATAAACATCATCACAACAAATCAGTAAATCTAACTTTTATACAGACGGTGCATCAATATACAATCACAATCAAAATAAATAAATAAATAAATAAATAAATAAATAAATAAATGTTTTTAATTTAATTTTAAATCTAGAAATCTCACCATCTTATTTGTAGATAGCTCCTTTTCTGTGCTAGTCTTTTCCATGTCGAAGATCTCGCTGTCATGATTTCAACGCAACTGACGGTTCGTAAAATGGTCCTCGTATCAAAAAGATATTGATTTATAAACATTGATTACCCTTTTAACATAAATTAATAAATAAATTCATTAAATTTTTAATTACCCTTAATCTCATTTTTAAGTCATCGTCTTCTTCTTTCTACTGTGGTTTCCTGGAACCCAAAAACCGTGCTTTTTGCTTCAAAAACGCACCACCACTGAAGGCCTTAACCGCCGATCTACGTAGCCTATGTCGACGCCCCGAGCTTCAACTCTTACCACCATGAATCGTTCCCTTTGCTGTTGAAACCCGCCTCGAACGTGTTGGGTTTGGAGCCCAAATTCAAGCAACTCCTTTCACCAAACTTGATCTTGTCCGTATGATTATGAAGATCTCGATTAGCTCTTGCTTTTTCGTTCATTAAGTTTTGATTGTTCATGATTGGATTGAAAGAATTTGGAGGAGAAATATTTGAAGAGTTTAGGCCATGAAAACTGTAGATGACGGCGGCTAGGGTATAGAATGAATTAGGATTTGTTTTATGAGGGAATATATATATAATATTATATTATTAATTTTCCAAATTTCAGAATAAAAAGGGCAGTGAATGACAATTTTTAGAAAATACATTGGAATCTTTCTAGATTTAGTTGATTCAACTCCAACACCAATTTAGAATAATGGCATTTATTTCCGCCTATATTCATTTCCACCCATATCCATATTTGGTTAATTTTTTTTTAATATATCTTATTAAATTCATTATTTATGCCTTTCATTTGCTTTCCATGTCTAATCACAACATGTACAAATTAATATCTTGTTCCTTAATATATTTGGAATATTTTTGAATCGTCCAAATTTATCATTTACATTTTTCCTATGAAATAGTGTGTATATTTGCTTTAATATAAAGCTATTATGTAACAACTTATATACTCAAGAATATATTCCATAATTAAATAAATTTTACCTATACTAGATTAAGACCATTTAAAACATATCAATTTTAATTATTTATCTTTCTGTAACACCTCTCTTTTTTTTTATGCAAAGAAATTCAGCAAGTCTATTATTTGGCGAGTGTATATATATATATCAACCATTTTCAGCATGTAACCAACAAGGCAATGTTTTCAGGAATAAATCATTTCCAGAAATACATGTGAGAATTCAAGGTAACTACAAATTCGACGGTGGGACAAAGTTTTGTTTTTATTCCAGAAATCATGCATGTGCATTATGAATAAATATGTTTTATGTTTTAATAGTGTTTTATAAATGTTTCCTTAAATCCCCTTTTGATTACACGTTATAATGACACATTTATTTATTTTTATTTTCTTTTCAAATTTCAAAAGTAGATAACAATGAAAGAGAGAGAGAGGATAAAATGGAAAGAATGAATGCTAGATTAATACTATTTATTAGAAATTCGAACTAACACTACAGCATTGAATATTATTGTCAGAAATGAATGCTCGCAACTTTTCTCATTTTAAAATTGACTAATAAATGAAGGTTTTGAACATGTAATATACGTTTTGAAACCCTAAAAGTTACATTTTGAATTGACAGGGGAAATATTTAAGAGGACAGCCAAAGATATATATATATATATATATACATATATTGTCAGAATTTAATTTATTGTTAACTTTTTTTTACTTTAATAATTTAATTTAATAATGAAAATTTTAAATTCTGACGCATTTTCATAAATAATTTCCTTAAAATAAAATTTTAAATTGGCCCCAAAATTCAGGGTTGTTACACATACCATCAGGCCCTGGGCTTGAATCATCATGAATAGAAAACACTGCTTCTTTGATTTCAGATAGCTCAACTTTCCTTAGCAAAAACTGATGACCTTGTTCATTTATTTGTGAAACAGGTTGAAAAGAAGGAAAATCATTTGAACAAGGACCATTGAACATGGAGGTAAATTATTTTATTGCTTCATCTTCTATTTCTTTTACATTAATCAACAAATGTCCATTTTGATCAATGAGTGCTCTTATGTGATTAAAATATCTTCTATTAGACATATGAGAGTAAAAGAATTTAGAATTTGTATCATCTTGTTGAAGCCATGAAACTTTTGCTTTTTGTTTCAAACCACTGAAGTATATTGACTGCAGATTTTTAAAATTATTTTTTGCTTGCAAATAATCATCATATATCTGTATATCTTCAGGGTTCTTCTGCCTCCATTTGAGTCACAATTTGCTCAGACTGTTCAAGGTTAGCAGTATTTCTACTTCTTACCTTATTCCAATTTTTAAGCTCAGTTTTGCAATTTCTTAGCTTCTGCAGAAATTGATAACTTTGAAAGCCCCAAACACTAGCATTAAGACCTCTGTGAACTGCTTCTATATAACCATCATGACAAACCCAATCATTTCTATATCTAAATGGATAACCTTTTATTTCTGGAGTAGGAATTACATCCAACAATATAGGATTATGATCACTTGATTTCTGTGAAAATGAAAGAGCCTTCATATTAAGAAATTGGTTCATACACACATTATTCACCAAGATTTTATCTATATGTGTAGCTATTCCTCTTCTCCTCCATGTAAATTGAAAACCCAAAGGCTTAATTTCTGTCAGGCTAGTCTAAATTATAAATTTCTAAAATTCTCTTATATGCTGATATGGAATTGAACACCCTCCTTTTTTATCAGATGGAGATAAAACATTATTAAAGTCTCCCATTATGATCCATGAATTTGAGTATGCACTGGTTTCATTTACTAATTGATTCCATAGAGTTATCCTGTCTGCAAAAGTATTACTACCATATACAGCAGTGAATGTCATGTGAAAACCACCCCTATTTATTACACTTACTGTCACATGTTGAGGAGAAAAAGATAACAGGTTCAAATCCCATACATTAAAATCCAAAATCAACAGAATTCTACCACTTGAAATAGGAGATATTTATATAGTTTTAAACTCTGTAATTTTATAAATATGTTCATATATCTTATATTTATGTTTTCATATGATTTCCCACTTTATAATACTTATTTATAATACTATGTTTTAATTCAATAATTTCTGGAATTATATATATATATCAAAACACTCGGAAAAAAGCTCAAAAATTAATTTTGATCTAGGTAAGGTCGACATACATTATTGCCTATGTTGACATATAACTGTCATTTTTTTCAAAATTGAAAGGAAGTATCTTTTCACTATTTGTAACGTTCCAAAAGCGTTGCAACATTTCAACGTATAAATAAGGGTTGATTTGAATTTAATCATTATTTTTCTATTCCATCTTCATCCTCTTTCTTTACACCATTATATTTTCTCACTTTTACGATCCCTACACTTATACTCCGCTGAATTCAATTCTATTTATATAAAACTTCTTCTCTTCTCACTATCTATTGATTACTCTCTGAATCGAAGTGTTATTGTAGAGTTATAGGGCTATTGTAATTGTTTGGGAAGTGTTTGGGAATCAGTGTTTTCCTTGTAGCCGTGAACTCAAGGAATGGAATCTGTGTTTTCTTTGTTGCCATGAAATCAAAGAACGGGAGCGACGTTAACCTTGTAGCCATGAAATCAAGGGGTGTAATTGGATATTGATATAGTAATAAAACTCTGTGCAATCCAGCGTTGCGAGAGGCTGGACGTAGGAGTAATCTGAACCAGTATAAAATCCGGTGTGTTCTTTCCTTTTCTGCATTTTATTTTTGTTCATCTTTGTGTTTGATTCTATGTCTGTGATTATTCCTGTGGTGCGTGATTCATATAGTAGATCATGTAAGTTTTAGATTTTGATAAATTTCTCAAAAACACTATTCACCCCCTCTAGTGTTAGTTTTGGCTTAATGATCCATTTTGCAATCCCTAACAATTAGTATCAGAGCATAGTCTTTCAAAAAGTTCATAATCTGAATTTTGAAAATATAAAATGGCAAATTTTGAAATGATTTATAACACTAGTTTAAACTCATAATCTGATTTTAAAATTTTGAATTTTTTTAAAATATTGAAATCTTTGATATATGGATATGTTACAAATCCATCATGGTATTGTTGTTTATAATTGTAGATTAGTTAGTTTGATAAGTGATTTGATTATTTTGAAAAGTTATTTGATTATTTGAAAATTTGTGTTGTTTTACAGGAAAAGATGTGTTATATGGCTATTGAATATTCAAACTCTGAAAAGATGGGTTACGTGGCTGTTGAAAATTAAAATTCCAAAATGATGTGTTACATGGATGTTGAGAATTCAAAATTCTTATGAACACATGGCAGAAATCAAAAAGAGGAGAAGAGTAATGACGGTCGGGGAAAAGACATCAAGAAGAAATGGATATATATATATAATGTAAATTAGCAAGGAAATGGGTACTAGATCAATTTGTTACCTTGGATTTTTCATCAACAACTTATCTTCAGGATGTACTTCTCTTCTTTTGCTTCGTAATGACATTAGTTTCAAGTGAATCTATCAAGAATTGACCAAGTAATGATCAAATGAAGTTTTGGTGAATTAATAGAGAAGAAACCAAAACTATCGAAGGTTATCTTCAAATTGCATCCACAGGTTAGACTATTATGTCCTTAATCCTTTTCTAGAATGTAGTTATCATTCTCGCGGTTTTTTGATGGGTAGATCATCAAATTGCGATCAAAATTGAGTGAGATATGCTATTTGAAGTTGGTTATGCAAAACTGAAAAACTGTTACGGGATTTCATGTGTCTCTCTTACTGTTTCGGCTTGTTGCACCCCAATACGATCCAAATTCATCCCCAAACCATTACTAGATCGTAGTACTTGCATTTATCTTCGATTTGCCATTGGTTTCGTCCAATTCCATTAAGAAACGAAGAAGTTATGGCTCTTGCAAGATTGATAGAAAATGGAAAATCGGGAAGAAGAAGTAGAAGAGAAATGGTTATGAAGAGACATGACTTTTGGGCTTTTATATAGGAAGTGTCCATTCATTCAAAATTCAAATTTTGGCGCTATTGTAACAACCAGGAAATTCTGAACCAATTTAAAATTTTTATTTTAGCTATTTTAATGGATTTTGAATATTTAAAATGATTATTTTAAATAATAACGACTAGAAATTTATTTAAATAGAAGTTAGAACGTATAAATTTATTTTAATTATAATACGAACTTGAAATGGCGCGGTAGTTTGAAAATTCGGTTTCTAATTTCAAATGAATGTACACAATTTAAAATAAATCGGATTTCAGTAAAACCAGAAATATTTGAATCTGTTTAATTATATTTTTCTAACGAATGTGAAAATTTTAGATTTTACTTTATAAATTGAAAGTTATTTCCATTTTAAAATTTAAAATAGTCGCTATGGAATTTATATATTTTTTAATATAATAAATAGCCCTTAAAAATAGCCATTTTGCAAACGACCTTTGTTTTCGACGAAACCACTTTTGTTGGATCCAGAATGTCAAATTATTATTAGTTTTCAAATTTCATAATTTTTGGATTAATATGTGAGCGTGGTGAATTCAAACGTGTTTTGCCAATTGTGTTTAAATTTAATTGACCAGAAAAAGGCCATTTTTCAAATGGTCTCCAAATTTGACGAAATTAGTTTTGTTAGCGCCGTATCGTCAAAACATAGCTAGATTTAATTAATCTGAAATTTTTGGAGTGAGTATGTGGCCCGGGTAAATTAAAATGCACATTTAAATTCAATATATATTGATTTATATTTTAATTTTAATAAAAAATGATCGAAACAGTCGAATTGGCTTATGAAACATATCCAAGTGTGTCCGGAATGGGGTTATTTAGCTAGAGGCGTCAGTCGTTGGGTTTGATTTGGAGTAAGAACGAGAAATCTCACTTTTGGAATTAATTATTAAATAATAAAAATATGGTATAAATATAGGGTTTTAAAACCCTAGCCCGTTATTACTTTCGGCCGTCATGCACTGAAATGGACGAACCAGATGCTCCAAATTTCATTCAAGAAAATCTTCCAATTCATTTTCAATTTCACTCCAACTCTAAAACAAAAACGAAAGAGCCTCGCACCATCTACCATTTGATAAAAGGGTGATCATTTTTCGTTATGTTTTGGAGAGGAATTCGAGCTCAAAGCTCACAAGTTCGCCGCTAATTTGGGAGGAGCAGGGAGCTTCGAATGGAACGCCAGTCATGGCAGAGGGAGAATGTGTGACGGCCGACGTCGTGGCGTGGTTGGATCGACCTCAAGCGGCGTTAGCAAGGAGTGGCAATGTTGGATTGGTTTTGAGCGAATGGGTTTCTCTAAAACCAGAAGGCGTAAATGATGAAGAGGGTTAAGGAGAGAGCTAATGTAATTAGTTATTAATTATTTAATTAATTATTTTAATTTTGTAATTAAAGTTTAAAAGTGTGTAACACTTTCATGTGATAGCGGAATTTAGTGAAACAAGTTGTGTTGGATTCGCAACAACGAACTCTACAGTTCAGAACTGACCAGAACAGAAATGGAGCACGTTAGAATTTCAAGCAAACTCAAATCAAAATAATGTAAAAATTCAGAAATTAAAACTGGCAGAGTGGAAACCAAAGTGAGAACTTCTCACTAAAATTTTTGTTTTGTTATTTATTTTATAACTGCATATATGAACTGCCAGTATTGATTATTATCAGTTTTTAAATATCAAAAATGTCGTACAGTGCCTGTTATCTCACCTCCCTCGTCTACAGACCATGGACTATTTAATTGACTGTATTGTGTTTTCTTTGTGATGTTGGAATATTTAACATATTAAAAATAATGTTAATATTATTGTTGTAATTGAAATTAAATTATAAATATCCATTTATAATTTAAACAGTAAAATTTGAATAAATATTTATTTACAAGTTAGACGGCTTTTTTATATACACCTATTTATTTGATATTGATTGGAACGATAAATTTTACACATCGTCCAACTGCACAAATAATAATCAGTATTTGTTGTTTGAAAACCCACACGAGTATTGGGATGATATTTGACATACACTAATCCCAATATTTAGTTGTATGTGAATCAGTGTGTTGATAGGCTGTGATGAGCGTTATTTAATTATTCTAACGCTTATACAGTTGTAGAATGCACTCTGGATGATGTTTGAATGTGTAATGACTCTTTATTATTATTATTGAATACATGCCATGTATGAAATCCATATAACTGAAATTATATGGTAATTGATTGAGTCGCATTCCGATTCTGAAATAAAGAGTATTTTTAAAGTAAAGAATATATTAAAATAATATAATATTTAGAAAAGAATCAAAATATGATTTTGATGTCCGATTTGGGATGGACACGAAAACATTGAAATATGGAGCCGAGTTATGTAGTTAAATGCCATTTTTACCTGAACGGGTTTGTCGATTGACTTTATTCATTTTATAATGAATACAAAAAGGCATTGGATTTCAAAACTAGATGTTTTGAAAATATTATCATTTTAATATTATAATGATATAGAATATTCAATTTTGATTGAAAATTGAAAATGAAGTTGAAATGGTTTTAAAACGAATTTATAAACGATTTATAAAATCCATTTTAAATGGAAATCGACGATATATATTATATATATAATGGCCTGAATAGAACGCGCTGTGCAGCGACAGCTCGCGAATTTCGACCATTAACTTCAAATTGATGTAACGGGAGATCTGACTGTCAGATTCTCCTAAAACCGGAACCGTTGGGTTCGTATCGAATAGAGCTTTCCAATGAATATAAGAGATTTGAAATCTAATGGTCAAATTTTAAAATATGTTCAAATCAATTTCAGAAAAGGTCGCTATGGATGCAGTTCGGTGGCCGTTATTGGAAATCGGCTGTAAGGGCCTTAATAAAATAATTAAAAATATGGAAAAATTGTGTAAATTTATAATAAATGATTTGGAAAGAGTTTGGGTGAAAATTCCAAGTTTTGGAAAGATAAATGATATTTTTATCGAAATGAACTAGTTATTAACTAGTATATAAAAAAATCCAATGTTTTTAAACAAATAAATTGGATCTATAAATGGTTTTGAAATAACTAGTAATTCCAACGTATGAGTTGGAATGGATTTAAATAGAAATAATCTTCGGAATATTTCGATATTGGATTCCATGATTATACAAGTATTGTTATAGAAATTTGGAAGATACTGATATCGTTATTCCCAATACAATATCCATTGGTTTCAAAATTTGATATTGAATATAAGCCGATATAATTTTGTTTAGAGCGTTGTATTTAATATCAAATTGGATTTTGTGTTTGTCATGAATGATGTCTTTAATAACACTGTTCTTAAACCCCAATAAGAAAAGAATAAATCTTTTAATTAAGATTTAGAGATATTAACCAATTAATTAGTATTTAATTGAAATTGAATTGAAATGGGATTTTGGGTTTATCGTCAACGGTGTTTTAAATAACACTTGTTCTTTAACCCAATTAACAGTGAAGATTTGATTTGGAATTTATAAATCTTTTTATTAAAATTAATGGAAATCTTCCAAAGTAAACTTTTCCAATTTAATATATTAAATTGGAATTGAATGGAATTCGATTTGATAATAATCGTGATGAGCTTCGGTGAAGGAAGACTGTTACTACATATGGATTTTAAAAGGCTTTGTCATTATTCTATTTATATTATTAGTCTAATACAGAAATTTATATCGATTACATATTGATCTGTTTCCGTGAAGATTCCATAGTGAATGGAGTTGATTTGGGTTTATTGTGAACAGTGTTTTAAATGACATTGGTTCTTTAACCCAGTAAAAGATAATATTAATTTCTTAAATTTGAATAATCATTAAGTAATGATTTTTGAGATTAGAACTGAATTAGAGTTTTAATGAATCTTTAATTAGATTGGAATGAGAATGGGGTAATTAAATTTATCGAATTCATGAAATGATTGAGAATGGAGTAACATCAGTTTTACTCCAGGCGATAGTTAAATCTTTAATTAGATTTAAATGTTAAATGGTAATTAATTTTACCGATAACACAGTGGGTGTTAGATATGGAGTACTACTAGTTTTGCTCCATGGGATGAATAGGTTGGGATTGGATAAATAAAATAAATGATTACTTCGGTAAGGCTCGAAAATGCCGACTAGTTTTGTAAACCTTAATTTGGTTTAGAATTGTGAAAAGGTAAAATAAAATCTTTTGAAAATGATATCAAAAGGAAGATTAAATAGAAAATATAAAAGAATTTATCTTTGATAAAATTAATGGGCACCTTTCCCTAATGATGTGAATATTTGAATAAAAGAATATTCTGAATTGGAATGAGGCGTATGATGTGTTTTTGTAGCACTTGATTATATAATACGCGAGTTATTCGGAAAGACCGGGTTTAACCCATTCTGAACTACTGTTACGACGATTAAAATTCGACGATGAAGACGGTGGTTAAAGACCGGAGATCTTCACATTATTTGGATGATTACAGATGTCTTGATTGGGATGTACACTCAAGACAAGGTAATAAGTGGTGATCGTCCAGACACCCTTGGAGATCGACCGGATATGCAAGGGCCTCTCTCTTGTATTAGACATATGGGACAAAGAACAAGGTGCCCCTGGTTTCGTTCAGACCCAGAACGGACTTGCAAATAAATGGTATGTCTGACATTATATTCCTTTATACTGTATTCGTTGATCTTTGCTAAATATATATCTTTTTGGTGGCGGAAAATTTATTCTCTTGCTTAACACCCTTCTCTGAGACGTACGAGCTTAGAGGTTATATATTGGTGGACATTAGTGGTAAGATATGGATTGACAGTGCAGCATGTTGAGATGCAAATGATCAAGGCTTTTGTTGAAAAGCAGAGTCTTGTTGTCGATGATCAAAGCACAACTTTAAGTAGCACAGCTTTGTGTTGCGTTAATTTGCGAGCTTTACTCCCTGGTATGAACCTAAAACGGGATTAGGATCGCAGGGAAATGGACATATGTTAGTTCTAGCTACGAGTAACGTCATGGTATGGAGCTAGACCATTTACTCATGTTGATGTTGGAAAACTTTATTGATGGATAGCGAGGTACGTCGGATATGATTTGAGTCCCTATTGGCTCTAGAGTGGTCGACATTACTAACCTGTGGAGGTTCAATAGGACCGGCTAACATATAGTTTATAGTATTGTCAATCATCGACCGATGACCGACCCTGCCGCTTCCAAGGGTTGCCCGTAGGTTTAATCCTGAGGCATTTGATAGAATGTCTCGAAATCGAAAGGATGATCCCTTGTCTTGGTTCATAGATGGAAACCCAATTTCCAATACGTGATTTCACGATTTTAGTTATAAATATATATACGGTGACGTAATATAATGGTACCTACGCCGCCTATGATTGATACATTTACATTGAAGTTGATTTCTCCACTTATATTAGTAATAAAAGATGAAATTTCGCATATTAAACATATTTGGCTATTATAAGGGAAAACTCTATCCTTCGTCTTGCATTGTGTGACGGGACCTGAGTCTTACAATAGCTTCATTTTTCTCTTTAGCATTGCGTTGTTTATTTTTATGCACTGGTATCCATGGGGGATAAACCTGTTCCGTGTTATACAGGGTGGTCCCGTGATTTACCTAACTTTAAAATCAAGCTAATAACTGTTTTAGTTCTCACACCAGTCCCATGAATGACTTGGTGTTTATTGTTTTAACCTAAACTCTGCATGCCCATATTTTCCACACGGGCAGCTAGTAATTTTGGTATTTGCAGATATTTCTTTTCACAGGATCCTGGATTATAGCTGGAGCTATATTTGGAAAGCTTTGTATCCGTGTATTTCATTCAGTTATGTAGTTGATGTATTTTCCGCTGTACATTATATTTATATATTATTTTCCGCTGCTTTTGTAATTTTGAAATCTCTTATGTTTTTCCACTGTAAAATATTTATTCACACTCTGATATATTCTTATACTCTTATGTAAATGGTTGTAGTAGCAATGAAATGTTCTTATGTTTATGTTTTGATGAGTCGTGTTCTCAATTCAATCCGGGCTTTCCCATCAAGGGAATTTCAGGTCGTTTCAGCCAAGTTGGTTAAACTACTAAATCTTCAATATCTTTCTCATACGGTGTTCAAATTCAGCAAATGAATATACTATCCTGGTCAGAAAAACAAGACCGTCGCAATAGAGCAGATCTCACCATCAAATTTTGAAAGATGTGAACGTATGGTTCATAACAATGTAAGGACAACAAAATGGAAGATCGCCTTCCAATATTTCCATAATTGTCATTACATTTAGGAATATACATCTAAGCACATAGTTAGGTATAGAAATTTATCCCTTCTATTATTTTAGACATTTCGGTTCATATGTCGATACATCAATTCAAAATTCATAACTCTTTGGTTTGGTTTTGAAAAATTAAAAGGACATCTTTTTAAGAAGAAAATGTCAGTTCAAACTCTAATTATCAGTTTTGTTTATTATCTATGTTTTATATATATTTTTATCTAAAATATATTTTTAAATTATAGCACAAAGATATGTTAATATGTATGAAATTATTTAATTTTTTAAAACATTTGATATTTCTATAAAATATAAATTTATATATAACTTTTACATGTAGTTTAAACATATATAGTTTAACTTATATTTTTACATATAATGTTATCATAAATATTGTTTGTGACTTAATACTAATTTTAATTTCTTATTAAAACTTGTATATTTAATTTAAATTTTGGTATAAAGAAATATATACATATACATGGTTTTTATAGCTTTATAGGTTATTTATATTAACAAAAATAAATTTTTGTATAACTATAAATTTCTTTTAAAACTTTTAACATATATATGGTTTTTTTACCAAATTAATATATTTTGAAATCTCAAAGTTTAAATTTAAAATTTATTTGTATCAAAAGATTGATTTATATTTAATAATAAATTAAATTTTAAGTCCTTTTTTTAAAATTAGTTTATATATACGATTATGAATATATGTTTATATAAAATAGTTTACTTTATATATGATATACACGTAAATGTGTATATTTTATCCGCTTATTTATCTAGTTTTCTATTTAAAATAATTAATATTGTGTATTTATAGTTGTGTTTTCAGATTGTTGATAAAAAGCTTGGTTTAGAGCATTTGATGGATAAAGCATGAAGAATTTGCTTAAAAAGAGTGAAGTTGAAATTACTAAAGCTTGAAGAACGGTTGCAAATAAAGTTCAGTTGGGTAGATTTGGCTCAATAAAGACTCATATTGCGTTCACATTAGCTCATTTGCTAGGCCTCTCACTCTACAGCTGCGTTCACACTAGCTTATGTGTTAGTTGGGCTAATTCTTTAGTCCCACGTTACGGAATTAGCCAAGTAGCCTTTGTCATATCAGCTATAAATACACTCTATCTCATTCATTGTAAAACACACTTAGTTTTATTCTGTAATCTTTCTCTTGGAATAAAACTCTTCTTCCTCTGTTCTATTTAGTTTTAGTTTTATTTATGTTCATGTTATTTAATTTTTGTTTTTCTTCTTCTTTAGCTATGTCTAGCTAATCCCCTTTGATTAGGGGTAATGACGCTAATAGAAATGATTCAACATGAATCACATAGCCAATAGATGAGGACTTTATATATGTAGATCTAGATCTGAATCAAGGGTTAGATCTGAACCTTCATATTCTGTGTCGTTTAAGAGCTATGCTCCTTCACAGGGTATATTCATGTTCGATCTAACAATTATCAGATTTAGTTCTAATTTTAGGTTTTTAGAAATTAATTTGTGAATCTGTCCTGATAGTCTATGGTTGTTTAAGAGCTCAGCTCCTGCATAGGCTATGCTTGTCGTTATTTACTTATTTGTTTCTAAGAATCTATTTATCGTTGATTCGTGTTTGTGACAGAATCATGAATTAGATCTATATTTATTTTTTGGCTATTGATGAGTGTGAATCTAATCTATGTCATTAACCCCTAATTGCTTTCTCTTATTAGATAAATCTCTCTTCTTTATTTAATTGCTGTTATTTTCTGTGTTTTCAATCAATCAAAATCTTGGAATAACTTGATTGGATTTATTAATTAAAATATTTTTGGTCCCAGAGTTCGACACCCTCTACAACAATCCTTGTTGTTTAGGAAAGCCGAACGGATTTTACAGTTGTTTACAATTGTATAATTTGTTCGCAAACAAATTTTGGCGCCGTTGCCGGGGACCAAAATAATTTTTAATTTTTAAATCCTTCGGGTTATATATTCTTTAATTTTCTCATTTTTCATTTTTTTTTAAAAAGCACAAAAATATTTTTTTTCTTTTTCTTCTTTCATATATAGAAAAAAATCTTGATTGGACGATTTGGTATTAAAATATTGATATTAAAATCTTTAAGACAAAAGAAAAAAAATTGATTTCTTTCCTTTTTTCTCTACAATTTCTTTCCCTGTTTTTCATTGATTTCTTTCCGAAGTTTCTACAAATCTCTTTCCTTCTACAATTCTTACAAAAAAAATCTTTTTGAATTTTCTTTCCCCTATTTCCGGTTTCTTTTACAACTATTCCTTTTTTTCTTTTACAAATTCTGAAATAAAAAAATCCTTTTTAATTTCTTTTCCTTTCTGGCCAAGTTTTTGTATTCACACCGTCAATTTCCATTGTACTGCATCCATATTTTCACCAAACTATTTGCTACAACCTGCTCCTGACCATCCAACAAATTTAGTCTAGCGTCATCGACAATTCTTGAATCCAATCATTCACTGTCCCCCTTCAGACAAACACTGAAACCATCACAACAAACCCACACCGCACCCTCCCTCTTCAAACATTTCCACATCATCTGGTCACCGAATCAACCCTCAGCCTAGCCAGTTCATCAGCCATTCTCCGCGCACATCACATCCAAGCTGCTTCCCCGCCCACAAACCATCAATTTCGGCACTGCGTTCAACCAAGCTTCACGCGCCTTCTCCCAAAAAAAACAACACCTGTTCACAAAAAAAAGCCTGTAACCAAGACTGATCATCATCAGCTTGGACACTAATATACACTTTCTTACCGCAAGTAACCTTCACAAAACCACCAATAACTCAATCCCTTCCTGATCATTCCTAATCAAACCCCACTTCACCACCGACATATTCATCTCGCTAAAACCAGCCGTAGCATACAAATGCTCCCCTTCTTCATACAGCACCATCACCGTCCACCCAGAACTGTGTCAAAACCTCATCACCTCCAACCCATAAACCTCCTAGTTCACCACAGTTCCGACCAAAGTCATCCACTGCAAAATCACCTACAACCAATATTGTCGACCCGCCAACCAACTTCACCCTCTGCATAATTTCTACTGCAATACCCTGTGTACGTCCTCAACACAAGCCAGCCTCCATCTTCACTGCGCCAAACCAAAACCTGCGTTCAAAGCACCATACCCCTCTCCGAACATCCCCTTACATCCCAGCAAAACATCACCAATCTGCCTTCAGATAGTCACCACTGCATCCTCAAATTCGCTGCAAACCAACAGCTTGCGATACTTCATCTCCAAGCCCCCAAAACCACAAGCCAATCTTTATTAGTTTTGAACACCAGCCCTAACCCCATCAAATTTTGACGCAGATCGAACACCTTTCTGCCAACAAATCACATCGCAACTCAAAGATTCAATTCTGATTTGAACCCATAAAAAAACCCGATTCTAATTCTTTCGAATTTGGAAATTAAGCCATAAAATTCTGATTTGATTTCTTGCGAGCTTTGTTTTCTGAAATAAAAAAGTAAAGAGGCGAATTTTGTTGAACTGTTGCAAATCTGGGGCTAGCTATTTCCTTTTATTAAGGGCTTATGAGTGTTTGTTGAGAGGGTTATTTTGGGCGTGTATTTGTTTCCTGGAATATACAAAGTGGGACATGAGTAAATTTTTCTTTTCGGTTTGGTGCTTGAATTGAGGATTCTACTTATTTCGGAATTGAAATTGAAAGATGCCCAATTGGGCAGAGAATTCAAAGCCGATTTGGTTGACTTGAGTGCACGCGACTTGTTGCTTAGTTCTTAGTTTTATTTTAAGGCCTAGTTCCTTGTTTTTCTTTTTATATGAGTAAGTAATTTTTTTTCTTTTTTTTAAATTCCTTAGTTAGTTCAAATCTTTTCCTTGTCTTCTTTCAAAAAAAAGGAAAAAAAAGTTCGTGGAATTTTTTTTGAAAACAGGTACAACAGTAATTTGAAAAAGGTCATAAAAAATATTTTTTTGGGGGGCTCGTAGCCTGACCCGTGCCGCAGCGCAGTCAAGCAATAAATAAAAGGCGACAACAACAGAAAGCAGTAGACTATTCAGGGTTCGAGCGGTTGCACACCAAGTGGGGTGTTGTGACGACCCGATTTCCCGTACAAATGGAGACAAGGGTAATGTTTGGAATATAACACATAAACAGATAACAGCAGAACAGAATTAAATAAATACACCAGATAATGAACAATAGAATATACTGGGTAAACGAAATCATCAGAGTTACATAGTATACAGGATCATACTTAGTACAAATACAGTTCAACTATACATAAATGTCTACAGCGGAAACAAACAAAATATGTACAATAGGAGCTGAACAGCATAAAAAGAGATAAATGATAGAATCCATCTTCGGCTCCAGCTATCCAGAAAAGCCAGCTAAAACCTGAATACAAGGCTGCCCGTGTAGAAAAAGGGGCACCCGAGTTTGAAAGTGAAACAAACTACGAGTCAGTCATGGGACTGGTATGAGAAATCTACTCAACACATTTATAATAAGGCTAATCACAGGACCACGCCACTTTCGTGGAACGGGTTTACTCCATTGGATTGCCAGTGCTTTTTAAAACAAATCATTCTTTTAAACATCGCAATGCTTTTCATAAAAATGAAGCCATTATAAGACTCAGTTCCCATCACACAATGCAATGCAAACCGGAGGATAGAGTTTTACCTTATAATGGCCAAAATATGATTGATACGAATAAAGCAAAAGCATTTGATATTATTACTAGTGTTTATATGTTTCAAAAACAATTTGAATCATAACTATCAATCATAGGCGGCATGGGTACCATATATCATGTCGCCATATATATATACAATCACAACCGCACAGTCACGTATTTGGAAATTGGATTTTCGTCATGAACCAAGGAAAAAGATAGTCCTTACCGAATTCGAGACGCTCTAGCCTGTGTCCCAGGATCAGAACGCATCAACCCTTTAGATCGTCAGGGCCGGTCCACTGATGTGGATTATTATGCCTGAACACTATGTTTCCCCGCCCTTTGGGGCGTAAACGAGCCAACGAATGACTCCATCGGACCCGGATCGTCCGATCAAACCGAGGCGCCTCGCAACAGTAACAACCACATAAGTCAAACTCGTCAGGGCGTGTAAAACCACTGACGCCACTTTTAGCTAGAAAGAAACGCAGGCCCTCCCTGATGTCCTCTCCCATTTCTGGTTCATACCGGGGTGTGAGGCTCTCGATTTTACGTTATACACAAAGCTACGCCACACAGGCGGGGCTTTGATCATCACCACAAGACTTTGCTTTTCAACAGAAGCCCTGATCACTGCATCTTAGCATGCCACACAGGCAATTCACACCGTGCAACTGATGGCTATCAATCACACAAAATAAATTCCAATGTCAGACACACTGTCCATTTGCAAGTCCGTTCTGGGTCTGAACAAAACCGGAGGCACTATATACCTCGCAAACCCATCGATCACCACGTACGTCTGGACGATCACCACTCATTATCCATATTTCGGGATGCCTCCCAATCAGGACCTCGGTTACCATCCAAACGAGGTGAAGATCTCCGGTCTTCGACCACCGGCTTTATCTTCGATTACTTATCGTCGATTCAGTTATTCAGAATGGGGTAAACCCGATCTTTCTGAACAACTCGCGTATATAATAAACAAGTGCAACACTAACATACATACGCATCATTTCAATTCATTAGTCACTAACCGTCAATCAGTAAGAGAACGATTTCCCAAATATTAACCCCGAAGGCCGAAACCAACATCAGATCAAAATCCAGGAAACCATTCGACTTAGCTAACCTTCAGTTAATTTCTAAATTTCACATCCATTTCATTTATAATATTTTATAACGATTTATCACTATTTTTATTTATTTTAAAATAGCCAATTTATTCAAACGACGCTTCGGGCCGTAACGCGGCCGTGGCGCTGTTTTTCTTCAGATTTGATTTACACATATCTGAAAATCTAACCGTTGGATCTTCAAAAAATTTACATCATTAGAAAGATCTTTTCAAAACGAATCCAACGGTTCCAATTTCGGGAAATTCTGACGGTCGGATCTCCCGGTATAATCGTTTGAAGTTTCGATTTCAAAATACGAAATACAGCGTCGTTATTCGATTAAATATAATTATATTTATATATATATATAAATATAATCGATTCTGGCGCTATTTTTCTTCAGATTTGAATTAAACATTCCAGACAATCCAACCGTTGGATTTTTACAAAGTTGGTGCCGTTGGAAAGATATTTCCAAAGCGAACCCAACGGTTGCGATTTCAGGAAAATCCGATGGTCGGATCTCCCGGTATAATCGTTTGAAATCACGGTTTCAAAATACGAACTGCAGCGTCGTTAATCGATATATTTTAATTCTATTTATATATATATATATATATCGATTCTTCGATTTCAAAACTATATTCTTTTCATACATTTCATAAAAATGATAATTTTATCTAACTGTCTTCTATTTCAACACTTCACTATATTTAACAATTCATGTATATAATAAAATGTGATTTTTATTGTAAAACAATTCATTTCAAAACACTATTATTTTATATAGTTCACATCGGTAATAAAAATAGGATTTTTATTATAAAACAATTTCTTTCAAAACAAGATTATTTATATAGTTCATATAAATGATAAAAATGTGATTTTTATTATAAAACAATTTATTTCAAAATATGAATGCCATTCAACACATGAATTTCAATTCAACGAATAAATATCGATTCAATACATGAAGGTTTTCTATAGTTTATATATATCGATAAAAAGGTGATTTTTATATTTAAAACACGAATACCATTCAACACATGAATTTCAATTCAACGAATGAATATCGATTCAACACATGAAGGTTTTCTATAGTTTCTATATATAGATAAAAATGTGATTTTTATATTTAAAACACGAATACAATTCTACACATGAATTTCAATTCAACGAATGAATATCGATTCAACACATGAAGGTTTTCTATAGTTTATATGTATAGATAAAAATGTGATTTTTATATTTAAAACACGAATACCATTCAACACATGAATTTCTATCCAACGAATGAATATCGACTCAACACATGAAGGTTTTCTATTCAACGAATAAATATAGTTTCAACAAATGAAAATAATTCAAACACATGAATATTATTCAAAATTTCGGCAGCATAACGGCAGGGTAGTTAAAACCGGGACCGTCCCTAGTACGGCTCCTCGCTCTACCTTAAAACCTCGCAGTTTTTGACAATGGGGATTCATGCATCTAGTTCGCACGCAGGCGGCATGTATATATTTATTTCATTTCCACAAACTAATCCTATGTGGTTTCAACCAAATATTTCTCAACCACAAATGGTTATTTTTCAACCACAATCAATCAATATCAACCAAAAACAATTCCAATCAACCATTCGCTATCAATAAATTTTCACACCAATCACAACCAATAAATATCGTCCATGGTTTGTGGACGAGGGGCGTATATATATATATATATATATTTATATATATATATATATATATATATATAGCATTTCACTTCTATTTCAACACATATATAATTTTTACAATGCATATACAACTTATACATCCAACTTATACAACGCTTATAGAAGAGGTGTACAACGCTTATATAACTCATACATCGACTATATAATTTATACATCGTCGTTTTCCATATCGTTTATAAATTAGAAATCTCACATTGGGTTCCACTCCACCAAAAATAGCAGAAGGCTCAGAAAAATATGCGGTCTCTTCTAGAAGGTAGAAGACGTCCACACGAGTCCACTGTCTCTTGTTTCACTGAATTTCGACAAGGAACGAAAAAGATATGATTTTTACAAGTTTGCAATGGTTTAAAGGTGTTAAAACTATTGAAAATAAATATGGCCGTATACCTCATTGTTTTCTTCAAAACTAGGTTTACAATTTGCAATCAATCCGTTGATCTTGAAGCCAATCAGGTTATACACCATCGAAGAGCTACGGAAGGGCTTCCCGGCGCTGGTGGTTGCGCCTAGATCGGCGGTCCCAGGAATCCTCGGCGGCGTTCGAAAGTCACCGACTTTGGGGACTCGAATCTCACTCCACACTTGATGGTAATTGGCGAGACCAGTCTTGATTTGAAGCTAACGAGAAGATCTTCAAAATCTTGCAAAGGATCGAAGGGTTTTATTGTGTAGAATTGAAGAAATCGAGGGGAGAACGATCGTGCTCTTTCCGTCGTTCGATATAGATGAAGGTGGCTATCGGGTTTGGGAGAAAAAATTATGGGCCAATGAGGTTTTTTTATTTTATTTATATATTTTAAAATCTATAAAATAACCTCTTCCACCCACGAACACCAATCCAAACCCAACGACTGCCGTCCCTAGCGTTTTACCCCCATTCCGAACACAATGGGATATGTTTAGAAGGCCCATTCGACTGTTTCAGTCAGTTTCCATTCAAATTAAAATATATAACATTCAATATTCGATTTGAACATACATTTCAATTTGCCAGGGCCACAAACTAATTCGAAAAATTCCAGCAAAATAAATCTGGCTATGTTTTGACGATGCGGTCCCAACAAAACTAGTTTCGTCGAATTCTGAGACCGTTTGCAAAAAGGCCCATTTCTGGTCGATCCAATTTAACTGTAATTGACCGAAACACATTTTCCTTTGCCATGCTCACATATTAGCTTCAAAAATTATGAAATTTGAAACCTAGCAATAACTTCACATCCTGGATCCAACAAAAGTGGTTTCGTCGAATTCCGAGGTCGTATGCAAAATGGCCATTTTCATGGGCTATATAAATTCCATAGCGACCTTTCTTAAAATTCATTTGGCCATAACTTTTGCATCCCGCTATGAAACTTCAATTTTTCAGATTCATTAGAAAGGTATTCACTAACAGATTTAAATATTTTTAGTTTCACTCAAATCCGTTTTGTTTTGCACCCGGTACAGTTCGACAAAGTTTGAATTCAATTTTTGATACTGCAGCGCCATTTCAGGCCTTGTTTATAATTAGAATTAATTATATTCATTTTCAAACGTCGATTCAAACTCACTTTTCATTGCTATTATTTAAATATATATTTTAAATATTTAAAATCCATTATTTTAGCCAATTTAAAAAATTTAAATTGGTTCAGATTTTCTGGGTCGTTACAATCTCCCCCACTTAAAACTTTTCGTCCCCGAAAAGGAACAAAGTCGAAAGTGGTTTGATTAATCAACTCTACGTTCAATCTGGCTTCCATTCTCCAATTTTTCAGTTTTTGAGAATTTTCAAATTCTTCAAAAAATTGGCTAACATCCGGAATTATCAAAAAATTAGGCATAACCTCCTTTGTACGGGGAGAGGTTTGGAAATTTATTGGGCCGTATTAGGTACCCAATAAATCCTAATAAGCATACACATATTTATAGTGATATATTCTGGTGTTTACAGAGGAGCGTGTATAGATAATAACTCCAGAGAATAAATTCTCGTCACCCTGTCAAAGCTTGGGGGAGTGTGTATTTTAAATGCTCCAGAGCTTAAATCCTCGTCACCTCGTCCCGTGTGGGAAATAAATAGTCCATGTGTCGTATCTAATAACTAGAGAGACGTGATTATTGTGAACTCCAGACCCGTGTGGGGTTTTTATTAATCTGGCAATTTTATCGTTACAATTTAAATAGTCCATATCAGTCATCAGTTCAACCTGTAAAATATAGTCATCGCCATACGAGCCTCTCGCTCGTATGGTAAATCTTCCACCTCATCACACAAGCTCCAAATGCTTATGTGGTATATGATGAAGTGTGCCTATCTTCAGAAGTATGCCATGTAATGTAGTTCAAAATTAATTGTTACTATCCTATGGCGACATTTATTATTACACACAGAATAACCAGCACTCCGCATCCAATGGCATTCACAGGAGTTGATATAATAATATTTCGCATCCAACTCATTAAGGTTTACCTATTTGTCGGGCACGCAAATAAAATCTTTACTCAACAGCTATCCATTTACCTGTTCAAACATATATAATGCACATGTATATATTTCTATCTATTTTCTAATCAGTTCAATGTGTGATATAATCGAATAGATTCTACCATTCATTCTTTTTATTGATTAAATTAACTATTGTTTCAATAATTCAATTAATCAAATTTTCAATCACACAACACAAACAACAATCAAATTGTTTTTAACTTTTCAAAAATATACTAATCAATTTCTATACTCTTTAAAATCATTCAGACTATAGAATTAAAAGTGCACATCCATGGAAAGAAAATAATCAACAAAGTAGAGAACTAATTGGTAATGCAAAGTATGGTAAATGTACCTTGCACCGGAGTCAATCAAAGATATCCACTCGGCATCTAGGATAGGCTTTCTGAATGCTCTCCTCAGTTTCCCAAGTACAATCTTGTGGATCTGCACTCCATTGCACTTTGACTAAGTGAACCTTCTTGTTCCTCAGCTCTTTGGTTTCTTTGCCGATGATCTTTAGCGGCTCTCTTCTCACAGCTAATTCAGGGGTAATTTCAATATCCTGTTGTGCTGCTTCTTCCACGATCAAGTCTGGATCATGAACATGCTTCCGAAGTTGAGATATGTGAAATACATCATGCACTCCGGGCAACCAGTCAGGCAATTTGACCCTATAAGCGAGAGTTCCGATCCGTTCTAGAATAGGAAACGGACCAATGAATTTAGGCGCCAACTTTCCAGTTTTACCGAACCGGATAACTCCTCTCATCGGCGATACTTTCAAATATACATAGTCGCCAACAGAAAACGATATATCTCTTCTTCTTCTATCGGCATAGCTCTTTTGTCGGCTTTGAGCGGCCAGTAATCGTTTCTTAATAAAATCGACTTTGTCGGCAGCTTCCCGAATCATATCTGGCCCCAACACAAGTCTATTACCGGGTTCGACCCAACAAGCAGGAGATCGGCACAGTCTACCATACAATGCTTCGAATGGCGACATTGTCAAGCTCGCCTGGTAGCTGTTATTATATGAGAATTCAGCCAAATGCATATGGTCTTCCCATGATCCACCGAAATCTAGAACACAAGCCCGCAATAGATCTTCTAGTATACGATTCACCCTCTCAGTTTGACCATCTGTCTGAGGATGATAGGTGGTGCTCAAGTTCAGTTTTGTTCCCAGCTCTACTTGAAATGCCTTCCAGAATTTGCTAGTAAATATTGTATCTCTATCACTGACTATACTGAGCGGCACTCCATGTAGCCTAACAATTTCCCTGAAGTATATATGCGCCAGACTCTGAGCAGTTCTGTTTGATCTGACAGGTATGAAATGGGCGGTCTTCGTGAAGCGATCTACGATCACCCAAATACTATCATTCCCTTTTCTGGTTCTGGGCAGACCATCTATGAAATCCATAGAAATATGTTCCCACTTCCAACCTGGAACGTCTAGCGGTTGTAACAGTCCAGCAAGTTTCTGTTGGTCGCTTTTGACTAGCTGGCAAGTAGGGCATCGGCTAACATATAAAGAAATGTCCCTTTTCATCGACTTCCACCATAAAGTGCGTTTGATGTCATTGTACATTTTGCTTACTCCCGGATGGATACTAAGTTTTGACTTATGGCATTCATCCAGTACTTCCTTTCAGAGCTCAGGAATGTTAGGGACACAGATTCGACCTTTGAGCCTTAGAATCCCATCATTATCAACTTGAATACTCGAGGGTTCGCCTTGTTGAATTATCTCTCTGATCTTCTGAATGAAGTGATCATCCTTATGAAGAGCAGATATTTTATCTAGCAATGAAGTCGTGATAATAAAACTGGCGATCATTTCATTCTTTCGTCTTAACGCATCGGCCACGACATTGGCTTTCCCTGGAGTGTATATAATTTCAAAATCGTATGCTGCAAGAAACACCAGCCAACGTTGCTGCCTCAGATTCAAGTCCTTCTGGGTGAACAGATACTTTAACGACTGGTGATCTGTAAATAGTTCAAATCTCTCACCCAGAAGATAGTGCCTCCAGATTTTCAAAGCGAAAACTATCGCCAATAACTCAAGATCATGAGTGACGTAGTTTTTCTCGTGCGGCTTCAGCTGACGGCTAGCATAAGCAATCACTTGACCCCTTTGCATTAACACTGCGCCAAGGCCTTCTCTAGAAGCATCAGTCCAGACCTTTAAATCCGGATTGCCATCGATGATGGTTAACACTGGAGCTGTCGTTAATCTTAACTTTAGCTCCTCAAAAGCCTCTTCACTTTCTGGAGTCCATTTGAATTTAGAGTGCTTCTTTGTAAGCTTCGTTAAGTGACCAGATATCTTCGAAAAGTTTTTAACAAACTTCCGGTAATAACTAGCCAATCCGAGAAAACTGCGGACTTCTGTAGGAGTACTGGGCTGTTTCCAATTCTGAATAGCTGTGATTTTACTTGGATCCACAGCAATTCCTTCTTTTGATACGATGTGGCCTAGAAATTTCACTTCCTCTTGCCAGAATATACATTTGGATAGTTTGGCGTTTAATACATTCCTTCTGAGGATTTCCAAAACCTGTTCCAAATGTTTTTCATGTTCGGACTTTGATTTAGAGAAGATTACAATATCGTCAATGAAAACCAGAACAAATTTATTCAAAATCCCTCTGAACACTCTATTCATCAGATCGACG
Source organism: Allium sativum (assembly GCA_030737875.1). Lineage (NCBI taxonomy): Eukaryota > Viridiplantae > Streptophyta > Magnoliopsida > Asparagales > Amaryllidaceae > Allium > Allium sativum. Next base: position 503,646,769 of record CM060922.1, on the reverse strand, counting down.
AAGTAAGCTGGAGCGTTACATAAGCCGAACGGCATTACTAACCACTCATAAAATAAGTCGGGACCTCTGAATGCTGTCATTGGAACACACTCTTTGGCAATTCGAAGTTGATGGAAGCCTGTAGCTAGGTCCATCCTTGAAAACACTTGTGCTCCATTCAGACGATCCAATAAATCATCAATCCGCGGCAATGGATATTTATTCTTTATTGTTTGTTTGTTCAGATCACGATAATCCACACATAGTCGTAGAGTACCGTCAGATTTTGGGACAAATACCACTGCTGCTCCCCAATCAGAGAAACTAGGCCTGATCAGACCCTTCCATATGAGCTGTCGTGTTTGATTGTCTAATTCCTCTTTCTCTTTCAAGGACATTCTTCGAATAGCGTGAACTATCGGCCTTGCATTCGGAATTAAAGCAATTTTGAAATCAATTTTTCTCTGTGGAGGTAAGCGAACAACTTCTTCAAACACATCCGCATAGTTCTGGAAGACAGGAATATCTTTTATGAGGTCGGTAATATTCTCTGTAACTTCAGGGATATCTTCTATTTGGGCTGGAGAAACATCGAGAGATGCCCAGAAGTCTTTTCTATTAGATTTCTGACCTTCACACGGTATGGTTATATAATTCCCTGATTTAATCTTAGCCCTAACAACTCTCTCGGCGCATCTAACCTCTGCTTCATATTTGGTTAGCCAATCCAATCCCAGAATAAGATCGAATTCATTAAAATTCATGACAATAGAGACAGTAGGGAATTTATAGCAGGAAAAAGGGACAGGCACCCCACAAACCCAACTGAGATCGATGGAACCCCCAACTGGATTTTGGACAGTCATTGGTTCTTTGAGCTTCTTCAATTTCAAATCCAACTTCTTGACTGCACTCTTTGCAATAAAGCTTCGTGACGCGCCAGTATCAAACAGTACTTTAACTGGAATGTTCTTGACATTGAGTGTGCCTTCTAAAACATCAGCCCTTTCTTGACTAGCTGAGGGCTCCGAAGTTTCCGCTATTTCATTCACTTGAACTACTTCAGGCTTCTTTAAGAGCCAGCACTCCTTTGCAAGATGACCAGTCTAATGGCATTTACTGCAACCTCTTTTCTCTTGAAAATTCTTCTCTGATTTAGATCCACTCTTGATTCATTTCTTTAAGGGTTCGCAATTTATCAAGAGATGTCCTTGCCTATTGCAGTTAGAGCATACAGTTGTCGCTACTGGCCCTTTCTCGGATTTAGCCCTTTTTCTCTTGGCACTGGGCTTCTTACTGACCTTCGACATCGTACTGGCCTCCGGACAATCAGTTTCAGACTCAATTTTATTACTAGAGCTGACTTCCTCTTCGTACTGTAACATACCTTTCTTGTCTAGATCTTCGTACTGGTAAGCCATGTATATCATTTCAGAGAAAGGAAGCTTCACATTCCTCATTACACTGTTCTGATATTTTCTTTGAAGCCCGTTGATAAATCTCAAATTCTTCCTCTTCAGTTTTTCAATTAGATGAGGAGAAAAGTGAGAAAGTTGATTGAATTTCTTATGATATTCGGGAATGGTCATATCTCCTTGTATCAGATAAGAAAATTCATCACATAGTCGCTCAATCGCTTTAGGAGGAGTAAATCTTTCCAGGAAAATCACTTTGAATCTATCCCAGGTGATATCACCTTCTGGATTATCCTTAATAACTGAATCCCACCAGAACAAAGCTTCGTCTTTGAGTGCCCAGGAGGCCAGTAATCTTTTTTGGTCATCCCTCAGCTTTAATCCTTCAAAGGTTTTCTCAGCCGAACGAACCCATGCTTGTGTTCACATAATAGATTCTTCGCCCGAGAACGGCTTTCCACCCAGATTTCTATATTTCATAAATAGAGCTTCAATATCCGGGTCAGTATCACTTCTTCTGTTTCTGGCACTCATTTTCTAGTTCTTCTGCAAATAGCAGATCAAGTGTCAGGTCAACATAACAGATATTTCAAAATATAGAGACAAATACTTGAATGTAAATGCGTCTATCTCGGTGTTATTTCATTCTGCTACTCATACTAGGATATTACTGATCCTATCTGTAATGAGTTACCCGTCCTAGAATGCTACTGGTTCTATTTCTGACGAGTTCGTTAATATGTTATATTCCAGAACTAAGCTTAACCAAAGCTCTGATACCACGTTGTGACGACCCCTATGAACGCGCTAGCACGACTCAATTGCACTGGACGGACTGCCGATCAAGGTGAGTATTTTCTAACTCTACAGGGGCCGCTGCTGCAAATAAAAAATATATATAGACAGTGCTTGTAAAAATCTTCTGTAGGGCATCGGCTTGCTTGTAAAAAAAATTTATTTTTTTTATTTCTGCAATTGCCTGTTCTATAACTCTTCTGAGACTGTTCATTCTGTGACTGATTAAAAAAAATCGCATTCATCTTAGTTTTGTTTTTATTTTCTAAGGACTTCATTATATTTTGACAATTTGGTTTAGTTCTAACGGATTATTTCTCGGTGTCTAGACTACGGCAGAACCGTTTATAAATATTACGGTGATTCGTAAATATTATATCGGTTGTTCCTCTGAAGGTACTTAAACCTTTGGCTGCATTGCTAGGGTGATTCCTGGTGCACCGATAACTCCTGTCCGTTAACTGCCTGAGAAATCTTTTGTTGAAATAAATCTAATCGTCATTATATAATTCTAGAAATTGTAAATTGCATTAGGTTCATTTAAAACAAAAAAAACAAAAAAAATTATTTTGTGTCTAATTCTTTTTCTCTAAAAAAACAATAAAAAAAAGGATTTCAGAACAATTCTCGTTTTGTAAAAAAAAAATCGCTTCTCAAAGTTATTTTTCTCGTCTTCCCTTGTTCTTCTCGCTAGTGCATGCGTAATTGGACTCATGACCCTTCAGATAATCGTTTAGTTCGAACAAACAGTCCTTTAACCATGGCCGAAGAAAATCCCCCTCGATCTCTTATGGATAGATACTTCCCCGATCGGGTTTCTATTCCTTCTTGCATCATATTGCCCGCCCCAACGGGTAACCACTTTGAAATTCATTCGAATCACATAAATACTCTTCCAAAGTTTGGCAATCTAGAATGTGATGATCCCTATATTTTCTTAACCAAATTTGAACAAGTATGTGCAACCATGAAATTTCAACAATTAAGTGACGATGGAATCAAACTTAGGTTAATTCCATTTGCACTTACCGATTATGCTGAGAAATGGTTGTATAGCTTGCCTTCAAATACGATTGGAACTTGGGGTGAATTTGTGAACATTTTTCTAAAGAAATTTTACCCTCTGGAAAAAACATCCAAAATTCGAAACGAAATCGTCAGTTTTCATCAATTTGGGGGTGAATCCTTTGCAAAATATTTTGAAAGATTTAAAGAGCTTCTAGTTAAATGTCCACATCACAATTTCGAAAAATGGACTCTTTGTCAAATTTTATACGATGGACTTGAAAACAACTCTCGAACCATGCTCGAATCGATGTGCCAAGGAATTTTCTAGCCCAAGATCACAATGCTGCTTGGCATTTTCTCGAAAATTTGGCCAAAAAATCAGCTCAATGGGAAAGATCTCACGAGAAATCGATTTATTCCCGATCTAATGCTCATTCGGTAGGATCATCAGTAGCCTTAGAAGCAAAAATAGATGTGATGATATCCAAATTCGATAATGTCCTTTCATCAACTCAAATAAATCAAGCTCAATTATCTTAGACCTCATGTTACAAATGTAACGATCCTAACCACATAGCCGATCAATGCCCACATTCATTGGAACAACTCAACGCATTTAACAAAGCTAGGAACGACCCATTCTCCCCAACATACAATCCAGGTTGGAGAAACCATCCTAACTTCTCTTGGACCCAAAACAATGCAAATTCAAATGCGGTTCGACCTCCTTTTCAATCATTTTCGAATAATCCTTCGAAACCTCCGTTTCAACAAACATGAGTCAATCGATCACTAAACTTGAAATGCAAATGAGTCAGTTAGCCACTTCCGTAAGCAAACGGGAAAGAGGCACTTTCCCGAGTCAACCCATTCCAAACCCCAACCGTCAAAATCCTAACTCCAACCAAATTCACATCATTCAAGACTCAAACGTGAGTCACTGGAATGCGGTCACGAATCTTAGATCCGGCAAAAAGATTGACAACCATGTGGTTAACCCAAATGCTTTACCGGACAATCTTCCAAACCCAACCGAAAATTCGACCAACTCAGATCAAAACATTGAGCCAATTTCTGACAAGGACCATCCTCAAACTCAAGTAGCCCAACCTACTGAGTTGTCTGCTCCATTTCCTCATAGACTCCGACCTAGGAAAAAGACGGACCAATTAGAAAAGATCCTTGAAATATTTAAGCAAGTTAAAGTGAACATTCCTCTTTTAGATATTATACAATAAGTTCCACAGTACGCGAAATTTCTAAAAGATTTGTGCACTCAAAAATGTCATACACATGTACCTAAGAAAGTGTTTCTAGCGGCAACTCTAAGCAAAGTCTTGTCCCAATCAATTCCAGTGAAATACAAAGATCCTGGCTGCCCCACAATATCATGTACTATTGGGGACAAGAAAATCGATAGATGCCTGCTAGACTTAGGTGCTAGTGTTAACTTGCTTCCATATTCCGTCTATCGCCAGTTAGGGCTAGGAGAACTGAAACCCACCAAGGTTACCCTTTAGCTTGCTGACCGTTCAATTAAGAAACCTGTGGGCGAAATTGAAGATGTATTGATCAAAATAGGAGAATTCATCTTTCCAATCGACTTCATTGTCCTAGAAACTCAACAGGTAAACAATCCTGCAAACCAGATCCCTTTGATTCTAGGACGACCCTTCTTAGCAACATCTAATGCTCTTATCAACTATAGAAATGGGTCTATGAAACTTTCTTTCGGTAACATGACTGTCGAGCTAAACATCTTTAGAACCGAAAACTCTCCTAACTCTTATGTGGACCAGTTTTCTGAAATCCATGTTGTCCACGATAATGAATCTGAGCTCGACCATCTGAATAACGAAATTGAACCAAATTATGAAACTTTGTTTCAAGATACTCCCGAAAATGTCTCTGATTCGATTCCTGTCGAGCCTCTCACAAATGAGTCTATCCCTCAACCAATTTCTTTGGTTGAGTCGTCCCCAAAATCTGACCTCAAAGTGCTGCCCAGTCATCTTAAGTACGCTTACTTAGGAGACAATGAAACTTTTCCTATCATTATCGCTTCTGACCTTACTTTAGAGCAGGAACAATTGCTCCTTCCCATCCTTAAGAAAAATAAGGAAGCACTTGGTTGGTCCATGGCTGATATTAAGGGGATTAGTCCTTCGATTGTCCAACATCAAATCCACCTTATAGATGATGCTAAACCCACTCGGGATCCCCAGCATCGACTAAACCCCATCATGAAAGAAGTAGTTCGTGCTGAAATCCTTAAATGCCTTGACAATGGAATCATCTACCCAATTTCTGATAGTCAATGGGTTAGTCCGATTCATGTCGTACCTAAGAAATCAGGGATTACCGTGATCCAAAATGAAGCTAACGAGCTTATCCCAACCCGCACCCAGACCAGTTGGTGTGTTTGCATTGACTATAGGAAACTTAACGCTGCAACACGTAAGGATCATTTCCCTCTGCCATTTATCAATCAAATGTTAGAACGACTAGCTGGTCATGAGTACTATTGTTTCCTTGACGGGTACTCGGGCTATAATCAAATCCCTATCGCTCTTGAAGACCAAGAGAAAACCACTTTTACTTGTCCATTTGGTACATTTGCGTACCGACGTATGCCTTTTGGTCTCTGTAATGCACCTGCAACCTTTCAGAGGTGCACGATTAGCATTTTTTCTGATATGATCGAGCGATTTTAGGAAGTGTTCATGGATGATTTTTCCATCTTCGGGGATTCCTATACTGGGTGTTTACATCACCTGGATCTTGTTCTTAACTGTTGCAAAGATAAACACTTAACGCTTAATTGGGAAAAGTGTCACTTCATGGTTAAACATGGCATTGTTTTATGACATGTCATCTCTAATAAAGGAATTGAAGTAGACAAAGCCAAAATTGAGGTTATCTCGAATCTTCCCATTCCCAAATCCATTAAGGACATCCGATCTTTTTTAGGTCATGCTGGTTTTTACCGTCGCTTTATAAAAGATTTTAGCAAAATCACTCGACCTTTGACCAATCTTCTTGGTAAGGATGTCCCTTTCGACTTCAATTCTGACTACATATCATCTTTTGAGCGTCTTAAAAATGAACTTGTCTCTACCCCGATCATTTGCTCTCCTAATTGGAATTTTCCTTTTGAAATCATGTGTGACGCCTCGAATTTTGCTGTTGGCGCTGTCCTAGGATAGCGCATTGATAAGATTCTTCACGTCATTTACTATGCGAGTAAAACTTTGAACGATGCCCAAATCAATTATACAACCACTGAAAAAGAACTTTTAGCAGTTGTTTTTGCTCTAGAAAAATTCAGGCCTTATCTAGTTGGCTCACACATCACGGTTTATACCGATCATTCCGCACTTAGGTATCTTTTCTCTAAAAAGGATGCTAAGGCTCGTTTCATTCGTTGGATCCTTCTACTTCAAGAATTTGACCTTACCATTAAGGATAAAAAAGGATCTGACAACGTTATTGCGGACCACTTGTCTCGTCTTCCAAATGCCCCGTCTTCTACTCTTCCGATCAACGAGAATTTCCCCGATGAACAGCTGTTTTCTCTATCCACCGATCCTCGGTTTGCTGACATTGTCAACTACTTAGTCACCCAGCAGATCCCTTCTTTTTGGTCTAAGCAGGATAAACACAAATTCTTTTCCCAAGTGAAACATTTTTATTGGGACGATCCCTATCTTTTCAAGTATTGTCCCGACCAAATCATTCGAAGGTGTGTTCCTGACACTGAAACTCACAGTGTCCTCTCTTTCTGTCATGACCAAGCCTGTGGTGGTCACTTCGGTCCCAAAAAGACAGCCGAAAACGTTCTCCAATCGGGTTTCTACTGGCCCAACCTTTTCAAAGATGCGTACGAATTTTGCAAAACTTGTGATCGATATCAATTTTCAGGGAAAATTTCTAAATGGAATATGATGCTCCTAAACCCCATTCTAGAGGTCGAAATTTTTGATGTGTGGGGTATAGACTTCATGGGACCCTTCCCTAATTCTTTTGGGAACCTTTACATTCTCTTAGCTGTTGATTATGTTTCCAAATGGGTTGAAGCTATTCCATGCAAAACAAATGATAACAAGGTTGTTGTGCGCTTATTGAAAGAAAACATCTTTTCTAGGTTTGGCACGCCTCGCACAATAATCAGTGATAATGGAACACACTTCTGTAATCGTTCTTTTGAAGGTCTCATGAGAAAGTATTCGATAACCCACAAGTTATCCACTCCTTACCATTGTAACACCCCACCTCCGCTAGGGTCACTCACAAAGGGAATGCACTAGCTTTGGTGGAGCATTATCTAGGTAAACATACACAGAAATATTACAAGACAGAACACATATAAAACAGCGGAAGAAAAACCAAATTTCATTGCTTTAAAGTCTAGAAAAGTCTAAAGCCTTTTACATCAAAATGCTACTAAAAATCCATTACATCGAAATCTGTCTTGCAATTGTAAAGAAGCATAAAACCATAGTTATAAATCATTCCCCAATAAAGCAGCAAAGCAAGCCATAGCCAAGAGGAATCCAAGTAGTACATGAAAGAGCCTTGGAGCTTGGTAAGATCTGAACTAAGCTGTATTCCCACCCTACGAACCTGGGGGGAGAACGGAAGAAAAAGAGGCGAAACAAAACGGGTCAGTCATAAAGACTGAGTAAGTACTAGTGACTTTCAGCCTAGAAACAAGTAAAGGTAACATGACATGTATAAACTGAAAGTAAACATAAGGATGATGACAAGATAGGCAAGTTAAACTAAGATGACAAGATAAACTATACTAACCAGATAAACTACGGTAACAAGATAAACTGTGCAAACCAGATAAACTACGTATAGCATCGCATGTTTGACATCCTCTGCACCAACTGTACTAGTACCCCAACTCGTATCATCCTTTCCATGTATATGTACAGTCCCTTGCCGTATATCGTCGGGTTTCATCACGTATTTCTATACTACTTTAACGTAGTGCTACCATTCTTGAAATCATTTGGACTGCCACCCTTGTTCTGGCTAGGTTTCCTTATCATGAACTATCGCGTGTTTAACTAGGATTTATGCCACCTAGGACCACTAGGGATTATGCTACATATTGAACATTTTCTAGATTCGATTAGGATTTATGCCACCTAGGACCACTAGGGATTATGCTACCTAACGAATTCCACGTAACGATCTATTAATCGATCGGCTCCCTACAAGTCCTAGCTCGTTCATGTGTCTGTGTCATACGGCCCAATCACGAAATGTAATCACCTGTGCTAGGTCCACCATAGGGTGTATCAAGCCCTAGGGTGCCAACCACCGACACGAATCAAGCACGCACAGTGTAAACCTACCGGTGCCCAATGCCAGCTTTTTCAACTCCGGACTACGTGCACGACCATAGTCCGCCTGAACCTACAATGGCACACCAACTCAGCCGTCGTTCTGGTCGCTTACAATCAGCCTAGTAATCGTGCCCCACCCTGCCTAGTTCCAGGGTACCATGATACATCTAGTGGGTTACTGCTGAAACGGACTGTGTAACTAGGGTTTCTGTCTAGTAGGTTAAGTGTTGTCATTTAAATTCGAGACTTAACCCCATCGGTCTAGCATGTCAAGTTGGTTAAGTGTTGTCATTCAAGTTCGTGACTTAACCCGTCTACATGTCATGTCAAATTGGCTAAGTGTTGTCGTTTAAGTTCATGACTTAGCCCTACGAATCATGTGTCAAGTTGGTTAAGTATATTCAAGCGGTTCATGACTTAACCCTATCAAGTCATCGTGTCAAATTGGTTAAGTATATTCAAGCGGTTCAGGACTTAACCCTATCAAGTCATCGTGTCAAATTTGTTAAGTATATTCAAGTGGTTCAGGACTTAACCCTATCAAGTCATCGTGTCAAATTGGTTAAGTATATTCAAGCGGTTCATGACTTAACCCTATCAAATCATCGTGTTAAGTTGGTTAAGTATATTCAAGAGGTTCATGACTTAACCCTATCAAATCATCGTGTTAAATTGGTTAAGTATATTCAAGCGGTTCAGGAATTAACCCTATCAAGTCATCGTGTCAAATTGGTTAAGTATATTCAAGTGGTACATGACTTAATCCTATCATGTGGCATTAATTCATTAGTGCACCCCAACCTCTCACATCAGACCTGTTGTTGTGGTCGCTGGATATGACGGGCAGTTCCGGGCAGATTTACACCACAACTCAGTCTGACCTCGGGTTTCAAGTGCGATATGACCAACCACCCACATTGGATCCTATTATTTGCAGTAACTGGATTTGTCGGGCGGTTCCGGGAAGATTTACACTGCAATCTCAACCCAACCTCGAGTTGGCCATTTTCATGTTTATTCTAATGTCATATCCGTGTTCAAGTTTCATGTCAAGTTCGTGTCAAGATTTCAAGGCAAGTTTCATATCAAGTCGATGTCAGGTACGTGTCCATATCCAGGTTCAAGTTATAACAGTGTTCATCTTTCAAGTTTTGCCTATTATCGAGTTCATAATTCATGTTCATAACTAATTCATGTTTTTCCTAATCTACCCAAATCGTGTTCCCTTCGCACGTGAACGTGAATCGATCTCTATACAAATAAATCCAAATCTCGAAATAGAGGGAATAGCATCAAAACTATGATAGGCAAAAGGGACTAGCATAAAGCAATAAAAGGGGTTACAAGACTAGCATGACATAACTTGAGATAATTGACTGACATATAGGATTTCAAATCTAGCAAGATAAGGTGATAGTCATGGTAAACGCTGACATAAAAGAATCGGCATGCAAAGGCAAGCCAAATACAAGAATAATGGATCCAATGGTTTTGGTGTACATAATAGTGAATAAACTAAGCAAGTCGCACCCTTGGTATGAGATCCAACAAACTGCAAATTCGGTATACAACATGGGTTTCAATCAACTATAATAGTCCCAGGTAATTAACCCCGATAGTCATAGTCATGGTCATAGGTAGAAATCTCATAATTAAGAATCCTAAGCGAATAATTACAATATTCATGGTTAATTATCCAAAATAGTTCTAGGCAATAGTCATAGGAAACTAACAGTAATGGTCATAGATAATGGCCTTATGTTCATAATCATAGGGAATAATTCATAGTCAAGAGCCATAGTTGATTAGCCACAATTGTCCTTGTCATGGTCATAGGCAACAGTCTTACGTTCACCGTCATAGGCACAGGCATAGTCTTATGTTCACAGTCATAGGCACAGTCTTATGTTCTTAATCATAGGCACAGGCATAGTCTTCTGCTCATCATCATAGTCATAGGCATAGGCAAAACCTTATGTCCACAATCTCATAGGCATATTAAGGTTTATAGACATGAAAGAATTTGATTTATAACATGAATAGGCCCCAAATAGAAATATTTCCACAAGTCAAGATCCAAGAATTTATGTTACAATCTAGCGTTTGAATAATAAACTAGGTCCAACAACATGAATGGGCATGATTCAGTCGATAAGAAATAACCCAAAATCGTAGATTCAAGAAGAGATAAGAACGGATCCAAATAGATAATCAAGCTTATGTCCAATTTCATTTTATTCCATATCCATATCAAATTTAACAAGTTTCAATCTCAAAGTAACTAGAACTTACAGAGCGCGGATCGAGAATTAGAGTGCAGAGATTTGATTCTAGAAACGGTTGTTGCAGTTGTTGAATCTCTATTTCTTTAGTCTTGTTCTAGTTGAAAACCCCCAATTTGCAATTCCTAGATGTTGTCCTGACGAAGAAGAAGTAGCCATTCTCTCTTTAATTTAATTATTATCATTTTGATTTTCACAGAGGTAGCATAAGGACAAAATGAAATGATGTAGAGAGAATGAGGCTAGGGGGCTGTTTATATAGGGTTAGGCAGACGAATTTGGTCACGAAACAAGTCTAAATTCATCAGAATGCATCAGGTTCAGAAAAGTGGTTCGGGAGGCAGGTCGACCCCCAAGTCGACACTATGTTCGACCTGGTCCCTGGGAGGTCGACACTATGGTCGACCCCCAGGTCGACCTGGTCCCTGGGCGGGAATTTTCCCGCCCAGCCTGTTCTGGGGTTTGAATTCGAATTTCGAATTCGAAATTCGAGCTGTCTTTGATTCTGAAAATTTCTGAAACTTCTAGAGGTCATAATTTGGTCATACGAACTCCGATTTTCGAAAAATCGGACTCTATTTCGTGTAAAATTTCGAGACGAACGCAATGGCGTAACCCGTTTCCGCTGATTCTGAATTTAAAAATTAATTCTGCCATGATATCTTGTTTTAACATGTTATAAAAATACGGGTTGTTACATTCTCCCCTCCTTAAAGGATTTCGTCCCCAAAATCTTCAAGTTAAGAAGAATGTGTCCTACCATCCAATCATCCATCTACTCAATCATTAATCACAGGCATCCATTGTCCTTAAGAGTTTTCTAATGTTGTATGAACATATGCAGAAAGTGTGTGTATATGTTCCTTATCTAATGCAAATGATTAGGCCTGATTGATCTTCTTAGTGCAAAATATGTTTAGTGCCATGAGTCCAACATGTATGCAAATAGCCCTAATCACATAAACACTATATGTGTGCACAAACATCCATCCATATGCATCATCCATATGATAACACATCCAATTTCATCCATAAACAAGTATAAACACTCATGCATATGCAATATGAAAATGTGTCTGAGCCGATCTAGTGCCTAATGTGTGTTATGCAACCACGAGCAACCACTTGCGACCACTTGCAACCACTTGCAACCATCAATCATAACATGTCTCAAACACATGTTTCACCCAATTGTTCCTACCTAAAGATATAGCCGAATGATAGAAGCAAGTAAAAACTTTGTGCCCATTAGGCAATGTCAAAGCTGGAAATCTACGTCACATGTATACTGAATAGGAGAAGAACTCCCTAAGCACCAACCCCTATCCTATAAAACCCAAAAAGTTTAGTCAACCCAACGGACACCCTCAAGCCCCAACATGTATTACTAACAGATAAGTCATACTCCCTATGGGGTTTGCAACAGAAATAGGATTGAGAATAGGACCAAGAGGTTATACTTAAAAGATAGCACACAAGTAAGCTTTACAGGAAAAGAGGAATCAAGGATATACTCTTAAAAAGAGATATGATGCGCGTATCTAGTCTTCAATCTTCTAAGTCGTATTTCCTTGAGCTTAACTCCATTGTGCTTTAGCCGTTTTTAACTTTACAATTTCGTAGCTTCTTAATTCTTGTTTCCAAAATATGAGTTGGAACTCATTTCACTGTCGCCTCTCGTTCCACTTTCCCTTATTCTTTTTCTAGTATACTCGGCTTAAACATAACTGCGTACTCATGGTTTCATGCAAGCTCTCCAAAATTCACCAGTGAATCCTGGATCTCATTTACTCACTATAACGTATTCCACGCAGAAGAACTATCTCTTGAAAACAAACAAATGTCAACCATGTTGCCAAATGTACTTGCTAAGGTGATTTTCTATAACTCATGCATAAGCGAAATGAACCATCCGTCTTAGTGGCGAACACTACTCGAGCGGATTGATAAATGTATCAAGAGATTCTAGGTAAATAAACAATGCAGAACCCTAAGGGTTACACTAGACTTCGAGGGCATTACCAAGGCAAGTCAAGCGTCTAACTACCCTCTTTTCATACTCGAGAATGGTACCATTTCTGGACAACCACTCCATCCCTAGAATCAACCCATAGCCCAAAAACATAAGCATTGCTTAGCCTAGACATTCTCAAATCCAAACAAGTCATGAATAAATGAGCCAATTACCCAACAGGATTTGAGACACAAAAATGGGATCCTTTACTTCGCTAGTACTAAGGTGCAGAGACTCAACTATCAAAGCAGAATTAAAAGGATGCGATGTATATAAAAACAAAGTTCCCACGGTATGATAGAAAAGAGCAGCTAAACTTTTAACAGAAGCGTTACCACCTCTCTTAGGTATGCTAGTAGTGAGAGCATACAATTGCCCTCTCGACGATCTTGTTCTTTGCCCTTGTCTTTGTCCTATGATACTTATTACATGACCCTTTTTACCATACCAACGATGTTCTTTCTTGTCATGGGTTTTTATTATTCTTTCACTTGGCCTCTTTCCTTTTACTTTTTTTCCTCTTTGTGGATTAAGCCATATCAACAAGTTTCTCATCCTTAGACTTGTGTTCTTTATCCTCGTTCCTACTATCCTTGTATAGCTTGTTGACAAGTTTCTCAAAAGCTACTTCCATCGCACGGCAACCCTACAAAGCTTGAGATAAGATTGGTCGCAAGTAAAACTACTGCGGCTACAGATGGAGGTTGGACACTACTTTGCCCTCCGACATGTGTCGCATGCCTACAAACTATGGTGAAAAAGAAAGGGAGAAGAGACTCAAGGAGAGAATTAAAAGATAGTGCATATGGATTTGGGGAATATGCCTTTCGTAAAACGAAACTTTTCTTGAAAAATGCTTCTTTGTAAATGGTTTTGAAAATAATTTCAAAAGGTTTTATAAACTTTTGCCCAGTCTGGTAACCTTCTGCTCTGATACCAAATGTAACACCCCACCTCCGTTAGGGTCACTCACAAAGGGAATGCACTAGCTTTGGTGGAGCATTATCTAGGTAAACATACACAGAAATATTACAAGACAGAACACATATAAAACAGCGGAAGAAAAACCAAATTTCATTGCTTTAAAGTCTAGAAAGGTCTAAAGCCCTTTACATCAAAATGCTACTAAAAATTCATTACATCGAAATCTGTCTTACAATTGTAAAGAAGCATAAAACCATAGTTATAAATCATTCCCCAATAAAGCAGCAAAGCAAGCCATAGCCAAGAGGAATCCAAGCAATACATGAAAGAGCCTTGGAGCTTGGTAAGATCTGAACTAAGCTGTATTCCCACCCTGCGAACCTGGGGGGGGAAGAACGGAAGAAAAAGAGGCGAAACAAAACGGGTCAGTCATAAAGACTGAGTAAGTCCTAGTGACTTTCAGCCTAGAAACAAGTAAAGGTAACATGACATATATGAACTGAAAGTAAACATAAGGATGATGACAAGATAGGCAAGTTAAACTAAGATGACAAGATAAACTATACTAACCAGATAAACTACGGTAACAAGATAAACTGTGCAAACCAGATAAACTACGTATAGCATCGCATGTTTGACATCCTCTGCACCAACTGTACTAGTACCCCAACTCGTATCATCCTTTCCATGTATATGTACAGTCCCTTGCCGTATATCATACGGGTTTCATCACGTATTTCTATACTACTTTAACGTAGTGCCACCATTCTTGAAATCGTTTGGACAACCACCCTTGTTCTGGCTAGGTTTCCTTATCATGAACTATCGCGTGTTCAACTAGGATTTATGCCACCTAGGACCACTAGGGATTATGCTACCTATTGAACGTTTTCTAGATTCGATTAGGATTTATGCCACCTAGGACCACTAGGGATTATGCTACCTAATGAATTCCACGTAACGATCTATTAATCGATCGGCTCCCTACAAGTCCTAGCTCGTTCATGTATCTGTGTCATACGGCCCAATCATGGAATGTAGTCACCTGTGCTAGGTCCACCATAAGGTGTATCAAGCCCTAGGGTGCCAACCACCGACACGAATCAAGCACGCACAGTGTAAACCTACCGGTGCCCAATGCCTGCTTTTTCAATTCCGGACTACGTGCACGACCATAGTTCGCCTGAACCTACAATGGTGCACCAACTCATCCGTCGTTCTTGTGATAACCCCAAACTTCCACAAGTGAAAGCAGGAGAAATCATTTTTGGAATACAACATAAATACAATAAAACAGAACACAGATACAATATAGCAAAGGAGATTCATAGAGTAATAACATTATAGCAGCGGAAAAATATAATGTCATCAATCACAGAAATTCCACAGTCACAGAACTAAGATTATTACAACAAGTTTGCAGAAAAGAAATAAGTTTGATGTCTAAAAAGAAAAGAAAAGATGCCAACAGAAACAAAAAGTCTTCAAGCTCCAAGCCATCACCTCTTCTCCCACGCAGAATCCAAGAGAGAGAAAATAAGCAGCTTCAAAGAAAACTCCAAGCAAAGAATGAACCTGTCTACTTGGCTGCCCGTGTAGAAGAGAGGGCACCCAAGTTTGCAAAAAGGTGAAACAAACTATGGGTCAGTCGTGGGACTGGTGTGAGAATTCTTAAATAACTTATCCTAATAAAAATAAGGCAAATCCAAAAGACCACGCCGCCAACGCGGAACGGGTTTACTCTAAGGGACTGCTGTGCATAATTTAAAGTGTCATAATAAATGATTAAATAAGTCGTCAACAACGCAATGTCTTTTGAAAAATGGAACCACCATAAGACTCAGGTCCCATCACACAATGCAACGCACACCAAGAGGATAGAGTTTTACCTTATGGTGGTTAAACATGCTAAATACGCCAAATACGTAACTAATACTATTATTAGTGTATATGTTTTAAAACAATTCAAAGCAATGTATTAATCCTAGGAAGCATAGGTACCATATATTATGCCTCCAATACTAGTAATACAATCAAATCCGTCGGGGTCGTATTGGAAATTTGGGTTTCCATCATGAGTCCAGGCTAGGGAGGACTCCTTACCGATTCGAGACGCTCTAGTTAACGTCTCAGGATTACCCGCAGTTAACCCTTGGATCCTGCAGGGCCGGTCCTCACATACAGCTTAGAGGATTGGCAATTCCTAAGCACACGTTCCCCGGTCCTATAGGACCTATCCGAGGCGCCTCATTTCATCATCCTCCAAAAGTAAAATGGCTACTAACTAGAAAGAAACGTGCTACTTTCCCTGCGTTCCCTTCCCCCTTTTTAGACTCTACCGGTTTGTGAGGCTCGTGAAGTCATGTTCTTCATACCACAAGGTTCTGCTTTTCAACAAGAAACCCTGATCATTGCATCTTAGTATGCCACACCGTCACTCCATACCGTACTATTGATCGTCCGTCACTATATAAACGGGTGTTAAGTAGAGAATAAATTCTCTACCACCAATCGTTTATATATTAACTGAATATCAACAACATAATATTTTGTGGGGTACGATGTCAGACACACTATCCATTTATACCCATGCTCTAGGTCTGAACTAGGGTCAAACCCGTGAAATCAACACGTACGTTTGGGCAATTACCCCGACCCTTGAATTGGGAGCAAACCAATTCAGAGTCTTGATCGTTGTCCATTCGAGGGGAGATTTACGGTCTTCATGCGCCGTCTTCATACTTGAATTCTTGGAATCGTACGATCATTTGGAATGGGATTAACCCGGACTTTCCAAATAATCTCGCATTCATATATTTTGAGAAAAACATATTTCATATCGTTATTTTATTCTATAACGATTAATTCTTGCCTTAATTATTTAAATATAATTAATTTTAATGTTTCAATACAGTTCCTTACCTTTCATTTAACATTATAAATAATGTTATTCTTACATACGTTTCATTTCTTTTATTTACATTATAAATAATGTTAATACCCTACGGTAAAAATTCTTATGTGTTAACATTAAAATTAAATGTTACATTGACATACGATGAAATTTTCTCTTATATTAACATTAAAAATAATGTTAACTACATACAGTGTTATTTTCCTTTTAACATTAACATTAAAATGTTAATATCATACAATGGTGTTATTCTTATAATATAATGCATAAATAAAATGTACTCTCTTTCCTACAATTAATCCTCTCTAAATTACCATTATAACTAATGTCGATTTCCCATGCATTGTAAATTACTTATTTTTAACATTAAAAATAATGTACTCTTCCTGCGATAGGAATACTCTTTTTATTAACATTTAAAGTAATGTTACATTTACATACAATAAATGTTAATGAACCATATAGTGAGTTTTTCTCTTTTATTTTCCATTCCATTAACATTAGAAATAAATGTTAATGAATCATACAATGCATTTTCTATATTTTTAATATAGAAAAAAAAAATTGTTAAATTATCCTTTATTAACATTAAGAATAATGTACATTTTCCCTACGAGGTAAATTTTCTTTTCATATACATAATAAAATAATGTACATTTATCTTACAATGCAAATTCCTTCTTAATTAACATTAAGAATAGAGTTACATTTACATACAATGCGTTTTTTTTTTTTTTTTAACATTGGAAGTAATGTTAATTTTACATAAAATGAAAATACTTTTATCTTAACATTAAAAATAATGCTAAATCATCCTTTCTTTTTATATAACAATCAAAATGAATGTTAATTTAATATGCATTCATTTCCTTTTGATTAACATTAAAAATAAATGTTAATCTAACCTACAATACATTTTCCTTTTTATTAACATTAACAATAAATGTTAATTTATATGCATTATATTTCATGTTTATTAATACTAAAAATAAATGCCACTTTTTTTTTACAATGCATTTTTTTATTTTATAACATGTCAAAATGTTGCCTTTCATTCAATGCATTTTCAACATGTCACAATGCTAGTTTAACATACAGTGCATTTTTATATTGTTAACATGACCAAATGCTAGTTAAACATACAATGCATTTTAACATTACAAAATGCTAGTTTAACATACAATGCAAATTATATTATTAACATGACAAAATATGCTATTTTTCATACAGTGCAAATTATATTATTAACATGACAAAAAAAAATGCTATTTTACATAGAATGCATATTTTCTATATAATATTAACAAAATGCTATTTTTCATACCATGCACATTTTATATTTAATATTAACAAAATGCTAACTTCCCTTACCATGTAAATTTAATCCTTACATTAAAAATATAAATTCAATCTTTTTGTACAATGTAAATTTCTACTCTTCTTATTACATTAACAAAAATGATACCTTCCTACGATAAAAATTATCTTATCTTTAACATTAAAGAAATAATGTCAATCATCATACGGTGAATAATTCCATATGATGAAATTTCTATTTTTAACATTTAAACAAAAATGTTATTTTTCTTGCAATGCATTTTCTATGTTTATAACATATCAAAAATGCTATTTTTCTTACAATGCATTCTTATATCCTAACATGACAAAAATGTTATTTTTCATTCAATCCATTCATCTAATTTTAACATATCAAAAATTCTATTTTACATAGAATGCATTTTTATATTTATTAACATTGCAAAAATGCTGTTTTACATACCATGCATTTTTATATTTTCTTATATTAACATTTGACACAAATGTCATTTTCATACGGTGACCATTTTCTTTTATTAACATTGATAAAAATGCTAAATTTAACATGCGGTGAATAATTTCTATATTAATATACAAAAATTTGTCAATTAACATACGATGGCAATTGCTATTTTAATATTGACAAAAATTGTCAATTAACATACAGTGAGTAACTTTCTATTCTAAACAATGACAAAAATGCCAATGAACAGACAATGAATAACTCTATTCTAATATTGACAAAAATTTGTCAATGAACATATGGTGAGTGATTTTCTATTTTAAACATTGACAAAAATTGACAATTCAATCATACGGTGAAAATTTACTATATAGCATTAACAAAGATGCTAAATTATCATACAGTGAATAATGTCTTGTTTAACATTAAATAAAAATAAATGACCATTTAACATACGATGACATTCCTATTTTAATATTGAACAAAATCTATCCATTTTCTATCTTAATATTTGACCAAAATTGCTAATTTCACATGGTGACAGTTGTCCAATTTTTAACATTAACATAAATGTCATTTTCCTACGATGAGCATTTTCAAAAATTGTTCGTCAACATTCAGTGAATAATTCCTTATTTTAATATTGGACAAAAATTGTTCACCAATATACAGTGTAAAATTCCATTTTTATAATGACACAAATTTGTCTATAAACATATAGTGTATAATTTTCTATTTTAATAATGAACAAATATAGTGACATATTCTATCTTATAAAGACAAAAATTTGTTCATTTCAACCGGTGCATAAATTCTATTTTATAATGAACAAAAATAGTTCACTTCATACGGTGACAGTTTTCTAACTTTTAATGCTAACCCAAATGTCATTTTACATACAATGAACATTTTCAACAATTTCTATTTTAATCATTAAAATGTCGATATAACAAACAATGAACTATTTCAATATTTTCTACCTTAACATATTAACATGAACAATATATCATAAAATGAACAATTTTAATATTTTCTATGTTGACATATTAACATGAATATTAAATAAAAATGACAAAAATACTATTCACATACAATGCATTTCATATTTACATATTTCTAATGTAAAATTAAACACCGTTTTTCATTGCAACTATATTTATAAATTTCAAATGTAAAATCTATCCATCTTATTAAATCAACAAAACATATACTTTTATATGTTTGCAATAAAAGTGTGGTCTTTTGTTTATAGCAACAAAATATATAACTTTTTATATAATCAATAAAAATATAATCTTTTTATAAAAACAATAAAATCTCTAACTTTTGTTTCATGTCATATTAACATCATCCAACTTTAAATTTCCTACCTCTATAGTGATTCAAGTTTTCATGTCATACACACATCGCTAATCTTATTTTTCCATGAAACATAACAACAACAAATATATTCATCGATGATGAATTTCAAAACTACTATTTCTAATCATTCAAAACATCAACCATACAATTCAAACATCATACTTCATACATCAAATAATAGATCTATAATTAATTTAAATAAAGAGAATACTCACAACGTTAGGTCTAGCATGCATACAGAGGTTTGGTCATAGCTGATTCACATCGCATTTGTTCATAGTAGGTTCACATCGCATATCATGAATTAAATTAAATTAATTAAAATAGAAGTGAACTCTCACCTTTAGAACTCAGTTTTGTTCAAAACTTCAATCTCGATTTTCTCTTGATTTACTGAATGAAATTGAGCGACGTTTGTTGGAAAAGGACCAGGAAGGAGGGAGCTTTGAGCGCCGGGAAGATGGTGGCGTTCGGCGGCTTCAGGCGGGGCCCACGGGGCTGGGACGGCGGCGGATTCGGGCTGACGTGGCGGCTTCGACAGGGCGTGGTTCGGGTGGTGGTGGGTACCAACTTGAAGATCTCGGGAAGAGCTTCGAATCGGTATATGGTACGCTGAAAACCGTTGAGAGGTGAAGGAGAAAAGTGGATTTGAAGATTCGAAGGGAAGGTGGGTTTCGGCGGCTTCAGGAACGAGAGGAAGAAGAAGAGGTATACGTATTGTATACGGGTATATATACTAGTATTTAGGGTTTTATTTTAATTATTTAATTAATTATTTAATTCAAGAAAATACCGTTTTCACATACGACCTCCGATTCGTGCTCAACGACTGTCGAACTTAATGTTTTGACGTCTTCTGAACGCGATGGCGCTATCCCCATGGTCCAATTCTGAAGTTACAGTATGGTTTTCTTTTATTTTCAAATATATCCTTTATTTTAAATTCGAACGTAAATATAATTTTGCCGGGGCCACATACGAAGTCAGAAAAATCCGGAAAATTTATTTTTGGCTTTGTTATGCCGATACGATCACAACAAAATTCGTTTCATTCAATTCTGAGACTTTTTGAAAAATGGCTATTTTCAAGGCGAATATATTTAATATTAAAAATACATTTTTAAACAAATATTTTCTGAAACTCGAAACATATAAGTGTTTACTGTTTTTCAATGCAGAAACGTCATTCTGAAACCAATGGAAGTGGTTTCGAGTTCAAATTCCTACATATGTGAAAAGTAGCATTTTTGTCCTATGCAAATTACCCACCGACCTTTCTAAAAATTGAATTAGCCATAAATTTTGATTTCCGCTATGAAATTTCGATTTTTCGGATTCGTTGGAAAGATATTTTTAAATAGATTCTAATATTTTTGGTTTTACTAAAATCCGTTAAATTTTGCATCCTGTATGGTTAGTCAAAGTTCAAGTTTGACTTTTCAAACTACCGCGCCATTTCTAGCTCTTTTTATATTTAAAATTAATTTATTCATTCTAACTTCGATTTGAACCAAATTTGTGATCCTTATTATTTAAAATAGATTATTTTAAATATCAAAACTCATTTAAAATCACTTAAAATAAATTTTAACTTGGCCCCAAAATTCAGGGTCGTTACAGTTCTGGTCGCTTACAATCAGCCGAGTAATCATGCCCTACCTTGCCTAGTTCCAAGGTACCATGATACATCTAGTGGGTTACTGCTGAAACGAACCGCGTAACTAGGGTTTCCGTCTAGTAGGTTAAGTGTTGTCATTTAAATTCGAGACTTAACCCCATCGGTCTAGCATGTCAAGTTGGTTAAGTGTTGTCATTCAAGTTTGTGACTTAACCCGTCTACATGTCACGTCAAATAGGCTAAGTGTTGTCGTTTAAGTTCATGACTTAGCCCTACGGATCATGTGTCAAGTTGGTTAAGTATATTCAAGCGGTTCATGACTTAACCCTATCAAGTCATTGTGTCAAATTGGTTAAGTATATTCAAGCGGTTCAGGACTTAACCCTATCAAGTCATCATGTCAAATTGGTTAAGTATATTCAAGCGGTTCAGGACATAACCCTATCAAGTCATCATGTCAAATTGGTTAAGTATATTCAAGCGGTTCATGACTTAACCCTATCAAATCATCGTGTTAAGTTGGTTAAGTATATTCAAGCGGTTCATGACTTAACCCTATCAAATCATCGTGTTAAATTGGTTAAGTATATTCAAGCGGTTCCGGACTTAACCCTATCAAGTCATCGTGTCAAATTGGTTAAGTATATTCAAGTGGTACATGACTTAACCCTATCATGTGGCATTAATTCATTAGTGCACCCCAACCTCTCACATCAAACCTGTTGTTGTGGTCACTGGATATGCCGGGCGGTTCCGGGCAGATTTACACCACAACTCAGTCTGACCTCGGGTTTCAAGTGCGATATGACCAACTACCCACATTGGATCCTATTGTTTGCAGTAACTGGATTTGCCGGGCGGTTCCGGGCAGATTTACACTGCAAACTCAACCCAACCTCGAGTTGGCCATTTTCATGTTTATTCTAATGTCATGTCCATGTTCAAGTTTCATGTCAAGTTCGTGTCAAGTTTTCAAGGCAAGTTTCATATCAGGTCGATGTCAGGTTCGTGTCCATATCCAGGTTCAAGTTATAACTGCGTTCATGTTTCAAGTTTTGCCTATTATCGAGTTCATAATTCATGTTCATAACCAATTCATGTTTTTCCTAATCTACCCAAATCGTGTTCCCTTCGCACATGAACGTGAATCGATCTCTACTACAAATAAATCCAAATCTCGAAATAGAGGGAATAGCATCAAAACTATGATAGGCAAAAGGGACTAGCATAAAGCAATAAAAGGGGTTACAAGACTAGCATGACATAACTTGAGATAATTGGTTACAACATTACTGGCATATAGGATTTCAAATCTAGCAAGATAAGGTGATAGTCATGGTAAACGCTGACATAAAAGAATAGGCATGCAAAGGCAAGCCAAATACAAGAATAATGGATCCAATGGTTTTGGTGTACATAATAGTGAATAAACTAAGCAAGTCGCACCCTTGGTATGAGATCCAACAAACTGCAAATTCGGTACACAACATGGGTTTCAATCAACTATAATAGTCCCAGGTAATTAACCCCGATAGTCATAGTCATGGTCATAGGTAGAAATCTCATAATTAAGAATCCTAAGCGATTAATTACAATAGTCATGGTTAATTATCCAAAATAGTTCTAGGTAATAGTCATAGGCAACTAACAGTAATGGTCATAGATAATGGCCTTATGTTCATAATCATAGGGAATAATTCATAGTCAAGAGCCATAGTTCATTAGCCACAATTGTCCTTGTCATAGTCATAGGCAACAGTCTTACGTTCACCGTCATAGGCACAGGCATAGTCTTATGTTCACAGTCATAGGCACAGTCTTATGTTCTTAATCATAGGCATAGGCATAGTCTTCTGCTCATCATCATAGTCATAGGCATAGGCAAAACCTTATGTCCACAGTCTCATAGGCATATTAACGTTTATAGACATGAAAGAATTTGATTTATAACATGAATAGGCCCCAAATAGAAATATTTCCACAAGTCAAGATCCAAGAATTTATGTTCTAATCTAGCGTTTGAATAATAAACTAGGTCCAACAACATGAATGGGCATGATTCAGTTGATAAGAAATAACCCAAAATCATAGATTCAAGAAGAGATAAGAACAGATCCAAATAGATAATCAAGCTTATGTCCAATTTCATTTTATTCCATATCCATATCAAATTTAACAAGTTTCAATCTCAAAGTAACTAGAACTTACAGAGCGCGGATCGAGAATTAGAGTGCAGAGATTTGATTCTAGAAACGGTTGTTGCAGTTGTTGAATCTCTATTTGTTTAGTCTTGTTCTAGTTGAAAACCCCCAATTTGCAATTCCTAGATGTTGTCCTGACGAAGAAGAAGTAGCCATTCTCTCTTTAATTTAATTATTATCATTTTGATTTTCACAGAGGTAGCATAAGGACAGAATGAAATGGTGTAGAGAGAAAGAGGCTAGGGGGTTGTTTATATAGGGTTAGGCAGGCGAATCTGGTCACGAAACAAGTCTAAATTCATCAGAATGCATCAGGTTCAGAAAAGTGGTTCGGGAGGCAGGTCGACCCCCAGGTCGACACTATGGTCGACCTGGTCCCTGGGAGGTCGACACTATGGTTGACCCCCAGGTCGACCTGGTCCTTGGGCGGGAATTTTCCCGCCCAGCCTGTTCTGGGGTTTGAATTCGAATTTCGAATTCGAAATTCGAGCTGTCTTTGATTCTGAAAATTTCTGAAACTTCTAGAGGTCATAATTTGGTCATACAAACTCCGATTTTCGAAAACTCAGACTCTATTTCGTGTAAAATTTCGAGACGAACGCAATGGCGTAACCCGTTTCCCCTGATTCTGAATTTAAAATTTAATTCTGCCTTGATCTCTTGTTTTAACATGTTATAAAAATACGGGTTGTTACAACCATCCTCAAACTTGTGGGCAAGTTGAAGTATCGAATAGGCAGATTAAACAAATCCTTGAGAAAACTGTGAATCGAAATCGTAAAGATTGGTCTCAAAAGTTAACCGACGCTCTTTGGGCTTACCGCACCACTTTCAAAACAAACTTGGGTATGTACCCTTATCAGTTGATTTTTGGTAAGCCATGTCACTTGCCAGTTGAACTAGAACATAGGGCATTATGGGCAATAAAAACTTTGAATCTTGATTTAGAGCAAGCAGGTGAACATAGGAAGCTTCAACTCAATGAACTTGATGAAATTCGAAATGATGCCTATGAAAATGAACGAATTTACAAGGACAACGAAAGTTTTTCATGATAAATCAATTTTACGTAAAACTTTCATGCCAGGTCAAAAAGTTCTGTTGTATGACTCAAAACTGCATTTATTTCCGGGTAAGTTAAAATCTAGATGGACAGGACCTTACACTATACGGACTGTTTTTCCGTATGGTGCGGTGGAAATTGAAAATCCAACCGATGGATCATCCTATAAGGTCTATGGTCGATGCCTTAAACCTTACTTGGAACCAATACCCAACCAAGAGGAAGAGCTCATGGTCCTCCATGAGCCACATTACATTCGGTAAGACGCACTAACCCTCTTTTGTACATATGTAAATAGTCTCTTATTTTATTTTTCCTTTCACTAAGATATGTCTGATTAACGACTGTGAGGACACAGTCACACTCAAGTGTGGGGGGGATTTACATCACATTAGCAATCAAATTTTATGAAGTAGGTCATTCATTGAACAAGGATTAACTTAAATTCATAAATAACACCTTGGTTCTTGTTTGATAAGTTGAATTGTTGGGTGATGGGAATGAACATTATTTATTCATTGAATCGTAATGTGTCTTTTTAAGATGCTAGCTTGAGACTGTGCAGGCGTTAGTTGTGTTCTGGAGTAAGCGTGTCAACTCTTGTTATGCGTGTTAGAATGTGCAAGTAAAAAAATAATCAAAAAAAAATCATGAAATAAAAGGATTTTGCACCTATATTTGTTGGATTTTCTGAGTTTGTTTTCATGCATAATATTTTCTTTTCAACTCAAATTTTCAAAATCGTAAGTTCTAAAATCCACTTGGCCCAATTAAGGAGAAATGACTCATTATAGCGTTCTTCTTCGATACCCCACATTATTCAAACCCAAGTTTTTAGTCGATTTACATCCATGTTTCGACAAGTTTATCTTATATTGGTATACTCAAGAACCTTTGTTTAAAGGTCAAAAACATCACTTTTTATACCAATATTACACCACCCACTCCGTACTTGTTTTAAGGTAGGATAACCATATACCACATCTTATTTTATATGGGTTATCTATCTTACGAAACTTTGCTTATCATTCCTTTCAACTTTTTGTATAACATCAATCCAGACTTGTGTGTTGAATTAGGGTTATAGAAGTAGAGTAACTAAGGCACAAAACTTTCCTTTCATGAAGTATTGGTTTAGTAGAGGAGGAATCAAATGAAATAATATACGGCATCATTCCATTCCATTTCCATTCATCATTCATCATGCCCAAAAAAAAAAAGGAAAAGAAAAAAAATGAAATAAAGAGAGAGTCTCTCTGAATAAAATAGTCTTCATCATTCTTGACTATGAAGCATCCATTTCCATTCCATCCACATCCGTCATACCATACTTAGAAGCAAGGATTGTAGTTGAGGAGATGAAAGGAAACAAAACGTCCATATGTGCCTTAGTATTACTTTATCTTTTGTAGCTTGAAATTCAACTAATACACTTGCCCTCTTATCTAGAATAGTTTTTAGAACTTGCAAAATTTTCCTTCATCTATGCATAACTCATATCCAATACATTACAGTTACATTGGTGCAAAATTATTCAAAAAAATGAAAAAAAGAAAAGAAAAAAGAAATGATTGGGTGCACATTGTCGATGTGTAGAACTTTGGTTGACACCACGCTCTTAACCTTCAAAACAATTACAGTGTTATCAAGGAATTACGATTCAGCTTGAAAAAATTTGTTCATTTTTGCACTAATTATGGGATGGACAATTTGGGGCTCAACTGTTATTATTGAAGTTAGGTGAAATCCTTGGAATGTGAAAGACCTTAAATATATTGTTTGATTAATCCGTGTACATAAGACGTTTTGGATTTTGTGGGTAGTATCAGCTGAAAACCCTCACGAGACAACACTCGTCCTACTAGGGACACCCAGAGGTTTAACGGCTTGTTTCATACGCTAAATGCAATCGTGTTTCCTACGAAAGTGTGACATATCTTAGTTTAGTTTATTCGAGGACGAATAAAAAGATAAGTGTGGGGGTATTTGATATGCGCGTAAATGTGTATATTTTATCCGCTTATTTATCTAGTTTTCTATTTAAAATAATTAATATTGTGTATTTATAGCTGTGTTTTCAGATTGTTGATAAAAAGCTTGGTTTAGAGCATTTGATGGATAAAGCATGAAGAATTTGCTTAAAAAGAGTGAAGTTGAAATTACTAAAGCTTGAAGAGTTTAAAGCTTGAAGAATGGTTGCAAATAGAATTCAGTTGGGTAGATTTGGCTCAATAAAGACTCATATTGCGTTCACATTAGCTCATTTGCAAGGCCTCTCACTCTACAGCTGCGTTCACACTAGCTTATGTGTTAGTTGGGCTAATTCTTTAGTCCAACATTATGGAATTTGCCAAGTAGCCTTTGTTATATCAGCTATAAATACACTCTATCTCATTCATTGTAAAACACACTTAGTTTTATTTAGTAATCTTTCTCTTGGAATAAAACTCTTCTTCCTCTGTTCTATTTAGTTTTAGTTTTATTTATGTTCATGTTATTTAATTTCTGTTTTTCTTCTTCTTTAGCTATGTCTAGCTAATCCCCTTTGATTAGTGGGTGATGACGCTAATAGATATGATTCAACATGAATCACATAGCCAATAGATGAGGACTTTATATATGTAGATCTAGATCTGAATCAAGGGTTAGATCTGAACCTGCATATTCTGTGTCGTTTAAGAGCTATGCTCCTTCACAGGGTATATTCGTGTTCGATCTAACAATTATCATATTTAGATCTAATTTTAGGTTTCTAGAAATTAATTTGTGAATCTGTCCTGATAGTCTATGGTTGTTTAAGAGCTCAGCTCCTGCATAGGCTATGCTTGTCGTTATTTACTTATTTGTTTCTAAGAATCTATTTATCGTTGATTCGTGTTTGTGACAGAAACATGAATTAGATCTATATTTATTTGTTGGCTATTGATGAGTGTGAATCTAATCTATGTCATTATCCCCTAATTGCTTTCTCTTATTAGATAAATCTCTCTTCTTTATTTAATTGCTGTTATTTTCTGTGTTTTCAATCAATCAAAATCTTGGAATAACTTGATTGGATTTATTAATTAAAATATTTTTGGTCCCAGAGTTCGACACCCTCTACAACAATCCTTGTTGTTTAGGAAAGCCGAACGGATTTTATAGTTGTTTACAATTGTATAATTTGCTCGCAAACAATATAATTCTATATTCTCTTTAAAATGATCTTCAAATTTTACTATATTAAAGAAGCACACTACAAAGATTATTTAACTTCACATTTCTCATAGAATTAGTCTGAAAAATTTATTATCTATTATGAATACCATAAAACTTTCATCTTTACTATCCTTTAAATCTCTTTCATAAGTATCATTAACCTAAGTCTAGATTATTATCATTACACATCTTATTTCATATCATACATCATCTCAAATTAAAATCATTCACATCACAAGTTGCATTCAATATACCACTTCATATAATTTTTCATATGACATATTGCATTATGACCAACACACTACATTATATGTTAACTTTAATTCCATACATAAAAAGTATACAATATGAGAAATTTTTATTTAATTAGAAATATAGGATTATTAATCAAATACATAACATATTTACTTTGTCTTGATTAACTTGATTAACTTGATTGACTTGTTTGGCTTGGTTGAATTGATTGATTGACTTGTTTGGTTTGTTTGATTTGTTTGACTTTAATAACTTGATTAACTTACTTAACATGGTTGAATTTCATTAGTGGTTGATAGGTTTGTTAGAAAAATACTTATGCATTTGTAGTCGATAGGAGTTTTATAGGTTTTAGGATAAATAGAAATTACAAGAAAAGTTTGGTTTTATGTTTGAATTAACAAAGCTTAAATTTATTGATTGTTTGGAGTAAATTGCTTTTCTTATATCATAATTTTAAGGGCATCTTGTCAGACTTATTTCTTAGTCTAGATTAAGGTCTTAGTTTTAACGGAGTTAGAGTTTAGGATAGGTTTAGTCTTGTATTAAATTATGGGGGAGTTTTAGAGTTTCTAGGGATTGGTTGAAGGTTCAAGAATACTTTGGTTGGTTTAATTGTTTAGATTGTTTGTTTGAATTGCTTGATTGTTTGAATTACGTGAATTGCTTGTTTGAATTGATTTTCTTATTTGAATTGACTAGTTTGCTTAGTGTATTATCCTTCTATTTAGACTAGTGTAGTCATAGATTTAGGGAGTGTTATAATAATTTATAGAGAAATATAGATTAAGGGAGAGTTATAGATTTAGGGGGAATTATATATAGAATTATGATATTATGTAGGCATAAATCTAAGGGGAGTTATTCATATATCTTAGGAATAGAGTTTGGATAGATAAAGGATTTAGGGGGAGTATATTTTAGAATTTCTTTTTGATAATGCCAAATAGGGAGAAATTATAAAATATAGAATTAATTTATTGGATTCATATAGACAGGGGGT
This sequence comes from Allium sativum, assembly GCA_030737875.1. Lineage (NCBI taxonomy): Eukaryota > Viridiplantae > Streptophyta > Magnoliopsida > Asparagales > Amaryllidaceae > Allium > Allium sativum. Next base: position 503,617,601 of record CM060922.1, on the reverse strand, counting down.
ATTAGAAGGATCGTCATCAACAGGTATGTACAGGTATGATATTTTATAAACTAAGGTTGTCATCATCAAAAAGGGGGAGACTGTTGGAGAATGAAGTTTTGATGACAACAACCTTATTTCAATATTAATTGATTATAAAAATATATACTAACACTTTTGTCTAGAATATACATATATACATATGCAGGATTTATATATAGGAATTATTACTGAAGACTGTACAGTTTGAAGATATTAGATATTCCAAGACTCATGAATAATCAAGAGTTCAAGATAAATATAGTAATAGAGTCTATTTTATGTAAGACTCTGAATAGCACTGCAGGTTCAAATTCAAATTCTGTTTTTCAATTTCAATTTCTAAATTCTATCTTTAATCTTTATCTTCTCTATTTTACTTTCTATATTTTACTTTTGATTTTAAACTCAAATTTTATAGTTTATAAGTTTTATATATTATATATATTTTATATTTATATAGTTTTAAACTCTATAATTTTATAAATATGTTCATATATCTTATATTTATGTTTTCCTATGATTTCCCGCTTTATAATACTTATTTATAACACTATGTTTTAATTCAAGAATTTACAAAATTATATATATATATATCAAAAAATTTGAAAAATGCCCAAAAATCATTTTGAACTGGGCTATGTCGACATGGATTGTTGCCTATGTTGACATATAACTGTCATTTTTTCAAAATTTGAAAGGAAGTATCTTTTCACTATTTATAACATTCTAGAAGCGTTGCAACCTTTCAAATCTTATAAATAGGGGTTGATTTCGAATTTTTTTCATTATTCTTCTTCTCCATCTTCATCCCCTTTCTTTACACCATTATATTTTCTCAATTTTATGATTTCTACACTTATAATCTGCCGAATTCAATTCTATTTATATAAAACTTCTTCTACTCTCACTCTCTACTCATTACTTTCTGAATCGAAGTGTTATTGAAGAGTTATATGGCTATTGTAATTGTTTTGGAAGTGTTTGGGAATTAGTGTTTTCCTTGTAGACGTGAAATTAAGTAACAAAATCGATGTTTTCCTCGTTGCCGTGAAATCAAGGAACGGGAGCGGTGTTAACCTTGTAGCCGTGAAATCAAGGGGTGTAATTGGATATTGATATAGTAATAAAACTCTGCGCAATCCAGCGTTGCGTGGGACTGGATGTAGGAGTAATCCGAACCAATATAAAATATGGTGTTTTATTTCCTTTTCTGCATTTTATTATTGTTTATCTTTGTGTTTGTGTTTGATTCTGTGTCCATGATTACTCCTGTGGTGTGTGATTCATATAGTAGATGATATAAGTTTTAGATTTTGTTAAATTTCTCAAAACACTATTCACCTCCCCCCCCCCCCCTCTAGTGTTAGTTTTTCGTTAACGATCCATTCCGCAATTGCTAACATGTCTATATGTCTATGGATAATTATATATATGAAATGTTAGGGGACTGGGGGAAAATGGGTCCAGACAATCAATGCTCCTCATATATACATTGATCTAAGGAGGCTGATTGTCGCCTATTGCATGCCTACTCCCGGAACACTGTTCTACTTGCTAACCGTAGTGAATCACAATAAGTATTAAAAATAACATAACTACGTCCCATACCAATGCATGTTATTCAGGTAATTATTTGAAGTTATAAACCACATTCCATACACACTATATGTCTCTATTTGACAAGTCCAATGAATAAATGGAAAAGTATTATTTAACACTCCATCACAAATGGTATTATTAATCCATTTATTTAGATTTCTTGTTATACAGAAATGGCATATATTACAATTATGTAATCATTATTTCAAACAAAAACCATTAATCAAAACAAACTCAAGGAAAATCACTCATAATTCCAAATTTTGAATAAGACGTGGAGATCATGGACTATACAACGACTGTCATCCCAAAACAAGCCAAATAAAGCAACGAAACAACTTGAAACACGGAAGATACCGAGAGAATCTCCATTATCATTATTTTACCTTCATCGAGACGTATTATGATTTATGACTAATCTTCTTGTTATTTATGAACTTATAACCAGCTGTAGAAGATTGATAAGTGGGATTTGGCAGAAAGCATATGCACTCATAAAGCAACATATTAAATCTTTGTTTGAAAATACTTGCTTAGTACAACATTTATGCTCATAATCACTACAACCGCAAAGGAACACTTATGGATTAATACTTGAATGGTAGGCAAAATAAAATTTATATTATCAAAATCAACAGTAATATCATAGTCCAATGTCTATTGTTGACAATTATTATTGCGAATTCCTAATAAGGTTTCAGGTGAACAATAAATTATATTAAAAAAATACAATGTGATTATAAAGCATAATCGGTTAAGTAATCACCTTTTTTCACTATGCAAGCAAGATAATAATAAGGGGAGCAATCACCCTATATATTTTAAAAAGGACAATTTCAAGTTAGCAAATCATTCAAGATTTTGAAGATGCGTATTCAAGGGGGAGTGTTGTAATATATATGAGTGAATATTCTTTTGTAATATTCTGTTCAATCCCAAGTTATGGGGACAAGTTTAACCATCAGCTCCAAAGTCTATATATAAAGGAGCCAATGTAATAGAAATTATATACGCATTATGAATGAATAACAGCCTCTTTCTTCCCTCTTCCCATGTATTCTAATTTCTTTGTTTTATAACACCATTTGTTTATTTTCATGATTCTAATGTACTTTGCATTTATTTTTAATTCTTTAATAATAAACTAAATTGAAAATATTTATGCCAAACTAAAAAATCCATCTATATTCTTTGATTTGTTAATTGATAGGATCAAATAATCATCTAATATCCATTTATATTCACGATTATTGATACCTAGTGTAACAATCCGGAATTTCTGAACCAATTTAAAAAATTTATTTTAGCTATTTTAATGAATTTTAAATATTTAAAATGATTTATTTTAACTAATAAGGACTAAAAATTTATTTTAATCGAAGTTAGAACGAATATTTTTTTTAAATTATAAAACGAGCCTGAAATGGCATGGTAGTTTGAAAATTTAATTTTAAATTTCAAATGAATATACAAAATTCAGTATAAGTCAGAATTGGATGAAACAAGAAATATTTGAATTTTTTTAACTATATCTTTCTAACGAATGTAAGAAACTGATATTTCACTTTATAAATTGAAAGTTATGTCCAGTTTAAAATTCTGAATAGTCGTTATGGAATATATATATATATATATTAATATAATATATAGCCCTTAAAAATAGCCATTTTGCAAACGACTTCCGTTTTTGACGAAACACTTTTACTGGATCCGGAATGTCAAATTATTGCTAGATTCCAATTTTCATAATTTTTGGAATTAATATGTAAGCGTGGCAAAAGAAAATGTGTTTTGTCAATTTGTAGCGACCAGAAAATGATCATTTTTCAGATGGTCTCCAAATTTGACGAAATTAATTTTATTAGGACCGTATCGTCAAACATAGCTAGATTTATTTTTCTGGAATTTTTGGAGTTAGTATGTGGCCCCGGTAAATTAAAATGTGCGTTCAAATCTAATATATACTGATTTATATTTTAATTTTGACGGAAACTGATCGAAACGATCGAATTGGCTTACGAAACATATCTCATTGTGTTCGGAATGGGGGTATTTGGCTAGGGCGACAATCATTGGGTTTGGTTTGGAATTTGTATGCAAAAACCTTATTTTTCGAATTAAAAGAATAAAATAAAATTATATAAATATACCCTACATATTTCCCTTAAGACCTAAGGCATTCGTCTTCTGTAAAAAAAAAAGACAGTCGCCATTTCCCCTAGTTCTTCAATCAATTTTATAAAATATAATACTCAATGAAATCGAGTGCTCTTGGATCCGTTGGAACGACTTAAGCGAGAGCTTCAACTTGGTAGCCTTCTTTTTTCCTGCGATCACAATTAATGGTGGTCGACATTTAAAGCAGCGAGGCTAGAGTTCATCATAGACGGAAATAGGGGCGGAGACAAGGTGAATGGAGGTGTGTGTGGGGCTCCTAGCATCAAGGCGCACCAGTTCCAATATTTTGGAGAGAAAGGGTGGTGAAGTTGTTCGGTACCTGTACGTAGGGGGTGACTATTGCGATCTGGAGGAGGGCGTCGGAGGTGTGGCGGTGGTGCTCAACAGGTGCGGATTTCGATGGTGAACGGATTGGAAGCGTCGACGGTGGTGTTTGATGATGGGGTGCGATACTACCGGAGCTCAAACGGGAGGTCAATGGTGAGAGGGCAAGCGGGTTCCAGTATCTTGATGGAGAAGAAGAGGGGTTTCATGGGTTTGAGAAGTTCCAGAAGGAGAACGACGATAATAGTGAGCTTTTCTTTTCTTTTTATTATTAAATTATTAAGCATTGATTTTTTTTTTAGATTTTGATTTATAAAACAACGTTGAAAAATATGATTTTTAATAGAAATCGCATAGTTTAAAAATGTAATTTTTATCTAGATAACTTTGTTTTAAAAATATCATTTTTATAAAATATTATTAGCATTGATTTTAAAACATTATTAGCATTGATTTTAAAATATAATTAGCATTCATTTTAAAATATAATTAGCATTGATTTTAAAATATAACTAGCATTGATTTTAAAATAAAATTAGTATTGTTTTTATAATAGAAATAGCGATATAAAAATATGATTTTTAAATTATATAGAACCGTATTAAAATATGATTTTTATAAATAAAGAATTGTAATAAAAATGTGATTTTTATTATAAATAACATTGTTTTAAAAGCTAAATTTTTATATAAATAGATTTGGTTTAAAAATGTGTTTTTTAAATATAAATATCATTGATTAAAAATGTGATCTTTATATATAAATATATATCTAAAATAAAAATATGTTTTTTATTATAAATGACTTTGTTTTATAAATATCATTTTTTAAAAATATATAGAACAGTTTAAAATGTGATTTCTAATTATACATAGCATCGTATTTAAAATATGATTTTTAATATATATACAGCGTGAAACAGATTGCGCTGGGACAAATCTAGAAGCTGTTTAATTTTATTAAAACCATCGTCCAGTAAAGAATGACGGAGTGGAAACCAAAGGTGAGAACTCCTTCTCACTCTATTTATTTTACAGCTAAACATATACTAGGATGCAGACGGTGCTTAGCAGCACCCGATACTATTTATTGTACAAATCATGAGTGTTTGTTTAGACTATATTATGTGTTTTTTGTGATGTTGAAATGTTTAATATACTAAAAATTAATGTTAACATTAATGTAGTAGTTGAAATTAAATTATAAATATTATTTATAATTTAAACAGTGAAAATTGGCTAATTTGAAAATTAATTCAAACCGAATTAGAATTGGTTAAATTTGTAAACCAATAATTTATTTAAATTCACCGTTGTTGTTTGAAAACCCCACACGGGTATTGGGATGATATTTGACATACACTAATCCCAAGGTTTAGTCGTATGTCAATCGATGAGTTGACAGGCTATGATGAGCGTTATTTATTTATTTTAATGCTCACACTGTTGTAAATTTCACTCCGAATGTGAATGGACTGTTTAATGATTAATTATCATTATTGTTAAATACATGCGATGTATGAAATCCATATAATTGAAATTATATGGTAATTGATTGAGTCGCATTCCGATTCAAAAATAAAGAATATTTTTAAATAAAGAACATTTTAAAATAAAGGACATTTTAAATAAAGAACATTTTCAAATAAAGGACATTTTTAAATAAAGGACATTTTAAATAAAGGACATTTTTAAATAAAGGACATTTCAAAATAAAGAATAATTTAAAATAAAGAATATTTTTAAAATAAAGAATCTTTTAATATAAAGAATATTTTAAAATAAAATGTTTTAACAGTAAAAATCACATTTTTATTGTATGTATAAACCAATAAAATATTCATGTGTTAAAATACATTTTTGTTACTTAAAAAAATGTCAACTTTAACATATAAATGAAGAAGGAAAAGAATCATATGTTAAAATATTTTTGTTAGATAAAAATATTATTTTTAACATGTTAATGAAGGGAATAAATATTCATGTATTGAATAAAAATTTTGAACAATAAAAATATCATTTTTATTGAATGTATAAACCATATAAAATATTCATGTGTTGAATAAAATTTTTGAACAATAAAAATAGTTATGTAGTTAAACGCCTTTTTTATCGATAGAGTTATTCATTTTATAATGAATATCGAGAAGAAGTGACTCAAAATTTAATATTTTGAAAATAGTATCATTTTAATATGATAAAGATATAAAATATTCAATTTTGATTTAAAATTGAAAAAGAAGTTGGAATCATTTTAAAATGAATTTATAAATATTTTATAAATACGATTTAAATGGAAATCGACGAAATATACATATAAATTATATTATATATATTTTATGGCCTGAATAGAACGCGTCGCGCAGCGACCATTTGCGAATTTCGACCATTAACTTTAAATTGATGTAACGGGAGATCTGACCGTTGGATTCTCCTAAAACCGAAACCGTTGGGTTCGTATCGAAGAAAGCTTTCCAATGAATATATGAGATATGAAATCTAACGGTTGGATTTGGAATTATGTCCAAATCAATTTTAGAAAAGATCGTTATGGATGTAGTTCGGTGGCCGCTATTGGAAACCGACTGTAAGGGCCTAAATAAAATTATAAAAATTATGTAAAATCATAATAAATGATTTGGGAAGATTCCGGATGAAAAATTCCAAGTTTGAAAAGATAAAAATATATTTTTATCGAAATGAACTATTTATTAACTAAAATAATAATTCAATGTTTTAAATAAACAAATTGGATTTGTAAATGGTTTTAACATAACCAGAATTTTCCAATGCACGAATTGGCATGGATTTGAATAGAAATAATCTTCGGAATATTTCAGTATTGGATTCCGTGATTATACGGATATTGTTGAGGAATTTGGAAGATATATAAATATCACTATTCCCAATATGATATTTGTTTATTTCAGAATTTGACATTGAATATAAGCCGATATAAATTCTATTCAGAGCCTTTTATTCAATGTCAAATTGGATTTTGGATTTGACATGAACGATGTCTTCAATAACACTGTTCTTAAACCCAGTTAAGAAAAGAATAAAATTTTAAATTAAGATTTAATGAAGTTTTCCAATTAATTAATATTTAATTGGAATTAAATAAAATAAATTGGATTTTTGGGTTTGTCGTGAATGGTGTCTTAAATAACACCATTCGTAAACCCTATTGAGAAAAGGTTAAATCTTTTAATTAAGATTTAGATAAGTTTACCAATTAATTAATATTTAATTGGAATTTAAATGAAAGTTGATTGTGGGTTTATCGTGAACTGTGTTTTAAACGACATTTGTTCTTTGATCCCAATTAACAGTGAAAATATAATTTTGAATTTATATATCTTTTATTAAGATTTAAATGGAAATTTTCCAAAGTAAAGTTTTCCAATTTAATAGAATAAATTAGAATTGAATGAAATTCGATTCGGTAATAATCGAGATGAGCTTCTGTGAATGAAGACCATTACTATATATGGAATTTAAAAGGCTTGTCGTTATTCCATTTATATTATTAGTCTGACATGGGAATTTATATCAATTATGTACTGTTATGATTTCCGTGTAGATTCCATTTTACTGGAAGATGGTTTTGGGTTTATCGTGAACTGTGTTTTAAATGACATTGGTTCTTTAACCCGATTAAAGATAGGATTTATCTTCCTAAATTTGAATAATCATTAAGTAATGATTTTTGTTATTAAAACCAAATTGGAGTTTTAATGAATCTTTAATTAGACTAATATGAGAATGAGATAATTAAATTTATCGAATTCCTGAAATGATTGAGAGTGGAGTACCACCAGTTTTACTCCAGGCGATAGTTAAATCTTTAATTAGATTTGAACGTGAAATGTTAACTAAATTTACCGATAACACCGTGGGTGTTAGATATGGAGTGCTACTAGTTTTGCTTCATAGGATGAATAGGTTGGGATTGGAAATGATTATTGCGGTAAGATTCAATAATCCCGACTAGTTAATAAAATCTTTTGAAATTGATATCCAAGGGAAGATCAAAGATAAATTTAAAAGAATTTATCTTTGATAAAACTAATAGAACCTTTCCCTAAAAATGTGAATATTTGAATAAAAGAATATTCTGAATTGGAATGAGGCGTATGATGTGTTTTTATAGCACTTGATTATTGATTATAAAATACGCGAGTTATTCGGAAAGACCGGGTTTAACCCATTCTGAATAATTACTACAATGATTAAAAGTCGAAGATGAAGACGGTGGTTGAAGACCTGAGTTCTTCACATCGTTTTGATTATTACTGATGTCTTGATTGGGTTGTACACCCAAGACAAGGTAATAAGTGGTGATTGTTCAAACGTACTTGGAGATCGATGGATATGCGAGGACCTCTCTCCTATATTGGACATATGGGACGAGGAATAAGGTGCCTCTGGATTCGTTCAGACCCAAAACGGACTTGTAAATGGATGTGTGTCTGACATTGGATTTCATTCTGTGCTAATTGATTTCTATTAAATATATATCTGTTTGGTGGCAGAGAATTTATTCTCTTGCTTAACACCCTTCTCTGAGACGTACGAGCTTAGAGGTTATATATTAATAGACATCAGTTGTATGACGTGAATTATCAGTGTGGCATGCCAAGATGCAAATGATCAAGGCTTTTGTTAAAAAGTAGAGTCTTATGGTTGATGATCAAAGCACAGCTTTAATTAGCATAGCTTTGTGTACAGCGTTAATTCGTGAGCCTCACACCCCGGTATGAGTCAAAAACGGGAGAGGACTGCAGGGTGAACATGAGTTCCTTTCTAGCTAGGAGTGGTGTCATGATATGGAGCCCAGACAATTTTACTTATGTGGATGATGGAATGAGGCGCCTCGGATATTGAGTCCCTAGTGGCTCAGATTTTATGCCCCATAGGGCAGGGAAATGTATTGTTCAGAAATTACTAATCCACTTAAGTATTTGTGGATCGGCCCTGAAGATCCAAGGTGCAGTTGCGACTGATCCTGAGACATGGTAGGCTAGATTGTCTCGAATTCAGAGAGGACGATCCCTAGCCTAGACTCATAGATGGAAGTCCAACTTCCAATACGACATCGTGCGGTTTTGATTGTAGAACTAGTATGGTGACATGATATATGGTACCCATGCAGTCTATGATTGATACATTTATATTTGAAGTTGATTTTGACACTGTGCATTATAGTAATATCAAAATGATTAGTTTTATACGTATCAAGCATATTTGGCTATTATAAGGTAAAACTCTATCCTCTGGCGCGTTGCATTATGTGATGGGACCTGAGTCTTACAATAGATTCATTTTTCCAAAAGTATTGCGTTGCTTTAATTTAAACTAAGATTCATGTGGAGTAAACTTGTTCCGTGTTATACGGCGTGGTCCCATGATTTGCCAACTTTTAAAGTAAAAAGTTAATAACTGTTTTAGTTCTCACACCAGTCCCATGGCTGACCTGGAGTTTATTATTTTAACTTAAACTCTGGGTGCCCATATTTTCCACATGGGCAGCTAGTAGTTTTGGTTTGCGCAGATATTTCTTTTCATGGGATCCTGGATTACAGCTGGAGCTATATTCGGAACGCTTTGTATCGGTGTATTTCTTTCAGTTGTGCTAGTGATGTATTTTCTATGCAGCCTGTCCCAAGCCAGGGTAAAGGAGGAGGGTTGTGATAGGCTTGGCGAGCCAATGTAAAAACTTAGCCTCTCTTATGGATATGGAACCTTATGATATATCGTTGGGGGCGTAACCCTCTTAGCGACGCGCTATATCGAGGCTCGGATATGGTGTTAAATATGCAAGGGATGGGCCGCCATTCTCTTAGTGGCGTGCTACACCGACGCCCCAGTGTAGTGATAAGTGAGCAAGGGTCCTTGCATTTTTCTCGGCGGATGCGAGGGGCAAGGAAGCTAGTCGACTATAGTAGGGCTCGGTTAGGTAGTCGGAATGTAGGGTCCTTAACAGGAAAATTAAGAGAGATAGTGGATAATATGATTAGGAGACGGGTTAAACATCTTGTGCGTTCAAGAGACTAAATGGGTGGGTCACAAGGCGAAGGAGGTGGAGAGCACTGGCTTCAAATTGTGGTACATGGGAGAAGTACGTAACAAGAACGGGGTAGGCATATTGATTAACAAGAACCGTCAGAACAATGTGGTTGACGTCAGAAGGCGAGGGGATATGATCATCCTAGTTAAGCTAGTAGTTGGCGAGGCAGTTTTGAATGTCATTAGCGCATATGCCCCACAGGTAGGTCTAAGTGAAGAAGCCAAATGGAAGTTCTGGGAAGACTTGGATGTCATGGTTAGGAATGTGGATAGTAGCGAGAAGCTTTTTATAGGAGGAGACTTCAATGGCCATGTTGGCTCATCTAGCGGGGGTTTTGAGCGAGTGCATGGTGGTTTTGGATTTGGCAGTAGGAACCAAGAGGGTGAAGATATTTTGAATTTTGCTCTCTCTTTTGATCTCACGATTGCTAATACCTTCTTTCCAAAGAGGCAATCACATCTGATCACCTTTAGTAGTGGCCAACAGGCTAGCCAGATTGACTTTGTCCTAACTAGGAGAGATAGTAAACGAGATTGTGTTGATTGCAAGGTCATACCTGGAGAATGTGTCGTCTCACAACACCAGCTGTTGGTATGCGTGTTTCGTCTTCGGGTGGTGAAGGATAAGAGAGCGAAGATTAGCAGGACGAAATGGTGGAAACTCAAAGGAGATGCTTCACGGGTGTTTAAAGATAGAGTGATGGGAGAAGGGGCTTGGAATGTGGAAGGAGAAGCAAATGTCATGTGGAATGCGATGGCAACTTGCATTCGGAGAGTCGCCACTGAGGTATTTGGGATAACAAGAGGAAGCAAGCGAGAACCCAAGGATTCGTGGTGGTGGAATGACGAGGTGCAAAAGGCTATCAAAGAGAAGAAGGAATGCTACAAATGCATGTACCGTCATAGAAGCGAAGAGAACATGCACAGGTACAAAGTGGCAAAGAAGACTGCAAAGAGAGCAGTGAGTGAAGCAAGGGGACGAGCGTACGAAGATTTGTATCAAAGGCTAAGTACGAAGGAGGGTGAAAAAGACGTTTACAGAATAGCTAGGCTACGCGAGAGGAGGACAAGGGACTTCAATCAGGCTAAAAGGATGAGAATGATAGACTTTTGATGAAGGACGATGAGATAAAGAATTGGTGGAGAGAATACTTTGATAAGCTTTTCAACGAAGAAAGTGATAGCTCTTCGATCGAGTTGGAAGACTTAGCCGACAGCACCGATAGACATTTTGTGAGGAGATTTCAAGAAGCTGAGGTAAAGGGGGCGTTGAAACGTATGAAATCAGGCAAGTCGGTAGGACCTGATGACATTCCTATGGAGGTGTGGAGATGCTTTGGAGATGTAGGGATAAGATGGCTAACTAAGTTGTTCAATAATATTTTCAAATCAAACAAAATGCCACATGAGTGGAGGAGAAGCATTTTAGTTCCAATCTTCAAGAATAAAGGAGATATTCAAAGTTGCACAAACTATAGAGGAGTTAAGCTTATGAGTCATACAATGAAGCTTTGGAAGAGAGTTTGCGAGCAGCGTTTGAGGAGGTTGACAAGTGTCTCTAGGAATCAATTTGGTTTTATGTCTGGAAGGTCAACCACTGAGGCGATTTTCTTGGTTAGGAAACTTATGGAGAGATACAGGGAGCAGAAGAAAGATCTCCACATGGTTTTTATTGACCTGGAGAAAGCTTATGACAGAGTGCCGAGGAGGGTCATGTGGTGGGCGCTAGAAAGGAAGAGAGTGCCATCAAAATATATTACCCTTATTGAGGATATGTACGAGGGGGTTGTGACTAGTGTTAGGGCATGCGATGGTGAGACCAGAGACTTTCCAATTAACATAGGGTTACATTAAGGTTCAGCTTTGAGCCCCTATATTTTTGCATTAGTGATGGATGAAATCACAAAAGATATACAAAGGGAGATTCCCTGGTGTATGCTCTTTGCCGATGATGTTGTGCTGATTGATGAAAGTAGAATAGGGGTTAATCGACAACTGGAGTTGTGGAGGGAGACCTTGGAATCAAAGGGTTTCAGGCTTAGTAGAATTAAAACAGTATATGAAGTGTGAGTTTAGCAGTGTCAGGTCAGATGACGGAGATGTTACCCTGGCCGGTAGAGTAGTACCCAAGAAGGAATCGTTTCGATACTTAGGATCTATGTTGCAGTTTGATGGAGAGATTGATACGGATGTTAGTTTTAGAATTCAAGCAGGATGGGTGAAATGGCGACTAGGATCTGGCATTCTCTGTGATCGGAAGATTCCTCAGAAGCTTAATGGAAAGCTCTATAGGACAGCAATCAGGCCTGCAATGTTATATGGTGCAGAATGTTGGCCTACTAAGAGGCAACACATCTAGAAGATAAGCGTAGCAGAGATGCGGATGCTGCGTTGGAGCTGTGGGCATACCAGACGAGATCGGATTAGAAATGAGGATATTCGCGAAAAACTTGGAGTTGCGCCTATTGAAGAGAAGTTAGTCCAATACTGCTTGAGATGGTTTGGACATGTCCAACGTAGACCATACGATGCACCTGTACGCGTTGGAATTCTAGGCCTCGCCGAAGGCCCAAAGAAAGGTAGAGGTCGACCTAAAATGACATGGGAGGGGATAATAAAGAGTGATTTAAGTAACTGGAGTTTACGAAAGAGCTGGTAGTTGATAGGAGTGCATGGAAATTGGCAATCCATGTACCAGAACCTTAGGTTTTTTTTATAGACTTTATTTCACGTTTACTGAACCTTTTTACTTTTTATTACTATTTTAGATTTTATTTCACTTTTATTGAACCTTTTTACTTATTATTATTATTATTTAAAAAAAAAACCTTTATCGGACGACTTTTTATTTGTTTGGTTATTTTAAACCCTATATATATATATATATATATATATATATTATCACCATTATTAATTTTATTTTATTTTAATTTTGGGTTCCATATCTAGCCAACCCCAACTTATTTGGGATATATGGCTTTGTTGTTGTTGTTGTTGTTTGTAATTTATTAAATCTCTGATATTGTATTTCCAATATGTAATAATTATTCATGCTTTGGAATATTCTTGTACTCTGTAAATTGTTGTAATAACAATGAAATGTTCTATTGTTTGTGTTCTGATTTGTCGTGTTCTCAACTCAATCCGAGCTTTCTCGTAAGGGCGAGTTTGGGTCGTTTCACCTAGGGCTGTAATGGATACTTTCGGATGCGGATAGTGACATATCTGCATCCGAAATCATTTTCGGATATTGGATATCTGCATCTGCGGATACAGACGGATATGCACGGATATCGAATAATTATCTGCTCCGCTAATAATCGATAAATTAGTGAACATGAATGATTTTTTTTATTTAATAATACGTTTTTTTCAACCAAATTGATTACTAAAGGGCTAATTCTATTTATACACCAAAAATTGCTAAACATATACCAATATTTATAATAAACTACTATACATCATATATTACTTTACATACACCGTTTCTTTTACCAAATTATCTGTGTTCTCGTCTTCTTTTTCTTTCCTCTTTCAAACTTAAAACACATTTACCCAAAATTAAAATTTTTTGCATTAAATTGAGTAAATTTAACAAAATGAACTTTATTTCTTATACTAATATTGTAGCTTTTGTAAGCTTTTTGCGGAAAAAAATTCAATTTTAACAAAGTTACTCTAATTTTACAAAATAAATCAACACTTCTAAATTAGACCATTATTTATGGAAGTTTTCTTAACTAAAATTTTAGATTTCATAATTAAATTATTCATAACATCTTCATTAATATGTCTAGTTTGCATCAAGTTTTAATACTTTTGAGAATAATTTGACTATTTATATGCAAAAGTTTTAAAAAAGCAACTATGAGAAAAGGGTAATTTAGTAATAAAAATTTATAGAAAAATAATGTTGTATGTTAACTGATTGTAAAAGTTTTAAAAAAGCAACAATGAGAAAAGGGTACTTTAGTAATAGAATTTTTAAGAAAAATAATGGTGTATGTTAAATGATTTTCGGTGTATAAATAGATTTTGCCTTGCTAAAGTGCTAAAAATAAATTAAGTGTTGTGCTAAGAATACCCCAATGCGTTCTTTCTAATACCGCAATTAAAAAAATAAAACTCATTAAATTTTGCATGTTTCCTAATACCACAGTATCTCTCCATTCTAATATCTCACTCAATCAATATTTGCCGAACTAATCATTTACTAAGCTAATCCAAAAACACTAATCTCTCGTAATCAATGTCTTCTTCGCATATCTCGCAAGAAAATTCAAATTCGTACGGTATTCTTCCAATTGTTTGGTGATCTGAAAATCCTAATCTCTCATTTTCTCTTCTAGTCTTAGTTCAAACCTTATTCACAGCTTTTGTATATTCATCGCATTGCAGCGTCGAATTCGTTGATCTAGATGTAGGGTTTAACTCGTTGATCGATTTTAGAAATGAGGACGAACGAATATCGAACGAAGTAGAAATGAGATAAAACAGCGTAGAAGCCCCTAGTTTTTAAATGTGTGGTATTGAGAAGAATAATACTAATTCTTGTGGTATTTTTTAGTCGCAGTATTAGAAAGAACATATTAGAATACCATTAGCACCGCACTAAATAAAATATGATGGTAATTTATAACTTTGAACAATTAGCATGCATTTAGTAAACTTTCAACTTTACGACATAATAATTTAGTACATTTAATTATGTTAAAATACACATAACATAAGATATAATCATTAATAAAAAATAAAAAGTGAACGGATAATTTTCAAATGCGAATATTCGCATACCTTTTTCATATGCGGACGAATTTAAGCCTTTTCGGGTACCCATACCCACTATTCAAAAATAATTTTCAATCTAAAAATATCCGTTGGTACACCTAATTATACAACTCAAAAATATAATCCACATTCATGCAAGTTCGGTATAACCATCAAACCCAGCATGCACTACCATCTCTTCTTGAAACTACTTTTAAAAAAAATCCACATGGTTGGTCATACACGCACATCATTAAATATATTAAACACGCATTACAGACCATATAGGTGTTAACATATCAACAAACATACATGATTAGATATAACTCTATAGGGCATGGCAGCGTAATATCACACAATAACAGACCCCCGCCCAAACATAAAACAAGTGTTCAATAATCAAGTTATAATGTTAATTTATACAAATAAAACATAAACGAGACGCAACTGGCATAGGCAGAAGTCCATTTTTGAAGCTTTATAAAATCTTAGCTGATTCACTTAAGTTAGTGCGCACTGACAAGGAAAGGTTGCTGGCAGACACCGCATTCTATTGTTTCCGAACCTGAAGCTGGAACTTGTACCTTTGTACATTCACACCCAAAGTATTAATAAAATAAAATGCTGATTTGATCACAAATATTACATAACTTGATGGAAATACTTGAGTCTTTTACTAATATTGAATTATTTAGCATATGTCAGCTGTTTTCTAACCTGTAAATGAACTGTGCATGTAGGACATGCAACCTCCCTCATTTGCTTTCCTGAGCTAACAGATGACTTTGAACCTATACAATTATGCGAAAACTTGAGCCAAATTATAACACTAGACAGGAGTGGTACCTATTGCGGACTTGCCGACTTGAAAATTAAAACATATAAAGCTCCAAAAGTGGTACCTATTGTCGACTTGCGGTTTCTCTCCAGTTCCTCCTGTTAAGACAACCAAGACAGAATTATAACACAGTATTAAGCAAGTACCTATTGTCGACTGTAATATCAAAAGAACTGGGACTGTTGATGCCTTAACATAATACAAAAATTGTGAACAGTTTCTGTTATAGTTGGTATCATGTAAGTTTTATGGTGTATGCACGCCTTTAATTAAGGGGATTGTTAAAGGGGCTCCACATCTGGTTAGGGGAGTAACAATTTTAATTTATTGTATAATTATTATGAGAGGACAAAATAAATTTGTCTCCCCTTGAACATGTAAATTAAAATTTCGATATTAACCTCCATATAATCCTCATAGTATAAATAAAACCTAAATCTTAATTGATGCCATGGTTTGAAATTTCGGCCGGAACCCCGAGATTCCGACCAACTCGGTTCGGTTCCGGCCACCAGCGAGACGAGATTAGGTTAAAATCTCGTCTCGCTAGTTAGCAGTAGAAAAAAAAATGGGAGAAGAAGAATAAACAGCAAGGCAGGAGAAGAACAATCAACGAAAACGTAAAAGAAAGATTCAGCGAGGAAAAGGAAAGACGGTAAATTGTTAACCCAAATTTGAGATTCGAGATGTTGTCTTCGTCGATTTGAAGAAAGTGCTGATGTCTTCGATTTCAGGTGGTAACTGCGATTGGAGATCGATAGCAAATCCATTCGATTTCTTGTTATCGTTGATCTTGCCGTCTTTTTATGCCCTAATTTCCATTTGCCGTCTTCATACGTGCGTTTGTAGGAAGCGATTTCTGTAAACAAGGGCTTGGCTATGCTGGTCGATTAATTTAGACTTTGGGCCGGACTTTGAAATAACACAATTCACATTTATTTTTATTAAATTAAGACTAAACATGATGACATCAAGTGGGCTGGGCTCGTTTATTTTATTTAATGCGATACAGTTCTAAATCTAAATTAAACCTGCTCAATTTGGTTGGAAATTTATAGGACCAGACTATATTTTATATTTTAATTAGATGGATTAATGTTACATTTTCGTTAACAAAGCACTGAAAACTACAAACATGACCGAAACCGAAACGAAAAGCGAAACTACCGAAACTTCCGAAACCATCCGAAATTATGTTATTTTCAAATGAACGAAACCGAAACCGAAACCGAGTTTTCAAACCTTGATTGATGCTCACAATTTAATGTTGCACATAAAAATAAAAAACGGATATAGTTAATGTAATGAGGACACAAGAAAGTTTCGTGTGTGATCAAATGACATCGAATCAGGTAATTAGTAGTAATTTCATATTGAAATTGGTATGGTTTATTTAAAATATATGCATAAACGAAAATTTTGAAAGTAGTGTTTTTTTTTTTTAATACTGGAAACACGCGTCTGTTTCACTCCATTTGCGCTGAATTTAGAAATTTAATGCTGAATATAAGTGATGAACCAAGGGTAGATAGGTCTATTTTTCTTTTCTTTTTAAATAATCCAAACCCGTCTTAACAAAAAAAAATTAAGCTAAAGTCCCCTTAAATTATACCCACTTAATCGAATGTGGAGTCCCTTTAACAATCCCCTGGTCTGGCATACAACTTTACAAGTCACATAAGAATTCAAAGTACACAAAGAAAAATGAAAGGAATATCTGAAAAGTAGTATTGAAAACAACTAAATAGGTAATTCACCTGAAGTTTCCGAGCAAGATCCTCATGGCTGTGAACGGTGGTTGAGGTATTGGCACGCTCCTTTGCATTGGTCAATCTTTGGGAAACTTCTGCCTGAAGAATATAAGAGCATAAGCAGGCATCTGTGTTAGTTGATACGATGGAAATACATAATGAACATAATACATCCGGACACATAAAGCACAAGTGTCTATACCAAAGCACCAGTCGGTGGAGTAGTGGGGATGTGCTTTAATATGACTGTCAAATAACGTATTAACAAATTGATGTGATTGTTCAATGTTGAAAGTTTTACTTCTCTACATAAAAAATTTACCTACCAACATGTTGAGCATATACACGCACAAAGACAAACTTCCATCACAATTTATCAGACACTAGTCAAAGTTTTCAATGTAACTTACCCCATAAATATTTAGAAAATAGAATTATGCAAACAGATAACACTAAAAGCAATTAAAAGTATGCAATATAAGGTAACAGCTAAAAGCAATTAAAAGTATGCAATACACACTGACAAGGCAAAGGCAAAGGCAATGGTGAATACAACCCAAAAGAAGTATCCTTGTGCCATAAAAAAAAAAAAAAGTTTGGTAAAAGTTATCATAATGACTATCATGTGATCCGAAGGATTGAGTTATATAGCACTAAACCGTTGGCTGATAAAAATGGGTTCCTGAGTGTGTGCACCAAAGACGGTAGAAACGTTCAAAAGTAGAACTGTAGAAAACTAGAATGAAAAAATAAAATTAAAACCAAGGAATTTAACATAGAAATAGCAAATAAATGAGACATGAATTTATAGTGGTTCACAGCTGAATAGCCTGCGCCCAATTTCAGAATTATGTCTCCTTATTGTTTAGATTGATGATTATAGAAATCGGATCGGCATAAATCCGAAACGTACAATGGAGTTAGAGAATATAATTTGATGATTATGTCTCCTATTTTATTAGTTTATATACGCAGAGTAAGTCGGTCATATCACAATTATTATACTATGTATTAACAAGTAATAAAATAGGAGAATCAAGAGCTTTTATTGCAACTAAAACGAAAGCTCGACGATGTTTGCCTAATTACATTGATTGAAAAGAAATTGTAACTGAAATATAAATTAATGAAGCAAATGCTAAGTGAAATAGCGCCGTAAAAGCTCGATATTCCATGTTTTTAGTATTTTGATATCATCAACAGTCGTTACTCGTTAGCTTGAAAGTTTCATCTTCAAGCTTCCGTTTAAATTATGACGTACGATCATTCCTATACAATTATATTTGTAGTTTATATATGCAGAGTAAGTCGATCATATCACAATTATTATACTATCTATTAACAAGTCACAAAACAGGAGAATCAAGAGCTTTTATTGCACAACTAAAACGAAAGCTCAACGATATTTGCCTCATTACGTTGATTGAAAAGAAACTGCAAAATGAAATAATAACAAATGAAGCAAATGCTAAGTAAAATAGCGCCGTAAACGCTCGATATTCTATGTTTTTAAAAATTTGATATCATCAACGGTCGTTAGCTTGAAAGTTTTATCTTCAAGCTTCCGTTTAAATTATGACGAACAATCCTTTCTACATCGGACCCATGTGAGTGGGTTTAGGGAAGATTTGCTTTAGGACGAGATCGTCATTTTCAAAGGTCAAAGATCGAGCATTGCCGTTCTAGTATCGGATGATTCTTTGTCGGCGACCTGCCGCTCTCACGTTTTTCGCTTTTCATCAGCCATATCTAAAGACTCCAAAAGGTGGTACTGTTAGTTCTGGAATCGTAGCGTGTCACACTCCATGAGAAGGTACTTTCAGTTCAATTGAGAAGACACCATAGACAAGAGCGAATGAAGTATGGTCAGTCGCGGACTTACAGGTGATTCTCTAGGCCCACATCATTAAACGGAGTTCGTCAACTTACTTGCCTCTAGCTTATTCATAGTTGTCAAGACGAAAAAGCACCAAAAAAAGCTACAGGCCCTCGCCTAAGGGCTTTTTTGAGCGCCTTGAATGAGTTTTTTTTTTCAGTTTTCAACTAAAAAACTGCATTTAAAAAACACAATAAAACACAGTTTTTGTTTCAAAAAGGGCATATAAAAGCAATATTAAAACAAAACATTATACAATTAACATAAATTAAACTAAGAATGCACAATGTCATTCAAACTCAAGTCTACGAACACAATACTTAAAAAATAGAAATTACAAACAACATTATGTAAAATCTTAAATAGAGCTTTAACCTTCCATGAACTATGCTTTTTTGGATATTTCGATAAAAAAAATAGGTATTTTTTTGCCTTTCGATCGACAAAAGAAAAGCAGCATTTTTTACAAAATGCGCTCTAATTCAACAGGCACCGATCACGTTTTTCTAACGATGTTGGATTTCAGGCTCTTATTGGGTCAAATGCTAAAAAAAATATAATCAAATGTTACAAAAGGCGCGCTATTTCGGCGCTTCACAAAGCGAGCGCCTTTAGGGCTTTTTTGGCACCTTATGCATCATAGGCGCCTTGGAAGGTAAAAACCGCCAGGTTAGGGCCGAGGTTTTTTTTGGAGCCTATGCGCGCCTAGGCAAGGGCTTTGATAACATTGAGCTTATTCCAAACGCTTCTTTATGATAGTCCTAAATGATTTTATTTACAACTACAATTTGTCTATTGGTTTGAGAATGAGCGACTGCCGCAATATTAAAACAAAACATTATACAATTAACATAAATTAAACTAAGAATGCACAATGTCATTCAAACTCAAGTCTACGAACACAATACTTAAAAAATAGAAATTACAAACAACATTATGTAAAATCTTAAATAGAGCTTTAACCTTCCATGAACTATGCTTTTTTGGATATTTCGATAAAAAAATTAGGTATTTTTTTGCCTTTCGATCGACAAAAGAAAAGCAGCATTTTTTACAAAATGTGCTCTAATTCAACAGCCACCGATCACGTTTTTCTAACGATGTTGGATTTCAGGCTCTTATTGGGTCAAATGCTAAAAAAAAAAAATCAAATGTTACAAAAGGCGCGCTATTTCGGCGCTTCACAAGGCGAGCGCCTTTAGGGCTTTTTTGGCACCTTATGCATCATAGGCGCCTTGGAAGGTAAAAACCGCCAGGTTAGGGCCGAGGTTTTTTTTGGAGCCTATGCGCGCCTAGGCAAGGGCTTTGATAACATTGAGCTTATTCCAAACGCTTCTTTATGATAGTCCTAAATGATTTTATTTACAACTACAATTTGTCTATTGGTTTGAGAATGAGCGACTGCCGCAACTGTTTTTTCAATGCGATGATCGACGAAAGTCTTTGAATTCTAAACTGTGAAATTGAGCCCAATTGTCAGTGACAATGTCATGAGGAAGATCAAAACGACTGATGACATCCCCAACTACAAAATTGAGCACCTTATTGATTAAGATCGCGGTCATTGGTTCAGCTACAACCCACTTGATGAAGCAATCAACTACAACCATGATGTACATTGTGACGCCCTTAGAGATCGGTAGTTTGTCAATGATGTTCATGCCCCCAAACAGCAAATGACTACGGAGTGACCATTTGAGCAATCGTAGTTGGTGGGACTCTTCAAATCTTAGCAAATCGCTGGCACCTATCACAGCGTTGAGTGTGATCAGTTATATATGGACTAATAATGAGCCATGGACTAATAATGAGCCAGTAACCGTTGTATCGAAGTATTTTCTTAACCAAGATTTGCCTTCGGTGTGATCGTTGCATTCGTTTTCGTGTACTTTTCATAACATGTCTGGTGTCATTGTCGGTGACAAACCTAAGAAGTGGGGCATAAACCCCTCATGTATAATAATGTGTCTTCTTGAACGATATAGCGTGAATATTTCCAAAGGATGGATTGCTTCTCATTCCGTCTTCCAAGAAGGATTCTGTGTTGCAGATAATTCTTGATTAGAGTCATTCACAACTCCTTCGCCTCCATCATTAGTATCCAATCAACTTCCATCTGATCGATACTCGAAGTGTCGGGTACCTCAACTAGGACCAAACCCCATGACTTATGTATCCCTGAAACTATCATTCTATGACTCGGTTTTCTCATTCTGCTCTCGAAGAATATGTGTGATGGTATAATACTCAAGTCTGCGAGTAACTAATGAACTCGGTCGAGATAAGGGACAAGTCGCGCCCTTTTGGTTTGAAACTCTCTTCTGACTTTGTATGCTACAAGCTAAAAACCACACAATATATGAATGAAATTCTTCACTTCCATCTCTTTGGCAAGTTTAAGCCCGGCAATCAAGGTTTATACTCGACTTCGTTATTAATGGCATGAAAGTGGAGTTTTAAAGCATAATAGATTGATTGTGCCTTAGGAGTCACTAACATGACTCTCACGCCGAATCATTGACCATCGTGTGCTCCATCCGTATATATCTTCCAATGAATGGATGGTTGTTCGCTGCTTTCCGGAGAGTTATCTTGTGCAGTGATTTAGCGATGAATTCTTAGTGCTTGCCCATGGATTGTTCTTCGTGAGAACGATATCGAATTAGGTCAGTCTGATGTTCCATTTCAACAACCTTTCAAACTTGTCATACATGTCATAGCAATTGGTCGGTGTAAACATAGATGACAATAGGCTGACAATGGATGCTTTTGGAAGCGGATAGTGTCATGTCCGCATCCACGTCCAAGATCATTTTCAAATATCGGAAATCTGCATCCGCGAATACGACGAACATCTGATAATTATCTTATCCCCAAACGATATATGTGTGTGTGTGTGAGGAGCATTCAAGAGCACCCCTTTAGCCCCCCTGATTTCCACAACACACTCCCGTTTCTCTCTCCTCCCACTAACTCTCTCCCCCCATTAACTTATTTAACTAAAAATGTTTGGCCCTAATTCGAGTGCAAAAGGGATGCTATATAACGCCCACTATATATATATATATATATATATATATATATATATATATATATAGAGAGAGAGAGAGAGAGAGAGAGAGGGAGAGGAGGATTCCGCTACACATCTTATATTGCACGTGAACTCTCCCCCTTGATCTCCACCAACCATTTCCCCACTCATTCTCTCTCTTCCCACTAAGAAATAATATTGAAATGAGAAGAGAGAGAATGAGTGGGGAAATGGGTGGTGGAGATCAAGGGGGAGAGTTCACGTGCAATATAAGAGGTGTAGCGGAACCCTCCTCATATATATATATATATATATATATATATATATATATATATAGGAACATAGATAGAACATTTTAGTTCAGCATAAAGATTTTTGAACCCAATTAATTATTGAAGTGCTAAAAAATAAACAAATATAATAATAATAAATAGTTTTAAACAATTAATGTGTTAACTGTGTAATATAGACTATCAAGTTTCAACTTAGTATAACAATAAACTATTATATTCTATTATGCAGAAATACACAAACTAAAAAAAGGAACGAATAATTTTCGAATGCAGATGCGTTTATATTAGCATCCGCCTTTTCAGAATATCGGATGTTCTACTTTCTAAACGCGGATGCAAACGCATTTCAAAATTTTCGAGTATTAATTGACAGCCTTAGATGGGATGAGAATTAAAGCAAGGGCAGAACTTTCCATCGGAGATTAACAGATAGCATGTTAATTTCTCCATCTTTGAATACTTTCTCTCAGCGCATGTCAACCTTTTGCTGATGTGACATACAAGCCTCTAAATCTAATTTTCCTCACGCATGAACATGTGCACAGCTGATGGCATGTTACGAAACAACTAGATAACCAAACTGATCTTTACGATCCATGGGTTTTGGTAGGATCGAAGGTCCCTCCAAGTGATTCAACAAGTTTTGGAACGCAGCAACATTTACATCCAAACTTTGTACATCTTTGATCTTCATCAAAACCTAGGCATGTTAAACGGACTGTACCGGATATATGGGTGTTCATGTCTTGTCCAATAAAACTTCTGAACGTACACGGACCGAACGAAGAATGGTCTCGAACATCGTTTGTACAAGCCGGATAACAAACGGACAATGTTCGAACAATAGAAAAACATCAAACATTTCCATACATTTCTCTTATCCTAATTCGTGTCTTAAATGAGAATCATACGACATGAACCAAAAATCTCATAAGCTCAGATGGAGTCGTATAACGGACTACCATGTCCAATTAGTGCTCCAATCGAAACCTCGACATTTCGAATAGCAGTAATTTTCTTGGAGTTGGCTTCAAAATTCCATGAGAATTGACAATAAAAGCAAAAAAAAAAATCCTCATGCAACGTCAAAATAGCATTTTAAGGGATTAAATTTCACTCCCTACTTGTGAAGAATACTGAACATCTCTGCCAAGTCATCGACTTGGTCCTTCAACCATGACTTCACAAGCATAACATTCACGTATACCTCAGTACATCTCTAAATCTAGTCTTTGAATTTCTGATCGACCAGTCGATGACATGTGACTCCAGCATTCTTCAATCCAAGGGGTATAACGATGTAGCTGTATAGGCCTAGGTCAATAATAAAACTGGTATGTTCCTGCTTTAGAACGTGTATGAGATTTGATTGTAGCAAGAGTATGCATCTATGAAGGATAGGAATTCACGTCCAACTGTCGAATCTACAAGCCGATCTATCCTTAAGAGCGAAAAACTCTTTTGGGCATGCATCATGCATGTTCCCCATATTCCGTTAGGCTTTTTCACAGAGATTGGATTGCAGACCCACTTCGGGTAGAAGATGAAGTGGATGAAGTCATTGCCGAGTAACTTAACCACCTTAGCTTATCCACCATTGACCGATCTCTGGTCCCAAGATACGACCCTTTTGCTTGACCGAAGTGGACGTCGGGTCAAATACTCTAAGAGTGGCAGTGGCTCACCATACATCTCTTTATGAGTCCAAGCGAACACGTACAGGGTCGCCCAAAAGAAATTTTGAAAGATCTTTCAATGGATTGGAATTGAAATGAGAATTGTTTTTAAAAACCAATAACGAGTCACCGTGATCGACCAAAATCTCGATTGTTGTTTCAGTAAAAGTAGCATCTAATATCTTGAGTCTTCATTTTTTTATAATCAATGTTTTTGAAAAAGCGACGTTATTACCCAATAGGATTCGATCTTTGGATGCATTGTATCGGTGCTCTTAACGCAAATGTAGTTCCCAAGTTTTTACCTTTCGCTAACCAGTGGACGCCTTTCCACTCGACCATGTAGCGAGCTCCTCCGCTGACTAAATCGCCTTTGATGACAAACTCCATTCCTGGTTGAAATCTTCACAAGCAAACACCATAAGGCAAGATACGCCCGAAATTCAAAGAGATGGTCCGCCCAAAAAAGCGTTGTAAGGAGAAATAATGTCAAGTACCATGAACAGGAGGATCCGCACTCTCCGATGTTCTCCCTCCCCAAGCTCAACCGGTAATTTAACCATGCCTACCGATTTGTTTATTGTTCAACTAAAGCAGTGGATCTGATATATGCACGGCTTTAAATCTTTGGCCTCCAACATCATTTCGTCATAGTCCTTTTCGAAAAGAATGTTTATGACATTCTCGTAGCCAATGACCTTTCATGTTAAAGCAGGGCTAATCACGACCGAAATAACAAGTGGATCTATGGTTGGGGCTTCCACCCCAACAGCATCTGTGTCACAAAAAGCGACGTTATCAGTCATTGTGCTTTTCGGCTTAGCCAGTACTACTTCCTCTGCGACGTAACATTCTTCGTATTGAACATGTTTAACGACATTTACCGTTTCATTTCTCTCCAGCTCTTCCCGGCTGGATGTGGTCCTCCAACAATGATATTAATGACAATTCCCCTCTATTGATTCTTGGTGGTAGCCCTAGGCGCTACCTGGCCCAGTTAAGGTCCGAACTCTTCCGCTCCCTATCTTGTAGGGTCTTTGCATACTACTGCAATCTTCTTTCCCTGATTAATTTCTCAATGGCATCTCCTAAAAGACATCATTCGTTCTACATCTCATGGAATATACATTACTTGCCATATTACTTTTCCTTCTCCATCGACTCTTTAAAGTTGGGTTTTCGATATTGCATGTTTCAACATAAATACTCCCAAGGAATCGCAAAAAACGGAGTGTAGCTATTGAACGAAGGTATCGCCGATCACTTTCTCCAAAGCCTCCTTTGATTGCAGTCGTCGTTGTCGTCTTTCTGTTGATTGTTTCGTTTGTTATGATTCTGAACATTCACTTCAACTTTTCCTGACCCCATCCAGATTGTCTCACAACGTTGCTCTAGACACCTTCATTGTTATGTCTTGCAACATCCTCAATGTTCGTATCACCGCAGTTCTTATGAACTGGACAGCCTTGTTGTAGAACAGGTTTAGTTTAGATTGAGACTTTCCCGCTAACCAATCTTCAAAGTTTGTCTGGGATAAACACCCCTAGTAAATGTCATAAAAATGACCTCATCATTGGGGTTGTTGATCTCGATGCAGCAATATTAAAACATTAAAAGAAATTTAAGAGACTCCCCCGAAGCATGGTGCAAGTTAGACTAGGACATAACATGTTTAGGACAAGTCGCATGAATGCAGAATTGATTAAGAAAACTATTTCCTAGTTCGTCAAATGAAGAATTTGATTGCGGTGGTAATTCAATAACCATATCGTAGCGCCACCCTCTACAAAATTGAAAATTATTCGCTAAATTGGTTTGATGGCTTGAGCTGAGCTTACATACCATTGATACCTCATAAGATGCCGCGTAGGGTCGATCTGTTGAATATTCATGGTCATACTGCATTCAGTATGTTGTTAGTGAATAAGAAGAGACTTTTTTCAACTTCGCAATCCTTGTTCGTAGAACGTTTACTATCATTCATAAATAAAACTCTGCAGTCCTTGTCCACCACAATTTTTTTTTTTTGAAATAGCATCTAATTGGGTCGTATTCTATAACCTAATATGCAAATTCAAATAACCAATACTCTCGTTCTCACATCTTCATAAGTAAAACCATAACCCTCGTTCAAAGAAAAAGACTTAGCGCTGATTCGATCACCTCCCCTCAACAAAACCAGATTTTGTTTAATTTTGCTATCAAACTACTCCATCGGGTACTTTACCAATTCAATGTCAAATTTTAAGCTGCATTTTTCTTTTCCATTTTTGTCTAGATTTGTTATTATGTAGAATTTCAGGTTGAAGGTAGGGGTGTCAATCGGACGGACCAGACCAAACAGAGGGGTGTTTGTGTCCTGTCATGTAAGACTTTCGGACGTGCACGAACCGGACGAGGAGTTGGCTCGAACGTTGTTCGTACGAACCGGATAATAGACATACAAAGTTCGAACTATAGAAAAACTCGAACATTTTCGAACAGACATTTTCGTACATTTCTTCTTATCCTAAACGAGAATCGTACGGACACAGACCGGACACCTTACCGTTTCGGATCGAGTCTTACAACGGACTGTCATGTCATATTAACACCCCTAGTGAAAGAATTGATTTTAATGATGGACTGCTATTTGCATCTAGAAAAGAAGTTAAAGGTTCATTTCTTCGATGATAATCTAAGTCAGTAGCCAGTGACGAAATCAGCCATTTATAATAGATGAATTCCTCCCTTCTAGAAGCGAGCTTCGTCGTCGCTACCCTATGGACCTGGTAAGAGCTATTTCTTTGGTAATTTTTTGATTTAAGGATTGTAAATGTTGTGTTTGGCACAGGTCCCTGTTAAGTTTGGAAATTAGGCTCAGGTCCGGTCTTAAACTTATTGTAAATTAGGTCCATATTTTTCGAAATTCATTGAAAAATATAAAAAAATTACGTAAATTCATATTTAAATTAAACATGTAATCGTCATAAATTTCAGGTCAAAAAACCGTATCAAAGACAACAAAAAACAATGAAACTGCAGTAATTTGCGTCAAATCATGCATATATTTGAAATTCTTGCATTCATTTGTGCAACTATTTCAGTGTTGCACCTGTGTTAGTTTTTTTGCATACACGCATGCAAGCAATACATAATTCTTGCATACAAGCATGCAATAATTCGTAGACATGCAAATCAGTTCATAATTATTTGCATACGTGTATGCAATAAAACAGAATAGTTATATATATATATATATATATAGGATTTTCTTTAAAAGATAACAGTTCCTGAACTTCAAAAAAAAAAACAAGTAAGTCATGTAATTAAAACAACAAATCTATTAGAGAAAACAATAAGACATACTTTCTAAGGATTGGATTACAGTGAAAACAACAAGATGGAGAAGGTGAAGATTAGATTTAAGGCATCTGCTCTATTTCTTCCCCTTCCACGTGGTTGTCCATTAGAACTACACTTGAATAATTCGAAATGTTTGTTACGTCAACTTATCTAGGCCAGTAAATCGTATTAAATTGATTTTCCATTTAAGCATTCCTGATCTGATTTCTTACAATAAGCATATAAGATGTATAGTAAGAAGGAGATTTTTCTGACGAATGTACCCTGGAAATGTCATGATATATTCAATCTGACACTGATCCATTATAATTAAAACTTAAGTTGCTTACAACGGTGGCAATGCTTGTAGCAACAGCAATAACTAAGAACTCAACTTGGTACAACAAAAATTATAATTAACTTGTGTTCAAGCAAACGTTAACAATCGGGTAAAAACCATACTTCCTATTAAGCAAGTTTTTTCCAGATTTTCTAGCCATATATTTGACCTGCAAAAATAATTGGTTTAATAGAGCTTCAAAATAGCATACTGTTAGAAAACTTGTTCATATGAAATATTAAATTTATTTCATTCTTCAACAACTACAATACATTTGCGTTGTTTAAAATGTAATATTTTTCAATTTTTATTTTATTAGCAAGAAAGACAACTATGAAGAAGAGAATTACCAAACATGAAGAAGAGATCCCCTGTATTTATTATTATTTTTGGTCCAAAATTTGAAGAGTCGGACTCATATAAGCTATTGAATATATTGGAAGATTTCTGCAGTAGTCTTGCCATTTCGGTATGTGCTTAGCACACGGATACATTGTAATTCGTACCTTCTTTGTAATAGTAAAATGATTGCACAATGTGGTATATGGCTATTGAACCATTGTTATAATGTCCAGTTTATGAGTCCTGATATAACATTATTCAAAGTTGTATCTAGCAAAAACAATAACAGTAGACTGTTTTCAGTCTAATCTCTGGATATTTCCAATTCGATTCTATTTGAATTACAATGCATTGTGTTATTTGCTTATATTAATTGAAGACTTTCGGGTTTTAATGCACTGCATTGGCTAACCATGAATAGTAATCATCTCAATCGATGTAATCTATTTTGCTATCGTGTTAGACTATGTCTTTGTTCATGTTTAGTTTTTACTTTAATGCAGATATCTTTCATGGAGTCTAGCGAATCAAAGTGCAACTGCAGCAAACGAAGTAGGCCAAACAGGATTTGATATGCAAAGGCCAAGTGAAATGCATATAATATATTATTATTATTTTAATTTTGTCCTGCTTATTATGTGATGTCTTATTCATGAACATGCTTAGACTGGAAAAGAAGTAAAATAAAATCCCAGACTTGTCTGTTGGAATGTATACAGTTTGGTTGCTAAATATTTTGCTTTTGTTTGCATCAAAAATTCAAAATCATGATCATTCCATTGAAATTCAGCTCGTCAATCTATTTTGTATCATACTCTTCTAATTTTATCTACGGGAAAAAGAAAATTTTCCTTGTTCCGTTTCATGATTTCCAATTTTCGTTGTATTCAACTCGTGGGATTCAAAAGTTGATGGAATGGAACATGAAACAAATATTATGTTTCAATCAACGATCGGATGAAACGGATAAAGCTCCAGCCGGTACGGAAATCTTCCATACCCACCCCTACTTGTTGATGTGGGAGGGCCGTCCAAGCGGTATTCTCGATAGCATTTCTGGATTGCAAACCGTTAGAAAATCTCTGGCTCCTAGCATCCCGATCAGTCAAGGACGAATTGGAAGCGAGGCGTCAACGCAAGAAGATCCAGCTCCTTGGTTTTAATCAATTACTCCCCTTCGGCTCGAGTCGGTGTCAACCCCAGTACTGGGACCGGTGTCGATCTAAAGTATTGGCTGGTGTTTCCATTACATTTTTCTTCAATCCTCAAATGCTAGCTTTTGTAGCTATGTTCAGATGATGAAGAGTATTCAGATTCATAACATAGTGGAGTCGAATGTCTCCTATCTTTGTCAAGCTATTGGGCAGTCTATTGGTTGATATGATTCCTCAAGTCAATATTTTCCTTGATATGTTGGTCAAGTTGTCATTAAGTATTCTCCAAAGTCCAGACACCTCATCAACTCCATCAAATTAGCCATAGTGACTGGATCTGATGCGTTGGCGGCAGCAACAATGGTTGTTGCAGTAACGTCCTGATTCTCCTATTGAACGCCAGTGTCACCTTGAGAATTAACAAGCGAAGAAGAGGGGAATTTCTTTGGAGTCGTGGCAGACGTAAGCTTTCCTTGTAGAGTCTTTGGCAAATCTGAGTAGAAGATAGGAACTGATAGTAAAAAGTCGGATCTGATTTCGTGGATGCAAGGATTCAACGGTAGACGATGACATATGTAAGCAACTGAGAATTCACTGCCAATGAAAGCACCAAAATGTTTGCACCAAATCACACAAACACCCAGAATATGATTGTACAGAACTAAAATGTAAAACTAAAGTTAAAACTCAAATAAATGGAACAAATTTATTGTGGTTCGACGTTGATGAAGGATGAATGAATTAATTAAATCAATTTAAAACAAACCCGTAGCGACTAGAGGCAGTTCGTAATTTTCTGAATTGAAGTTCAAATGAATGTATAGAACCCAAAATAAGTCGGAATTCTTTGAAACAAGAATCTTTTGGATCCATTGGAATATAATTTTCTATTAAAAGCAAAAAAAAAAAAAAAAAAAAAAAGATTTCCACTTGTAAATTTTAAGATGTGTACCTCAAATTTTCAGAAAAAAATGCGGCTTGGCAGTTTGCAATTCAGAACTAAAATATTAATGAAATGAATGTTTAGAATATAGAGTTCAAGAAATAATGAGTTAAAACCAGTTTGAAATTATTAAACCAGTTGAGTTGAGTAAAACTGAGCATGTTAGTGTTTATACACTTAGCTAATACTATAGTATGTATAAATATGGAATAACTATTGAACGAATTATGAAAGTATAAGAAATAGACTATGCTTATAATAAGAATCCAAAATGACGTAGGCTGGTTTGGCAAACGTTACTGGAATGAAGTAAAAGAACGATGATGCTACTGGAATGAAGTAAAAGAACGATGATGAATACCCTTGATCTTCGGGTCATAATTGTAATGACTAAAACAAGAGACATGGTCGGGCCAATGGGTGGTCGCTACTTCGATCGGACATACTTCTTCGATACCATATCTATTACTTTATAGTTTGATTGGTGGCCACCCACGATTTTCGGATTGTTGTTCGAGGTAGACGGTAATAGTTGCTATGCGTTACCACCAGCCTGATCCCGCAATCCGGTAGAATCCTACTGTTGGGTATTCCGCGATGTTTTCTCATATTATCATGATCGCACCCACAAAAACTTTGTTTTGCGTTGTACATATGGAGTGCTCCCAGATAGCCCACCGGTTTGGTGGAGTTTACACTACTGTATAGACTACAATGTTTATAAACGGTGTACGGGTAAAGAATATAGTTCCGCTTACACTATTTTGATAATTTACTTTACTGAACAAACCCTATTATAATAGCGAAATTATATTATATAGTAGTTACTTTGACAGATCCTTAGGAGATGGAAATTCGGAGATGGAAATTCTTGTAACATCTCTTAAGTTACTGCACTCACGAACACATTAGATAGGAGAATTACCGTAAGCATCACAGACGCCGTGACTCATATTATTACATGGTTTTGATTTAACTGATATGTGAATATTTCAGTTCTGTTCCGAGTTTTTTTTTTTTTTCATTGGTGCTCAAGTCAGTATGAGTTTTTCAATTGGCGAAGATAAAGATGAAGCTTGACAAACGTAATTACTAATGTTATTCTGCTGCATATATTGGTATGTTTTATGATAATTAACTCTGATGTTTTGTTGTAATGTATAATCAAATGTATAATTTAACGGCTTCATGAACTGTTATTTGATTATTATATTTTGTCCTTCCGCTGTGAGATTTTGTGATTGTTTTTCTTTTTTCTTCTTTTTCTTATATTAATCTCAATAACTATCTGTATTTTAGTTTTGTTTAAGTCGACATATGAGGAATATTGCTGATTCGAACGGTCAAAAATGCAGGTTGTTACACCCACTTTGAGAACTATATCTCTTTATTGTTTAGATTTGATGATTACATATTTCGGGTCTTTATGAATCAGCGTACAATGGAGTTAGTGAATATAAGAAACCAAAAAGATCTAATTTCTCCAAAGCGATTGGCATTTATAGGCAGATAAGACCTTGGGTCACATACAAATTTTGCTGAAAGAATCTCAAACCGAGGCCGAACAGGTTATACAAGTTTAGAGGTTCAGCTCAACAATAATTTAGGTTGGTACCGACCCCAATGTGTGGGCCGATACCAACCCAGTTGGCTTTGGAGATGGGTCCCACGATCTAAGTGGTAGACCCTCCTACATGCTAGAGTTGTTTTAAAATCGATCTGCGGAATTGATTTGGTGCGTTGAAGATATCGAGTGATCTTGACCGAACATGAAACAGGCTTGGTTGAACCTCCAGATCGGCTCCGATCCGGAGCTATGTGATGATGTCGATCCAACTTTTCGAATGCTCCGGGAAGCTATCCCACTTAGTTCACGTGACTGTTGCCTCATTGTCTTGTCTATACTTGATATCCGGACTTCGGGCCATCACTTTGAGTTGTTTGCCTTGCTGATCTTCAAGTCGTGCTCGTCTGGCCAGATGGAAATATCCAGGCCAAAAGGACGGGTAATAGTGAGACACTATACTAATGCTGTTACAAACCACCTATATACCCATATCAATACTAAATATATTTCAGAGGTGAATGCTTTGCTGTAGCCATTATAAAAATTGTAAGACACAAAAGAAGATGACAAAATTTGCTTCAACGTAATTGGTGCGATGTAATTACAACAGCAAGACATACCAAGCATCTGTCACAGACGCGAACTGGCTGAGCCTGGTCATCCGCAGTAAGTGCAATTCTACCCTGGGTACACTTGTCACAGAAGATATCACCACAATTTCTGCAATGATGCTGAGATAATAACCCGATATTGTCAGTCAGTCAACATTATAAAAAATACAGACAAAAATATTTAAACCCAATGATCATCACCTTACGGTTAAATGCACTAAAATCTGCTGCACAAGAAGCACACTTGACGACCGCTTCGTCTGGAACCTGAATGCAAATAATGATATATGAGCAATCGGAAACAACACTATACAATACCAAAAAGTAGCAAATAAGATAACCGTAACCCTTGAAGCAGAGATGGCAAAAGTGAAGACACACTATCTTTATGCAAAGCATATATTATTTATCTGCCCAAACTCAAATAATGCAAGCTAATGCAACGCATGAACTAACAATAACAGTAGAAATTTAGCAGCTGGAACGAGAACTGATCATCAACAGTGGACAATTATAAAATGACGGAAATATTACAACTAGTATATATAAGCTTAAGTTATGTATTGTTTCACAAGTGGAGAATTATAAAACATGCCTACTGAGAGAATTTTGCACAAGTGGCAGGGAATATGAAACAACTTACCCAGTGATCCTTCTCCTCATTACCAGGTTTTATTAAGTTCATCCAGTCGGTCAAACCTTTCTTCTTCTCCGTTGTTTGTTCAGGCAGCTTACTCGTATCTGCAGCTCCGCTACGAGCAAGGCTATCTTTTCCACCCATTTCCTTCAGCTACAGGCAGAAAAATCACCATAAATACTAGCATGCAATCAATCTGTATGGAAGCATGGCTAAAATACATGTATATGTGCAATATCAGAGAACAAGGAACAACAATTGTGTAATAATTGAAGAGACCGACTATTAATGAGCTTAGTGAATCCCAACAGAGGATGCCATATCAGCACTGCAGATACATTATTATCAGCATGCTCAAATCTAGAGTTGTTACGGTAACGAAAATCGTTACCGTATCGATACTATATATAAGTCAAAAATGGCTACCAATTATTTACTGTTACCATAGGCACATGATCTTAGGTATAATGATATTGATAAATCACTGATCAATAATGGTAAATCTAGCTACACGACAAGATAATAAATTTTTTATTGAAGTGAAAATGATAATGATTAAAAAAGGGTACATTTTTTTGTTGATGAATAAGTCCACTATTTCTTCTCTTTTTTTTTGGGAGGGGGGGGGGGTTTAAAATTTTGATTCGTTACAAATTACTTACAACAAACTCCGCCTGTGTAGTTTTCTATGCAGCCTGTCCCAAGCCAGGGTAAAGGAGGAGGGTTGTGATACGCTTAGCGAGCCAAAGTAAAAACTTAGCCACTCTTATGGATATGGAACCTTATGATATATCGTTGGGGCGTAACCCTCTTAGCGACGCGCTATATCGAGGCTCGGATATGGTGTTAAATATGAAAGGGCTGGGCCGCCATTCTCTTAGTGGCGCACTACACCGACGCCCCGGTGTAATGATAAGTGAGCAAGGGTCCTCGCATTTTTCTCGGCGGATGCGAGGAGCAAGGAAGCTAATAGTAGGGTTCGGTTGGGTAGTTGGAATGTAGGGTCCTTAACAGGAAAATTAAGAGAGATAGTGGATACTATGATTAGGAGACGGGTTAACATATTATGCGTTCAAGAGACTAAATGAGTGGATCAGAAGGCGAAGGAGGTGGAGAACACTGGCTTCAAATTGTGGTACACGGGAGAAGTACGTAACAAAAACGGGGTAGACATATTGATTGACAAGAACCTTCAGAACAATGTAGTTGACGTCAGAAGACGAGGGGATAGGATCATCCTAGTTAAGCTAGTAGTTGGCGAGGCAGTTTTGAATGTCATTAGCGCATATGCCCCACAGGTAGGTCTAAGCGAAGAAGCCAAAAGGAAGTTCTGGGAAGACTTGGATGTCATGGTTAGGAATGTGCATAGTAGCGAGAAACTTTTTATAGGAGGAGACTTCAATGGCCATGTTGGCTCATCTAGCGGGGGTTTTGAGCGAGTGCATGGTGGTTTTGGATTTGGCAGTAGGAACCAAGAGGGTGAAGATATTTTGAATTTCGCTCTCTTTTGATCTCATGATTGCTAATACCTTCTTTAGAAAGAGGCAATCACATCTGAACACCTTCAGTAGTGGCCAACAGGCTAGCCAGATTGACTTTGTCCTAACTAGAAGAGATAGTAAACGAAATTGTGTTGATTGCAAGGTCATACCTGGAGAATGTGTCGTCTCACAACACCAGCTGTTGGTATGCGTGTTTCGTCTTCTGGTGGTGAAGGATAAGAGAGCGAAGATTAGCAGAACGAAATGGTGGAAACTCAAAGGAGATGCTTCACGGGTGTTCAAAGATAGAGTGATGGGAGGAGGAGCTTGGAATGTGGAAGGAGAAGCAAATGTCATGTGGAATGCGATGGCAACTTGCATTCGGAGAGTCGCCACTGAGGTATTTAGGATAACAAGAGGAAGCAAGCGGGAACATAAGGATTCGTGGTGGTGGAATGACGAGGTGCAAAAGGCTATCAAAGAGAAGAAGGAATGCTACAAATGCATGTACCGTCGTAGAAGCGAAGAGAACATGCACAGGTACAAAGTGGCAAAGAAGACTGCAAAGAGAGCAGTGAGTGAAGCAAGGGGACGAGCGTACGAAGATTTGTATCAAAGGCTAAGTACAAAGGAGGGCGAAAAAGACGTTTACAGAATAGCTAGGCTACGCGAGAGGAGGACAAGGGACTTCAATCAGGTTAAATGCATTAAGGATGAGAATGATAGACTTTTGGTGAAGGAAGATGAGATAAAGAATAGGTGGAGAGAATACTTTGATAAGCTTTTCAACGAAGAAAGTGATAACTCTTCGATCGAGTTGGAAGACTTTGCTGATAGAACCAATAGACATTTTGTGCGGAGATTTCAAGAAGCTGAGGTAAAGGGGGCGTTGAAACGTATGAAATCAGGCAAGTCGGTAGGGCCTGATGATATTCCTATTGAGGTGTGGAGATGCTTTGGAGATGCAGGGATTAAATGGCTAACTAAGTTGTTCAACAATATTTTCAAATCAAACAAAATGCCACATGAGTGGAGGAGAAGCATTTTAGTTCCAATCTTCAAGAATAAAGGAGATATTCAAAGTTGCACAAACTATAGAGGAGTTAAGCTTATGAGTCATACAATGAAGCTTTGAGAGAGAGTTTACAAGCAGCGTTTGAGGAGGTTGACAAGTGTCTCTAGGAATCAATTTGGTTTTATGCCGGGAAGGTCAACCACTGAGGCGGTTTTCTTGGTTACGCAACTTATGGAGAGATACAGGAAGCAAAAGAAAGATCTCCACATGGTTTTTATTGACCTGGAGAAAGCTTATGACAGAGTACCGAGGAGGGTTATGTGGTGGGCGCTAGAAAGGAAGAGAGTGCCATCAAATTATATTACCCTTATTAAGGATATGTACGAGGGGGTTGTGACTAGTGTTAGGGCATGCGATGGTGAGACCAGAGACTTTCCAATTAACATAGGGTTACATCAAGGTTCGGCTTTGAGCTCCTATATTTTTGCATTAGTGATGGATGAAATCACAAAAGATATACAAAGGGAAATTCCCTGGTGTATGCTCTTTGTCGATGATGTTGTGCTGATTGATGAAAGTAGAATAGAGGTTAATCAACAACTGGAGTTGTGGAGGGAGACCTTGGAATCAAAGGGTTTCAGGCTTAGCAGAACTAAAACAGAGTATATGAAGTGTGAGTTTAGCAGTGTCAGGTCAGATAACGGAGATGTTACCATGGCCGGTAGAGTAGTACCCAAGAAGGAATCGTTTCGATGCTTAGGATCTATGTTACAGTTTGATGGAGAGATTGATAAGGATGTTAGTTTTAAAATTCAAGCAGGATGGGTGAAATGGCGACTAGCATCTGGCATTCTCTGTGATCGGAAGATTCCTCAGAAGCTTAAAGGAAAGTTCTATAGGACAGCAATCAGACCTACAATGTTATATGGTGCAGAATGTTGGCCTACTAAGAGGCAACACGCCCAGAAGATAAGTATAACAGAAATGCGAATGCTGCGTTGGAGCTGTGGGCATACCGGACGAGACTGGATTAGAAATGAGGATATTCGGGAAAAACTTGGAGTTGCACCTATTGAAGAGAAGTTAGTCCAATACCGCTTGAGATGGTTTGGACATATCCAACGTACACCATACGATGCACCTGTACGCGCTGGAATTCTAGGTCGCGCCGAAGGCCCAAAGAAAGGTAGAGGTCGACCTAAAATAACATGGAAGGAGATAATAAAGAGAGATTTAAGTAACTGGAGTTTATCGGAAGAGCTGGTAGTTGATAGGAGTGCATGGAAATTGGCAATCCATGTACCAGAACCATAGTTTTTTTAAGACTTTATTTCACGTTTACTGAACCTTTTTATTTTTTATTTACTATTTTAGATTTTATTTCACTTTTATTGAACATTTTTACTTATTATTATTATTATTAAAAAAAACCTTTATCGGACGACTTTTTATTTGATTGGTTATTTTAAACCCTTATATATATATATATTATCATCAGTATTTATTTTATTTTATTTTAATTTTGGGTTCCATATCTAGCCAACCCCAACTTGTTTGGAATATATGGCTTTGTTGTTGTTGTTGTACAAATTACTTACAACAATGTGAAAAGGTAACTTTGTTAATATCAAACTTTGAACTCAGAAAAACTATAATCGAAACATCAACAGAAATTAAATTACAAACAACTTCTAAAAATATAATATACATATACATATATATATATACACACGCATATATATATATATATATCAAAGTTTTAAAACGCGAAAAGCGTACATGAGGCATTTTCAGGTCTACGAGGTAAGGCGTAAGCTTCGAAACGTTGAGACGTAAGCATTTCGGGTAAAAATAAAATGCAAAACAAATAAAGAAATTCTGACACTTTAAATTAACCAATGCAAAAAATGAAAAACAAATAATTTAAGATCCGACTTTTACCAAGTATATATTTTTATTATATATTAAAAATAAATAATCGAAAGTCATATGATTCAAATTTTGATTTCTTAAAACTATTTGAAGATTACATCAAACTCCAGTTTTGATACGTTCTATCAATTCAGATCAATTTGCAAAATTTATTTCGAGATTTAACAAAGTTTATGGAAAAACAATCTTTAAATAACAATGAGAAAATTCATTACATTGTTCATGATCATTATTTCATAAACAATCTCACTTGATTATGTCGATATTGAAATTGAAAAGTAAAAAAATGCTAAATTTATTTTCTTAAATTGTCTTTTTTTTATTTCCATTAAATAATTAAAGTTTAATGACATTTTTCTGTTTCAATATCTGCAACTAAAGATTAAATGGTTTTTAAGTCATATGTCTCAACTGTTTAGGCGTGCAAGGCGTACGCTTTATGCGCTTTTGTATGCCTCAAGTTATTGAGGCGTAAGCTTTAGAAGTAAAGAGCCTTTTGGAATAAGCCTCAAGGCGTTTTATCTCTTATTTCCTCGAGGCGGACTTTGAGGCGAGTATCGAGGCGGGTTTTTTAAAACACTGGTATATATATATATATATGCATCCATTGTTAGGATTAATAACAC
This sequence comes from Allium sativum, assembly GCA_030737875.1. Taxonomy (NCBI): domain Eukaryota; kingdom Viridiplantae; phylum Streptophyta; class Magnoliopsida; order Asparagales; family Amaryllidaceae; genus Allium; species Allium sativum. The sequence goes on along the minus strand of CM060922.1, from coordinate 503,579,207 downwards.
ATGAAATATATAAACATGACTGATGAAATTAACGTTGTCTGCGGCACTGACATTCCAGCCATGCTTCATCTCGGAAAATTTTGAGACTTGATCTCATATATGAGAAGATCTCGGACGAGATGACTGCATTACGGACATCCATCTCGGATCATAAATTTTATTTCAGGAATATCTCAGGATATACATTATCTCTAAAATTGACTTGAATAGATAATATCTATAATTACTACCTTAAAAATAATAATTTTCACTTAATTTCCTATTTCCTTGTTTCTACTCTAAATCATTCAATTCCACTTCTAATTTATCTATTCATGATCCAAAATCAAACTGAATACATAAAATAGAATATTTTTATAAACTGGATTTCTCTTACCAAATTCAATCAAATTACTTATGGTGAAGTTTCCTTAAATCTTTAACAAATCAAACCAACATGAATCACAATCGAATCTTTACCTAATCGAATCTAGTCAACTTCTAGCTCCAACATCAATAAAACAATAACAATGTTTATTATATTAAAATATGATAGGAAAATAACATCCATTCATGGATAAGAGGGATAAAGCAGAATATTTTCTCACAAGTTTCTCTTAATCGATATCGAATTTAAATTCCCAATTTTCTTTTCTTTCTTTCTAAATAATTTTTCATCTTATAATAAAGTTCCCTTATTAAATGACAAATATGACAAAAATATAGCAATAAGATAGTAATGGCTTACGAAATTTTGGCCCAACCATTGTTTCTATTGATGCCAAAAATCCACATTTCAATTTGTTACATGCATATATAAATATTAATTACCTGCTCCATCACATTTTTCATTTTTCGTCAAAATTAAAATTAAAGTTGTCAAAAAAAAAATCTAAAACCGATCAAGATATTGGAATTTGATATCAGCTGATGTATCAATCGAGATACCGAGATCTCGGTTGACATACGAATATTTTCACGGAAATTTTTCGTTACGTTTCGCTAGAACTCCCAACGAGATATTGGTTGTGATGTGAAACAGTGCATTTACCAGTAATATTGGTATATCGACATAGCTCAATATCGATTATCAATTGTTTGGTAAAGATATGACAATGTTAGAAATTTATCAATCATAACAGCCCTTCATGTTAACCAGTTTATTCGGTAATTACATACCCAACTAAGAAAAATCACAAACTGAATGGGTCTGATCATTGATGGATACTGAAGTTTATACAGCTGGGTTACCTGCACAGTTGCAGCTGTCACAGTGTCGAGTATAGTACTCGTCGTATAGCTGTTTGATTGCAGTCTTATGCGCCTTGCATCATAATCAACAGGACTTTTAGACCAAAATGCAAATATATTTGAATCTAGTACCTGTGATCAAGAAAGTCCACCTGTTTACAAACAATTTCCAATGTAACAACAAGAATTAGCCTAAAGTGTTCTAGAATCGACATACTTCCCATCTAGTCACATTTTCAAGTGGGTAGATTCTGAGTGTCCTGCTGGTGCTTGGATCAAGCATGCGGATACCATCCAAACCAATCTAAAATATTAGACAAAAAATAACAAACAGCCTCAGTGTTTGATAGCTGTATTTTTTGTCAAAGTTCAACTCATTTAAAATCATGTGAATAACATAAAGCATATTCAACCAATTAGCCATTCCGGCCAGAACCTAGGATTATAGTGGTTCTGAATTGGTTCTCTCAAGGGAAATGATCCAAAACAAGCATGATCACTGAATCCAACCATATGGTAATAAAATCATAGGCACATGCATTAAACTTTCAAAATTCGGAAGACAAAAGATATCTCATTCGTTATATACCAACGTACTCAATTGGAAATAGTGCAAAAAAGCGCATATAGAGCATGTTATTTTATGCATGATGGTAACTTCCACGATCTTTCTACTATTTATTAAATCTAACAATCTTAATCAATGTTTAATGCTATGAGTTAAAAACCCAGCTACAGTACTTCATAAACTGAACATACTTCATGTAAATTATAAGTATTAAAAAATAAATCATACTGCATATCCAAAATAAATGATTGATGTGATAGGTACACCTAACTAAAAGTTTGTTTCGATATGCTACTTGCAAACTACACGTACGAAAATGTACAAGCCTACGACTACAAGATTTTGTATAAAAGACGCACTAAAAATAATTTTTTCACAGAAAAGGATAAAAGAAAATAATAAAAAACACAGATCCAAAACTATGAAGTCTCACATAAAAATAAATCACCACAAATATCTCCAATGATAGGTTACAAGTAAGCTAAGTCACACATGACTGAAGTCTACAATCTTGGAAATTACATTATAATCCTAATCACTAATACAATCCAAATCACAACTATCATCGTCGTCGTCTTCTAAGTCATTCAAAATATTCTTGTTCTTTAGAATAATAATCAAAATTATCTCCCTCCCCAAAAAAAAATTGTTTTACATGTGAAAAATAAATAAAAAAGTACACCTGAACCTCACGCATATACATACACACACACATATACCACGTTACTTTGTGCATGACGTTAACTTCCTCAATTTTTTTAAAACTATTTATTAAATCTAGCACTCTTAATCAATGTTTAGTGCTATCAATTAAAAACTGAACTACAATACGTATTTCTGGTAAATTGTAAGTATTAAAAAATAAATCATATCGCATATCCAAAACAAATGATTAATGTGATAGGTACACCTTATTAGAAATTTGTTTCGGTATGTTACCTACAACTACACGCATGAAAATGCTACAAGTCTACAACTACAAGATTTGTAAAAAAGACGCACTGAAAACAAGTTTCTTTTATTTTGGTATGTGACATGGATATAAGAAAATAAGAAAAAACAGAAAAACCCAAAGCTGTGAAGTTTAACATACAAATAAACCACCACAAAATATCAATGACAAGTTACAAATAAGCTATGTCATACGTAACTCAAGTCTACAATAACAAAACTACTAATATCATCCAACTTTACAACTATCATCATCATCATTCTCAAAATATTCTTCTTCTTTAGAATAATAATCCAAACTCTCTTCGTCCCAAAAAATTTGCTTTACATGTGGAAATAAATAAAAAGATACAGTTGCGCTCTTGGTGACAAGTGCACTTTTATAGGTCAAAAGCATAAGGATGCACTTTGGGTGCTTTGCACTATACAGCACGCTTTTGACAACTCATCATATGTAGATCTGTCAAGGTACGAGTTTTGACCCGAACCTGGTTTGATCCCACCCTGTTAATACAGGTATGTGCTTAGCTCTCACTACCCAGGTCAGACCTGACGTAGTACTATTAAGATCGGATACGGTTTTACCAGTACCCGGTCCGATTTGGGTCTGATCCGGCTATTATAATTTTTGATGTATCGAAACATGAGTGCATGTTATTTTTTTACCATTTTGGTTGTCTGTAGTGATGTTTCTGCATACTCTTATTGTGAACCTGAACATACTCACTACCCAGTTTGTACAACACCGTGTATAATTCAAAGGGAAAAAAGATATATACGAGCATAAAGGTTTTAGCATTAATGAGTTAAGCATATGTATGGGTATTACCCAACAAATGTGAAAAGCCTGACGAACTAGATTCAGGTTTTGATTATCATAAGTAGACTTTGGGTTTGAGATTTAAGCTACATGGACTGAACCCTGCCCATTGATACACACATACATATGTTTGTATAGATGAATTTATAACGAGACATACATACCATGTGTACTGTGAATTTAACTGTTTGCAAACGTTGATGAACAATAAAATGAAACAAATTTCCTTAAGGCAATTGAAATTTACAACCATTTAATATCAATCTGGTAGTTCATATATGATAAACTGGTTATGGTATACCAAAAAATAATTCCACAAAGCCAAAGGTGATATCTACATATGATAGATAACCTCTGTAAACTACTAAATTTTGACAACATGTGTACACAGGTACTTCCCCTCGGACCTTAAAATTTTGGCAAATAAACATGTATGTAGCAGTGTAGTCAAGGCATGCACTTAGGCGCAAAAAAGCGCAGGACACCTAGTTGATGAAAAGTTACTTTGGCATCAAGAAAAGTAAAGTCAAATTTTTTTCTGAATTCCAATCGAATCTAGTATAGCATGAACTGGCGATCAACACATATATGGATAGAAATTATAACAAGGTCTTGAAAAGCAAGTAATTTTTTTTAGCCTAATGGAACATGGTATCTTCTTTTGGAAATCCTAGCTATTCTTAGCACAATAAAGTGATAGATGGAATTGCTATGAAACAACTTACTAGCAAATTAATAGATCATTTCGGAATGTCATATACATCACATATCCTGGATCAAGTGAAGACTCTGGGTTTCCAACAAGCCACTACTACATCTATTTCATTAGGAATTGATGCTGTTTTAACAATATCTTCCGAGGGATGTTTAGTCCTTTTTGAAACTCAACGTGCAAGCATTAATGAAGCACAAAAAATGCACGCTTTTCATTTATTTTGAAGAAAAATAAATTTTTCAGTGCTCTGCAAATCATCACCCTCGCAGCCCAAAATCGAACCCAAGAGCAAACTCCAACTAGACTTAACCACAGAAACAAAATACGTATTTGAAATAAATAAATAAATATATATATAAATAAAACCCTAAAACCTCTTCCCTGCTTAAATCTTAGAACTAACGTGAAAATTTGAAATTTGTTTTTACATAATATTTTTATCATTATTATTTTTAATATGAATTTTCAAATTTTTAATATAAAATGACTAAACCAATTTTAAATAAAATGGGAAATATATGCAATTTTCTATTGTCAAAACTCCATATTAATCAATGGTTTTAGCCGTAGTTTTTTTAATGCAGCAGCAAGAAAAAAACGCATCTAAGGTGCACAAAAAGCACAATGTGCAAAGAAGCGCAAGGCACAAGCCTTGCATTTTTTTGCACTTTGACTACATTAGCATATTGTGCACCCTTGCAAGCAACCAACATATCATTTTAATGGTTGTATTTTATATACACATCAATGTTAGGAAATTACCGATGCATCGACCAAACAGCCCTTTGTGCACTATAGTACAGTCATGCATATACTAATGCTACGGTCATTCTAACTGGTTATGTTTTCAATGTATATGCGTGTTAATTATTCCTGTATGTGTGTGAACAATATGGCATGCTAGCGTATGCTACAGAGTTTGAAAGCTTTCACGATAGGAAAACAATCTACGACTAATTACTATCTTCATTAAAATACCATGACATGCACATAACATTACAGATTACGCAGGTCAATTTTCATCGTAACAGCATTCTATATACATCAAGGTTTCAAATCTTGAATTTTTGACATCTTGTAGCATGTCGGGTTGAAATCTTGACATCTTTGATGAAATATGCATGAACAAGGTGGAATTTATGTTTTCAACTTCTTCTCGTCGAAAAGCAAAAAATAAAAGATCTCGAGCAAGAAGGAGATTTAAAACTCTAACATACACAAAACTTTCACAATGGCATGACAACTTACCAAAAACGTTCTAGGTTACCTCTGATATCTAATCTTTACTGCCAGCAAAGGATTTGTTTCTGTAATTTTCAACGGTCAACTATTTTACATAAAAGCTCTTTTCCATTGGATGAGAATGCACATATTGTATGTTGATATGCTCGTATTAATAGAAGGAATTGATAATAAAGAATTTCAACCTCATCTATTTTACCCGTCTATAAAAATGCATAAACACCCTTCTAATTTTTCACAAGCTAAAGAAATAGGAGGTGAAAGGAAGAGAAAAGGAGCGTGGATGCGGGCCAATTCTAAATATCGCATAACAAAAGTCATTTAATTTAAGCTACCAAAAGAGATGCAGGTACGTACACGCACACATCATCAATGCCACTGTACTAGTCTACGATACATACAAAAGCACTAGTTTATCAGCTGGCTTTCTACTCCTGTTTGTTTCAGATTTAAATCCCAACTGTTTAATGTTTATAATTTTAACTTATATATTTACTCAACATTCTATCTTAATCAAATGTTTGTATCACGTGATAAGCATTCAAGATTTCGATAAGTGTTACTGTGTTGGTTCCACGGTAAGTGCTTAATGTTGCTAAGTATTTGTTGCAATGTGCTTGATGGTGAACAATTATAATTAATTAGGAACGACTATTTGTTGCAATGTGCTTAATAACAGTTACACTAATAACAGTTACATGCACATAAAATATCATCAGAATAGATACATAATGGCACAGGCTTATCAATAAGCCACCATTCAAATTTTCCATACCTGACAAAGTACATCCGTACTAGTAACACTAGTACCTTCCGGAAGCAATTTCACTCTAAATTTCTGCACGCCATTCTTCACATCCTGCTCGCTTTCCATCTTCGGAACAGCCCTCACAATCTTAGTCTGCTCCTTCACACCAAACCCACCAGACCCTATCGGCCTCCCAAAATCATCAAATTTCAACTCAGAACTCGAATTCCTGGAGCCGCCACCGAATTCTCCAGTGCCTCTAGCACCATACGGCTCCATTTTACCTCCATCATAAGCGTATATGCCACTTCCATCGCCAAGCTCGTCAACTCCAATACTGCCAAAATACCCACCGCCGCTTCCTTGATCGAATTGAGCGTGATTTTCGTAGGGAGGAGGAGGGGCAGGGGCAGGGTTGTAATCGTACGAGTAATACGGATCATGAGGGAATTGGGGCTCGGGAAGAGGAGGAGGAGGAGGTGGTGGAGCGGTGTAATTAGGGTAAGGGTTCGGAGGGTAATTTGGGTATTCAGATTGACGGTGTTGGTACGGAGAGTTGTAAGGCGGTGCGGAGGCGAAAGGGGGATGGATCGGATTTGGAGTTGGGTTTGGGGTAGGATTGAAATCGATTGGATTAGGGTTAGGGGTCGGAGCAAGAGGATAAGGGCGATGGGGATAGTACTGAGATGCGTAGCCGTTGTTGCCTTCCTGCATGATGATTTGAGAAGTTGGAATTGGGATTGGAAACCTACTTGGAAAAACAGAAGAATTGAGATTTATTTAGGGGCGGACGTTTATAAAACAAAGAGCATTGTTTTGACGAGAGTTCACAGCGATTCATATAGCAAAATAAATATAATAAATTAGAGCTAGTGACCAGTCCACAATTTCTTCTTCCTGCTGTCACAGCTAAAAAAATTTAAAACACATTAGATTCTTTATACTTTCTAATACCACATTGATGTTATAACCAATAAAGCCAACAGAACGAACAGTGATCAACCATCGCCGAAACAGTATACGTACGACGATTAACTACCGTTCCAAAATATCATTCGCGGCAAGAAAGCGTCATTCCATCAATTTCATTCACGTCTAATAACACTCAGTGCAATCTTCAACCAAACCAAAATTAGGCTTAATTATTTGATTGACTTGATTGGGGTTGAGACGATGATGCATCTACAATTTTCTTCTTCTCCGGCATTAACGGCATCGAACGATTTCACGATTATCGAAGTTAAATCTAGGGATTTTGAAAGAGAAAACCGAAAAATTGAAGTTGAGAGAGAGAAATAAGTAACGGTGGTAGCCCCCTATTTTTTAATGTGGTCTATTAGGTAGAGTGTAAGGGTAATTTTTGTGGTATTTTTTAGTTGTGGTAATAGGAAGAGAAAATTTGGGTGTCTTTAGCACTACACATAAAATAAACAAGAAAATGGTAATCGGAAAGAAGAACAAATTTACAAAAAATCAGGTTGAAAGACACCAAGTTATATTTAGCATTGTTCTTCAGTTTAACTTTTTTTAAAGTTTGTCCTTCAAACTAAAAATAAAACTTGATGTCCTTCAAACTCAGTTATTTTTTTCAAACTTTATCTTTATTTCTATTTTCCACTAAAATAATATACCTATAAGGGTACTAAATTTAAAATTTATACATACTTTGTAACAACCCGCCATTTTGACCGTGCCGAATCGACAAAACATGTCAACTCGAATCGTCCAAAACAACAGATTGTCATTAGCTTCTGAGGTAAATAGAATAAATCACAGAATCACATATCACAGACACAGATACAGAGCAATATAATATCTCACAGCGGAAAATTTAAAATACAATAGTAGTTCATGAAGCTTTACATCAGAGTTTACATAAATAATACAGCGGAAGACTAATACAGTAAATGAAAGATAACTACAAAAACAGAAATGACAAGAATAGCTAGAACTGGATCAACTGAACAGGTAGATATAGATGAGCAAAAATCCAACATAAGCTCCAACTCCAAGAGTGAATCTCGAAACTGTAATACTCGATCTGACCCGAGCAATAATGCAAAACAAAACAACTCGGATCAGGACTAACATTCTCATGGAAGTAAATCAACACAAATGAAATGTTCGATGAAATGCAATCAGTAACTTAGAGGATGTTTGGGATCACCACCCTCTAAGGATCCGTCAAACTAATACTATATAGTATAATACGGTATATACAATAGTGTCTATCAGTAAAGTAAAATATCAAAATAGCGTAAGCGGGATTACCATGATTACCCTTACACCGTTCATATATTCCCATAGTATATACAGTACCGTAGTTCCTCCGTAAACTGGAGGTTGATCAGAGGGCACTCCATATAAAACAGTACAAAACAAAATCGTAGTGGGCTCGTATAAGGCATGTGACAAGGCACGCAAGGAATGCCAGGGTGGATTCACCGTTTGCAGAGCCGGACTGGTGGTAACGCATAGTAGCTACTACCGCCCACCTCGATACACACTCCCATAATCAAAAGGGCCCAAATCGAATCTCAACAGTAATAGAATAATATCGAAGAAGTGTGCTCGATAAGAGGTATGACCTCAATTGGTCCGTGCGTAGCTCCTGTTTTAGCCACATCAAGCTGACTCAAGGTAGTCAGGGTCTCGTAATTAATATGAAATACAAAATAGAGTCGTTCGCCAAATCATCCCCTTCATTCTGGAACTCCACCGCGTACACAGTTGTTAAAGTGGGTTTCGGTATTGGCAGAGAGTATGACAATATCCGATCCCGGTCTCTTTAACAACCAATCGTTTACATTTTTCACACCGTGGTCATTATTTCCTTCATAAGGAATCGTTTCAATTCGATTCATTTAAATCAAACATTTGATTCGAATTCGAATATACGATTCAAGTCAAAATTACATTTCAATTTAAACAATTTTATCGTACTTTATCATTCAAGTCATATAGTTCAAAATTGTTACTTCTACATTTTGAATCAAAATCTTATATTTCCATTCAAACGAATTACTATTTAAAACCATTCTTATGCATCAATTTAACAAAATTCTTAATTTAAACCAAACAATATAAAAACCAATTCCGCATATAACATCTATACATATATTCCAATTCATGTTTAATCAATTAAAATCATGAATTCAATTCATATCGATTATAAATTAAAATAAATCAATTTACCCAATTCACATTCAATTCTTATCAAGGTTCATAATTTATACCAAATCAAATTCAACTTCTTAATTTTATCAATTCAAGTTCATCTCTACTAAAATTCGAATTGGTTCCGATTCATAACATAATATGAGTTCATTCGTTATTCAAACATCGTTATATAAATTTACATCTTTAAACTTCGAATTTAAATCGCGAAATCTAACCTATCCATCTTGACTTCATTAAAGTTTATGAAATATATATATATATAAGAAAATAAATTTTGAAAATAGATATATGTATACATATATATAAGTTTATAAAATTCTAAAATAATTTAGAAATAGATTATAAACATATATAAGTTTAAAATAATATAAATAGATTTAAAGAAATATTTACAATAATATAAAATGGTTAAAATACTTATAGGAATAAATTATATGGTTTAAAATAAATAAATTTATAAGTAAAATCTTAAATAAACATTTAAATCCCTATTTACAAATAAATCATTTTAAAACACATAATTTAAAATATACAAAATAATTTAAATTTAAATAAAATATAAATATAAATATAAATATATAAAGTCTTAAGTAAATATTTTAAAATAAAACTCATTTTACTTCGAAAACGTGACCGACGGTGTCCGTATATAGTTTTCTATCCTATGGTCCAGTGATACGGATATTTATCATTTCAACCCGCAATTGATAAAATTTCTGCGGGTCTATCATTTCAACCAGCGATCCCAAATTCAATAAAAATCGTTCAGATCTATCATTTCAACCCATAACGATTTTTCCTTATTCTAATGTTCGTTCGGGTATGTATCATTTCAACCCTTAGTGATTTTCCTAAAACTAGGGTATCAACAATCACAACAAAATCACATAGTATCAATCACAACATACATATCATCAGTGCAACTACGTGTCATATGAATATATCGTGTCGCATATGAAATGTGCATACATATCAAATCAAACAATTTCTACTAGCAACCTATACATTTCATATAACAGTTCATTATTGATCTAACATTCATGAAAAATGTAAGTCAGGTGTGAGATAAACTCACCTTTCGTGGCACAGAAATGGAGACGACGATTGACAGATTGACATTGAATGAGATGACAACTTCCAGGCACGACTCAGAATGATTTCAACTTGACGACAACTCAATATTATAATTTAATTTATAAGAGTAGACCAGGGGATGTCACAACGGACCGGTACGGATAAGGGGTTTTGGGCGGGTTTTCGAACTCAACACCAAACTCAATTCAACAAAAATAAACACGATACTTCCTTTTACAAAAAATATTATATAAATATTTCTATATATGTATACGCAGTAAATTTTATAACATATAAGTAAATTTAAAATTTAACGCACACCAACCCATCACACATACGGTACACCACACATATACATAAACTCACACCATGCAAGAACAAAACTTAACACAGTGAACATTAAAAACCCAAACGCACACGCTTATTCAATACCAGCACACGCAACCCCAAAGCAAAAAGAAACAAAACTTAAATATATGTAAACAACATATCCCACACACACGTATTCAAATATGCACGCACAGGGGAAGAACGGAATAAAACTTGGTGCACAAGAGGCTGAGCGAAGTTTGGCCTTCAGGGCGTCTTGGCTTGGTTCGGAACAGGGAGAATAGGCGGAGTTCGGTAGCTGGTCGTGGGCGAGATGAGGGAGGAGAACGACAGGGTTCGGCATGGGCTTCAGGCGTTCGATTTGGAGAAGGCGGTGGTGACATAGAGCAGGAGAGTTGCGATGGAATAAAGAGTGGGGAGAGAGGCGACGTGGGAATATGGTGAGATTTGGGAAGCAACTGCTTTTCAATGGAGAGAAAAAGAATGGTGACGATGGTGGAAAATAAAATGAGGCACTGTTTGTAAAGAAGCAGATAGTTACATACTTATAGTCACGAAGGGGTAGATCATGGAGCTGTTCTTCGGGAAAGACACCGTACTTTCTCTTTTTTATTTTAAATTAATGCGAGATGAATTCGGAAAGTGGCAACGGTTGGAAACAAAGACGTGAATGAATGGAAACGTCCACAAATGAATGGACAGCATATTTGAAATTTTAAAAAGGCACTGTACCGTTTGTTTATTATTATTTTCTTATATAAATTTGAAAAGTGGGCATGCAACGATTTGGAATATGGAAAGTGGCATTTAAAAATGTTTTCAATATGACTAGGTTGCATGGTAAACAAAGACATGAATACAAAAAAAAAAAAAAAAAAAAAAAACGTTCCATTTCCAATTACAAGGCAAAAATGCATGTGAAAATAGCACGTAAGGGAAGAACAATGCATGGAAAGGAACAAAGCATGCATTGTGTTATATGACAAAAGTGTCCACTTTAAGAAATAAAATTAAAAATGGGTGGTTAAGAAAAATAAAAGAACGGGTTTTGCAGACCAAAAATGTCAAGAAAAATATGAGGGATCCGAAAAGGGACACGTCGAACTCAAATGACTCTGTTTCAAAAATGAACTGTGCAAGCATTTTCACAATTTCAGCGCGAACCGAACACCGAAACTGACAAATGAATATATTGCGGAAATCAGCGCGACGAGACGGACACAACGGTATAAAATTTGCAGTGTCAGGATGCTCCGTTCAAAAGCGCGTTACGGACCCCTTTGACATAAAAATGCGAACGGAAAACGGAGGTCAAAACGTCCGATTTTCGCGAAACGAATTTCGCCGTCGGATTCGTGACAACGAATAGAATATTTTTCGTGTTTGTCCGAACTGGTTTTGGAGAAATTTTTAAATCGCTAAAATTTGGTCTGTTATGCGCAGCTTTGCACTGAAAATTGCACGATCGAGAAACATTCAAATTTTCCGATGTGATTTTCACAGCTGCAACATCTCACTGTACGCATTTCAAATTTTAAATTCCCGTTACAAAAAAAAAATTGCAAAAATTTTTCAAAATAAAATTTTGATTTAAATCGGATTTTAAATCATTAAAAATTACCGGTTGTTACAAATCTCCCCTACTCAAAACTTTTCGTCCCCGAAAAGGAACGAGGTAGGGAAATAGTAATTAAATAATTAATATATTTAAACCAATGGTTCATATTTATCCCTATACATATATAATTTTATATATATATAAATCAAAAGATAAAATATTTTCAAACATTTCAAGTATTCACTCGACGTTACGATTGGTTATATATATTTATCCCACTTTCGAAACCCGAAAATAGATATCGATGATGCCGCGGTCATCACCAGAATCATTTTCAAGCGACTAGGGTGTGACTCTATATCTATCTAATACGTATAGGATTTGACATATACGTTGATCAGATGTATACACCAAGTCACTAAGTATTCGATAGGCCAATTTTAGCGTCAAATAAATACTCAAAGCATCTTTATATATTTAAACAGAATATATATCAAATTTCAAATCATATATTATAAATGATATGTTTCAAATCATTAAAATTTCACATAGGGAAATATATATTTCTCCCCTATTCATTTATTAAATCGAATATATAACAATATTGTTCTATGTTGTACCAAAATATTTTCAAATCAATATTCAAACTTATAAAACTTGTCAAATTCAATAAGTTTAAAATATAAACACATCTTATAAAATATAAAATATAAAATCACAAAATATAAACGTCAAAATTTTCAAAATATTGGTATTACCAAACAATATGTTGTTTACAAATACACATCTTACAAAAGGAAAGAATATATATATATATATATATATATATATAAGAATTTCAATACTGCATCAAGGGAATTATAATACATATTTCGAGCTAATATAATAAGAATGAACTCGCTAGAAGATCGATACTCTTCTTCTACTTATTACCTCGTTATGGACGAGGATAAGTTATAGAATTCGAATAAAAAGCTGAACGTATAAAGAACTTAATCAAAGAGGATCAACGAAGGAAGATTCAATGGAATGGAAATTTCAGAAAACGATTTAAATATTAACCAAAATTTTACATACGAAAATATTAGTTTAAAACATTTTTAAAACAATATATACCTTAAAAATACGCTCTCTCTAGAAGGACTCTGTGGCTGATTCTACTCATTCTAGGGTATTGCTACCCTATCTCTAATGAGTTTTTACCCCATAGGCTAAAGCTTTGATAGAACCAAAGCTCTGATACCAAATGTAACAACCCGCCATTTTGACCGTGCCGAATCGACAAAACATGTCAACTCGAATCGTCCAAAACAACAGATTGTCATTAGCTTCTGAGGTAAATAGAATAAATCACAGAATCACATATCACAGACACAAATACAGAGCAATATAATATCTCACAGCGGAAAATTTAAAATACAATAATAGTTCATGAAGCTTTACATCAAAGTTTACATAAATAATACAACGGAAGACTAATACAGTAAATGAAAGATAACTACAAAAACAGAAATGACAAGAATAGCTAGAACTGGATCAACTGAACAGGTAGATATAGATGAGCAAAAATCCAACATAAGCTCCAACTCCAAGAGTGAATCTCGAAACTGTAATACTCGATCTGACCCGAGCAATAATGCAAAACAAAACAACTCGGATCAGGACTAACATTCTCATGGAAGTAAATCAACACAAATGAAATGTTCGATGAAATGCAATCAGTAACTTAGAGGATGTTTGGGATCACCATCCTCTAAGGATCCGTCAAACTAATACTATATAGTATAATACGGTATATACAATAGTGTCTATCAGTAAAGTAAAATATCAAAATAGCGTAAGTGGGATTACCATGATTACCCTTACACCGTTCATATATTCCCATAGTATATACAGTACCGTAGTTCCTCCGTAAACTGGAGGTTGATCAGAGGGCACTCCATATAAAACAGTACAAAACAAAATCGTAGTGGGCTCGTATAAGGCATGTGACAAGGCACGCAAGGAATGTCAGGGTGGATTCACCGTTTGCAGAGCCGGACTGGTGGTAACGCATAGTAGCTACTACCGCCCACCTCGATACACACTCCCATAATCAAAAGGGCCCAAATCGAATCTCAACAGTAATAGAATAATATCGAAGAAGTGTGCTCGATAAGAGGTATGACCTCAATTGGTCCGTGCGTAGCTCCTGATTTAGCCACATCAAGCTGACTCAAGGTAGTCAGGGTCTCGTAATTAATATGAAATACAAAATAGAGTCGTTCGCCAAATCATCCCCTTCATTCTGGAACTCCACCGCGTACACAGTTGTTAAAGTGGGTTTCGGTATTGGCAGAGAGTATGACAATATCCGATCCCGGTCTCTTTAACAACCAATCGTTTACATTTTTCACACCGTGGTCATTATTTCCTTCATAAGGAATCGTTTCAATTCGATTCATTTAAATCCAACATTTGATTCGAATTCGAATATACGATTCAAGTAAAAATTACATTTCAATTTAAACAATTTTATCGTACTTTATCATTCAAGTCATATAGTTCAAAATTGTTACTTCTACATTTTGAATCAAAATCTTATATTTCCATTCAAACGAATTACTATTTAAAACCATTCTTATGCATTAATTTAACAAAAATTTTAATTTAAACCAAACAATATAAAAACCAATTCCGCATATAACATCTATACATATATTCCAATTCATGTTTAATCAATTAAAAACATGAATTCAATTCATATCGATTATAAATTAAAATAAATCAATTTACCCAATTCACATTCATTTCTTATCAAGGTTCATAATTTAAACCAAATCAAATTCAACTTCTTAATTTTATCAATTCAAGTTCATTTCTACTAAAATTCGAATCGGTTCCGATTCATAACATAATATGAGTTCATTCGTTATTCAAACATCGTTATATAAATTTACATCTTTAAACTTCGAATTTAAATCGCGAAATCTAACCTATCCATCTTGACTTCATTAAAGTTTATGAAATATATATATATATATATATAAGAAAATAAATTTTGAAAATAGATATATGTATACATATATATAAGTTTATAAAATTCTAAAATAATTTAGAAATAGATTATAAACATATATAAGTTTAAAATAATATAAATAGATTTAAAGAAATATTTACAATAATATAAAATGGTTAAAATACTTATAGGAATAAATTATATGGTTTAAAATAAGTAAATTTATAAGTAAAATCTTAAATAAACATTTAAATCCCTATTTACAAATAAATCATTTTAAAACACATAATTTAAAATATACAAAATAATTTAAATTTAAATAAAATATAAATATAAATATATAAAGTCTTAAGTAAATATTTTAAAATAAAACTCATTTTACTTCGAAAACGTGACCGACGGTGTCCGTATATAGTTTTCTACCCTATGGTCCAGTGATACGGATATTTATCATTTCAACCCGCAATTGATAAAATTTCTGCGGGTCTATCATTTCAACCCGCGATCCCAAATTCAATAAAAATCGTTCAGATCTATCATTTCAACCCATAACGATTTTTCCTTATTCTAATGTTCGTTCGGGTATGTATCATTTCAATCCTTAGTGATTTTCCTAAAACTAGGGTATCAACAATCACAACAAAATCACATAGTATCAATCACAACATACATATCATCAGTGCAACTACGTGTCATATGAATATATCGTGTCGCATATGAAATGTGCATACATATCAAATCAAACAATTTCTACTAGCAACCTATACATTTCATATAACAGTTCATTATTGATCTAACATTCATGAAAAATGTAAGTCAGGTGTGAGATAAACTCACCTTTCGTGGCACAGAAATGGAGACGACGATTGACAGATTGACATTGAATGAGATGACAACTTCCAGACACGACTCAGAATGATTTCAACTTGACGACAACTCAATATTATAATTTAATTTATAAGAGTAGACCAGGGGATGTCACAACGGACCGGTACGGATAAGGGGTTTTGCGACGGCCCGCCCCGCACCAACCGACATTTCCTCCAAAGGTGCGCTGTGCACATGTCCAGTTAGCATGGGACGGTCGCCAGAAGAAAAAGAAAGAAGAGAATGGACTAATCAAGGAACCTGTAATATGTCTCACAGCGCATAGAACAAAATATAATAATAACATACTTGACATAAAACAGGAGAGACAGTGCATAAGCTAAAAACCAGAACTGAGCATCACAGCAGCGGAAATCCAAAATATAGCTTATTACAACTTTTCAAACTGTCTCAAAGCAAAAGCAAGATAAAGGAGTTACACTACTAATGCCCAAGTAGTGACCACCAACGACACAGGGAGAATATCTATATATCATACGTGGAAGCCTCCTGCTCGCCTCCGAATCAGCTACTCGCGCATCACCAGCTAACCATAACCTGTCTCTAGTCTGCTCGTGTGAGCACCCAGAGTAATAAGAAGAGACATAAAACTCTGGGTCAGACATAAAGCCTGGTATGAGCGATAAGCATCAAAACATAACAATAACAGGTATAATCCAATCATACCTGAACCTGGACCTGCAACCAAAGAGTTAGCACTACATACTGTACAACACTCTGAGGTGCCCTTTCAAATGGTGTAAAGATAACGGGGGTGGGGGTGTGCATGTCATAGTGATGTCAAACAATCAAACATAGCAAGCATCCTCACATCTCTCACTCAGTGCGTAAAGCATACGATATCCACTACTTTGGTCACCCAATACTTTGGGCCATGACGGAATCCAATCCCGTGTAACTATCACTACAAGCCCACTATCTATCTCTCAGTGGTGAACCAAAGTTATGAATACTGACAACCCCTTTGCACACGTCCCGCAGCAAAGCCCAATCATGAAGTGAACTCATTGGTTCCCATCTGGATCCTGAGCTCTAACTTCCATTTGGACTACCTTTGCATCTCGGGATTTGGTCGTCATCTCCATCCGGATCGGTCTTCCTTTAGGTTCGGATCGTGCTCCGCCCTCCAACGGTTCGGGTCGCACCACTCTGGTTCGGTTCGCAGTCACTAGCTCGTGGTCACCCTCTGTTTCGGATCGTGCGCTCCCCTCCAGATCGATTCGTGACAAGCTCCTTCAGCTCGGATCGTGGTCATCTGCATACGGATCGCGCCTCATCAGCTCGTGGCGCTGGCAACCCATTGGGTTCGGGTCGTGCTACCTCGTCTGGATCGTCGCGCCTCATCTCGGATCGCACCTTCTGATCGGTTCGTGGTCCACCAAGCTGGAGCGGTTCGGATCGAGGTACTTCAGTTTGGACACGGAGCTGCATCGGTTCGTGGCCTTCTAAGTGGAGCGGATCGTGGCGCGAGCTTCCATCGGATCGTGCTCATAGGGGGGCGATCCGATCCGGGTGGATTCCTGCACTTCGTTTCTACGACAGTCTTTCGCCATTCGACGGCGTTTTTGACCAAACTAACACTTCTAAACAATCACAAAACATCTCATACAGTCATAGCAACATATAGTATCGACCACAAACACCATAGCACAAATCATAGCATATAAAGTGGATCAAACATGGTCAAAACCTCAAATTTCCCCTTAAGCATGTTTAAGCAAATCAAGTGATATACTTAGCAAAACTTAATCAAATCGAACCAAACTTCTAACAGAGGCCTAAAACAATATTTCAGAATTTCTGAATATTTTTCCAGATTTTTAACATGCATAAATTCGCTAATTATCACTAATTACCCCTTAATCCCCCAAATTCCGGGATTTGCAAAATTAGTCGAAATCAACCCAAATTCATATCAGAAGCATAAAATGACGTTTTAGAATTTTGGGAATTTTTCTAGATTTTTCTGAGCAATAATTTCGCTAATCTTCGCTAATTACCATAATTAGCCATAATTAGTGAGGAACTATGCAAATCACTCACCTTTGCCACAAATTAAACTATAGATCTGAAATGTCCTCTGATTTGGATCCAATCCCAATGCTTAGCAGCAGCTCTTATCTTGATTTGATGCTAATCCGCCTTGATTTGATGTAGATTAGGCCAAGACTTGATTAGAAAGTGATTAGAAGGTGATTTGGGATGAAATTAGAAGGTGGAGGCCATGACTAGGTTGAAGGAAAGCAAGTGGCGGCTGGAAAAATGAGGAAGAAACCGAAATTCTAGCCCTATCAGCCCTCATATACCCCTAAACCCGAAATCCCCCATTGGGCCTAGTTGCTAATCACCCGGTTTGGCCCAATTAAGCTGTTTTTAACCCTTTAAACCTTAATTCAGTCATATCTCCCAAACGGTAAGCCCGTTTGGCTAATGTAACCACTCTACGGAAAGAGAAACCATCATTCGAATCCAATGGAAGTGGTTTCAGGTCAAAATTCCTTTCCAGTCAAAAGTTATGGCCAAAACAGTACCAACTAGGGGCAAAACGGTCATTTAAAAATCGACAAAAATCATGAACATGGGAAATGACCCCAATAGTCGTCTCCCAAAGTTACATGACCGTACAACTTCATATGTGAAAGAAATAAATATTCTACGATCCCATGATGCGTAGAATACGGGTCGTTACAGGTTTTGGGCGGGTTTTCGAACTCAACACCAAACTCAATTCAACAAAAATAAACACGATACTTCCTTTTACAAAAAATATTATATAAATATTTCTATATATGTATATGCAGTAAATTTTATAACATATAAGTAAATTTAAAATTTAACGCACACCAACCCATCACACATACGGTACACCACACATATACATAAACTCACACCATGCAAGAACAAAACTTAACACAGTGAACATTAAAAACCCAAACGCACACGCTTATTCAATACCAGCACACGCAACCCCAAAGCAAAAAGAAACAAAACTTAAATATATGTAAACAACATATCCCACACACACGTATTCAAATATGCACGCACATGGGAAGAACGGAATAAAACTTGGTGCACAAGAGGCTGAGCGAAGTTTGGCCTTCAGGGCGTCTTGGCTTGGTTCGAAACAGGGAGAATAGGCGGAGTTCGGTAGCTGGTCGTGGGCGAGATGAGGGAGGAGAACGACAGGGTTCGGCATGGGCTTCAGGCGTTCGATTTGGAGAAGGCGGTGGTGACATAGAGCAGGAGAGTTGCGATGGAATAAAGAGTGGGGAGAGAGGCGACGTGGGAATATGGTGAGAATTGGGAAGCAACTGCTTTTCAATGGAGAGAAAAAGAATGGTGACGATGGTGGAAAATAAAATGAGGCACTGTTTGTAAAGAAGCAGATAGTTACATACTTATAGTCACGAAGGGGTAGATCATGGAGCTGTTCTTCGGGAAAGACACCGTACTTTCTCTTTTTTATTTTAAATTAATGCGAGATGAATTCGGAAAGTGGCAACGGTTGGAAACAAAGACGTGAATGAATGGAAACGTCCACAAATGAATGGACAGCATATTTGAAATTTTAAAAAGGCACTGTACCGTTTGTTTATTATTATTTTCTTATATAAATTTGAAAAGTGGGCATGCAACGATTTGGAATATGGAAAGTGGCATTTAAAAATGTTTTCAATATGACTAGGTTGCATGGTAAACAAAGACATGAATACAAAAAAAAAAAAAAAAAGAAACGTTCCATTTCCAATTACAAGGCAAAAATGCATGTGAAAATAGCACGTAAGGGAAGAACAATGCATGGAAAGGAACAAAGCATGCATTGTGTTATATGACAAAAGTGTCCACTTTAAGAAATAAAATTAAAAATGGGTGGTTAAGAAAAATAAAAGAACGGGATTTGCAGACCAAAAATGTCAAGAAAAATATGAGGGATCCGAAAAGGGACACGTCGAACTCAAATGACTCTGTTTCAAAAATGAACTGTGCAAACATTTTCACAATTTCAGCGCGAACCGAACACCGAAACTGACAAATGAATATATTGCGGAAATCAGCGCGACGAGACGGACACAACGGTATAAAATTTGCAGTGTCAGGATGCTCCGTTCAAAAGCGCGTTACAGACCCTTTGACGTAAAAATGCGGACGGAAAACGGAGGTCAAAACGTCCGATTTTCGCGAAACGAATTTCGCCGTCGGATTCGTGACAACGAATAGAATATTTTTCGTGTTTGTCCGAACTGGTTTTGGAGAAATTTTTAAATCGCTAAAATTTGGTCTGTTATGCGCAGCTTTGCACTGAAAATTGCACGATCGAGAAACATTCAAATTTTCCGATGTGATTTTCACAGCTGCAACATCTCACTGTACGCATTTCAAATTTTAAATTCCCGTTACAAAAAAAAAATTGCAAAAAGTTTTCAAAATAAAATTTTGATTTAAATCGGATTTTAAATCATTAAAAATTACCGGTTGTTACATACTTTTGATAGAAATAAATTGAAATGCACAAAAAGTATTATCAATTTGAAAATACCTATAAGGGTATTTTGCAGAATAAGGTTTTTAAACTTTTAAACTTATTTAGTTTGAAATTTTCAATTTGAAGATAGATATTAATTTTTATTTTCAGTGAAATTCGAACTTATAGCCCTATATTTGTATACAAGTATTTTCAGAATTTTATGGTCGAACAAAAAATTTGATTTTTTGTTCGACCCAGTAATATAGATTGATATGAGGGCATCCCATAAATGGTTTTTTTATGATTAGTGCAGATGTTTACAACAAAAATAGCAACAACACCCAGGGCTGGGTGCGGAAATTTTCCGTTCCAACCGGAGCCTTTTCCACTTCTTCCAGATGATGGTAGAAATATGATATGCGGAATGATTTCCGTTCCATAAACTCTGGAATTCTGTTAAATGGAATTCATGGTTAATGGAAAAGACGGTATGGAAGATGGAAATTCCATCGTTTTCCAGAAAGCCACAAACAATCCAAAAAATTACGATTTATATTCACGAAAATACCCTTCATTTTGAAAAAATTACAAAAAAATTCAAAAAATTACGAAATGAAAAGTAAAAAAATAATTATTCGAAAATTACGATTTCTAAAGCTAAAGATGTCAAAATTACGTAAATACCCTTCATTTTGAAAAAAGTAAAAAAAAATTCAAAAAATTACGAACTGAAAAGTAGAAAAAGAATTATTCGAAAATTATGATTTCTAAAGCTAAAAATGGCAAAATTACGAAAATATCCTTCATTTTGAAAAAAGTAAAAAAAACGAAAAAAATTTCAAAAAATTACGAAATGAAAAGTAATAAAAGAATTATTCGAAAATTACGATTTCTAAAGCAAAAATGGCAAAATTACGAAATACCCTTTATTTTGAAAAAAGTAAAAAATTTCAAAAAATCCAAAAAATAACGAAATGAAAAGTAAAAAAAGAATTATTCGAAAATTACGATTTCTAAAGCTAAAAATGCCAAAATTACCCTTTATTTTATTAAGAAAATACCCTTCATTTTATGGTATTATCGTAATTTTGACATCTTTAGCTTTAGAAATCGTAATTTTCAAATAATTCTTTTTTTATTTTTCATTTCGTAATTTTTTGAGATTTTTTCGTTTTTTTTTCCTTTTTTCAAAATGAAGGGTACTTTCGTAATTTTGCCATTTTTAGCTTTAGAAATCGTAATTTTCGAATAATTCTTTTTTTTACTTTTCATTTCGTAATTTTTTGAATTTTTTTCGTTTTTTTAACTTTTTTCAAAATGAAGGGTATTTTCGTAATTTTGCCATTTTAGCTTTAGAAATTGTAATTTTTGAATAATTCTTTTTTTACTTTTCATTTTGAAATTTTTTCGTTTTTTTTTTACTTTTTTCAAAATGAAGGGTATTTACGTAATTTTGACATCTTTAGCTTTAGAAATCGTAATTTTCAAAAAAATCATTTTTTACTTTTCATTTCGTAATTTTTTGAAATTTTTTCATTTTTTTTACTTTTTTCAAAATGAAGGGTATTTTCGTAATTTTGACATCTTTAGCTTTAGAAATCGTAAATTTCAAATAATTCTTTTTTTAATTTTCATTTCATAATTTTCTGAATTTTTTGAATTTTTTGAATTTTTTTCACTTTTCAAAAATAAAGGGTAATTTTGATATTTTTATTACTACTTACTTGTCGTATTAAATGATGGGCTTGCCCGAGTTAACGGTAGGAAATAAATTTCCTGTGGAAATTCCAGAGCCCATCCCGTGTTTTCCATCTCTAAGCGGAGGGAATTCCTTCCATTTGTATTTTCTTTGGAGAAAGACGGAAATCAAAATTGTCGGAAATAACTGGAAGGAATTCCGTGGAAATCGGAATGACGGAAAAAAAACCCAGCCCTAACAACACCTACTATGGATGGAAACACCAATATTTGTAGACTATTTGAGTAGGTTTAGTTGTAGATTCAATCCAGATAGCAGATGAACTGTAATATCCACATTTCTAAGACCTAAAGATAAGCGCTACAAATGCTGTGAAGTGCTACAGATGCTGTAGTCATCTATAATATTAACTTTCGGTGAGAGAAAATGGATATGTTAATGAATCATGACATAGAGAACGCGAGGATATAAAAAATTTCAAAACAACACTCATTGATAATCATTCATTACATTTTCCAGTTCACAATACCCATGTTCAGATCAAATATAATCATTAAAAAATATAACTCCATGAGCGACATATGAAGATGCCTCTTGGTTGAGTAGAGTAAAATATAGAAAATAAACAATATTGTCTTTACATACATCCAAATAGAAATAACGCAGCAGAAAGAATCTAAAATAGCTAAATGTCTCATGTATGCCTCCGAAAGCTTACTTATCAAGATGAACCTGAAAAAATTTAACTCTCGATCTACTCAAATGGAAATCTGAGAGTAAGGAGAAAACAAAAAACTTCGGATTCGACAACGTTCTGGTGTGAAAAATAACTATTATCCCAAAACTGATAGATATCTAATGAGACTACGCTGCATAGCGGAATGAGTTTCACTCTCACTAGTATCATGCTATATACTAACAAATTATGTGCTCTTACACTCACAGTGGCTAGGACAATAGATGAAGACGATGACGATGATGATGATGATGTGCAAATGTGCATCATATGGTAGATTCCTCATCCATGTTTTCCTGACTAACCGCCTTAATGTTTTATGATTAACTATCATATATACAAGTTACCTATAAGAAATTGATAATACCTATCTCATAATATATAAGGATTAGCCATCCCCGACCATTCGGGATAAAACCTCCTGGTTTATAGAATAAAATTTATGGAGTAACCCTCCATTGGATGTGAGTTACCACATATTTTCCTTAGTTTTACCTGTAGATTAACCATGAACTCATATGTATATGTGGATGAACTATCACATACATACCATAGTTTTATCCGTGGGATAACTATGAACCCATAATACATATGGAAAATTCTATTTCAACCCACTAATTTAGTTAGTAGCCCCCCAAATCATGAAATAGTTGGTAAACCCCCAAATTTAGTTAGTAGCCCCCGTTTCTTAAAAAAAACAAAAATACCCTTCCACGTAGGGAGACTACGTGGTTTTTCAGTGTACCTCGTAGCTGTTCTACGTGGTTTGTCAAAGTACCACGTAGATGATCTCCGTGGTTCATTCATGGACCACGTAGGGTTACTACGAGGTTCGCCGAAAAACCACGTAGTACAACTACGAGGTATTCAAAAAACTGGAAAAAATTTATAACGGAAAAGGGTATTTTGGTCATCATATTTTTTTGATGAAATGGGGGGCTACTAACTAAATTTCTGGGTTGAAATAGAATTTGCCAATACATATTTAATCTTGTACCGCAAGAATGTTTAAACCTATTGGTAACTTCAATATTAACATGGTTATTAGTTCTCATTGGTGACCCATATGTGTAACCATATGCATTAATATAAGCAACAACATCAAACAATGAACTTGATAAGTGATAATATGGTTAACCACCATGAACAGGAAATATGTGACAACCTTTGTCAACTGGTTTGATAACACAAGTAAAGGATAGGTGGTTCTCTGCTGACAATATAAAAAATCAGCAGGCTCGACAACTCTTGTCAACCCTATCCTTATCAATCCTCTAGTTAAAGTGTCGAAGCAAACAAATTTGACTAAATAGTTATCCAAAGGTCCATCGACCATACACATAGGTTAACCACTTATGAGAACTGAAACGATTTGAAAATAAGTTAAAACAGACCTTATCGACACGGTCGATAACGACAAACAATAAAGACGGTGGCCTCAAAGCATTTTTTAAAACAAGTTTGAAAACAAGCATTGTCAACCAAGTCGAGATGACAAGAAATGATGGCGATAGCCTCGGAACTCTTTTGAAAATAAGTTTTAAAACATACCTCGTCGACACAATTGATATTGACAAGTAAGAGAGGCGATAACCTCAAGCTCTATTAAAAACATTGGAGGCAGTAGCCTCGATAAATTTCAAAATAAAAAAGCGACAACTCCTGAACTTTGGAAAAATAGTAGAAGTGGTAAGCCTTGTATTTTATACAGGAAAATTAACTTGTTGCCTATGTACTATAGCGAAAAGCTTATCACTTATGTATGAAGGCGATGATCCTTTGTGGGGATGTTAGCTTAAGTAAGGATGCAAGTGATAAGGACCGACCCGATAAGGATAACGAAGATAGTGGCAATCCTTAATATACCATATTACGTGATATTCTATGTATCAAGAGCTTATCGACAGTGACTATAGCCATAGGACTTACCGATCAGGTCGATGGTCTGACATTAAATAACATACACATTGATTTTCTGCTAAGTAAAGTAAATTTTTTCACCTACTTCACGTGATTTGGCAATACATTATTGGTTGATATAATGCTTTGTTGAGCAACTACCCGAACTTTTCATATTTCATTGTCTAAAAAGTTAGAAAATCATTAATTAATCTTAATTGGTTTCTTAATTGCCTAATTTATCCAATTTAGCGAAATCATAATAAACCATAAAAATATGAGAAAAATACCAAAAAATTATAAATTTGGCAGTAACCCTATCCACCCCCATGCAGATATTTCAAGTTAAAAATCATTATTTAATTATTTTTGATAATTAAGTTTCGTGACTAACACATATTCCTCCTTAGAAATTTCATAGAAAATTTCAAAGTGCTTAGAAAGTTATGAAACAGACAACTCATTTCCAAAAACATGTTATAAACATCATACAAAAGTTTCAAATCGACTGAAGATGCAAAACTATAGGTTTCTATGTAAAACTTATTCACATCTATGTAAACAAGCATAAACAATAAATTGCATCAAAATCATCATGAAAACATACAAAAAATTTGATTATTAACCCTAGCTAAATCAAATAAAGGAGAGAATTGTCATTCACCTTAGATTAGATAGAAAAGTTGAGATTTGTCCTTGTTTGATCCTAAGCCTGATTTCTTCTAGTTTTTCTTAGATTTTCCTCTTCTTCCCATTATTACATAATGGATGGACGACATCCATATTCTTTAGATTGAAATGTTTTTAAGTTGTAAATGAAATGAGAGAATAGAAAAGAGTGGAAGGTTATATTCATGAAAGACTTTGTGTTTCCTACTTTTTCCCTCTCATAAACCTTCAATTATGTTATCATAAATTGATTTGTTACAAAGACCAAACCATATTTAAGTACAAATCTCATATCAACATACTCCGACATCATTCTTGTTTAATTTGGCCAATTAAATCTCTTGAACAAAGTTTACTAAAAACTATAGGTATTATATAAACTAATAAAATAAAAAGAAAGAAAATAGATTATATAATACAAGATTTTAGAAAGATTCAGTTGTTAATGAAGCTTACATCCACTATGAAGATTCTTTATTCACTGACTGTCTATTACAAATTATTTGAATATAATTAGTTCAATTTAAGGAATTTATAAGCTCACAAGGCTACTGGTACCAGATGTAACGACTTGTTATTTCCAACCATTCAAATTGATAATAAAACCAACTTAAATCATTCGAAATAGTAGATTGTTATTGTCATGAGGTTTAATCAGATCAATCACGGAATCACAAACACAAAATAATACAGTGTCTCATAGCAAAATAAAATAATATAATGCATTAGAGTTACAGTTTGAGATTTTGCCTTCGAAGTTGAAGATTCTTAAAGACCCTTTCTTTATTCAATTATTTCTGCCATTTTTACGTATTAATGAAATTTATGTATTAGTCTTCAACCTCATTGATGACTATTGTGTAGAAAAAGAAGACGAAGAGTGATTCCACCAATGTGTAGGCAGATAGGGTTCATGTCTTGTTAGTGTTGCAACTGATCCTATTTACAAGAGTTTTGAGGCGAATCAAACCAGACTATGAACCCAAGAGAGTTTGAACTAAAGGTCTGAAGTCACACTGTGAATTTGAAGGTCGTATGAGTCATATATTTGATTAGATATCAAGTCATAGGGTATGACTCAGAACCAAGACTAAAGCATAGTTTTCTTGGGGTTGCAACATTTTTTGTTGGCCTTCTTACTCTGTATTGATGCTTTCTGTCAAGTTTCACAGTTTGTTGACTTGTTTTGATAATACTTCATAATTAACTTGATTTGAGCTAACCCTTGAATTGAATGATTCATCGAGAACTTGACGTAGACGCATTGTATTGCTACTAAAATTGGTGTGTAGGCTAATGAGACCATATGAAGACAGTTGACCATGATGAGTTTGCGTCTTATAAATATGAATCGGTTGTGAGTAATAGGGTATGACTAAGTGCCAACCCATTTAGTTAGCTTATTTTGGGTTATTTTTCTTAAGGCTCTATCTTGTTTTTTTTTTTTTTTTTTTTTTGGAGTGTTTTTGCCAAGTTCAAGTCATTTTGTTTCAATCTCAATATTCTAATTCCTTTGGACTTCTGCTCGAACAAAAACTGGGTTAACATTTGCCCTTTAGAGTATTTCTTCATTGGAAAACAAGACGTGCTTTGGAATAAGCTAACCTTGAACTTCTGCCTTAGGAGACATGGTTGATCATGCAAAATTATTTTTAAGTAGTTGTCTTTGACTTGTTATTTTATTTGGTTAATTTTTTAGGTTAAGTCATTACTATATTTGATAACCTTGCAATTTTGATCCCATGGTTTTCAAGATGTCTTAGAGTAGGAGAATGGTCGCGCATAGAATATTTGGAATCCATCAAGTAGGTAAATTTGACTCAATACCGAGTGTTGTGTCTATTACTAGTAAAATATAACGATCTGCAAATTCAAACGTTTTTAAACGTATGTTATTAACTGAAATTTAACTTTGAAATTTAAAATTTTAATTTATTTTGAACGACTGAATTTGGTTTATGAACATAAATTTAAAATACTATGTTTAATTCAATTAAATCGATAAGTTTAACTCATAACCTTTTTATCGAAAATAAGGTGGAATCGGTTATTAACAAAATATTGATTCTTAAAATTGAATACTTTTTTTTGGAAAATTGGTACGCTCTATTATAAATACTAATAAAAAAACCTCCTTTATACACCTCATAAAAACCCTGTAACCTCCTAACCTAAATGGTTGCCTTACAGGAAAAAAGAGTACATATAAATTTGTTGTACAAAGAGTATCATTAATACATTCATAAGTTACATAAACAACAAAAATTAATAAAGAAAATCCATCTCGCTCAACTGGCCCAAATAGGGCTGCACAAAGTATGGGTTAGGTCGGGTTGGACCAAATACTACATCCGACCCGCATAGGTATGGGTTTAAGGTAGTTCAACCCATATCCGACCCTATATGAGGTTGGATATGGGTTGGGTTGAAGTATGGGTTGGGTCGGGTTTAGTAGGGTTGGGTTGGTTGAATATAATCAAAAATGAGAATATAAGGGAATTTTTTTAAAAAGTAATATTAAAATATTCGGTATAATATATCAGATTTTTTCTAGAATGATGCATTTAAAATAGCCGATTCATTATAAGACATATTGTACTAAAATTTCATTGTAAAACACATTATATGAAATCAATTTACTACATAGCAAAACAAGTGTTTCATTTTAAGATACATTAAATTGCTCTTTAAAATATATTTTCCAAATTCTATCTAGTTTGGATTGACATAAAATATGCTTTTTTGCATATTTACTATAGAATAAATAAACATTATTCTAGGAACTATTCTAATTTTAAGTGGAATGATATTAAATTAGTTTTTTAATATACGGTTGGGTTGGATTAAAATAAGGTTGGGTTAAACAAGATATCAAACCCGACCCGTATATAGTATGGGTTACAGATTGTAACCCATATTCGACCCGAACTAGGATGGGTTGGGTTGGGTTTATGTGGGATGGGTCGGGTTGGTGGGTTGGGTCGGGTTGGATATGGGTTGTGTGCAGCCCTAGGCCCAAACAGGCTCAATTCATCTGCATCTTCAACAGATATCAGCACCTAAGCACGACTATCCATTATTATCCAAATCTATTCCCCATCGCTTAAGGATCTAGCAATTTTGATCGCTGTGAATGGTTTTACTGTCGTTGCTGTGAACTAAGCAGGTGATCTTCTTCTGTATTTGGGTTTGCTTGGTTGTAGGATGAACATGCCTTCCTCGAAATATCTAAAAGTTACATTCCTGTCAAAGGAAGTAAATTGAAGTTGTAAAAGCTCCACATGCTAAATCTCGAACTTGATCACGGTTTTCGAATATAGAATACAGTTGCATTGCTTCATCTTCAAGGGTAGGCAATGTATCAAGATATAGTTGAATTTTCGATTTCAGAGAGCACCATGTATATGCTGCATAATCACATTGGAAAAATAAGTTGTGAACTGATTCAGGCTCTTTTTCACATAGCAGGCACAAAATGTTCGAAACAATGCCATGTCTGTGTAAACGATCTATGGTATTTAGTTTGCCAACTGTTGCTAGATAGGAAATGAAAGTCATACGTTTATTGTTTTTGTATGCCAAATAATTGAGCAAAATGAGTTTGAAACACCTCGTTGGCGAACTTCCTTCCATGATTTGTAAAAGGAGAATACACCTCTTTCTCCCAATTCATAACAGTTACGAGGATGGTTAGGATAGGTTGGAATGCACTGTAATTCGTTTAAGATTTCTCTGGTAGCCGGATGAGAAGAAGGGTTGAGCTGGCCATCAGAAATGATCCGCTGACTTGTTCAAAATTTCGTCTAATAATAGAGAATTTGTTTATACCCAATGAATCTATAAGACACCTACAATTAATCTATAGCTCGAACCAAAGAGAAGTTTCAGTTCCATCCGCAATTAATTTATTGAAGTACTATTTCGAATTTGAACATAATCTGGGTATTAATTTCCATGAAGAAGAAGAGTTATTATTAATTGGCATAACTCGGAATTACTTATCTTTACAATACCGAGTTTTCATTCATTTTCTCCACAAGGTACATTTGCTTAAAAAATTCAAAAGCAATTTTATACATGCTGCTATCTTTAAGTCCAAGAAAAGTTTTAAACCAATTTACCCTCTGATTTTGGCTTGCATAATTTTGACCATGCAACTTTATGCGAAGCTCCACCCTAGAAAAAAAATCTACACATAGGGATTGTAATTTGTCTAAATTAAATTCCAGTATTTGATAGATAAAAAGCCAATATTAGATAATTGGATTGATCACTGTACTAATAAGTTCCGCATGGCCAGCGAAGCTTAGCATTTTAGTTTCCCGACCTGGAGTTTGCTTTGTACCCTCTGAATTAAGAAATTACATTTGGGATAGTAAAGGTAGTTAGAGGAAAGAGGTACACCTAGATGCTTTATAGGTAATTCACCTCGTTCAAATCTAAGAATTTGTAGAACGGTATGAAAATTAGTTATGGAATTAGTAAATAATACCTTAGTTTTAAATGAGTTTACAGTTAGGCCTGCATGTAAACTCAATTTCTGGAATATGACCTTTAATGTGGAGGCATTTTGGGTAGTTGAATTACCGAGAATCATCAAGTCGTCTGCGTACAATAGGTGAGTGACGGTAAACTAAAAAGGTAAAGTAGATTGGATGGAGTTAAGATGGGATGCTTCATCAAGTAGATAGGTGAAATATTGCATGGTTATAGTAAATAGATAAGGGGAGAGTGGGTCCCCATGTCAAAGTCCTCGTGCAATAAACCCCTTTAGAACGCCTTGAATAAGAATAGAAAAGACCGACGTGGAAATACACTCATAAATATATTAATAAATTGAATAAAGAAATTCATAAGTGACATAATATGGCATATAAATTCCCCGTTAGTCAGGTCGTAAGTGTAACACCCTGTAAAAGAAGTCTTGAATAGACATAAGATAATTTAACTTAAAAATAAATAATAAATTAATGAGCTGAAATATATAATTTTGGATAATTAAGAAATGGGCCACGGAAGTATTGTTATTGCATCAGTGGTGAGATTCTGATCCATTTTCATATTTTTTTTACTGAAAACGGGGTTTGTATGAGGAAGATATTTATAAAACAAGTTATGCATAAATATTAATACACAAGATTTGAAATACGAATAGATTAAATATAAATTCAGAATATATTTAATTATAAATTGGCATAAAAGAATATTACAAGAGGATTTGAAATGTGTGTGTATATTCATATGTAAAGTGTAACACCCCACATCCCATAATGCTATCCTAATATAGAATCTCGTTTAGGAATGCGGAGCGTTGTAAGTATAAAGACTATAAACATCACAAAGACTAAGATTTCACAAGACATAAAAGAATAAACCCACAGCGGAA
Organism: Allium sativum; assembly: GCA_030737875.1. NCBI lineage: Eukaryota > Viridiplantae > Streptophyta > Magnoliopsida > Asparagales > Amaryllidaceae > Allium > Allium sativum. Next base: position 503,548,051 of record CM060922.1, on the reverse strand, counting down.
GAAAAGACAACTTACGTTAAATTGATAAACCATTCTTAATTATTTTAATTAAATCAAAGAGTCATAAAATTTCCATGTCTCAATTTCAGTCACAAAATAAATATCAGAGTACAAAGCAAAAGTATCCCCAAATAGCCAAAAGAAAATACAAGCAAATCATGGAAATAAAATAAGATAAATAGTGCATCTCTGCAAGAGTCTTGCAAGAAAAATCAATAAGGCAATCCGAGCTAAGCACTTCCTCCCTGAGAGCTTGGGGCGGAGAAAAAGGAAAGAAGAAAGGGAGAAAATGGGTCAGACAAAAAGTTTGATGTGCTGTAGTAATTTCTAGCACAACTAATAAGAGGAGACAAATAAATAAAACAGTAGTCTAGTGTTAATAAGGAAGTAAGTATTTGTTCACACCTAAAAGTGACCAGAATAAAATAGAGATGTCATAAAAGATGTTATAGAAAGATATAAGTGTTTTTGTTCGAAAGATTCAATAGAGGCTTTGACTGTTTTCCACTTCTACAATAAGAACAAATTAGGAACAAATCCCTAATACTACCCAAACGATCAATTGCGTTGAATTATGGATAACATATGCCCACCATGGGTTTTGGGTTTATCGGGCCCTATCCCATCAACGATTTTTCATAACCTTATCTATAGGTGTGAAAATGGCTTATGTCCCCAAATCGAGGCAGTGCACGCACACTTACTTGCTAGAATGCACTCACACCCTCTCAATTGGACCAATTTACATCCACAACGTAACATGGTGCATGACCTTAACTTAAGGAGGCCGAAATGATAAATATGGTATATTACATGGAATGGATCCCAAACAACTTGGCTCAAATCCCCCAACCCTTGATTTGGCTCCTAAGACAATTTATTTATTAAGCCCGACAACAAGGAGTACCGGGCATGCAATTTAAATTAACATGTTATTACCAAAGTCTGACAACATGGAGTACTAGGCTAAACCCGGCAATAAGGAGTACTGGTTTCATACTATAATTTAACATGTTTATTTTAAAGCCTGATAACAGGGTGTACTAGGTTAAACCCGACAACAAGGAGTACTGGATTCATATTTCAAATTAGCATGTTTACATTATTTCAATTTATTACAGTTGTGTCATTTTTTTCCCATTCATAATCCATTTCTGTCAAATAGGCATTAGTTCAACTTCTTTTATTCCAGTTGTTCCTTTCTCTTTGCAGTTTTGAAACATATTCTGATTTTAACCTTAATTTTGATTATTTCAATTTCGTATATTTCATTTCCCAACCCAAATGAAAAACAAAGAAAAGGGAAAAAATAATAATTCAATGCAAAATATATCGCTTACAGGTATTCATATGATCTTTTTAGGTATTCGTTTAGCATAATTGAAAAAATCTAAAATAAAGAAAGGAGAAAAGAAATTCGAAATAACAAATCATAAGAATTCTGAATATAATTTGCAGAAGTAGATAGAGGAATTAGAAAAGAAACAGAACAACTGTATAATCTGAATCAAGAATAAAGAGTAATCCAGATCCAAAACAATACCTACTACTATTTCATAGATTTGATTCCAACCTCAAAAGAAATCTACAAATTTCTGAAAACTCACCTAAAAATATTGCAAATATGAAAAGGCCACGGTAGAACAGTCCTTCAAATATACAAATTAACAGTACTCCATTTTTTGTGCCCCAACAATATATTTTATTTTAGAGAAAAAAAGTGATGTGGAGGCCGAGGAAATGAAGAATGAAAAGTGTATGGAAAATGAAAGAAGTACAGGTGCAATGACCCAGAAAATTTAGCAAAACTATTTTGGTTATGTTTAAAATGTTTTACTGGATTGAGATTGGAATTGATAAGGTTTAGGGTTGTGTGCATATGTACACCAAGGATATGCAACAGGCAGAGCTACAATTCCTGGAAAGACAACATGGTATAAATACATACATATTTTCCAGAAAATTTAATTAAATAGCCTGGTTAATAAATAATGAAAGGAAGGTCTGAAATGTATAGACAAATACACACACATATACATACATACATACATATATTTATATATTAAGAATTGTTATACAAGTTTATAAATGTGTGTAGGCAGAATTAGAAAGGAGAATTATTATACTTGAGTCACCATTTTATCATGACATAGGATAAGAAGGGGAAAATGTTTTAAATAAAACATTTACTTTATTTCTTAGAAGTAATCAAACTATGTCTAACCACTTTACAACCGAGCATCAAAAGGAAAATGGGGTGAAATAATGAGTGCAAAATCCATGCAAATGGCAGGATTTGCTAAGGGTAAGAATGATATTAGGCAACACAAAACCTTTGGAATAAAACTGTATAAACAATGGTGTATGGGAAGAATTCAGTTGCCCAGAAAACTGAGAAAAAAAATATTATACACATTTGAATACATGGGAAAAGACTTAGGGAGTAAGGCAGAGCTCTTTGCTTTTCCAGTTAGGAAGAAGGAGAATTTTTGGTGAGAAATCTCACTCAGAATACATGGTATTAAGTCGTGGATAGAAAGGCAGCCGGCACTTTTATATCAAACATGTTTATGGTTTTAAATAATGGGTTAAAAACCTCTATTTAATCTTTTCAATGGATTTTTATATGAATTGTTTAATGTTAATATATGGATTTTATTTCTTCTCTTAATATGAACTCAGGTCAATCTGATTTATTAGATGTAAATGTTTTAAAACCCCAAACTGTTTATTAATGAACTATTGTAAATGATATTGATATATGGAAAAAATCATGAAAAGAAAATATGGGCTGCAATATACATATGTATGGGTGATGATGCTCTAAAGTATGAATGATTAAAGAGTGCAATAGAATTTCAATGTGCTGAGCTCTTTGTCAAATGCTAAGAACTATGATCCGGGTGGGCTTAATCTCTATAAAACCAGCTTAATCATAGTGGCTTTCAAAATAAAATACTCCAAAATGCCATATACCAGTACCAGTTGCAATGAACTCGTACTTACCCATTCTTGTGAAAAACCTAGTTGTTTGATTCATTTACTAGCTGAATAATTGTTTGATCCTTTCATGAAAACTGGTTGCAAGTTGTGTGGGGATGTAATGTGATGATTTATGGTTGAAATATCATATCACATTCATTTATCTGATGATAGAATACAAAGAAATACACTTAGTAACCAAACTAAGGGATAAGGGTCAAGATGGCTACTGAATGGCTTGTATTTGAAGTACAAGTTTGACACATGGCTTGATTAATCCCTGAGATCTTTGTGCAATGATGCGAATTAGATCATTATAGTGTGTCCAAGTGATTCATATATGCAGATGAGGCCGGGGATAAATTACTAATTCATGGATGAAAAAAAAGTGAAAGGGAACTTGAGTTTCTTGGGTTTTATGATAAGAAAATTTGGTAGCAAGCATCTGATTATATGGCTTTAATCGTATTGGTTTTACCATGTTTGACAAATTGTTGATATGATGATATGCTTCTTGTGTAAGTTCCACATTCAAATACTCATTGATTTTGGAAAATGATGTGTGCACCTGCACACTGACACAAGACATGCACACATGAACAAATGTTATTCAAAACAAGATTTCATGCTTTTTCATCTCTATTTTATTATTTAAAATATGTTTTTGATGTTGCTCATACCAGACCAATAGTCTGACCCTATGTTGCTCATGGCGTATAGGGTGTCTCATTTATAATGAGGCAGCCTCTACTGCTTTTTCAGGAAATGAAGGGGATAAATAGATTTGGATTAGAGTCATGGCTTTAAGATGGAAAATGACATGCTGAGATTAGTTTAAATAAGAGTTCCAAAAATGTTTAAATCTACATGATTTCTGGGAAATATCTTCTTATTAGTCATGTAACGGAATGTTATATGGATAACGTTAAGGAGTCATTTGGATTTCTGGTTTTGTAATTGTTTTGGCTTAATTCAAAGTTTATTTGAGGTCTAAACTCGATTGTACTTTTTCTAAGTCTACTTTGAAAACTAGAAATTGGGTAAAACATATTAAGAATTATAGAAAGTTCTAATATAATGTATAAGTCAATCTGGAGTCACCAAATAAAGGAAAGTGTGTATGTGCATACCTTCTCAAAATCTGGATCATTGGTGCAACTCCCATGTTCAAATTGCACTTTAATAGTGCAATGTGCACTTGAACTACTTGGCACAACTCAAATTAAATGCGTTGGTCAGGGCTTAAGTGCTGGACATGCACGAAAATTCATATGGTCAAGAATGCACAGGGCACTGCCTTAGATTTAAATCTAATTTGACAATATTTTCAAAAATGCAGCAGTAACCTGACTAAAGCATAAGCCTATTTTGGGAAGCAAAATGATAAGTAAATATATCATTTATGTATCTGGCAAATCAGCATAATGATCTACGTAAGAACACAACCTATTTTATTATTCCAGAAAATCCTTTTTTTCTTACCACCAAAATTAATAAGAAACGCAAGTTCATAAATATGAAATGGTCGCATGAACATCCTATCACAAACTATGTGATAATTGATCAGAGAAAGATCAACGTAAGCTCTTGCTTTTCTCTTATGCTCTGATTAGAAGTAAGAGGGATATATATATATATATATATATATATATCCATATATATATACATATATATACATATACATATATATCAATGTTTTTAAATGAACTGATATTTTTATATTGGTAATTCTGGATCCTGGATATTGTATAAGAGAGTAATGACTCTGGTTTTGGCCAAATAAATATATATATATATATATCCATATATTTTGGCATGCAAAAAAAAAAATCACGGCAAAATTCAGTGTTAAAAATCAGGGTCATTCCATTTGGTATCAGAGCTGTGTTGGCATAAAACACAGACAATAATTGCTTGAAAACTAATACTGGATGGTAGGATAATTTGCTTTGAACTTATATGGTTGGTCGCATATGTGTGCTTGGTTTCTAATAATATATATAAAGAGAGAATTATATATATATATATATATATATGTAAAAGAAAACTAATCTAACCTAATACCATTATCACCGAAGAAACATGGCAGTAAGACCAAGAGCACCACAACTAGTAAATATGCAAGACTTGATGAATGCTTTGAGAGATGGGAGAGGGCATAGGCTAGAAAATCGACATGAAGAACTCTCAAAATTGCTAAAGACTTATACTATTCTAGAAAGCAAAAGTCTTGAGGTAACAGAAAGTGTGGTGGAAATTCAAGTTTGGCTCAGAACATTGGACAAGATTTTTGGAGACATGCAATTAGATGACCAAAGAAGGCAGCAAGTAGCTTCAAGGCAATTGAAAGGAGAAGCTTTAAGTTGGTGGGAAGTGATCATTGTAGGAAGAGCTAAAAATGAGATTACATGGAACCATTTTAAGGAACTGCTTGAGGCCAGATTTGTACCCGCATCTACCAAGACAACATTACTTGAAGAATTCATAAAGCTTAGGCAAGGAACTTTAAATGTCATAGAATCCACCCAAAATTTTAAAGGATTATCCAAATATGGAGCTATGCTAATAGCTGATGAAGCTACCATAAATGGCAAATACATTAAGGGATTAAATCCAAGCCTAAGTAGAGCCATGTTACCATATGTTTACAAAACTTTTAATCAGGTCATAGACTTGACTCTGAGCTTTGAACAACAGATAAAGAGAGAGAGAAATACAGAAATTTTAAGAACAATAACAATAAAAAGGGTAAGGGAAGGTACCACCCCTATGACAAGAAGCAGGACACTGGAAATAAGAAAACCAGTGATGCTAAACCAAATGAAGCTAAGAAGAAAATAGGTTGTCATCATTGTGGCAAGGAAGGACATATCAAACCAAAATGTCTAAGGCTAAAGGGAGGAGCTTTCAAGTTTTACACTTATGGAAAAGAAGGTCATCTGAAAAGGAATTGTCCTAAAAATAAACAGCAAGGAAAGGTGGCAATTATGGAGGCTAAAGGCAAATTAATAATGGAATCCAATGAAGAGAATATAGGACAAGTTGAAGGTACGTTATTTATTTGCCAAATGCCTATACTAATAGTGTTTGACACAGGGGCAACCCATTCTTTAATCTCTCGTGACATTGTCAAATTCCTAAAATTGAATTGCATTTTTGTAGAAAAACTCTTGCTCGTAAAAAGTCCCTTAGGAATTTCTTGTGTTTTGGATATGGTATGTGTGGATGCAGAATTAATTATTGGCAGAAAACATTTTTATTTCCAGTTTATATGTTATAAATTACCTAGATTTAGGTGTTATATTAGGAGTGAACTAGTTAAAACAACATAAGGCCATAATTAATTTAGAAACATCCACCATCTCATTTCAAGAAAATAGGGAACAAAGAATTACTATTCTATGTGAGGCTGCAAAGGAAAGAAAGTCATTTCATTTATAAGGGCTAAATGGTGAAATCTTTGAGCTTTCAATTGAGAAAACACCCATAGTAAATGAGTATTTGGATGTGTTTGGGGAATTTAAGGGTATTTCACATCATAGACCAGTGGAATTTCAAATTAATTTGATTCCATAAGCATGTCCAATAATTAAGAAGCCCACAAGAATAGGGCCAAGTGAGTTGACAGAATGAAAGAAATAATTAGAAGAACTAGAGGAGAAAGGTTTCATCGGACCAAGTAATTCTTGTTGGGGTGCACCAATGGTGTTTGTGAAGAAACAAGATGATTGTTTAAGGCTGTGCATAGATTACAGAGAATTAAATAAAGTTACAATTAAAAACAAATGCCCATTACAAAGAATTGATGATCTTTTTGACCAATTGGCTGGATCAAAAATATTTTCTAGGCTGGATTTAGCCTCTAGTTTTCATCAAATGAAAGTGGAAGAATCTAGTATAAAATACACAACATTTAACGCTAGATATCGATTGTATGAATTCTTGGTTATGCCCTTTGGATTAACAAACGCACCATCATATTTTGTTGATTTAATGAATAGAACATTTAGATATTATTTGGATAAATTTGCGCTGATTTCCATATATGATATTTTAATTTATTCCAAGAATGGAAAAGCACAAAAATCATTTGCACTTAGCTTTAAATAGGCTAAGGAAAAATTATTCAAAAGCAAAATTTTCTAACTGTATATTTTAACATGTGAACCCAAGTAAAGTTGTGGCAATACAAACATGGAAAAGGCAAAAAACAGTGAGTGAAGTAAGGTCATTTACGGGGATGGCTAGGTACCATAGAAGATTTATTAAAGATTCCTCCAAAATTTCAGCACCACTTAGAAACTTAACTAGAAAAGATCAAGCTTATGTTTGGATAGAAAAATGTGAAAAAACCTTTGAAAATTTAAAAGAGGCATTGGTGAATAGAGATACTATCTTCACATCAAAGTTTTGGAAAAAATTCAAGAAGCTATGGGGAGTGAGCTTAGCATGAGCACTTCTTACCATCCTCAATCTGATGGGAAAACAGAGGTAGTTAACAAGGTGTTGGAAGACTTATTAAGAGCATGTATATTGGATTTTAGGGGTAATTGTGATCACATATAATAATAGTTACCAAAGTACTATAGGAACGACACCATTTGAAGTCTTATACGGTAAACCATGTTTGTCTCCTGTACGTTGGGTTGAAACTGGAGATAGAGCAATCTTAGGACCAGAATATGTAAAGGAGACCACTGAAAATATTGCATTGATAAGAAGAAGGAAGGCAGCTGCACAAGATAGGCAAAAGATATTTGCGGATAGAAATAGACAGAAAGTTGATTATCAGGCAGGAGACTTTATTTTCATCAAAGTTTCACCAACGAGGAAGGTGCTAAGATTTGGGAAGCAAGGCAAATTGACAGCAAGGTACTAAGGACCATACAAAATTATAGAACGGATTAGTTCTTTGCCATATAAATTAGAATTACCTGAAGCAATGCAAGGGATGCATAATGTTTTTCATGTATCACAATTGAGGAGATGGGTTCATGACAATAAAGAAATTCTGGAAACACCATCCCAAGTTCAAATAAATCCAGATTTAATTTGTGAGAAAGGGCCAGTGGGAATTTTGGCTAAGGAAGTGAAGAAGTTAAGGAACAAAACTCCGAAGCTTGTGAAAGTGCAGTGGAGTCTTGATCCAAATGATTGCACATGGGAGTTAAAAGACGAGGTTAATGTGAATTATCCTAAGCCATTTGCAAATTAAAGGTAACTTTAATTTTTGAGATTATTTTTCATGCATGTGTTTTGTAACACCCCGTATTTTCTATGAACATTAAAGTAACGAATTAAGGAATACTTAATTTTAAAAGTGGGAATTAGGGGAAATTGGTTATGTCATTGCGTTTGTCTCAGAATTCTGCTTGCGATAGAGTCCGAGCTTGCGTGAATCGGACTCCGTAAGAAGAAGTTATGGAGTTCAGAAGATTTCAAGCTTAAACAGAAATTAAATATAAATAATAATTAAATCAAAAAGCAGTTCAAATTCAAAATTTTCGAGAGAAGTGGCTGGACGGGAAAATTCCCGCCCATAGGGATCGACTCCCCCCGGGGGGAGGGGTAGACATAGGTGTCGACCTCCATATAGGGGTCGACCCCCTCGCCAGATCTGGACTGTTTTGTCCAGTGACGTTTTCTGAGTCGTTAGGGCATATGTGGCGACTTCCGGTTGGCTCTATTTGGTTTGGATGGCTCTTATTTCTCCTAGGATGATCTAACAACTCTCATTAATCTAAACTTCTATATAAACAACCCCAACCCTCAACACTAAAACCTCATAAAATTGTTTTCTAAAGTCGTCATGCTATCCATGGCCAAACTAGTGTAGCCTCCATTTTTCTCTAAACTAGAAAGCAGGTTAGGAAGTTCCAAATCAAATCAAAACTAGAGAATCAGTAGTCTACATCAAAGGATAGCTTTTCAGTTTCAGAAATCAGATCCCAGAAAACAAGATTTGTTCTTTTGTTTGTAAGTTCAGTTATTCTTTAGATTTGAACAAATAAAAGTCATGACTTGTACTGAAGAGAAACTAGAATTGTGCCTAGTTGTAAGATAATCGTATTCTGATTCATGTTTATCCCTGCAATAATTCTGAAATTACCTATGCCTACGAGGCTATTGTCATTGATACAATTTATCATGTTGTATGTTAATATGATGATGAACCTATCATGTTGTTTGTTAATTTGGTGATGAACCTATCATGTTGTATATTGATTTGGTGATGAACCTATCATGTTGTATATTAATTTGGTGATGAACCTATCATGTTGCACATATATTTGGTGATTCTTGTATGATATGTTATATGCAAGTTCATAAGCTAAGTCATGTTTGTATAGGCTTATATGTCCAAACCTACATGCTTAGATGTTTAGATCTATGTTTATTTGGTCCAACTCAAATGCAAGTTCACATTTACATGCTTAATTAAATTTGTGTAGTACTATGCCAAATTTATATCACACATGCTTAGTTGATCTATATTGTTTTATGTCATTGGAATGTTACATGTCCCTTTGCTTTTCCCTTTTGTTTATGAGCTGGGCTAAATTGCAAGCCTAACGTTTTATGTAATTTATGTAAACGAATAACGGGGGATACGTTGGGAAAAAACTAAATCACGTGCTATTGGCATAGATTGGCTCATAATCATGTAAATGATTAATGGCATAAAATGGTATAATTTGTATACCTAAGAATTATAGACATAATTTAGTGGGAAAATGGGACATGACTTGAGTTGACAACATTGGTGGATAATTTACATATAAACATAAACAGTAAATATGTAAATTAATTAAAAGATGATTGTGCCTAATCCGAGGTTAGATTGAGTTACGGTGTAAGACTGCCTGGAACCGCCCGGCACATCCAGCAACCGTAACAATATAGATCTAATGTGAGAGGTTAGCGCATTAAGCCCGAAAAACCCGAGGTTAGATTGAGTTGCGGTGTAAGACTGCTCGGAACCGCCCGGCACATCTAGCGACCGCAACAATACGTATCTAATGTGAGTAGTTGGTGCTTTAATGAATGAATTAAAGCTAAGGAAGGCTAAGAATGGTAGGGTTGAGTAAATTAAGGCTACACTTAACCAATACAACATGTTAACTAAACTGATGGGTGGGGTTAGGTTAATTTGAGAACACTTAACTAATTTAACATGTTGATTAGGAAACCCTAGTAATGGGGACCCATTTCAGCAGTAACCCACATAGATGTATCATGGTACCCTGAACAAGGCAGGGTGGGGCACAATTACTGGGCTGATTATAAGCGGTCAAAATAACGGTGGGTGATGCAGCAGTGTAGGTTCCAACGGAGTATGGGGTGCATGTACTCCGACATGGACAAATCAGGCACTGGGCATCAGTAGTATATACTGTGCATCTTGAATTTGTGTCGGGTCGCCACCATAGGAATTGATACACCTCATGGTGGGACCAGCACAGGTATCTACAATCAAGCGGGGCCAAATGACACAAGTCATAAATGCATGCGAGTAGAAGCCGATCGACTAAGGGGATCATTTTATCATGAACACATGGTGCTAGTTGAAACACTTGTTAGTAGGTGCATAAAAATAGAAATGAGTGCGATAGTATATTCAATTTACCTTGCCATATTTATTGTTATCTTATTTCTAGGGTATTGTCCTAGGTTCAGTTTATTCATGTCATGATCATTTTTCCTGTTTACATGCTAAATAATCATTGGACTTACCTGTAATGACCCGGATCTTTGACGGTGTAATAATTAACTTATTTAATTATTTAAAATAACGAATATATTATTTAATCGACGACGTTAAAACGTATAATTATATTATAATTAAAACCAAGCTTGAAATGGCGCGGTAGTTCGCTATTTGGCGATTTGAACTTCAACTGAATATACAGAAGCCGTTTTAAGTCGGATTTCTGTGAAACAAGAAATGTACGGAGCTGGTGAAGTATATTTTTCTAGTGGAAGAGAAAAATCGGGATTTCGTCGTGTAGATTTTGATTTACGTCCAATTCAAATTTTAGAAAAGTCGCTATGGAATTATTAATAATTTAATTCGATTTAAAAGGGGTTTTGTGTGTAATTGGAGCAGATGATCGAATTAAGCCACGAAACTAGTTCTATTGAGTTCGTATCATCGATTAGAGTCAGAAAACATATATAGTTTGTTATTTTTGAACATTGGAAATTTTGGTGTCTAAAGGAGCACTTAGGGTGCATAGAAAATAGCGTACCGGGAAACAGTCTCGGAATGCGACGAAGTGTGTGCCATTGGGTTCATATTAATTTATCGTTATAAGAAAGTCAAGTTTCACGGAAAAAAATGACGTACGTGACCTCGGTGGCCAAAAAGGCCTTATTTTGAGTTAACCATTTATATGTTTTAAACAGGGGTACCTTTATTTGAATGGTTAACTGGTCAAACGAACTCAGAATTCAACGAAACAAGTTTCATACGAAACCTTAGGAAGAGGTCTAGTGAAACGTCAAGACCTCATATTTTTAGGATTTTTTCTGTAATTTTAAAGAATTAATGCTCGGTGTTTTTCATCGATATTTTCTAAGGGTTTTCACAAATGGTGTCGGAATTCGACGAAACCTGTCCCATTGGATCTGGAATATTTTTCTATGCCAGGATTGACTTAGTTTGTCAAAAAAAATCGAATGGACTTTTAGAAGGCAAGTTTCAAAGAACGTTTGATTTTAGTGATTATAATAAACAAAATATCTAACCCCCCATACTATAAATACACAGCATTTCCTTAAACCCTATTCCCACGGTCAACACAGCGCCTCCACACTTTCTTCTTTCAACGTGAGCAAATCTCCTCTTTTAAAATCCAAATAAAATCAAGGATAAATCTATAAATTATTTTATCCATGTATATGGAATCAATACAACTCGCTCTTCATTTTGGTAGAGGCTTCAACTGACTCGATGGCTTTTTCAGCTCGTTCCCATTCACACAGCGAACCTAGGGTTCCTATTTTGGGCGAGATCGAAGCATCGAACAGGGTAGGGGTGGTTAGATTTGGGTTTGTGGTTGAGTATAGTTTCGTTGTGGTAGTTTCGAGGTGATTGGTGATTAAATGGTTCAGTGCCTCTCTGTAGCTGATGCGTGAGGGCCTGGGAGTCGCGAGGAACAGGTAGCGATCGGACTGGGTATGGGTGACATCGTTTGAAAGAGGATTCGATGGAGGTAAGAGTGGTAATTTCGGTTTAAAGATTCGTGTTGTATGGGAGGAGCGGTGGAGGTCTGAATTCGTGAAAATGGTGAGATGATGGAGCAGGTAGTCACGGTATCTTTGAAAGGGGAAGAAAGGGATACGGTCATGGGTCAAAAGGGTGGGAAGGTGGGCCGATCTTTAAAGGTTAAGCCCAAAGAATTTAAAAAGGGAATTTAAGTTATTTTAATTTAAATTAATATATGGACTTGTAAATTGAATATCTCCTTCATACGATATCAGATTGACGAACCGTAAGTTGAATTAGGATCGTATGGACGAGAGCTATCCAATTAGACTGACTGGAAGTGGATTGGAGCTCGTATGAATTTATGGTGAAATAAATTGTTTGATTCAAATCAAACAAACAGTTTATCGTTCTTTAACGATGAACTGCCAAAGTGAGTAAAACTCACCAACTCTGAACAGTTATATTTTTATAATGTATTCTTAGAACTGTTAATCATTTGTTGATTGCTGTGTGTTGGTTGATTGATTGAACTGCTAGTCAGTTAGTGGAAATTATATATATAAATATATATGTATATAAACCGTTAAATATTTATATATTGATGATGTTATCAGAATAATCCGTACTGAACTGAAAGTGATGTTGATTTTATTGTGTAACATCTGTGATGCAGGGAAACAGGTTGGAGGGACCCAACTGGGTTCCTCAATATTTCTAATACTGTTTTGTTCATATATTGTGTTATATGATGTGGTATATAATCTGTGTTGATTATATGTGGTTGAACAATATTGATCATCGTGATTTGATATGATTGAATACCATAACATACCGAAATGTTGATAAGGGGATTTTCAAAGTGATATTGAAAATAGAATATTTATAAAATGGGATATTTATAAATAAGAGATATTTATAAAGTGGAATATTTATAAATAAGAAATGTTTATAAATTGGAATATTTATAAATAGGAGATATTCAAAAAGGAAATAATTACAAACCATTTTCTTTTTGAATGGAAAGGCCTGTGTGGCGGGTTTGGGGATTTTCCCGATGCTCCCGTTACAAAGGAGGTTATGGCGAATTTTTCAGAGAATTTAAGGAGTTAGAATATTTCAAGAATAAATTTGAAAAGGAAATGTTTGTAAACCATTTACAAATAGAATTGAAAAGGAAACGTTATAAAAAGGAAATCATTTTTAAAGTGTAGAACCGTTATTTAAAAGTAAATCTTTTCAAATGAATAAAACGTTGTTAAAAAGGAAATCTTTATAAAGTGAATAAAGTAAATCGAATATGGTATTCGAAAGGAGTTAAATCAAATATGGTATTCGAAGGGAGTAAATCGAATATGGTATTCAAAAGTTAGTAAAACGAATATGCTATTCGAAAGGGGTTAGTCGAGTCGAGTTAGTTGAATAGAGTTAACTAGTTCAGTAGAGTTAACCAGTTTAGTAGAGTTAACTAGTTCAGTAGAGTTAACCAGTTCAGTCGAGTTAACCAGTTCAGTAGAGTTAACCAGTTCAATAGAGTTAACCAGTTTAATAGAGTTAACCAGTGAGTTAAGTAAGTCAAGTTAACCAGTGAGTTAAGTAAGTCAAGTTAACTAGATGAGTTAAATAAGTTAAGTTAAATCGAATCTAGTTATTCGATAGGAGTTAATAAAGATGAGTTAAATAAGTTAAGTTGATCGAATCTAGTCATTCGATAGGAGTAAATCAAGTTAAGTTAATCGAATCTAGTTATTCGAGAGGAGATTATCGAATATAGTTTATTCGAAGGGGTTATCAATTATTAGTTATTCGAAGTGAGTAGTCGAATATTGGTTATTCGAAGTGAGTTAATCGAATATTGGTTATTCGAAAAGGGGAGTTATCAAATCGAATAGATTAAAGGAGTTAATCGAATATAGTTTATTCGAGTAGAGTTAGAGAAGTTATCGAATATGGTTTATTCGACAGGAGTTAAGTGAATAGTTAGATTAATCAAAGTGAATTAGTTAAGTTAAACTAAGTGAAGTAGTTAAGTGAATTAGTTAAGTTAAACTAAGTGAATTAGTTAAGTGAATTGGTTAAGTTAACCAAAGTGAATTTGTCGAGTTAATCAAAGTGATTAGTTCAGTTAATCGAGTTGAATTTGTCAGTCGAGTTAATAAATGGAGTTAGTCAAACCAAGTAAAACCAGTTAGAGTTAATCAATCAGAGTTAATCAAATAGAGTTAAGTAAAATTAGAACTGACTAGAGATTAGTAAATTGAATGGTTTTCTAAGTGTCTATCTAATGTTGGTTTCGGCCTTCGAGATTTATACTTAGGGAATTGTTCTCATACTAGTTCACAGTCAGGGACTGATAGTTGGGGGAAGAGTAGTGATTTGTAAATAAGCAAATGGAAAACGTTTTCCAGTGTTAATAACATATATTTTCTAAACATAGAAAATAAGGCAATGTGAATATATATATAGATATATGTTGATGATTTACCAATATAATTTCCATCTGGAAATAATATCGTTGTTTGCACACTTGTTTTTCTTTGATGGTTAAATCACAGACTATCGAAGTTTTGACCATTTTAACGTTGTTAATATGGAGAGACCGGTTGGATTATTATCCAAAGAACCACTCTTTATTGGCATAAGCGTTGCGAATCATATATACCAAAGATAATTGAAGACGGAGTAAAATGCAAGGACTGTTGTATAAGTCTTAGATAACAGTGACTAAGATGGATATACGGAACAGTACCTTCGGTTTGTCCAGTCCCAGGACAACTTGTATGGACGAAGGTCTGACAGAGTATATCCAATGGATCGCGTAAGTTGATCTGTTCAAACGTATTCACATTTGGTGGCGGAGGAATTCGTTTCTCTTAGCTGTATACCCGTGTTATTTTTGAATAAGTCAATTTGTGATGTGGCGGGTATGACGATGTGACATTCTAAGTGAATGAGGGTGACTTGTATGAATGAATGTCTGACAGAGTATTTCCACAAGGGTCACGTACATTGATTTCTTCGACCGTACCAAGAGTGGAAGTGGAGATGGAAACTTCTTTTAGCTGACACGTAATGTACTGTTGTAGACGTCAATTATTGATTTTCGATGGATCTGACAATGTGGCATTCGAAGTGAATCTGATGTGATGATAAAGCGTAGCTTCTAGCCTCATCAACCGGTAAATGACAGAAATCGGGCAGGCAGCATGGCTAAGTCGGTCGCACCGAAGTAGGGTGTATAATCACCTATCTAGAGAATATCCATTTATTTCTTTAATCTATCAATGCTGTCCTATATATATATACGGGAACGGTTGCTGATCTCAACCGTTGGTGATATATAATCGATACACTCAAGCAAAATGAGTGGTCGGTCATGTGTGGCTGAGTTACAAGATGTTCTTGTTGAACTCCAGTGTATCGTTCCTAGAGTACACTGATCGGAAGGTGGTTCCATACCTTGTCATAGTTGAAAATCCATTATCCAATACGTGCTTGCGATTTTGATTGTATACTATATATGTAGAACGTGAGATGAAAGCGTTTTTGCTAGTTGATATCTATTTGTACATAGACATTATTATAATATCAAAAGGTTTTTGATATAAAGATATTTTGGATTCTCATAAGGGAAAAACCCGTTCCGTTCTGCGGCGTGGTCTTATGAGATACCGTTTACTTGTTCATATACCTGTTTAAACTGTTTTACTCACACCAGTCCCATGACTGACCCAGAGTTTACTTTGTTGTTTTCCCTAAACTCTTGGGTGTCCAATTTTGTACGGACAGTCAAGTAGTCAGGATTTTACAGATATACTTGGAGAGCTTGGAGCAGGAGGCTTCAAGATCATATAGCTATAGTTATTTCCGCTGTGTTGTAAGTGCTGTACTCTGATAAGTGCTATTGTATACATAACTGTTATATTTCAAAGTTATGTTATCTATTATATGTTATTCGTTCCGCTGTGAGGTTCGTGTTACTCTGATGTTGTGTTCTTCTTCTTCTTCTATTCTAAGTTTCTATCTTATCTATTCTCACCTTCTAATTTCTTTCATTAATTACCGGGATTTTTCGATGTTTTGGTTATCGACATCGATCTTATGTCGATAACCAAAGTCGCTAAAAATCCGGGTCGTTACAGTTGGTATCAGAGCTTAAGTTAAGAATTACCTTGGCTCTGTGGCGTGACTCGGTAGAGATGGGGTTAGTAATACCCTAGATTGAGTTTGAGTGTATATATACGAGTGCGTATTTGTTATTTGATATAAAAATTTGTTTTATATTGTGGGGCTTTATTGGTTGAGTGGCTTATGAATTCTGGTCGATCAGTTTGATCCACTGTATCGATAGGGGTTACTAAACACTCGAATATGATGAACCAACATGATATGTTTTGAATTTTACATAGTATAATTGGTTGTGTTGGTTGTTATTATAATCAAATAAGATTATAAAAAGTGAAATGGTTATAAATAACTAAGCAGGATTCATATAAGTAAAGTATATGAAAAAAAAGATGAATAAAATCTGAATTCAAATCAGAATTGGAATTAAAATAAGGAAATTTTAGGTTCCTGGGAGATTTTGAAACGTTTTTCAAACTGAAAGTGATATAGTATTGAACTCACATTGATAACTGGAAAATAGATTCTGATGATGAATCTAGACATCATCAGTGTTCATTTTCAAGTTTTAAGTGACTGATTACTACCAAAGATTTTGTTTTTGAATTGTTTTGAGAAAACAAGGTGTTTAGAAATTCAAATGTTTTGAATTGGTATTATGATTTCAGACTGATTTGAAATAAACCCAGGAGTTTAAATTTTGAAATTTAAATATAACTTATGAAGTTAAAGAGATTGAAATGGTAAGAATGGATATATAAATTAAAATTTAACTTGAACTAAGTTAGATAAAACCGAATTTGATTATGGGATAATCTGGAATGGAATTAAGTTGATGAGTTGGGAGTTTGAAATTTGATATTGGAGTTTGAACGGAAATTGGTTTAGATATAACCTAATAGTTGGATTTGAGAATGAACTGATTTGAGATCAAGTTGGTAATGCATTGTTATATGCAGAAGTGGTAACGAATGGTAGGGAATGATATGCCCGACAAAAAGGTACAAGTTTATATTTGATATCAGTATGAGATTTATGAGACGAATTGGCAAGCCGCTTGGCTGTTTGATTTTCTTTTGGGTTGAAGAAGGCCCAGAGAGGCGAGTTGGAGTTTGAGTTATTGACCAGTACAAGGGAGGTGCTGGCGAAATTTTTCGAAAAGTTAAGGCGTTAGAAATTTCCATGATTTTTGAAAATTTAGTTAATCGGAATAAATTAATATTTTATTCGATATTAATTGGTTCGGAGAAACAGGAGATAAGAGGTAAACAGGTAAATTTTTATCCAGTAGATAGGGTCGTCCTCTACCTTAGCAATTTCGAGGACGAAATTATTTTAAGTGGGGAAGAATGTAATGACCCGAATCTTTGACGGTGTAATAATTAACTTATTTAATTATTTAAAATAACGAATATATTATTTAATCGACTACGTTAGAACGTATAATTATATTATAATTAAAACCAAGCTCGAAATGGCACGGAAGTTCGCTATTTGGCGATTCGAACTTCAACTGAATATACAGAAGCCGTTTTAAGTCGGATTTCTGTGAAACAAGAAACGTACGGAGCTAGTGAAGTATATTTTTCTAGTGGAAGAGAAAAATCGGGATTTCGTCGTGTAGATTTTGATTTACGTCCAATTCAAATTTTAGAAAAGTCGTTATGGAATTATTAATAATTTAATTCGATTTAAAAGGGGTTTTGAGTGTAACTGGAGCAGACGATCGAATGAAGCCACGAAACTAGTTCCGTTGAGTTCGTATCATCGATTAGAGTCAGAAAACATATATAGTTTGTTATTTTTGAACATTGGAAATTTTGGTGTCTAAAGGAGCACTTAGGGTGCGTAGAAAATAGCGTACCGGGAAACAGTCTCGGAATGCGACGAAGTGTGTGCTATTGGGTTCGTATTAATTTATCGTTATAAGAAAGTCAAGTTTCACGGAAAAAAATGACGTATGTGACCTCGGTGGCCAAAAACGCCTTATTTTGAGTTAACCATTTATATGTTTTAAACAGGGATACCTTTATTTGAATGGTTAACTGGTCAAACGAACTCAAAATTCAACGAAACAAGTTTCATACGAAACCTTAGGAAGAGGTCTAGTGAAACGTCAAGACCTCATATTTTTAGGATTTTTTCTGTAATTTTAAAGAATTAATGCTCGGTGTTTTTCATAGATATTTTCTAAGGGGTTTTCGCAAATGGTGTCGGAATTCGACGAAACCTGTCCCATTGGATCCGGAATATTTTTCTATGCCAGGATTGACTTAGTTTGTCAAAAACAAAAATCGAATGGACTTTTAGAAGGCAAATTTCAAAGAACATTTGATTTTAATGATTATAATAAACAAAATATCTAACCCCCCATGCTATAAATACACAGCATTTCCTTAAACCCTATTCCCACGGTCAACACAGCGCCTCCACACTTTCTTCTTTCAACGTGAGAAAATCTCCTCTTTTAAAATCCAAATAAAATCAAGGATAAATCTATAAATTATTTTATCCATGTATATGGAATCAGTACAGCTCGCTCTTCATTTTGGTAAAGGCTTCAACTGACTCGATGGCTTTTTCATCTCGTTCCCTTTCACACAGCGAACCTAGGGTTCCTATTTTGGGCGAGATCGAAGCATCGAACAGGGTAGGGGTGGTTAGATTTGGGTTTGTGGTTGAGTATGGTTTCGTTGTGGTAGTTTCGAGGTGATTGGTGATTAAATGGTTCAGTGCCTCTCTGTAGCTGACGCGTGAGGGCCTGGGAGTCGCGAGGAACAGGTAGCGATCGGACTGGGTATGGGTTACATCGTTTGAAAGAGGATTCGATGGAGGGAAGAGTGGTAATTTCGGTTTAAAGATTCGTGTTGTATGGGAGGAGCGGTGGAGGTCTGAATTCGTGAAAATGGTGAGATGATGGAGCAGGTAGTCACGGTATCTTTGAAAGGGGAAGAAAGGGATACGGTCATGGGTCAAAAGGGTGGGAAGGTAGACCGATCTTTAAAGGTTAAGCCCAAAGAATTTAAAAAGGGAATTTAAGTTATTTTAATTTAAATTAATATATGGACTTGTAAATTGAATATCTCCTTCATACGATATCATATTGACGAACCGTAAGTTGCGTTAGGATCGTATGGACGAGAGCTATCCAATGAGACTGACTGGAAGTGGATTGGAGCTCGTATGAATTTATGGTGAAATAAATTGTTTGATTCAAATCAAACAAACATTTTATCGTTCTTTAACGATGAACTGCCAAAGTGAGTAAAACTCACCAACTCTGAACAGTTATATTTTTATAATGTATTCTTAGAACTGTTAATCATTTGTTGATTGCTGTGTGTTGGTTGATTGATTGAACTGCTAGCCAGTTAATGGGAATTATATATATATATATAAATATATATATGTATATAAACCGTTAAATATTTATATATTGATGCTGTTATCAGAATAATCCGTACTGAACTGAAAGTGTTGTTGATTTTATTGTGTAACATCTGTGATGCAGGGAAACAGGTTGGAGGGACCCAACTGGGTTCCTCAATATTTCTAATACTGTTTTGTTCATATATTGTGTTATATGATGTGGTATATAATCTGTGTTGATTATATGTGGTTGGACGATATTGATCATCGTGATTTGATATGATTGAATACCATAACATACCGAAATGTTGATAAGGGGATTTTCAAAGTGATATTGAAAATAGAATATTTATAAAATGGGATATTTATAAATAAGAGATATTTATAAAGTGGAATATTTATAAATAAGAAATGTTTATAAGTTGGAATATTTATAAATAGGAGATATTCAAAAAGGAAATAATTAAAACCATTTTCTTTTTGAATGGAAAGGCCTGTGTGGTGGGTTTGGGGATTTTCCCGATGCTCCCGTTACAAAGGAGGTTATGGCGAATTTTTCAGAGAATTTAAGGAGTTAGAATATTTCAAGAATAAATTTGAAAAGGAAATATTTGTAAACCATTTACAAATAGAATTGAAAAGGAAACGTTATAAAAAGGAAATCATTTTTAAAGTGTAGAACCGTTATTTAAAAGTAAATCTTTTCAAATGAATAAAACGTTGTTAAAAAGGAAATCTTTATAAAGTGAATAAAGTAAATCGAATATGGTATTCGAAAGGAGTTAAATCGAATATGGTATTCGAAGGGAGTAAATCGAATATGGTATTCGAAAGTTAGTAAAACGAATATGCTATTCGAAAGGGGTTAGTCGAGTCGAGTTAGTTGAGTAGAGTTAACCAGTTCAGTAGAGTTAACCAGTTCAGTAGAGTTAACCAGTTCAGTAGAGTTAACCAGTTCAGTAGAGTTAACCAGTTCAGTAGAGTTAACCAGTTCAATAGTGTTAACCAGTGAGTTAAGTAAGTCAAGTTAACCAGTGA
Source organism: Allium sativum (assembly GCA_030737875.1). Classification (NCBI taxonomy): domain Eukaryota; kingdom Viridiplantae; phylum Streptophyta; class Magnoliopsida; order Asparagales; family Amaryllidaceae; genus Allium; species Allium sativum. Next base: position 503,527,329 of record CM060922.1, on the reverse strand, counting down.
GTTAAGTAAGTCAAGTTAACCAGATGAGTTAAATAAGTTAAGTTAAATCGAATCTAGTTATTCGATAGGAGTTAATCAAGATGAGTTAAATAAGTTAAGTTGATCGAATCTAGTCATTCGATAGGAGTAAATCAAGTTAAGTTAAATAAGTTAAGTTAATTGAATCTAGTTATTCGAGAGGATATTATCGAATATAGTTTATTCGAAGGGGTTATCAATTATTAGTTATTCGAAGTGAGTAGTCGAATATTGGTTATTCGAAGTGAGTTAATCGAATATTGGTTATTCAAAAAGGGGAGTTATCAAATCGAATAGATTAAAGGAGTTAATCGAATATAGTTTATTCGAGTAGAGTTAGAGGAGTTATCGAATATGGTTTATTCGACAGGAGTTAAGTGAATAGTTAGATTAATCAAAGTGAATTAGTTAAGTTAAACTAAGTGAAGTAGTTAAGTGAATTAGTTAGTTAAACTAAGTGAATTAGTTAAGTGAATTGGTTAAGTTAACCAAAGTGAATTTGTCGAGTTAATCAAAGTGATTAGTTCAGTTAATCGAGTTGAATTTGTCAGTCGAGTTAATAAATGGAGTTAGTCAAACCAAGTAAAACCAGTTAGAGTTAATCAATCAGAGTTAATCAAATAGAGTTAAGTAAAATTAGAACTGACTAGAGATTAGTAAATTGAATGGTTTTCTAAGTGTCTATCTGATGTTGGTTTCGGCCTTCGGGATATATACTTAGGGAATTGTTCTCATACTAGTTCACAGTCAGGGACTGATAGTTGGGGGAAGAGTAGTGATTTGTAAATAAGCAAATGGAAAACGTTTTCCAGTGTTAACAACATATATTTTCTAAACATAGAAAATAAGGCAATGTGAATATATATATAGATATATGTTGATGATTTACCGATATAATTTCCATCTGGAAATAATATCGTTGTTTGCACACTTGTTTTTCTTTGATGGTTAAATCACAGACTATCGAAGTTTTGACCATTTTAACGTTGTTAATATGGAGAGACCGGTTGGATTATTATCCACAGAACCACTCTGTATTGGCATAAGCATTGCGAATCATATATACCAAAGATAATTGAAGACGGAGTAAAATGCAAGGACTGTTGTATAAGTCTTAGATAACAGTGACTAAGATGGATATACAGAACAGTACCTTCGGTTTGTCCAGTCCCAGGACAACTTGTATGGACGAAGGTCTGACAGAGTATATCCAATGGATCGCGTAAGTTGATCTGTTCAAACGTATTCACGTTTAGTGGCGGAGGAATTCGTTTCTCTTAGCTGTATACCCGTGTTATTTTTGAATAAGTCAATTTGTGATGTGGCGGGTATGACGATGTGACATTCTAAGTGAATGAGGGTGACTTGTATGAATGAATGTCTGATAGAGTATTTCCAGAAGGGTCACGTACATTGATTTCTTTCGACCGTACCAAGAGTGGAAGCGGAGAAGGAAACTTCTTTTAGCTGACACGTAATGTACTGTTGTAGACGTCAATTAGTGATTTTCGATGGATCTGACAATGTGGCATTCGAAGTGAATCTGATGTGATGATAAAGCATAGCTTCTAGCCTCATCAACCGGTAAATGACAGAAATCGGGCAGGCAGCATGGCTAAGTCGGTCGCACCGAAGTAGGATGTATAATCACCTATCTAGAGAATATTCATTTGTTTCTTTAATCTATCAATGCTGTCCCATATATATATACGGGAACGGTTGCTAATCCCAACCGTTGGTGATATACATTCGATACACTCAAGCAAAATGAGTGGTCGGTCATGTGTGGCTGAGTTACAAGATGTTCTTGTTGAACTTCAGTGTATCGTTCCTAGAGTACACTAATCGGAAGGTGGTTCCATACCTTGTCATAGTTGGAAATCCATTATCCAATACGTGCTTGCGATTTTGATTGTATACTATATATGTAGAATGTGAGATGAAAGCGTTTTTGCTAGTTGATATCTATTTGTACATAGACATTATTATAATATCAAAAGGTTTTTGATATAAAGATATTTTGGGTTCTCATAAGGGAAAAACCCGTTCCATTCTGCGGCGTGGTCTTATGAGATATCGTTTACTTGTTCATATACCTGTTTAAACTGTTTTACTCACACCAGTCCCATGACTGACCCGAAGTTTACTTTGTTGTTTTCCCTAAACTCTTGGGTGTCCAATTTTGTACGGGTAGTCAGGTAGTCAGGATTTTACAGATATACTTGGAGAGCTTGGAGCAGGAGGCTTCAAGATCATATAGCTATAGTTATTTCCGCTGTGTTATAAGTGTTGTACTCTGATAAGTGCAATTGTATACATAACTGTTGTATTTCAAAGTTATGTTATCTATTATATGTTATTCGTTCCGCTGTGAGGTTTGTGTTACTCTGATGTTGTGTTCTTTGTAACAACCCACCTCCGCTAGAGTCACTCACAAAGGGAATGCACTAGGTTTGGTGAAGCATTATCGAGGTAAACATGCACAGAAATGTTACAAGACAGAGCACATATATAAAACAGCGGAAGTAAAACAAATTTCATTGCCTTATAAAATAAGGTCTAAAGCCTTTTACATCAGAATACATCCAAACCTGTCTTGCAATAATAAAGAAGCATAAAACCTTTTCATAAAATATTTCCCCAAATAAAGCGGTGAAGCAGCCATAGCCAAGAAAAGTCCAAGGCATGCATGATGACCTTCAAGCCGAGGAAGTCCGAACTAAACAACATCATTTCCTCCCTGGAAACCTGGGGGGGGGGGGAACGGAAGACAAAGAGGCGAAAGAAAACGGGGTCAGTCATAAAGACTGGTAAGTCCTATCTACTTCCAGTATAAAAACAGGTAAAGGTAACATGACATGCATAAACTGAAAGTAAACATAAGGATGACGACAAGATAGATAAGCTAAACCAAGATAACTGGATGAACTACTGTAGCAAGATAAACTAAGGTATCATGATAAACTACGGTGTCAAGAATCAAGGTATCACATCGTCAGGTTTCTATCCTGTATATTTGCTCTGCACCTCTCGTACTAGTATCCCAACCCGCGTCATGTGTTAACTATGAATGTCCCTTGCCCAATGTCATGTAATGGTCCATGTCAACCCTAATATATAGCATATGTAGGTTTTCCCAACTCGTATGTTTCTTTCCATGTATAAGTTCAGTCCTTTGCCGTAGGCCGTACGGGCTTTCCCATGTAAATCTATACCACCTCAACGTAGTACCTTTTATCCTTGAAGTTGTTTTGGACTGCTACCCTTGATCTAGTTATGTTTTCTTACCATGAACTATCGCGTGTTCACTTAGGGTTTATGCCACCTAGGACCACTAGGGATTATGCTACCTAATGAACGTTCCCGTGTCTCGGTTTGGGTTCAGGCCACCTAGGGCCACTAGGGATTATGCCACCCGTCAACCGCGCCTTTATCCCACGTATGTATCGTGAATCGTTTTCCATGTCTAGACGCACATGTATCTCAATGTGCCATCCGAGTTCCGTGCCAGGGCAAATCAAGAAATACGGAACTCGGTCGGGAGCTTTAAGTCGTCTGCTAATGTAGATATCAAGGTCTGTTTTGTATCCGTGGCTATGGTCCCATGTGACCCCTCCCTCAACTACTGAAAGGCAATCCAAGAAAAATCATGTATGAGAACTACATCCCGGCCCCACTATAGCCCCACTTTCCTATGGGCCAACCTCACCCATGACTCGATAGCAAGAACATGGTCTGTTGGGAGTTCTCTGCCTTTCCGTTCGCGCACGATTGACTAATGATGGTAGGTAGTCGGCGACGTGCTATCCAGGGCAAAAACAAGTATCGTCGACTCCACGCTAATCCATCCCAGTCTTTAGGTCGCTCGCATAGCAACCAAGGCATACTCTTGGCTCTTCTACCGCAGACCTTAACCTCTGTGAGGCCGGGTTTCATGGACCACCTGCCACCTCACAGAGGGATACCAAGAGTACCCTCACGTCCCCCGAAGCTACCGCTTCGTCACCCAGTTCGCTGGAGCTTTTTATCCAAGTCAGATAAGTTGCTCCTCCTCGTATACTAAGCGATGACTTACCGTATCTATTTATGAACTAGTCCCATGTCCTTGGCTAAGAATTATTACTTAGTTATCCTTAACTAAGGTTTACCACTTAGCTTCTCTTCCCACTATCCTTGTTAACTACGATTTTCAACCTAGTCCCCTGAGCTAGGGTTTTGTCTAATGGGTTAAGTGTTGTCATTCAAGTTCATGACCTAACCCGCCCACGAGTCATGTCAAGATTGGCTAAGTACTCAAGTTCAAGGCTTAGCCCTACAAGTTGGTTAAGTGTACCAAGAAGCTCATGACTTATCCCTATCAAGTCAAATTGGTTAAGTATTTATTTGTCTTAACCCTATCAGATTATCATGTTAGATTGATTAAGCATAGATTATCTTAATCCCATTAGATTATCGAGTGGGATTGGTTAAGTATGGGTTAGCTTAACCCCATCCACTAATCGTATTACAATGGTTAAGCCTAAGTTAAAAGGTCTTGTGACTTAACCCTATCAGGTCCGCATATTAGATTGGTTAAGTATAGGTTACTTAACCTCATCAAATCATCATGTATAATTGGTTAAGTATAAGTTACTTAACCCCATTAAATTATCATGTTAAGTTGGTTAAGTATTGGTTACTTAACCTCGTTAAATTACCAAGTTTAGATTGGTTAAGTGTTTAACTTAACCCCATCGAATTACCGTGCTTAGATTAGTTAAGTGAAGGTTACTTAGCCCCATCTAATTACCGTGTTTAGATTAGTTAAGTCTAAGTTACTTAACCCCATCTAATTACCATGTCGGATTAGTTAAGTGTAAATTACTTAACCCCATCGAATTTACCGTGTTAGATTAGTTAAGTATGGATTACTTAACCCCATCTAATTACCGTGTTTAGATTAGTTAAGTGTAGGTTACTTAACCCCATCTAATTACCAAGTCGGATTAGTTAAGTGTAAATTACTTAACCCCATCCCCTAATTGTCTTATATGGTTAAGTGTCATTAAGGAACCAAGTCCGGTTTAACTTAACCTACCCATTCGTGTCATATCGGTTAAGTGTCATTAATCAAAATTACTTAACCTTTTCATGTGGCATTAATTAGATTAATGCACCCCAACCTCTCACATTAGACTTTGTTGTGGTTACTAGTTAAGCCGGGCGGGTCCAGGTAGATTTACACCACAACCTAGGCTAACCTCGGGTTTTAAGTGCTATATGACCAACTACCCACATTGGGTCCTATTGTTTGTAGCCATTAGTTAAGCCGGGCGGGTCCGGGTAGATTTATGCTACAAACTCAACCCAACCTCGAGTTGGCCACCTTCATGTTTGGTCTAGTGTCTTATTACACTTACAACCCACCCATGTCTAGTTCAAGTTCCATGTTTTCCCATGTGTCATGACCATAATTAAATGTATCATGAATGTCATGTTCTCATGTAAACCCCATGTCAAGTTTTTCATGTCATACCCACGTTTTTCCTAAACTATTCAAACGTATTTCCAACCCAAGTGGAAGCGAGTCACATAGTAGGGTATTATGCCAACATATTGGCCACAAACATGCGTAGTATCATAAGGGAATTTGGCCATAAACATGCATAGTATCATAAGGAAATTTGGCCACAAGCATGCATAGTATCATAAGTGAATTTGGCCACAAACATGCATAGTATCATAGGGGAATTTGGCCACAAGCATGCATAGTATCATAAGTGAATTTGGCCACAAACATGCATAGTATCTAGGGGAATTTGGCCACAAGCATGCATAGTATCATAAGTGAATTTGGCCACAAACATGCATGATACATAAGGGGTTTGGGTTCATTTACATGCATAAGCCCCAAAGTCAAGTCTTTGCCCATGTGTCACAAGTCAAGTGGTTCCCAAAGGTTCATGCTAACATTCCATAGATAAAGATTCAAACTTGCAAGGTATACTAGGTTAAACATAACATGAGTGGCATGATTAAGTCGCTACAACTTAGCCCAAGGTCATAGATCATAGAAAAGGGGCAAAATTAGGTTCACAAAGGCTAGCATACTTATGTTTCGTCGCATTTTATCCCATGTCACATTAGAACAACCGTTAGAACCTACAAGTAGCTAGAACTTACATAGCGAGGCTTAGGGAAGGATTATGCATCGTCGTGACGAAGAAAGGTGGCTCCTTTGTTGAAGAATCTTCATGAAACTTGCGTAGCAACGTTGATCCCTCCTCGATTTGGTGTAGAAAGCTTGCACCTTCTTCATGGATCTAGCTTTGGATGCTCAAGCCTTTGGAGATGAAGGTGGAGGCCATGGTGAGGGAGCATTTTGGCATAACTTCGTTGTAGGAATGAATTAATGAGGGTTTAGGCTAGGTCTAGGGGTCTTTTTATAGAGATTAGGGGTAGTTTAAACCATAGGATTAACCCCAAATCAGATCCGAGCCATCAAATTCCGTCGGAAGCTTCCAGAACAGGACCAGAGACACAAGCAGGCGCACCCAGGTGGCCTGGGCTCGACCACCCAGGTCGACAGGGGTGTCGACTTGCAAGTCGACACCACCATGGGTGTGTCGACACCCAAGTCGACACCCATGTCGACTTGGGTGCTGGGCGGGAAATTTTCCCGTCCAGTCTTTTCGGCTCCAGATTTGAATTTTGAACTGTTTTTCGGACTTGGAATTTTCTGAAACTTCGTTGGGCCATAACTTGGTCATACGGACTCCGTTTTTCGAAAACTCAGACTCTATTTCGTGTATTTTTCCGAGACGAACGCAATGGCACAGCCCGTTTCCCTTGATTCAGATTTTAAAATTTAATTCTTCCTTGATTCTTGATTATAACACGTTATTAAAATTCGGGTTGTTACATTCTTCTTCTTCTTCTATTCTAAGTTTCTATCTTATCTATTCTCACCTTCTAATTTCTTTCATTAATTACCAGGATTTTTCAATGTTTTGGTTATCGACATCGAGCTTATGTCGATAACCAAAGTCGCTAAAAATCTGGGTCGTTACATTACCAGACTTATGTCTAACCCGTTTTCTTTCGCCTTCTTTTCTTCTGTTCCCCCCCGGTCCGCAGGGAGGGAATACTTCAGCTTAGCGCAGATCTTTTCAAGCTTGAAGAGAGTAGATGTATTGCTTGGATTCTCTTTTCTTGGGCTATGGCTGTGGTTACACTTTTATTGGGGATTTATGCTTCTTTACTTTTGTTTTATGCTTCTTTATGTACTTGGAGATTTAAATCAAGACAGTTGTAATAATTTAGAAGTTGGTTTTTAAGATAGTTCTTGTAATGTTTTGACTGGACCACGTGCTTATGAAATAAAATTTAGTCTTTCCGCTGTTATATGTCTGTCTTGTAAATTACTTGTACCTTTTACCTATAATACTCCACAAAAGTTCATGCACTCCCTTTGTGAGTGACCTTAATGGAGGTGGGGTGTTTACACTTGGTATCAGAGCAAAGGTTTACCAGATCAGATAAAAGTTTTTGAAAACTATTTTTCAAAAAGAAGTTTAAAGAATCATTTTTGAGAAAAATGTTGTTTTATTTTAAAGAGCAAAATCCCAAAAATCCATATGCACTATCTTTCTATCCTTTGTTTTGAACCTTTTCTTTTCATTTCGGCATGTCTGGGGATTTTAATCTTCCTAAGGGCGTGTCGGTACCTGGTTGATTCAAAAGGTACCTGGAAGCTAGGGTTAATGGCACAGGCCCAGCAGACGTTCCTCCTCCCCCATTTGCAGCTGTTCCTCCTCCTCCACCTCCTCGTGCAAATGCTTTCTCGAAGATATGTAGAGACTTTCGAGCCATGGGTGGAAAGAACTTAAATGGGACTGAGTCATTTGTGGAAGCAAGAAACTGGCTCAAGGAAACAGAAGATTTGTTTGTTATCTTTGAAGTGAACGATAGGCAGAAGATACAATTGGTTGTGTGGTTACTTAAGGACGAAGCCTCTTATTGGTGGGAAGTTACTACTACTGAGAGACCAGTTGAAACCTGGGAGGATTTCAGAATGAGGTTGAAATGAAGTTCCTCTCGCAAGCTGAACGAAGCCTACAGATGGAGAAGTTCTTAGCTCTCAAACAGGGAAGCCTATCGGTCAAGGAATACGTCAATCAATTCAACCAGCTGGCAAGATTCGGATTGGAGTTAGTGAACACTCCACATAAGAAAGCTCTCCATTTCATTAAAGGGTTGAATGATCAACTGCACAGCCTAGCTATGACCCATATACCTATGGGTGCAACTTATGAGAGACTAGTGGAAATGGCAATGTTACAGGAGGAAGATAAGGATGGCAAGAAAGAGACAAAGGTGGAAGTACCTTAAGACAAGAAAGTGGAGGGATCACATAATAAGAAGAAAGATTCCAAGGAAGGCAGGAAGAATAACAAACCACGTGACAAGAAGAAGTGTAATTTTTGTAGCATACCTGGACATCTGATTAAGGACTGCAGAAAGAATAAGAGGAAGATGGGTAGTTGTTTTCAGTGCAGCGAGACATGACACATGGCTAAGGACTGCCCAAGAAAGCAAGGGTAAGAGCAGAGGACTGGATCTACTTATGGAGGGCTGGTTCACACTCTCATAGCACCTCCGCAAGAACAAGGTAGAAATATTTCTGTTGAGAGTTTAGTTTATCTTTTTGATCACCCTATTCGTACTCTCTTTGATTCTGGCGCATCGCATTCTTTTATATCTACTACTTTAGTTGAATCTCTGCACCCAGACACCAGTATAGTAGAGGATCCCTTGATTGTTTCAATTCCAATTGGGGGTTCGGCTTATTTATCGATGATTTGTTTGGATTTGGAAATTTCTATACTAAGTGTTGGTTTAGATGTAATGCATGGGCTTCACGGGCTATGGGTTGATTCTAGGCATGGATTGGCTATCCACTAATGGTGTCGTCCTTGATTGTGAAAAGAGAGTAGTTAGACTTATGACTCGCCTTGGTAACACTCTCGAAATCTCTTGTAATCCCATGAACTCTGTTATGCTTAGCTACCTAGAATCTCTTGATGCGTCTGTTGAAAACCTGAAATCTATTAGAGTAGTCTGTGAATACTCGGATGTCTTTGAAGAGGTGAAGGGTTTACCTCCGAAGCAAGAGATAGACTTCCGCATATACCTTGTTGATAATGCAAAACCCGTTGCTCTACCCGTTAGACACATGGCTCCAAGGGAAAGGAAAGAGCTCAGTAAGCAAGTTAAAGAGTTACTTGAAAAGGGGTTTATAAGGCGGAGTATTTCCTAATGGGGTGCTCCAGTAGTGTTTGCAACCAAAACGGATGGTTCACTTCGCCTATGCGTTGACTATAGGGAGCTAAACAAGCTTACTAAGAAGAATAGGCACCCACTTCCAAGAATAGACGACTTATTCGATCAGCTTGTATGTGCATCAGTTTTCTCTCAACTAGATCTGGCTATCGGGTTTCATCAACTAAGAGTGGCTGAGGACAACATTGATAAGACCACATTCAAAACCCCGGATGGTTTCTTTGAATGGCTTGTCATGCCTTTCAGCTTGACAAACGCACCTGCCTATTTCGTTGACTTGATGAGTTGGGTGTTCAGGGAGTTCCTTAATAAATTTGTGGATGGACGACATTTTGATCTTCTCGAAAAATAAGGAAGAACATGCTTTGCATTTAAGGGAAGTCATGGATACTCTTTGTGCACATCAGCTGAAAGCAAAATTCTCCAAATGCCATTTTTGGAGAGAAGAAGTAAGGTTTCTTAGACATGTGGTGTCCAAAGAGGGGATAGCCGTGGATCCTGCAAAAGTAGTTGCGATGCAAGATTGGAAGATTCCACAGAATCCAACCGAAGTTCGAAGCTTTCTCGGACTAGCGGGCTTTTACCGAAAGTTCATTAAATACTTTGCGAAGATCTTAGCACCACTTACTAGGTTGACGAAGAAGAACCTAACTTTTGCTTGGGATTTGGATTGCGATGTTGATTTCCAACGACTGAAAAGAGCTCTAACAACGACCCCAGTTCTGACATTGCCTGATGGGAGTAAGTTGTTTACTGTATATATAGACACACGCAGGACAGGATTGGGCGCTGTCTTGATGCAAGAGGTCAAAGTAATTTGTTATGGAGGAAGGCAGTTGATGGTACATGAGAAAAACTACCCAACTCATGATTTAGAACTAGCTGCCATTGTTTTCGCTCTTAAGTCATGGCGTCATTACCTACTAGGAGAAAGGTTTGAATTGTTTATTGACCATAAATCATTAAAGTACCTTTTCCCACAGAAGGATCTTAACTTAAGACAACAAAGGTGGATGGAGTTTCTTGCCTCATACGATTTTGAGATTGCTTATACCCCTGGCAAGGGCAATGTGGTAGTAGATGCCTTGAGTAGGAAAAAGCTGACCCTAAGTCCTCTCTTTGTAGAAAGGAAAAGCTTGGAGTACACAAAAAACTTTGACTTTAGACCTTCCTTTGAGTTTGTACCTGGCTTGTTATCAACACTAGAGGTGCGGCCTACGCTTTTGGACTCAATAGGAACCGCGCAACGTAAAGACCCTCAGCTAGTTGATGTGATGGATAAGCTAATGAGAGGTGAGACTTCTAGTCACCTCAATAGATACTCCATCGATGACAAGGGTTGGTTGAAACAGGATGGAAGACAATGTGTCCCACAAGCAAGAGATTTGGTGAAAACCATTCTCGAAGAAGCACACCATTCTAAATTGAGCATACACCTAGGCGGGGACAAGATGTATAAAGACATAAAAAGGGTTTTCTTTTGGAACGACATGAAGAAGGATGTAGCTGAGTTTGTCTCTAAATGCTAGATGTGTCACCAGGTCAAAGCAGAGCAGAAGAAGCCTGGTGGTCTGCTTCATCCTATAGAAGTCCCACAGTGGAAATAAGATAGCATTTCGATGGACTTTATTGATGGGTTGCCTAAGTCAAGAAGGGGCAATACCAGTATTTGGGTAATAGTGGACAGGCTCACTAAAAGCGCTCACTTTATACTTGTTAAGAGTAGGAGGACTGCCTCATCGTTAGCATCCATTTATCTTAAAGACGTGGTTCAAATGCATGGAATACCCTCTAGCATAGAAAGTGATCGAGATCCTATCTTTACGAGCGAGTTTTGGAAGAGTTTGCAAGAGGCTGTAGGCATACAGCTATGCTTAAGCACTGCCTATCACCCTCAAACCGATGGTCAGATGGAAAGGGTGAACAGAGTACTAGAAGATCTTTTGAGATTGTGCATTCTTGATTTTGGAGGGACATAGGAGGATCATCTTCCTTTGGTGGAGTTCGCCTACAACAATAGCTACCAAGCCACCATAGACATGGCACACTTTGAGGCTTTATATGGAAGACCATGCTGATCGCCAACTTGTTGGTGGGAGTCTACAGACAAGCTTGTACTTGGGCCGGACATGATTAGAGAAACTGCAGAGAAGGTGGACTTGATGCGAAGACGAATGAAGACTGCACAAGATAGACAGAAGTCCTACGCTGATAAAAGAAGGACCGAACTTGAGTTTGAGGTTGGAGACAGGGTTTTCCGTAAAGTATCTCCTTTGAGGAATGTCGTTCGCTTTGGGTCTACGGGAAAATTGGCACCAAGAATTGTACGGCCATTTCCTATCATTGAAAGAATTGGGAAGATGGCGTATAGAGTAGAGCTTCCCGAAAGATTGGCTGGAGTTCATAACGTTTTTCATCTCTCATCTACGAAAGTGCTTACATGAGTCTGCAGAAGTTGTGGAGCCAAGCATATTAAAGGATGTAGAAGTGGAAAGAGAAGAGATGGTAAGAAAAGTTCCAACTCGTATCTCAGGGACAGAAGTCAAAAAGCTACGCAACCGCGAAGTCAACCTTGTTAAAGTTCAATAGAGTGACGCTGAGGAAGATGCGACTTGGGAGACTGAGGACAAGATACGCGCAGCCTACCCTTTTATTTTTAAGGGTACATCCTTGATCTCTTTTCCATAAGTTTATGCATGCTTATATCTATCTTTTAAGTACATCTCCTCAGTCTTATTCTTGACCCTTAGGTAGAAACCAATGGACGTAAACATGTACTTGAAACATGTTATGGTTGATGGTTGCAAGTGGTTGCTAGTGGTTGCTCGTCGATGCATATACACACACATTAGGTACTAGATCGGCTCAATCACTTTCATATTGCATATACATATATGTGTATATATATGGGTTGAAACTTGATGTGTTATCATATGGTTGTTGCATTTGTATGAATGATTGTGCACCCATGTAGAAAGTATGATTAGGAATAATTGCATACATAATGGACTCATGGCACTATCATGATTTGCATTAAGGAGGTCAACTGAATCAGTAGACTGCCTGGTTTTGCATTAGATAAGGACATATACACACACTATGCATATAGTCATGAAAGCATTAGAAATCTGTTTAAGGACAATGGATGCTTGTGTTTGATGATTGAGTAGATGGACGATTGGATGGTAGAATATACATTCTCCTTGACTTGAAGATTTTGGGGACAAAATCTTTTAAGGAGGGGGAGAATGTAACACCCCGTATTTTCTATGAAAATTAAAGTAATGAATTAAAGAATAATTAATTTTAAAAGTGGGAATTAGGGGAAACGGGTTATGCCATTGCGTTCGTCTCGGAATTCTGCTTGGGATAAAGTCCGAGTTTGTATGAATCGGACTCCGTATGAAGAAGTTATGGAGTTCAGAAAATTTCAAGTTTAAACAGAAATTAAATATAAATAATAATTAAATCAAAAAGCAGTTCAAATTCAAAAATTCTGAGAGAAGCGGCTGGGCGGGAAAATTCCTGCCCATAGGGGTTGACTCCCCCTAGGGGGGATCGACATAGGTGTCGACCCCCCAAGAGGGGTGTCGACTCCCTTGTAGGGGTCGACCCCCTCGGCCAGATCTGGACTGTTTTATCCAGTGACGTTTTCTAAGTCATTAGGGCATATATGGTGACTTCCGGTTAGCTCTATTTGGTCTGGATTGCTTTGATTTCTCCTAGGATGATCTAACGGCTCTCATTAATCTAAACTTATATATAAACAACCCCAACCCTAAAACCTCATAAAATTGCTCTCTAAAGCCGTCATGCTATCCATGGCCAAACTAGCGTAGCCTCCATTTTTCTCTAAACTAGAAAGCAAGTTAGGAAGTTCCAAATCAAATCAAAACTAGAGAATCAGTAGTCTACAACAAAAGATAGCTTTTCAGAAATCAGATCCCAGAAAACAAGATTTGTTCTTTTGTTTGTAAGTTCAGTTATTCTTTAGATTTGAACAAATAAAAGCCATGACTTGTAATGAAGAGAAACTAGAACTGTGCATAGTTGTAAGATAATCGTATTCTTATTCATGTTTATCCCTGCAACAATTCTGAAATTACCTATGCCTATGAGGCTATTGTGATTGATATAATTTATCATGTTGTATGTTAATATGATGATGAACCTATCATGTTGTATGTTAATTTGGTGATGAACCTATCATGTTGTATATTGATTTGGTGATGAACCTATCATGTTGTATATTAATTTGGTGATGAACCTATCATGTTGCATATGTATTTGGTGATTATTTTATGATATGTTATATGAAAGTTCATAAGGTAAGTCATGTTCATATAGGCTTATATGTCGAGATCTACATGCTTAGATGTTTAGATCTATGTTAATTTGGTCCAACTCAAATGCAAGTTCGCATTTACATGCTTAATTGAATTTGTGTAGTACCATGCCAAATTTATATCACACATGCTTAGTTGATCTATACTGTTTTATGCTGTTGGAATGTTACATGTACCTTTGTTTTTCCCTTTTGTTTACGAGTTAGGCTAAATTGCGAGCCTAACGTTTTATGTAATTTATGCGAACGAATAACGGGGGATACATTGGGAAAATTACTAAATTACATGCTATTGGCATAGATTGGCTCATAATCATGTAAATGATTAATGACATAAAATGGTATAATTTGTATACCTAAGAATTATAGACATAATTTAGTGGGAAAATGGGACATGACTTGAGTTGACAACATTGGTGGATAATTTACATATAAACTTAAATAGTAAATATGTAAATTAATTATAAGATGATTATGCCTAACCCGAGGTTAGATTGAGTTACGGTGTAAGACTGCCCGGAGCCGCCCGGCACATCCAGCAACCGTAACAATATAGATCTAATGTGAGAGGTTAGCGCATTAAGCCCGAAAAACCCAAGGTTAGATTGAGTTGCGGTGTAAGACTGGCCGGAACCGCCCGGCACATCCAGCGAGCGCAACAATACATATCTAATGTGAGCGGTTGGTGCTTTAATGAATGAATTAAAGCTAAGGCAGGCTAAGAATGGTAGGGTTAAGTAAATTAAGGCAACACTTAACCAATACAACCTGTTAACTAAACTGATGGGTGGGGTTAGGTTAATTTGAGAACACTTAACCATTTTAACATATTGATTAGGAAACCCTAGTAATGGGGCCCCATTTCAACAGTATCCCACATAGATGTATCATGGTACCCTGAAATAGGCAGGGTGGGGCACGATTACTGGGCTGATTATAAGCGGTCAAAATAACGATGGGGGGTGCAGCAGTGTAGATTCCAACGGAGTATGGGCGTGCACGTACTCCGACATGGACAAATCAGGCACTGGGCATCAGTATTATATACTGTGCATCTTGAATTTGTGTCGGGTCGCCACCATAGGAATTGATACACCCCATGGTGGGACCATCACGGGTATCTACAATCAAGCGGGGCCGAATGACACAAGTCATAAATGCATGCGAGTAGAAGCCGATTGACAAAGGGGATAATTTTATCATGAACACGTGGTGCAAGTTGAAACACTTGTTTGTAGGTGCAGAGAAATAGAAATTAGTGCGATCGTATATTCAGTTTATCTTGCCTTATTTATTGTTATCTTATTTCTAGGGTATTGTCCTAGGTTCAGTGTATTCATGTCATGATCCTTTTTCATGTTTACATGCTAAATAATCACTAGACTTACCAGACTTATGTCTGACCCGTTTTCTTTCGCCTTCTTTTCTTCTGTTCCCCCCCCAGGTCCGCAGGGAGGGAATACTTTAGCTTAGTGCAGATCTTTTCAAGCTTGAAGAGAGTAGATGTATTGCTTGGATTCTCTTTTCTTGGGCTATGGCTGTGGTTACACTTTTATTGGGGATTTGTGCTGCTTTATGTATTTGGAGATTTAAATCAAGACAGATGTTTTGTTGTAATAATTTAGAAGTTGGTTTTAAGACAGTTGTTTTAATGTTTTGACTGGACCACATGCTTATGAAATAAAATTTAGTCTTTCCGCTGTTTATATGTCTGCCTTGTAAATTATTTGTACCTTTTACCTATAATACTCCACCAAAGTTAATGCATTCCCTTTGTGAGTGACCTTAATGGAGGTGGGGCGTTTACATGTTCTGTGATTGCTAAGCTTGAAATTAATTATTTAGCTGAAAAATGTGTTTGATCAGAGTTAAAAAACTTTAGATTAAGTTGATGACTATACACAAGTATGGGAAAATTGTGGGACACAATTTCTAGAAAGGTGGGGTATCTGCAGTGACCCAAATTTTTTAGTTAAATTATTTTAATGATGTTTAAAATGTTTTACTGGATTGAGATAGGTATTAATAGGGTTTTGGACTGTGTGCAAGCGTGTATGTGTGCATGTGTACACCAAGGATATGCACAAGGCAGAGCTACAATTCCTGGAATGACAACATGATATAAATACATACATATTTTCCAGAAAATTTAATTAAATAGCGGGGTTAATAAATAATAAAAGGAAGCTCTGAAACACACACACACAAACATATAAATATATATAGTAAGACATGTTATACAAGTTTATAAATGTGTGTAGGAAGAATTAGAAAGGGGAATTATTATACTCGAGTCACCATTTTATCATGACATAGGATAAGAAGGAAAAAAGTTTTAAATAAAACATTTACTTTATTTCTGAGAAGCAATCAGACTATGTCTAACCACTTTACAACCCATGCATCAAAAGGAAAATGCGGTGAAATAATTAGTGCAAAATCCATGCAAATGGCAGGATTTGCTTAGGGTAAGAATGACATTAGGCAACATAAAACCCTAGGAATAAAACTGTATAAACAATGGGTGTATGGGCATAATTCATTTGACCAGAAAACCGAGAAATATATATATATACATATTAGAATTCAAGGGAAAATACTTGGGAAGTAAGATTGAGCTCTTTGCTTTTTCAGTTAAGAAGAAGGAAACTTTTTGGTGAGCAATCTCACTCAAAATACATGGCATTAAGTCCTAGATAGAAAGGCAGCCGATACTTTTATATCAAATATTTTTATGGTTTTAAATAATGGGTTAAAAATCGTTGTTTAATCTTTTCTATCGATTTTTATATGAATTGTTGATTGTTTGATGTTAGTATATGGGTTTTATTTCTTCTCTTGATATGAACTCAGGTCAAACTGATTTATTAGATGTAAATGTTTTAAAACCCGAACTGTTTATTCATGAACTATTATTAATGATATTGATATGTGGCAAAATTCATGAAAAGTAAATATGGGCGGCAATATACTTATGTATAGGTGCTGAGGCTCTGAAGTATGAATGATTAAAGAGTGCAATAGAATCTCTATGCGTTGAGCTCTTTGTCAAATGCTGAGAACTATGATTCAGCTGGGCTTAATCTCTCTGAAACCAGCTTAATCATACTGGCTTTCAAAAATAAAGTACTTCAAAATGCCATATACCAATACTAGTTGCAGTGAACTCATACTTACCTATTCTTGTGAAAAGCCCAATTTCTTGATTTATTTACTGGCTAAATAATTGTTTGATCCTTTTTTGAAAACTAATTGCAAGTTGTGTGGGGATGTAATGTGATGATTTATGGATGAAATATCATGTCACATTCATTTATCTGATGATATAATATAAAGAAAGACACATAGTAACCAAACCAAGGGATAATGGCTTAGATGGTTGTTGAATGGCTTGTATTTGAAGTACAAGTTTGACACATGGCTTGATTAAGCCTTGATATCTTTGTGTAATGATGTGAATTAGATCATTACAGTGTGTCCCAGTGATTCATATATGTAGATGAGGTCGGGCATAAATTATTAATCCATGAATTAAAAAAAAGTGAAAAGGAACTTGAGTTTCCTGGATTTTATGATAAGAAAATCTGGTAGCAAGCATACTAATTATATGTCTTTAATCATATTGGTTTTACCATGTTTTACAAATTGTTGATATGATGGTATGATCCTTGTGTAAGTTCCACATTTAAATACTCGCTGATTTTGGAAAATGATGTGTGCACCTGCACACTGACACAAAGCATGCACACATGAACAAATGCTATTCAAAACAGGATTTTCTTGCCTTTTCATCTCTTTTTATTATTTAAATTATGTTTTGATGGCCTATTTTGCTCATGGCATATAGGGTGTCTCATTTATAATGAGACAGCCTCTATTGCTTTTTCAAAAGATGAAGGGGATAAATAAATTTGGATTAGACATGGCTTTAAGATGGAAAATGGCGTGCTTAGCTTAGTTTAAATAAGAGTTCCAAACATGTTTAAATCTGCATGAATTCTAGGAAATATCTTATTATTAGTTATGTAATGGAATGTTATATGGATGGCTATTAAGGAGTTATTTGGATTTTTGGTTTAATTTTTTTAGCTCAATTCAATGTTTATTTGAGGTCTAAACTGAATTGTACTTTTTCTAAGTTTACTTTGAAAACTGGAAATTGGGTAAAATAATTATAGAAAGTGCTAATATAATGTGTTAGTCAATCTGGTGTCACCAAATAAAGGAAAGTGTGTATGTGCATACCTTCTCAAAATCTGGAGCATTGGTGCACCTCCCATGTTCAAATTGCACTTTAAATGGTGCAATGTGCACTTGAACCACTTGGAAAAGCTCAAATTAAATGGGTTGGCCAGGGCTTAAGTGTTGACATGCACGAAAATTCAGGTGCTCAAGAATGCACAAGGAACTGCCTTAGATTAAAATCAATTTGCCAATATTTTCAAAAAATGCAGTACTAACCTGACTAGGGCATAAGCTTGTTTTGGGAAAGCAAAATGATAAGTAAATACATCATTTTTTATGTCTGGCAAATCAGCATAAAGCATCACCTATGAACATAACCCATTTTACTATTCCAGAAAATCCTTTTTTACTACCAAAATTAATAAGAAGCAAAAGTTCATAAATATGAAACGGTCACATGAACATCCTACCATAAACTGTGTGATAATTGATCTAAGAAAGATCAATGTAAACTCTTGATTTTCTCTTATGCTCTGACTAAAAGTAAGAGGGATACACACACACACATATATATATATATATATATATATATATATATATATATATATACACACAGACACACACGCGCGCACACACACACACACACACACACACACACACACATATATATATATATCAATGATTTTAAATGAACTGATCTTTTTATATTGGTAATTCTGGATCCTCGATATTGTATAGGAGAGCAATGACTCTGGTTTTGTCCAAATAAATATATGTCCATATATTTTGGCACGCAAAAAAAAATCACTGCAAAATTCATTGTTAAAAATCAGGGTCATTCCAACAGGTCAATTTATACATGTAGTAAGAAGATTTAGGCCTCGGGATAATTTGGTTTTCAATAAGAGTGCTCAAAGCCACGTTAACAAAATTGTACTGAGATAACCGGCAAAACCACTCCTGCTAGGCATGAAATCGTGCCTGGTTATAACGTTAACTGGGTCGGCACACGCCTGGTGGGTCGGCACAAGGGTCGACCCACATGGGTCCTGGGTCGACCCATCTGAGTTTGGGTTGTCCAGGTTACACATTGATTAAGCGTTATTTATTACTTAAATCTATTTTAAATTTCTAGTTTAATATTGAAACTTCAATTGGTTATAATTTTTTCGTTTCGAGAATGTTATACGCAAATCAAAAGTCTATTCGAACCAGAAAATTGCGACGGGCCTAATGGTGCAACCCCCGTTACCGAATTCCCAATTGTTCAACTTATTCTTTAATTAACAATTAATTTATTAATTTCTATTTGTTAAAATTTGGGTTGTTGCATTCTCCCCTCCTTAAAGGATTTCCTTCCTGAAATCCCTTAGGTAGAAGAGTAATACAAGTGTTTTCTACATCCATCTACTCATCCATCATCCACCGGCAACCATTATTCTTAATTTATATAATGCAAATTTATGTATTTATGCAATAGTGTAGTGTATATGACCCTAACTAATGCAAACGTTTAGGCGGTCTACTAATTCAGTCGACCTCCTTTTTATGCAAATATGTCGGTGCCATGCATATAAATGTATGCAAAATACTAATGGTAATTGTTAATTCTATATGCGAGCATCAAACATCATTCATATGCAATAACCGTATGACGACATCCATATATTACAATCATAGAAATAAATAAAATGCACACACATCCTTATGCATATGCAGGTGTCCTATTTAGCCTATCATAATGCCTAGTGTGTGTATATACATCCACTACATCAACTTGCAAACACTTGCATCCATTTGTAAACTCAAACATAACATGTTTCAAAGACATGTTTCAACCATATCCTATTAACTATAGGTTTCTTTAAAGGAATTTACGAGATAGAGCCTAAGAACTATATATGGGAAAAAGGAAAAGATCGGAACATACCATTAAACAGATTGGGATAAGAATCACACATTCTCTCTTCGGGTTCCGAAGTAGCCTCACCATCGTCGTCTCCTCACTGTACTTTGGCCAATTTTACTTCGTTATTCCTCAACTTCTGGGTCTCCCAATCTAAGATCTTCTAAGGGCTCGTCTAATGGATGCTTCACGCTCGATCACCACATCCTCCAATGCACTGGGATCAACAACCTCCGTTTAATCATGTAGACACTTCCTCAAATGCGATACATGGAACACGTCAGGAATGCCTGATAGCCTATCTGGTAGCCAAACCCTATAAGCCATCTTCCATACCCTCTCTGTGACCAGAAATGGTCCAACAAATCCTAGGGCTAATTTGCCCACTGAGCCAAACCTCACCATGTTCCTAAGCGGTGAAGCTTTGACGAAGGCTAAATCTCCGACAGCAAATTCCAAATCAATCATTCTTTTATCAGAATAGGACTTCTGCTGTAACACCCCACGTCCGTTAGTGTCACTCACAAAGGGAATGCACTAAGTTCTGTGGAGCATTTAGGGTAAAAGATGCAGATAAATTACAAGACAGCCGGAAATTAAACAGCGGAAAATAAAACTTTGATTTATTGATAAAATAGTTTGTACAAAGATTTCTTTACAATATCAGAGTGTCATCTGTCTTACAAAATAAAGAAGCATAAAAATACATTTATATTCCCCAATTTCAGCAAGAGCCAGCCATAGCATCTGAAAAGAGAATCCAAGCAAAACTTCGACAAATCTTCAAGCTGGGAAAGAGTGGCAGTCCAACTTAACCTGAGCTATACTACTCCCTCCTCTACTACCTGGGGGGGGAAACGGAAGAAAATAAGACGAAAGAAAAACAGAGTCAGACATAAAGCCTGAGTAAGTTCAGTAACTTCTAGCATGTGAACATGGAAAAACAAACGACATGAATTAACTGAATCCAAGATTACACCATGACCATAGGGTCAGCAAGATTAGACAAGATAATCACAAGATATGCTAAGATAAGATAAACTGGATATGCTCTAATACTTTCGCCGCTTCGCCATTTCCTTGTTATACGGATTTCTATTATCTCTGCACCACCTAACTAATGTCCCAACTAGTAATGCTAACGTGATCCCAATCCCTGTATTTTCCATCGCCTTCAGGCATCCATTTATTTATTTGTTTCCTAGATTTAATCTAGGGTTTTCTACCAAGTGCCTTCTAGATTCAACTAGAGCTTACGCTGTCTGCTGAACGCTTCTCGGATTCAGGATTTATGCCACCTAGTTCAACTAGGGATTACGCTATCTGACGAACGATGCCCCCAAGTATAGGATACACTACCTAGAGTGGTATATGTTCCTATACTTCCCCACGCATGTATCGCGAATCGTTATCGCTTGTCTAGATGCACATGTCCTGTAATGTGCGGTCCGAGTCCTGTGACAGGGCAAATCAAGGAATACAGAACTCGGTCGGGAGCTTTCAGATATCTGCCGATGCAGATGCTAAGGTCTGTTTTATTCCAGTGGCTATGGTCCCACTTGACCCCTCCCTCAACTAATGAAAGGCACACCTTGTAAAATGAGAACTATACGCCGGCCCCCGGTGCCCCACTATCCTATGGCCATCCTCACCCATAACTAGATAACAAGTATATGGTCTTTTGGAGTTCTCCACCTTTCCGCTTCACGTATCTCGATTGACTGAAGATGGATGGTAGACGACGAGTCGCTATCACAGGGCTACCGTTTGCTCGCCGAATCACGCCGGTCCATCCTAGTCTTTAGGTTGCCATGTATTGCAACCAAGGCATACCCCTGGTTCTTCTACGCAGACCTTAACCTATGTGGGCCCAGGCGGATCATCTGCAGCCTTACAGAGGGATACCAAGAGTACCCTCACGTCCCCTAGAAGCCTCGGGCTTCGTAACCCAATTCGTTGGAGCCTCCTTTATTACTCAGACGGACATTCGCTCCTTCCCGTGTTATACTAAGAATTACTACTTAGTTTTACTAACTAAGATTTACCACTTAGTTTCCAGAATCGTTGTTCTCTTAACTAAGGTTTACTACTTAGTTCTCTTTCCCATCAATTTGGATTAGTTAAGTGTCATTAGTCACTTCAAGCTAACTTAACCCCCTTCATTTATCCTGTTAAACTGGTTAAGTGTTATCAGTAATTCATGTTGAATTAACCTGACCACAAACCAAGTTATATTGGTTAAGTATTCCTTATTACTTAACCCTACCCATTATCCTGTATTGGTTAAGTGTTCCTTTTTAACTTAACCTTGCCCGTCTGTTTTCACTAACATGTTATTAATGGTTAAGTATTGTCCCTTCATGTTTTAGACTTAGCCTTATTCCTTTATCACAACCTGATGGTTAAGTGTTCAGGTTTACTTAACCCTATGGTCTAGCCCAGCTAACATATCAAAATTGGCTAAGTGTATTAGATTTTACTTAACCCCAACCTCTAGTCTAGTTAACATATTAATTTGGCTAAGTGTATTAACTTTACTTAACCCCTACAAGTCTCGTTTTGCTACCTTGAGTTTGGTTAAGTGTCTCTATGGACTTAGCCCTCCCATTCTAGCTTAACCGTGCTAAGTTGGTTAAGTGTTCCTATGGACTTAACCCTCCCATTCTAGCTTAACTGTGTTAAGTGTCAGTCTGAACCTAACCCCACCCATCAGTCTAGTTATCATGTTGAACTGGTTAAGTGTCTTAGTTAACTTAACCCTACCATTCTTGTTCTAGCTTTAACTAAATAAATTAAAGCCGCTACCACTCACATTAGACAGGTATTGTTGCGACTACTGGATGTGCCGGTTGGTTCCGGGCAGGTTTACATCGCAACTCAGTCTAACCTCGGGCTAGGCATATTCGTGTTTTCTAAGTTCAAAGGGTTTCAATTTATTTTCAAATCATGTTTTGAAAGTAACCATCCCGTTCGTCGGATCAGTTAGGGATAGCCAGGGAGAGCAGGAAACTTGTATTTTCCAAACCCAAGCCTAGACACTATCCTCTCTGTCACCCTAGAACTTTCTGGTGTGTTATTAAAAGAGATGTCGTTAACAAACCTTTAATTTGTATAAATTTACATTTCCTCATTTAGGCCAAATTCTATAAGTAAATTATTCCTAATTTACTTATTTCTTAATTACTCTTTTAATGTGAATTGTCAACATTTATTCTTATGGCCCATTCTCCCCTCTATATCATATTTATGCCCTTTTGGTATGTAAACTATACCAAATTAAGTGTCACTAACCATGATTTTGCTAAACCTGGCAGTTATTCCCAATTATGGCCAATTTCACATTTATGCCAATATACTTACCGTGCCAAATTAGCTAATCCAATTCTGATTCAACATTCTATTTCACGTCAAACTAGACTTATTACTCTAATTCACTATTTATGTAAATGCAATATTTACACGTCAATACTAGATTCAAATTACACATCTTATAATTCATGTCAAATTTATCCAATTTTCATTTCTATGAACATGCCATAATACATGTTCCCAATTTATGCCGATTTCCAAGTTAAACTACGTTTTTAGTAAATTTCATATTTTGCCCACACTGCATTCCCACCGTTCGTATAATCGTGATTCAGTCTAGATTATAAATAAAGCTAGGTTCGCAGAAAAT
This sequence comes from Allium sativum, assembly GCA_030737875.1. Lineage (NCBI taxonomy): Eukaryota > Viridiplantae > Streptophyta > Magnoliopsida > Asparagales > Amaryllidaceae > Allium > Allium sativum. The sequence goes on along the minus strand of CM060922.1, from coordinate 503,503,875 downwards.
AGGGAATGAACCAAAGATGATATGCAAAAGATAGACATACTAACTGGCACAAAAAGGGTTGAATAACGACGTCGGTTCAAGAACATGGGTAGACCTAACTTAATAGGTAAATTCCCAAGGTCTAAAACCAAGAATAGACAGAATAGAGACGTAGGTTCAAGAACATGGGTAGACCTAACTTAATAGGTAAATTCCCAAGGTCTAAAACCAAGAATAGACATAATAGAGATGTAGGTTCAAGAACGTGGGTAGACCTAACTTAATAGGTAAATTCCCAAGGTCTAAAACCAAAGATAACTAAGAATAGACAGAATAGATGATCGGGTTTAGACCCAATTTTATAGTCACAAAACTTAAGCAACACATTCCTAGTCATGAATCACAGGTGTTTAATCACAGATGTCCTTGTTATGTCATAGGCAATAGTTTATATTTCCTAATCAGAGGCATAGGCTTAGTCAAGGAAATAATCCTCATAGTCACAGTCACAGTCACAGTCATAGGCAATGTTCATAGTCATAGGCAAATGTTCATAGTCATAGGCATATGGTTTTAAGGTCCATAGTTTCATAGTCACGGTCTTATTTGTCCTCGAATCTTAACAGTTCTTAATTAGGTTCAAGAGTATAGGCACTGATTCGAATAGAGAGAGAGATTTGGCATATTCTTTTATTCCTTTAATTTCATATCACGAACAGAGAAAAACGTTCAAATCTAGAAATAACTGACTTACAGAGATTATATTAGAATAGAAAGGAGGCGTTGCTATGATTCGTGCGACGTTTAGCCTTTAATCCCTCACTTGAAATCCTAGCCTGACTTGAACCTCTTCTTGAAAGTCTTTTAGCAGTATTTCCTCGTCTTGATTTATTTTATATATATTATTCTATTTATTATTTTTAAGAGGAGGAGAAGAAGCCATGTTCACTAAGAATCTTTGCAGCATAAGGGTAGAGGAGAATTGTGAATAGAGAAGAAGACTAGGGCTGCTTATATAGTGTTAGGCGAACGAACCTGGTCAGAATGGCGTCCAGATACAGAAGAACGAACCAGGTGCAGAAAACAGGAAAAAGCAGGGGGGGTCGACTACCCATTCGACTCCCCAGTCGACCTTGGGGGGGGGGTCGACTACCTAGTCGACTCCCCAGTCGACCTGGGGGGGGGGGGGGGGTCGACTCCCCAGTCGACCTGGGTCTCGCTTCTGAGTCTGTTTTGAAATTTGAACCTTGCTGAAACTTCCGGAGGCCATATCTTCCTCATACGGACTCCGATTTACGCAAACTCGGACTCGTTTTCATGCAGAATTCCGAGACGAACGCAATGGCGCAGCCCGTTTCCCTTGATTTTGAATTTAACTTTTAATTCTGCCTTGATTTGTGAATCTTAGCGTTATAGAATCACGGGGTGTTACATTCTCCCCCACTTAAAAGGATTTCGTCCCCGAAATTTTCAAGTTAGGAAGAATGTGTCCTACCATCCAATCACCCATCAACTTAACCATTCAATCACAGGCATTCATTGTCCTTAAAAGATATCTAATGCTTTCATGTTTATATGCATAGTGTGTGTATATTTCTTTATCTAATGCAAAATCAGGCGGTCTACTGATTCAGTTGACCTCCTTAATGCGAATCATGTCAGCGCCATGCGTCCAATCATGTATGCAAGCATCCCTAGTTTTGTAAATACTACATGTGTGCATAGCCATTCATCCATATGCAACATCCATATGATAACTTATCAGGCTCAACTTACAAACAAATACATTCCTGTAAATGCAATATGAAAGCGTCCGAACTGATCTAGTGCTTATGCATTCACGAGCAACCATTAGCAACCACTTGCAATCACCAACCATAACTTGTTTCAAACACATGTTTACATCCATTGGCTTCTACCTAAGGATCGAAGATACGACCTAGAGGAAATACTTTGGAAAAAGAGAAACAAAAGCTCCTACACAAAGAAATCAAGGATGCACCCTTAAGAAAAAGGGTATGACGCCAGTATCTAGCCTTCTTGAGCTTTACTCCATTGTATCTTAACTAATTTAACTTCATGATTGTGAAGTTTCTGACCTCCATTTCCAAAGTAAATAGATGTCAACTATGATACCAAGTGTACATACCAAGATGGTTCGAGGTCCCTCCTCTTAGCTTATCCATCCTGCCATAACTATAAGGGTTGAAAGGTCACTACGTGCTTTTTAGAGTGCGTGCCACAACTATTCATCTCTCACGCAAACCATCCTAGTCGAACTCGACATCCCTCAAGTACAAGCCCCAAAGGCCTAAACCAATATCAGACAAGCACCCAAGGAATATCTCCTCCGAATTTAGACGATCTATGTGAGATGATATAAGCAAACTCGATAGCTATTCTCAAATCCCTACTAACAAAAAATAAACTGGTTGGACCACCAATTGGATTTGAGATTCTAGTGGGATCTTTTTACTATACAAGTACTATGGTGCAGAGACTCAACTATGGACGTGGATATGAACAAATGCGAAGAGCTAAAACCTAAGGAAATAGTACGAACAGAAAACTAGGCTCATCCAACCGGACTACCTTTCTCCTAGGTACGCTTGGTGGCTGTTAGCCTGCTTTGTGACCAGGCTACCCAAAGCAAAGATCATGTTGACACACCTCTCCGTAAATGCTGTCTGATATGGAATCTCTGGATAACATCACTCTCCGGCATTGGAAGTATCGTCAGAAGACACAAGGCAGTTTGGTCAAAATCACAACATCAGTATAAACTGGCCTGAAACCCCTATCAAATGACCTCATTTGGATCTATTCACCTCATATACTCGTAGCGCTTTGAATTAGCTTCAGTTTGAGCTTTGGTTTGGCTCAAACGGACTTACGGTTTGAAAGTTATGCCCGTTTCCGTGAAAGAGTGTAATCTGGCTATCTCCTGGATCGGTTCGCCCCCCCTCGGATCGTCCTCATGCTTCGCGACCCGATCCGACTACTCCAGCACGTCACCACTTCACGTCTCAGCATCATTAGCAATCAGACCTCGGTTCGTGGGGACCTCACCACGATCCGACCTCACCACGATCCGCTACTACGGTCCGATCCTCTGACGCGTGACGAAGCCCTTGAACGAGTCCACCACGACCCGAATCGTGTGGATCTGGCGCCACGTGTCCTCAACAGCCAACTTGACCCGTTCTACCACAAATCACGGTCCGATCCGACTACCTCGGGATGGGCGCCACGTGTCCCCGCGAACCGACTTCTGTATCAGCCCTCCTACAGCTATAAATACGCCTTCAGATGGCATTTTCAAGGGACTTTTTTGGCATCTCCTTGTCCATGGCAGCCATGGCTAACACTTCTCCATGAATAACTATCATCTTCCTCAATATAAATCAATGAATTTGGAGAGAATATTCACTGTAATTGTAATCCATGAATAAAATGAGAAAATATGAAGTGGACGTAGGCTCGTTAACGCCGAACCACTATAAAAATCTTGTTGTCTCGCTTTTTCTGTATTTTTCAGTTATTTCTTCATATCATATGCTCAAAATACGACAATTTGGGTGTTAGAGTCAAATTTTGATCTAACATTTTGGTGCTTTCGCTGAGAACTGAATGAGGATTATAAAGAAAATGCACAGGAGCAGGTTAGAGCAGGTGGTCGGTTCGCGGTTCGCGGATCGCAGGAGCCATCACGATCCGATTCGCGGTTCGCGGATCGTAGGAGCCATCACGATCCGATTCGCGGTTCGCGGATCGCAGGAGCCATCACGATCCGATTTGCAGATCGCGGAACGACCTCCACGACCCGGGCCCAGAATGATCTTCACGACCCGACCTGGTGTAGGATCCGCGATCCGATCTGAAGACGATGATTAATTGATGATCCGAGCCACGAACCAGACGACAGTAGCGAACCGCGACCCAGAAAAGTGGTGACGAACAAGGGTCGATCGCCGCCGGGACTGCGGGGCCCCGGACCCCCGCCGGCGCTGCGCCCGGACCCGCTGACGGCCTCGCCTTCGGCTCGGAGCACGACTCGCCTTCGGCTCGGAGTACATTCTGACCCACAATCATCACAAATTCTTATCGACCAAGATTCGGTAGGTATTCTGAGGATTCTTTCTAGACGCCATGACTTCTATCTACCGATGTTATTGAATGTGAGGAGTTGTTGAAAAGATTCGACACGCTGGCTATGGCAATATACAAAATAATGATGGTCTCAGTTCACCTATTTGCCGTCAACCGCATCGAGATAGATTGATTTCCACGTGTCCAAGGGTTAGATCGATGTACTTTGGTCCCCAGAGTTAGGAACCAATTGAACCTCCGCAGGCCGTGATTGGATATATGGATCATTGCTGGGATGATAACAACTTGACTGCTCACCAGCCACCTTATGACATTGGTCAAGAAATGAGAACTTGAGATCAACGCAAATATGAATCAACCATTAGCTCTCCACTTCATACAACAGTTATGATAGGATATACGAACCTTACTTGACGCCTTCCAAGCCATGCTATTGCATTCAAGCTTATCTGATCGTGGTCTCAACCAACCAGGTCTAGCGGAATTCAGAGCTTACATAGCATATGGGTGTTAACCGTTAAATATCCCTACCAAAGACGGAGTGAGACTGGTCTATGGTGACCAAGTTATTGGAGAAGCCGACTGATTAGGAAGGATGGAATATGCTACGCAACAGAGATTGCGTGAAACCCAAAGACGTTTCCCCTCCAGATGAAATGGAGTGTGAAGGAGGTGTCAATATTGCGAATGATGGGAGCATCGCAAAAGGAATTGCCAAACGACCTGCCCGGAGACATAGATTCCAGAGAGGATGGTGATTCGGGATGAAGAAGGGTGACATCTAATAACGCAACTGCACGTGTTCCGAATGGTGACGCCGCCCTGACTAAGGTCTTCACATCGGATCTCCTTTAGACCTCTTCCGAACGAGGGAACTTATATGCTTTCAGTAGGCGAGCCTGGATGTGTTCGTTTGAACCAATGCTAATATTTGCGGGATTTAATCCCAAATTATGAGTCATTTCTTGAGTATAAACCTGAAGTGTTCTCCTGTCAAGCAAATAAGACATATGCAACGGTGCAAGAAATGATCGGCAACACAACGCCGAAGTTTTGCAGATAACCCCCGAAGGACGACTCGAAAGGAATTCCAGTCGGAGAAACCACAACTTGCAGCTTACCTAGAATGGGCAGAAGAGTTATTAGATGGATTGGAACGTTACAACATACCTCATATTTCATACACAAAAGATCTAAAGTCGAATCATCTGGTCGAATAAGAAAGTTCCGATAATCCAGAAAAGATAGAGACGATCCCCATCAAGACACTATGAAATACAACCATTGATAAAATGGAAGTTGATCCAACGTTGGAGACCAAACCCGGAAGAGAGTCATGGTTAACTCCATGATAAACTTCCTACAGCACAAATTGCATCTAACAAGGTGAAGTGAAAGGCATGCAATCGTTCTTTATGCCTCGAGGTTTGACATGCAATTCGACATTGCCTATTTCTCTTGGAAGGTTGTCCCAAAACAAACACCAACGAATGCAATTGCCAAATTCACCGCCCTAAATGATTCGACCAAATCACCAGTCAGCCACCCATTAGATGGGAGATGTACATGAATGAAACTCCTGGGCAATGGCGCTCTGAAGTTAGAAAGTGAAGACTCACACTTCCACTCCCCTCATCGATTATATGCCAAGCAAACTCATGCCCCAGATGCTGGGGGCAACTGGAGATTTTAGCATGGATTACTCGAGGTTACATCACCTAATTCAAAGTTGATACACCAAAAGTTTGCATGGCCAATTGCATTAGTCTTGCCTGAAGGTCAGCAAGTTGAGGGTTTAGAACGCTTGCACCCGAGCGATGATTGATTGTTTGCGCACAAACCCTTGTCCCTGACATAGGATCGAAGGCATACCGGCGAATTTACAGGATATGACTATCTCTCCAGCTGCTATATTCTATTTCCTAGCACAGAAAGTGCAAAAGTTTCTACAAGCATGAATCCGTTGTTCTCGTGCCAACTTCCATCCTAACACCAATGTGATGGCGTGCTACTATTAGCAGTACAAACATGACTCCCCGGCACTCTATCCTTACCCTCAGCATGGGGGCCAAGAGACGATTTAAAGGGAGACGCGCCCTCATCACTCACTTATAGTACCCACCTAACCGCCTTTGCCATCTCAGGACCCCGATCAAGGCCTATTCATTCTTGGGACTGCCGCCCCACAATATTTTGAAAAGATATCCTTCATCATCTAAAAGATTTTGGCAGCCCTTCACTGGAAGAGCTAAGGCGAAGCAAAATGGACCTGCAATGAACATGCAACGCCATTTTCGCTCATAATGACGCTCATTCCTTTAACAGTTACCCCGGATTTGATACCGATCAGATTTCTGACACCCGCATATGGGATTATGGAACAGAACCATAACGAGCTCGTCTACAAAACCACGCCCTCCATCTAAAGAAAATCATATAGCTCAAGGTGGATCTAGAACGACCATCCAATCCTTGGCTCACGCGTGGCAGAACAAAAAAAAAAAACAATCGTACATAAATCATTGAATCGCAAAGTCGTAGTCCGACTCCAGAAGAACGCAGTGTGACCGCCCATATGGCTCGATCCTGTCCTCGACGCCACTGAATCGCACGAATCTGAATAAAGGAGGCGGCACTGCCCCTTGATATGCTCACTTTTCAATCATGCAATTTACTTTCACATGCTTTCCGAGTTATTGACATGACTAACTCATGCGATATGAATAATGCAGGTACCCGAAGTCAGGTGCCAACCATCCCTCCCGTAGACTGTTCGGAGGAACTCAAAGCCTTGGCAAATGCTCCAACTGTTCGTCCGACTGGTCTTAATCCTCAGAGCTTGGATTAAAATATAAACCTAGGACGAGTTCGATGGGCATGCAAGATTGCAGACCGCTTGATCCGTGACTCTAACTCTCCAGAGCCGAGAGAGAGTATAAAGGACGCGAAGATGACGTCTACAAGGCGTGGCGGTGTACCATGATCGGAGCCGCCTAAGCAAAACTCTAACCTCGGCGACTGCCAGGAGAGTATAAAAGCGTCTCCGATTGAGCGCTGAGAAAAAGCTCCTACCCCGCTGAAGGATCGGGGAGCGACGGAACTGCTGAGCCTGAACTCTAATTCTCCAGAGTTGAGAATGAGTATAAAAGCGTCTCTGATTGAGCGCTGAGAAAGAGCTCCTACCCCGCTGAAGGATCGGGGAGCGACGGAACTGCTGAGCTCGAACTCTAATTCTCCAGAGTTGAGAATGAGTATAAAAGCGTCTATGATTTAGCGCTGAGAACTTCTGCTCCGCTGAAGGATCGTTGAGCAGATCATGAACCGAGCTCGAACTCTAACCCGCTGAAGAATCGGGAGAGTATAAAAGCGCTAGAGAGTCAGCGCCCCAGCAACTCTAACCCGCTGAAGGATCGGGAGAGTATAAAAGCGCTAGAGACTTAGCGCCTCGGGAAAATTCCTCCCCCGTTAAAGGATCGGGGGGGGGGGGGGGCAGGATGGAAGCTGATCCCAAATCCTCCATGTCCCGACATGGGGGCAACACAGTTATGGTCCTAATCAATCCTCAACAAGACCTGGCCAGGCACTAAGTTAATGATTGATTGGGGGCATGCCTATACATACATACTACTTTACTGCACTTTCACTTATAAGTTGCACTGATAACTTATAATGTTTCATGACTTGTTTGCTTATTTGCCTTTCAAATGTTTAAATGCATAACTAATTATGGAATGCTCGTAGGTACAGGATAATGCGAAAGGACTCTCACCCCGCTGAAGGATCGGGGAGCGACTGAACAACTGAGTCTGAACTCTAACCTTGGCGAACGCCAGGAGAGTATAAAAGCGTCTCCGATTGAGCGCTGAGAAAGAACTCTTACCCCGCTGAAGGATCGGGGAGCGACAGAACAACTGAGTTCGAACTCTAACCTTGGCGACCGCCAGGAGAGTATAAAAGCGTCTATGATTAAGCGCTGAGAAAGGTGCTGGAGACTCAGCACCCCCCATGATTTCTGCTCCGCCGAAGGATCAGGAGAGTATAAATGCATGACGACATATGCCACTCAAGGGATCCTATCCCGTCACACGACTAGGACCAAGAATGAAAATGGAGCTCGAACCACTCGTTTCCGGGAATGGGGGCAGCACACGAACGCAGCAGTACAAAAAGAAATGGAATTTCATTCACCAAGTACAGGCTCACAAAACAAAGCTGGACAAAATGCGAGATCCGAACTCGTACAACAACAGCAGACCAGTAGGGAATAACTAAAGGGCCGCGTCCAGAAGGATGACGTAGGCGTATAATTCTAAGCTGCCTGTGCGACTCACGGCGACAACAGAAAAAGAAGCCTGGATAGTGAATTGTTCAGCGACATGTTATACAACTTCATACTCGCAACTGGAAGGACCTGGCGAGGCCCTGAGATTTTTTGATGTTTACCCTACCTTAGTACGATCTTGAGCGATCATTGATTCCTTGGCCTTAATACGATTCGACGTAATCGTGGAATTCTAGACATTTATGAATTACAGGCTTCTTTTACCGTCCCAAACACGTCCTACTCCATGCTTGGATAGTATGATCGCTTGAATTCTGAAAGTGACTTCCTCTTCTCATGTATACATGTCTGAATTCGAAAGGGAAGTGATCCGACCGCATGTCTTTCGCACTTACCCTATAACTGGGGCCATGGCTATTGAAAATATTTACAAACGGCATAACTTAAGTGCCTGTGTTTAACTTGTGTTGTGATCCTAACAGGCCCCCTTGAGGACCAAGAAATAAATGCAAAGAGAATGTCCATCTGCTGATCCCAACCGACTTCTAGAATGGGAAGCTCATATAAGGCTGGATATATCCCATACAGCAATTGGATAAGATGTAGCTATTTCGCCTCCAACCTCTCCCTTCATGCAGAAAGCAAGTGGGAACACCCGAGATGAACACGAACCAATCAGCAGTCACACAACGTGCAGCTTCGATTCAGAACGACGTAGATGGAAACATGGGCGATGGAACGACCACCTGCAACTTCCTAGATGAGAATGCAAGAATCACAATGAACTCAGATCATGCACAACCAATTTTAACTCCAACTCGAATGAATACTCGAACGACATTTCATACTCAGCTCCGAGAAAGAACGCAACAATTCGAAAAATAGGAACCCGGTCAGGTCAAATGACTCGAACCATGACCTGGGGGCAATATCGACGTGGAAACAAGAAATCAGCAAAGACCCCTTTGTAATCTCAGATTCGATGCTGGGGGCACCAGCCAGGATCTTGATAATGTGCAGCAATTCTTTGACGGTGAACTGCTCGCCAGTTTAATTCGGCACTTCTCGAGGAGCGGTACTCCTCTAGCTGATGTGGATAACAACAATTACAGCCCTCACACGTGGGACGTCAGGATCCCCTGTTATTCCCCCGGACTTTAAATTTTCTCTATAACAAGACTTGCTCAAAGATTTTGATGAATTCAACCCTGAAGTGGATAGACTTTCATGACAAAAAGGTGTTAACGTCGAGACGAATGACTTAGAGGCCTTCCTGACTAAAGAATGAAGTACCTTCTAATTCCCGAAACGATAAGGACAAAGGAAAAGCCCTGGAATACAACGACAAGAATGTGCAATTCCAAAGAGAATCTATACCACTTATCGAGCCCATGATCTTGTTTGTCAAGCTCGATTGAACCGAGCATGAGAAAGAGACTCGATAAGACTGTGATAACCATTTCGGACTATGCTGAAGCATAAACGGTGGAGCCCAACTAACTTCATAACGACATTTATTCATTCGCATTCGACAATCTTACTTGACTCCGCAACAGATCTGATGAGAGTAACCGAAGTCGCCGATGCCCAATGAGGCAATCCTCACTATCTAACTAAAGAAAAGAGATGATATCAAAGCAAACGTGGTTCAACCATTTGCATATACAATTCCGATTTTTGCTAAATTGCGAAACAGTACAGAATGATCTGGGTCGGCTAAGATTGCTGAACCTGCAACTCTTACCAGATGCAACGACAGGAAGTATAAAATCTTGAAGATTAAATGCCTTATTGACTCAACTCAACCCCCATCGATACTGGGGGCATAAGTACTAACCTCGCTTGTCCTCCGATGGCACTGAGAGCACAAGTGTCGGTTCATAGACTAACTTTGAAGACAATCCTGGCATGAAATGGGATTCAAAACATGTATGTTATACCTCCGGAGTACAATCTTACTCATCTTTGCCGACCAAGCGAGCTAGCTTGTGGATCGAATGTGAACTTAAAGACTCAAACTACACCGAATGGAAGGTGTGACAAACCTATCTACTGCCTCACGATGGTGACGATCCTATAGGCATTGGTCCACATAATTTTGACAACATCCCTTACTGACTACTTCATATGTGAATATTGGATTAAGAAATGATCCGTAACAGTTGTGGATTCTCTCGACTACGATCCAGAGTGATCATGGCTTTTGAATTCCTTACTGTTACGATTCAATGCGATTTTAAGATCCTGAATCAATATCAAGATGTCAGGCTGGTCCAATCTTAAGTACAAATGACAAATTTTTATGTTGATTCTGATGTGCTTTATCCCAACAGTCCAGTTGTTAGCTCAGAGCCCAAAGATTCTTACATCTCCCCATGATTGGGGTGGCTACTCCATTTATTGACTCATATGTAAAAGAAAGTCCAACCCTACCATGCGCTTGGCTTGCATAGAGTGATGATGTTGTTTGGCGACGATGTATGCGTGTAGGATCACGCTCGGGAGCCGACAATTTAGCATGACATTTGACGGATGAATTAGATCTTTTGATCCGACAAGGTTTAAACAATTTCTTGATTGTCTCGAATACTCCTTCCGTGGAACATGGCATGACTATCTCCTAGGGAAGCAATGCAGTAGTTGGATGAAGCCTTCTCAAGGATAAATGACGTTCCAGAGAGATTTAGCTCAACATATTCAAAGCACATCTCATCTTCGATAAGATGTACTTTGGGGGGCAAAATGTTAGCCTGCTTTGTGACCAGGCTACCCAAAGCAAAGATCATGTTGACACACCTCTCCGTAAATGCTGTCTGATATGGAATCTCTGGATAACATCACTCTCCGGCATTGGAAGTATCGTCAGAAGACACAAGGCAGTTTGGTCAAAATCACAACATCAGTATAAACTGGCCTGAAACCCCTATCAAATGACCTCATTTGGATCTATTCACCTCATATACTCGTAGCGCTTTGAATCAGCTTCAGTTTGAGCTTTGGTTTGGCTCAAACGGACTTACGGTTTGAAAGTTATGCCCGTTTCCGTGAAAGAGTGTAATCTGGCTATCTCCTGGATCGGTTCGCCCCCCCTCGGATCGTCCTCATGCTTCGCGACCCGATCCGACTACTCCAGCACGTCACCACTTCACGTCTCAGCATCATTAGCAATCAGACCTCGGTTCGTGGGGACCTCACCACGATCCGACCTCACCACGATCCGCTACTACGGTCCGATCCTCTGACGCGTGACGAAGCCCTTGAACGAGTCCACCACGACCCGAATCGTGTGGATCTGGCGCCACGTGTCCTCAACAGCCAACTTGACCCGTTCTACCACAAATCACGGTCCGATCCGACTACCTCGGGATGGGCGCCACGTGTCCCCGCGAACCGACTTCTGTATCAGCCCTCCTACAGCTATAAATACGCCTTCAGATGGCATTTTCAAGGGACTTTTTTGGCATCTCCTTGTCCATGGCAGCCATGGCTAACACTTCTCCATGAATAACTATCATCTTCCTCAATATAAATCAATGAATTTGGAGAGAATATTCACTGTAATTGTAATCCATGAATAAAATGAGAAAATATGAAGTGGACGTAGGCTCGTTAACGCCGAACCACTATAAAAATCTTGTTGTCTCGCTTTTTCTGTATTTTTCAGTTATTTCTTCATATCATATGCTCAAAATACGACAATTTGGGTGTTAGAGTCAAATTTTGATCTAACAGTGGCGAAAGCATGTACTTGTCCTTCTAAAAATCTCGTCCTCGTTCTTGCCCTATCATACCCTAGTAAAGATACTTCCTCTTATCTTAGGTTTTATAATTTCTTCCTCCTTCGTGAGCTAAGTCTACATCCATGAATTCCTCATCCTAGGGTTATGCTCCTTAGCCAAACTCCTCATCCTCTTCCGTATGTTGACAAATCTCTCGAAAACTGCTTTCATCGTACGGAAAACCCTATAAGCTTGAAGGAAAACTGCCCGTAGATGAAACAACTACGACTATGGATGGAAGCCGGGCATTACTTTGCCCTTCGATGAGGTTACCTCCCAGAAAGCCAGGAGCCCCAAGGACACAAGAAAGAAGGAGACAAGAATTCAAACAGAGGAAGAGAAGATAATGCGTATGGCTTTGGGGAATATGCCTTTAAAACAAAACTTTTCTTTTGAAAATGCTTCTTTTAAAACCGTTTTGAAAATAATTTTTCAAATCCTTTATCTGATCTGGTAACCTTCAGCTCTGATACCACGTGTAACACCCCACGTCCGTTAGTGTCACTCACAAAGGGAATGCACTAAGTTCTGTGGAGCATTTAGGGTAAAAGATGCAGATAAATTACAAGACAACCGGAAATTAAACAGCGGAAAATAAAACTTTGATTTATTGATAAAATAGTTTGTACAAAGATTTCATTACAATATCAGAGTGTCATCTGTCTTAGAAACATAAAAATACATTTATATTCCCCAATTTCAGCAAGAGCCAGCCATAGCATCTGAAAAGAGAATCCAAGTAAAACTTCGACAAATCTTCAAGCTGGGAAAGAGTGGCAGTCCAACTTAACCTGTGCTATACTACTCCCTCCTCTACTACCTGGGGGGGGGGGGGAACGGAAGAAAAGAAGACGAAAGAAAAACAGAGTCAGACATAAAGCCTGAGTAAGTTCAGTAACTTCTAGCATGTGAACATGGAAAAACAAACGACATGAATTAACTGAATCCAAGATTACACCATGACCATAGGGTCAGCAAGATTAGACAAGATAATCACAAGATATGCTAAGATAAGATAAACTGGATATGCTCTAATACTTTCGCCGCTTCGCCATTTCCTTGTTATACGGATTTCTATTATCTCTGCACCACCTAACTAATGTCCCAACTAGTAATGCTAACGTGATCCCAATCCCTGTATTTTCCATCGCCTTCAGGCATCCATTTATTTATTTGTTTCCTAGATTTAATCTAGGGTTTTCTACCAAGTGCCTTCTAGATTCAACTAGAGCTTACGCTGTCTGCTGAACGCTTCTCGGATTCAGGATTTATGCCACCTAGTTCAACTAGGGATTACGCTATCTGACGAACGATGCCCCCAAGTCTAGGATACACTACCTAGAGTGGTATATGTTCCTATACTTCCCCACGCATGTATCGCGAATCGTTATCGCTTGTCTAGATGCACATGTCCTGTAATGTGCGGTCCGAGTCCTGTGACAGGGCAAATCAAGGAATACAGAACTCGGTCGGGAGCTTTCAGATATCTGCCGATGCAGATGCTAAGGTCTGTTTTATTCCAGTGGCTATGGTCCCACTTGACCCCTCCCTCAACTAATGAAAGGCACACCTTGTAAAATGAGAACTATACGCCGGCCCCCGGTGCCTCACTATCCTATGGCCATCCTCACCCATAACTAGATAGCAAGTACATGGTCTTTTGGAGTTCTCCACCTTTCCGCTTCACGTATCTCGATTGACTGAAGATGGATGGTAGACGACGAGTCGCTATCACAGGGCTACCGTTTGCTCGCTGAATCACGTCGGTCCATCCTAGTCTTTAGGTTGCCATGTATTGCAACCAAGGCATACCCGCCTTACAGAGGGATACCAAGAGTACCCTCACGTCCCCTCGAAGCCTTGGGCTTCGTAACCCAATTCGTTGGAGCCTCCTTTATTACTCAGACGGACATTCGCTCCTTCCCGTGTTATACTAAGAATTACTACTTAGTTTTACTAACTAAGATTTACCACTTAGTTTCCAAAATCGTTGCTCTCTTAACTAAGGTTTACTACTTAGTTCTCTTTCCCGTCAATTTGGATTAGTTAAGTGTCATTAGTCACTTCAAGCTAACTTAACCCCCTTCATTTATCCTGTTAAACTGGTTAAGTGTTATCAGTAATTCATGTTGACTTAACCCGACCACAAACAAAGTTATATTGGTTAAGTATTCCTTATTACTTAACCCTACCCATTATCCTGTATTGGTTAAGTGTTCCTTTTAAACATAACCTTGCCCGTCTGTTTTCACTAACATGTTATTAATGGTTAAGTATTGTCCCTTCATGTTTTAGAATTAGCTTTATTCCTTTATCACAGCCTGATGGTTAAGTGTTCAGGTTTACTTAACCCTACGGTCTAGCCCAGCTAACATATCAAAATTGGCTAAGTGTATTAGATTTTACTTAACCCCAACCTCTAGTCTAGTTAACATATTAATTTGGCTAAGTGTATTAACTTTACTTAACCCCTACAAGTCTCATTTTGCTACCTTGAGTTTGGTTAAGTGTCTCTATGGACTTAGCCCTCCCATTCTAGCTTAACTGTGTTAAGTTGGTTAAGTGTTCCTATGGACTTAACCCTCCCATTCTAGCTTAACTGTGTTAAGTGTCAGTCTGAACCTAACCCCACCCATCAGTCTAGTTATCATGTTGAACTGGTTAAGTGTCTTAGTTAACTTAACCCTACCATTCTTGTTCTAGCTTTAACTAAATAAATTAAAGTCGCTACCACTCACATTAGACATGTATTGTTGCGATTACTGGATGTGCCGGTTGGTTCCGGGCAGGTTTACATCGCAACTCAGTCTAACCTCGGGCTAGGCATATTCGTGTTTTCTAAGTTCAAAGGGTTTCAATTTATTTTCAAATCATGTTTTGAAAGTAACCATCCCGTTCATCGGATCAGTTAGGGATAGCCAGGGAGAGCAGGAAACTTGTATTTTCCAAACCCAAGCCTAGACACTATTCTCTCTGTCACCCTAGAACTTTCTGGTGTGTTATTAAAAGAGATGTCGTTAACAAACCTTTAATTTGTCTAAATTTACATTTCCTCATGTAGGCCAAATTCTATAAGTAAATTATTCCTAATTTACTTATTTCTTAATTACTCTTTTAATGTGAATTGTCAATATTTATTCTTACGGCCCATTCTCCCCTCTATATCATATTTATGCCCTTTTGGTATGTAAACTATACCAAATTAAGTGTCACTAACCATGATTTTGCTAAACCTGACAGTTATTCCCAATTATGGCCAATTTCACATTTATGCCAATATACTTACCGTGCCAAATTAGCTAATCCAATTCCGATTCAACATTCTAATTCACGTCAAACTAGACTTATTACTCTAATTCACTATTCATGTAAATGCTAGATTTACACGTCAATACTAGATTCAAATTACACATCTTATAATTCATGTCAAATTTATCCAATTTTCATTTCTATGAACATGCCATAATACATGTTCCCAATTTATGCCGATTTCCAAGTTAAACTACGTTTTTAGTAAATTTCATATTTTGCCAACACCGCATTCCCACCGTTCGTATAATCGTGATTCAGTCTAGATTATAAATAAAGCTAGGTTCGTAGAAAATAGGGAATGAACCAAAGATGCTATGCAAAAGATAGACATACTAACTGGCATAAAAGGGTTGAATAACGACGTCGGTTCAAGAACATGGGTAGACCTAACTTAATAGGTAAATTCCCAAGGTCTAAAACCAAGAATAGACAGAATAGAGACGTAGGTTCAAGAACATGGGTAGACCTAACTTAATAGGTAAATTCCCAAGGTCTAAAACCAAAGATAACTAAGAATAGACATAATAGATGATCGGGTTTAGACCCAATTTCATAGTCACAAAACTTAAGCAACACTTTCCTAGTCATGAATCACAGGTGTTTAATCACAGATGTCCTTGTTATGTCATAGGCAATAGTTTATATTTCCTAATCAAAGGCATAGGCTTAGTCAAGGAAATAATCCTCATAGTCACAGTCACAGTCATAGGCAATGTTCATAGTCATAGGCAAATGTTCATAGTCATAGGCATATGGTTTTAAGGTCCATAGTTTCATAGTCACGGTCTTATTTGTCCTCGAATCATAACAGTTCATAATTAGGTTCAAGAGTATAGGCACTGATTCGAATAGAGAGAGAGATTTGGCATATTCTTTTATTCCTTTAATTTCATGTCAAGAACAGAGAAAAACGTTCAAATCTAGAAATAACTGACTTACAGAGATTATATTAGAATAGAAAGGAGGCGTTGCTATGATTCGTGCGACGTTTAGCCTTTAATCCCTCACTTGAAATCCTAGCCTGACTTGAACCTCTTCTTGAAAGTCTTTTAGCAGTATTTCCTCGTCTTGATTTATTTTATATATATATTATTCTATTTATTATTTTTAAGAGGAGGAGAAGAAGCCATGTTCACTAAGAATCTTTGCAGCATTAGGGTAGAGGAGAATTGTGAATAGAGAAGAAGACTAGGGCTGCTTATATAGTGTTAGGCGAACGAACCTGGTCAGAATGGCGTCCAAATACAGAAGAACGAACCAGGTGCAGAAAACAGGAAAAAGCAAGGGGGTCGACTACCCAGTCGACTCCCCAGTCGACCTGGGGGGGGGGGGGTCGACTACCTAGTCGACTCCCCAGTCGACCTTGGGGGGGTCGACTACCCAGTCGACTCCCCAGTCGACCTGGGTCCCGCTTCTGAGTCTATTTTGAAATTTGAACCTTGCTGAAACTTCCGGAGGCCATATCTTCCTCATACGGACTCCGATTTACGCAAGCTCGGACTCGTTTTCATGCAGAATTCCGAGATGAACGCAATGGCCCAGCTTGTTTCCCTTGATTTTGATTTTAACTTTTAATTCTGCCTTGATTTGTGAATCTTAGCGTTATAGAATCACGGGGTGTTACATTCTCCCCCACTTAAAAGGATTTCATCCCCGAAATCTTCAAGTTAGGAAGAATGTGTCCTACCATCCAATCACCCATCTACTTAACCATTCAATCACAGGCATTCATTGTCCTTAAAAGATTTCTAATGCTTTCATGTTTATATGCATAGTGTGTGTATATGTCTTTATCTAATGCAAAATCAGGCGGTCTACTGATTCAGTTGACCTCCTTAATGCGAATCATGTCAGCGCCATGCGTCCAATCATGTATGCAAGCATCCCTAGTTATGTAAATACTACATGTGTGCATAGCCATTCATCCATATGCAACATCCATATGATAACATATCAGGCTCAACTTACAAACAAATACATTCCTGTAAATGCAATATGAAAGCGTCCGAACTGATCTAGTGCATATGCATTCACGAGCAACCACTTGCAACCACCAACCATAACATGTTTCAAACACATGTTTACATCCATTGGCTTCTACCTAAGGATCGAAGATACGACCTAGAGGATATACTTTGGAAAAAGAGAAACAAAAGCTCCTACACAAAGAAATCAAGGATGCACCCTTAAGAAAAAGGGTATGACGCTAGTATCTAGCCTTCTTGAGCTTTACTCCACTGTATCTTAACTAATTTAACTTCATGATTGTGAAATTTATGACCTCCATTTCCAAAGTAAATAGATGTCAACTATGATACCAAGTGTACATACCAAGATGGTTCGAGGTCCCTCCTCTTAGCTTATCCATCCTGCCATAACTATAAGGGTTGAAAGGTCACTACGTGCTTTTTAGAGTGCGTGCCACCACTATTCATCTCTCACGCAAACCATCCTAGTCGAACTCGGCATCCCTCAAGTACAAGCCCCAAAGGCCTAAACCAATATCAGACAAGCACCCAAGGAATATCTCCTCCGAATTTAGATGATCTATGTGAGATGATATAAGCAAACTCGATAGCTATTCTCAAATCCCTACTAACAAAAAATAAACTGGTTGGACCACCAATTGGATTTGAGATTCTAGTGGGATCTTTTTACTATACAAGTACTATGGTGCAGAGACTCAACTATGGAAGTGGATATGAACAAATGCGAAGAGCTAAAACCTAAGGAAATAGTACGAACAGAAAACTAGGCTCATCCAACCGGACTACCTTTCTCCTAGGTACGCTTGGTGGCGAAAGCATGTACTTGTCCTTCTGAAAATCTCGTCCTCGTTCTTGCCCTATCATACCCTAGTAAAGATACTTCCTCTTATCTTAGGTTTTATAATTTCTTCCTCCTTCGTGAGCTAAGTCTACATCCATGAATTCCTCATCCTAGGGTTATGCTCCTTAGCCAAACTCCTCATCCTCTTCCGTATTTTGACAAATCTCTCGAAAACTGCTTTCATCGTACGGAAAACCCTATAAGCTTGAAGGAAAACTGCCCGTAGATGAAACAACTATGACTATGGATGGAAGCCGGGCACTACTTTGCCCTTCGATGAGGTTACCTCCCAGAAAGCCAGGAGCCCCAGAGACACAAGAAAGAAGGAGACAAGAATTCAAACAGAGGAAGAGAAGATAATGCGTATGGCTTTGGGGAATATGCCTTTAAAACAAAACTTTTCTTTTGAAAATGCTTCTTTTAAAACTGTTTTGAAAATAATTTTTCAAATCCTTTATCTGATCTGGTAACCTTCAGCTCTGATACCACGTGTAACACCCCACGTCCGTTAGTGTCACTCACAAAGGGAATGCACTAAGTTCTGTGGAGCATTTAGGGTAAAAGATGCAGATAAATTACAAGACAGCCGAAAATTAAACAGCGGAAAATAAAACTTTGATTTATTGATAAAATAGTTTGTACAAAGATTTCATTACAATATCAGAGTGTCATCTGTCTTACAAAATAAAGAAGCATAAAAATACATTTATATTCCCCAATTTCAGCAAGAGCCAGCCATAGCACCTGAAAAGAGAATCCAAGCAAAACTTCGACAAATCTTCAAGCTGGGAAAGAGTGGCAGTCCAACTTAACCTGTGCTATACTACTCCCTCCTCTACTACCTGGGGGGGGGGGGGAAACGGAAGAAAATAAGACGAAAGAAAAACAGAGTCAGACATAAAGCCTGAGTAAGTTCAGTAACTTCTAGCATGTGAACATGGAAAAACAAACGACATGAATTAACTGAATCCAAGATTACACCATGACCATAGGGTCAGCAAGATTAGACAAGATAATCACAAGATATGCTAAGATAAGATAAACTGGATATGCTCTAATACTTTCGCCGCTTCGCCATTTCCTTGTTATACGGATTTCTATTATCTCTGCACCACCTAACTAATGTCCCAACTAGTAATGCTAACGTGATCCCAATCCCTGTATTTTCCATCGCCTTCAGGCATCCATTTATTTATTTGTTTCCTAGATTTAATCTAGGGTTTTCTACCAAGTGCCTTCTAGATTCAACTAGAGCTTACGCTGTCTGCTGAACGCTTCTCGGATTCAGGATTTATGCCACCTAGTTCAACTAGGGATTACGCTATCTGACGAACGATGCCCCCAAGTCTAGGATACACTACCTAGAGTGGTATATGTTCCTATACTTCCCCACGCATGTATCGCGAATCGTTATCGCTTGTCTAGATGCACATGTCCTGTAATGTGCGGTCCGAGTCCTGTGACAGGGCAATACAAGGAATACAGAACTCGGTCGGGAGCTTTCAGATATCTGCCGATGCAGATGCTAAGGTCTGTTTTATTCCAGTGGCTATGGTCCCACTTGACCCCTCCCTCAACTAATGAAAGGCACACCTTGTAAAATGAGAACTATACGCCGGCCCCCGGTGCCCCACTATCCTATGGCCATCCTCACCCATAACTAGATAGCAAGTACATGGTCTTTTGGAGTTCTCCGCCTTTCCGCTTCACGTATCTCGATTGACTGAAGATGGATGGTAGACGACGAGTCGCTATCACAGGGCTACCGTTTGCTCGCCCAATCACGCCGGTCCATCCTAGTCTTTAGGTTGCCATGTATTGCAACCAAGGCATACCCGCCTTACAGAGGGATACCAAGAGTACCCTCACGTCCCCTCGAAGCCTTGGGCTTCGTAACCCAATTCGTTGGAGCCTCCTTTATTACTCAGACGGACATTCGCTCCTTCCCGTGTTATACTAAGAATTACTACTTAGTTTTACTAACTAAGATTTACCACTTAGTTTCCAGAATCGTTGCTCTCTTAACTAAGGTTTACTACTTAGTTCTCTTTCCCGTCAATTTGGATTAGTTAAGTGTCATTAGTCACTTCAAGCTAACTTAACCCCCTTCATTTATCCTGTTAAACTGGTTAAGTGTTATCAGTAATTCATGTTGACTTAACCCGACCACAAACAAAGTTATATTGGTTAAGTATTCCTTATTACTTAACCCTACCCATTATCCTGTATTGGTTAAGTGTTCCTTTTAAACTTAACCTTGCCCGTCTATTTTCACTAACATGTTATTAATGGTTAAGTATTGTCCCTTCATGTTTTAGAATTAGCCTTATTCCTTTATTACAGCCTGATGGTTAAGTGTTCAGGTTTACTTAACCCTACGGTCTAGCCCAGCTAACATATCAAAATTGGCTAAGTGTATTAGATTTTACTTAACCCCAACCTCTAGTCTAGTTAACATATTAATTTGGCTAAGTGTATTAACTTTACTTAACCCCTACAAGTCTCATTTTTCTACCTTGAGTTTGGTTAAGTGTCTCTATGGACTTAGCCCTCCCATTCTAGCTTAACTGTGTTAAGTTGGTTAAGTGTTCCTATGGACTTAACCCTCCCATTCTAGCTTAACTGTGTTAAGTGTCAGTCTGAACCTAACCCCACCCATCAGTCTAGTTATCATGTTGAACTAGTTAAGTGTCTCAGTTAACTTAACCCTACCATTCTTGTTCTAGCTTTAACTAAATAAATTAAAGCCGCTACCACTCACATTAGACATGTATTGTTGCGACTACTGGATGTGCCGGTTGGTTCCGGGCAGGTTTACATCGCAACTCAGTCTAACCTCGGGCTAGGCATATTCGTGTTTTCTAAGTTCAAAGGGTTTCAATTTATTTTCAAATCATGTTTTGAAAGTAACCATCCCGTTCGTCGGATCAGTTAGGGATAGCCAGGGGGAGCAGGAAACTTGTATTTTCCAAACCCAAGCCTAGACATTATTCTCTCTGTCACCCTAGAACTTTCTGGTGTGTTATTAAAAGAGATGTCGTTAACGAACCTTTAATTTGTCTAAATTTATATTTCCTCATTTAGGCCAAATTCTATAAGTAAATTATTCCTAATTTACTTATTTCTTAATTACTCTTTTAATGTGAATTGTCAACATTTATTCTTATGGCCCATTCTCCCCTCTATATCATATTTATGCCCTTTTGGTATGTAAACTATACCAAATTAAGTGTCACTAACCATGATTTTGCTAAACCTGACAGTTATTCCCAATTATGGCCAATTTCACATTTATGCCAATATACTTACCGTGCCAAATTAGCTAATCCAATTCCGATTCAACATTCTAATTCACATCAAACTAGACTTATTACTCTAATTCACTATTCATGTAAATGCTAGATTTACACGTCAATACTAGATTCAAATTACACATCTTATAATTCATGTCAAATTTATCCAATTTTCATTTCTATGAACATGCCATAATACATGTTCCCAATTTATGCCGATTTCCAAGTTAAACTACATTTTTAGTAAATTTCATATTTTGCCCACACCGCATTCCCACCGTTCGTATAATCGTGATTCAGTCTAGATTATAAATAAAGCTAGGTTCGTAGAAAATAGGGAATGAACCAAAGATGCTATGCAAAAGATAGACATACTAACTGGCATAAAAAGGGTTGAATAACGACGTCGGTTCAAGAACATGGGTAGACCTAACTTAATAGGTAAATTCCCAAGGTCTAAAACCAAGAATAGACAGAATAGAGACGTAGGTTCAAGAACATGGGTTGACCTAACTTAATAGGTAAATTCCCAAGGTCTAAAACCAAGAATAGACAGAATAGAGACGTAGGTTCAAGAACATGGGTAGACCTAACATAATAGGTAAATTCCCAAGGTCTAAAACCAAAGATAACTACGAATAGACAGAATAGATGATCGGGTTTAGACCCAATTTCATAGTCACATAACTTAAGCAACACTTTCCTAGTCATGAATCACAGGTGTTTAATCATAGATGTCCTTGTTATGTCATAGGCAATAGTTTATATTTCCTAATCAAAGGCATAGGCTTAGTCAAGGAAATAATCCTCATAGTCACAGTCACAGTCATAGGCAATGTTCATAGTCATAGGCAAATGTTCATAGTCATAGGCATATGGTTTTAAGGTCCATAGTTTCATAGTCATGGTCTTATTTGTCCTCGAATCATAACAGTTCTTAATTAGGTTCAAGAGTATAGGCACTGATTCGAATAGAGAGAGAGATTTGGCATATTCTTTTATTCCTTTAATTTCATGTCACGAACAGAGAAAAACGTTCAAATCTAGAAATAACTGACTTACAGAGATTATATTAGAATAGAAAGGAGGCGTTGCTATGATTCGTGCGACGTTTAGCCTTTAATCCCTCACTTGAAATCCTAGCCTGACTTGAACCTCTTCTTGAAAGTCTTTTAGCAGTATTTCCTCGTCTTGATTTATTTTATATATATTATTCTATTTATTATTTTTAAGAGGAGGAGAAGAAGCCATGTTCACTAAGAATCTTTGCAGCATAAGGGTAGAGGAGAATTGTGAATAGAGAAGAAGACTAGGGCTGCTTATATAGTGTTAGGCGAACGAACCTGGTCAGAATGGCGTCTAGATACAGAAGAACGAACCAGGTGCAGAAAACAGGAAAAAGCAGGGGGGTCGACTACCCAGTCGACTCCCCAGTCGACCTGGGGGGGGGGGTCGACTACCTAGTCGACTCCCCAGTCGACCTGGGGGGGGGGGTCGACTACCCAGTCGACTCCCCAGTCGACCTGGGTCCCGCTTCTGAGTCTGTTTTGAAATTTGAACCTTGCTGAAACTTCCGGAGGCCATATCTTCCTCATACGGACTCCGATTTATGCAAACTCGGACTCGTTTTCATGCAGAATTCCGAGACGAACGCAATGGCGCAGCCTGTTTCCCTTGATTTTGATTTTAACTTTTAATTCTGCCTTGATTTGTGAATCTTAGCGTTACAGAATCACGGGGTGTTACATCTGCCTATCCTGCGCTGCCTTTTATCCTCTTTCTAATCAATTGAACATCTGAGATTTCTCTAATCATTTCTGGCCATAGCAGCAATCTGTCGGTCAAGTCCCACCAACACGCTAGAGATCTACAAGGCCGCCCATACAAGGCCTCAAAGGGTGTTATGCCAATGTTGGACTAGAAGCTATTATTGTAAGAAAATTTCACAAGTGGTTGATGTTCTTCCAAGTTCCTCCAAAGTATAAAATACACATCCTCGGTAGGTCTTCTAAAACCCTATTCACTCTCCAAGTTTGCCCATCTACCTGAGGGTGATGCGCGGTACTCAATCTGAGTTGTGTTCCTATTACTTTTTATAAACTCCTTCAAAAGTCGCTAGTGAAAAGGGGTCTCTATCTCTGACAATCCTCGAAAAGATACCATGCAACCCGACTATCTCATGAATATACAAAGAAGCCAACCATGCAGCCGTCCTTTTACTCTTAACCGGAAGGAAGTGGGCAATCTTCGTCTGTCGGTCCACTATGACCCAAATACTGATGTTTCCCTTTCTAGACTAGGCAAACCATCCACAAAATCCATAGAAATACTTTCCCATTTCCAAATTGTTACATCCAAAGGCTGAAGTAGTCCGTCGGGTTTCTTTTGCTATACCTTAACCCTTTGGCAAGTCACACATCTAGCTACAAACTCATCCATGCTTTTCTTCATGCTAGACCAATAGAAGACTTGCCTCATATCGCGATACATTTTATCACCATACAGATGGATAGTCGTCCGAGAGCGATGAACCTCTATCAAAACCGCACTCATCAAATCATCCGTGCGGGGAACACATAAGCTATCATCCCGATGAAGCCATCCTTTACAATCCACAATGTACCTAAGTTAATGTATAGAATCCTCTCCTTTGTTGAATCTATCCAAAATATCTGAAAGCTCGGGATCCCCTCTCTGTCTAGCTCCAATCTTCTCTAATAAAGTAGGTCTCACCTCCAAAAATGCCAACAATCCTCGTGTGAAGTCCGTAAATGGTCAAAAATCGAAGGTGGCTATATACTCCAAGTTCTACCAATCAAGAAACAAAGGATTCAATGCCACTCTCTATTTGATTAACGAATCAATCGTCACATTCCCTTTGCCAGGGGTATATGGAATCTTGAAATCATATGATGTTAAGAACTCTATCCACCTTTGTTGCCTTAAATTGAGATCCCTCCGAGAGAATAAATACTTGAGTGATTTGTGGTCTGTAAAGAGCTTGAACCTTTATCCAAGTAGGTAGTGCCTCTAAGACTTAAGTGCAAATACTATAGCAGTTATGTAGTGACCCGGATTTTCGGCGACTTTGGTTATCGACGTAAGCTCGACGTCGATAGCCAAAACATCGAAAAATCCCGGTTGTTAATGAAAGAAATTAGAAGGTGACAATAGATAAGATAGAAACTTAGAATAGAAGAAGAAGAAGAACACAACATCAGAGTAACACGAACCTCACAGCGGAACGAATAACATATAATAGATAACATAACTTTGGAATATAACAGTTATGTATACAATAGCACTTATCAGAGTACAGCACTTACAACAAAGCGGAAATAACTATAGCTATATGATCTTGAAGCCTCCTGCTCCACGCTCTTCCAGTATATCTGTAAATTCCTGACTACTTGACTGCCCGTACAAAATTAGGCACCCAAGAGTTTAGGGAAAACAAAACAAATAAACTCCGGGTCAGTCATGGGACTGGTATGAGTAAAACAGTTTAGACAGGTATATGAACAAGTAAACGATATCTCATAAGACCACGCCGCAGAACGGAACGGATTTTTCCCTTATGAAAATCCAAAATATCTTTATATCAAAAACCTTTTGATATTATAATAATGTCTATATACAAATAGATATCAACTAGCAGAAACTCTTTCATCTCACGTTCTACATATAAAGTATACAATCAAAATGGCAAGCACGTATTGGATAATGGATTTCCAACTATGACAAGGTATGGAACCACCTTCCGATCAGTGTACTCTAGGAACAATACACTGGAGTTCAACAAGAACATCTTGTAACTCATCAACACATGACCGACCACTCATTTCGCTTGAGTGTATCGAATGTACATCACCAACGGTTGGGATCAGCAACCGTTCCCGTATATATATATATGGGACAGCATTGATAGATTTAAGAAACAAATGAATATTCACTAGATAGGTGATTATACACCCTACTTCGGTGCGACCGACTTAGCCATGCTGCCTGCCCGATTTCTGTCATTTACCGGTTGATGAGGCTAGAAGCTACGCTTTATCATTACATCAGATTCACTTCGAATGCTACATTGTCAAATCCATCGAAATCACTAATTGACATTTACAACAGTACATTACGTGTCAGCTAAAAGAAGTTTCCTTCTCCGCTTCCACTCTTGGTACGGTTGAAGAAATCAATGTACGTGACTGTTTGGAAATACTATGTCAGACATCCATCTTCATTCACTTAGAAATGTCACATCGTCATACCCGCCAAATCACAAATTGACTTATCCAAAAATAACACGGGTATACAGCTAAGAGAAACGAATTCCTCCGCCACCAAACGTGAATACGTTTGAACAGATCAACTTACGCGATCCATTGGATATACTCTGTCAGACCTTCGTCCATACAAGTTGTCCTGGGACTGGACAAACCGAAGGCACTATTCTGTAAACAGGATAGCCCTTGCATTTTACTCCGTCTTCAATTATCTTTGGCATATATGATTCGCAACGCTTATGCCAATACAGGGTGGTTCTATGGATAATAATCCAACCGGTCTCTGCATATTAACAACTTTAAAATGGTCAAAACTTCGATAGTCGGTGAGTTAACCATCAAAGAAAAACAAGTGTGCAAACAACGGTATTATTTCCAAATGGAAATTATATCGAACAAACATCATTTAACATTAATCTCTTTAGTTCATTTATTTACTTATCTCCTGTGTCCCTATATTCTAAATTCTTATTTTCTTTTATCAGAAAACATTTCTGATTCTCGTTTGGAAAACGTTTCCAAAACTCCTTTACGATCAAACCTTACCATTTCTTAGTTAAGAAGGAAGTCACTCAAGTTAGGGTATAATTACCTCTCAGACCTTAACTGAACAACGTTATAACTTCGAAATGGTCAAAGTTTATCTTTTAATCTTTAACAACTTCTTTACGCCTTTCTCGGATTCAATTTTACTAACCTACTTCTATATTTAAAACATTGGTTATAACGATAACGCTATAATCCCTACTTTCGAATTATCTAACTTTAATTATAATATCTATTCTTATTAGTGAATAATTTACCTAACACTTATTTATTTATAAATAAATAAATCTCTATTTAGACACTGGAAAGTATAAGTACTTTCCCGAATTCGATATAATCGAATTTGCCGATTAACTCTCTTCGAGAAATCTCTATTTGATTAACTCTTCTTCGAATAACCTATATTCGATTAACTTCTTCCTTTTCAAATAACTCATATTTGAAAATCTTACTTTCGAATAAACTATATTCGAAAATCTTGTTCGATAAATCTCACTTCGATCAACTAATATTTGATAACTTTTCCTTTTCAAATATCTCATCTTTGAAAAACCTCACTTCGATTAAACTATAATCGATAACTCCCTTCGATGAAACTAACATCGATAACTCCTTCCGATGAAACTAACAACGATAACTCCTTTCGATGAAACTAACATCGATAACTCCTTCCGATGAAACTAACATCGATTACTCCTTCCGATGAAACTAACATCGATTTATTTAACTCGACGAACTTAACTCGACTAACTTGACTTGACTCGACTAACTCGACTTACTTGGTTCGACCAATTCGATTCGATCAACTAGGCTCGACTAACTTGACTAACTTAACTCGACTTACTTGGTTCGACCAATTCGATTCGATTTACTAGGCTCGACTAACTTGACTAACTCTGTCTCAAATAACTATATTTGATTAACTCTAGTTCGTTTTAACTCTAATCGATTAACTCTAACTAATTAACTCCAACTGGTTAACTCTATTTGATTAACTCTAACTGGTTAACTCTAACTGATTAACTCTAACTGGTTAACTCTAACTGATTAACTCTAACTGGTTAACTCGAACTGATTAACTCTATTGGTTAACTCTATTTGACTAACTCGACTTGACTAACCCCTTTTCGAATAACATATTCGATTAACTAACTTTCGAATACCATATTCGATTAACTAACTTCGAATACTATATTCGATTAACTAACTTCGAATACCATATTCGATTAACTAATCTTCGAATACCATATTCGATTAACTAACTTCGAATACTATATTCGATTAACTAACTTCGAATACCATATTCGATTAACTAATTTTGATTAACTCTTCTGAATTAACTCTTTTGATTTATTCCTTTTAATTATCTCCTTTGATTAATTCCTTTGAATTATCTCCTTTGATTAATTTCTTTTCTATCTGTTTACTTAACACATAACTATTCCCTTTCCAATTCTATTTATTTAACAAATAAATATTTCTTTTATCTTTTCTATTTGATTTCACACATATTCTCCTTTATATTTGATTTCGCAAATATTTTCCTTTATATTTGATTTCACAAATATTTTCCTTTATATTTGATTTCTTCATTTTAGAAAGATTTCCTTTTAACAACGTTTATACATTTATAAAGATTTACTTCTAGTAACAGTTCTTCACTTCATAAATGATTTCCTTTATCTTTCTATTTATAAGTGCTTTACAAATATCTCCTACTAGATTTCATTTGTAAAGGTTTTACAAATATTTCTCTTTTGCTTTCATTCTAAACAAAATATTCTAACTCCTTAAATTCCCGGAAAAATTCGCCATAACCTCCTTTGTACCGGGAGCATCGGGAAAATCCCCAAACTCGCCACACAGGCCTTTCCATTCAAAAAGAAAATGGTTTGAAATTATTTCCTTTTTGAATATCTCCTACTTATAAATATTCCAATTTATAAATATTTCTTATTTATAAATATTTCTATTTATAAATATTTCTTATTTATAAATATTCCATTTCAATATCACTTTGAAAATCCACTTATCAACATCCCGTATGTTATGGTATTCAATCATATCAAATCACGATGATAAATATCGTCCAAACACATATAATCGACAACAGATTATATATCACCTCATACAACACAATATATGAAACACAACAGTATTTTAAATATTGAGGAACCCAGTTGGGTCCCTCCAACCTGTTTCCCTGCATCACAGATGTTACACAATAAAATCAACATCACTTTCAGTTCAGTACGGATTATTCTGATAACAACATCAATATATAATATTTAACAGTTTATATATATATATTTATATATATATATAAAATTTCCACTAACTGACTAGCAGTTCAATCAATCAACCAACACACAGCAATCAACAGATGATTAACAGTTCTAAGAATACATTATAAAAATATAACTGTTCAGAGTTGGTGAGTTTTACTCACATTTGCAGTTCATCGTTAAAGAACGATAAACTGTTGTTTGATTTGAATCAAACAATTTATTTCGCCATAAATTCGAACGAGCTCCACTCCCAGTCAGTTTCATTGTGACCCTCCTGTCCATACGAACCCAACGCGACCAACCGTTCGCAATTCTGATATAGTATGATAAAGTTATGGTATCAAGAAGTTATTACATATTTAAATTAAACTTTAAAATAAAATTTCCTTTTATAAATTGAGTTGGGCTTAACCTTCCACTTAAGGCCCATCATCCTTGAAATAAAGACCCGAACCCGCTTCCCTTTATAACCTTTCTTCCCAGATCGAACGTTTCCTCTTAACTCCCTACCAATTTTGACCGACGTTGACCCCTTCCGTCGTTGGCTCGTCCACCAACCTCGACCTAGGCTGCCACCAATCCTTTCCCCTTCACGACCTCATCCTCCTCATCCCACCGGTGTTCAACTCGAGGCAATCCCCTAAACCGTGACCTGCAGCTTTCGTCAGCACCCATTCGATCGCAACCCCCACCGTGGCACTGCACTTCGCCATTTTCTCACCAAAACATGCGCCTTCTCCCCGACAGCAACTCGCCATTCTCCATTTAGCTCAACTCGACCCGAAACAATCTCAGCCTCGAATCCTAGTTCTCACGTGCTAAACACAACCGCGGAAATCCTCCGTCGATCAAGATGAAACAAACATCCAGATGAAGCTTAGCCATCCAGGAATCCAAGAATACTTGCTTTGGGATTTTTAGACTTTTATTTATACTTCTGTTGAATTTATGAAGATGGAATTTTTTCTGTATATTTTCTTTTGGGGTTGCGGCGCATTTTTGATCGCTGAAAAAATGAGTTTAGGGTTTTGGAAAAGTTAATGGGGTATATATAGGAGATTTAGATATTTTTAGATATTTGTTAGATATTTTATTTATATCATTTTATATTCGTCTCTGCACTTTAAAAATCCATACGACCACATATGATACCTAAAAATCACGAAACTGGACATGTAGCTAGAGTTTGACATTTCGGTCCCAACGAAACTGGTTTCGTCGAATTTTGACTCCGTATGCTCACACAGCGTATTTTTAACCGTCAAAATATCGACTGTTTTTCACTCTAAAAATCGCCACGGCCACGTACTGACTTCAAAAATCACGGAAATTGAAATCTAACAAAAATTTAATATTTCGGACCCAACAAAACTGGTTTCGTCGAATTCCGGCTTCGTTTGCAAAAGTGGCTATTTTTAACGCTTTGAATAGCCCATTTAAATATATAAATATATTTAAATAAATTAAATTAAATATTAATAATTTAATATTATCGTATATCTTCACATATGATATCGTACAGCTCCAGAATATCATATCAGAATTTACAGTTTGATATTTCAGATTTATCGATATTCAATTCATATCGAAAATCCTTTTATAACGTATATAAAGCGTCGCAAATTATAAAGGAATTCTACAGCGACTTTTTCTGAAATTTGATTTGGACGTACATCAAAATCTATACGACGAAATCCCGATTTTTCTCTTCCACTAGAAAGATATACTCCACCAGCTCCACACGTTTTCTTGTTTCACAGAAATCCGGCTTAAAACGAATCCTGTACATTCAGTTGAAGTTCGAATCGCCAATTTACGAACTGCAGCGCCATTTCGAGCTCGTTTTATAAATATATTATAAACTATACGTTCAACTGTCGTTGATTCAATATAATCGTTATTATATTTCGAATCGAAACTCCACCAAATCTCGTATGCTATTCAATTCACACGATAATGTGAATTTCCCTATTTCCGACTATTTCGACATTATAATATATTATTATATTATAATTATTTATTAAATATTCAATATTATTTAATTCACGTTCTCGATATCGATAAATCGATATTTATTAATTAAATAAATAAATTGTTCAACAGCAAAAATGCGGGTTACTACAATCTTCCCCCCTTAATAAAATTTCGTCCTCGAAATTGCTAAGCTAGGGGACGACCCTATCTACTGGGTAAAAATTTATCTGTTTACCTCTTATCTCTGGTTTCAACTGAACCAATTAATATCGACTAAAAAATTAATTTATTCCGACTAACTAAATTTTCAAAAATTCTGAAAATTTTCTAACACCTTAACTTTTCGAAATTTTTGCCAGCACCTCCTTTGTACTGGTCAATATCTCAAACTCCAACTCGCCTCTCTGGGCCTTCTTTAACCCAAAAGAAAATCAACCAGCCAAGCGGCTTGCCAATTCGGCTCATAAAACTCATATCCATATATACTATAAACTGGTACCTTTTTGTCGGGAATATCAACTCTATCACTTCCATATGCTATCAACTCAGCATATACCAGTGTTATTTCCATCAAATTCCAATCAGTTCATATCCTCAAAACCAAATCGAATTTCATTCGAACCCGAATATCAAATTTCAAATTCTTAACTCATCAACGCAATTCCATAACAGATTATTCTCTAATCCAATTCAATTCTATTTAACTCAGTTCAAGTTAATATTTCAATTTATTTCTACTATCTTATTCTATTTTAACTTCATAAGTTAAAATTAAATTCTGAAACTTAATTTCCTGGATCTATTTCAAATCAATTTGAAATTACAATGCCAATTCAAAACCTTTGAATTTCTAAACAACTTGTTTTCTCAAAACAATTCAAAAACAAAACCTTTGGTAGTAGTCCGTCACTTAGAACTCGAAAATGAACACTGATGATGTCGCGATTCATCATCAGAATATATTTTCCAGCTATCGAAGTGAGTTCAGTACTATATCACCTTCAGTTTGAAAAATGTTTTCAACATCTCCCAGGAACTTAAAATTTCCTTATTTTAATTCCAAATCTGATTTAAATTTAGATTTTTCTTCATCTTATTTCATATACTTTACTTATATGAATTCTGATTAGTCATTTATAATCATTTTACCTTTTTATAATCTTACTCGATTATAATAACAACCAACACAACCAATATACTATATCAAATATATTCGGGTAAAATTATTCCATTTACCCTCTTTCAAAACATACCATGACGGTTCATCGTATTCGAGTGTTTAGTAACCCCCATCGATACAGTAGATCAAACCGATCGACCAGAATTCACAAACAACTCAACCAATAAAACTCCACAATATAAAATCATTTTATATTAACTAACAAATACGTTCACTCGTATATATACACTCAACTCAGTCTAGGATATTACTAATCCCATCTCTACTGAATCACGCCACAGAGCCAAGGTAATAACTAAACCAATGCTCTGATACCAACTGTAGTGACCCGGATTTTCGGCGACTTTGGTTATCGACGTAAGCTCGACGTCGATAACCAAAACATCGAAAAATCCCGGTTGTTAATGAAAGAAATTAGAAGGTGAGAATAGATAAGATAGAAACTTAGAATAGAAGAAGAAGAAGAACACAACATCAGAGTAACACGAACCTCACAGCGGAACGAATAACATATAATAGATAACATAACTTTGGAATATAACAGTTATGTATACAATAGCACTTATCAGAGTACAACACTTACAACACAGCGGAAATAACTATAGCTATATGATCTTGAAGCCTCCTGCTCCACGCTCTTCCAGTATATCTGTAAATTCCTGACTACTTGACTGCCCGTACAAAATAAGGCACCCAAGAGTTTAGGGAAAACAAAACAAATAAACTCCGGGTCAGTCATGGGACTGGTATGAGCAAAACAGTTTAGACAGGTATATGAACAAGTAAACGATATCTCATAAGACCACGCCGCAGAACGGAACGGGTTTTTCCCTTATGAAAATCCAAAATATCTTTATATCAAAAACCTTTTGATATTATAATAATGTCTATATACAAATAGATATCAACTAGCAGAAACGCTTTCATCTCACGTTCTACATATAAAGTATACAATCAAAATGGCAAGCACGTATTGGATAATGGATTTCCAACTATGACAAGGTATGGAACCACCTTCCGATCAGTGTACTCTAGGAACAATACACTGGAGTTCAACAAGAACATCTTATAACTCAGCCACACATGACCGACCACTCATTTCGCTTGAGTGTATCGAATGTACATCACCAACGGTTGGGATCAGCAACCGTTCCCGTATATATATATGGGACAGCATTGATAGATTTAAGAAACAAATGAATATTCACTAGATAGGTGATTATACACCCTACTTCGGTGCGACCGACTTAGCCATGCTGCCTGCCCGATTTCTGTCATTTACCGGTTGATGAGGCTAGAAGCTACGCTTAATCATTACATCAGATTCACTTCGAATGCTACATTGTCAAATCCATCGAAATCACTAATTGACATTTACAACAGTACATTACGTGTCAGCTAAAAGAAGTTTCCTTCTCCGCTTCCACTCTTGGTACGGTTGAAGAAATCAATGTACGTGACTGTCTGGAAATACTATGTCAGACATCCATCTTCATTCACTTAGAAATGTCACATCGTCATACCCGCCAAATCACAAATTGACTTATCCAAAAATAACACGGGTATACAGCTAAGAAAACGAATTCCTCCGCCACCAAACGTGAATACGTTTGAACAGATCAACTTACGCGATCCATTGGATATACTCTGTCAGACCTTCGTCCATACAAGTTGTCCTGGGACTGGACAAACCGAAGGCACTATTCTGTAAACAGGATAGCCCTTGCATTTTACTCCGTCTTCAATTATCTTTGGCATATATGATTCGCAACGCTTATGCCAATACAGAGTGGTTCTATGGATAATAATCCAACCGGTCTCTCCATATTAACAACGTTAAAATGGTCAAAACTTCGATAGTCGGTGAGTTAACCATCAAAGAAAAACAAGTGTGCAAACAACGATATTATTTCCAAATGGAAATTATATCGAACAAACATCATTTAACATTAATCTCTTTAGTTCATTTATTTACTTATCTCCTGTGTCCCTATATTCTAAATTCTTATTTTCTTTTATCAGAAAACATTTCTGATTCTCGTTTGGAAAACATTTCCAAAACTCCTTTACGATCAAACCTTACCATTTCTTAGTTAAGAAGGAAGTCACTCAAGTTGGGGTATAATTACCTCTCAGACCTTAACTGAACAACGTTATAACTTCGAAATGGTCAAAGTTTATCTTTTAATCTTTAACAACTTCTTTACGCCTTTCTCGGATTCAATTTTACTAATCTACTTCTATATTTAAAACATTGGTTATAACGATAACGCTATAATCCCTACTTTCGAATTATCTAACTTTAATTATAACATCTATTCTTATTAGTGAATAATTTACCTAACACTTATTTATTTATAAATAAATAAATCTCTATTTAGACACTGGAAAGTATAAGTACTTTCCCGAATTCGATATAATCGAATTTGCCGATTAACTCTCTTCAAGAAATCTCTATTTGATTAACTCTTCTTCGAATAACCTATATTCGATTAACTTCTTCCTTTTCAAATATCTCATATTTGAAAATCTTACTTTCGAATAAACTATATTCGAAAATCTCTTTTCGAATAACTCTTGTTCGATAAATCTCACATCGATCAACTAATATTCGATAACTTTTCCTTTTCAAATATCTCATCTTTGAAAAACCTCACTTCGATTAAACTATAATCGATAACTCCCTTCGATGAAACTAACATCGATAACTCCTTTCGATCAAACTAACATCGATAACTCCTTCCGATGAAACTAACATCGATAACTCCTTCCGATGAAACTAACATAGATTACTCCTTCCGATGAAACTAACATCGATTTATTTAACTCGACGAACTTAACTCGACTAACTTAACTTGACTCGACTAACTCGACTTACTTGGTTCGACCAATTCGATTCGATCAACTAGGCTCGACTAACTTAACTCGACTTACTTGGTTCGACCAATTCGATTCGA
This sequence comes from Allium sativum, assembly GCA_030737875.1. NCBI lineage: Eukaryota > Viridiplantae > Streptophyta > Magnoliopsida > Asparagales > Amaryllidaceae > Allium > Allium sativum. The sequence goes on along the minus strand of CM060922.1, from coordinate 503,469,063 downwards.
TTTACTAGGCTCGACTAACTTGACTAACTCTGTCTCAAATAACTATATTTGATTAACTCTAGTTCGTTTTAACTCTAATCGATTAACTCTAACTAATTAACTCCAACTGGTTAACTCTATTTGATTAACTCTAACTGGTTAACTCTAACTGATTAACTCTAACTGGTTAACTCTAACTGATTAACTCTAACTGGTTAACTCGAACTGATTAACTCTATTGGTTAACTCTATTTGACTAACTCGACTTGACTAACCCCTTTTCGAATAACATATTCGATTAACTAACTTTCGAATACCATATTCGATTAACTAACTTCGAATACTATATTCGATTAACTAACTTCGAATACCATATTCGATTAACTAATCTTCGAATACCATATTCGATTAACTAACTTCGAATACTATATTCGATTAACTAACTTCGAATACCATATTTGATTAACTAACTTCGAATACCATATTCGATTAACTAATTTCGATTAACTCTTCTGAATTAACTCTTTTGATTTATTCCTTTTAATTATCTCCTTTGATTAATTCCTTTGAATTATCTCCTTTGATTAATTTCTTTTCTATCTGTTTACTTAACACATAACTATTCCCTTTCCAATTCTATTTATTTAACAAATAAATATTTCTTTTATCTTTTCTATTTGATTTCACACATATTCTCCTTTATATTTGATTTCACAAATATTTTCCTTTATATTTGATTTCACAAATATTTTCCTTTATATTTGATTTCTTCATTTTAGAAAGATTTCCTTTTAACAACGTTTATACATTTATAAAGATTTACTTCTAGTAACAGTTCTTCACTTCATAAATGATTTCCTTTATCTTTCTATTTATAAGTGCTTTACAAATATCTCCTACTCTATTTCATTTGTAAAGGTTTTACAAATATTTCTCTTTTGCTTTCATTCTAAACAAAATATTCTAACTCCTTAAATTCCCGGAAAAATTCGCCATAACCTCCTTTGTACCGGGAGCATCGGGAAAATCCCCAAACTCGCCACACAGGCCTTTCCATTCAAAAAGAAAATGGTTTGAAATTATTTCCTTTTTGAATATCTCCTACTTATAAATATTCCAATTTATAAATATTTCTTATTTATAAATATTTCTATTTATAAATATTTCTTATTTATAAATATTCCATTTCAATATCACTTTGAAAATCCACTTATCAACATCCCGTATGTTATGGTATTCAATCATATCAAATCACGATGATAAATATCGTCCAAACACATATAATCGATAACAGATTATATATCACCTCATATAACACAATATATGAAACACAACAGTATTTTAAATATTGAGGAACCCAGTTGGGTCCCTCCAACCTGTTTCCCTGCATCACAGATGTTACACAATAAAATCAACATCACTTTCAGTTCAGTACGGATTATTCTGATAACAACATCAATATATAATATTTAACAGTTTATATATATATATATTTATATATATATAAAATTTCCACTAACTGACTAGCAGTTCAATCAATCAACCAACACACAGCAATCAACAGATGATTAACAGTTCTAAGAATACATTATAAAAATATAACTGTTCAGAGTTGGTGAGTTTTACTCACATTTGCAGTTCATCGTTAAAGAACGATAAACTGTTGTTTGATTTGAATCAAACAATTTATTTCGCCATAAATTCGAACGAGCTCCACTCCACTCCCAGTCAGTTTCATTGTGACCCTCCTGTCCATACTAACCCAACGCGACCAACCGTTCGCAATTCTGATATAATATGATAAAGTTATGGTATCAAGAAGTTATTACATATTTAAATTAAACTTTAAAATAAAATTTCCTTTTATAAATTGAGTTGGGCTTAACCTTCCACTTAAGGCCCATCATCCTTGAAATAAAGACCCGAACCCGCTTCCCTTTATAACCTTTCTTCCCAGATCGAACGTTTCCTCTTAACTCCCTACCAATTTTGACCGACGTTGACCCCCTTCCGTCGTTGGCTCGTCCACCAACCTCGACCCAGGCTGCCACCAATCCTTTCCCCTTCACGACCTCATCCTCCTCATCCCACCGGTGTTCAACTCGAGGCAATCCCCTAAACCGTGACCTGCAGCTTTCGTCAGCACCCATTCGATCGCAACCCCCACCGTGGCACCGCACTTCGCCATTTTCTCACCAAAACATGCGCCTTCTCCCCGACAGCAACTCGCCATTCTCCATTTAGCTCAACTCGACCCGAAACAATCTCAGCCTTGAATCCTAGTTCTCACGTGCTAAACACAACCGCAGAAATCCTCCGTCGATCAAGATGAAACAAGCATCCAGATGAAGCTTAGCCATCCAGGAATCCAAGAATACTTGCTTTGGGATTTTTAGACTTTTATTTATACTTATGTTGAATTTATGAAGATGGAATTTTTTCTGTATATTTTCTTTTGGGGTTGCGGCGCATTTTTGATCGCTGAAAAAATGAGTTTAGGGTTTTGGAAAAGTTAATGGGGTATATATATATGAGATTTAGATATTTTTAGATATTTGTTAGATATTTTATTTATATCATTTTATATTCGTCTCTGCACTTTAAAAATCCATACGACCACATATGATACCTAAAAATCACGAAACTGGACATGTAGCTAGAGTTTGACATTTCGGTCCCAACGAAACTGGTTTCGTCGAATTTTGACTCCGTATGTTCACACAGCGTATTTTTAACCGTCAAAATATCGACTGTTTTTCACTCTAAAAATCGCCACGGCCACGTACTGACTTCAAAAATCACGGAAATTGAAATCTAACAAAAATTTAATATTTCGGACCCAACAAAACTGGTTTCGTCGAATTCCGGCTTCGTTTGCAAAAGTGGCTATTTTTAACGCTTTGAATAGCCCATTTAAATATATAAATATATTTAAATAAATTAAATTAAATATTAATAATTTAATATTATCGTATATCTTCACATATGATATCGTACAGCTCCAGAATATCATATCAGAATTTACAGTTTGATATTTCAGATTTCAGATTTATCGATATTCAATTCATATCGAAAATCCTTTTATAACGTATATAAAGCGTCGCAAATTATAAAGGAATTCTACAGCGACTTTTTCTGAAATTTGATTTGGACGTACATAAAAATCTATACGACGAAATCCCGATTTTTCTCTTCTACTAGAAAGATATACTCCACCAGCTCCACACGTTTCTTGTTTCACAGAAATCCGGCTTAAAACGAATCCTGTACATTCAGTTGAAGTTCGAATCGCCAATTTACGAACTACAGCGCCATTTCGAGCTCGTTTTATAAATATATTATAAACTATACGTTCAACTGTCGTTGATTCAATATAATCGTTATTATATTTCGAATCGAAACTCCACCAAATCTCGTATGCTATTCAATTCACACGATATTGTGAATTTCCCTATTTCCGACTATTTCGACATTATAATATATTATTATATTATAATTATTTATTAAATATTCAATATTATTTAATTCACGTTCTCGATATCGATAAATCGATATTTATTAATTAAATAAATAAATTGTTCAACAGCAAAAATGCGGGTTACTACAAGTTAGCTCCAAGTCGTGCATAGGGTAATTTCTCTTATGAACCCTAGCTACCAACTACCATAACACACTACCGTACCGTCTTGCATCAATACCGCACCTAGACCCATCCCACAAACGTCGGTATACACTGTAAACATCTTAGATCCATCGGGTTGTCAGAGCTGGCGCACTGACAGGAGCATTCTTCGACCTATGGAAAGCATCCTCATAATCCATATCCCAAGAGAAAGCCATATTCTTTTTAGTAAGGTTGGTTAATGGTGTTGAGATCCGTGCGAAGTCCTTGATGAAATTTCTGTAGTAACCCGCTAAGCCAAGAAAACTCCTCACCTCATTTGCATTCATGGGGGCTTTCCAATCCTATGTCGTTACTATCTTGGTGGGATCAACAGCCAATCCATCCTTAGAGACCATATGCCCAAAGAAACACTCCTCCTATGAATATCTATGTTTGACTCTGATTTTATTGTTATGTATTTCATATTACTTTCCGAATTATATATAGCCATTGTGTAGTAGATTTGAACTTGATTTAGATATGTAGGATTTCCTCATGAGATTTAAAAAGTTAGACCGCATTATCCGACATATTTAACACTCGTTCAAAGCTAATATACAGATGGTCGCTCCTCAAAAACCTTATTCTTTGGGTTAGTTGACACCATTGCTTGTAATGGACTTGGCTAACGCGAGTATAGAGGTGGGGCGTTACACCTCCTTCCTCCAAAACAAGCACTGGGAAAATTTCGCCTTTAACTAGTGCGCTCAGAGAGTACCGAGAACCTCTCCTACGTGCGAAGTGTGCTCATCCTCATTCCTCGAGAAGATAAGGATATCACCCACAAAAACCTCAAAAAACTTATTCAAAACGTCTCTGAATACCCTACTCATCAGATCCATAAAATATGTTGGTGCGTTGGTCTTCCCAAAAGGCATAATAAACCACTCCAAGAAACCATTAGGAGACCAGAATTTCGTCTTATCGATGCTATATTCTGCCACACGTAATTAATGGAAACCATTAGCCAAATCCATTTGAGAAAATATGGACATGCCTACCAACTGATCAAATAAATTATCTATTCGAGAGAGTGGGTAACGATTCTTCTTTGTAAGCTTATTCAATTCTCGGTAATCTACACATAGAAAACTAGTGCTCCCCACTCAAAAATACTCTTTTTAATAAAACCTTTCTCCAAAAGCTTACCTACTTTCTTGCTCAGCTCTTTCCACTCCCTCGGATCCCTATGCCGAACTGGTAGCACTACAGGCTTCGCGTTCTCACTAAGATAAATCCGGAAATCAATCTCTCGCCTAGGTGTAAATCCTATGACCTCCTCATGTACTTCCGAATACTCACACACAACAGGTATAGAATATATATCAACAGAAGAATCTAAGGAGTAAAGAAAGCTCAACATGACTGACCTTCGCGGGTCGCAAGAAATTTCTAGGGTCCTACCGCTATAAGTCATCAAACGAATGACCCTCCTCTCACAATCAAGTAGGACCCTATACATGGCCAACCAATCCATCCCTAATATCGTACCGTACCCTACAAATCCCAATATATAGCATACAATCAAACTCAACGCCTAAAATAGAAATTTTCAAATCTCTATAAATCATAGATAAGTGCGCCGATCATTGAAACTACTATCAGATCAGTGACAAGTGAGATTTCTAAGTGAAAATAGTCAACCAAAGTACTGAAAATAAATAAATGAGAAGCTCTCGAATGGAAAAGAGTACGAATAGAAAAATTAGAGATAGATATCAAACCTTCAACAAAGACTTTCCTTCTTCTATTAGGGACACTACTGGTCGGTGCTGCCTCTAATACATGCACCAAAGTTGATGCTGCTACAGTACTAGCACTATGTTCAGTCTTTTGAGGACATGCCCTACTCAGATGTCTTGGCAGCCCACAACTGTAGCACTTCCCCTTAAGCCTCCTACATCCTTGATGAGATGCCATGGCATCCCACAACCATAACACTTGATATCAGCATTGATTAGTCCTTTCTGTGGATTTCCACCCAACTACTTCTTGTCTTTCTTATTCCAAAACTTTTTCTTATTACCAAAGAACTTAGGAGCCTCACTCTTCTCTTCCTTGACTTATTCTTTCTTATCCTTATGCATCAAAGTCATCTCAATCAAAGCCTCATAAGTCGCTTCCATAGGAATGTGAGTCATAACTAAGCCTCGGAGAGGTTGATTCAATGCTCTCGCAAATCGAACAACCTTCTTGTGAGTAGTATTAACCAAGTCCATGCCAAACCTTGATAACTCGTTAACTAATTGATATATTCTTTTACTAGCATGTCTCCTTGCTTCAGATTCAAAAATCATTCCAGCTGCATTCCCTCTTCAACTGGTGACAAAAACTTCCTCTCGAACCTATTTCTGAATACGATCCGACCCATATTCCTTCCTTTAGCCTCTACAGTTTCCCACCAAGATGAAGCTTCCACTTTAGTTGCCAAGCTGTAAGTTGAACCCTCATCCCATCCTCAAGTTCCAACAACTCAAAAATCCTCTCGGTCTCTCTAATCCAGGTGCGCTCTTCCACAAACGTCACGGTACCCGAAAAAGTCTTGCCACCTAAACTAGAGAAGTCCTTACAAAGCTTAGAGAAATTCGCACCTACAAGTGGGTTAGGAGAAACCACTACAGCGAGTGTTGGAACCTGCGAATGTCCTTGTCCCTCAACGGGCATTGTAGCTTCTAAATATCTATGGAAACAATTAAGAATAGGAACGCCTTTAGAAAGATTAGGGGTTTCCGACATGTTATGCACCAGATAGGACAAAAATTTAGAATTCAAAGGAATCAAAGGAATGTCGTAAATTTGACTGGTGGGGATTAATTTCACAAATAATCGTTGGCTTTTAAAAAATAATTTTTATTTAAAAAAGTTTTTTTAAAACAATTTTTTTGTTATCTTATAACTTTAGGCTCTGATGCCAAATGTAACACCCCATATCCTATAACGCTATCCTAATATAAAATCTTGTTAAGGAATGTGGAGCATTGTAGGTATAAAAACTATAAACATCACAAAGACTAAAATTTCACAAGACATAAAAGAATAAACCTACAGCAAAGTAAAAAAAATTATGTTAAAATGATAAACTATTGTTAGTTATTTTGAATAAACCAAAGAGTCGTAAAATTTCCATGTCTTAATCTCAATCACAGAATAAATATCAGAGTACGAAGCAAAAGTATTCCGAAATAGCCAAAAGAAAATACAAGCAAACTCTGGAAAGAAAATAAGAAAAACATTACATATCCGCAAGAGTCTTCCAAGAAAAGTCAATAAAGCAATCGGAGCTAAGAACTTCCTCCCTAAGAGTTTGGAGGGAAGAAAAGGGAAAGAAGAAAAGGAGAAAATGGGTCAGACAAAAAGTCTGGTAGACAGTAGCAATTTTTAGCACAACTAATAAGAGGAGACAAATAAATAAAATAGTAGTCTAACATCAATAAAGAAGTAAGTGTCAATGCACACCTAAAAGTGAATAGAATAAAATTGGGATGTCGTAAAAGATTCTATACAAAGATATAAATGTTTTTGTTTGAAAGATTCAATAGTGACGTTGACTGTTTTGCACTTCTAAAACAAGAACAAATTAGGAAAAAATTCCTAATACCACCCAAACGACCGGCTGCGTCAAATCATGGGTAACCTATGCCTACTATGGGTTTGGGTTTATTAGGCCCTAGGCCATCAACGATTTGACATAACCTTATTTATAGTTGTGAAAATGGCTTATGTCCCCAAACTGAGGCAGTGCACGCACATTGACTCACCGGAACGCACTCACACCCTCTCAATTCGGCCAACTTACATCCACAACATAACATGGTGCATGCTCTTACGTTAAGTAAGGCCGAAACGATAAATATGGTATGTTACATGGAATGGATCCCCAACAACTTGGCTCATATCCCCAAACCCTTGTTTTGGACCCCGAAACAATTTATTAACAAAGCCCGACAACAAGGAGTACTGGGAATGAAATATAAATTAACGTGTTATTACCAATGCCTGACAACAAGGAGTACTGAGTTCATACTACAGTTTTCAAGTTTATTTAAAGCCTGATAACAAGGAGTACTAGGCTAAACCCGACAACTAGGAGCACTGAGTTCATATTTCAAATTAGCATGTTTACATTATTTCAATTATTTTACAATTGTGTCTTCTTTTCCCGTTAAAGTCCATTTCTATCAAATAAGCATTAGTTCAACTTCTTTTATTCCAATTGTTCCTTTCTATTTGCAGTTTTTAAACATATTTATAATTTAGTCTTAATTTTGATTATTTCAATTTCATATAGTCATTTCCCAGCCGAAATGCAAAACAAAGAAAAGGAAAAAAAAATCAACATAAAATATAAGGCTTACAGGTATTTGTATGCTCTTTTTAGGCATATGTTTAGCGCAATTGCAAAAAACTAAAAAAAGAAAGAATGGAGAAAAGAGATTCGAAATAACAAATCACAAGAATTATGAATATAATTTACGAAAGTAGACAGAGGAATTTAGAAAAGAAATAGAACAATTGTATACTCTGAATCAAGAATAGAGAGTAATCTAGATCCAAAATAATATCAACTACTATTTTATAGATTTGATTACAACCTCAAAAGAAATCTAGAAATTACTAAAACCTCACCTACAAATATTACAAATCCAAAAAGGCCCCAGTAGAATAATCCTTCAAATCTACAAATGAACATTACTCCAATTTTTGTGTCCCAACAATATATTTTATTTTAGAGAAAAAAAGTGAAGTGGAGGCTGAGGAAATGAAGAATGAGAAGTGTGTGGAAAGGGAAGGAATACTGGTCAATTTGTTGATGTAGTAGGAAGGTTAGGCCTTAAAAAATTAGGTTTTCAATCAGAGCACTCAAAACCACGTCAGCAAGAAGGTTACATAGATAAGCAACAACATCGACCCGTGCTAGACACGAAATCGTGTCTGGTAACGTTAACTGGGTCGACCCACGCCCTAAGTGGATTGACCTAGTAGTCGACCCGCAAAGGTCCTGGGTCGACCACATGGTTGGCCCATTTAGGACCGGGTCGTCCCAGTTGCATTTGATTAAGAGATATTTATTACTTAAATTTATTTTAATTTTCTAGTATAAAATTCAAACTTCAACTGGTCATAACTTGTTCGTTTCAAGTCCGTTTTACGCAAACCAAAAGTCTATTCGAACCAGAAAATTATGACGGACCTAATGGCATAACCCTCATTATCTAATTCCCAATTATTTTCAACTTATTATTTAATTAACAATTAATTTATTAACTACTTTTTGTTAAATTTTGGGTTGTTACATAAAGGAACAAAGATAATCAACATAAGGAAATAAATCAAAGCCTTAAATTCAAAATTAGTAGAAAATGACGTTATAGGAGGTTCAAATCCTCTTGGCTCGACCCTAAAATAGGGTCGACAACCCCTATAGGAGGTTGGTCAACCGCCCTCTTATAGAGAGGGTGACCGCCTCTTGGGTAAAGTGGTGGTGGATAGGTTGATTAATTCAATTTGCTTCAATTAGTCCGATAAGATTGAATATAAATAATCCAATGGTCTATACTCACACTTGCAACTATAAATATGAATCCCTAGCCTCACTTTAGACCTTACTTTCATTTCCCTCAACACCACCATACTCCCCTTCTTCCATTGCTAATTCCAAAGAAAAACAAGGTTAGGATACTCTTCAATTCCTATAACCTCGGTTATATCCTCTCTATTCTAAATTAATATAAATTCAGGTTCTGGAATTTAGTTTTTATATATATAACATTCTAATCCTTTTGATTAATATATGTATATATATTAATAGAAGGATTGGACCACGATTTCGAAGGCTAAATCCAAATCTGATTCCACACATATCCTGTTGTTTTCCATTCTCAAATCATTGTGAGAGGAAACCCTATAAGCTACTATTTTCTATCTCTTGTAGTTTAGGTTTAGAGTATTATGCCTATATGGGATTTGGATTAGAAGAAAATAAAATGGTATAAACCCTGAAATCCTATATTTTGTTATCTTTGAACTAGTCAATTAAAAGTGATAATTGGGTTTGTGTTATTTGAATAATGGAATTTAGGCTTAGGGTGTTATAAAAATTTTGGCTTTTGATTTTGAGTCACTAGATTCTTATTTTTAAAGTTCATATACGTTTGTGTACTAAAAACGTAGGATTTGTGTATTATTAATTAATAGGTTTAAACATCTCTTTTAAATATATTCTTTTGAACGTATTATATACAATATACTATCTTAAGTTTTTATGTGCAATATAAATTAAAAAGTGAAGCATAGTCAAAAGCAAGGTTTTTGCATATATACAATTGGATTTATTGACCTTGACTATATTTTATTATTTAAATAATTATTCAAGCCTAGGTCGCAAGTTTTATTCATATGTTTTATTATTTCCCTTTCTATCATTAAATGAGAATATGCATTTTGGACCATGTTAATTGATAGGGAAATTAACATGTATACCTTAATTGTGATTATTAGGATTGACATATTAAATGTGATTAGTTCGTTATTCTCGTGCGGTTTATTCATGCCTATTTATTTATATATTTATTGCTTAGTTAAACATAATATTAATGCGTATTAAGTGTGTACTAAATATGTTTAAATTAGGAAATAGGATTTGAACGTCCCTAATAAGAATTTGTACGTATGTTTGTATGTGTGTGAATTAATGTCTTTAATAATAATTAATGACACATAGACATGAGGTTAACCATTACTTGTAGTAGAAGCCTGCCCGGAACCGACCGACATATCCAGCATCTACAAGTAAAACTGGTTAATGTTAAAGGTCTAGGTGTCATAGGCCATTATAATAAGTACATTAAGATATGAGGTTAAGCCCAATTTATAGTAGAAGCCTACAAGGAACTGTCTGGCAAATCCAGCATCTACAAGTGGTCGGTTTAATTTGAGAGGTTTAGTGTGTGTGTGTATTTGTGTGTGACATAGGCCTGCCTTGAGAAGGTATTAAGTGGCCGACCTACCTTGTTTGGGTATTAAGTAGTTAGGACTAGGTCCATTCCTATAGTTCACTCCTTGGCTTAGGACCCAAGTCATGGGTCTCGCCCTTACAAAGGTCCTAAGTAGTCATTTGGTCCGCCTTTCTCCTATAAGGTATTAAATGTTCCTAATATACGATAGCATATGAATAGGGTAGTTCTCCAAGTAATGCCTGCTTCTTATCTAGGGGCTTAGTGGGGACTGACCTAGGTATGGTTTATATGAAAGGCCTAAAGTAACCACCGTCTAAGGAAAGTATTAAGTGGCTAGGAGTTCACCTATACGGACAGCTAGATAATAATAAGGTAGTCCACCAAGAGGGTCTTAAATGAAGTTGCATTCCTACCTAAATCTGGTATTAAGTGACTATTACCATTTCTTGACCTACAAGGAGAGTATATATATTTAATAACGTTGACATTAGGCGTGAGGTCTTAAGTAGCTTGTGGTCTGTCATAAGGTATAAGTGATAATAAGAGTCCTCTTTTATTAAATTAGGTAATGGCCTTAAGTGACCAAGTAGGGCCCACCTCATGGGGTATTAATTGACTATAAGGATGTCCGCCCTTAGATCAAAATGTATGCCTTAAGTAACCATAAGAATGTTCGCCTCATATGTTTGTTGGCGTAGATATAACGTGAATTATTTACACTGTCAAATATAGGAAATAGTAAGTCCTAAACTTATATGACTTTCATTCACGAGATCTTGATGGCCTTGAGTTCCTAGCGTGATAGGGGTTCTCACATTGTAAATAGTGGCGACGTTTTGTCTCTTTCCCCTACACGTCCCAAGTGAATGGGTTGGTCAGATCAGTTGAGAGATTGACTGTAAAACAAGTGAGTTCGGGGCTACCATTTGTAGCCACGTCCTTTAAGTGGTGGTCCCAGTGGCCCGTTACATTTAGTATCAAAGCGTAGGTTACCCAATTATAGGGAAAATATACGTATGAGAGGCGTACTTGTTATTTTGATAAAAGGGTTTTTAAAAGTTTTACTATGTATGCAGGTATATATTTATTTGAAGTACTCATATCTTTAGAGAATATTATCTGTAGGTCCTTCTAGGAAAGGATTGACCTTAATTTTTGGAGAAACCCTAGAAACCATGTAATGATTTATAGCTTCCTTATCGATCTAGAGTCATATAAGCATATAAGGGATGCAAGAACCACAAATTGGAAAGGAACGGAAATCCCTACTTTAATAGGTAGTAATGGAAACCAATTGGTGACTTAAGTATCATTTATGGAAAAGATAAGGAGGTATAAATAGAGAGAATTTGGAATAGGTGTCTGCTAAAATAACCCTTAACAAGGACAAATAAATGTCCATGACATAAGGACATGTTCAAGTTTCAAGAAAAGAAGAAGAATATCTTTTGTTAAATGGAATAAACTTGCGTATGAGTAAAAAAATGGAATTTTAAAATTAGAAGGGCACTAAGTGGTCAATGGGTCAAAGGATATTAAAAAAGGAAAATATTAGGAATGTAAGTAAGGCCATTTATGTAAAGGTATGAATATTCAATTTTTAATTAAATGCCCATAAAAATAAGCATTATCTAATGGATAACATGGAAATAAAGGACTTTGAGAGGCAATAATCAGGAATATCAAGAATTGAAAATATAGAAACACAGAAGAAAGGATTTATTAGAAGAGGTAGACTTCCATATAATAGTATGTCAGAAAGATAAGAGGCATATTAAGAAGTTTTGATGAAAAATAAAAAATGTTAAGAAACCTATAAAAATGATTTTTGATATACTATTAAATTATTTTGATAAAGGGAATCTGTACATTTCATTATAGGCTCAAGTTGCATAATAATTGCATTCAGGAAAGAAAATTAGAAATATGTTTTTTGAGAAAATAAATGTTTTTTGAGAAATTTGAAAGTTTTACTATTTATTATGTTAGACAAACTATAAATATAAACTTCAGGGAAAACAGAAGATGAATTCTTTAATTAAAGGATAATAGTAAATGTTTCTAGTTATGAGCTTTAAATAGATAAGAAATTAAGTGTCGAGCAATGAACAATTATAATGGTAAATTTACAATTGTCATGGCCTTAAGGTACAAGCTCTTAAGATATAAATGAATTGGAAAAGATTCTATCTTGTATAAATTATGACAATAAATTTGACATTTAAATAGAAATAAAAAGGAGAAAGAAAAGAATACATATAAAAGTTTGGTAGGGTAAATGAAACAAATATATTCATTTGAAAAGAGAATGGGTAGAGAATTTATTCGCCATGATTTGGGTAGAATTTAAAATAGTAAAATTCTCATAAAGGAGTATATGAGGAAGCAATAATACTGGGAGTAGAACAAATGGTAAATGACTACTCCAATAAATCAATTTAGTTATGACTATTAAACTAATATTTTTAAGGCACCCTCATTGTGCAAATAGAATAAATAATAAATAGTTATGTTTTTGACAAAAACTTGCATGAATAATTAAGGACATTCAAAAATTCAAATGCCTATTAAACGTGAAATTTGATAAGAGTATACACACGTGGCAGTAAGAGCTTTAAACTTTATGCCCAAAACAAATACAATCTCAGGCTAGTGTTTTAAAACATATTTTCGGCAATAACAACGTAAATTTAGAATACAGAAATAAATCTGTTAAAAGGCTTAATAGCTACCTAAATTTAATGTTGAATTATTAAAGTCTTGTTTTCAAATAAAAACAAGCATTTGTCTCAAAACATTTGTAATTTTGAAGGGCATTAAAGACTAACATTTAGAATACAAATAAAAGATAAGTATTAAAATAGGAGAGGTTATTTTACTCTTAATTTAAGAATTTATGAGCATTTGATAAATGTTATAATTTTTCAAAATGGCGCATTTATTTAGAATGTTTTATAAGAAATAAAGAATTTATTAATCTTTGTTGCTAAAAGGTACATGAACCTTGAGTAGTGCTTCAAAAGTGATATTGGGTGAGATAGTAACATATTTTGATAATTTAGCAATAGTTGTCATAGATATTTTAAGAGATGTAAATACAGCCTGATTCAATCTTGGATTAATTAAGATTCTATTTTCTAAAATAGAATGAAAATTTGTTTTATTAGCCATTAAAAAAATGATTGATCATTTTGAAAAATATTAATTGCTGACATTCAAATTGTTATTAAAGATAAGTGTCTAAAAAGAAAAAGATTCATGGATATTAATTGCAAATTTAGTGGGCAATAAATTTGTAATTAATAAAATTAAAAGAGGATTTCGGGGATTGATTTAGAAAGACAAATTGATTTGGAGAAAACAGATATATTTTCAAGCTTGAGGGAGCTTGAAGAATTAAGCATGTGTTTATGGAATAGTCTGATTTTGAAGATTGGTGTACCGCATCTATGAGAAAGATAAAGATGGAAGATTTAAAGGGATAGATGAAACGACCCGAACTTCCCCGGTGAAGGAAAGCAAGGATTGAGTTGAGAACAACATACAAAAGAACGCAGACAGAAGAACATTTCATTGTTAATTACAACATTTCATCAGATTACAAGAATATACAGAGTATGAATAAATATTATACAACAGAAAAATACCAGAGATTACAATACATTACATAGCAGCGGAAAATAATACAATACACAACTGAAGGAGATATACGGATACAAAGTTTTCCGGATATCATTCCAGCTGCAAGCCAAGATCCTGTGAATATAAATTTTCAAAACCAAAACTACTAGCTGCCCGTGTCAAAATAAGGGCACCCAGAGTTTAGGTTGAAACAATAAACTCCAGGTCAGTCATGTGACTGGTGTGAGAACTAAAACAATTATTTATCTTTATTTTAAAGTTAGGTAAATCAAGGGACCACACTGTATAACACGGAACGAGTTTCCTCCCAAGAACACCAGTACATAAAACAAACAGCGCAATGCTAAATAAAAAACAATGAAGCTATTATAAGACCCAGGTCCCATCACACAATGCAACGCAAGCCGGAGGATAGGGTTTTTACCTTATAATAGCCAAATAATGCTTGATACGCTAAATTTCATGTTTCAATTCTTAATCAGACTCCAACCGTAAATTAGTAAGAGAACGATTCCCTAAGTATTAACCCTGAAGGCCGAAACCAACATCAGACTAATACCCAGGAAACCACCCATCTTAGCTCGTTTCCAGTTAGTTTCTGATTTTATATACAATCATAAATATCAATCATAGGCGACATGAGCGTCCCATGCCACTATGTCGCCATATATAGGTTTACAATCGAAACCGCACATGTCACGTATTGGAAGTTGGACTTCCATCTTTGAACCGAGGCAAAAGATAGTCCTCTACCGATTCGAGGCGCTCTAGCCCGTGTCTCAGGAACAGAACGCATCGTCCCTTGGATCATCAGGGCCGGTCCACCGATGTGGATTAAAATGCCTGAACACTGCGTTTCCCCACCCCTTGGGGTGTCAATGAGTCAACGAATGACTCCATCGGCTTCACATAGTCACCGATATATCTGAGGCGCCTCGCAACAGCAACAACCACATAAGTCAAACTCGTCAGGGCGTGTAAAACCACTGACGCCACTTCTAGCTAGAAGGAAATGCATGTCCTCCCTGATGTCCTCTCCCGTTTCTGGTTCACAACCGGGGTGTGAGGCTCACGAATTAACGCTACACAAAGCGATGCCACAAAGGCTGTGCTTTGATCATCAACCACAAGACTCTGCTTTTCAACAGAAGCCTTGATCATTTGCATCTTAGCATGCCACACAGGAAAACCACTCCATGCAACCGATATCCATCAATCACAAAGAATGATATCCAATGTCAGACACACAGTCCATTTACAAGTCCGTTCTGGGTCTGAACGAAACCGGAGGCACCTTGTACCTCACATATCCATCGATCTCCAAGTACATCTGGACAATCACCAACTGATTCCCTCCTCTTGGGTGTACGGTCCAATCAAGATCATCAGTAATCGCCCAAACGACGTGAAGACCTCTGGTCTTCGACCACCGTCTTCATCTTCGACTAATCGTCGAATCAGTTATTCAGAATGGGATAAACCTGGTCTTTCTGAATAACTCGCGTATATAATACACAAGTGTTACACAAACACAACATACGCCTCATTCCAATTCATCGGTCACTAACCGTAAATTAGCAAGAGAATAATTCCCCAAATATTAACCCCGAAGGCCGAAACCAACATCAGATCACTACCCAGGAAACCATTCTTCTTAGCAAACCTACAGTTAGTTTCTAAATTTCACATTCTTAAGGATAGGTTCCCATTAATTTTATCAAAGATAAATTCTTTTAAATTTATTCTTTAATCTTCCTTTGAATATCAATTCAAATTAGCCGAGATCAGCGAACCACACCGAAGTAATCATTTATTCTATTTCCCAATCCCAACCTATTCATCCCATGAAGTAAAACTGGTAATACTTAATATCTAACACCACGGTGTTATCGGTAAATTCAATTACCATTTCACGTTCAAATCTAATTAAAGATCTAACTATCGCCTGTAGCAAAACTGGTGATACTCCATTCTCGATCTTTCCAATCTAATTAAAGATTCATTAAAACTCCACTTAGTTTTAATCTTTAACTGGGTTAAAGAACCGATGTCATTTAAAACATGGTTCACGATAAACCCCAAAATCACATCACATTTCAATTAGTCCCTAACTGTAAATTAGCAAGTGAGCAATTCCCTAAGTATTAACCCTGAAGGCCGAAACCAACACCAGATCAATACCCCAGAAACCATTCAACTTAACTAATCTCCAGTTAGTTTCTGATTTTCTTGACTCAGCTGGGTCTAAGAACAATATTATTGAAGATACCGTTCACGACAACCCAAAATCACATTCCATTAATTATCGGGTTAAAGAACAAGTGTTATTTAAAACATCGTTCACGATTAACCCAAAAATCAATCCGAATTCAATTCCAATTGACTACCATTTAATTGGTACACTTCATTAAATGTAAATAAAAGGATTTAATCTTTTTCTCAACTGGGTTTAAGAACAGTGTTAATGAAGACACCATTCACGACAAACCCAAATCCCATTTGATATTAAATACAAGGCTCTGAATAGAAAATATACCAGCTTATATTCAATATCAAATTCTACGACCAACAAATATCGTATTGGAAATAACAATATTAATATATCTTTCAAATTCCCATAACAATATCTATATCATCACGAAATCCAACATCGAAATATTCCGAAGACAATTTCGATTCAAATCCATTCCAATTCAATTATTGGAAATCCTGGTTATTTTCAAAACCATTTCAAATCCAATTTATTTATTTTAAAAATAAATAAATTATTATTCTAGTTCAAAACTAGTTCATTTCGATAAAAATATATTTTTATCTTTTCAAATATGGAGTTTTTCATCCCAATTCTTCACAAACCATTTCTTATGATTTTACGCAAATTATTACTATTTTTAATAATTTTATCAAGGCCCGTACAGTCGATTTCCATCAACAGCCATCGAACTGCACTTACAACCACCTTTTCCAAATTTAATTTGGACATAATTCCAAATCCACCCATTAGATTTCAAATCTCTAATATTCATTAGAAAGCCCTTTTCGATACGAACCCAACGGTTCCGGTTTTACGAGAATCCGACGGTCGGATCTCCCGTAATATCCATTCGAAGTTAATGGTCGAAATTCGCGAACTGCCGCGGCGCGGCGCGTTCTATTCAGGACATTATATATATATATAATATATTATACATATTTCGTCGATTTCCTTTTAAAACGTATTTTATAAATCGTTTTAAATTCGTTTTCAAAACGATTTCAACTTCGTATTCAATTTCAAATCAAAATTGAATATTCCACATCATCGATATACAAATGATAATATTTTCAAAACGTTGTATTTTGAAATCAATTCCTTTTATATATTCATTATAAAGATGAATAAAATCGATATAAATATCGTTCATGTCAAAATGGCATCAATCTAATCAACACGGCTTTTATTCAACACATGAATATTTATTCTCTATTCAACACATGAATTTATTTTCTATTCAACACATGAATATATATATTTTCAATTCAACACATGAATTTTCTTTACTATTCAACAAATGAATTTTCTTTACAATTCAACAAATGAATTTTCTTTACAATTCAACAAATGAATTTTCTTTATATTTCAACAAATGAATTTTCTTTACAATTGAACAAATGAATTTTCTTTATATTTCAACAAATGAATTTTCTTTATATTTTCCAAACTGGAATGAGGCCCAATCACTTAACATATAACGTTAATTATATGGATTCGCTACAACACATGTATATAATAGCAACGATAAATCATCAACCATCATCCAGAGTGCATTCTACACTATATAAGTATCAAATATAAATATTCAACGCTTATAACAGCCTGTCAATGAATCGATCGACATACAACTAATTATTGGGATTAGTGTATGTCCAATTTCATCCCAACACCCGTGTGGGGTTTCAAACAATCAAACACAAATTTTATTTGTGCAGTTGGGCGATGTGTAAAATTTATCGTCCCAATCAATATAAATCAAATCAGTGTATATAAACAAATCTACGATTTGTTTATAAATATTTATTTTACATACACGTTAAAAATCATATTTTAACTATAAAATAATTTTCACTATAAAATATTTTATTTCATTTCACATCACACAAACAAATTTCACAACACAGCAACCAAACAAACAAGTCATCCATGGTCTATGGACGACAAGTGTCGAGTGCTACTAAGCACCATTTGCATCCTAGTATATAATTCAACTAGAAATAAATTTAAAAATGAGGAGTTCTCACCTTTGGGTTCCACTCTGCCATTCTTTAATTCTGAACGGTTCAGATTCGCTCGACCTTCCAACTCAACCATTTCACGCTGTTCACAATAAAAATCACATTTTTATTCTTGTAATGTTCATGCAAAAATCACATTTTTATTCTTCTCCTTTTATAAAAATCATATTTTTATTATCTACATTATATAAAAATTATATTTTTATTCCTTACATCACATAAAAATTATATTTTTATTCTTTTACTAATATAAAAATCATATTTTTATTATCTCTATAATATAAAAATCGCATTTTTATTAGAGTAAAAATCTAATCTTTATCGATTTAAAAATCTAAACTTTCTATAATTAAAAATCTCGTCTTTCTATAATTAAAAATATCGACTTTCTCTATTTAAAAATCTCTTCTTTCTCTATTTAAAAATCTCGTCTTTCTCTATTTAAAAATCTCGTCTCTATGTAATAAACATCTCATTTACATGTAATAAAAATCTCCTCTTCTTACATTTAAAAAATCTTGTCTTTCCAATCCTAAAAATCATATTTTTATCTTGTTTTTTTCTATTCTAAAAATCTTAACTTTTCTATTTTAAAAATATTATCTTTTCTCTACTAAAAATTAAATCTTTATTAGGTGTTTTTCAACATAAAAATCATATCCTTCGTTTTTGTAAAGCAATGTGTACTTATAGTCATAAAACCCATATTTTTAAATTAACTAAACTAAACAAAAATAAATAAATAGAATAAAACTGACCTTTTATCGTTTTTGGGGTTTGGAGGGGCCTCGGGGGACAAGGTCATGGCGATCGGCGGCTGCACAATTGGTTGGCAACGGAACTGGGAAGGTAGGGTTTTTTGGGGGGGGGGGGTGCGGATTGAGGTGAAAGAGGAGGGGGGGCGGCGCGTTGGCTGGAGCGGGAGGTGCGTCAGCTCCTGCGATGGCGGCGTGGCCTGAACGGCGACTGCGATCTTCTTATTTTTTTCCCTTTTTTTTAATCCCCACGTTCGATCTGAAATAGAACGGGAGGGAGGGAGCTGAGAGAAATAAGGGATGGGTCTAATTATTTAATAATATTTTATATTTAATTTATTACAAAAAAGTAATTTTTATTTCGACCTCCAAACGAGACCCAACGACTGTCGCCCATAGCTAATTGCCCCCATTCCGAACACAATGGGATATGTTTCGTAGGCTGATCCGGTCGTTTCGATCAATTTCCATCAAAATGCAAATATAAATATATATATTGAATTTGAACGCACATTTCTATTTACCGGGGCAACATACGGACTCTAAAAATTCCTGAAAAATCGTTCCTAGCTTCGTATTGACGATGTCCTAACAAAACTAATTTCGTCGAATTCTGAGACCGTTTGAAAAATGGCCATTTTCCAGTCGATTAAAATCAACTAAAACTGGTCAAACGCGTTTTCCTTTGCCACGCTCACATATTGATTCAGAAAATTACAAATTTTGAAACCTAGCAATAACTTGACATCACGGATCCAACAAAAGTGATTTCGTCGAAAACCGAGGTCGTTTGCAAAATTTCCATTTTTAAGTGCCAGAATTCCATAGCGACTATTCTGAATTTTCAACTAAATATATCTTTTGATTATTGTTATGAAATTTCAATTTTTCGGATTCGTTGGAAAGATATTCTCAAATAGATTCTAATATTTTTGGTTTCGCTAAAATTCGGCTTATTTTGAATCCTGTACATTCATTTGAACTTTGAAATCGAATTATCGAACTACCGCGCCATTTTCAATTCCTTTTATAATTATAAATAAATAATTATATTCTAACGATGATCTATATTAATATATACGTTCGAATTCTATTCAAAATAAAATTTTCGTCTTTATTATTTAAAATAATTCATTTTAAATATTCAAAATTCACTAAAATCGCCAAAATAAAATTTTTTAAATTGGCTCGGATTTCCGGGTTATTACAATCTCCCCCAGTTTAAACTTTTCTTCCCCGAAAAGGAACGAAGTCGAAAGTTGTTTTACAAACCAACTCAACTTCCAATATTTTCATTACGGCTTAAGTTCTTCAACTTTTCAGTTTCTAAGAACTTTTCAAATTTTTCAAAAATTTGGCTAACACCCTAAATTTTCGAAAAATTTCGCTATAACCTCCCCTGCACCGGGGACTTCGGGATATTTCATATAGCCTCCCATGGCCTTCTTCAATCCAAAAGAAAAATAAAAAGCCAATCGGCTCATAAAATCATCATCACCTAAACAAAACAGTAAATTATGGTAAACATGTACCTATTTGTCGGGCAAACAATTTTATTCTCTGCTCTAGCCTCCTTGCAATGACCAGTTCAATGTAAGTACATGTATATGCAAGCAAATGCGATAAATTTTCAATACAATTTACTATTTGGTTTAAATTTAATTAATCAAACAATAATCAAACAACACAACCATCAATCAATTAGTTGGTTATCATTTCAAATTCATATTACTTTAATACAAAGTCAAAAACCAGATTTTTGATGCCAAATCACAACAATAAGCCCTATCTGATTTTGGTTCTCGCACCAGTCTAATGGAAATATATAGATATCCCACTTTCGACACTCGAAAATAAATACTGGTAATGTGATCACAATTATCAGTACCATCCCTGGGCGACTAGAGTGTGATTCAATATCTATCCAGTATATTAAAACTTTGAATACACGCGGATCAGACGTATACGCAAAATCTTTATATACTGCTGTAACGACCCGGAAAATCTGAAC
This sequence comes from Allium sativum, assembly GCA_030737875.1. Lineage (NCBI taxonomy): Eukaryota > Viridiplantae > Streptophyta > Magnoliopsida > Asparagales > Amaryllidaceae > Allium > Allium sativum. Next base: position 503,447,784 of record CM060922.1, on the reverse strand, counting down.
CAATTTAAAAAATTTAAATTGGCTAAAATAGTGGATTTTAAATATTTAAAATAAATATTTTAAATAATAACGATGAAAAGTAAGTTTGAATCGACATTTGAAAACGAATATAATTAATTCTAATTATAAACAAGGCCTGAAATGGCGCGGTAGTTTCAAAATTTGAATTCAAACTTTGACTAACTGTACCGGGTGCAAAACAAAACGGATTTGAGTGAAACCAAAAATATTTAAATCTGTTAAGGAATACCTTTCTAAAGAATCTGAAAAATCGAAGTTTCATAGCGGAAAGCAAAAGTTATGGCCAAATGAATTTTCAGAAAGGTCGCTATGGAATTTATATAGCTCGTGAAAATGGTCATTTTGCAAACGCCTCAGAATTCGACGAAACCACTTTTGTTGGATCCGGGATGTGAAGTTATTGCTAGGTTTCAAATTTCATAATTTTTGAAGCTAGTATGTGAGCGTGGCAAAGGAAAACGTGTTTTGGTCAATTACAGTTAAATTGGATCGACCAGAAATGGGCCTTTTTGCAAACGGTCTCAGAATTCTACGAAACTAGTTTTGTTGGGACCGTATCGTCAAAACATAGCTAGATTTATTTTTCTGGAATTTTTCGAATCAGTTTGTGGCCCTGGCAAATTGAAATGTACGTTCAAATCAAATATTGAATGTTTTATATTTTAATTTGAGGTAAAACTGACTGAAACAGTCGAATGGGCCTACGAAACATATCCCACTATGTTCGGAATGGGGGTAAAATGCTAGGGAAGACAGTCGTTGGGTTTGGATTGGAGGTCGTGTCAGAAAACCCCTTTTAAAACCCCCCGGCCAATCAGATTTTTTATAAAATAATAAAAAAATTAAAAACAGGAGGAAACCCTTTTCTCTCTCCCGATCTGAACGGCGCTCGAAGTTCGCTGCTTCCCGACCAATTTTCGATCGATCGACGACGTTTCAGCGCCCCCTCCAGTTGAAGCTTTTGGAGCCCTCGATCCCAGCTCCAAATCCATACCTACCTCGACCACCCTCGCCTCGTCTTCAGCGTGAATCGCGCCTGGGAAGTCGCCGCCGTTCACCTCAATTTGCTCCACCACCGCCGCATCGTTCCACGTGAAACCACCACGCGCCTGACCGCGATTCGAAGCTCTACGACGTGGCAAGGTCCGATTTTAACCCAGTGCAGCGGATTGGAGTATACTTCAAAACCTAGTTTTGAAGAAAATAGAAAGGTAACGGCTTTGTTTAATTTCAACTGTTTTAACACCTTTAATCCGTTACAAACTTTGAAAAATCATATCTTTTTCGTTTCTTGACGAAATTCGATGAAACAGGAAATATCGTGACCGTGTGGACGTCTTCTACCTTCTAGAAGAGACCGCATATTTTTCTGAGTCTTCTGCTATTTTTGGTGGAGTGGAACCCAATGTGAGATTTCTAATTTATAAACGATATGGAAAACGACGATGTATAAATTATATAGTCGATGTATGAGTTATATAAGCGTTGTACACCTCTTGTATAAGCGTTGTATAAGTTGTACGTTCGATATATAAGTTGTATATGCGTTGTAAAAATTATATATGTGTTGAAATAGAAGTGAAATGCTATATATATATACACGCCCCTCGTCCACAAACCATGGACGATATTTATTGGTTGTGATTGGTGTGAAAATTGGTTGATTACGAATGGTTGATTGGAATTGTTTGTGGTTGAAATTGATTGATTGTGATTGAAAAATACCCGTTTGTGGTTGAGAAATATTTGGTTGAAACCACATAGGATTAGTTTGTGGAAATGAAAAAAATTATACATGCCGCCTGCGTGCGAACTAGATGCATGATTCCCCATTGTCAAAAGCTGCGAGGCTTTAAGGTAGAGCGAGGAGCCGTACTAGGGACGGTCCCGGTTTTAACTACCCTGCCGTTATGCTACCGAAATTTTGAATAATATTCATGTGTTAGAATTATTTTCCTATGTTGAAACTATATTCGTCTGTTGAATAGAAAACCTTCATGTGTTGAATAGAAATTCATCCGTTGAATCATATTCATGTGTTGAAAGGTATTCGTGTTTTAAATAAATTGATTTAACAATAAAAATCACATTTTTATCTACATATATAAACTATAGAAAACCTTCATGTGTTGAATCGATATTCATTCCTTGAATAGAAATTCATGTGTTGAATGGTATTCGTGTTTTCAATATAAAAATCACCTTTTTATCTATATATATAAACTATAGAAAACCTTCATGTGTTGAATCGAAATTCATTCGTTGAATAGAAATTTATGTGTTGAACGGTATTCGTGTTTTCAATATAAAAATCACCTTTTTATCTATTTATATAGACTATAGAAAACCTTCATGTGTTGAATCGATATTCATTCGTTGAATAGAAATTCATGTGTTGAATGGTATTCGTGTTTTCAATATAAAAATCACCTTTTTATCTATATATATAAACTATAGAAAACCTTCATGTGTTGAATCGAAATTCATTCGTTGAATAGAAATTCATGTGTTGAATGGTATTCATGTTTTCAATATAAAAATCACCTTTTTATCTATTTATATAAACTATAGAAAACCTTCATGTGTTGATTCGAAATTCATTCGTTGAATTGAAATTCATGTGTTGAATGCTATTCATATTTTGAAAGAAATGATTTTATAATAAAAATCCTATTGTTATCATCAATATGAACTATATAAAATAATCTTGTTTTGAAATAAATCGTTTTACAATAAAAATCACATTTTTACTATATACATGAATTGTTAAAAATAGTGAAGTGTTGGAATAGAAGGCAGTTAGATAAAAATATCATTTTTATCAAAGGTATGAAAAGAATATAGTTTTGAAATCGAAGAATCGATATATATATATATATATATAAATAAATAATTTTGAAATATATCGAATAACGAAGCTGCAGTTCGTATTTTGAAACCGTGATTTCAAACGATTAGTGCAGGAGATCCGACCATCGGATTTTCCCGAAACCGCAACCGTTGGGTCCGCTTTGGAAATATCTTTCCAACGGCACCAACTTTGTAAAGATCCAACGGTTGGATTGTCTGGAATGTTTAATTCAAATATGAAGAAAAACAGCGCCAGAATCGATTATATTTATATATATATAGATATAATTATATTAAATCGAATAACGACGCTGTAGTTCGTATTTTGAAATCGAAACTTCAAACGATTATACCGGGAGATCCGACCGTCGGATTTTCACAAAACTGGAACCGTTGGATTCGTTTTGAAAAGATCTTTCTAATGATGTAAATTTTGTGAAGATCCAACGGTTATATTTTTAGATATGTGTAAATCAAATCTGAAGAAAAACAGCACCACAGCCGCGTTATGGCCCAAAGCGTCGTTTTGAATAAATTGGCTATTTTAAAATAAATAAAAATAGTGATAAATCGTTATAAAATATTATAAACGATATGGATGTGAAATTTAGAAACTAACTGAAGGTTGGCTAAGTCGAATGGTTTCTTGGGTATTGGTCTGATGTTGGTTTCGACCTTCGGGGTTAATATTTAGGAAATCGTTCTCTTACTGATTGACGGTTAGTGACTAATGAATTGAAATGATGCGTAGTAGTGTTTGTGTAGCACTTGTTTATTATATACGCGAGTTGCTCAGAAAGACCGGGTTTATCCCATTCTGAATAACTGAATCGACGATAAGAAATCGAAGATGAAGTCGGTGGTCGAAGACCGGAGATCTTCACCTCGTTTGGGTGGTAACCGAGGTCCTGATTGGGAGGCATCCCGAAATATGGATAATGAGTGGTGATCGTACAGACGTACGTGGTGATCGATGGGTTTGCGAGGTATATAGTGCCTCCGGTTTCGTTCAGACCCAGAACGGACTTGCAAATGGACAGTGTGTCTGACATTGGAATTTATTTTGTGTGATTGATAGCCATCAGTTGCACGGTGTGAATTGCCTATGTGGCATGCTAAGATGCAGTGATCAGGGCTTCTGTTGAAAAGCAAAGTCTTGTGGTGATGATCAAAGCCCCGCCTGTGTGGCGTAGCTTTGTGTATAACGTGAAATCGCGAGCCTCACATCCCGGTATGAACCAGAAACGGGAGAGGACCTCAGGGGGGACGTGCGTTTTCTTTCTAGCTAGAAGTGGCGTCAGTGGTTTTACACGCCCTGACGAGTTTGACTTATGTGGTTGTTACTGTTGCGAGGCGCCTCGGTTATATCGGTCGATCCGGGACCGATGGAGTCATTTGTTGGCTCATTTACGCCCTAAAGGGCGGAGAGACGCATTGTTCAGGCATTATAATCCACTCCGTGTGGACCGGCCCTGACGATCCAAGGTACGGTTGCGGTTATGCCTGATACTCAGGCTAGACAGTCTCGAAGTCGGTAAGGACTATCTTTTGCCTTAGTTCATGACGGAAATCCAATTTCCAAATACGTGACTGTGCGGTTTTGATTGAATACCTATATATGGCGACATAGTGGTATGGGGCATTAATGCCGTCTATGATTGATACTTATGATTTGAAATTGCTTTTGAAACATATAAACACTAGTAGTAGTATCAAATGCTTTTGTTTTATTCGTATCAAGCATATTTTGGCCGTTATAAGGTAAAAACTCTATCCTCCGGTTTGCGTTGCATTGTGTGATGGGAACTGAGTCTTATAATGGCTTCATTTTTATAAAAAGCATTGCGATGTTCAAAAGTATTATTTGTTTTAAAGCACTGGCAATCCGATGGAGTAAACCCGTTCCACGAAAGTGGCGTGGTCCTATGATTGGCCATATTTTAAATGTGTTGAGTAGATTTCTCATACCAGTCCCATGACTAACTCGTAGTTTGTTTCAGTTTCAAACTTGGGTGCCCCTTTTTCTACATGGGCAGCCTTGTGTTTAGGTTTAGCAGGCTTTTCTGGATAGCTGGATCTGAAGATGGATTCTATCATTTATCTCTTTTTATGCTGTTCAGCTCCTATTGTACATATTTTGTTTGTTTTCCGCTGTAGACATTTATGTATAGCTGAACTGTATTTGTACTAAGTATGATCCTGTATACTATGTAACTCTGATGATTATGTTTATCCAGTGTACTATTTGTTCATTATCTAGTGTATTTATTTAATTCTGTTCTGCTATTATCTGTTTTCTGTGTTATATTCCAAGGATTACCCTTGCCGCCGTCGGTACGGGGTTTGGGGTCGTCTCAACTGCATTGTCCAAATTCAATATAAAATAAATAATCAAATACGAATAGTTGATTTAAATTTTCAAAACAAAATTTGTTTTCACTTTTATTTCAAAAACACTACCCTTCACACTCGTTCTAGGATACTGCTGATCCCATCTCTAACGGGTCATTCTCATTGGATATTAATAATCCATTCTCTGATGAATTCTTTCGTTTGGTTCTAATGTGTCTTATTCTCTGAGCTTTGTAAACCAAAGCTCTGATACCAGAATGAAACGACCCGAACTTTCCCAGTGAAGGAAAGCACAGATTGAGTTGAGAACAACACACAAAAGAACACAGACAGAAGAACATTTCATTGTTAATTACAACAATTCATCAGTTTACAAGAATATATAGAGTATGAATAAATATTATACAACAGAAAAATATCAGAGATTACAATACATTACATTGCAGCAGAAAATAATACCATACACAACTGAAGGAGATATACGGATACAAAGCTTTCGGGATATCCTTCCAGCTGCAAGCCAGGATCCTGTGAATATAAATCTGCAAAACCAAAACTACTAGCTGCCCGTGTCAAAATAAGGGCACCCAGAGTTTAGGTTGAAACAATAAACTCCAGGTCAGTCATGTGACTGGTGTGAGAACTAAAACAGTTATTTATCTTTATTTTAAAGTTAGGTAAATCAAGGGACCACGCCGTATAACACGGAACGGGTTTCCTCCCAAGAACACGAGTGCATAAAACAAACAGCGCAATGCTAAATAAAGAACAATGAAGCTATTATAAGACCCAGGTCCCATCACACAATGCAATGCAAGCCGGAGGATAGGGTTTTTACCTTATAATAGCCAAAGAATGCTTGATACGCTAAATTTCATGTTTTAATTCTTAATCAGACCCCAACCGTAAATTAGTAAGAGAACGATTCCCTAAGTATTAACCCCGAAGGCCGAAACCAACATCAGACTAATACCCAGGAAACCACCCATCTTAGCTCGTTTCCAGTTAGTTTCTGATTTTATATACAATCATAAATATCGATCATAGGCGATATGGGCGTCCCATGCCACTATGTCGCCATATATAGGTTTACAATCAAAACCGCACATGTCACGTATTGGAAGTTGGATTTCCATCTGTGAACCGAGGCAAAAGATAGTCCTCTACCGATTTGAGACGCTCTAGCCCGTGTCTTAGGAACAGAACGCATCATCCCTTGGATCGTCAGGGCCTATGCACCAATGTGGATTAAAATGCCTGAACACTGCGTTTCCCCACCCTTTGGGGTGGTAATGAGTCAACGAATGACTCCGTCGGCTTCACATAGTCACCGATATATCCGAGGCGCCTCGCAACTGCAACAACCACATAAGTCAAACTCGTCAAGGCGTGTAAAATCACTGACGCCACTTCTAGCTAGAAGGAAATGCATGTCCTCCCTGATGTCCTCTCCCGTTTCTGGTTCACAACCGGGGTGTGAGGCTCGCGAATTAACGCTACACAAAGCGATGCCACAAAGGTTGTGCTTTGATCATCAACCACAAGACTCTACTTTTCAACAGAAGCCCTGATCATTTGCATCTTAGCATGCCACGCAGGCAAACCACTCCATGCAACCGATATCCATCAATCACAAAGAATGATATCCAATGTCAGACACACAATCCATTTACAAGTCCGTTCTGGGTCTGAATGAGACCAGAGGCACCTTGTACCTCGCATATCCATCGATCTCCAAGTACATCTGGACGATCACCAACTGATTCCCTCCTCTTGGGTGTACGACCCAACCAAGATCATCAGTAATCACCCAAACGACTTGAAGACCTCCGGTCTTTGACCACCGTCTTCATCTTCGACTAATCGTCGAATCAGTTATTCAGAATGGGATAAACCCGGTCTCTCTGAATAACTCGTGTATATAATACACGAGTATTACACAAACACAACATACGCCTCATTCCAATTCATCAGTCACTAACTGTAAATTAGCAAGAGAATAATTCCCCAAATATTAACCCCGAAGGCCGAAACCAACATCAGATCAATACCCAGGAAACCATTCTTCTTAGCCAACCTACAGTTAGTTTCTAAATTTCACATTCTTAGGGATAGGTTCCCATTAATTTTATCAAAGATAAATTCTTTTAAATTAATTCTTTAATCTTCCTTTGAATATCAATTCAAACTAGTCGGGATTAGCGAACCACAACGAAGTAATCATTTATTCTATTTCCTAATCCCAACCTATTCATCCCATGAAGTAAAACTGGTAATACTTCATATCTAACACCATGGTGTTATCGGTAAATTCAATTACCATTTCACGTTCAAATCTAATTAAAGATTTAACTATCGCCTGGAGCACAACTGGTGATACTCCATTCTCGATCTTTCTAATCTAATTAAAGATTCATTAAAACTCCACTTAGTTTTAATCTTTAACTGGGTTAAAGAACCGATGTCATTTAAAACACGGTTCACAATAAACCCCAAAATCACATCACATTTCAATCAGTCCCTAACCGTAAATTAGCAAGTGAGCAATTCCCTAAGTATTAACCCCGAAGGCCGAAACCAACATCAGATCAATACCCCAGAAACCATTCATCTTAACTAATCTCCAGTTAGTTTCTGATTTTCTTAACTCAGTTGGTCTAAGAACAATATTATTGAAGATACCGTTCACGACAACCCAAAATCACATTCCATTCATTATCGGGTTAAAGAACAAGTGTTATTTAAAACACCGTTCACGATAAACCCAAAAATCAATCCAAATTCAATTCCAATTGACTACCATTTAATTGGTACACTTCATTAAATCTAAATAAAAAGATTTAATCTTTTTCTCAACTGGGTTTAAGAACAGTGTTAATGAAGACACCATTCACGACAAACCCAAATCCCATTTGATATTAAATACAAAGCTCTGAATAGAAAATATACCGACTTATATTCAATATCAAATTCTACGACCAACGAATATCGTATTGGAAATAACGATATTAATATATCTTTCAAATTCCCATAACGATATTTGTATCATCACGAAATCCAACATCGAAATATTCCGAAGTCAATTTCGATTCAAATCCATTCCAATTCAATTATTGGAAATCCTGGTTATTTTCAAAACCATTTCAAATCCAATTTATTTATTTTAAAAATAAATAAATTATTATTCTAGTTCAAAACTAGTTCATTTCGATAAAAATCAATTTTTATCTTTTCAAATATGGAGTTTTTCACCCCAATTCTTCACAAACCATTTCTTATGATTTTACACAAATTATTACTATTTTTAATAATTTTATCAAGGCCCGTATAGTCAATTTCCATCAACGGCCATCGAAATGCACTTACAGCGACCTTTTCCAAATTTGATTTGGACATAATTCCAAATCCAACCGTTAGATTTTAAATCTCTAATATTCATTAGAAAGCGCTTTTCGATACGAATCCAACGGTTCCGGTTTTAGGAGAATCCGACGGTCGGATATCCAGTAATATCCATTCGAAACTAATGGTCGAAATTCGCGAACTGCCGCGGCGCGGCGCGTTCTATTCAGGCCATTATATATATAATATATATTATATATATTTCATCGATTTCCTTTTAAAATGTATTTTATAAATCGTTTTAAATTCGTTTTCAAAACGATTTCAACTTCATATTCAATTTCAAATTGAATATTCCACATCATCAATATACAAATGATAATATTTTCAAAACATTGTATTTTGAAATCAATTCCTTTTCTATATTCATTATAAAAATGAATAAATTCGATATAAATATGGTTCATGTCAAAATGGCGTCAGTCTAATCAACACGACTTTTATTCAACACATGAATATTTATTCTCTATTCAACACATGAATTTATTTTCTATTCAACACATGAATATATATATATTTTCAATTCAACAAATGAATTTTCTTTACAATTCAACAAATGAATTTTCTTTACAATTCAACAAATGAATTTTCTTTACAATTCAACAAATGAATTTTCTTTATGTTTCAACAAATGAATTTTCTTTACAATTCAACGAATGAATTTTCTTTATATTATAACAAATGAATTTTCTTTATATTTGAATAAATGAATTTTCTTTATATTTCAACAAATGAAATTTCTTTATATTTCAACAAATGAATTTTCTTTATAATTCAACAAATGAATTTTCTTTATATTTTCCAAATTGGAATGAGGCCCAATCAATTACCATATAACGTTAATTATATGGATTCCCTACAACACATGTATATAATAGCAACGATAAATCATCAACCATCATCCAGAGTGCATTCTACACTGTATAAGCATCAAATATAAATATTCAACGCTTATAACAGCCTGTCAATCGATCGATCGACATACAACTAATTATTGGGATTAGTGTATGTCCAATTTCATCCCAACACCCATGTGGGGTTTCAAACAATCAAACACAGATTTTATTTATGCAGTTGGGCGATGTGTAAAATTTATCGTCCCAATCAATATCAATCAAATCAGTGTATATTAACAAATCTCTGATTTATTTATAAATATTTATTTTACATACACGTTAAAAATCATATTTTTAACTATAAAATATTTTTCACTATAAAATATTTTATTTCATTTCACATCACACAAACAAATTTCACAACACAGCAACCAAACAAACAAGTCATCCATGGTCTGTGGACGACGGGTGTCCGGTGCTACTAAGCACCGTCTGCATCCTAGGATATAATTCAACTAGAAATAAATTTAAAAGCGAGGAGTTCTCACCTTTGGGTTCCACTCCGCCATTCTTTAATTCTGAACGGTTCAGATTCGCTCGACCTTCCAACTCAACCATTTCACGCTATTCACAATAAAAATCACATTTTTATTCTTGTAATGTTCATACAAAAATCACATTTTTACTCTTCTCCTTATATAAAAATCACATTTTTATTATCTACATTATATAAAAATTATATTTTTATTCCTTACATCACATAAAAATTATACTTTTATTCTTTTACTAATATAAAAATCATATTTTTATTATCTCTATAATATAAAAATTGCATTTTTATTAGAGTAAAAATCTAATCTTTATCGATTTAAAAATCTAAACTTTCTATAATTAAAAATCTCGTCTTTCTATAATTAAAAATCTCGTCTTTCTCTATTTAAAAATCTCGTCTTTCTCTATTTAAAAATCTCGTCTCTATGTAATAAACATCTCATTTACATGTAATAAAAATCTCCTCTTCTTACATTTAAAAATCTTGTCTTTCCAATCCTAAAAATCATATTTTTATCTTGTTTTTTTTTCTATTCTAAAAATCTTAACTTTTCTATTTTAAAAATATTATCTTTTCTCTACTAAAAATTAAATATTTATTAGGTGTTTTCAACATAAAAATCATATCCTTCCTTTTTGTAAAGCAATGTATACTTATAGTCATAAAACCCATATTTTTAAATTAACTAAACTATATAAAAAGAAATAAATAGAATAAAACTGACCTTTTATCGTTTTTGGGCGTTGGAGGGGCCTCGGGGGACGAGGTCACGGCGATCGGCGGTTGCACAATTGGTTGGCGGCGGAATTGGGGAGGTAGGGTCTGGGGGGTGCGGAATTGAGGTGAAAGAGGAGGGGTGCGACGCGTTGGCCGGAGCGGGAGGTGCGTCAGCTCCTGCGACGTGGCCTGACCGGCGGTTGCGATCTTTTTTTTTTTCCTATTTTTTAATCTCCACGTTCGATCTGAAATAGAACGGGAGGGAGGGAGCTGAGAGAAATAAGGGGTGGGGCTAATTATTTAATTATATTTTATATTTAATTTATTACATAAAAGTAACTTTTTATTTCGACCTCCAAACGAGACCCAACGACTGTCACCCACAGCTAATTGCCCCCATTCCGAACACAATGGTATATGTTTCGTAGGTTGATTCGGTCATTTTGATCAGTTTCCGTCAAAATGCAAATATAAATCTATATACTGAATTTGAACGCACATTTCTATTTACCGGGGCCACATACGGACTCTAAAAATTCCCGAAAAATTGTTAGACTCTGTAAAAAGTCTAATTCGATTAGGCATCCTGTGAAGGATAAGGAGTCGACATTATATTTTGGGCCTTCCCAAAGTAAGGGGGATAAAATATATTGTTGCTGATAAGAGCCCATAACGTCTTTATATTTGATTAGATATCATCATAAGATAACAAACTTTTGGAAGGTCCTAATCAAAAAGTGGGGAAAAAGACAGAATCTTGGGGGTTTTGTGCCACCAAAGATATTATAGAGCATAAAATTTCAAGACTCTGTCATATCTAGTTAGATTGGTTCGAGTTATAAGGAAGAAAATCCAATTAAAGGCATGAAAATTTTGAATTTTGTAGCCTTTCGCGGAAATTTTAGGATTCTACGGTTGCATTGTGGTTGCTAGATTGGATGGTAGGAAATGTTTGCAACACAAATGCACCTAGTACTCATGTAGAAATCATATGCATGATAGGGTGTTTTGCATACATATGACATCACATGTTACACTTACATGTTAGGACTGAGCTCACTTTAGCAAGTCTACAGTGCATGATCACTATGAGTTATGGATGTTTATAAAATAACATGGGTGTACAACATGATTGTTAGAGCAAGTTGTGTTTTTCGCCCCTTCAGAAAGATTTCGGAACAAAATCTCTTTCAAGGGGGGAGAATGTAACACCCCGTAAAATGAGTCTTGAATAGACATAAGATAGTTTAATTCAAAAATAAATAATAATAATAAATAATAAATTAATGGTTGAAAAATAGAATTTTGAATAATTTAGGATTAGGCCATAATAGTATTGCTATTGCATTCGTTGTGAGATTCTGATCAGTTTTCATATTTTATTTATTGAAAACGGGGTCCGTATAAAGAAGATATTAATAAAACAAGTTATGCATAATAATACACAAGGTTTGAAATTTGAAAATTAAATATAAATCCATAATAATTAATTATAAATGGGCATAAAAGAATATTCCAAGAGGATTTGAAATTGTGTGTATATATTCATGTGTAAAGGGGAAAAGATAATCAACATAAGGAAATAAATCAATGCCCTAAATTCAGAGTTAATAGAAAATGATGTTACATGAGGTTCAAATCCTCTATGCTCGACCCTATAAGAGGGGTCGAACATCCCTACAGGAGGGGGTCGACCTCGCTCCTGGGTAAAGTGGTGGTGATGTGTGTTTTATTAGAGAGATTTATAATTTGCATCAGTTAGACCGACCAGATTAAATCTAAATAATCCAACAGTCTTCACTCACATTTGCACCTAAAATATGACTCCCTAGCTCACTTTAAACCCTACTTTCATTTCTCTCCGCGCATCCATACTGCTCTTCTTCCATTAATAACTCCATAGAAAAAGTTAGAATTCTCTTTTATTCCTATAGCCTCAATTCTATCCTCTTTATTTTAGATTAATATAGATTCAAGTTCTGCAATTTTTGTTTTTATATATATATATATATATAAGATTCTTATTCACTCGACTCTTATATATATATATATATATATATATATATATATATATATATATATATAAAAGGGTTGGAGCACGATTTCGAAGGTCAAATCCAAATCTGATTCTACACATATCATGTTGTTCTTTATTCTCAAATCACTGCGAGTGGAAACCCTATAAGTTACTATTTTCTACCTTTTGTAGTTTAGATTTGGAATATTATGCCTGTATGGTATTTGGATTAAACGAAAATAAAATGCTATAAACCCTCAAATCTTATATATATTTTTATCGCTGAAATGATCAATCAAAAGTGATAATTGGGTTTGTGTCATTTAAACAATGGAATTTAGGCTTAGAGTGTTGTGAAATTCTTAGCTTTTGATTCTGATTCACTTGATTCTTATTTTTAATGTTCATATACATTTGTGTACTAAAAATGTAGAATTTGTGTATTGTTAATTAATATGTTTAGACGTCTATTTTAAATAGATTCGTTTGAATGTACCATGTACAATATATTTTATGTTTTTGTATGCAATATAAATTATAAAGTGAAGTAGAGTCAAAAGCAAGGTTTTTGAATATGTAATTGGATTTATTGCACCTTGCTTGTATTTTATTATTTAAATAGTTATTCTAGACTAGCTTGCAAGTTTTATTCCTATGTGTTTGTAACAACCCGCCCGGAATCGGCCTAAATTTCAATCCAGAAAAAGCCCATCGAAACTTAGAACCATTCTAAACGGGTCGTTGGTTCCTGTGAGGATTACATTTGCAAAGAGTATATATACACAAATACTTTGAATGAAAATCTCACACAGCGGAAAGAGAAAATATAATACTGAAATAAGATGTACCACTTTATTTAAAATCATAGAATTCTAGTACAGTAGTTAAAGTTACATCTGTTCCATGTGTAACGACACGGATTTCGCCCGATTCTAATCGATAGCTAAACCGACCAAGACTGTTCGAATCCCGCATACGCTAACTCTGGGTATACAACACATCAAAACAAATAACAGAAGACTTCTATAAACATCATAATAATGTTACATCAGAGTACAAAATATCAGAGTATATCAAAAATAATACACAGCGGAAGATAAATTTACATAAATGTAATACAATGCACAGCAGAAATATAAACTAAAACAGTGGAAGACTATCAATACTCTGGACACAGCTTTTTGCTTCGATCCAGAATCCTGCTTATATATCTGCAAAATAAACTACTCGACTGCCCGTGTGGAAAATAAGGGCACCCGAGTTTGCAAGGGAAAAGCAAACTACAGGTCAGTCATGGGACTGGTGTGAGAAACTCTAAACAGTTATAACCTTATATAAATCATATGGCATATCACGGGAACATGCCGCTAACGTGGAACGGGTTTACCCCCATGAATGCCAGTGTATAAACAACAATCAATATAGATATATGGATCTACTATGTATCAATCAACATGCAATATCCCAATCTACCCACTTAGATTAATCACTACACTTGGGTTTTCCAAATCCAATTCAATTTGCAGAAATTATTCCTTTGGATTTTATTCCCGATTTCTTATTTCAAATCATTTGAAATACCTATCCAACTTTCAATATCAAAGTAGATTTCACTTCGGGATCTCAAATCAAATCGTTTGGAAATATGAATTCCAAAACATAACAATGCATACAGACAGGTATGCAACCAAATATTGTGCTCCCCATCGACAAGGCAAAGGGCACGCAACCCGATATATAAATGTGCACCTACCCCACATAGGAGCAGGCTACACCGATGATGCACCTCCCACACACGAAGAGAATACACCGCCCTCTCACCCATACTTTTAGTCTCAGGGTTACCCGAATCTTTAGTCACATACTAAATCATTTCATATCCCGAAGTAGGGAAAATCATTTCACAACATAATAATCACAAGTACTTTCAAAATATAGTACTTCACATCAGTAATTCACACATATGATCAATCACTATTAATCACATAACCTTTGAGCTCGTACGTCTCAAAGAAGGGTGTTAAGCAAGAGAATAAATTCTCCGCCACCAAACAGATACATCATTAATAGCAACTAATCGAATATGTGATGAACTACAATGTAAAACCATAATACATTTCCAAATCATTTCGAAATCATCGGGTTTTAGGCCTCGAAATCCTTTCTATTTTATAAAACATTCCCTGTCCAAAATCGGGAATACATTTCTTTTCACTTAAGAAAAATATATCATTTCAAAATCATTCATTAAATTTGAAATGAACACATCGCTAAACACCTTATCGTGAAATCGTGAAGTGTTTTACAAGGGGATAGCACACATATATTTTCAACCCGACACAACATACGCCTCATTCCAATTCATCAGTCACTAACTGTAAAATAGTAAGAGAACAATTCCCCAATATTAACCCCGAAGGCCGAAACCAACATCAGATCAATACCCAGGAAACCATTCATCTTAGCCAACCTACAGTTAGTTTCTAAATTTCACATTCTTAGGGAAAGGTTCCCACTAATTTTATCAAAGATAAATTCTTTTAAATTTATTCTTTAATCTTCCTTTGAATATCACTTCAAACTAGTCGGGATTAGTGAACCACACTGAAGTAATTATTTATTTTATTTCCCAATCCCAACCTATATATCCCATGAAGTAACACTGGTCATACTTCATATCTAACACCACGGTGTTATCGGTAAATTCAATTACCATTTCACGTTCAAATCTAATTAAAGATTTAACAACCGCCTGGAGTAAAACTGGTGATACTCCATTCTCGATCTTTTCAATCTAATTAAAGATTCACTAAAACTCCACTTAGTTTTAATCTTTAACTGGGTTAAAGAATCAGTGTCATTTAAAACACGGTTCACGATAAACCCCAAAATAACATCACATTTCAATCAGTCCCTAACCGTAAATTAGCAAGTGAGCAATTCCCTAAGTATTAACCCCGAAGGCCGAAACCAACATCAGATCAATACCCCAGAAACCATTCAACATAACTAATCTCCAGTTAGTTTCTGATTTTCTTAACTCCTTTGGGTCTAAGAACAATATTATTAAAGATACCGTTCACGACAACCCAAAATCACATTCCATTAATTATCGGGTTAAATAACAAGTGTTATTTAAAACACTGTTCACGATAAACCAAAAAATCAATACCAATTCAATTTCCATTAAATATTATTTAATTGGTACACTTCATTAAATCTAAATAAAAAGATTTAATCTTATTCTCAACTGGGCTTAAGAACAGTGTTAATGAAGACACCATTCATTCTTTCAAATCTAATTAAAAATTTATTCTAACTCCAATTGGTTTCATCTCTAAAATCATTTCATATTGATTGTTCTACTTTTTGGAAATTAATCCTGCTTTTACTCGGGTTAAAGAAATAATGTCATTTAAACACCGTTCACGACAAACCCCAAATCCAATTTGATATTAAACACAAGGCTCTGAATAGAAAATAGTATCGGCTTATATTCAACATCAAATTCTGAAACCAACCAATATCATATTGGAAATAACGATATATATATATCTTTCAAATTTCCACAACCATATCTGTATAATCACGAAATCCAACATCAAAATATTCCGAAGGTAATTTCGATTCAAATCCATTCCAATTCATATATTGGAAATTCTGGTTATTTTTAAAACCATTTCAAATCCTATTTATTTATTTAAAAATAAATAAATTATTATTCTAGTTAATAACTAGTTCATTTCGATAAAAATCTATTTTTATCTTTAAAAATGTGGAATTTTTCATCCCAGTTTTTTCCAATTCATTTCTTATGATTTTACACAAATTCTTGATATTTTTAATAATTTTATCAAGGCCCGTACAGACGATTTCCAATAACGGCCACCGAACTGCACTTACAACGACCTTTTCCAAATTTGATTTAGACATAATTCCAAATCCAACCATTAGATTTCAAATTTCTAATATTCATTGGAAAGCTCTTTTCGATACGAACCCAACGGTTCCGGTTTCAGGAGAATCCGACGGTCAGATCTCCCGTAATGTCCGTTCGAAGTTAATGGTCGAAATTCGCGAACTGCCGCAGCGCGGCCCGTTCTATTCAGGCCATTATGTTATATATATATAATATATTTTGTCGATTTCCATTTAAAACATATTATATAAATAGTTTTAAATTCGTTTTCAAAACGATTTCAACTTCATATTCAATTTCTAATCAAAATTGAATATTCCATATACAGGACAATTTTATACAGTGTATATATATGTTAAAAATTATATTTTTAACAATCCAATCATTTTCACGTTTCATATATATATCGTTTTCACATTTCAAATATATATATATATATATATATATCTCGTTTTCACATTTCATGTATATATCGTTTTCATTTCATATATATCGTTTTCTTTTCATATATATCGTTTTCATTTTATATATATGTATTTTCACTTTTCAATATATACGATATTTTCACTTTCAATATGTACGATATTTATTTTACATCGCTATATATATAATATTCGCATCGCTATATATATAAAATTTCACTTCGCATATATATATTTCATTTCACTTCGCATATATATATTTCATTTCACATCACGATCAATTTTCATACATAATATAATCAAACAAGTCGTCCATGGTCTGTTGACGATGGGGAACAGTTCATATATGCAGTTACAAAATAAATAACTGTACAGAAAATTTATAGTGAGAGAATTCTCACTTTGAGCGGTTTTATTTTCTGAATTTCCGTTCTGTTCAGATTTGATTTTTCCTGAAATTCTAACAAGCTCTATTCCAGTTCTGGTCGGTTCCATGTGGTAGATATCATCGCCGTGACTAGAATCGTTCAATTCTGATAAGAATTGAAAAAGATATAGCCGATTATCCTTTAAATACAATTCGAGTAATTAATAATCAATAATCAGTTTTAACCTTAATCACATGATTAAAAAAACAAGGTCGCTCTCTTCTAATCCTTCTTCGTGTATAACCGACGATGCTTAAACCCATAGTTGAATCTAGGGTTTCACTGTCGCTCTCTCCAGACGTCACCTGCTCGCGATCAGAGGACACCACCAAAACCTCCTTGGATTCGCCACCCTCCACCCACGAGATGGACGAACTCGCCGCCATATCCAGCCCCGAAATCCGGACTAAAGTCGCGACCTTTGAACCTCAAAATCACACAGCACACAACACTAATTTTGATCATGTTTGTATGGATTGATAGCCCTCAAGAATCTCTTTGTTTTTGCTTTGGAAATCTTGAATTTTATTGTGTGAATTTAAAGAAAAAGAGGGGAGAAAATCGGAGCACTTCAGTCGTTAATCCCCTTAGGGCCGGCGCAGACATTTATGAGGGAGAGAGAGGGTTTTTGCTTTATCTATATATAATTTTAATGTTATTTAATTCGAAAACATCTTGTTTAATTATTTTAGTTTCAAATATCCATGTTTATCCATACGAACCCCAAATCAAACCCAACCACTGTTGCCCCTAGCTAAATACTCCCATTCCGAACACAATGGGATATGATTCGTAGGCCCATTCGACTATTTCAGTCAGTTTTTCTTCAAATTAAAATATAAAATATTCTATATTTGATTTGAACGTACATTTCAACTTACCGGGGCCACATACAGTCTCTAAAAATTCCCGAAAAATATTTTCAAGCTTCGTATTGACGATACGGTCCTAACAAAATTAATTTCATCAAATTCTGAGACCATTTGATAAATGGCCATTTTCCAGTCGATTAAATTCAACTGAAACTGGTCAAACGCGTTTTCCTTTGCCACGCTCACATATTGATTCGAAAAATTACGAATTTTGGAATCTAGCAATAATTTGACATCCCGGAAACCACTCGAAAACCGAGGTCATTTGCAAAATTTCCATTTTTAAGGGCCTTTATATATATTAAAATATATATAAATTCCACAGCGACTTTTCTGAATTTTAAACTGGACATATCTTACACTCTATAAAGTGAAATCTCAGTTTCTTACATCCGTTAGAAAGATATTATCAAACAGATTCAAATATTTCTGATTTCGTCCAACTCCGACTTAAAATGAATTCTGTATATTCATTTGAAATTTGAAATTGAAATTCCAAACTATCGCGCCATTTAAGGCTCGTTATATAATTAAAATAAATTTATTCGTTTTAACTTCATCAAAAATAAAATTTTCGTCGTTATTATTTAAAATAATTCATTTTAAATAATCAAAATTCATTAAAATAGCCAAAATAAAAATTTTAAATTGGCTCGGATTTCCAGGTTATTACACCATGGGTACATTTAATAGATCATTCTCACATGTTTCCAAAAGAAGTAAAGCAACAACTACTAACAAAAGCATAATGACTTCGTCTTCATCTTCAGCTCCCATCATGGTATTGCCGATAACTTTTACCCCATCTACTGACCTGTTGGATATGTTAAGGAGAGGGGTCAGAACATAAAGTTCTGTGTGACTGAAATATGATGTTAACTTAAAGTCCATAACCTATATTTTTAGCAGGTTACGTATGTCAAGGTATGTCTACGTAGCACACAACATTCATACAAACACCAAGTATCTAACCAATGAGGCAGATATCCAAGTCAATCGCCCATTAGTGTTTTTAGGGTAATGACCCAATGAGGTGGACATTCTTGGTCACTTATGGCCCTATTAAAGGTGGATTCTTATGATCTCTTTTAACCCTGAGACATACCCATAGTTCTTAAGACCTCGTCCTAGTACGTCAACGTTCTTAAGACTATACTCTCACTTGTAATATGATAAGTAGTATTACAAACATGACTACTTAACTGATATTATGGTAGAACACCTATGCCACTTATGACTTCTCTTAGACAGTTGGTGAGCAAGCAATGGCCACATATCTTTTATATACCAATTATGTCCCTAGTTGAGCACTTACAAGCTTTTAGAGGAAGTGGACATCCCCCGTGAACTACCTTACTCCATTATCATTTATGCCTAACCACTTTTAGAGAAGGAGGACACAAAGACTTACCTCGAATCTAATAAGGGAGGGTCCCACGACTTTGGTTCCTCTCCTAGGAATAAACCTTAGGAGGGATCCTAGTCCTAACCACTTAAGACCCAAATCAGACAAGAAGAAAGTCAACCACTTAAGGCCTTCTCAAGGTGTAGTAAACCTACCTATTTCCACACACCATAGACTTATATATATAGTTGTATATATACACTAGCCCTCTCAAGTAAACCATATACCTGTAGATGTTGGATATGCCGGGCGGTTCCGGGTAGGCTTCTACTACAGGTTGGTTTAACCTCGTGTCATAATGTACTAAGTTTTTGAATGGCCCACGGCACCTAGACGTCTCACATTAGTTAGGCTCACATGTGGTTGCTGGATTCGTCGGTTAGTTCCAGGCAGACTTCTACCACAAATTGCAACTAACCTCGTGTTTATGTGTCATTATTATTATATGTAAAGCCATTCTATACGCATACATAAGCAATCAATTGTGTATATATATGTGGGGACATTACAAACTCGAATCCTATCTAATCGTATTTATTACGTTAATACAACGTTAATTACATTTACATAAGTATAATAATTATAACGCCTAAATAATGCAAATGTTCGTATAACGAGAGATCGTTTCTAACGGGATAACAATTGTCAATTTTTTTAAATAAAGGTATACAAGTTGGTTTTTCCATATTCACCGGCAAAGTAACTTTTAGGTTAAAGCACATCTTTTTTGGAGCAGAAAAGGAGGACCTAAAATTTTGTGAAGAACGTGGGGTGGAATTTATTGATTCTCAGATATCCAATGAGGACGGCTATTACCATTACCCATACTCCTTAGGATAAATTCATGAGAAGAAAGGGTGAGTTGTAATCTCTTAATACCCGAAAGTAGATCCAACTACTTAATACCCAATTCCCTGAAGCAAGCCCTTCGACATGAGTATATAACACTCTGATGTCTCATATATTACTTATCATAAAAATAAATCCCTATGATTAGTCATCATCCACTAATCTCACACATTAAAGAGATGTGATTAAGGATCTTAAGGTTGGATTAAAACTAAAGGAGGGTGAATAGTGTTTGTTAAATTTATGAATCTTTTAGAAATATTTTAAAATATGGTTATGAATATATATAGATTGATCATAAAATCAAATAAAGGAATAAAATGCAAGTAAAATAAATGTGGTAAAGGAAAGAACATAACAGAATTTTTATATTGGTTCAGAGTTTCCTAACATCCAGTTCTGCATTGTGTATGATCTTTAATCAATATCAATAATTACACTCCTTAATTTCAATGTCACAAGGAGACAACCTCCAGGTTCTCAAATCTGTGGGCAAGGTAACTTGATTTATGGGCCACAAGTTCACATATGCCATGAGTACATACATAACTTGAATTCCGGGCAAACAAGTCACTTCCAATTGCTTTTTATTTGTAAGCACAATAACATCCAACTAGATTTAGGGCTACATAGTCACACTCATACTGATTTTTGAGTTGTTTTTATATAGACTACAGACTTGAATATTTTGATCTTGATTACAATTGCTACTATAACTCGGAATTACATTGATCTTCATATATTGAAAAGAGTTTGAGGTAAAATTAAATCAAAGAAGGATTGACTCGATTCAATTTGTAAATCGGTAGAGTATAAGTATAGATTTTGTAATTTTTAGGAGAGAAGAGAAAGAAGTGAAGAAATATGAAGGAGAAGTTCAGATTTGTTTCTGGAAGAAGGATATTTATTGGGATAAAGTGAAATGATTGTTGGAGAAAGGTTATGGAGAGTGGACATTTTCATTCAGATTTGAATTCTGAGAATTATTGATCTATTCTGACATACCTTAGAGGCCAAGTCAACATGTCATAGTTCAAAATGAAAATTAGTTTATTTTAAAAATACAAAACTATATATAATGATATGTAAAACTATTTAAACATAGTATACATATATTTTATACGTAGTAAAGCATAAGAAAACTAGTTAAAAGTAATTTAAAAAAATTTAGATAAAAATATAATATTTATATATTAAAACTATATGTAGTCAAATATATTAAACTTAAAATATAAATATTAAAACTATAGTACTTTTAAATTAAAATTATTAAATTTAAAATCAAAATCTTATGTGTAAGTAAAAACAAAGGGTAAAGTATAATTTTAAAATCAAAGTAAAAATATAAAAAAAGAAGTATCATAAAAATTAAAGTATAAGTATAATAAAAAAATATAATGTAAAAAACAAAGTAAATATTTTTTGAATCAAAGTATAATCGTATGAATATAAAAGTCAACGTATAAAAATCAAAGCTAGTATTTAGAAGTATTGAAATTTAAGTATAATATCAATGTATTGGTGAAAGTATAAAGAATTTTTTTAAAAGTAAAGTTATTTAAAACTTGAAATTTCTTTGAAAAGTTATTTTGAGAACTACGAATGTTTCAAAAAAGATATGAATACTTTTCAAAATAGATTTTAAAAATAAGGATATTTTGAAAAATTATTCCGTAAAATGGATGGAGATGATATGTGTGCAACGTGAGTTTTAACCCAAAATCTAAGACTCGATGGTATCTTGAAATCTTAACTCTTCAAATCTCATGTGTCTTCATTCTCTGACTGTTGAATCATCAATCTGGATCTTCAGTCTTTATAATTTACAGTCTTCATTATCAACATCCTACATAATATCCTATACTACATATAATGTTTATCTAAATAATAATTAGTACATGTGTAAACATAGAATATTGATCACCTAAGGTTATTATCATCAAAAATACCATCTACGGTACTAACATTATCTCCTTTTTTGATGATGACAACCATTTCTGTAAAATATCCCCTTAACTCTCCCTGAATTCCCCCTTAATCTGTATCCCCCAACCATATTTTAAGGGGGAAAAAATGTAACGACTCATATTTTTACAGTATAATAATTAATTAATTTAATTTTTTAAATAGTGATTTAAACGGTCGTTTAATTAAATAATATTGAATATTTAATTAATATAAATAATATAATAATATATTTAATTTTCGAAATAGACGAAAATAGTAGAATTCATAATGTTGTGTGAATCAGATGATTTAACTAATTTATTTCAGTTTAGAATTAATTATAATAACGATTCTATTTAGTAAACGACGTTAGAATGTATAAATTATATTATAATTATAATCGAGCTCAAAATGGCGCGGCAATTCGTAATTTGGCGATTCGAACTTTAAACGAATATACAGAATCCATTTTAAGTCGGATTTCTGTGAAACAAGAAACGTTCGGAGCTGGTGAAGTATATTTTTCTAATGAAAGAGAAAAATCGAGATGTCATCGTGTAGATTGTGAGTTGTGTCCAAATAAAATTTTCGAAAAGTCACTATGGAATTCTTTTATAATCTATAATGATTTATTTATATTATAAAAGGATTTTTAATATAAATTGAGTATTGATTTAATCTGGATTTGAAATGTCGAGTTATAAATTCAGGTAGGAATATTTTGGAGCTGTAAGATATTCTATTGTGAATATATGCTATAATAATAATTATTAATATTAAATTAAATTTAATTATTTTCAAATATATTACTATTTAAATAGGTTTATTTAAATCTTTTAAAAAATCCACCTTTGTAAACGATGTAATAACCCGGAAATCCGAGCTAATTTAAAATTTTTATTTTGGCAATTTTAGTGAATTTTGAATATTTAAAATGAATTATTTTAAATAATAACGACGAAAAATTTATTTTGAATAGAATTCGAACGTATATATTTATATAGATCGTCGTTTGAATATAAATATTTATTTTAAATTATAAAAGGAATTGAAAATGGCGCGGTAGTTCGATAATTCGATTTCAAAGTTCAAATGAATGTATAGGATTCAAAATAAACCGGATTTTAGTGAAACCAAAAATATTAGAATCTATTTGAGAATATCTTTCCAACGAATCCGAAAAATCAAAATTTCATAGCGGGAATCAAAAGTTATGTCCAGTTGAAAATTCAGAATAGTCGCTATGGAATTCTGGCCCTTAAAAAAAGACATTTTTCAAATAGTCTCAGAACTCGATGAAATTAGTTTTGTTAGGACCGTATCGTCAATACGAAGTTAGAAAATATTTTTCGGGAATTTTTCGAGTTAGTATGTGACCCCAGTAAATTGAAATGCGCGTTCGAATTCAATATATAGAGTTATATTTTGATTTTGACGCAAACTGATCGAAACGATCGAATCAGCCTACGATACATATCCCATTGTGTTCGGAATGGGGGTAATTAGCTTTGGGCGACAGGCGGTGGGTCTCGTTTGGAGGTCGAAATAAGAAGTTGCTTTTTGGGGTAATTAAATAATAATAAAATAAGTTCAAAGAACCCTCCCCTCCCCTTATTCCCCTAGTCAACGCGAGCCCCCCTTTTGTTTAAAACCCGATAACATATTAAAAAAAAACCATCGATCTTGTTTTCGTCACCGCCCAGGGGCCATCGTCGCCGCCTTCGATCAGACCGCCCCCTCGCTCCGTCGATCGTCCAAGACCCCGTCTGCCTTCCTCCTCCACCGTGTAAACCGTAGCAGCCCCCAAAACCCCATCCCTCAAAATTGAACCGCAAGGAATCCCACCCCCTGAACCACCGAGGGGCCCCTATCGCCATCAGCTCCGGCCTACACCACCACCTGGGACCCGCGACGCCTCAGTCCTCCACCACCGATCGTCGACAGCCCCCCTCCTCTTGGAAATTTGCAGTGAGCCTCCTTCTCTTTTCTTTTTTATATGTAATTTTGCTTTGTTTTATTCTTAGTTTTTTTATTCACATCAAATTTAATTTCTAATTTTTACGAACATAAAAAGCTTTGATTTTCAAACATGAAAAGGTACGATTTTTAATATGAGAAAGGTTTTATTTTTATAAAAAGAAAAGTTAGGATTTTTATTCTTGAAAAGATATGATTTTTATCCGTGTTACTTTGAAATAAAAATGCGATGTTTATACATGAAATGATGTGATAAAATTATATTTTTATCATATAAATGGCAAATAAATTGGATATTAAGTATAATAAAAGTAAGAACTTTATTTTTATCATGAAGTAGCGAGAATAAAGATTTGATTTTTACATAGGTAGCGGATTAAAAATCGAATTTTTATAATGAAGAGATAATAAAAATCGAATTTTTATGATAGAGAGATAATAAAAATATGATTTTCATTGTTTGAGAGGCGATGTAAAAATATAATTTTTATTATATATAGAGCACTATAAAAATATAATTTTCCTAATTTGGTAGGGAAGTAAAAATGGGATTTTTACATAAGGAAAAGTATAAATTTTTATAGCAAAGAAAAATTTAATTTTTATATAGAAAGAGGCATTGTAAAAATATAGGATTTTTATATATGAAGTGCCATTATAAAAATATATTTTTTATTATAAACAGCGTGAAAAGGATGGCATAGGAATATCAGGCAAATCAAATCGATCAGATATTCAGAAATGAAATGGCGGAGTGGGTCCCTCGGTGAGAACTCCTCACCTTTAATTTATTTCTAGTTTGAAATATATACTAGGATGCAGACGGTGTTTAGTAGCACCCGACACCTGTCGTCCACAGACCATGGACGGCTTGTATGCTTGTTTGTTTGATTTTGATGTGTAGTTGATTGTGTGATGTGATGTGAAATGAAATATTTTATAGTTAAAAATATGATTTTTAACGTGTACATAAAATAAATAATATAAACAAATCGAATGATTTGTTTATATACACACATTTGAATGATATTGATTGAGACGATAAATTTTACACATCGCCCAACTGCACAAATAAAAACTGTGTTTGATTGATTGAAACCCCACACGGGCATTGGGATCATATATGACATACACTAATCCCAATAATTAGTTGTATGTCGATCAATTGATTGACAGACTGTTATAAGCGTTGAATATTTATATTTGATGCTTATACAGTGTAGAAAGCACTCTGGATGATGGTTGATTATTTATCGTTGTTATTTTATACATGTGTTGTGGAAAATCCATATAATTAACATTATATGGTAATTGACTGGGCCTCATTCCAGTTTTGAATAGAATATTTGAAAAAGAAATATTTGAATAGAAATATTTGAAAAAGAAATATTTGAAATAGAATATTTGAAAATAGAAATATATGAAGCCGTGTTGATTAGATTTGTGCCATTTTTACGTGAACGATATTTATATCGATTTTATTCATTTTATAATGAATATCGAAAGTGATTTCAAAATCTGATATTTTGAAAAGAATTAAAATTCGAATTGAAATTAAATAGAAATGAATTCGAATTGAAATTGAATAGAATTGGATTCGAATTGAAAATGAATTCGAATTGAAATTGAATAGAAATGAATTTGAAGTGAAATTGAATAGAAATGAATTCGAATTGAAATCGAATAGAAATGAATTCGAATTGAAATTGAATAGAATTGGATTCGAATTGAAAATGAATTCAAATTGAAATTGAATAGAAATGAATTCGAATTGAATTGAAAACGAACTGAAATTGAGTTAAAAATCGATTTGAATTGAAATCAATTTGAAATGAATTTAAAACGAATTTATAAGGAAAAATTCAATTTTGATTTGAATTTGAAAGAAGTTGAAATCGTTTTGAAAACGAATTTAAAACGATTTATATAATATGTTTTAAAAGGAAATCGACGAAGTATATATTATATATATAATATAATGGCTCGAATAGAACGCGCCGCGCTGCGGTAGTTCGTGAATTTCGACCATTGAATTCGAATGGATATTGCGGGAGATTCGACCATCGGATTCTCCTAAAATCGGAACCGTTGGGTTCGTATCAAAAAGAGCTTTCTAACGAATATTAGAAATTAGAGATCTAATGGTTGGATTTGGAATTATGTCCAAATCAAAGTTGGAAAAGGTCGCTGTAAGTGCAGTTCGATGGCCGTTGATGGAAATCGACTGTACGGGCCTTGATAAAATTATTAAAAATAGTAATAATTTGTATAAAATCATAAGAAATGATTTGTGAAGAATTGGGATGAAAAACTCCATATTTGAAAAGATAAAAATAGATTTTTATCGAAATGAACTAGTTTTGAACTAGAATTATAATTCTATTTATTTTTAAATAAATAAATTGAATTTGAAAAGGGTTTTAAAAGTAACCAGAATTTCCAATAATAAATTGGAATGGATTTGAATCGAAATTGTCTTTGGAATATTTCGATGTTGGATTTCATGATTATACAGATTTTGTTATGGAAATTTGAAAGATATATTTATATCGTTATTTCCAATACGATATTTGTTGGTCGTAGAATTTGATATTGAATATAAGCCAATATATTTTCTATTCAGAGCCTTGTATTTAATATCAAATGTGATTTTGGGTTTATCGTGAACCGTGTTTTAAATGACACTGATTCTTTAACCTAGTTAAGTATTAAAACTAAGTGTAGTTTTAATGAATCTTTAATTAGATTGAAAAGATCGAGAATGGAGTATCACCAGTTTTGCTCCAGGCGATAGTTAAATCTTTAATTAGATTTGAACGTGAAATGGTAATTGAATTTACCGATAACACCGTGGTGTTAGATATGAAGTATTACCAGTTTTACTTCATGGGATGAATAGGTTGGGGTTGGGAAATTTAACAATTGATTACTTCGGTAATGTTCGTAAATCCCAACTGGTTTGAATTGATTTTCAAAGAAGATTAAAGAATACATTTAAAGAATTTACCTTTGATAAAATTAATGGGAACCTTTCCCAAAGTATAAGAATATGTGAATAAAAGAATATTCTGAATTGGAATGAGGCGTATGTTGTGTTTGTGTAACACTTGTTTATTATATACGCGAGTTATTCAGAAAGACTGGGTATATCCCATTCTGAATAACTAATTCGACATGGTGTCGAAGATGAAGACGTTGGTTGAAGACCGGAGGTCTTCACGTCATTTGGATAATTACTGATGATCTTGATTGGGCCATACACCCAAGAGGAGGGAATCAGTTGGTGATCGTCCAGACGTACTTGGAGATCGATGGATGTGCGGGATACTAGGTGCCTCCGGTTTCGTTCAGACCCAGAACGAACTTGTAAATGGACTGTGTGTCTGATATTGGATTTCAGTCTGTGTGATTGATTTCTATTTAATATATATCTGTTTGGCAGCTGATATACATGTAATTGTGTATATTTTTTACGCTTATTTATCTTATTTTTATTTAAAATAATTAATTTTGTGTATTTATAGCTGTATTTTCAGATTGTTGATAAAAAGCTTGATTTAGAGCATTTGATGGATAAAGCATGAAGAATTTGCTTAAAAAGAGTGAAGTTGAAATTACTAAAGCTTGAAGAGTTTAAAGCTTGAAGAACGGTTGCAAATAGAGTTCAGCTGGGTAGATTTGGCTCAATAAAGACTCATATTGCATTCACAATAGCTCATTTTCAAGGCCTCTCACTCTACAACTGCGTTCACACTAGCTTATGTGTTAGTTGGGTTAATTCTTTAGTCCCGCATTATGGAATTTGCCAAGTAGCCTTTGTCTTATCTGCTATAAATACACTATCTCATTCATTGTAAAACACACTTAGTTTGTCATATCTGCTATAAATACACTCTATCTCATTCATTGTAAAACACACTTAGTTTTATTCTGTAATCTTTCTCTTGGAATAAAACTCTTCTTCCTCTGTTCTATTTAGTTTTAGTTTTATTTATGTTCATGTTATTTAATTTCTGTTTTTATTCTTCTTTAGCTATGTCTAGCTAATCCTCTTTGATTAGGGTGTGATGACGCTAATAGATATGATTCAACATGAATCACATAGCCAATAGATGAGGACTTTATATATGTAGATCTAGATCTGAATCAAGGGTTAGATCTGAAACTTCATATTATGTGTCGTTTAAGAGCTATGTTCCTTCACAGGGTATATTCGTGTTCGATCTAACAATTATCAGATTTAGATCTAATTTTAGGTTTTTAGAAATTAATTTGTGAATCTGTCCTGATAGTCTATGGTTGTTTAAGAGCTCAGCTCCTGCATAGGCTATGCTTGTCATTATTTACTTATTTGTTTCTAAGAATCTATTTATCGTTGATTTGTGTTTGTGACAGAACCATGAATTAGATCTATATTTATTTGTTTGCTATTGATGAGTGTGAATCTAATCTATGTCATTATCCCCTAATTTCTTTCTCTTATTAGATAAATCTCTCTTCTTTATTTAATTGCTGTTATTTTCTGTGTTTTCAATCATCAAAATCTTGGAATAACTTGATTGGATTTATTAATTAAAATATTTTTGGTCCCAGAGTTCGATACCCTCTACAACAATCCTTGTTGTTTAGGAAAGCCGAACGGATTTTACAGTTGTTTACAATTGTATAATTTGTTCGCAAACAAATTTTGGCGCCGTTGCCGGGGACCAAAATAATTTTTGTATTTTTAAACCCTTCGGGTTATATTTTATATTCTTATTTTTCCAGTAAAAAAAACAATTTTTATTTTTATTTTTTCTTTGTTTTCTTTTATATTTAGAAAAAAAAATCTTGATAGCTGATTTGGTGTTAACACAGTTGATACTACATTCTGTAAATCAAGGAAAAAAAAAATTTCTTTCCAATTTATTGTTTCAGTTTCTTTCCCTTTTTGTTATTTATTTCTTTCACCTTTACAATTTTTTTCCTTTTATATTTCTTTCCTTAGCCCTATAAATTTCTAAAAAAAAACACTTGCTTTTTATTACGATTCCTTTCTCTTTCTTTCATTGATTTCTTTTCACATTTTTTCCTTTTATAATTGATTATAAGCAATTTAAAAAAAAAATACAAATTTCCTTTTTCCTGTTTACTTCTTCTCTGCCACTTCAACATCACGCTCTGTCAAAAACCCATCAATAATCACCTCATCTTCTTGACCATCTTCTCCCATAGCTTCACGCAACACTAATCGGCCACACAAATCCGCGTTCAACTTACCACTACACAAAACTTCATCAGCAAATTCCTCTACCACAACATCCCCTCCTACAAGCTTCAGGCCATACCTTCCATCGTCATACTGACAAAGCCACCAAACTCACACATGTCCATCCCATCAAATTTCAATTTTCCACCCCTCAAGCAATCCCTCTTCACAACACTTCACTCCCACGCTGCAAGTCAAACCATTCATACATTTAAACCATCATACCACCAGACCATATTTTCTACCATTTACATCACCCAACAGAGTTTTACCACCACCAAACTTCCATCAGATCCACCAAAGTTCTTCCAGTCCATCAACCTCTCATTCTCCACGTTCACACCCACAACGCCTGAAATCCGCTACCGAACCACCTGTTTCTTCCTCAAATCGCCACTACAACCCCAAATCGCTCTCAACACCCGGAAACTTCCTCCAACCTGAACGCCACTCACAAACCACAAAACCACCCTACCGCAGTTCATCAATCGAACAGCCAAGAACCACAATTGTAACCACCCAAATCCGCAAGCACCATAACCGTCGATCTCAATTCACCAGAATTCGAAAACAAGCTCGAATCAGCAAGCAAACAGTCCGTACCAAATCTTTCATCACGCAACCTACCTCCTTCAACGCAACCCAACCTAGCTCTTCCGCCAACCACAAAAAAAAAAAACCACGACCATAAACCCGTATCCCCAGAATAGCCTTCAGACTAACCACCTACCTCACAAGCGTCCAACTGAAAGCAACCTCGAGAGCCAAACCGACCCTCAAATCACCGATTCAAGCTTGAACTTAGATTTAAATCAATTCCGAAAAAATAAAATTAAAAATAAAATAAAGAAGGGGGCCGGCGTTTTCATTTGTTTTGAGGCGATTCTGAATTTTTTTTATATATAAAAAGGGGTGGCGTCTTTATTTGTGATGAGCAGATTTCTATTTGCGTGAAGGGTTGCTTATTCTAGTCTTTATTTGTGTTGAAAACGGGTAGTTTGGACGAGTTGGGCGCGTTCATTCTATTGTGAGTGGGAGTGAATTCTTGGATTTTGTTAAGCTTAGCATGTTCTATTTTTATCCTTGCTTAGTGTTTCTTTTATTTTGGTTTAGACTAGTTCGTTTGTGTTTTATTTTTATTTCCTGAAAAATAAAAAGAGGATTATTTCATTTTCTTTTATTTTTTTTATTTTTCGTCTGATTTCGCACACCTTGTTTTATCGTATTTTAGTTTCTTTTGCTTAACTAAGTTCTTTTGTTTTAAAAAAAAACGGTAATTTGAAAAAGGTCAATTTTTTTTTCGGGCTCCAGCCTGAACCCGTACCGCACCGCAGTCAAGCAATAAATAAAAGGCGACAACAACAGAAAGCAGCGGACTATTCAGGGTTCGAGCGGTTGCACACCAAGTGGGGTGTGAACGCGCTAGCGCGACTCAATTGCACTGGACAAACTGCCGATCTAGGTGAGTATTTCTAAACTCTACAGGGACTGCTGCTGCAAATAAAAAAGAATATAGACATTGCTTGTAAAAATCCTCTGCAGGGGCAGCGACTTGCTTGTACAATCTTTTAATTTATGCAATTCTTACTTCTGCATCTGTGTTCATTCTGTTAAGGGCAATACCCCAATTCACATAAGGTGAGGGATTTCATCACCCTTTCCTTAGCCCACAAACTGCATTCATCATAGAATCTGACTAATAATAACGGTTAGACATTGGACCTAAGGGAGTCACGGGCTCATATAGGGTATAATTGTATTGTGATAGTTTATTTATTTGGAACGAATTATTTCTTGGTGTCTAGACTACGGCAGAGAAATAACCGTTTATAAATATTACGGTGATTCGTAAATATTATATCGGTTGTTACTCTGAAGGTACTTAAACATTCGGCTACATTGCTAGGGTGATTCCTGGTGCACCGATAACTCCTGTCTGTTAACTGGCTGAGAAATCTTTTGGTCTAAGTAATCAAACGTGTCACTATATAATTTTGAGTTAGGAGCCATCAAGGAGAGAAAATTTCATTGTAGCTAATTTCTGTGTGTGATTGTTTTGTGTATAAAAAAAAATTCAAAATTCCTCAAAAACAAATAAAAATTTGATAAACAAATAATTTTTTTCCCTCTGTTTTAAATCTCGCTAGTCTGTAGGTCGTACTTTTTAAAAAAAAAAACTCCCATTTTCAAAACCTTTTTCCTTCTCACTCTCTCTGAACTTCTCCATTGTCTAAATTTCTTTGACGAACTCTCTTCTTCTTCTTCTTTCTAGTGCATGCAAACTTGGTCCCGTGACCAAGGATCTCATCGTTTAGTTCGAATCAGACCATCTTCCCCTTCTTCAAAACCCATTTTACTCGAACAACCCTTAGAAATGGCTAACGAGCCTGCACCTCGCACCCTGATGGACAGAATTCTTCCCGATAGAGTTTCTGTCCCTTCTTGCATTCAGTTACCCAATCCTGTGGGTAATCACTTTGAAATTCGATCGAGTCAGATAAACATCCTTCCCAAATTTGGTAATTTTTCTCATGACGAACCATATAGTTTCTTAACGAAATTTGAATATGCTTGTGCAACCTTTAAATTACAACAGTTATGTGAGGATGGTATTAAACTTCGTTTGATTCCGTTCGCACTAACTGACTCTGCAGAAAAATGGTTTCGCAGCTTGCCCCCAAATTCGATTAAAAAATGGGATGAATTTACGGCGGTTTTCCTTAAAAAGTTCTACCCTCCAGAAAAAACAGCTAGAGTCAGAAATGAAATCACCAATTTCCACCAAAAAGGGGGTGAATCTTTTTGGCAATACTTCGAAAGATTTAAAGAACTGTTGTTGAGTTGTCCCCATCATGGTTATGAAACATGGTCGTTATGTCAAACTGTATATGATGGACTTGATAATAGTACTAGGCAAATGTTAGAGTCCATGTGTCAGGGCAATTTTCTAAAACAGACTGACGTAGAAGCTTGGGAATTTCTGGACGAGTTAGTAGAAAAATCGAAACAATGGGAACGAACCAATGAAAAATCTCTCTATTCGCGATCCAGTAGTAATTCTGTTGAATCCTCTTCTTCTTCTTCTAATACTCTTGTTGATGCTATACTGAACGTTGTTAGAACACACACTCAGTCTAATAACGTTTCCCAAGCCATGTGTCACATATGTCTTAACTCTGATCATATGGCTGATGACTGTCCCCAGTCCATTGAGCAAGTGAACGCTTTCAACCGACCCAACAACCACCCAAATTTTTCTTATGGTCCGAATAACCCTCTGATGAATAGACCTTTGAATCGAGCATTTCCGAACAATGCCGTGAACCCTCCTCTTAGGCAAAATTAGTACACTTCGAACCAGGCTCCTTTTTACAATCAAACGGTTGCTCCCCAATATGAAAAACGCCTTTCTACGATTGAGGGGAATTTATCTGAGGTGAGCAACCTATTAGCGCAAATGACTAAGCAAAGTGTTGAAAATCAAAACAAGTTAGACAACTCCTTGCAATCATATATGCAAAATACGAATCAACAAATGAGTGAACTTCAAAAACAAATGTCTCAACTTAACGCTAGATTAAGTGAAAGGGAAAAGGGTACGTTTCCAAGTCAATGCATTCAAAACCCTAGAGGACAAAATTCAAACCCCAACCAAATTCACATCATTCAAGATTCAAACGTTAGTCAATTGAATGCTGTCACGACTCTTAGATCCGACAAAAAGATTGACAACCATGTGGTCAACCCAAATGTTTTACCGGACGATCTTTCAAACCCTCTCGAAAATTCGACCAACTCAGATCAAAACATTGAGCCAATTTCTGACAAGGACCATCCTCAAACTCAAGTAGCCCAACCTACCGAGTTGTCTGCTCCATTTCCTCATAGACTCCGACCTAGGAAAAAGACGGATCAGCTAGAAAAGATCCTTGAAATATTTAAACAAGCTAAAGTGAACATTCCTCTTTTAGATATTATACAACAAGTTCCACAATACGCAAAATTTCTGAAAGATATGTGCACCCAAAAACGTCATACACATGTAAGAAAGTGTTTCTAGCGGCAACTCTAAGCGAAGTCTTGTCCCAATCGATGCCAGTGAAATACAAAGATCCTGGTTACCCCACAATATCGTGTACTATTGGGGACAAGAAAATCGATAGATGCCTACTAGACTTAGGTGCTAGTGTTAACTTGCTTCCATATTCCGTCTATCGTCAATTAGGGCTAGGAGAACTGAAACCCACCAAGGTTACCCTTCAGCTTGCAGACCGTTCAATTAAGAAACCTGCGGGAGAAATCGAGGATGTGTTGATCAAAATTGGTGAATTCATCTTTCCAGTTGATTTCATTGTCTTAGAAACTCAACAGATTAGCAATCCTGCAAACCAGATCCCTTTGATTCTAGGACGACCCTTCTTAGCAACCTCTAGTGCTCTCATTAACTGTAGAAATGGGTCTATGAAACTTTCTTTCGGTAACATGACTGTCGAGCTAAACATCTTTAGAACTGAAAACTCTCCTAACTCTTATGCGGACCAATTTTCTGAAATCCATGCTGTCCACGATAATGAACCCGAGCTCGACCATCTGAATAACGAAATTGAATCGAATTACGAGATCTTGTTTCAAGATATTCCCGAAAATGTCTCTGATTCGATTCCCGTCGAGCCACTCACAATTGAGTCTATCCCTCAACCAATTTCTTCAGTTGAGTTGTCCCCAAAATCTAAACTCAAAGTATTGCCCAGTCATCTTAAGTACGCTTACTTAGAAGACAATGAAACTTTTCCTGTCATTATCGCTTCTGACCTTACTTTAGAGCAGGAACAATTGCTCCTTCCCATCCTTAAGAAAAATAAGGAAGCAATTGGTTGGTCCATGGCTGATATTAAGGGGATTAGTCCTTCGATTGTCCAACATCAAATCCACCTTATAGATGATGCCAAACCCACTCGCGATCCCCAGCATCTACTGAACCCCATCATGAAAGAAGCAGTTCGTGCTGAAATCCTTAAATGTCTTGACAATGGAATCATCTACCCGGTTTCCGATAGTCAATGGGTTAGTCTGATTCATGTCGTACCTAAGAAATCAAGGATTACCGTGATCCAAAATGAAGCTAACGAGCTTATCCCAACCCGCACTCAGACCGGTTGGCGTGTTTGCATTGACTATAGGAAACTTAACGCTGCAACATGTAAGGATCATTTCCCTCTGCCATTTATCGATCAAATGTTAGAACGACTAGCTGGTCATGAGTACTATTGTTTCCTTGACGGGTACTCGGGCTATAATCAAATCCCTATCGCTCTTGAGGACCAAGAGAAAACCATTTTCACTTGTCCGTTTGGTACATTTGCGTACCGACGTATGCCTTTTGGTCTCTGTAATGCACCTGCAACCTTTCAGAGGTGCATGATTAGCATTTTTTCTGATATGATCGAGCGATATTTGGAAGTGTTCATGGATGATTTTTCCATATTTGGTGATTCTTACTCTGAGTGTTTACATCATCTTGATCTTGTTCTTAACCATTGCAAAGATAAACACTTAACTCTTAATTGGGAAAAGTGTCACTTCATGGTTAAACATGGCATTGTTTTAGGACATGTCATCTCTAACAAACGAATTGAAGTAGACAAAGCCAAAATTGAGGTTATCTCGAATCTTCCCATTCCCAAATCTGTTAAGGACATCCGATCCTTTTTAGGTCATGCTGGTTTTTACCGTCGCTTAATAAAAGATTTTAGCAAAATCACTCGACCTTTGACCAATCTTCTTGGTAAGGATGTTCCTTTCGACTTCAATTCTGATTGCATTTCATCTTTTGAGCATCTTAAAAATGAACTTGTCTCGGCTCCGATCATCTGCTCTCCCAACTGGAAGCTGCCTTTTGAAATCATGTGGGATGCCTCGAATTTCGCTGTTGGCGCTGTCTTAGGACAACGCATCGATAAAATTCTTCATGTCGTTTACTACGCGAGTAAGACTTTGAACGATGCCCAAATTAATTATATGACCACTGAAAAGGAACTCTTGGCAGTTGTTTTTGCTCTAGAAAAATTCAGGCCTTATCTAGTTGGCTCACACATCACGGTTTATACCGATCATTCCACACTTAGGTATCTTTTCTCTAAAAAGGATGCTAAGGCTCGTCTCATTCGTTGGATCCTTCTACTTCAAGAATTTGACCTTACCATTAAGGATAAAAAAGGATCTGACAACGTTATTGTGGACCACTTGTCTCGTCTTCCAAATGCCCCATCTTCTTCTCTTCCGATCAACGAGAATTTCCCTGATGAACAGCTGTTTTCTCTATCCACTGATCCTTGGTTTGCTGACATTGTCAACTACTTAGTCACCAAGCAGATCCCTTCTTTTTGGTCTAAGCAGGATAAACACAAATTCTTTTCCCAAGTGAAACATTTTTATTGGGATGACCCCTATCTTTTCAAGTATTGTCCCGACCAAATCATTCGAAGGTGTGTTCCCGACACTGAAACTCACAGTGTCCTCTCTTTCTGTCATGACCAAGCCTGTGGTGGTCACTTCGGTCCCAAAAAGACAGCTGAAAAGGTTCTCCAATCGGGTTTCTACTGGCCCAACCTTTTCAAAGACGCGTACGAATTTTGCAAAACTTGTGATCGATGTCAATTTTTAGGGAAAATTTCTAAACGGAAGATGATGCCCCTAAACCCCATTCTAGAGGTCGAAATTTTTGATGTGTGGGGTATAGACTTCATAGGTCCCTTCCCTAATTCTTTTGGGAACCTTTACATTCTCTTAGCTATTGACTATGTTTCCAAATGGGTCGAAGCTGTTCCATGCAAAACAAACGATAACAAGGTTGTTGTGCGCTTCTTGAAAGAAAATATCTTCTCTAGGTTTGGGACACCTCGCACTATAATCAGTGATAATGGAACACACTTCTGTAATCGTTCTTTTGAAGCTCTCATGAGAAAGTATTCGATAACCCTCAAGTTATCCACTCCGTACCATCCTCAAATTTATGGGCAAGTTGAAGTATCGAATAGGCAGATTAAACAAATCCTTGAGAAAACTGTGAATCGAAATCGTAAAGATTGGTCCCAAAAGTTCACCGACGCTCTTTGGACTTACCGCACCGCTTTCATAACAAACTTGGGTATGTCCCCTTATCGGTTGATTTTTGGTAAGCCATGTCACTTGCCAGTTGAACTAGAACATATGGCATTATGGGCAATAAAAACTTTGAATCTTGATTTAGAACAAGCAAGTGAACATAGGAAGCTTCAACTTAATGAACTTGATGAAATTCGAAATGATGCCTATGAAAATGAATGAATTTACAAGGACAGAACAAAGGTTTTTCATGATAAATCAATTTTACGAAAAACTTTCATGCCAGGTCAAAAAGTTCTATTGTATGACTCAAAACTGCATTTATTTCCGGGTAAGTTAAAATCTAGATGGACAGGACCTTACACTGTACGGACTGTTTTTCCATATGGTGCGGTAGAAATTGAGAATCCAACCGATGGATCATCCTTTAAGGTCAATGGTCAACGCCTTAAACCTTACTTGGAACCAATACCCAACCAAGAGGAAGATCTCATGGTCCTCCATGAGCCACATTACATTCGGTAAGACGCACTAAACCTCTTTTGTACATATGTAAATAGTCTCTTATTTTATTTTTCCTTTCACTAAGATATGTATGATTAAGACTGTGAGGATACAGTCACACTCAAGTGTGGGAGGGAATTTACAGTACATCAGCAATCAAATTTTATAAAGTAGGTCATTCATTAAACAAGGATTAACTTAAAATTCATAAATAACACCTTGGTTCTTGTTTGATAAGTTGAATTGTTGGGGGATGGGAATGAACATTATTTATTCATTGAATCGTAATGTGTCTTTTTAAGATGTTAGCTTGAGACTGTGCAGACGTTAGTCATGTTCTGGAGTAAGCGTGTCAACCTTTGTTATACATGTTAGAATGTGCAAGTAAAAAAAATCAAAAAAAAAAATCAAATAAAAATGAGTTTGCACCTACATATGTTGGATTTTCTGAGTTCGTTTTCATGCATAATATTTTTCTCACTCAAATTTTCACACTTGTAAGTTCTAAATTCCA
This sequence comes from Allium sativum, assembly GCA_030737875.1. Taxonomy (NCBI): domain Eukaryota; kingdom Viridiplantae; phylum Streptophyta; class Magnoliopsida; order Asparagales; family Amaryllidaceae; genus Allium; species Allium sativum. Next base: position 503,409,847 of record CM060922.1, on the reverse strand, counting down.
CTTGGCCCAATTAAGGAGAAATGACTCATTATAGCGTTCTTCTTCGATACCCCACATTATTTAAACCCAAGTTTTAGTCGATTTACATCCATGTTTCGACAAGTTTATCTTATATTGGTATACTCAAGAACCTTTGTTTAAAGGTCAAAAACGTCACTTTTTATACCAATATTACACCACCCACTCCGTACTTGTTTTAAGGTAGGATAACCATATACCACATCTTATTTTATATGGGTTATCTATCTTGCGAAACTTTGCTTATCATTCCTTTCAGCTTTTTGTATAACATCAATCCAGACTTGTGTGTTGAATTAGGGTTATAGAAGTAGAGTAACTAGGGCACAAAACTTTCCTTTCATGAAGTATTGGTTTAGTAGAGGAGGAATCAAATGAAATAATGTACGACATCATTCCATCTCCATTCATCATTCATCATGCAAAAAAAGAAGAAGAAAGAAATAAAAAAAAAAGAGAAAAAGAAAAGAAATAAAATAAAGAGAGTCTCTCTGAATAAAATAGTCTTCATCATTCTTGACTATGAAGCATCCATTTCCATTCCATCCACATCCATCATACCGTACTTAGAAGCAAGGATTATAGTTGAGGAGATGAAAGGAAACAAAATGTCCATATGTGCCTTAGTATTACTTTATCTTTTGTAGCTTGAAATTCAACTAATAAACTTTCCCTCTTATCTAGAATATTTTTAGAACTTACAAAATTTTCTTTCATCTATGCATAACTCATATCCAATACATTACAGTTACACTGGTGCAAAATTATTCAAAAAAAAAAAGGTTGAATAAATGATTGGGTGCACATTGTCGATGTGTAGAACTTTGGTTGACACCACGCTCTTAACCTTCAAGACAATTACAGTGTTATCAAGGAATTACGATTCAGCTTGAATTTTTTTATTCATTTTTGCACTAATTATGGGATGGACAATTTAGGGCTAAACCATTATTATTGAAGTTAGGTGAAAACCTTGGAATGTGAAAGACCTTAAATATACTGTTTGATTAATCCGCGTACTCAAGACGCTTTGGATTTTGTGGGTAGTATCCACTGAAAACCCTCACGAGACAACACTCGTCCTACTAGGGACACCTAGGGGTTTAATGACTTGTTGCATATGCTAAATGCAATCGTGTTTCCTACGAAAGTGTGACATATCTTAGTTTAGTTTATTCGAGGACGAATAAAAAGATAAGTGTGGGAGTATTTGATATACACGTAATTGTGTATATTTTATCCGCTTATTTATCTTATTTTTTATTTAAAATAATTAATATTGTGTATTTATAGTTGTGTTTTCAGATTGTTGGTAAAAAGCTTGATTTAGAGCATTTGATGGATAAAGCATGAAGAATTTGCTTAAAAAGAGTGAAGTTGAAATTACTAAAGCTTGAAGAGTTTAAAGCTTGAAGAACGGTTGCAAATAGAGTTCATCTGGGTAGATTTGGCTCAATAAAGACTCATATTACATTCACATTAGCTCATTTTCAAGGCCTCTCACTCTACAGCTGCGTTCACACTAGCTTATGTGTTAGTTGGGCTAATTCTTTAGTCCCACATTATGGAATTTGCCAAGTAGCCTTTGTCATATCAGCTATAAATACACTCTCTCATTCATTGTAAAACACACTTAGTTTTATTCTGTAATCTTTCTCTTGGAATAAAACTCTTCTTCCTCTGTTCTATTTAGTTTTAGTTTTATTTATGTTCATGTTATTTAATTTCTGTTTTTCTTCTTCTTTAGCTATGTCTAGCTAATCCCCTTTGATTAAGGGGTGATGACGCTAATAGATATGATTCAACATGAATCACATAGCCAATAGATGAGGACTTTATATATGTAGATCTAGATCTGAATCAAGGGTTAGATCTGAACCTTCATATTCTGTGTCGTTTAAGAGCTATGCTCCTTCACAGGGTATATTCGTGTTCGATCAAACAATTATCAGATTTAGATCTAATTTTAGGTTTTTAGAAATTAATTTGTGAATCTGTCCTGATAGTCTATGGTTGTTTAAGAGCTCAGCTCCTGCATAGGCTATGCTTGTCGTTATTTACTTATTTGTTTCTAAGAATCTATTTATCGTTGATTCGTGTTTGTGACAGAACCATGAATTAGATCTATATTTATTTGTTTGCTATTGATGAGTGTGAATCTAATCTATGTCATTGTCCCCTAATTGCTTTCTCTTATTAGATAAATCTCTCTTCTTTATTTAACTGCTGTTATTTTCTGTGTTTTCAATCAATCAAAATCTTGTAATAACTTGATTGGATTTATTAATTAAAATATTTTTGGTCCCAGAGTTCGACACCCTCTACAACAATCCTTATTGTTTAGGAAAGCCGAACGGATTTTACAGTTGTTTACAATTGTATAATTTGTTCGCAAACAGCGGCGGGGAATTTATTCTCTTGCTTAACGCTCTTCTCTGAGACGTACGAGCTCAGGGGTTATAGATTGATGGATATCCATCGCATGGAATGAATTGCCTGTGTGGCATGCCTAAGTGGCAATGGATTAAGGCTTCTGTTGAAAAGCAAAGTCTTGTGGTTGATGATCAGAGCACGACCTGTATGGCGTAGCTTTGTGTAACGTTGATTCGCGAGCCTCACACCCCGGCGGTGAACCAAAAACGGGAGAGGACCTCAGGGAGGACATGCGTTTCTTTCTAGTTAGAAGTGGCGTCAGTGGTTTTACACGCCCTGACGAGTTTGACTTATGTGGTTGTTGCTGTTGCGAGGCGCCTCGGTTAGATCGGACGATCCGGGTCCGATGGAGCCATTCGTTGGCTCATTTACGCCCCAAAGAGCGGGGAAACACAGTGTTCAGGCATTTTAATCCACATCGGTGGACCGACCCTGTCGCTCCAAGGGTCGATGCGCTCTGACCCTGAGGCTCGGGCTAGAGATTCTCGAAGTCGGTGAGGACTATCTTTTGCCTCGGTTCACAGATGGAAATCCAACTTCCAATACGTGACTTTGCGGTTTTATTTGTAAAGCCTAGTATGGCGACATAGTGGGATGGGGCGCTTATACCATCTATGATTGATACTTATGATGTGAAGTTGTTTTATACACTATGCACGTATAATAGTATCAAATGATTTGTTTTAAATGTATCAAGCATTCTTGGCTATTATAAGGTAAAAACCCTATCCTCCGGCTTGCGTTGCATTGTGTGATGGGAACTGGGTCTTATAATAGCTTCATTTCACTTTTAGCATTGCGCTGGTTGTTTTATGCACTGGTATTCTTGGGAGGAAACCCGTTCCGTGTTATACGGCGTGGTCCCTTGATTTGCCTAACTTTAAAAATAAAGATTAATAACTGTTTTAGTTCTCACACCAGTCACATGACTGACCTAGAGTTTATTGTTTTAACCTAAACTCTGGGTGCCCTTATTTTGACATGGGCAGCTAGTAGTTTTGGTTTTGCAGATTTATATTAACAGGATCCTGGTTTACGGCTGGAATGATATCCGGAAAGCTCTGTATCCGTATATTTCTTCTAGTTGTGTACTGTATTATTTTTCCGCTGCTATGTAATGTATTGTAATCTCTGATATTTTTCTGATGTTTATTATTTGTTTATACTCTGTATATTCTTGTAATCTTATGGAATTGTTGTAATATATAATGAAATGTTCTTCTGTCTGCATTCTATTTTGTCGTGTTCTCAAACAATCAGGCGTTTCGAACGGTCTTGATCGGTTTAGCGACTGATTCGGATCGAGCGAAATTCCTTGTTGTCTCATTTGGTATCAGAGCTTTGGTTTACAGAGCTCGGAGAACAAGTCACATTAGAACCATACGAAAGAATTCATCAGAGATTGGATTAGTAATATCCAACGGGAATGACTCGTTAGAGATGAGATCATTAGTATCCTAGAACGAGTGTGAAGAGTATATTTTTAAAGTGAAAACAATTTTGTTTTGAAAAGTTAAATTCAATTATACGTATTTGATTATTTATTTATATTGTTTTGGACAACCCAGTATATAAAGACGTTGCGTATACGTCTGATCCACGTGTATTCGAAGTTTTAACATACTGGATAGATATAGAATCATACTCTAGTGACCCGAAGATGATTCTGATGGTTGAGTACTCGTCGTTAGAATTTATCCTCAAGTGACGAAAGTGTGATATTTATATATTTCCATAGACTGGTGTGAGAACCAAAACTAGGTAAGGCTTATGGTTGGGATTTGATATCAAAAATGTGATTTTTGACTATGTATCAAAATTATGAATTTGAAATGATAATTCACTAATTGATTGATGGTCGTGTTGTTTGTTTATTTGTTTGATAATTTAGAACCATTTAACCTAGTTGAACCAAATAGTTAGTGTATTGAAAATAATTAGCATGCATATACATGTACTTACATTGAATAGGTCATAGCAAGGAGGCTAGAGCAGAGAATAAAAATTGATTGCCCGACAAATAGGTACATGTTTACCATAATTTACTATTTTGTTTAAGAGATGATGATTTTGTGAGCCGATTGGCTTTTTCTTTTGGATTGAAGAAGGCCATGGGAGGCTATATGAAATATCCCGAAGTCCCCGGTGCAGGGGAGGTTATGGCGAAATTTTTTGAAAATTTAGGGTGTTAGCCAAATTTTTGAAAAATTTGAAAAGTTCTTAGAAAATGAAAAGTTGAAGAACTTAAGCCGTAGTGAAAATAATGAAAGTTGAGTTGGTTTGTAAAACAACTTTCGGCTTCGTTCCTTTTTGGGGACGAAAAGTTTTAAGTGGGGGAGACTGTAATAACCCGGAAATCCGAGCCAATTAAAATTTTTTATTTTGGCAATTTTAGTGAATTTTGAATATTTAAAATGAATTATTTTAAATAATAACGACGAAAAATTTATTTTGAATAGAATTCGAACGTATATATTTATATAGATCGTCGTTTGAATATAAATATTTATTTTAAATTATAAAAGGAATTGAAAATGGCGTGGTAGTTCGATAATTTGATTTCAAAGTTCAAATGAATGTACAGGATTCAAAATAAACCGGATTTTAGTAAAACCGAAAATATTAGAATCTATTTGAGAATATCTTTCCAACGAGAAAAATAAAAATGTCATAGCGGGAATCAAAAGTTATGTCCAGTTGAAAATTCAGAATAGTCGCTATGGAATTCTGGCCCTTAAAAATAGACATTTTTCAAACAGTCTTAGAACTCGACGAAATTAGTTTTGTTAGGACCGTTTCGTCAATACGAAGTTAGAAAGTATTTTTCGAGAATTTTTCGAGTTAGTATGTGACCCCAGTAAATTGAAATGCGCGTTCGAATTCATTATATAGAGTTATATTTTGATTTTGACGAAAACTGATCGAAACGATCGAATCAGCCTACGATACATATCCCATTGTGTTCGGAATGAGGGAAATTAGCTATGGGCGACAGGCGATGGGTCTCGTTTGGAGGTCGAAATAAGAAGTTGCTTTTTGGGGTAATTATATAATAATAAAATAAGTTCAAAGGCCCCTACCCTCCCCTTATTCCCTTAGTCAACACGAGCCCCCCCATTCGTTCAAAACCCGATAACAGATTAAAAAGAAAAAAAAAACCATCGATCTCGTTTCCGTTGCCGCCCAGGGGCCATCGTCGTCGCCTTCGATCAGACCGCCCCCTAGCTCGGTCGATCGCCCAAGACCCCGTCCGCCTTCCTCCTCCACCGTGTAAACCGTAGCAGCCCCCAAAACCCCATCCCTCAAAATTGAACCGCCAGGAAGCCCACCCCCTGAACCACCGTGGGGCCCCTGTCGCCATCAGCTGCAGCCTGCACCACCACGTGGGACCCGCGACGCCTCAGTCCTCCACCGCCGATCATCGACAACCCCCCTCCTCTTGGAAATTTGCAGTGAGCCTCCTTCTCTTTTCTTTTTTATATGTAATTTTGCTTTGTTTTATTCTTAGTTTTTTTTATTCACATCGAATTTAATTTCTAATTTCTACGAATATAAAAAGCTTTGATTTTCAAACATGAAAAGGTATGATTTTTAATATGAGAAAGGTTTTATTTTTATAAAAAGAAAAGTTAGGATTTTTATTCTTGAAAAGATATGATTTTTATCTGTGTTACTTTGAAATAAAAATGCGATGTTTATACATGAAACGATGTGATAAAAATATAATTTTTATCATATAAATGGCAAATAAATTGGATATGAAGTATAATAAAAGTATGAACTTTATTTTTATCATCAAGTAGCGAGAATAAAGATTTGATTTTTACATAGATAGCGGATTAAAAATCGAATTCTTATAATGAAGAGATAATAAAAATCGAATTTTTATGACAGAGAGATAATAAAAATATGATTTTTATTATTTGAGAGGCGATGTAAAAATATAATTTTTATTATATATAGAGCACTATAAAAATATAATTTTCCTAATTTGGTAGGGAAGTAAAAATGGGATTTTTACATAAGGAAAAGTATAGATTTTTATAGCGAAGAAAAATATAATTTTTATATAGAAAGAGGCATTGTAAAAATATAGGATTTTTATATATGAAGTGCCATTATAAAAATATAATTTTTATTATAAACAGCGTGAAAAGGATGGCATAGGAATATCGGGCAAATCAAATCGATCAGATATTCAGAATTGAAATGGCGGAGTGGATCCCTCGGTGAGAACTCCTCACCTTTAATTTATTTCTAGTTTGAAATATATACTAGGATGCAGACGGTGTTTAGTAGCACCCGACACCTGTCGTCCACAGACCATGGACGGCTTGTATGCTTGTTTGTTTGATTTTGATGTGTAGTTGATTGTGTGATGTGATGTGAAATGAAATGAAATATTTTATAGTGGAAAATATTTTATAGTTAAAAATATAATTTTTAACATGTATATAAAATAAACAATATAAACAAATCGAACGATTTGTTTATATACACACATTTGAATGATATTGATTGGGATGATAAATTTTACACATCGCCCAACAGCACAAATAAAAACTGTGTTTGATTGATTGAAACCCCACACGTGTATTGGGATGATATATGACATACACTAATCCCAATAATTAGTTGTATGTCGATCGATTGATTGACAGACTGTTATATGCGTTGAATATTTATATTTGATGCTTATATAGTGTAGAATGCACTCTGGATGATGGTTGATTATTTATCGTTGTTATTTTATACATGTTTTGTGGAAAATCCATATAATTAACATTATATGGTAATTGATCGGGCCTCCTTCCAGTTTTGAATAGAATATTTGAAAAAGAAATATTTGAATAGAAATATTTGAAAAAGAAATATTTGAAATAGAATATTTGAAAATAGAAATATATGAAGCCGTGTTGATAAAATTTGCGTCATTTTGACGTGAACGATATTTATATCGATTTTATTCATTTTATAATGAATATCAAAAGTGATTTCAAAAGCTGATATTTTGAAAAGAATTGAAATTCGAATTGAATTTGAATAGAAATGAATTCGAATTGAAATTGAATAGAATTGGATTCGAATTGAAAATGAATTCGAATTGAAATTGAATAGAAATGAATTCGAATTGAAATTGAATAGAAATGAATTCGAATTGAAATCGAATAGAAATGAATTGGAATTGAAATTGAAATTGAAATTGAATAGAATTGGATTCGAATTGAAAATGAATTCGAATTGAAATTGAATAGAAATGAATTCGAGTTGAAATTGAATTGAAAACGAACTGAAATTGAGTTAAAAATCGATTTGAATTGAAATCAATTTGAAATGAATTTAAAACGAATTTATAAGGAAAAATTCAATTTTGATTTGAATTTGGAAAGAAGTTGAAATCGTTTTGAAAACGAATTTAAAATGATTTATATAATACGTTTTAAAAGGAAATCGACGAAGTATATATTATATACATTATATATATAATATAATAGCCTGAATGGAACGCGCCGCGCTGCGGTAGTTCGTGAATTTCGACCATTGACTTTGAATGGATATTGCGGGAGATCCGACCGTCGGATTCTCCTAAAACTGGAACCGTTGGGTTCGTATCGAAAAGAGCTTTCTAACGAATATTAGAAATTAGAGATCTAATGGTTGGATTTGGAATTATGTCCAAATCAAAGTTGGAAAAGGTCGCTTTAAGTGCAGTTCGATGGCCGTTGATGGAAATCGACTGTACGGGCCTTGATAAAATTATTAAAAATAGTAATAATTTGTGTAAAATCATAAGAAATGATTTGTGAAGAATTAGGATGAAAAACTCCATATTTGAAAAGATAAAAATAGATTTTTATCGAAATGAACTAGTTTTGAACTAGAATTATAATTCTTTTTATTTTTAGATAAATAAATTGAATTTGAAAAGGGTTTTAAAAGTAACCAGAATTTCCAATAATTAAATTGGAATGTATTTGAATCGAAATTGTCTTTGGAATATTTCGATCTTGGATTTCGTGATTATACAGATACTGTTATTGAAATTTGAAAGATATATTTATATCGTTATTTCCAATACGATATTTGTTGGTCGTAGAATTTGATATCGAATATAAGCCGATATATTTTCTATTCAGAGCCTTGTATTTAATATCAAATGAGATTTTGGGTTTATCGTGAACCATATTTTAAATGACACTGATTCTTTAACCCAGTTAAGGATTAAAACTAAGTGGAGTTTTAATGAATCTTTAATTAGATTGAAAAGATCGAGAATGGAGTATCACAAGTTTTGCTCCAGGCGATAGTTAAATCTTTAATTAGATTTGAACGTGAAATGGTAATTGAATTTACCGATAACACCGTGGTGTTAGATATGAAGTATTACCAGTTTTACTTCATGGGATGAATAGGTTGGGGTTGGGAAATTTAACAATTGATTACTTCGGTAAGGTTCGTAAATCCCGACTGGTTTGAATTGATTTTCAAAGAAGATTAAAGAATAAATTTAAAGAATTTATCTTTGATAAAATTAATGGGAACCTTTCGCAAAGTATAAGAATATTTGAATAAAAGAATATTCTGAATTGGAATGAGGCGTATGTTGTGTTTGTGTAACACTTGTTTATTATATACGCGAGTTATTCAGAAAGACCGGGTTTATCCCATTCTGAATAACTAATTCGACGTGGTGTCGAAGATGAAGACGGTCGTTGAAGACCAGAGGTCTTCACGTCTTTTGGATAATTACTGATGATCTTGATTGGGCCGTACACCCAAGAGGAGGGAATCAGTTGGTGATTGTCCAGACGTACTTGGAGATCGATGGATGTGCGGGGTACTAGGTGCCTCCGGTTTCGTTCAGACCCAAAACTAACTTGTAAATGGGCTGTGTGTCTGACATTGGATTTCAGTCTGTGTGATTGATTTCTATTTAATATATATCTGTTTGGCGGTGGAGAATTTATTCTCTTGCTTAACGCTCTTCTCTGAGACGTACGAGCTCAGGTGTTATATATTGATGGATATCCATCGCATGGAATGAATTGCCTATGTGGCATGCCTAAGTGGCAATGGATCAAGGCTTCTGTTGAAAAGCAAAGTCTTGTGGTTGATGATCAAAGCACGGCCTGTGTGGCGTAGCTTTGTGTAACGTTGATTCGCGAGCCTCACACACCGGTGATGAACCAAAAATGGGAGAGGACCTCAGGGCGGACATGCGTTTCTTTCTAGCTAGAAGTGGCGTCAGTGGTTTTACATGCCCTGACGAGTTTGACTTATGTGGTTGTTGCTGTTGCGAGGCGTCTCGGTTAGATCGGACGATCCGGGTCCGATGGAGCCATTCGTTGGCTCATTTACGCCCCAAAGGGCGGGGAAACGCAGTGTTCAGGCATTTTAATCCACATCGGTGGACCGGCCCTGTCGCTCCAAGGGTCGATGCGCTCTGACCCTGAGGCTCGGACTAGAGAGTCTCGAAGTCGGTGAGGACTATCTTTTGCCTCGGTTCACAGATGGAAATCCAACTTCCAATACGTGACTTTGCAGTTTTATTTGTAAAGCTTAGTATGGCGACATAGTGGATGGGGCGCTTATGCCGTCTATGACTGATACTTATGATGTGAAGTTGTTTTATACACTATGCACTTATAATAGTATCAAATGATTTGTTTTAAACGTATCAAGCATTCTTGGCTATTATAAGGTAAAAACCCTATCCTCCGGCTTGCGTTGCGTTGTGTGATGGGAACTGGGTCTTATAATAGCTTCATTTTTCTTTATTTAGAATTGCGCTGGTTGTTTTATGCACTGGTATTCTTGGGAGGAAACCCGTTCCGTGTTATACGGCGTGGTCCCTTGCTTTGCCTAACTTTAAAAATAAAGATTAATAACTGTTTTAGTTCTCACACCAGTTACATGACTGACCTGGAGTTTATTGTTTTAACCTAAACTCTGGGTGCCCTTATTTTGACACGGGCAGCTAGTAGATTTGGTTTTGCAGATTTATATTAACAGGATCCTGGTTTACGGCTGGAACGATATCCGGAAAGCTCTGTATCTGTATATTTCTTCTAGTTGTGTATTGTATTATTTTCCCGCTGCTATGTAATGTATTGTAATCTCTGATATTTTTCTGATGTATATTATTTGTTTATACTATGTATATTCTTGTATTCTGATGGAATTGTTGTAATATACAATGAAATGTTCTTCTGTCTGCGTTCTATTTTGTCGTGTTCTCAAACAATCAAGTGTTTTGAACGGTCTTGATCGGTTTAGCGACTGATTCGGATCGAGCGAAATTCCTTGTTGTCTCAAACGAGCTCCGTTTTCGACGAACCTAATTTTGTTGAATTCAGAATATTAAATTATTGCTAGATTTCAATTTCTGTGATTTTTGGAGTCTGTATGTGGCCACACAGGATTTTAATGTGAAAAACAGACGTTAATTTAACTTCAAAAATATGCTGTGTGAGCAAACAGACGTGGAATTCGACGAAACAAGTTCAATTGGGTTCGTAATGTCAAAATATAGCTGTATGTCCATTTTCGTCGAATTTGGATATTATATGTGATCGTAGGAATTTTTAAACAACAAATACATATAACGATTGGTTGAAACTAATATAAAACTCGAATTATGAAATATTAAAACTTACCTATAAATAAACCACAAACACACTAAAACCTAATTCATATTTTTTTGTGGTCAAACTAAACACGCCGCTACCAGGTAACTTCTTCAAACCAATTTCGTGAACTTCTAAAATCCACCATAATTTAAATAAAAGTTTATAAATCAGGGAATATATATATATATGGATTCGTGTGGGCACTATTTACAACCTGATTTGTATTTCGTGCAACTCGCACAACTTGCTGGAGTCGGAAAGTGATAACCGCGCGAGCTAGGATTCTGGCAATTTCAAAATCAGAGCAGTAATGCCATGATATTTGGATTCGGTGTAGAGTACTGAGTTTGTAGGAAATGTTTGAAGAATACTGGTGCAAAAAAAGATCGCACTACCACCGTACACGCTGGGAGCTGAGTTCGACGTCGTGATATGGGAAGGGGGGAGATCGAGTCGTGAATGATGGATATAGGGTCGAGGAGATTTTGACAAGGAAGGTGATGATGATTTCATATTTTAGAACGGTGAAGTGAAGAGGGAGTTGGAAAGCCTCAAATGTTCGTCCATGCCCTTTTTTCTAAGTGCTGCTCGCATACTGGAAAATGGGAGGAAGAAGGGACCAATTGTATCTGAATCGGGTAGGGAACAATGGGCCAAGATATAGGGGTGAGGCCCAAGTATAAATATAATTTAGTTTAATTTAATTTATAATAGAACCTAAACTTGTTAATATCATAACTTATCCATACGCTGCCAGAATTACAAACAGTCAGATACGGATCTAGATCGTATGGATAAGAGCTACACAACGAAACTGATTCGGAGTGAATTGCAGCTCGTTACAATTTATAGCGAAATAAATTGCCTGATCTTAATCAAATCAAATCTCACTAACTCTGATCTGTTTATATTTTTATAACGTATTTTTAGAATTTATAAATGTTGATAGATTGCTGTGTGTGGAGTGTTTGGATGAACTGCTAATTAATCGGTTGAGAATATAAATAACGATATATATATATATATATATATATCGTTAGCCAAATATTGATTCTGTTTATTAGAATATTTCATATTGAAATGAAATTGATGTTATTTATGTTGATTAACATCTGTGGATGCAGGGAAACAGGTTGGAGCGATCCAACTGGATTCCTCAACATTTATATTACTATTTTTCATATATTGTGATATATGATTGATATATAATCTATTAATGATTATGTGTGTTTGGATTATATTTATCCTTGTTATTTGGTATTTAAAATACCATAAGAAATACTGGAATGTAAAAAGGGAATTTTCAAAGTGCATATTAGAAATAAAATATTTATATAAAATAAATAGAATTACAAAAAGGAATTATTTGGGAAATAAATAGAATTATAAAAAGGAATTATTTGGAAAATAAATAGAATTATAAAAGGAAATTGGCGAGATATAAAAGAACTACGAGAAGATGGATTTAAAGTATATGGTAAATATAAATCTATTTTAACAGATAAATTAAGAAGACAAATTTATAAATAAAGTTTTATAAATTAAGTAAAATATTTATCATTGGATAAATTGAATATATAAGTCTAAATTTATATAGAAAAATAAAAATCGGTTTTAACACTGATATTTAAGTGTTTGAAGTAAAAAGGAGATTTCGTATGAATAATTCTATAAATAAAAGTATCAATAGAATTTGGAAAGGGGACATTATTTTTAAAATGCGAAATCAAACTGAATTGATTATATAAAAGAAATATTATTCACATTCGATGTGAATAATGGATTAAAATTAATATCGTATATATAAATTAAAACATTTATAAGGAAAATTTGGTTTTGAAATAGGAATTCAAATGGGAATTTGAATGAGATAGGAAATATAGTTAATCGAATATTAGTTATTCGAATGTTAGTTATTCGAATAGAGTTAGTCGAATGTTAGTTATTCTAATAAAGTTAAATCGAATATTAGTTATCCGAGTAGATTTAAATCGAATACTAATTATTCGAATAGAGTTAAATCGAATATAAATCGAATACTAATTATTCGAATAAAGTTTAATCGAATATTAGTTATTCGAATAGAGCTAATCGAATATTAGTCATTCGAATAGAGTTAAATCGAATATTAGTTATTCGAATAGAGTTAAATCGAATATTAGTTATTCGAATAGAGTTTAATCGAATATTAGTTATTCGAATTAGGTTAATTGAATATTAGTTATTCGAATAGAGTTAATCGAATATTAGTTATTCGAATAGAGTTAATCGAATATTAGTAATTCGAATATAGTTAATCGAATATTAGCTATTCGAATAGAGTTAAATCGAATATTAGTTATTCGAATAGATTTAATCGAATATTAGTTATTCGAATAGAGTTAATTGAATATTAGTTATTCGAATAGAGTTAATCGAATATTAGTTACTCGAATAGAGTTAAATCGAATATAAGTTATTCGAAGAGAGTTAATTGAATATAAGTTATTCGAGGAGAGTTAACTGAATATTAGTTATTCGAAGAGAGTTAATCGAATACAAGTTATTCGAAGAGAGTTAATCGAATATTAGCTTGTTCGAAAAAAGAGTTATCGAATAGAGTTTATTCGAAAGAGAGTTATCAAATATAGTTTATTCGAAAGAGAGTTATGCATTGAAATTCGATTACATCGAATTCGGGGAAGTATTATTTACTTTCTAGTTTTTAAATCAAGATTTATTTATTTAAAAAGTAGTTTATTTATTTAAATTAAGGTATAAAAGTTTTATTTAAAGTTAGATATTTCAAAAGTAGGGATTATAAAGCTAACATTATAACCAAAGTTTTTCATAAAAGAATTGGATTCGTAAACTGAATCCGAGAGTTGCATAAGTAATGATTTGATAAGAAGATTTAAACCGATTTAAAGAAATTAAAACTGACTGGAAATTTGTGAAGTTGAATGGTTTCTTGAGTATCGATCTGATGTTGGTTTCGGCCTTCGGGGTTGATATTCAGGGAATTGTTCTCTTACTGGTTTACAGTTAGAGATTGATAAATGTGAGAGGATAGTGATGTGTGGATAAGAGATGGAAATGTTTTCCAATGTTAATAATGTTTATTTCCTTAATTTAGAAAATATGGATTTACGAATATATGGAAAAGGGAATGGGGAAATGATAAATTAATGATAAATTAATTAAAGGGAAATTGTTGATTGATCGATGAAGATTCCATTTGGAAATAAGATCATTGTGTGTATGGACGTTTTCTTTTGATAGTTGAATAATCGACTATCAGAGTTTTGAACATTTTTCCGTTGTTAATACGGAGAGACCGGGATCAGATTTATTATCTGGAAACCACTTTGTATGGGCATTAGCATTGTGAATCAAATATGATAAAGATAATTGAAGACAAAGTTATGCAAGGGCTGTTCTAGCAATCCTAGGTAGAAATTGCCTAAGATAGATTTACAAAATAGTGCTTTTGGTTTGTCCAGTCCCAGGACAACCTGTATGGAAGAATGTCTGACATTGTATATCTAATAGATCGTGTCAGTTGATCTCTTCAAACATATTTACGTTTGGTAGTGGAGGAATTCGTTTCTCTTTACTGTATACCTGTGATATTTTTGGAGAAATCAATTTGTGATTTGGCGGGTATGACGATGTGGCATTCAGAGTAATAAAGGTGTGATCTGTGCGTTATGGCCTCTAGCCTCACAACCAAGAAATGGTATAAAATCGGGTAGGTCGCATGGATAAGTGGTTAACTTCCAATTATGTTGTGTTATCACCTGATCTAGAGAAATTTCATTTACTTCTTTAACCAATTTCGATGCTGTCCCTTTCAGGAAACGGCTGCTGAACCCAACCATTGGTGATAATACATTCGGTACACTCAACAAAAATGAGTGGCCAGTCATGTTTAGCCTAGATTACAAGATGTTCTTGTTGAACCTGGTGTATTCCTATCTAGAGATACACTGTTAGAAGGTGGTCCCATACCTTGCCAGTTGTAATTCATTACCCTATAAGCGCCTACGGTTATGTATGTGGAACGTGAGATGAAAGCGTTCTGCTAAATGATTTATATATTGTGGTTGATAGACACTATTGTAATATCAGAAGAATTTTGATATAAAGAATATTTTGGAATATCATAAGGTAAAAACCGTTCGTGTTTATGTGTGGATCGGTCTTGCCATTATCCTTTCTTTTAAAGGGATTTTAAAAGTTAAACAAATGGTTGGGGTTTACGCACAACAGTCACATGACTGACCCAGAGTTTATTTTTTTTTGTTTTCCCTAAACTCTTGGGTGCCCAATTTTGTATGGGCAGTCAAGTAGTCGAGATTTTACAGATACTTAAAGAGATAGACTAGGAGGCTTCAGGATTATATAGCTATTGTTTGTTTCCGCTGTGGTGTAAGTGTTATACTCAATTTATGATCTGTGTATATATATATATATATATATATATATATACACACACACATATGTACATATATATATATATATACAATGACAGGTTATATTTCACAGTTATGTTATATACTATTTTTTTTCATTCCAATCTGAGATTCATGTTACTCTAATTCTGTTGTTATGTTCTTCTTCTTCTTCTATTCTAATTTTCTATCTTATCTATTCTCACCCTCTATTTTCTTTCATTAACTATCTAGTGTTTCCGATACTTGAGATCTGGCAAGTAATACGGGTTTACGTATTATTGTTGGAATTCGGGCGTCGAATTCCCTGGTTCATTACATTATGGTTCACTGAAATTTAAAACAACGTTTTCTCCATAAAGATTTTTAAATTTGAATCCAAAGATTATAGAATTCCTAAGGGATGGGATATCAAAAGTACTATGCATTTGTATTTATATTATATAAGTACGTATATATTTTACGATGTTATGAATATACTCCGGTGTCTTACTAAATTTTATCTCCAAAAGGAAGAAGTAAGATATGGAGAGAAGGAGCTCGAGCCAGAATATCGATGGCGGAAACACTACAATCAATGGCCACGTTCGACCCGAAGCAGAAGGCCTGGGCTGAAGGACTAGTGATAATCAAGTTACTGCGAAACCACTGGAGGATATGGGAAATCTATTCCAGACTTTTATCCAGATGTTGCAAGATGGAGTTGTCGTTGGCCTCGGAAGAGCGAATCCAAAGTGCAAGTTGGAAACTGTAATGACCCGCAAATCCATACTATCTGAGGTTACTAAATACACTACACATCCAACCCAAATTGCACAGAAATACAAATCATTATTAATAAAGAAGAAAAAGGTAGAGGAAGAACAAAAATAACAATACAGATTCTTACATCGCAGCGGAACAAAATATAATATATATCAGCTTTTGGAGTAATTTTTTTTGTAAATACATATCATCATCAGAGTACAACACTTACAACACAACGGAAAACAATAACTAAATAACGCTAAAGCCTCCTGCTCCAAGCGAATTTAGATAAATCTATAATATCCTAAACTACTTGACTGTTTTGGGAACCCAAGAGTCTAGGTAAAACAAAAGAAAATAAACTCTGGGTCAGTCATGAGACTAGTATGAGTAAACAATTTAAAATAGTTTGAGAAAATAAACGATATCTCATAAGACCACGCCATATAACACGGAACGAGTTTTTCCCTTAAGAGAATGCATAACACTTGATTTAACTTTCAAATCCTTTTGAAAGAAAATGATAATCTTTATATAAAAACTCTTTTGATATTATAATAGTGTCTAAATCAAATAAATAGAAATCTAGTGGAACACTTTCATCTCACGCTCCACATACATAATATACAATCAGAACCGCAGGCACTTATTGTGTAATGATTTCCAACTATGAAAATGTATGGAACTACCTTCCGATAGTGTATCTCTAGAGAGGAATACAATGGGTTCAACAAGAACATCTTGTAACCCGACCACACATGACCGACCACTCATTTCGCTTGAGTGTATCGAATGTATATCACCAACGGTTGGGATCAGCAACCGTTTTCCTGAATGGGACAACATTGAATAGAATAAAGAATGAAATGAATTTCTCTAGATAGGTGATAACACACCTTAACTGGGAGCTACCCACTTAGCCATGCTGCCTGCCTGATTTTTGTCATTTCCTGGTTGTTGAGGCCTGAGGCTACGATCACTTACCATTCGTTTATAGCACAATCACTTTGAATGCCACATTATCAGATCCGTTAATCATTAATTGATTTGCACAAATATTATCTGGATATTATGCTAAGAGAATAAATTCTCTGCCACCATATATATTTATACTGACCAACATATGCGATCACTGGAAATAATCTGTCAGACATTTGTCCATACACGTTCGTTCTAGGATTGAACGAAACTGAAGGCACAATTTCCATTAGTCCATGAAAAATCCCTTGCACTTTACTTTCCCTTTGATTATCTTCATATAATCTGATTTGCAATGCTACTGCCAATGCGGAGTGGTTCTCGGATAATAATCCAACCGGTCTCTCCATATTGACAATGATATTGGCAAATTCTTTGATAGTCGGTTATTTAACTATCGAAGAAAACAAACATCCATTCAAAGCATCAAACTATCACTGGCCCCTTAATTAATATTTCTTTAATTAAATCACTTCTCCATTTCCTTATCAATATTTGTTAACCAAATATTTTCAATAATCATCTTGGCCTCTTACGCTATTTGAAAAACATTTCCATATATCGCCTTCTTTTATTTTCTATACTTTGAAAATTTCGCCTATTAATAATTGGAAAAAAATCCAAGTACTTCTCCCTTGTATGACCATTCATTTCTATACTTAAGAAATATTTATTATTATATTTCTAAAATTACACTTACTTGGGTTAAAACGAATGTTGTGTAAAACATCGTTACAACAACCCAAACTATTGTATTCAACTAAACTTATTCAAACATTTCTCTTCGAGACTGAATCTTACTATTTATTAGTTAGTAATGAAATCAATCAAGTTGGGTCATCATTACCTCTCAGACCTTGACTGAAAACATCCTTAACTTCAAAACAGACAAGGCCACTTACTTGAATAATCAACACTATAAAAACAAATTATTCATTTTTAAAACGTATATATATTTCTCTTTCTATTACCAGATTATCGATTTCATTTTCGTTTATAATATTCTATTTTAAAATTGTTTCCTTATCGAATTCAATATATATTAATATATTGATTTTCTAGTTATGAAGTTTTCTTAAAAATATTCTAACTCCTTAAATTTCCAGAAATTTTTTTCCAGGACCTCCTTTGTACCAGTCGATAGTTCAAACCTCAACTCGCCTCTCTAGGCCCTTTCCATTCAAAAAGAAAATCGAAAAGTCAAGCGGCTTGCCGGTTCGGCGCACAAAAACTCATATGGAATTTAAACATGTACCTTTTTGTCAGGCACTTAAATTATAATCTTAATACACTTCATTCCATTCGTGCCTAATCCATGTACATCCAATTGTCAATTTGTTTCAACTCAATCCAGCCATTTTTAACTTAATTCGCTAATTTATTCTTTAATTAGCCATTTTTCCCATTCCACTTTTTATTTGAACATAACGTGTTCAGATATATTTTTAATTTACTTAAAACACAATCTAATTCCATTTCAACTCAAGTTTCTTATTCGATTTCGAATATAAATTCATTAACCTCATACACTTATCCAACGCTCCATTTCGATTCAAAATACGATTGGCTAATTATTCTTCAAATTAGTTGATTCTATTCCATAATTAAAATACGATTTTTGTTTCAAAAATCATTTCATTTACCTAACTTGTGTTCGTATTTATTTTACAACTCCAATCTGGATTTTTAAATTTTATAATCCATATTTTTTAACTTAAAATACTTTGATTTTAATTAATAAACCGTAATGGTTATATAATGGTTATGGCGTTGCGTTTCTGGAAATTTGATTTTGACATAACTCAAAATCTATTAGACGAAATCCAGATTTTTCTCTTCCATTAGAAAACTATTATCTAATTGGTCCTGACGGTTCTTGTTTCAAAGAATTCCGACTTAAATTGAGTTTTATATACACAATAGAAGTTCGAAATGCCAAGTTACAAACTGCCGCGCTGTGGCGAGTTCATTTTAATTATATTTATATAAATGTTTTAATCTTCGTTTACATATAAATTCTAACTTCATTCTAATATATATTTAATATATATTAAAACAATTTTCCAAATTCAACTTAATAATCCTGATTACCCCAAATCGCCAATTATTTCGTATCTCAATTATAAATTTATCTCTAATTCAATCTTCTGTACTGAATTCCAACTTCCTTTGAAATAAATTATTTTATAAATTCGATATAAATCGAATTTCAATTATAAATACTTTAAAACTATTTAAATTCATTTTATATTCCAAATTTTCGAAATAAAATCAATCGTCCTACTTTTCAACATATTTTCCAATTCACTTTTAAATTCATACTTAAATTTAAAATTCAAAATTATCCAATGATAATTATCTTACTTAATTTATAAACACTTTTATATATTTAACTTCCTTGTTTTATAATTTAAAACAAGTTTCTATTTCAAAATTCTATTTGAAACCCTGTAACACCCTGAATTTTCTGTGAATATTAAAATTAACAATCCTAAGAATACTTAATTATTACATTGAGAATTAAGGGAAATGGGTTATTCAATTGCGTTCGTCTCGAAATTCTGCTTGGAATAGAGTCCACGTTTTCGTATATCGGACTTCGTATGAGGAAGTTATGGCCCTCGGAAGTTTCAGCAATAAATTAAAACAGTTCAGAATAAAAATTCAAAATTCAAAATTCAAACAAGGGAGCAGGCTGGGCGGGAATTGTCCCGCCCTAGGTCAGGTCGACCAGGGGGTCGATCTACCCTATACAGGTCGACCAGGGGGTCGACCTGGGGGTTGACCTACCCCCCTCGGGCAGATCTGAAATGTGACGATTTCTGACTCTTTGCTGAGTCATTAGGGCTGATGTGGCTGTTCTAGATAACTCTATCTAGTCTGGATGGTTTGGATTGCTCCTATGATAATCTGACGGCTTAGGTTGATTCAAACTTCTATAAAAGAATGCCTAGTCTCAAACCCTAAACCTAAACTAAATTAGTCCCTTGGCCACCATGCTGCTGCTAGGATAGTTCTTCTTCCTAAAGCTTA
Source organism: Allium sativum (assembly GCA_030737875.1). NCBI lineage: Eukaryota > Viridiplantae > Streptophyta > Magnoliopsida > Asparagales > Amaryllidaceae > Allium > Allium sativum. The sequence goes on along the minus strand of CM060922.1, from coordinate 503,389,575 downwards.
GGGATTAGCAAGTCAGAATTGTAATTCAACAGATGAAAGAATCACACTCTTCTCTAACCTATCTTTGTGAGTACAATTTCTTTCACAAAATAGTTAATAAATTAATTGTGATAAGTTATAAAATGTGGATTATGAGAACATGACTGTTGAATCATGTGATGTTATTGTCTGGTTGTGAACATATGACAGTTTTGTTATCTTATGTTGGTAGATCTAATTCACATGTCCAATTATAAATGTTTAACTTGATTTATTTTATGCTAGTTCGTATGTGAATCTTATGCAAGTTTGGGATGTTAAATCATATGCTAGTTCGTATGTGAATCTTATGCAAGTTTGGGATGTTAAATCATACGCTAGTTCATATGTGAATCTTATGCAAGTTTGGGATGTTAAATCATATGCTAGTTCGTATGTGAATCTTATGCAAGTTTGGGATGTTAAATCATATGCTAGTTTGTATGTGAATCTTATGCAAGTCTGTGTTTACATATGCTAGTTCGTATGTGAATCTTATGCAAGTTTGGGATGTTAAATCAAATGCTAGTTTGTTTGTGAATCTTATGCAAGTCTGTATGCGGATTACACACAAGTTTATATGTGAATCAAGTATATACATATGCTAGTTTATATGCCAAAATATGCGATAAATTGATATGCAAGTTGTAGGAATCCATATGCAAGTTTAGGTGAAAATTATATTCACATTTTTGGTGAATATTATATTCACATATGCAAGTTTAGGTGAGACCCATAATTCATATATGCATGTTCACAATTTCATGTTTAGATCAATATTTAGATCTATGGTATTTTATGCAAATATATGATTCTATATGACCATTGTCTATGCAAATTATTGGCTATGCAAATTTATGTTATAATTCCTATTTGCAAGTTAGATCTATTTTATATGTTATGCAAGTTGTGATGTTTCTTTTTTATAAGTTACAATATTTACGAGTCTATCATATTTCATATTTGAAAGTACGAATAGTGTGAGGAAAATGGGAAAATATTAATTATGTAAATTGTGAATTGGCATAAAATGGCTTTAAAAGCATAGTATTAAATTGAGACATTAATTGGTATAATTTATATACCTAAAAAGTATGGACATAATTTAAGTGATAATTATGGACATAATTAATTTGAAAATTATTGACAATTTGAATAGGGATAATTAATTCATATTGGAGTGAAATAATTTGTAATAATAAACGCCAAAGACATGAGGTTAAACTCGTTTGAGGTGTAAGACTGCCCGGACCCGCCCGACAAATCCAGCAACCACAAACGGTAGTCTAATGTGAGAGGTCAAAAGCATAAATTAAATGCGTAACAGTTGTAAAGACACGAGGTTAGACTCATTTGTGGTATAAGACTGCCCGGACCCGCCTGGCAAATCGAGCAACCGCAAACGGTAGTCTAATGTGAGAGGTCTTCCAAGGTTACGGTTATAATGAATTAAGTAACACTTAACCAATTTAAACATGTGGTGGGACATGGGGGTTAAGTGGGTGACATGGGTGACATGTGAAATACGATTAGAAACACTTAACCAAATTGAAACATGTAAGAAGACATGAATAAGAAGGGGTTAAGTGGAAATTCTAGTGGGGACCAAGCATAGGTGGAAAGCTTGTGTCAAGCATGGGGACCCTTTTCAAACCAGTAACCCATTAAGTACATTTGTGAGCTCGAGTTAGATCGAGGACGGGACACGCTTACTGGGTTTGATTGTAAGAGGTCAAAACGGGTTAACGGTGACAACGCAAGTCCAATGGGGTCATGTGCGTGCGTGTGCCCGGGCTGGTAGGTAAGACGTTGTTGCATCGTGTAGATATAAGCCGTGCATTTTTAGTGGTATTGGGTTGCCATTTGGGGAGTGATACACCCCACTGTGGGACTAACACGGGTATTTACGAGTTAGGGAGCCGATCGCATGGGGTTAGTGGGTACAACTAGTGGAGATAGGGGCAGGCGGCACCTATGGAGACAGCTACGGGTACACGAAACTACCATTATGATTATTATGTTTAGTAGGCGGGATCAACTTTTAGGGTGACTAGTAGTGGTGCAGTATAGTAATTATCCTATAGTGATTAGGAGCGAGATTAACGCCAGAATATTCCTCTTGTTTGTTTTGTCTTGCCCACTTGTTTCACAGTCATTCCTTATTTTACCAGTTTATGCCTTATCCTAATTACTTTAATAATTATATTGTTAAAGTTATTGGACTCGCCAAAGTTTATGTCTGACCCCCTTTGTTTTCGCCTCTTTTCTTCCTTCTCCCCCCGGGTTCTCAGGGTGGGACTAGTGCTAGTGGAGCTTGATTTGGATCTTTCTCTCTCTTTGGAAGTGCTTGGGTTTCTGAAAGTAAAGTTCAGCTCATCTCTTTATGGCTACTTATGTTGGGGTTATGCTTTTTTACTTTATGTACTTAGAAAACAATTTGTCAAAATGGATATGAAGTGTACTTGGTTTTACTGTTGGTTTATGATGTTGTGTAATCAAACTATTTCTCCACTGCAAAATAAGTTGTTTTAAAATTTTTAGGTATCAATATATGTATCGTTTTGTTATATTCTGTTCTATACATCAATAATACTCCATGAAAGTTAATGCATTCCCTTTGAGAGTGACATTAATGGAAGTGGCGTGTTACACGTGGTATCAGTGCTGAAGGTTAACTGAACAGATAAGAGATTTTGAAAAACTTTTTTTCAAAAGCGTTTTATATAGAAATACTTTCAAAAGTATATTTTAAGGAGAGTATTTTCAAGAGAAAAGTTTGTTTTAAAAACATAACCCCCAAGAGCCATATATCTTTCTTTCGAATTCTCCGTTTTGAATCTCTTCATTTTCTTTTCAGCATGTTTGGGTTACCCGAGATACCCGAGGGAATACCGATACCAACCTGGTTCAGAAGGTATTTGGAGGCTAGGGCCACCGCCACAGGCCTAACAGACATCCCTCCTCCCCCAGCTGTAGCCGCTCCTCCTCCTCCCCCTCCCCATGTTGATACTTTTTCAAAGATGTGCAAAGACTTTCGAGCAATGGCGAAAAACCTTTTCACGGATCAGAGACGTTTATTGAAGCTCGAAATTGGCTTAAGGAGGTAGAAGATTTGTTTTGTATCTTCGAGATAGAAGATGGAAGGAAGGTTCAATTGGCTGCTTGGTTAATGAAGGACGAAGCCTCATTTTGGTGAGAGGTCACGAATGGAGAGCATTCAGTGGAGACATGGATGGATTTTCAGACATAGGTTCGGGATGAAATTTCTCTCATGAGCAGAAAAGAATTTATACATGGAAATGTTCTTGGCATTGAAGCAGAGGAATTTATCAATAAATGAGTACGTCAACAAGTTCAATCAGTTGGCGAGGTTTGGCTTAGACTTGGTGAGCACACCTGAAAAGAAGGCCCTGCAATTCATTAAAGGTTTGAATGAGCCGCTAAATAGGTTAGCTATGACCCACATTCCTATGGGGGCTACCTTTGAGAAACTGGTTGACATGGTGCTTATGCATGAAGAGGAGAAAGGCGTTAATGCTAATAAGGCACCAGAAAAGAAAGGGGATCAAAAGAAGTCACAACAACAACTTAAGAAAGGTGGTAAGGACAACAATAGCAAAGGAAAGAAAAGATGCTTTAATTGTGGAACACTAGGCCATCCTAGCAAGGACTGTAGGAAGAAGAAGAAGACCAGCTGCTTTAACTGTGGTGAGGCAAGACATCTGATCAAAGACTGCCCGAGAAGACAAAGGCAAGGGCAGAGGGCAGGGTCTACTTCTGGAGGGCAGGTTCAGGCTCTCATGGCACCAGGTCAGGCACGAGGGCAGATTCACGCTCTCATGGCACCAGGACAGGAGAGAGGTAGAAACATTTCTGTTGAAAGTTTGGTTTTTCTATTTGATCATCCTGTTCGTACTTTGTTTGATTCTGGCGCTTCACACTCGTTTTTATCTGCTTCGTTAGTTGAAACACTACTCCTAAATACTAGTCTAGTTACAGATCCCATAGTAGTCTCAAATCCTATTGGTGGTTCGGCTCATCTTTCAATGATTTGTCAGGATTTGAGATTATCTATCTTGAGCATTGAGTTTGAACGCAACGCCTTCGTTCTTGGCTTCACGGGCTATGGGTTGATTCTAGGCGTGGACTGGTTATCCAGTAATGGTGCCATCCTCGATTGTGAAAAGAGAGTTGTTAGACTTATGACTCACCTCGGCAACACTCTCGAAATCTCTTGTAATCCCATACATTCTGTTATGCTTAGCTACCTAGAATCTCTTGATTCATCTGTTGAAAACTTGCAGTCTGTTAGAGTAGTCTGTGAATACTCAGATGTATTTGAAGAGGTGAAGGGCTTACCTCCGTAGCGGGAGATAGACTTCAGCATATACCTTGTTGATAATGCAAAACCCGTAGCTCTACCAGTTAGACACATGGCTCCAAGGGAGAGAAAAGAGCTCAGTAAGCAAGTCAAAGAGCTGCTCGAAAAGGGGTTTATAAGGCGAAGTATTTCTGAATAGGGTGCTCCAGTAGTATTCGCAACCAAAGCGGATGGTTCACTTCGCCTATGCGTTGATTATAGGGAGTAAACAAGCTGACCAAGAAGAATAGGCATCCACTTCCAAGAATAGATGACTTGTTTGATTAGCTTGTAGGTGCGTCTATTTTCTCCCAATTAAATTTGGCTACCGGGTTCCATCAGCTAAGAGTGGCTGAAGACAGCATTGATAAAACCGCATTCAGAACCCCAGATGGTTTCTTCGAATGACTTATCATGCCTTTCGGCTTGACAAACGCACCCGCTTACTTCGTTGACTTGATGAGCAGGGTGTTTAGAGAATTCCTTAATAAGTTTGTAGTGGTCTTCGTAGACGATATTTTGATTTTCTCGAAGAATGAAGAAGATCATGCTTTGCATTTAAGGGAAGTCATGGATACTCTTCGTGTACATCAGCTGAAAAGCCAAATTCTCCAAATGCCATTTCTGGAGAGAAGAAGTGAGGTTTCTTGGACATGTGGTGTCCAAAGAAGGGTTAGCTGTGGACCCCGCAAAAGTAGTTGCGGTGCAAGATTGGAAGGTTCCACGGAATGCAACCGAAGTCCGAAGCTTCCTCGGGCTAGCGGGCTTTTACCAAAAGTTTATTAAAGACTTTGCAAAAATCTCAGCCCCACTCACAAGATTAACGAAGAAGAACCTAACTTTCGCTTGGGATTTGGATTGCGATATTGCTTTCCAACGTTTGAAAAGGGCTCTAACAACAACCCCAGTTCTGACATTGTCGTATAGGAGCAAGATGTTTACCGTATACACGAATGCATGTGGTATGGGACTAGGTGTTGTCTTGATGCAAGAAGGGAAGGTAGTTGCTTGTGGAGGCAGATAGTTGAAAGTACATGAGAAAAACTACCCAACCCACGATCTAGAGTTGGCTGCCATCGTCTTTGCGCTTAAGTCTTAGCGCCATTATCTCCTAGGTGAGAAGTTTGAATTGTATACTGACCATAAATCGTTGAAGTGCCTTTTCTCGTAAAAAGATCTTAACTTGAGGCAATAAAGGTGGATTGAGTTCTTGGCATCCTACGATTTTGAGATTTCCTATAACCCTGGCAAGGGTAATGTGGTAGTAGACGCCTTAAGTAGGAAGAAGCTGACCTTGAGTCCTCTCTTTGTAGAAAGGCAAAGCTTGGAGTATATAGCAAACTTTAACTTTAGACCCTCCTCTGAAATTGTGCCTGGTCTATTAGCATCGCAAGAGGTGCGGCCTACTCTTTTGGACTCAATAGGAACCGCGCAACGAGAAGACCCTCAGCTAGTTGATGTGATGGATAAGCTAGTTAGGGGTGAGACTTCTAGTCACCTCAATAGATACTCCATTGATGATAAGGGTTGGTTGAGACGGGATGGAAGGCTATGCGTCCCACAAATAAGGGATTTAGTGAAGATGGTTCTCGAAGAAGCGCACCATTCCAAGCTGACCATACACCCAGGCGGAGACAAGATGTATAAAGATATAAAAAGGGTTTTCTTTTGGAATGGCATGAAGAAGGATGTAGCTAAGTTCATCGCTAAGAGTTTGATATGCCTGCAAGTCAAAGCAGAGCAGAAGAAACCTGGTGGTCTGCTTCATTCCCTAGAGGTCCCACAGTGGAAGTGGGATAGCATTTCGATGGACTTTGTTGATGGGTTGCCTAGGTCAAGAAGGGGAAATACCAGTATTTGGGTAATAGTGGACATGCTCACTAAAAGCACTCACTTTATACCTGTTAAAAGTAGAAGGAATGTCTCGTCCCTAACATCCATTTATCTTAAAGAAATAGTTCGACTCCATGGGATAACATCCAGCATAGTGAGTGATCGAGATCCTATCTTTACGAGCGAGTTTTGGAAGAGTTTGCAAGAGGCAGTAGGCACACAATTATGCTTAAGCACGGCCTATCAGCCCCAAACCGATGGTCAGACGAAAAGGGTGAACAAAATATTGGAAGACCTCTTGAGATTGTGCATTCTTGACTTTGGAGGGACATGGGAGGATCATCTTCCTTCGGTGGAATTCACCTACAACAATAGCTACCAAGCCACCATAGGCATGGTGCCCTTCGAAGCTTTATATGGAAGACCATTTCGATCACCAACTTGTTGGTGGGAGTCTACAGACAGCTCGTACTTGGGCCAGACATGATTAGAGAAACCTCAGAAAAGGTGGGCTTAATAAGAAGACGGATGAAGGCTGCACAAGATAGACAGAAGTCCTACGCAGACAAAAAAAGGACCGACCTTGAGTTTAAGGTTGGAGATAGGGTGTTCCTTAAAGTACCTTCTTTGAGGAATGTCATTCGCTTTGGGTCCGGAGGAAAGCTAGCACCAAGATTTGTAGGACCATTTCCTATCATTGAAAAGATTGGGACGATGGCTTATAGAGTAGAGCTACCTGAGAAACTGGCTGGAGTTCATAATGTTTTTCATGTTTCTCAACTTCGAAAATGCTTACATGAATCTGTGGAAGTGGTGGAGCTAAGTATACTAGGGGAAGTAGAAGTGGATCAAGAAGCGACTGTGAGAAGAGTTCCAACTCATATCTTGGGTACTACGCAACCGTGAAGTCAAGCTTGTTAAATTTCAATGGAGTCACGCTGAGGAAGACACGACTGGGGAAACTGAGAGGAAAATATGCGCAGCCTACCCTTTTCTCTTTGAGGGTACCTCCTTGATCTCTTTTTCCATAAGTTTATTCATGCTTATATCTATCTTTTAAGTATATCTCCATAGTCCTATTCTTTATCCTTAGGTAGAAATCGATGGATGTAAACATGTATTTGAAACATGTTATGATTGATGTTTGCGAGTGGTTGCAAGTGGTTGCTCATGGATGCATGTACGCACACTTTAGGCAGTAGATCGGTTCAATCACTTTCATATTGCATATAAATGTGTGTGCATATTTAAATTAATGGACGTATAATGGTTGTGTTATCTTATGGATGCTGCATTCTGATGAATGGTCGTACACACATGTAGAAGTAATATGTATCATTAGGATTCTTTTGCATGCATAATGAACGCATGGCACTATCATGATTTGAATTAAGGAGGTCAACTGAATCAGTGGACCGCCTGATTTTGCATTAGATAAGGAACATATACACACATTTTGCATATGTTCATACAACATTAGAAATCTTGTAAGGACAATGGATGCCCGTGTTTGATGGTTGAGTAGATGGATGATTGGATGTTAGGATTTACATTCTCCTTAACTTGGAGATTTCGGGGGCGAAATCCTTTAAGGAGGGGAGAATGTAACACCCTGAATATTCTATGAATATTAAAATTAATAATCCTAAGAATACTTAATTACTAAGTGAGAATTAAGAGAAATGGGTTATGCTTTTGCGTTCGTCTCGAAATTCTGCTTGGAATAGAGTCCAAGTTTTCGTAAATCGGACTTCGTATGAGGAAGTTATGGCCCTCGGAAGTTTTAGCAATTTTATGTAAATTAAAACAGTTCAGAATAAAAATTTGAAATTCAAAATTCAAACAGGGGAGCGGGCTGGGCGGAATTGTCCCGCCCAAGGCCAGGTCGACTAAGGGGTTAACCTGGGGGTCGACCTACCCTATACAGGTCGACCAGGGGGTCGACCTACCCCCCCTCGGGCAGATCTGAAATGTGACGATTTTTGACTCTTTGCTGAGTCATTAGGCCTGATGTGGCTGTTCTAGATAACTCTATCTAGTCTGGATGGTTTGGATTGCTCCTATGATAATCTAACAGCAGGTTGATTCAAACTTCTATAAAAAAGTGCCTAGAATCAAACCCTAAACCTAAACTAAATTAGTCCCTTGGCCACCATGCTGCTACTAGGATAGTTCTTATTCCTAAAGCTTAGGGATTAGCAAGTCAGAATTGTAATTCAAAAGACAAACGAATCATTCTCTTCTCTAACCTATCTTTGTGAGTACAATTTATTTCACAAAATAATTAATAAATTAATTGTGATAAGTTATAAAATGTGGATTATGAGAACATGAGTGTTGAATCATGTGATGTTATTGTCTGTTGGTGAACATATGACAGTTTTGTTATCTTATGTTGGTAGATCTAATTCACATGTCCAATTATACATGTTTAACTTGATTTATTTTATGCTAGTTCGCATGTGAATCTTATGCAAGTTTGGGATGTTAAATCATATGCTAGTTTGTATGTGAATCTTATGCAAGTTTGGGATGTTAAATCATATGCTAATTTGTATGTGAATCTTATGCAAGTCCATGTTCACATATGCTAGTTCGTATGTGAGTCTTATGCAAGTTTGGGATGTTAAATCATATGCTAGTTTGTATGTGAATCTTATGAAAGTCCGTATGTGGATTATACACAAGTTTATATGTGAATCAAGTATATACATATGCTAGTTTATATGCAAAAACGTGCGATAAATTGATATGAAAGTTGTAGGAATCCATATGCAAGTTTAGGTGAAAACTATACTCACATTTTTAGGTGAAAATTATATTCACATATGCAAGTTTAGGTGAGACCCATAATTCATATATGCAAGTTCTCAATTTCGTGTTTAGATATATATTTAGATCCATGGTAGTTTATGCAAATATATGATTCTATATGACCATTGTCTATGCAAATTATTGGCTATGCAAATTATTGGCTATGCAAATTTATGTTATAATTCCTATTTGCAAGTTAGATCAGTTTTCATGTGTTATGCAAGTTGTGATGTTTCTTTTTTATAGGTTAGACTATTTGCGAGTCTAACATAAATCATATTTGAACGTACGAATAGCGTGGGGAAAATGGGAAAATATTAATTATGTAAATTGTGAATTGGCATAAAATGGCTTAAAAATCATATAATTAAATTGAGACATTAATTGGTATAATTTTTATACCTAAAAAGTATGGACATAATTTAGGTGACAATTATGGACATAATTAATTTGGAAATTATTGACAATTTGAATAGGGATAATTAATTCATATTGGAGTGAAATAATTTGTAATAATAAACGCCAAAGACACGAGGTTAAACTCGTTTGTGGTGTAAGACTGCCCGGACCCGCCCGGCAAATCCAACAACCACAAACGATGGTCAATGTGAGATGTCAAAGGCATAAATTAAATGCGTATCAGTTTTAAAGACACGAGGTTAGACTCGTTTGTGGTATAAGACTGCCCGGACCCGCCCGGCAAATTCAGCAACCGCAAACGGTAGTCTAATGTGAGAGGTCTTACAAGGTTACAGTTATAATGAATTAAGTAACACTTAACCAATTTAAACATGTGGTGGGACATGGGGGTTAAGTGGGTGACATGGGTGACATGTGAAATACGATTAGAAACACTTAACCAAATTGAAACATGTAAGAAGACATGAATAAGAAGGGGTTAAGTGGAAATTCTAGTGGGGACCAAGCATAGGTGGAAAGCTTGTGTCAAGCATGGGGACCCTTTTCAAACCAGTAACCCATTAAGTACATTTGTAAGCTCGAGTTAGATCGAGGACGGGACACGCTTACTGGGTTTGATTGTAAGAGGTCAAAACGGGTTAACGGTGATGGTGCAGCAAAGTGTCATGGCAGTTTCAAATGTATGGTCTCAAATATAGCAACAATAATACATGCACAAGCAACAACAGTGTAGTACACACACAACAAATACAGATGAGACATGGCCAAAATAGAGATGCTAAAGCATGGTGATGGAGCTACAACATATTTGAACATGAATGCACAAATGATCAGGCCAGTCAAAAACAAGGCCAAGCATGAAGTGGTTCAGCAGCTAAACTGATCAGTGCAAAACAATCAGCTCAAAAATCATGGCTCAGCATTGTGAAGAGTGCATGGGATGATGGTTTAGTATTGTGCACAAACAAGGCTAGCAGCATGGTTCAGAAATGTATAATATGACACAAGTGCTTTCAAAACAGGGTATGCACATGCATGTCAAAGCTAAACAGTTCAGCAATGCACTACAAATCAATATGGTTTGCATATACATGACAGTGGCAAAACAGTTTCAGTTGGATGTGTGCTATGTCAAAGTGATGGTGATTATGATCTGGGTCAAGTATTAGTGATCAAGACAAAGTCTAAATGCAATGGCATCATCAAGTGTAAGTATACAAGAGTATATAGATAAGAGCATTGCCAAAAAGTGTAGCAAACATGACATGTAACATGGCAGATAAACAATAAACAAGTTTTTCTCCTATGCTAAACGAAATCAGTATGTGTGTGTTGTTCTTTGAAAGATTTCAAAGCCCCATTTTCAATTCCTTTCTCAAAATCTCTAATATATCGTAATGGAAAATAATTTTTGGATTATATCGGTTTTGATGTGGTGACTAAGCAGTATTAATTTCAGTATGCACATTGTTTTTCAAAAGTGGAAAACAAGTTCAATCAGATCGAATGAAGAGAGCCACAGTGGACAAAATCAGTTGTATATGTTTCCATTTACAAATTTAACAGAGGAAATCAAGGATAAAGACATAAGTTTTTCAAAACCAATCGTTTTTTGGACAACAGATTTTCAGAGAAAACAAATTCGATCCGAATATTCCAAAATCAAAAGGGCAAGTCATTAACGAGAAATCAGAGATTAGGATTGAAAAACCCCTATATAAACACACTCTTCATCATTAACATGGGTATCAAACATTTTCACAGAAAAATCGAAAGCCCTAATCACAAAATCAAAGTGCTTACTTGTTTGATCAAAAGAGAGAACACTGTAGAATCAAGCTACAAGTTAAAACCAATCGACTCAGATCTGCAGAAGAGAATTGACGCAAGGAATCTCATTTTTCCAGAAACCCTAAATCTTACACTGCCGTCATTTCAGATACACAAAGCAAAAGAGAAGACATCGGATAAGTGAAGAGATGAGCGGGCCGCCCTATGTTGGTTTGGCTAAGCCAAGTTATTAAAAAGGGGGGCTTTTGTTTTTGCTTCTCTTTTTAATTTTCCTTTGTATTTTGTCAAATGCAATTTGTTTTCAGCAACATTTCTTTTTCTAGTTTCTTTGTAAAACTAGGTATACAGAATACTGGTCTATAGTCTAGGAAAATATGGTCTAGGGTACATAGGCCAGTCTAGGATTTTGAGCTTAGGGTTAGACAGGAGCAGAAGCTACAAGTTTATATAGGATTGTAAGCGGGATCTGTTTGTAACTCCTAGTAGAAATCTTAGAAAGGCAGCAATAGGCACAGTTTGCCGAAGCTGGGTATCTCTGCGTGTGATTTTCCTTTACTGCATATTTTATATCTCTGTGTTTGTTTTAATTTTTGTTAACAACCCTATTCACCGCCCTTTAGGGTTGTTATCGATCCTACAATTGGTATCCGAGCCAGTTTATATTTAACTCTAGAGTCATGACATCAATGAATAATGCTTTTTCTGAAGGACAGTCTATTACTAGACCACCCATGTTTAATGGTAGTGATTACGTTTATTGGAAAGCTAAAATGAAAATTTATCTTGTGTCTGTTGACTATGATGTCTGGGATATCATTGAGACTGGTTATAAACCACCCAATGTAGTTGTTACTGATATTGAAGTGCTTAAACCAAAAGAAAGGGCAAATGATAAGAAACAGTACTCTATTGATTCTAAAGCCATGAATGCTTTTATCTGTGCTTTAGATAAAACTGAATAAAACAGAATTTCTCATTGTAACACAGCTAAGGAAATCTGGCATACTCTGGAGGTCACTCACGAAGGAACATCGCAAGTGAAAGAATCTCGTCTTGCACTATTCAGCAATGAGTATGAAAACTTCACTATGCAGAAGGATGAGAGTATCAAGGACATGTATGGACGTTTCTCTGTGCTAGTGTACAATGCTAGAGCCCTTGGAAAAGTTTTTACTGAAGTTGAACTTGTGAGGAAGATTTTGCATGTTCTACCGATGAATTTCGAGGCAAAAGTCACAGCTATTCAAGAATCAAAGGATCTGTGTAAGCTGAGCATGAAGGAGCTTGTTGGAAATTTAATGACGTATAAAATGGAGCTAAAATCATGAGAAGATCGCAACAACTCTGATATGAAGAAGAAATCATTTGCTTTGTCCAATACTGTCAACAGCGATGGCGAAGACTCCATTGAACAGCTTGCAATGGCCGTCAGACAAATCGTGAAATGGAGCAAATTCAAATCTCGAAGAAACAAACCAAAATCCAACAAGCTGAAGAACTCTGACAATTCAGATGAGGAACCACCTTGCTATAACTGCCATAAGCCTGGACATCTGAAACCAAACTGTCCCCTTCTTCAGCACAAAAGAAACAAGAAGAAAAAGAAAGCCTTTTCTATAACTTGGGTTGACGAGGAAGGAGAAGAAGACTCAGGTAGCAGCGAGGAAGAAAGTAACCTATGCTTCATGGCAAAATCTGATTCAGAAGATGATAGAGAGGAATCGACTGAAGTATACAGTTATGATGACTTGTTTTTAATGTGTAAACATCTTTCTGAAATCATTGATATACTAGAAGCAAAAGTAGAAAGACTCAAAAGAAAAAATTTAGAACTATCAACTCTCAAATCCACCATAGAAAATCTTGAAAAAGAAAAATTGACATTTAAAGAAACTGATAAGATTAAGAGAGAGAATTTCATTAAAAAATGCACTTCACTTGTGGATGAAAATACAGAACTAAGAACCAAAGTCCAGGATCTTGAAATCACCTTAAATAAATTCTCAATTGGACAAACGTCTTTCAAAATGTTACTAGGAAATCAATTGTTTGCTAACAACAGAAAAGGACTAGGTTTTGGCAAGATACAAAATGATGTGACTGTGAGTGACAATGCAAAAGGTCGAAGCATTTTTTCTAAATGCTTAAAATGTAAGGAAATTGGGCATAACCTTGAAAATTGTAAAGATAGGAATAAAATCAGGAAATTCACTAAAGTTTGGGTTCCCAAGAATTTGGCACATAATTACAATAATTATGGAACACAAATGAAAGGACAAAACAAATATGGATTCCAAAAGACTCTTGTTTTCAACATTCTTCTACCACTAATATTCTTGGACCTAGGAGCATCTCTGGGTCATCCTCTTCTCTTCTTATGTAGGTATGTTGGCGGGCTAAGGAGCAACAAAAATGGTATTTGGATTCAGGTTGCTCCTGACATATGACGGGAGATAAAAGATTGTTCTTTAGCCTATAAAGGTATAAAGGTGGGAGTGTGACACTAGGTGACAACAGTAAATGTAAGATTATTAGTAAGGGAAAAGTAGGTAACAACATTTTTGCCTTAGCTCATGTCTTATATGTTGATAATCTGTATCACAATCTTATTTCCATAAGTCAACTATGTGACAAAGGAATGAATGTTGTTTTTGACAGTGAAATTTGCAAGATAATCGATACATCCACTGGAAAATTTGTTTTTACTAGCAAAAGAAAAGGAAATATATACACGCTCTCTTTTGATGATGTAACTGTTTCTAGATGTTTGATTGCCACTGAGGAAGAGGCGGTCCTATGGCATAGTAGACTAGCACATGCTAGTATGCATCTCCTTGAAAAACTAGAAACAAATGAGCTTGTCAGAGGTTTACCTCATCAGAAATTTAAAAGTAACAAATTGTGTAAGGCTTGCTCCATGGCTAAACTTAGTCGTTCGTCATTTCATTCAAAGAATGTTGTTAGTACTTCTTGTGTTCTTGAATTGATTCATATGGATTTGTTTGGATCAACTGATACTGCTAGTTTAAATGGTAAACGTTATTGTTATGTATTGGTTGATGATTACTCTAGATTTACATGGGTTTATTTTCTAGCCAAAAAGTCTGAAACATTTGATTATTTTTCAAAGTTTTCAAAACTTGTTCAAAACAAAAAAGGTGTTTCAATTAAAACCTTGAGGAGTGATCATGGAGGTGAATTTGAAAATTTAGATTTTGAAAATTTTTGTGAAGAAAATGGTTTTAAACATGAATTTTCCGCTCCTCGAACACCTCAACAAAATGGGGTGGTCGAAAGGAAAAATCGTACATTGCAAGAGATGGCTTGATCTATGTTATGTGAATATAAATTACCTCAAACCTTCTGGGCTGAGGCTATTAATACTTCATGCTATGTTATGAATAGAGTCATGATTAGACCAATACTTAATAAAACGTCATATGGACTATGGTCTGACAAAAAGCCTAACATCTCATATTTTAGAGTTTTTGAATGTCCTTGTTATATTCTGAACTCAGGAGATCAGCTTGGAAAATTTGAGCCAAAAACAGTCGATGGGATCTTCATGGGTTATTCTTCAAGGAGAAAAGCTTACAGAATTTTCAATAAGCAATCAAGAAAAATTGTGGAGACCATTAATGTGAAGTTCAACGAATCAAACTAGGAGATAGCTTCAGAAAGTGATAAAGATGAAGGTGGTGTGCAAGAAGATGAAAAAGAAAGCAATGAAGTTGAGATAAACAACAAAGAAGTCGCAGAAGCAACTGCTGAAGCGGAGAGGTTGAAATTCAAACCCAACCATCCTCCAGATTTGGTTATTGGAAGTCCAACACCTAGAATTCGCACTCGTTCCTCTCTCAATAAAAATGTTTGTGCTTTTTGTATTCACAGTGCTTTTATTTTTGAAATTGAACCAAGTTCGTATGATATTGCTCTTAATGACGAATCTTGGATTTTAGCTATGCAAGAAGAACTTAACCAGTTTGAAAGGAATAAAGTTTGGAATTTGGTGCCTAGGACAAAAGACTATCCAGTTGTCGGAACAAAATGGGTGTTTAAAAATAAACTTGATGAATCTGAAAATGTAATTAGAAACAAAGCTAGGTTGGTTGCTAAGGGATACAATCAAATTGAAGGAATTGATTTTGATGAAACATTCGCTCCAGTGGCTAGATTAGAAGCAATTAGAATTTTGCTAAGTTTTGCTTGTTTTAAAGGTTTTAAACTTAAGAAAATGGATGTTAAGAGTGCCTTTTTGAATGGTGAGCTGAAAGAAGAAGTTTTTGTTGAACAACCCCCTGGTTTTGGGAGTCATGAATTTCCAAATCATGTGTACAAGCTAGAAAAAGAATTATATGGTCTTAAACAGGCTCCTCGAGCTTGGTATGACTGTCTTTGTTCATATCTTTTGGAAAATGGTTTTAAAAAGGGGTGTGCTGACACTACTCTTTTTCTATTACATGATGGTAATGATTTCTTAATCGTTCAGATTTATGTTGATGATATCATTTATGGTGCGACTAATGATATTTTGTGTGAGAAATTTGAAAAAGTCATGCAGGACAAATTTGAGATGAGCTTGGTTGGAGAGCTAAAATACTTTCTTGGATTTCAAATCAAACAGAGCAACAAAGGAATTTTCATTTCTCAGACCAAGTATGTAATGAAGCTGTTGAAGAAATTTGGAGTTGAAGATGCAAAACCAATGAAAACACCAATGAGCCCAACAACTAAGCTTGACAAAGATGAAAAAGGTGTTGCTGTTGATCAGAAAAAATACCGCGGTATAATTGGTTCACTTCTCTATCTCTCTGCTTCTAGACCTGATATTATGTTTTCTGTCTGCTTATGTGCTCGTTTTCAATCTAATCCAAAAGAATCTCATTTAAAAGCCACAAAACGAATTCTGAGGTACTTGTTGCACACACCAAAACTTGGCTTGTGGTATCCATCTTGTGATAATTTTGATTTAGTTGGTTTCACTGATGTTGATTATGCTGGTTCACTCACTGATAGGAAGGGCACTAACGTAACTTGTTTCATGCTAGGACATTCTCTTGTTTCTTGGTCAAGTCATAAACAAAACTGTGTTGCATTATCCACCACTGAAGCTGAGTATATTGCATTAGGAAGTTGTTGTGCACAGATTTTATGGATGATGCAAACTCTATCTGATTTTGGCCTATTTTACAAACAAGTTCCTTTGAAATGTGACAGTAAGAGTGCAATAGATTTATCAAATAATCCTGTACATCATTCACGCACAAAACACATTGATGTGAGACACCACTTTCTTAGAGATCATATTACTAGTGAGGACATTTGTATTGAATTTATTCCAACAGAATCTCAACTTGCTGATATTTTTACAAAACCTCTTTCTGAAGACAGATTTTGCAGATTACGATTGGATTTGGGGATTATAGAAATTAATTAATCTCTCTGCATTTTTGGATAAATTTCTTCTTAAGGTGTTCTGTTATCAATTTCATTTTCTGAAAAATTAATCCAATCCTCAAATCATCAAGACAAGAATAGTTCATTTTGGACATTTATAATAAGATCGTGACTATGTTAAAGGTCAGAATATGAGATGGTTGAAAGCTTCTCTATAACCCTGATTCAATTGAATATATTTTATAATATAAGTAATTTAGAAACTTTTTTCACATCCATCTCTATCTCTATCACCCTTCTATCATCCATAATTGTTTTATATATTAAGGGGATTTTGTATATTTTAAATTAAAAAAAATTAAGTATTTCTCTGACCTCATTTAAAAATCCAAGCTCTGGTTATGCATGGTTACGAGATTACTTATTTTCATGCTGCAACTAATCCTATTTGAAAATCCAAGCTCTGGTTATGCGTGGTTAGTGTGCTCTTGAAAGAAAAAAAAAATACTTTTTGTATAGATATAATAATATATAACATCCTCCCTGGTATATATTATTTAACTATCCATTCCATCTTCTAAATTGTGAAATGTGTTCCTATCTTACGGATTATTATGATTTTTTTGTTTGATTGTTTATGGGTTTACGGTTTCAGATTCTGTCAACTGATTTGATCTCTTACTATGGTACATATCCTTGCAAATGTCCAGCCCTGTTCATCTTTTGATGATTACAAAGTAGGAGAAGGAGTTAAGATTTTGTGTTGGTTACAGACATCTATAGATTTTTTTTGCCATTAATGCTAAGTGTTTAATTATTTTCTATTTTCTTCAAATTTTTATTTGTGTCTGTTTACAACTGAAAGGGGGAACTGTGTTATAGGGGGAACACAAATATAGGGGGAGTTCTTTTAAACACTTTCTGTAAAATTTCAAAATCTTAGATATGTTTGTCATCATTAAAAGGGGGAGATTGTTGAATCTATGATTTTTTGTTTGATGATTACAAACGCATGTGTTTGAAACTGAAATATATATATATATATATATATATATATATATATATATATATGTTTAATGGTGCTCTTGCACAAGAACTGAAAAATTTATACAAACATCTATTATTCAATATATATATTTTATTTCACAAATCATTTCAGTACAAATTTGTCTTGAACTCTCATCTATAGAAATGTCTTTACAACTCTCAATTTTCTTTACACATCATACACAACTCTCTGCTAGACAAATTCTGTTCTGCACACTCTTACTGTCCCAGCTCCTGTTGCATCATCCTGAAACCTATCACACAAAAGAAAATACACACAGTACACTGGAACTAAAAAAAGTACTGAACAAATAAAATTTTATTTTTTTGTCTTAGATTCTCTGTGTGTTTTTCTCATCATCTTTCAGACTTGAACAGCCAAGCCATAACCATACTGGTTTGCTGATCCGAACCAGCTGATTCTGACCAGCCTCAACACAGTACAGTTTGTCTGCTGTTTTTTTTTTCAGGATTACAAGACAAGTTAAAAATCAAAGGAGAAGTAACAAACTCAAAACAATGTGGCACATGGTAGTAATTACAAAGAAAAAAGTAGCAAATCAGTGTATACATGGTGTAATCAACACAGCATCATGGACAAAATGATTAAGTCACAGTCAAGCAGCATCGATACACAAGGTTCACAAAGAAAATGGACTAGTGCAGCATCTACTCAAATATGGTGATCAAAATATAAGTTCAAGTCTGTATGAACATAGCAAAACAAGTTGTCTGCATGGTGTAAAGTAACAAGCATTTGTGATCAAGGCAGCAAATACACAAGTGCAGCCCAAATAGTCGAGACAACAAGTGATGGTGCAGCAAAGTGTCATGGCAGTTTCAAATGTATGGTCATCAAATATAGCAACAATAATACATGCACAAGCAACAACAGTGTAGTATACACACAACAAATATAGATGAGACAGGGCCCAAATAGAGATGCTAAAGCATGGTGATGGAGCTATAACATATTTGAACATGAATGCACAAGTGATCAGGCCAGTCAAAAACAAGGCCAAGCATGAAGTGGTTCAGCAGCTAAACTGATCAATGCAAAACAATCAGCTCAAAAATCATGGCTCAACATTGTGAAGAGTGCATGGGATGATGGTTCAGTATTGTGCACAAACAAGGCTAGCAGCATGGTTCAGAAATGTATAGTATGACTCAAGTTCTTTCAAAACAGGGTATGCACATGCATGTCAAAGCTAAACAGTTCAGCAATGCACTACAAATCAATATGGTTTGCATATACATGACAGTGGCAAAACAGTTTCAGTTGGGTGTGTGCTATTCAAAGTGATGGTGATTATGATCTGGGTGAAGTATTAGTGATCAAGACAAAGTCTAAATGCAATGGCATTATCAAGTGTAAGTATACAAGAGTATATAGATAAGAGCATTGCCAAAAAGTGTAGCAAACATGACATGTAACATGGCAGATAAATAATAAACAGGTTTTTCTCCTATGCTAAATGAAATCAGTATGTGTGTGTTGTTCTTGGAAAGATTTTAAAGCCCCATTTTCAATTCCTTTCTCAAAATCTCTAATATATCATAAATGGAAAATAATTTTTGGATAAAATCGGTTTTGATGTGGTGACTAAGCAGTATTAATTTCAGTAAACACACTATTTTTCAAAAGTGGAAAACAATTTCAATCAGATCGAATGAAGAAAGCCACGGTGGACAAAATCAGTTGTATATGTTTCCATTTAAAATTTAACAGAGGAAATCAAGGATAAAGACAGAAATTTTTCAAAACCAATCGTTTTTTGGACAACAGATTTTCAAAGAAAACAAATTCGATCCGAATATTCCAAAATCAAAAGGGGAAAGTCATTAACGAGAAAACAGAGATTAGGATTGAAAAAACCCCTATATAAACACACCCTTCATCATCGACATGGGTATCAAACATTTTCACAGAAAAATCAAAAGCCCTAATCACAAAATCAAAGTGCTTACTTGTTTGATTGAAAGAGAGAACACTGAAGAATCAAGGTACAAGTTAAAACCAATCGACTCAGATCTGCAGAAGAGAATCGAAGCAAGGAATCTCATTTTTCCAGAATCCCTAAATCTTACACTGCCGCCATTTCAGATATACAAAGCAAAAGAGAAGACATCGGATAAGTGAAGAAACGAGCGGGCCGCCCTATGTTGGTTTGGCTAAGCCAAGTTATAAAAGGGGGTGCTTTTGTTTTTGCTTCTCTTTTTAATTTTCCTTTGTATTTTGTCAAATGCAATTTGTTTTCAGCAACATTTCTTTTCCTAGTTTCTTTGTAAAACTAGGTACACAGATTACTGGTCTGTAGTCTAGGAAAATCTGGTCTAGGGTACACAGGCCAGTCTAGGATTTTGAGCTTAGGGTTAGACAGGAGCAGGAGCTGCAAGTTTACATAGGAATGTAAGCGGGATTTGTTTGTAACTCCTAGTAGAAATCTTAGAAAGGCAGCAGTAGGCATAGTTTGCCGAAGCTGGGTATCTCTGCGTGTGATTTTCCTTTACTGCATATTTTATATCTTTGTGTTTGTTTTAATTTTTGTTAACAACCCTATTCACCCCCTCTAGGGTTGTTATCGATCCTACATGAAGCTTGTGTCAAGCATGGGGGACCCTTTTCAAACCAGTAACTCATTAAGTATCTTTGTGAGCTCGAGTTAGATCGAGGACGGGACACGCTTACTGGGTTTGATCGTAAGAGGTCAAAACGGGTTAACGGTGGCAAAGCTAGTCCAACGGGGTCATGTGCATGCGCCCGGGCTGGTAGGTAAGACGTTGTTGCATCGTATAGATATAAGCTGTGCATTTTTAGTGGTATCGGGTTGCCACTTTGGGGAGTGATACACCCCACTGTGGGACCAGCACGGGTATCTACAATTTAGGGAGCCGATCGCATGGGGTTAATTGGTACAATTAGTGGAGATAGGGGCAGGCGGCACCTATGGAGACAACTAGGGGTACATGAAACTACCATTATGATTATTATGTTCAGTAGGCGGGATCAACTTTTAGGGTGACTAGTAGTGGTGCAGTATAGTAATTATCCTATAATGATTAGGAGCAAGATTAACGCCAGAATATTCCTCTTATTTGTTTTATCTTACCCACTTGTTTCACAGTCATTCCTTGTTTTACCAGTTTATGCCTTATCCTAATTACTTTAATAATTATATTGTTAAAGTTATTGGACTCGCCAGACTTTATGTCTGACCCCCTTTGTTTTTGCCTTTTTCTTCCTTTTCCCCACCCAGGTTCTCGGGGTGGGACTAGTGCTAGTGGAGCTTGATTTGGGTCTTTCTCTATCTTTGGAAGTGCTTGGATTACTGAAAGTAAAGTTCATATCATCTCTTTTATGGCTACTTATGTTGGGGTTATGCTTTTTTACTTTATGTACTCAGAAAACAATTTGTCAAGATGGATATGAAGTGTACTTGGTTTTACTGTTGGTTTATGATGTTGTGTATTCAAAATATTTCTCCGCTGCAATAAAAGTTGTTTTAAAATTTTCAAGTATCAATATATGTATCTGTCTTGTTATATTCTATTCTATACATCAATAATACTCCATGAAAGTTAATGCATTCCCTTTGAGAGTGACATTAATGGACGTGGGGTGTTACAAACTCCATCCCTTATATATTCCGAATTTCTGGAATGAAAACCATTGTTTCCTTTTCGAAATGATTTAAACTTTCTATTTTTAAATTTAAACTTGAATTCAAAATTCCAAATTATCTTCTGATGATTAATTCGCTACAATTATAACATCATTTATAAATTTACTTGTTTTATATATTAAAACACATTCCATTTAAAAATCGATTTTAAAACCAAAATCTTATTTTGGAATATTCTATTTATTTTAACTTATCCATGTATAACATAGAATCAATTTTCATATATAAGTTTAACTTCTATTTAATATATTCCTAATATATTTTTCTAGACATATTTTATTTAAATAAGTTCGAACTAATCGAATTCAAATCATAAACCCGTACGGATTTATTTTAGTTCAATTTATATTCTGAACATCAGAATAAATTTCATCGTTTACTTCTTTAAAACGATTCCCCATTTCTATTTTTAAATTCACATTTGAATTTAAATATTCAAATTATCAAATGATATATTTTCCACTATATTTATAAACATTGTTTATAAATTCATTTCAATTCCCTGATTATCAAATGAAAATCATTCCATTTTATTTATAAACACTGTTTATAAATTTACTTCAATTTCCTGTATTATTGAATTTATAAACATCTTTTATAAATTCAATACTTTTTTTATTTATTCAAAACAAGTAAATATCTTTATATGCATTCGAAATTAAAATTCTATTTAGTATATAGATATTCCCGTTTAAATCTCAAAATTCCCTTTTCATGTTATTTTTATAAATCAACATTTAGGGTCCAGTGATATTTAAACAATCAAACCACCCAATTATCAATCAACACATCATATATGATAATATATATATAGGAAAACAAACAATAATAAATTTTGAGGAATCTAGTTGGATCCCTCCAACCTATTTTCTTGCATCCACAGACGTTAGCCAACATAAATAATACCCATCCTGCTTCGAGGCTGGATATCGCAGTATAGAAGGTCATCCGCTGTCATATTGTTGGTGTGGTAACCCCAAACTCCCGTAGTACGAAAGTAAGGATAATCATTGGAACATAATACATAATTAATAACAACATAACAAAAATATATAATTACAGCAGAAAATGTACATCAAATTACACTAGGAATAATATATCATCAGGGTTACACAGCATAATAGATCATACTTAGTACAAAATACAATTTTCAACTTAATATAAAATGTCTGTAGTGGAATCAAGCATAATATACTAAATGAAATTTGAACAACATAATAGAAATGATAGGAGCCATCTTCAGATCCATAGCTATCCAGAATGAGTCTGCTAAAACCTCCAAAAACCCTAATTCTAAAACAAAGCAGCCACCACTAGAAAAAAAATAAACGACCATGGAGTTCCAAACTTGATCCTTAAAAATTTCGAAATCCTCACAACAGTTAGTGAATCCTCCAACATGAACGTTAAAGAGCACAAGGAGATCTTCTACATGAGCGGTGGTGATTCCTTTTGATGGCGATGGGTTTCCAGTTTCTAAAAGAGAAGTAATGGATGAATGTCATAAATCCAAGCTTTGTATTCATCCAGGGGTGAGTAAGATGTATCATGATCTCGAGTGCACGTTCTGGTGGAAATCAACGAAAAGAGACATCTCCATATATGTTAGCAGGTGTTCTACTTGCCAGCAAGTCAAAAGGGATCAGCAAAAACCTGCCGGATTGTTACAACCACTAGAAGTTCCAAGTTGGAAGTGGGTTCAAATTTCCATGGATTTTATTGATGGCTTGCCCCAGACCAGAAAAGGCAATGACAGTATTTGGGTGATCGTAGACCATTTCACGAAATTTGCCCATTTATTCCTGTCAGATCAACTAGAACAGTTCAAAGCTTGGCGAAAATTTATTTCAAAGAAATTGTTTGACTACATGGAGTTCCCAGTAGCATTGTTAGTGACCGTGACCCTATATTCACTAGTAAATTTTGGGAAGCTTTCCAAGAAGAGCTGGGGACAAAATTAAATCTGAGCACTGCTTATCATCCTTAAACAGATGGCCAGACTGATAGGGTGAACCGTATACTAGAAGAGTTGTTGCAAGCACGTATTCTTGATTTTGGTGGATCATGGGAAGATCACTTGCATTTGGTCGAGTTCTCTTATAATAACAGTTACCAAGCAAGCTTGCAAATGTTGCCATTCGAAGCATTGTATGGCAAGCCTTGAAGATCTCCCGCATGTTGGGTTGAACCAGGAAATAGACTAGTATTGGGCCTCGACATGATTCGAGAAGCTTTGGATAAAGTTGATTTCATTAAGAAGCGATTACTAGCAGCTCAGAGCCGACAGAAAAGTTATGCAGATTCAAGAAGATGTGATTTAGAATTTGGTGTTGGCGATTATGCGTTGAGGATTTCTCCATTGAGAGGAGTATTTCGTTTTGGGAAGACTGGGAAGTTGGCTACTAGATTCATTGGTCCATTCCCTATTCTCGAAAGAATTTGAACTCTCACTTAAAGGGTTCAATTGCCTGACTGGTTGCCAAGGGTGCATGATGTATTCCATGTGTCTCAACTTCAAAAGCATGTACATGATCCAGACTTGATCGTGGAGGAAGCTGCACAGTAAGATTTGGAGATTACCCCGAGCTTAGCAGTAAGAAGGGAGCCGGTAAAGATCATTGGCAAAGAAACCCGAGTTCTGAGGAACAAAAGAATTTATCTAGTCAAGTGCAGTGGAGCGGAGATCCTAGAGACTGTACATGGAAGACCAAGGAAAGCATCAAACAGGCTTATCCCTAGTGCAGAGTGGATATCTCTGATTAGCTCTAGTGCAAGGTATATTTATAATATTTTACATTTTCCGTTTTGCTTCCTACTTTACTGTTGTTTCCTTTTCAAGGACGAAAAGTTTTAAGTGGGGGAGATTGTAACAACCCAAAAAATCAGAGCCAATTAATTTTTTTTATTTTGGCTATTTTATTGAATTTTGAGTAGTTGAAATAATTTATTTTAAATAATAACAATTAAAAATTTGTTTAAATCGAAGTTAGAATAAATATTTTCTTTAAATTTTAAAAGAAGTTAGAAATAGCGCGGTAGTTCAAAAATTTGAATTCGATCTTTGACTGAATGTTCAGGATGCAAAATAAATCGGATTTTAGTGAAAGCAAAAAATTTAAATCTATTTAAGAATATATTTCCAACGAATCCGAAAAACTGAAATTTCATAGCGGGAATCAAAAATTATGGCCAGCTGAATTTTTAGAATAGTCGCTATGGAATTTAATATATAGCCCGTATGAATAGCCATTTTGCAAACGACCTCCATTTTCGACGAAACCACCCTGGTTGGATCTAGAATGTCAAATTATTACAAAATTTCAATTTTCATAATTTTTGGAATTAATATGTGAGCATGGCAAAAGAAATTGTATTTTGGCAATTTCAGTTAATTTGGATCGACCAGAAAATGGCCATTTTTCAAACGTTCTCCAAATTTGATAAAATTAATTTTGTTAGGATTATTTTGTCAAAACATAGCTAGATTTATTTTCGGGAATTTTTAGAGTTAGTATGTGGCCCCGGTAAATTAAAATGTACAATTAAATTAAATAATTAAATGTTTTGTATTTAAATTTAAAGAAAAACCTATCGAAACAATAAAATTGGCTTACGGGACATATCCCATTGTGTCCGGAATGGGGGTACTTAGCTATGGGCATCATTCGTTGGGTTTGATTTGGAGTTATGAGCAATATAGGAATTAAATTGAAATTAAATAGAATAAAATAAAATAAAATGGAAATACGGTATAAATACGCGTATAGCGTATAACCCTAATCCATCGTTTAAAACCCGATCCCTCTTCAAAACCGACGTCGACTTCAGCTCTTTCCTTCTCTCCTCTTTATCTTCCAAATCGTCCAGCGAAATCAGCTACCCCTTTGGAAGCTTTTGTGGCATTCTCCTCCAACTTCGATTCCATACCCATCTCGCCAATTTTCGTGGAGTGTGGAATGAGATCCAGCGCCTCGAAGTCGCTGTGTTCACCATGCCGCTACCGTCAGTGGCCGCAACCGAACTAGACCCACTTGTAGACGCGTTGTTCCAAGCCCTAGAGCATGGCGCAACCCGATCCTCCTCTCGAGCAACGGATCGGGAGATAACTGCTAACCTAGTTCTGAAAAAAACTGGGAGGTATACGGCTGTTTAATCTGAAGGGTTAGTAACACTTTTAAGTGTTGCAAATTCATGTTTAATTATAAAATTCATATCTTTCTCATACAAAATCGAAATTCGATGAAACAGGATTCGTGGGATCGTAAATTCGAGATCTACATTTCTGAAGAGACCGCAGTATTTTTGGAGCATTCTACAATTTTAAAAGAAATAAACAACGATGTGAGATTTTTGAATCCAAATTAATTAAATAAAATTATATTAGGATGCGGACGGAGTTTAGAAACTCCCGACACCCGTCGTCCACAGACCATGGACGACTTGATTGTATTGTGATGTGGAATTAGTTGATTTTTGGTGATTGATTGTGGTTGAAATGAAATTGTTTGATATTGCAGCAATAGATTACCTAAGAAAAATGTATTAGGAAATCAAACATCTTTTAAACGCCCCGAGGCCTAAGGTAGTGCGAGGAGCCGTACATCGGGACGGTGCCAGTTTTTATTACCTTACCGTTATGCTGCCGAAATTTTCTGAAATATCCTTGTGTTATAAAATATTCATGTTATTATATATTGATTGTTTAAATAATATGAAAATTAGATATTTTTTAATACATATATGTATATATATATGAATATGAAAATGATCATTATATGTCAACATAAAATCTATATTTTTGTTGTAAATCAAAAATGGTCATTTGTCTTATAAAATGAATTTATATTTGATTTTTACATTTTTAATGTAAATGGGACATTAAAAATAAACATTTAGATATGAAATGAATTTATATTTGATTTTTACATTCTTAATGTAAATGGGACATTAAAAATAAACATTTAGATATGAAATGAAGTTACATTTGGAATTTACATTTTTATTGTAAATGAAACATTAAAAATGTCCATTGTTATATAAAATATGTTTTTTTTGAAATATACATTTTTAATATAAATAGACCTTTTAGAATGATCATTAGTTAAACAAGTAAGTAATTATGTAATTATATTGAAATTTATTTTTAATGTAATGCAACATTAAAAATAGTCAACTTTTAAATAGAAATGTAATCATATTGAAATTTACATTTTTAATGTAATGCAACATTAAAATTAGTCATTTGTGAAATAAAAATGTATTTATATTGAAATATACATTTTAATGAAAATATAATAGTAAGAATAAACAGTTTGAAATAGAAATGCATTGATATTGAATTATACATTTTTAATGAAAATACATCATTAAAAATTAACATTTTGAAAATAAAATTATTCTGATGTAGAAATTTACATTTTTAATGTAAATGAAACATTAAAAATGTCCATTGTTATATAAAATGTATTCTTTTTGAAAATTTACATTTTACTATAGATGGAAACATTAAAAATGACAATTGCTATGTAAAATATGTTTGTATAAGAAATTTACATTTTTCAACGTAATAAAAAGATTATATAAGAAATTTACATTTTTCAATGTAATAAAAAGATTATATAAGAAATTTACATTTTTTCAACGTAGTAAAAAGATTATATAAGAAATTTACATTTTTCAATGTAATAAAAAGATTATATAAGAAGTTTACATTTTTCAATGTAATAAAGAGATTATACAAGAAATTTTCATTTTTCAATGTAATAAAAAGATTACATAGAAATTTTACAATATGTAAGAAAGGATTACATAGAAGTTTACATTTTTCAATGTAACAATACATTGAAATAAAAGTTTACATTTTTCAATGCAACAATACATTGAAATAAAAGTTTACATTTTTCAATGCAACAATACATTGAAATAAAAGTTTTCATTTTTCAATGTAATAGTACATTGAAATAAAAGATTACATTTTTCAATGTAATGATACATTGAAATAAAAGTTTACATTTTTCAATGTAATAGTATATTAAAATAAAAGATTACATTTTTTAATGTAATGATATATTGAAATAAAAGTTTACATTTTTCAATGTTATAATATATTGAAATAAAAGATTACATTTTTCAATGTAATGATATATTGAAATAAAAGTTTACATTTTTCAATGTAATAGTATATTGAAATAAAAGATTACATTTTTCAATGTAATAATATATTGAAATAAAAGTTTACATTTTTCAATGTAATAATATATTGAAATAAAGGATTAAATTTTTCAATGTAATAAAGGGATAAATACAAAGATTAAAATTTTAATGTAATAGATGAATGATAAAATAAATTACATTTTTATGTAATATATGAATCATATAAAAAAATCAATGCTGGAAGAATTTTTATTTAACATTAAAAATTTCATTTTTAATGTAATATATGATTTCATATTTAAAAGAAATCAATGTTGAATTGAAAATGGTGTTGAAATCATCGAACAATTTATATTTATATATTTATATATAAATATAGATTAAAGTAAAACGAATCGCGCTGCTGTAGTTTACGATTTGAAATCGTAACTTCAAACGATTATACCGAGAGATCCGATCGTCGGACATACCCAAAACTGGAACCTTGGGTTCGGTTTGGAAAGATCTTTCCAATGATATAAAATTCTCTAAGATCCAATGGTTATATTTTGAGAAATGTGTAAATCAAATTTTGATGAAAACAACGCCAGGGCCATGTAATGAACCGAAGCGTCGTTTAATTAAAATGGCTATTTTTAAATAAATAAAAACAGCGATAAATCGTTATAAAATATTATAAACGATATGGAATGAAAAGAATTGATTTAAATTATATATATTCGAGAATTATTTGAAAAGTCTGAGTTAACTCTCATTTCAAATAATTATACGACAATTGGAAGTCGAAGATTCGAAGACGGTGATTGAAGACCGATGATTTTCACATCGAATGGATGACTACTGATGCCTTTGATTGGAGTTGCTGGCTTGAAAGGGTTATAGTGGTAGTTGTCCGAATGTACTTTTCGATCGTCCGGATATGCGAGAGCCTCTCTTCCGTATTGGACATCTGGGACGAGGAATAAGGTATCTCCGGTTTCGTTCAGACCCAGAACGGACTTGTAAATGGATGTATGTATGAAATTGGATTATATTCTGTGCTGATTGATTTCTATTTAATATATATCTGTTTATTGGCAGAGAATTTATTCTCTTGCTTAAAACCCTTCTCTGAGACGCACGAGCTTTATATATTGATAGTTATCAGTCGCATGGCTTGAATTGTCAGTGTGGCATGTCAAGGTGCAAATGATCGAGGCTTATTGTTGGAAAGAAGAGCCTTGTGGTTAATGATCAAAGCACAACTTTATTGTAGCATAGATTTGCGTAAAGCGTTACTTCGCGAGCCTCACACCCCGGTATGAACCAGAAACGGGAGAAGGATCCAGGGAGAACATGCGTTTCTTTCTAGCTAGAAGTGGTGTCTGGGTTTTACAAGCCCAGATATTTTTACTTATGTGGATGATGGAAAGCGAGATACCTTGGATATTGAGTCCCTAGTGGCTCAGATTTACGCCCCATAGGGTGGGGAAATGTATTGTTCAGGAGTTATAATCCACTAACACTAGTTGTGGACCGGCCTTATGGCTCCTAAGGGCTCACCTAAGTCTGAGTCCTGAGGCACGGGCTAGAGTGTCTCGAATTTGGTAAGGACGATCCCTTGCCTTGGTTCATGATGGAACTCCAACTTCCAATATGACACCATACGTTTTGATTGTAAACCTATATTTGGCAACATAGTATATGGTAGCTATGCAGTCTATGATTGAGACATTATGATTGAAATGTTTTTGAAAACATATATACACTAATAATAATATCAAATCCATTTTATCATATCAAGCATTTTTGACCATTATAAGGTAAAACTCTATCCTCCGTTTGCGTTGCATTATGTGATGGGACTTGAGTCTTATAATGGTTTCATTTTTCTAAAAAGCATTACGTTGTTTTAAATAATTTACTTTATTTATTCACTGGCTATCCAATGGAGTAAACTCGTTCCGCGTTAGAGACGTGGTCCTGTGATTAGCCTTATTATTAGATAAGTTAAATAGATTTCTCATACCAGTCCCATGACTGACTTGTAGTTTGTTTCACTTGCAAACTAGGGTGCCCATAATTTCCACGCAGGCAGTCGAGTAGCTTATTTTGCAGATATTTTGAGCAGGATTCTGGATTGAAGCTTAAAGCTGTGCCCGAAGCATTATTTATCTTCCGCTATGCATTGTATTACATTTATTGTAAATTAATCTTCTGATGTATTATTATTTATCGATGTACTCTGATATATTATGTACTCTGATGTAACATTATTATGATGTTTGTAAAAAATCTTCTATTATTTGTTCTAGTGTGTTGTATATTCAGAGTTAGCGTATTCGGGTTTTGAATGGTCTTGGTTGATTTAGCGATCGATTGGATCTAGGCGAAATTCGAAATCGTTATATTGGGGCGCATAGGGTTATCCGCTAATGATACTACGGGATTCCAACGACCAATATATATATAATAACCACAAACACCAAGCCTATATAACTAATATATTTATAATACAGCTACAATAAAATTTAAATGCAAGCAAACAACCAATGAAAAATTATTTTTAATTAATAAAAATAATTCTAAATAAAATCTGAGTGAGATTTACTCACTGGAATTTTACTGTGATCTGCTTCATCTTAATTTAAATCAAACGACTATTGATTTAAATTGAAATTTCAAAATCGCATTTGATCAACTTCACTTTGCATATCGTACCACTATAGTCCAACACATCTTGTTTTTTTCTCTTTTCATTATTTTTGAACCTTGTAAACATTAAATATATCGTACTATAAATATTTTTGATTATATAAAAATTAAGCGAATTAGTTTAAATTAATTTATTAAAGTTATACCTTAACCCAGCTTGATCAAAGTTTCCCAAAATTACTGAAATTCAGACCACCATTAGATCTGTACCATGCCAAACCTCATCGGCTTGCCTCCTGCCTACCACCTTTGCACTGACATTGACACCTCATCTCCCCTAAATATCCCGGTCAACTACTGAGTCCCCCTATACAAACCAACTACCATTTTAGCCACTTAAATGTCCCCAGCTCCATCATTCTTGAACCCATGTCCTTACTGAAATGCTTCAGTCCACCCAGACAACTTCTTGCCATCCTCACAAACTCATCAGCACTGGTCTTCATAAATAAAAATAGTGCAATCAAATCACTGGCTAATCCAATATCACTAACAGACCAACGCAACACCACAAACTCAACAAATCACACACAATTGTCCATCTTCCCCCAACCTAGATATGCAGGCTTCCTCTGTCTCGTACTAATCCTGAATGAAAACCCTAACTCGATTGTACCTCTTTTGTTGAACTTGACGCCTTCACCCATGACCTAGAGCAAACCATCAGACCACCATCTCCTTGCATCCTTATACTATCCATTTCTCAACTCCAGAATGGATCGAGACTTGTTTTTCTTCGTTGCTGCCCTAATTTCTGTTTTGAGCTCGAATATTACAAGTCGATATCGCACCTATGAGGAACCCACAGAATTGAAAAACGACCTTAATCACAATCAACGACTACGACTTTCGAATTCACATCCCCCACAATACCAAATCGCGAGTTTCTTGAGATCAGGGTTTTTGAAATCATGGTTTTTGATTTGGGATTTTCAGAAGAAAGAATTAAGGCGGTTGACATTGTTTTTAGCTTCTGAAAATCTGATAAGAGGAATGGGCATTTTTTTCTTTGAACAGAAAATAATGAGAGGAATCGAAAATAATAAGGAGGAGTAAGGGAAGGTATCACGTTACTTATAGATGGAGAAAAGGGAACCAACGTACGCCTATATTAATGGTTTGTCTCCTAAAGTACACACAAATTAAATTTCGATTCGATTTGATTTTAATTTGATTCGATATAAAGAGTCTTTATTCTTTTTAAATAGATTCTGATTTGATTTTGAGCTTATCCATTAAAAATATCCCGGGGTTCATAACGTGAAATCATGAACCTATATTTTAATGTACCGACCGACATTTCAATATTATAATACTATACTGAACTTAACGGAATATATTTTGAAATTTAATTTGAATGTATATACCATATTAAATTCATATAATATAGTTTAAATTTAGAAATAATCAAATTCTTTGATAATAAATTATTTTTATTATCGTTTATATTCAAATACCATTTCTATAAATTATTTAAAGTCATTTTGACTCTGTTTAAAATTTCGAATTGAATTAGTTCAGATTCTCGTATTACGATGGTTATTTATATTCGAAGAAAATCGTATTTCGATTATTAAATTGATAATTAAATATAAAAATTTATTTATATTATCAGCTCAATATTTAAAACCATATTAAATATTTAAAATAAATCGACTAAAAATCCGGGTCATTATAGAAACAACTATATGAAGTTAAGTAGAGAATTTACTAGTTTGGGTGGGAAGTAATTTCTTGGAACATAGGATGTTATTGAAGTGGATACTTGGCTAATGCATTGTGAGAGAATCTTCGGGGGATCAGGCTTTGTTGATGAGCACAAGAGAAGACTGGCCTCGAGATAGTTGTAAGGCAATGCTTTGCATTAGTGGAATGGTTTTACTACTGCAACACCGAAGAGGGGATCACTTGGGAAGATTTCACAAGGAGGGTTAGAGCAAGGTTTGTGTCGGTAGTTGCCCAGTCCATGATGAGGAGGAGATTTCCTGATTGAAGCATGGGGATATGATAGTGGTGGAGTATGCTGCCAAATTTGATGATTTATCTCGTTATGATCGAGGGACGCTTGATACTATTGAATTAATTAACGAGAAATTCATCAAGGGACTAAGATCTGAGATTGCAAATGCAACAAAGCCTCATTCAAGAGACTTCAGTGATGTTGTGCTGGAAATAGCCATTCACAATGAGGAGATGCTTGCGGAGGTAGTGAACTAGGGCTATCAGGAAAGGAAGAGGAAATTCTTCAAGGGCGGGAAGGCTTAGAAAGAGGAAAACCCCAATAGAATTAGGTTGAAGTGGTTTGCTTTAAGTGTCACTGAAAGGGTCACTATTCAACATAGTGCAAGGCATCGAAAGTTCAGACCATCGCCGTGAAGCAGAATGTCAGGTGCTTTAATTACAATAATCTTAGGCATTATAAGGACAAGTTTCCAGAATTAGCCAAGGGTGAAGTGATAGTTGTGGAGCCTTCGAATTCAAAACCCAACTACTATGGAAAAAGGGAAGACAGTGTTGGAAGGTACGCTCTTGTTTCGTAGCATTCCTATTGGAGTTTTGTTTGACACTAGTGCATCACATTCATTTATCTCTATAAGTATAGTAAATAAATTGCCTTTAGAACCATTGTACCTTATTTCTTCCTTTCAGGTGGTTAATCCTATCGAGGGGACGCCACTTAGGTTGAGACGCGATAACCTATCATTTCAGTTGGTAGGTTGTGCATTTGTTAGCAGTTTATATGTGTTTGATCTCAACGGTTTTAGAATTATTTTGGATATCGATTAGTTGAGTTGTTATGATGCAAGAGTTTTGTGTCGAAGCAGGGAACTATCATTGAAGAATTCCGATAGCCACAATAGGATTCTGCTCTCGGTTGACAGAGCAATTTCGTAGGTATTTTCTTTGTTATACGGTTTTGAATTGGAGAAAAAGTAGGTAATGTTCCTATTGTTAAGGAATTTGCTGACATCTCCAAGCCAATTGAAGGATTGCCACGAAAAGAGCTATTGAGTTTTAGATCGATCTTGTGTCAGGAGCTGGGCTAGTGAGTAGGCCTCCTAGCCGAATGTCCCCTCCGGAGATAAAGGAGTTAAAGGTGCAACTAGTTGAGCTGGAAGGAAAGAGTTTTATTTTCCTTAGTAGTACGCCTTGTGTAGCATCGACATTGTTTGTGAAGAAGCCCGATAGATCTTTAAGGATGTGTATTGACATCTAGAAGATCAACAAGAGGAAAGAATAAGTATGCTTTGTCTTGCATTGATGATCTGTTTGATCAGTTGAGTGGAGCGAAATTGTTTTCTCAATTGGATTTGGCTACTGGCTTTCACCAACTGAGGGTTGTGGAGGAGAGCGTTCCATTGATAGTGTTTCGTATCAGATATGGATCATACGAATGGATGGTTATGGCTTTCGGATTGACCAATGTGCCAGCTTTCTTCGTAGATTTGATGAACCAAGTGATTTGGGAACACTCTGACAGATTTGTATTGGTTTTCATTGATGACATATTGGTGTATTCGAAGGATGCGGAAGAGCATGGAATTCACCTTCAGATTGTTCTAGAGATTTTGCGAAGCACCAATTGAAAGCCAAGTTTTCTAAGTGTTAGTTTTGGGAGAACAAAGTGAAGTTCCTTGGTTACATGGTTTCGAAAGAGGGACCATCGGTGGATCTTACGAAATTTGATGTTATCATTAGCTGGAAGAGCCTGAAAGTTTTATGAAGGTTCGAAGCTTTCATGGATTGGTTGGGTACTACCAAAGGTTTATCAAGGACTTTTCACAGACAATGACACAAATCACTAAGATAATCATAAAGGCATTAAGTTTGCTTGGTCTAAAAAGTGAGGAAGCATTCCAGGAATTCAAGCACCAATTGACCAATCTCATTTGTTAGCAGTATCGGAAGGAAACCAGGGTCTGATTGTATTAAAGGATGCATGCGGAATGGGGTTAGGTGTTGTTTTAATGCAAAAGGGAAGGGTTATAGCTTATGATTCATGACAGTTGAGACCTCATGTAATGACCCGGGGGATTTTCGACCCCAAAAATCGACATAAATATCATGTCAATTATTCAAGTATCGAAAATACCTTGTCATTAATAGAAAGAAGTTAGAAGGTGAGAAATAGAAAGAAGGAAAATTAGAATAGAAGAAGAAGAAGAACAAAATTGAATCCAAATAACACGAACCTCACAGCAGAATGAACAAAATATATTATATAACATAACTTTTGAAATACAAAATTTATATTGTATATACATACCATATCATAGTACAACACATATACATCTCAGTGGAAATAACTCTAAATAACTAACGGTGAAGCCTCATGCTTCAAGTCCCTACAGGTGTATCTGTAAAAGCCAGAAAAGCTTGACTACTCGCATAAATTTGGGCACACAAGGGTTTAGGGTAAAACAAACAAAATAAACCCTGGATTAGTCATAGAACTAGTGTGAGTAAACTCCAACCATATTGTTTAATTTTGAAAAACCCTTTTGAAAGAAAAGGATAATAGTAAGACCAACCCACACATAAACATGGACTATTTTTACCTTACTATAACCCAAAACATTTTGATATGAAATCAGGTGATATTATAGTAGTGTCTATCAATATAAATGATCAAATAGCAGAACGCTTGCATCTCACGCTCCATATACATAGCATAAAATCAAAAACCGTAGGGCGGTTATGGGAGATTGGATTCCAACTATGACAAGGTATGTGACCACCTTCAGATCAGTGAACTCTAGAGAGGATGCACTAGGGTTCAATAAGAACATCTTGCAACCCGGCCACACACGACCACCCACTCATTTAGCTTGAGTGTAGCGAATGTGTTATCACCCGACGGTTTTAAGGGACCACTGTCCATCCGCGGAGATAGAGAAGTGAAAGAAGAACAAATAAGGATTTTCTCTAGATTGGTGATAATACATCCTGCTTGGATATGACCCAACTAGCCATTTTACCTGCCCGATTTTTGTTATTTCCCGGTTGTGAGGCTTGAGGTCACATTTATCTTTTAGAACATCTGGCCATCATTCACTTTGATTGCCCCGTCGTCAAACCCGTCAAACCACTGGTTGATCTTCCCAAGAATATCACGGGTATAAAAGCTAGGAGAAACGAATTCCTCCGCTACCAGACGTAATACCTTAAAAAGAACATCTTATGTGATATGTTAGGAGTACTCTGTCAGACATTTATCCACACAAATTGTCCTAGGACTGGACAAACCAAAGGCACTATCCTGTAAATAAAATAGCCCTTGCATTTTACTCCGTCTTCAATTTTCTTTAGTATAGTCTAATTCTCCATGCCTATGCCTATGCGGAGTGGTTTTTCAGATAGTAAATCCAACCGGTCTCTCTGTATTAACAACGATGGTTAAAAGAAAACTTTGATAGCCGGTGATTTAACTATCAAAGGAAAAACATCCATACAAGCAACGATCTTAATACCATCGATCAATCAACACTAACCCCTTTAACTTAGTTTATCAATAATTTATTCATTTACCAATTTTCTTCCATGTCTTTACCCAAATATCTCTCCAACTCGTTTAACCTCTCACAATCTTTGGACAACGTTTCCATTTATTATAAATTATTTATCTTCTAAACTCCAGAAAACATTTCCTATTATCCTCGGAAAGACATTTCCATAGATTCACAGGTTCTTATTTCCTATATTTAGAAAATATACGTTATCCTCGGGAAAACATCTCCATTTCTTAATTCTTATCAAATAATTTCTTATGCACTCTTGGATTCAGTTTACGAATCCACCTCCTTTACGGAAAACGTTGATTATAAAGTTTACTTTATATTTCCTGCTTTCAAATTTTTTAACTTTGAAATATAACTTCTATTCATTATTTAAATAAATAAATAAATAATAAATCTTGATTTAAATCGGAAAGTAAATAGTACTTTCCTAAATTCGAAAAAATCGAGTTTCACTTATAACTCTCTTTTGAAAAACCAATATTCGATTAACATTCCGAACTTCGGAATAAATTCACTGTTCCAGGATAACAAAATTCTAAATTCACTTTTGAATTTATCACTTTCAAATATTTAAAATTTTCTTTTATAACATTTCAATTTGCAAAAAATTTGCATTCAGATCATTATTCACTTTAAAACGTGGATATTATTTCTTTATAGAAAACTGGGCTCATTATATTAATCTAATTTTCATTTATAAAAATTGTTCATAAGCTAAACTACTTGTTTTTACACAATTCCAATCGAGATTCAATTTCTATTGAAAAATAGATTTTTTTTCCTTTTCCAAAACCCAAATTCATTTTCATTTCAATTAAATATATTTTTCGGTATTTAAATATTAATCATTTCAGGGTCAGGGTTATTCAAACATCCCAAACACTACAATGATCAACCATAGATTATTTGTCACATTATATAATGCAATATAAGAAAACAACAATATTATTATTGAGGAACCCAATTGGATCCCTCCAACTAGTTTCCATACATCCACAGATGTTAATCAACGTAAATAACACTAATTGCATATCAATATGAAATATTAAAGTAAACAGAATCAGTCTTCAACTAACGACACATATATATAACTATATTTATCATTCAACCAATTCATCCAAACAAACATCACAAAATATCCAATCATCATTTATCAATATTAAATAATGTTTATAATAGTATAAAACTGATTAGAGTTAGTGAGTTTACTCACCTTGGTCGTTAATCGTTGGAAAAAAACGGTTTACGTTCGAAAGACCTGGTTAGGCGTTTAATTTCGCCATAAGTTCAAATGAGCTCCAAATGTCTCCAGACCAGTTCCATTGTGCAAACTATGATCATATGATTCCAACGTGACAAATGGTTTGTAAAACTGATCGCGTATACAGAAGATATTATATTCACAAGTTGGTATACATATTTAAATAGTTTTTAATTTAAATAAATGTTGTGATTGGGCTCCCCCCTTAATCACTGGCCTACGAACATTCTGACCCGCTACAGTGATTCGTGTTCTCCTGTGACACCCCACGTCCGTTAATGTCACTCACAAAGGGAATGCATTAAGTTTCGTAAAGCGTTTAGGTAAACAGACATAGAATATTACAAGACAGATATAAATTTTTTTGTAGCGAAAATAAACAACTTTATTAATCCTCAAAATATCGTGGTCCAAAGCATCATTTGTCTGAAATATAAAAACCCATTACAACATAAAAACCACTATCTTGTACTTCAGAAATATCAGAGTACATAAAAGAAAGAAAATTCCCCAAGAACAAAATGTGGCCATAACAACAAGGATATGAGCTTGATCCATACGTATAAGCAGCTCTAGTAAAATAAGCAGAATCACGATCAAGCCCGTGTCTTTCCTCCCTGAGAACCGTGGCGGGAGGGAGGGAGGGACGGAATAAAGGGGAAACAAAAAGGGTCAGACATAAAGTCTAGCGAGTCTAGTTACTTTTAGCCAGTAAATAGATAAAAGTAACATGATAGGCATACAAAGTGGATGATAGAGATCAATACAAAAATGGCAGGCATAACAAGGTAAACATGACAACTGGATAGAATAGATAGAGCTTCTTAATACTTTCCATGCTCTGCACCAATATTAGTATAACAGATATGTAATAGGATTACATATTCCCCAATTGCCTAGCAAAAACAGGATAATCCCAACAGAAACATAATGGTTGTTTTAGGTGTACTTTAGTAACGAGCTTTAACCCTAACAGAACTAGTACCTAAACAGAAATAACGGGTGTTAGCCCAGACAGAAACCCAGGTACCCCACAGAAACAAACAGGACTAGATATACCCTATATACTACCCCCCAATCGATCGGCTCTCTATTCTGTAGATACCCTGTGTTGGCCCTACAGTAGGGTGTATTACTCCCTAAAGTGGCAACCCTTAACTTTTCGGATTCCCAATGATTTGAATTACGTATCAATTCATTTAAAGATTACATGCCAATTATAAATCCCATTTTCCCCCGTTTCCTTCACTAACATATTTGCACGTATTTTGGTGGGATCTAGGCTAATAAGTAGTCTAGCCATAACAATGAAAAAAGAAATATGATAGAGGTGATAGCTTCAACATATATTGGCATAAACATACTAGTATGATAACATAGTGAATGGATATGAAATTAACATCATATCAAGGTGAACATACATATTGTCATGAACACGTAATCATCATCATAACGGGATCTAACATAAATATTGCTTTAGATCTACATAAAATGTCCACATGCTCTAAATCTAATAGATTAAATTAGATCTAATCATAAATAAAGGTTTAGATCTACAGGTTTATAAATAGATCTACCAAAATCCACATCATAGAGGTTACAATTAAGATAAAGGTGTGGACCAAATCCAAATCAATTCAAGGTGGCATATATTCGTGGTTCACATAAATGATTTGATCTATCCAATTGAAACAAAAATAACATACTAGGACAGTCACAATTGAATTGGATCTCGAGAGATAGATCTATCATAGCATAAGATATGATCATAAAATAGATCTAGCATAAAACATGATCATAAAGTGGATCTAGCATAAAACATGATCAATAAGTGGAAGTGGATCTAGCATAAAACATGATCAATAAGTGGAAGTGGATCTAGCATAAAACATGGTCAATAAGTGGATCTAGCATAAAACATGATCATAAAGTGGATCTAGCATAAAGCATGATCCTAAAGTGGATATAGCATAAATCATGATCCTAAAGTGGATCTAGCATAAAACATGATCATAAAGTGGATCTAGCATAAAACATGATCCTAAAGTGGATCTAGCATAAAACATGATAATAACATGTTTAGATCTAAATATGTCCAACTTACAAAATATCTAAGTTGATCGCAACATGAAAGGTGATTTACATACCAAATTAGATCTAAGAAATGTTGCAATTGTCAAGATTAATAGAATTACGTTTACCACAACGTAGTTACAAATCAAGATCCATAAAGGCAACATCATAGTATAGCCACAATTTCATCAGATCTAGAAAACTAGATCTATCATGATCTACACAGTATAAGATTTAATACTGGCATTGATTCATACTTTACAACATATCCAATTCATAGTCTTTCACAATTTACTTTTATTTATTTAAACCTAAAAGTGACAAGAAACTCATTGTGATTGAATTGCTAAGATGATAGAAAAGGTGCCGAGTCTATGTTTGAATCTCAGAATTGGATATGCTTTAGAAGAAGATGAGAGATCCTAAATCAGTTCAAAATCCACCAGAGTCTGGCCACCATTGTTTCTTTGTGAAGAAAACAAAGGATATGAGATATATTTATAGCTGCTAGGTTCTAGAATTCGGATGCCACCTCAGCCCTAATGGAATTGGGTCAGGTCACGGGTCGTCACTCACTCGAAAATGGCCTGAATACCCAGAAACAAACCTGGGCGCACTTGACAGGTGCACCAGCGCAAAAATACATTGGTGCGCTTATTAAGTGAGCCAGTGCATTTTGCTTTCATCTTAAAACTTTAACCGTTCGTAACTTTTTCATACGTTATCCGTTTTACGCAAACCAGGTGTCTATCTTGACCAAAATTTCGAGACGGACGAAATGACGTAATCCATTTCCCTTAATTCTGGATATTAATTTAATTATTCTTCACTTTATTCACTTTAATGTTGTTAAAATTTTAGGGTGTTACATTCTGCCCTACTCAAAGGATTTCGTCCCCGAATTCTTCAAGTTGAAAATAATGTATTCAGCCATCCATCATCCATATACTCATCCACCAAACACTGGCATCCATTGTCCTTAAAGAATTCTAATGTTTACAGGTGTGTGTATATGTCCCAATACTAGTGCAAAAATCAGTCGGTCTACTGATTTAGTTGACCTCCTTAATACGATGTATGATTAGTGCCATAAATCCAATATGTATGCAAATAAGCATATTATAACATATAAGCTGTACATGCGTGCACACTCACTCATCCAAATGCAACATCCATATGCTAGTTCATCCATTTCCATCCATAAAAGAAAAGAAAATGCACACATATCCATATGCAGTATGAGAGTGATTGAGCCGATGTTAGTGCCTAATGTGTGTGTATATGCGTCCACAGGCAACCACTAGCAAACACTCGCATCCACTTGCATCCATCAAACATAACATATTTCAAACACATGTTTATAATCATGGGATTTCCTACCTAAAGGTCGAAGATTCGATTGATAGGATATACTCAGATGATAGAAGCAAATGCAAATAAAAGCTTTTGGAAGAGAAGTTAAGAACATTCCCTTGAAAAGGAAAGGGTACGAAGCGTAAAAATCTTGTCTTCGGTCTCCTAGGTTGCATTCTTGATTGTCTCCCCACTAGACCTTCACAAACTTGACTTCTCGTTTGCGTAGCTTCTTAACCTCCGAGCCAAGTATGCAAGTCGGAACTCATCCAATCATTGCTTCCTTCTTTATTTTCACTTCCTTTCACAAGTTTGTCCCCACTACCTCGAACTCTATACATTTTATCGCCACTTGGATGAATAGTCATCTTGGAATGATAGGCTTCCTCAAGGACTATCTTTAATAGGTTTCTGATCCCGATATGATTCACCTATCAGACCTCTTCTCAAATAGCCCTGCCACTTGCTTACCAAGTTCCCTCTTTTCTTTTAGGAGCCATATGGCACACAGGTAATGCAACTAGCTTTGCATTGTCCACCAGGTATATACAGAAATCACTCTCGCGCCTCGGGGGTAATCCCCGAACCTCGTCTAAGACATCAGGATACTCACGGACTACTGGTGCTGATCGCAGATCATCGGTAGACGCCTCAAGAGACTCTAGGAAACTAAGCATAACTGACCCTTGTGGGTCACAAGAAATTTCGAGGGTCCTCCCATGACAAGTTAGAAGCTTAACGACTCTCCTCTCACAATCCAGAGTGGCACCTTATGTGGTAAGCCAATCCATCCCTAGAAACAACCCATAGCACATAAACCCGAGCACATATGCATCACATTCAAATTCGACGCCTAACATAGATATTCTCAAACCTCTACAAATCGCAGACAAACCACCAATAAGGTTTGAGACAACTACGGGATCCACTACCATACTAGTAATTAAGTGTAGAGATTCAACCACTGAACTAGATATAAATGAATGTGAAGCTCCAGAATCGAAAAAAGTTCTAACCGGTTGATTGGAAAGAGAAATCAAACCTTCAACAAAACTTTCTTACCTCTATCGGGTACGATGGCCATGAGAGCATACACCTTCCCTCCCAGGGATCCTGCCCTTTGGCCTTGTCCTTGTGATCTCTGTTTCTTCGAGCACTCCTTAGCGAAGTGTCTGACTTCTCCACAGTTGAAGCAGTTGTTCTTCCTCCTCTTACAGTCTTTGATCAAGTGACCTTCTTTCCCACAACTGTAACACTTCCTCTTATCCTTAGCTTTTCTATTCTTTCCGCCTTTTTTTTGTTGTTGTCCTTTCTTGGGCCATACCTTCCTGTTTTGTGTTTTCTCAACCCTAGCTTCTTTCTTTTTAGAGAAATCATCTACTTGCGATTGTGGAGGAACAACGATTGCAGCTAGGGGAGGGACGTCTCCTTGGCTCCCGGTTGGTGCCATGGCTTTAAGATACCTACGGAACCAACCCGGTACTTCAACGCCCTCGGGAATATAAGGTTCCCCAGGCACGCTGAAAAGAAAAGGAAAGATATTCAGACAAAGGATCAAAAGATATTACATATGGCTTTAGGGAATATGTTTTTAAAAACAGACTTTTCTTTTTGAAAATGCTTCCTTTTAAAACCTTTTCGAAAATAATTTTTAAAAACTTTATCCAATCTGGTAACCTTCATCTCCGACACCAAGTGTGACACCCCACATCCATTAATGTCGCTCACAAAGGGAATGCATTAAGTTTCGTGAAGCGTTTAGGTAAACAGACACAGAATATTACAAGACAAATATAAAAAATTTGCAGTGGAAATAAACAACTTTATTAATCATCAAAATACCATTATCCAAAGCATCATTTGTCTGAAATATAAAAACCCATTACAACATAAAAACCACTGTCTTGTGCTTCAGAAATATCAGAGTACATAAAAGAAAGAAAATTCCCTAAGAACAAAATATGGCCAGAGCTTGATCCATACTTATAAGCAGCTCTAGTAAAATAAGCAGAATCACGATCAAGCCTGTGTGTTTCCTTCCTGAGAACCTAGGGGGCGGGGGGAGGGGGACGGAAGAAAGAAGGGGAAACAAAAAGGGTCAGACATAAAGTCTGACGAGTCCAGTTACTTTAGCCAGTAAATAGATAAAAGTAACATGATATGCATACAAAGTGGATAAGAGAGATCAATACATAAATGATAGGCATAACAAGGTAAACAGGACAATAGATAGAATAGATAGTGCTTCTTAATACTTTCCTTGCTATGCACCAATACTAGTATAACAGATATGTAATAGGATTACATATTCCCTAATTGCCTAGCAAAAACAGGATGATCCCAATAGAAACATAATGGTAGTTTTAGGTGTACTGTAGTAATGGGTTTTAACCCAAACAGAACTGGTACCTAAACAGAAATAACGGGTGTTAGCCCAGACAGAAACACAGGTACCCCATAGAAATAGACAAGACTAGATATACCCTATTTACTACCCCCCAATCGATCGGCTCCCTTACTGTAGATACCCTGTGCTGGCCACACAGTAGGGTGTATTACTTCCTAAAGTGGCAACCCTTAATTTTTCGGATGCACAACCATATCTACTGATGTCACAACGTCTTATCTTCCCCAGCAGGCGGAGTCATGCACGCATATGACCCCGTTGGAACGCGTTGTCAACACCGCATCCACGTTTGGATCTCTTACAATCGGCTCAGTAAGCATGCCCCACTCCGACCTAGTTCAGAGTACCCGTTTGATACCTATTTAAGGGTTACTGACTGAAATGGGTCCCACATAAGATGATGCAAGCTCTTCGCTTTGTCTTGCATCCCCACTACTAGGATTTCCACTGGTTATGTTTACCTAACAATGTATTTAATTACATAACCCGACATGTTAAGTTTATGGGCCTATATATACAAATATTACCCACCAACCCAAGATGTACTTAACCCTCCTACTGATTCAAGCGTGTTTATTTAACGGTTAAGTTTGTGGGCCTGTATATATTAATATTACCCACCTACCCAAGATGTACTTAACCCTCCCACTGATCCAAGCATGTTTTACTTAACCCTATCTTTAGTTCATATTCATACAATCCCTTATGGATTGGATTAGGTTAAGTAGTCTGATTCATTACCATGTCCATTTATGGTTTATAATGGGCTAGACCTCCCACATTAGGCCTACAACATGTGGATGTTGGATATGTCGGTAGGGTCCGGGCAGTTTTATTCCACAGTTGGCCTAACCTCGTGTCTTAGCCTGATTTGTATTCGTGTACTTAGACCTCCCACATTAGGTTCATCATTAGTGGCTGTTGGATATGCCGGTCGGGTCCGGGCAGACATCCACAACTAATGTAACCTAATCTCGTGTCATAAGTACAATTCCTAATTGTAACTATTAAGCATTCCATTTTTAATTAATTAATCAATTAATTGAACCTTTCACTTTTAGGGTGTCAATACATATTTTGCCCAATAAATTTAGTTACATATTCATAAATGTTCATATTCAAATTATGCCATTTTTAATTAATTTACCAATTAATTAATCCTTTCCTTTTGTAGGTGTCAATACCTATTTTGCCCAATGATTTGAATTACATATAAATTCATTTAAAGATTACATGCCAATTATATATCCATTTTCCCCCCGCTTCCTTCACTAACATATTCGCACGTATTTCGGTGGGATCTAGCTAATAAGTAGTCCAACCATAACAATGAAAAAGGGAATATGATAGAGGTATAGTTTCAATATATATTGGCAGAAACATACTAGTATGATAACAAAGTGAATGGACATGAAATTAACATCATATCAAGGTGAGCATACATATTGCCATAAATATGTAATCATCATCATAACGAGATCTAACATAAATATTGCTTTAGATCTCCATAAAATGTCCACATGCTCTAGATCTAATCATAAACAAAGGTTTAGATCTACAGGTTTATAAATATATCTACCCAAATCCACATCATAGAGGTTACAATTAAGATAAAGGTGTGGACCCAATACTAATCAATTCAAGGTGGCGTATATTCATGGTTCACATAAATGATTTGATC
This sequence comes from Allium sativum, assembly GCA_030737875.1. Taxonomy (NCBI): domain Eukaryota; kingdom Viridiplantae; phylum Streptophyta; class Magnoliopsida; order Asparagales; family Amaryllidaceae; genus Allium; species Allium sativum. The sequence goes on along the minus strand of CM060922.1, from coordinate 503,345,068 downwards.
TATCCAAATGAAACAAAAATAATACACTAGTACAATCACAATTGAATTGGATCTCGAGAGATAGATCTATCATAGCATAAGATATGATCATAAAATAGATCTAGCATAAAACATGATCATAAAGTGGATCTAGCATAAAACATGATCAATAAGTGGATCTAGCATAAAACATGATCATAAAGTGGATCTAGCATAAAACATGATCATAAAGTGTATCTAGCATAAAACATGATCCTAAAGTGGATCTAGCATAAAACATGATCCTAAAGTGGATCTAGTATAAAACATGATCCTAAAGTGGATCTATCAAAAAACATGATAATAACATGTTTAGATCTAAATATGTCTAACTTACAACATATCTAAGTTGATCACAACATGAGAGGTGATTTACATACAAAATTAGATCTAAGAAATGTTGCAATTGTCAAGATTAATAGATTTACATTTAACACAACGTAGTTACAAATCAAGATCCATAAAGGCAACATCATAGTTTAGCCACAATTGCATCAGATCTAGAAAGTTAGATCTATCATGATCTACATAGTACAAGATTTAATACTGGCATTGATTCATACTTTACAACATATCCAATTCATAGTCTTTCACTATTTACTGTTATTTATTTAAACCTAAAAGTGACTAGAAACTCACTGTGATTGGATTGCTAAGATGATAGAAAAGGTGCCGAGTCTATGTTTCAATCTCAGAATTGGATATGCTTTAGAAGAAGATGAGAGATCTTAATTCAGTTCAGAATCCAGTAGAGTCCGGCCAACATTGTTTCTTTGTGAAGAAAACAAAGGATATGAGATATATTTATAACTGCTGGGTTACAGATTTTGGATGCCACCTCAGCCCTAATGGAATTGGGTCAGGTCACGGGTCGTCACTCACTCGAAAAAGGCCCGAATACCCAGAAACAATCCTGGGCGCACTTAACAGGTGCGCCAGTGCAAAAATACATTGGCGCACTTGTCTGTTATCCGTTTTCATCTTAAAACTTTAACCATCCGTAACTTTTTCATACGTTATCCGTTTTACGCAAACCAGGTGCCTATCTTGACTAGAATTTCGAGACGGACGCAATCACGTAATCCGTTTCCCTTAATTGTGGATATTAACTTAATTATTCTTTAATTTATTCACTTTAATTTTGTTAAAATTTTGGGATGTTACATCCCCCCTCTATAATTCAAATGCAAGCTCCAGAATAGATTTGTTCTTCTCCCTCAGCAAAAATAACCGCTAGTTCATTTTTTTTCTCATTGGGCTTACTACTTTGGCCCATCTCCAAACCCATTCATCCCACGTGAATAGTAATCCTCCTTCCATAATGATCACGCACGCTACAGCTGCACATACCAACCATTAAAGTATACTTTGACTAACCTATTCTCCCTCCATATCGCATGAAATCGCCTACCGACTTCACCATGAAACTCCTCTTTCCGAGCTCTACATCTCCAACTCCAAAGAGACGAACTCGCGCACACCTCCTCCTTCATCACTTTGCCCTCCAGTCCACTGTCCCAGGAATTACAGTGACGATATTGTATTCTAAGTGCCCAAAAATTCGTCAACACATCCCTCTTGCCACCCCGAGCACGACTGCATCAGTCGTCTGACTTCCGACAATCCTCCATTTGCACCACCAAAGGAAACCGCAACCTCCCTATGCAATGCCCTACCTCCTCCCAGACATGTCAATATTTTTTACCATAACGAATGACCTTCCATCATCCTTGTGTTGATCAACTTCGACCGACCTGGGACAGAGACGACTGCCATTGACCAATCCCTCTTCATCAACAACTCGTCTTTCTCCGGCGTACGACTACGGCAGGCAGCTGTACTTATTTCCTCCATCCAACCTCAACATCTTTCTCCCTTCTCCTTTCACATGCCTGCGCCTGCTTATCTCTCCCCACCTTCTACGATAAAGACGTGAGCACTAGTTATTATTCCAATGGTCGATCCCATGGTCACCAACCCTCCACACTGAAACCTCCATGCACAGAAAAAGACACGTCCCTTTTCTTTTCAATACACCATGTTTGCCGCTGTTGTTCTCACACTTGAAGACTCCATGCAACTCAAGCATTTGTATATGCCAGCACATAGGAATGTTATTCTAATGAAAACTAAGAACTAAAGGGAGGTTGTCAGTTTTCTTTTCTGCGTTACCTTCAGTCTTGCGTGAATCATAAAACAAAACAACGACATAAAAGGTTGGAAAGGTGGAAGATAAAGGTAGAAGAATAATGGGTCTGAGAGTGGAGGTGAGTTAGCGCATGTATTTACATTTTGTGATTATTAGTGGTGAGTTTTCATGGCTATTGATGGCTTCGACCAATTTTTTTGAAGAAGAAAGAATGAATACATGTTGTATTTATATATCCTACATGCCGTGGTTGCTCAGGAACATAGGAATGTTATTCTAATGAAAACTATGAACTAAAGGGAGGTTGTCACTTTTCTTTTCTGTGTTACCTTCAGTCTTGCGTGAATCATAGAACAAAATGAGGACATAAAAGGTTGGAAAGGTGGAAGTTAAAGGTAGAAGAATAATGGGTCTGAGAGTGGAGGTGAGTCAGCACATGTACTTACATTTTGTGATTATTAGTGGTGAGTTTTCATGGCTATTGATGGCTTCGGCCAATTTTTTTGAAGAACAAAGAACGAATACATGTTGTATTTATATATCCTACACGCTGTGGTTGCCAAGGAAATATCGTACAAATAGATCTGCTATTAGGCTCGAGGGTAGGTCGGCCACGAATTGAAAATATGTTGCGATATCTATTTTTAAGGTGGATGGTATCAGGTAGGACGGCTGAACATTAGATTTTTTATATATAATTATTCGAAGCTTGGTTTCTGAAATGAGAAGATGGGTGATAGGCTTGCTGTGAAAAAGGAAGGTGGTTTGGAAAATACACTATGTGTGGTAAATCTAGGTTAGATTTAGGGTACCGTGCTACACAACAATTTATCATTTAAGAACTGCTATCGACAAAAATAAAAATATTGTTGAGACGAGCACTATGCCACGATCCAAAAAATATAATAAATAGACAAGTTAACTTATATTGTAGAATTCCAAAAATGTTGATATATGGTGTAAAATACTTTAAACAAAAAGTAAGCCATTTTCCAAAATAAAAATTACAGAAAAATTCTAAAAATTAAATTAAGAATACATCTTAAAAATCTTATCCAAATTCAAAAACAATATTTTATCATATTAAATAAATCGTTATGGCTTATAAACGATTCCATAACGACTTTTTGAAATTTTGATTTAGACATAACTTACAATTTACAAGATAAAATTTTGATTTTTCATTTCCATTAGGAAAATATAATCAATTAGAATCGAACGTTTCTTGTTTCAACTAAATCCGACTTAAAACGAATCTTGTATAATCGTTTAAAGTTCAAAACGTAATATTACGAACTATTGCGATGTTACGAGCTCTTTATAATAAAATTATAATTAACACGTTCAAAAGTCATTTATAAAATAAATTCGTTATTATAATTTGATTCTACACTCAATTAAATATCTTTAGATTATTCAATTTATACAACAATGCCAATTCAACCATTTCCGATTATTTCGGAAATTAAATTTACTATTCCACTATTGGTATTAATTCAATATTCAAAATAATTGAATCCAAACCATATAAATGACCAAACCAACATATTTAAATAATTAAATTAATTAATTATTAAATCGCTAAAATTTCGGGACGTTACATTCCTTCCCCTTTAAAAGAATTTCGTCCCGAAATGATTAAGGTAGGAAAAATGCTACGAACCCTATTTACTAAGTTAAAAATCATTTTGTTTTTCTTCTTAATTCTAGTTTTAACTGAATCAATTAATTTCAATTAAAATATTAATTCCTTCTTACTAATGAATATTTTTAAAAATTCTGAAAATTTTCTAACACCTTAAATTTCGGAGAAATTTCGCCATCGTCTCCTCTACACGACTTAATCGATACTACTATAATTCCCCTCTCTATTGTTTTTCCCATCCAAAAGAAAATAAAACAGCCAAGTGGCTTGCCCAACAGGATCATAAAAATCTCATACCCAAATATAATATAAACTTGTACCTTTTTATCGGGCATCCAATTCTATCTCTCCCATTTGCTATCTCTTCGGCATATATCCATGCATTGCCAATTGACCTCCAATACCCAAGTCAAATTCCAATTCAAACTCCAATTCCAATCTCAATTCCAAATTCTTACTCAACAATTCAATTCCACTCCAGATAATTCCATCCAGTTTTATTTAACTTAGTTTAAGTTAAATTCTAATTTATTTATTCACTTTTACCATTTCAATCTAATTAACTTCATAAGTTAAATTTAAATTTAAGAATTCAAATTCCTGGGTTCTATTTTAAATTAGCTTGGAATCATATATATTTACATATAATAATAGCAATTCAAAACATTTGAATTTTTTTTGACAACTTGTTTCCTAAAAATAATTCAAAACAAATCTTTCAAAGTAATCCATCACTTAGAAATCCGAAAATGAATATTGATGACGTCGCGATCCATCATCAGTGTAATTTTCCAGCAACTGAAGTAAGTTCAATACTATATCACTTTTAAAACTTATATTCATACATTTTCAATTTGAAATTATTTCAAAATATCTTTCACAATACTTGGAAAAAAATTCTAAACCCACCCAGGATTTTAATATTTCATATATTTAATCAAAATTCCATTTACAAACATTTTTCCAAGTTCCAGATTTTTAATTCCAATTTTGATTTAAATCCAGATTTGGTTCATCTTGATTTTATATCTTATATTTAAACAAATTATGATTGTTATTTATAATCATCTCAATTATAATCTTACTCGATTATAATAACTACCAACACATCCAATATACTAGAATAATTCCAATATATATATATATATATACACTTTCTTTATATTAAAATATATTTTGGGTAAAATTATTTCATTTACCCTCTTTCAAAACAATACTATGTCGAATTACTCTATTCAAGAATTTAGAAAAACTTTTCGATATAGTGTGCACTACCATATCAACCAGAATTTTTAAACCACTCGACAAACCAATCAACACAATATAAAACCATTTTAAATCAATCTACAAATATTCTTTCTCGTATATACACAATCAAACTCAATCTAGGATATTACTAATCCCATTTCTATTGAGTTAAGCCATAGAGCCAAGATAATGACTTAACCTTCAGCTCTGATACCACTGTAACGGCTCGGGGGATTTTCGACCACGAAAATTGACATAAATACAATGTCAATTATTCAAGTATCAAATATACCAGGTCATTAATAGAAGAAGTTACAAGGTGAGAAATAGAAACTAAGAAAGTTATAATAGAAGAAGAAGGAGAAGAACACAACAGAACAGAATCCTAGTAACAAGAACCTCACAGCGGAACAAACAAAATATATTATATAACATAACTTTTGAAATACAAAATCTGTATTGTATATACATACCATATCAGAGCACAACACATATACATCTCAGCGGAAATATCTCTAAATAACTAACAGTGAAGCCTCCTGCTTCAAGCTCCTTCAAGCGTATCTGTAAAAGCTAGAAACACTTGACTGCCTATACAAATTTGGGCAGCCAAGAGTTTAGGTTAAAAAAAAACAAAATAAACTTAGAGTCAATCATGGGACTGGTGTGGGCAAACTCCAACCATATTGTTTAACTACGAAAAACCCTTTTGAAAGAAGAGGATAATAATAAGACCAGCCCTCACATAAACATGGACAGTTTTTACCTTACTATAACCCAAAACATTTTGATATGAAATCAGGTGATATTATAAGTGTCTATCTATAAAAATAACCAAATAGCAGAATGCTTTCATCTCACGCTCCACATACATAGTATAAAATCAAAAACCGTAGCACGCTTATTGGAGATTGGATTCCAACTATGACAAGATATGGAACCACATTCTGATCAGTGTACTCTAGAAGGGATACACTGGGGTTCAACAAGAACATCTTGCAACCGGGCCACACATGATCACCCACTCATTTAGCTTGAGTGTAGCGAATGTATTATCACCCGACAGTTTTAAGGGCCCACCATCCATCCGCGAAAATACAGAAGCGAAAGAAGAACAAATAAGGATTTTCTCTAGATCGGTGATAATACACCATGCTCGGGTATGACCCAACTAGCCATGCTACCTGCCCGATTTTTGTCATTTCCCGATTGTGAGACTTGAGGTCACGTTTATCTTTTAAAACATCTGGCCACCATTCATTTTTAATGCCACATCGTCAAACTCGTCAAATCACTAGTTGATCTTCCCAAGAATATCATAAGTATAAAAGTTAAGAGAAACAAATTCCTCTGCCACCAGACGTAATATCTTGAAAAGATCGTCTTATGAGATCTGTTAGGAGTACTCTGTCAGACATTCGTCCATACAAGTTGTCTTGGAACTGGACAAATCGAAGCCACTGTCCTATAAACAAAACATCCCATGCATTTTACTCTGTCTTCAATTTTCTTAAGTATAATCTAATTCTCAATGCCTATGCCTATATGAAGTGGAATTTCGAATAGTAAATCCAACCGGTCTATCCGTATTGACAACGACGAAAAAAAAGAAGACTTTGATAGCCGTTGATTTAACTATCAAAGGAAAAACATCCATATAAGCAACGATCTTAACTATCGATCAATCAATACTGACCCCTTTAACTTAGTTTATCAATAATTTATTCATTTACCAATTTTCTTCCATGTCTTTACCCAAATATCTCTCCAACTCATTTAACCTCTCATGATCTTTGGACAACGTTTCCATTTATTATAAACTATTTATATTCTATACTCCAGAAAACATTTCCTATTATCCTCGGAAAGATATTTCCATAGATTCGCAGGTTCTTATTTCCTATATTTAGAAAATATATGTTATCCTCGAGAAAACATTTCCATTTCTTAATTCTTATCAAATAATTTCTTATGCACTCTTGGATTTAGTTTACGAATCCACCTCCTTTATGGAAAACATTGATTATAACGATAGCTTTATATTTCCTACTTTCGAAATATTAACTGCAAAATATAAGTTCTATTCATTATTTAAATAAATAAATAAATAAATAAATAATAAATCTTGATTTAAATCGAAAAGTAAATAGTACTTTCCTGAATTTGAAAGAATTGAATTTCACTTATAACTCTTTTGAAAAATCAATATTCAATTAACATTCCGAACGTCAGAATAAATTCACCGTTTTAGGTTAACTAAATTTCTAAATTCACTTTTGAATTTATCACTTTCAAATATTTACCAATTTTCTTTTATAACCATTTCTATTTGCAAAAGGTTTGCATTCAAATCATTATTCACTTTAAAATGTGAATACTATTTCTTTATAGAAAACTGGGCTCATTATATTAATCTAATTTTCATTTATAAAAATCGTTCATAAGACAAACTACTTGTTTTTATACAATTCCTATTGAGATTCAATTCCTATTTAAAAATAGATTTTTTTCCCTTTCCCAAAACCCAAATTTATTTTCATTTTAGTCAAATATATTTTTCGATATTTAAATACCAATCATTTCAGGGTCAGGGATATCCAAACATCCCAAACACACAATAATCAACCACAGATTATTTGTCACATCATATAATGCAATATATGAAAACAACAATATAATTGTTGAGGAATCCAGTTGGATCTCTCCAACCTGATTCCCTGCATCCACAGATGTTAATCAACATAAATAACACTAATTGCATATCAATATGAAATATTAAAATAAATAGAACTAGTATTCAACTAACGACATATATATATAACGATATCTATCATTCAACCAATTCATCCAAACAACCATCACACAATATCCAATCATCATTTATCAATATTAAATAATGTTTATAATATTATAAAACTGAACAGAGTTAGTGAGTTTACTCACCTTGGTCGTTAATCATTGAAAAAACGGTTTATGTTCGAAAGAGCTGGTTAGGCGTTTAATTTCACCACAATTTCAAACGAGCTCCAAATGGTTCCAGACTAGTTCCATTGTGCAGCCTACAATCATATGATTCCAACGTGACAGACGGTTTGTAAAATTGACCACGTATGGACAAGATATTATATTAACAAGTTGGTACACATATTTAAATAGTTTTTAATTTAAATAATTTTTTTTATTGGGCTTACCCCTTAATCCTCAGCCTGCGAACATTCTGACCTGCTATAGTGATTCGTGTTTCCCCCTCTATAATTCAAACGCGAGCTCCAGAACAGTTTGTTCTTCTCCCACAAAAAATAACAGCAAGTTCATATTATTTTTTTCTCAATGGGCTTACTACTTCGGCCCATATCCAAACCCATTCAGCCTGCATAAATAGTAATCCTCCTTCCCTGAAGATCATGCATGCTACAACTCCATATACCAACCATTACAATATACTTCGGCTAACCCATTCTCCCTCCACATCGCATGAAATCACATACCGACTTCACCATGAAACTCCTCTTTCCGAGCTTTGCATCTTCAACTCCAAAGAGACGAACTCGCGCGTACCTCCTCCCTCATAACCTTTCCCTCAAGTCCACTGCCCCAGGAATTCCAATGATGATGTTGTCTTCTAAGCACCCAAAAATTCGTCAACACGTCCCTCTTGCCACCCCTAGCATGATTGCACCACTCCTATGACTTCCGACAATCCTCCATTTGCACAACCAAAGGAAACCGCAACCTGCCTATGCAATGCCAACTTAGGCTACCTCCTCCCAGGCACATCAATATTTCTCACCGTCACGAATGACATGCCACCTTCTCTCTGTTGATCAACTCTGTACAGAGGTGACTGCCATTGACCAGTCCCTCTTCATCAACAACTCATCTATCTCCGACGTACGACTACATCGTGCAGCTATACTTATTTTCTTCGTCCAACTGCAACAGCTTTCTCCCTTCTCCTTTCACATGCTTGTGCCTGCTTATCCCTCCCCACCTTCTACGATAAAGACGCGAGCACCGGTTATTATTCCAATGGTCGATCTAATGCTCACCAACCCTCCACACTGAAACCGCCATGCACAGGAAAAGACACGTCCCTTGTCTTTTCAATACACCACGTTTGCCGCTGTTGTTCTCACACTTGTAGACTCCATGCAACTCATGCATTTATATATGCCAGCATATAGTAATGTTATTCTAATGAAAACTAAGAACTAAAGGGAGGTTGCCACTTTTCTTTTCTGCGTTACCTTCAGGCTTGCGTGAATCATAGAGAAAAACGTGGACAAAAATGGTTGTAAAGGTGGAATGTAAAGGTAAACGAATAATGGGTTGAGAGAGGAGGTGAGTTTCATGCATGTAACACCCCATAATTTTAAAGGACACTTTAAGGATAAAATAAAAGAATACTTAATTAAATATTGGAAATTAAGTGAAACAGACTGTACTATTGCGTTCGTCTCAGAATTCTGCTTGAGATAGACTCCGATTTTGTATAAAACAGACATCGTATGAAGAAGATATTAAGGTTTGAAGTTTGTATACATATAAGTAAAACATATATAGACAAAACTAGTCCAGAATTCAAAATAAATCAAAATCGAAGAGCCGGAAGGCATGCGGGAATTTGACCCATTGAGGCTCGATCCATTCACTATGGGGGTCTACCCTAGGGTCGACGCACGCAAGGGTGTCGACCCTGGGGTCGACCCCGGGGTCACCCACCCCAGATCCATCTAGGATTGTAACCTGAACCTAGACTTGTTTATGAACGAGATTCGTTGACGGTAGGCTATAAATAGGACACCATTTCTTTTATTTTATCCACCTAAAACAATGGAGACAACGAGATGCTAACTCAACTTGGATTGAATTAGGCTATTCTTCTACAACGATTTATACGTGTACAAGAATCTCTGCTACAATATCAACATTCTTTTCTCAATTCTTTAGATCATGTCTCTGTGAGCTCATGTTTCTTTTAGATATAAATATTTAATAAGTAATTTTGGCATGTTAATAAATTAGATCTAAAACTTATGCCTGTTAAGATGTTGATTAATATTTAAACATATCTGCTATAATGACATGAAATTTGCTATACACCTATTTTGTTCAGTTATTTCGATATGCCTATTTCTATTATTTATGCCTATTTTTGTTCTTATTCCTCTCTCATTCCTTTTTCTTTTTATAGCCAGGATACCTTCGAGCCTAGGCCTATGTCGCTGAAATATGCGTACGAACGTAATTGGGAATGGTAATTTGGGGGAATAACCTATACTATGAATATAACTAAAGTTTGGGGAACAACTTATTAACTGAAATATGGGGTGTATGAATATGGAAATATGTAGGCTTAATACAAAGATTAAGGGAACTTTTAAATGAAACTGTATGTCACCTATGTATTATGTTTGATCTGATGGGAAGGTTAAGTAAACTTGTTAATCTCGTGGGGTTGTAGGGACACTATTAACCAGTGTAAAACTTAACCGGTGTAAAGCCTAGTTGATTGGGGATGCAAGTCTAGGGGTGCTTGTGCCATTTGTTGTGTGGGACCCCTATTATTCAGTAACCCATTATGGTATTAAAAGAGGACCCCGCCTAGGTAGGGGTCAGGGCACGCTTATTGAGAGTAATTATAAGAGGTTCATTTGGGATGGGGTGTTCTGATGGCGCGCTCCAACGGGGTCATGTGCATGCATGGGTCTGGTCTGTCTGGGAAAATAAGACGCCCTAAAACCTATAAATAGGTCTGTGTCCTCTGATGGTTTCCACTTTAGGAAGTAATACACCCTACTTGGGCCGACACATGGTATTTACGTGGTAGGGAGCCGATTGTGAGGGTAGTAATTAGGGTACATCTAATTCTATTTAGGTACCTGTTATTTCTATTTGCGGTTATACCCTTTATATTCTATTTAGGTACCTGTTATTCTATTTGGGGTAAAACCCGTTGCTAGAAGTACACCTAAGTCTACCATTTATTCTATGTTGGAATCATTCTGTTTATGCTAAGTAGTTGAAAAACACTTAATGCGATATACTAGTATTGGTGCAGAGAAAGTATCTGAGAAGCATAATTCACCATGTTCATCCTATTTACACATGTTATATACTGCTGTTATCTCTCATCTAGTTTATTTACTGTCTCGTTACTTTTATCTCTTTATATGCTAAAAGTCACTTGACTCGCCAGACTTTATGTCTGACCCATTTTGTTTCCTTTTCTCTCTCTCTTCCTTACCCTCCAAGGTTCTCAGGGTAGGAATACTCAAGCTTGATTAGGACTCTCTCTCTCTCTCTCTTTTTCTACTTGGAGTTGGATTTGCTTTGCTTAGATGTATCGCTTTGACTATCTGTCTAGCTTATTATGGGTGTTTTTGGGGACTATGGATTTATATTTATGTACTCTGATGGTTTTAGTACAAGGAAGATACTTTAATTTGATGTAATTGGTTTTCAGTATTTTAGACTTATGTTGTAACTGGATTTTTGGACCACGTTATTTTCTTTTGGAAAATAAAGTATTATATATCTGCTACTATTTTATATCTGTCTTGTGTAATTCTGTGTCTGTTTACCTATAATGCTTCACGAAACTTAATGCATTTTGATAAAGAGTGACATTAACAGACATGGGTATCACATTTGGTATCAGAGCTGAAGTTTACAAGATTAGATAAAAGATTTTGAAAATTGTTTTCAAAAGGTTTCGAAAAGAATGTGCTTTTAAAAGAAAAGTCGGTTTTTGAAAAACATATTCCCCAAAGCCATATGAAATATCTTTTAATCCTCTGTTTGAATCCCTTTTCCTCTTCTTTTCAGCTTGTCTAGGGAACCGAATATTCCCAAGGGCATTCAGATACCGACTTGGTTCCGTAGATATCTCGAGGTAATGGCACCTGCTGGAGGCCAAGCAAACGCCCCTCCCCGAGCTACAGCCGCTATTCCTCCTCCTCCGCGAGCGGATAATTTCTCCAAGATATACAAGGACTTCTGTGCTATGGGAGGAAAACCATTCCACGGAACGGAAAGCTTTGTAGAAGCAAGAAATTGGCTTAAAGAGACGGAGGACTTGTTTGGGATTTTCGAGGTTGACAAGCGTAGGAAGATTCAGTTGGCCGCATGGCTACTGAAAGATGAAGCTTCATTCTGGTGGGAAGTGACGCAATCAGGACGTTCAGTGGATACTTGGGCTGATTTTTGGTTTGAAATGAAGTTACTCTCTCAGGCAGAAGATTATGCCGATGGAGAGGTTTCTGGCACTTAAGCGAGCAAGCATGTCGGTCAAAAAGTATGTCAATAAGTTCAACCAATTGGCAAGGTTTGGTTTGGAGCTAGTAAATACTCTACACAAAAAAACTTTGAGGTTCGCAAGAGGATTGGATGAACCCCTCTATGGACTGGCTATGTCTTATATTTCGATGGTAGAAACTTTCGAGAAGCTCGTTGATGTAGCAATGATGAACGAAGAAGAGAGGCGAAAAGAAAGACGCAAAGACTGATGAGACACAAAACAAGAAGGTGTGGCCTATGGAGAAACAGTAAAAGAAAGATGGAAAGAATGACAAAGCTTAAAATAAGAAGAAATGTCATTGTTGTGGAAGCTTTGGTCATGTGATCACGAATTACAGAAAAAGGAAGAATTCTTGTTACAACTGAGGTAAAACTGGACATTATAGTAGGGAATGCCCAAAGAAGCAAGGACGGGCAGAGGGTAGGACCTGCTGGAGGGCAAGTGCATGCTCTCGAGGCTAGCAGACCAGGAATAGGTAGGAAGGTTTCCGTTGAAGGTTTGATTTCTCTTTCCGATCACCCAGTTAGGACTCCTTTTGATTCTGGCGCTTCTCACTCTTTGATATCTGATTCTTTTGTTGAGTCTCTGCACCTTAGTACCAGTATTGTTTCCGATCCCATTGCTGTCTCAAACCCCATTGGTGGCATGGCTCATCTGTCTATGATTTGCCGGGGTTTGAGGATATCTTTGTTAGGCATCGAGTTTGAGTGCGATGCATTTGTGCTTGGTTTCATGGGCTACAATTTGATTCTAGAGACGGATTGGCTAGCCATGTATGGTGTCATTCTAGACTGTGAGAGGAGGGTCATTAGAATGTGAGAGGAGGGTCGTTAGACTTTTGACTTGCTATGGGAGGACTCTCGAGATTTCTTGTGATCCTATGGGGTCTTTCAAGCTTAGTATCCTAGAATCGCTAGATGCTTTTGTAGATGATTTAAGATCTTTACGGTAGTTCATGAGTATCCTGTTGTTTTTGAGGAGGTTCAGAGTTTACCTCCAAGGCACGAGATTGATTTTATGGATATACTTGGTGGACAATGCAAAACCAGTTGCATTTCCTGTGTGCCACATGGCTCCTAGGGAAAGGAGGGAGATCAACAAGCAAGTAGAGGAGCTACTTAAGAAGGGGTTTATCAGGAGAAGCATATCAAAATGGGGTGCTCTAGTCATTTTCGCAAATAAGGCCTCGCTTCACTTATGTGTGTATTACAAGGAGTTGAACAAGCTCACTAAGAAGAATAGGCACCCACTCTCGAGGATTGATGATCTGTTTGACCAGCTTGTTGGTGCATCTACTTTCTCGTAGTTAGATTTAGCTACAGGATTTCATCAGCTGAGAGTGGCCGAGGACAGTATAGATAAGACTGCTTTTAGAACTCCAGATGGTTTCTTTGAGTGGTTAGTCATTCCTTTTGGGCTGACTAATGCACCCGCATATTTTGTGGATCTGATGAGTAGGGTGTTTAGGGAGTTTCTGAATAAATTTGTTGTGGTCTTTTGTTGATGACATCTTGATTTTCTCGAAGGATGAAGAAGAGCATGCCCTGCATTTAGGAGAGGTCTTGAGGACTCTAAGAACACCAGCTTAAGGCGAAATCCTCCAAGTGCCACTTTTGGAGAAAGGAAGTAAGATTTTTAGGGCATGTGGTTTCCAAGGAAGGGATAGTGGTGGATCCCGCAAAATTTGTTGCTTCAAGATTGGAAAGCTCCAAAGAATGCAATGGAGGTGAGAAGTTCTCTGGGTTTAGCGGGCTACTATAGGAAGTTTATTAAAGACTTTGCAAGGATGTCAACCGCACTCACCAAATTAACGAAGAAGAATCTGACCTTTGCTTGGAACATTGATTATGAGGATGTTTTTCAACAATTAAAGATGGCTCTGACAATAGCCCCAGTTTTGACATTGCTTGATGGGAGCAAGGAGTTCACATTGTACACTGATACATGTGGTACATGACTCGGTATTGTTTCGATGCAAGAGGGAAAGGTAGTATGCTATGTGAGTAGGCAGTTGAAGGTTCATGAGAAAAACTACCCCACTCACGATTTGGAATTGGCTGCAATAGTGTTCACATTTAAGTCTTGGAGACATTATCTACTTGGAGAGAGGTTCGAGTTATACATGGGCCATAATTCTCTCAAGTATTTGTTCTCGTAGAAGGATCTCAATTTGAGACAGCAGAGATGGATGGGGTTCCTAGCGTCCTATGACTTTGAGATTGCTTACACCTTTGGCAAGGTAATGTGGTGGCAGACACGTTGAGTAAGCATAGGACGACCTTGAGTCCTCTATTCATAGAGAGGCAGAGCTTGGAGTATATATCGACTTTCGATTTTAGGCCTTCTACGGATCTTACACCTGGATTGTTAGCATCATTAGAGGTGCGACCTACTCTTTTGGATCAGATAGGATCTTTGCAGTGAGAGGACCCACAGGTAGCAGACATTTTGGATAGGCTCAGTAGAGGAGAGACTTCTAGTCACCTTAGAAGATATTCCATGGATGATAAAGGGTGGTTATGAAGGGATGGAAGGCTTTGTGTTCCCTGAGTTGGGAGTCTGTTGAAGACAGTCCTTGAGGAAACCCATCGTTCTAGAATGAATATCCATCCGGGTGGTGATAAGATGTATAGAGATATGAAGAGGGTTTTCTTTTGGGTTGGGATGAAGAAAGATATCGTGGAATTCGTACCCCAATGTTTGATATGCCAACAAGTTAAAGCTGAACAGAAAAAGCCTGATGGTTGCTGCACCCTTTGGAGGTCCCACGCTGGAAGTGGGAGAGCGTCCCTATGGATTTTATTGATGATTTATCTAGATCGAGGAAGGAAAATACCAGGATCTGGTTTATAGTAGACAAGCTTACTAAGAGCGCTCATTTCATTCTAGTTAAGAGCAATAGAACGACGGCATGGTTGGTATTAGTTTATCTTCATGAGATTGTCTGTTTACATGGAGTACCTTCCAGCATAGTGAGTGGTCGTTATCCCATCTTTACCAGTGAATTCTGGTAGAGCTTGCAAGAGGCACTTGGTACGCAATTATGTTTGAGCACCGCATATCACCCATATATAGATAGACAAACTGAGAGGGTGAATAGAGTTCTTGAGGATCTTTTGAGGCTGTGTATCCTAGATTTCAGAGGGACTTGGGAAGAGCGTCTTCCATTAGTGGAGTTCACCTACAACAACAGTTATCAGGCTAGTATTGGCATGGCACCCTTCGAGGCATTATATGGAGGACCCTGTAGATCACTGACTTGTTGGTGGGAGTCTATAGATAGACTTCTACTTGGACCTGAGATGATTATAGAGACTTCAGAGAAGACTGACCTTATCCACAAATGCATGAAGACAGCTCAGGACAGGCAAAAGTCCTACGCAGATAAGAGAAGGACCGATATTGTGTTTAAGGTGGGATACATGGTTTTCATCAAGGTATCACCTTTGAGGAATGTGGTTCGCTTTGGATCAGTAGGGAAATTGGCACGAAGGTTTGTAAAGCCATTTCCCATAACAAAAAGGATTGGTCAAATTGCCTATAGAGTAAAGCTACCAGAGAGACTGGCGGGTGTGCATGGTGTTTTCCACGTTTCTCATTTGCGAAAGTGTTTACATGATACGACAGAAGTAGTTGAGTCGAGCATGCTTGAGTAGGTAGAGGTAGAAAAGGAGGCAACAATTAGACGAGTTCCTACCCGTATACTTGGATCAGAGGTTAAGAAGCTCTGCAATCGAGAGGTTAAGATGTCGAAGTTCAGTGGGGAGAAGACAACGAGGATGCGACTTGGAATACTGAAGACAAGATTCACGCTCAATACCCTTTTCTTTTCAAGGTTATGTTCTTAGCTTCTTCTTCCAAGCTTTTATATGTACTTGTTTCTATCATTCATCTGTATCCTAACGATCAAATCTTCGACCTTTAGGTAGAAAACCATTGGGTGTAAACATGTGTTCAATACATGTTATGTTTGATGGATGCAAGTGTTTGCTAGTGGTTGCCCGTGGATGCATATACACACACATTAGGCACTAGATGGGCTCAATTACAACATACTGCATATGGATGTGTGTGCATTTTAAAAAATTTACAAATGAAAATGGATGTATCATCATATGGATGTTGCATTTGGATGAATGATTGTGCATACATATAGAACTTACATTTTATACTATGGATTTGTATTTATGTACTTTGATGGTTTTAGTACAAGCAGATACTTTAATTTGATATAATTGGTTTCCAGTATTTCACACTTATGTTGTAACTGGATTTTTCGACCATGGTATTTTCTTTTGGAAAATAAATTATTATATTTCCGCTGCTACTTTATATCTATCTTGTGTAATTCTGTGTCTGTTTACCTATAATACTTCACGAAATTTAATGCATTCTGATAAAGATTGACATTAACGGATGTGGGGTGTCACATTTGGTATCAGAGCATTCTGATAAAGGATATTTGCATACATTTTGATTACATGGCACGAACATAAATTGCATTAAGGAGGTCAACTGAATCAATAGAACGCCTGATTTTTCGCATTAGTGTAAGGACATATACACGCACTATTGCATATGTTCATGTAAGCATTAGAAATCTTTTAAGGACAATGGATGGCTGTGATTGATGGATGAGTAGATGGATGTGGATGTAAGGATGTACGTGTAAGGACATATACACGCACTATTGCATATGTTCATGTAAGCATTAGAAATCTTTTAAGGACAATGGATGCCTGTGATTGATGGATGAGTAGATGGATGTGGATGTAAGGATGTACGTTCTTCTTAATTTAGAGATTTCAAGGACGAAATCCTTTAAGTAGGGGAGAATGTAACACCCTGTTATTTTAAAGGACACTATAAGGATAAACTAAAATAATACTTAATCAAATATTGGGAACCAAGGGAAATGGACTATACCATTGTGTTCGTCTCGGACTTCTTCTTAGATAGACTCCGAGTTTGCGTAAAATGGACATCGTATGAAGAAGATATTAAGGTTTGAAGTTTGTATACATATAAGTAAAATATACATAAACAAAACTAGTCCACAATTCAAAATAAATAAAAATCGAAGAGCAGGAAGGCACGTGGGAATTCGACCCATTGGGGGTCGACCCATTCCCCATGGGGGTTGACCCACACAAGGGGGTGTAGATCCTAGGGTCGACCCACCCTAGATCCATCCAAGTTCGTAACACGAACCTAGACTTGTTTCTAGACGAGATTCGTTGACGGTAGCTTATAAATAATACAACATTTCTATTGTTTTATTCACCCAAAACAATGGATACAACGAGATGTTGCCCCATCTTGGATTGAATTAGCCTATTCTTCTGCAACAACGACTTATTCGTACACAAGAATCTCTGCTACAACATCAACATTCTTTTCTCAGTTCTTTAGATCCAGTCTCTATGAGTTCATGTTTCTTTTAGATATAAATATTTAACAAGTACTCTTTACATGTTAATAAACCGGATCTAAAACTTATGCCTGTTAAGATGTTGATTAATATTTAAACAGATCTGTTATAATGACATGAAATTTGCTATACACCTATTTTGTTTAGTTATTTCTGTATGCATGTTTCTATGCCTATTTCTGTTATTCATGTCTATTTTTGTCATTCTTCCTCTCTCATTCCTTTTTATTTTTATAGCCAGGCTACCTTCGAGCCTAGGACGATATCGCTGAAATATCCGTACGAACGTAATTGGAAATGGTAATTTGGGGGAATATCCTGTACTATGAATACAACTAAAGTTTGGGGAATAACTTATACTATGCAATATAACTGAAATATGGGGTGTATGAATAAGGAAACATGTAGGCTCAATACAAAGATTAAGGGAACTTGTAAATGAAACTGTATGTCACCTATATATTCTGTTTGATCTGATGGGAGGGTTAAGTAAACTTGTAAATCTGGTGGGATTGTAGGGACACTATTAACCCATGTAAAACTTTACCTGTGTAAAGCCTACTTGATTGGGGATGCAAGTCTAGGGGTGCTTGTGTCAATTGTTGTGTGAGACCTATATTAGTCAGTAACGCATAATGGTATTAAAAGAGGACCCCACACTAGGTAGGGGTTAGGGCACACTTATTGAGGCTAAATATAAGTGGCTCGTTTGGGATGGGGTGTTCTGATGGCACGTTACAATGGGGTCATGTGCGTGCATGGGTCCGGTCTATCTGGGAAAATAAGACGCCATAACACCTGCAAATAGGTCTGTGTCCTTTTGATGGTTGCCACTTTAGGAAGAAATACACCCTATTGTGGGGCCAACATAGGGTATTTACGTGGTAGGGACTGTATCGTGGGTGTAGTACCTAGGGTACATCTAGTTCTATTTAGGTACCTATTATTTCTGTTTGGGGTAATACCTATTATATTCTGTTTAGGTACTTTGTTTGGGGTAAAACCCATTGCTAGAAGTACACCTAAGCCTACCATTTATGCTATGTTGGGATCATTCTGTTTATGTTAAGTAGTTGAAAAACACTTAATGTGATATACTAGTATTGGTGCAAAGAAAGTATTTGAGAAGCATAATTCACCCTGTTTACCCTGTCTATACCTGTTATATACTGCTATTATCTCTCATCTAGTTTATTTACTGTCTCGTTACTTTTATCTCTTTATATGCTAAAAGTCACTGGACTAGCCCGACTTTACGTATGACTCGTTTTATTTCCTTTTCTCTCTCTTCCTTCCCTCCAACCCACCAGGTTCTCAGGGTGGGAATACTCAGGCTTGATTAGGACTCTCTCTCCATTCTACTTGGAGTTAGATTTTCTTTGCTTAGATGTATCGCTTTGACTATCTATCTACCTTATTATGGCTGTTTTTGGGTACTATGGATTCATATTTATGTACTTTGATGGTTTTAGTACATGGCAAATACTTTAATTTGATGTAATTGGTTTTCAGTATTTCAAACTTATGTTGTAACTAGATTTTTGGACCATGGTATTTTCTTTTGGAAAATAAAGTATTATATTTCCGCTGCTATTTTACAACAGTCTTGTGTAATTCTATGTTTGTTTACCTATAACGCTTCACGAAACTTAATGCATTCTGATAAACAGTGACATTAAAGGACATGGGGTGTCACAATGCATTAGCGCATGCATTTACACTTCGTGATTATTAGTGGTGAGTTTTCATGGCCATTGAAGGCTTTGTCCAATTTTCCTGAAGAAGCAAGAACGAATACCTACTATATTTATATATCCTACACGTCGTGGTTGGCAAGGAAACATCGTACGAACAGGTCTGCTGTTAGGCTCAAGGGTAGGTCGACCACAATTTGAAAATATGTTGTGGTTTCTATTTTTCGTGTGGCTGATATCAGGTAGGACGGGTGAACATTAGATTTTTATATATAATTATTTGAAGCTTGGTTTCTGAAATGAGAAGCTGGGTGATAGGCTTGTTTTGAAAAAGGAAGGTGGTTTGAAAAATACACCGCGCGTGGTAAATTTAGGTTAGATTTTAGGGTACCGTGCTACACTACATTTTATCATTTAAGGACCGCTATCAATAAAAATAGAAATATCGTTGAGACATGCACTATGCCACGATCCCAAAAATATAATAAAATAGACAAGTTAACTTATATTGTGAAATCCCTAAAATGCTGATATAAGGTGTAAAATACTTTAAACAAAAAGTAACTTATTTTCCAAAATAAAAATTCTAAAAAAACTCTAAAAATTAAATTAAGATTACGTCTTAAAGATCTTATCCAAATTCGAAAACAATATTTTATCATATAAAATAAATCGTTATGGCTTATAAACGGTTCTATAGCGACTTTCTGAAATTTTGATTTGGACATATCTTACAATCTATAAGATGAAATCTCGAATTTTCACTTCCATTAGGAAAATATAATCAATTAGATTCAAAAGTTTCTTGTTTTGATGAAATTCAACTTAAAATGAATCCTGTATAATCGTTTAAAGTCCAAAACATAATATTATGAACTAACGGTACATTACGAGCTCATTTATAATTAAATTAAAATTAATATGTTCAAACGTCATTTATAAAATAAATTCGTGATTATAATTTGATTCTACGCTCAATTAAATATCTTCAGATTATTCAATTTACACAACAATGCCAATTCAACCATTTTCGATTATTTCCGAAATTAAATTTACTATTCCACTATTGATATTAATTCAATATTCAAAATAGTTGAATTCAAACCATTTAAATGATCAAACCAATATATTAAAATAATTAAATTAATTGATTATAAATCGCTAAAATTCCGGGATGTTATACCTCATGAAGTCCAGCACCCAACGCATGATCTTGAGTTAGCCTCTATTGTTTTTTCCCTCTACTGAATTTTCCTTAAAGATTTGGAGGCATTACTTATTGGGTGAATGGTTTTAGTTGTTCATATACCATAGGTCCTTGAGATATTTTTTTCTTAGAAGAAATTGAATACGCAACTACAGTGATGGTTGGTGTTCTTGATGACATTTGATTTCAGCATATAGTATACCTTAGGGAAGGGGAATAAGGTTATAGATGCCCTTAGTTGAAAGCAACAAAGAATGGTATTGGCTATGCTGAACGAATAAAAAAACTTGGAAGCTCTACTCACATGTAATGTGAGGATCAGGTTGACAACGAGTTCTAGAGGAAGCACACCGGTGGGGTCATGCCTAGAGGTTCGACTAGCTTTGACCGAGAAGATTGCTTCTAGGAAGAACGAAGAGAATTTCTTGTAAGCTAAGAGGATCAGAGAACTCAAAGCCAGAACAGAAGGGAGTAGCCTGGGAAAGTTCGCTCTATATCCGAAGGGTTGGTTACGGAAAAACTGAAGGCTATATGTTCTGAAGGTTGATAATTTGGGGAAGGAAGTTCTTAGAGAGTGTCATCACTCTAATCTTACGATACATCTTGGGGGAACTAAGATGTACCGAGACGTGAAGAAAAGCATCTTTTGGGAAGAAGAGGGATGTTAGCTTATGGGTAAGGCAATGTATGAATTTCCAGCAGGTGAAGGCCAAACATCAGAAGCGTAGTTGTTTGTTACAACCATTATAGGTTCTAGTTTGGAAGTGGGATCCAATATCCATGGATTGCTTCGATGGACTGTCGAGATAAAGAAGAGGGAGCGAAATCATATTGGTTGTCGTGGATAGACTAACCAAGAGTGCCAATTTTATTCCCGTGAAGTCAACTAGGATGGCGTAGGTTTTGGTTGAGTTATTCATGAAGAATGTTGTAAAGCTTTATGGAGTTCCTAGTAGTGTCGTAAGCAACAAGGATATGTTGTTTAGGAGTGAGTTTTGGAAAATTTTGCATAAGGCAATGGGAATAAAACACAAGATGTGTACGACTTATCAACCACAGATGTATGAGACAACCGAGAGGGTGAATAAGGTACTAGAAGATTTGTTGTGAGCATGTGTCCTAGACTTTGTGGTTTATGGGAGGACCATTTGCATTTATGGGAGTTTTCCTAGAATAATAGCTTTTCAAGCTACTGTAGGAATGGCGCCTTTTGAAGCTTGAAGACTGTGTAAAACGTATACATATTGGTTGGTGATAGGCAACAAGCTAGTTCTTTGTCCAGAATTAGTAAGAGAAGCAACATGGAAGATTGAGATCATTCAAAGTCGGATGAAGGAAGCTGGATCCAGGCAAAAGAGTTACATGGATATAAGGCGTAAGCATTTGGAATTCTCTGTTGTAGAAAAGGTTTTCATCAAGGTGTCACTAATGAAAGTCATATTCTATTTCAGAAAAGTGTGGAAGCTTGTGCCAAGGTTTGTTAGGCCTTTTCTGATTTTAAAAAGAATTGGAAAGCTTGCCTATCAAGTGGAGCTACCAGATAGACTAGAAGGAGTCCATAATGTGTTTCATGTATCGCAATTGTGGAAGTACGTACATGACGCCGATGCTACCATTGATCCAAAAGTATTGGAAGAGTTGGTAGTGGAACTTGATTTGACTAAGAGACAACCGATTCATATTATACAATTGTAAACAGAGATGAAAGGAGATTAAGAACTAAGATAGCTAATTTGATGAAGGTTTAGTTGATCTAACGAAAGAGACTGTACCTAAGAGACGGGGGCCAGGGTTAGAGAGGCTTTTCCTGATTTTCTTTCGGTAAGATCTATATGGCTTTATAAATTAGTTACTAGTGGATTACGCTCGTATATGTTTTGATAACGTTGGTTGTTAGGGTGCAATGATTTTTTTGTCCTTAATCGAATTTCAGGGACGAAATTATTTTAAGGAGGGATGCATGTAATATCCCTAATTTTTTATAACATTATTCATGAATTTAATCGGATAAATTAATTGGGAATAGTGCGGTGAAGGAGGACATGGATTTGTGCTTAATAATTAAGTACTGGGTTAACTTTAGAAACAAATGAACTAATTCTTAAAGGAAGGGTATATGAAACGGGCAAAAGGGTAAACTTTTGGCCCCTATTTCTACTCATATCCTACCATATTTTGTTCGCTTTTATTCAATCTAAAAACTAAAAGAATACTAATGGTGGTCAACCATTGAAGCTAGGAAAAAGAAAAGAGAAAAAGCTAGGATTTAGAGCTTGGAAACTTTGTCAACAAGTCTAAAAACCTCAACTAATCAAGGTGAATAACATTCTTACCCCTGTGTTTCAGCCATTGGAGAAATAGCTGAAAGTTATGTATGATTCATGATGGTTTTTCATGATTATGTGATGTTAATTGGTGGGAAATTAATAGCTAGGTTTGACATGTTTATATGGTTTTTTTACACATGAAAATGAATAGGTTTTAGGGTAAAACAGATAGTTCGATATTTCCGAATGTCATTAATTTTTGGTATGATGTTTGTTATATAATTTTAGGGATGAGTTTCAATTTTCATAATTTTTCATGGATCTATGAATTAATTATGAATTTTCTAATTTTGAATTGCTTAAGGAAAGCTTACACGTTAATTAAAATAATGAAAATAAATATATAAATGTTTTATACATGGATGGTACAAAAGTGCTATAAAAAGACTATATATGGTTAGTATTTTATTTTGTAAGCCAATGAAAATTCAACAAATATGGAAAAGTATGTATAAAGTAGTACTTTTTGAGGAAATAAGTCAATATGATCGTATTTACTGTCAATGCCACTGTCATTTCGGAGGCGATGTTCGGATACTCTTGGAAGCCATCTTTCGGTTGTGTTGGGTACTTGGAATAACATTCATGAATGGTATAGGAAGCATTCAGACATCCACTTATTACCCTTCGGAAGATCTTTGGTGTTAATATTTATGTGTTTTGATAGTTAACTACTCCACAAGAGGCTTTGTCTCCACTCTTTCGGTAGGGATGAAATGGGGTCTTTTATAAGAAAGGAAACCGTTCTTAAAAAGGACTTATACCTTTCAGGGGAACCGGGAGAGTGTCCAAACCCTCGAAGCCATTGCATACGATGACATGCCTTTGAAAACTTGTTTTTCCAAGAATTATATTTGCTTAGATGTGGATAACGGGACAAAAGTAAATCTTTTGATAACGAATTTACGGCTTTGCCTAATTTGCTGTCGGCATCAGTAATGTCAACGAAAGGAACTATATTATATGATATGCAAAGGAGTTAGACACTTTTGCCTTTATATCCTACCGTCATGGTTATAAAGCTAGGACTTAGTTATTACTTGATTGCATAGATCCGAAAGGGGTTCCTTTCAGGGAAATCGTATGGTGCCAGAGTGGTTGCTTCCAGAGTGAGTCACTGATTATATGAAATAAAGCCAAAATAGGATGCCTTTCGGAGATGAATAATAAAGGGTGCCGAAGTGGTTTGCCTTCAGAGTGAATGACTATTTGTCTTGTAAAGCCAGAATGGTTTCCTTTTAGAGATAGATGTTTACTGAATTGGTAGAATATCATTGATTGTTACATATGTTATTAGTGTGAAACTATGGACACAACATTTGCCTTTGTATGAACATTAAGGGAACTAATGGGTAATTTGAATTGGGGAGACTATTTATACATTGAGGAAACTAATGGCGGAAAGGGAATTATGGGAACCAATTAAATAAAAGGATAGCCTTCGGTCTCGTTGTTAGTAGGGGTTACCTTATGACGCATGAGATGGAGATCGAAAGGAGGAATTTCATTGCTTTGCGCAGTATGGAAATTGTAACAAGAAAATGGCTTCGTTGCTTACTGTAGTATGAAGTCAAATGAATAATAAATGAAGGTTCCATTGCCTAGCAAGGATATATCTTGTGTTGTGCACCGGGGTTACCAAAGGAGAAGACCCACTGCTTCGCACAGTATGGAAGGTATTTCATTTTTGAATACTAGCGGGGGTTACCTTGCGAATCATAGAGCGGAACCGAATTAAATGATGATGATGGGAAATCATTAGAAACCCTTAAGATGGGAAATCTGGAATAATGGAGAAGAGGAATCCACCGTGTGTGTGTGGCATATTGTACATTAATATGTTATTGTGGTGTCCTACTAACCACTAAAGTGCAGGGGTTCTGAGGATGTTTCGGGAGGTAGCTTGATACTAGCGAGGGAGGAGAAACCCATTCCGCATTGCGACGTGGTCTTGCTTGATATCTATGTTTTAGGTTGAAAGGATTATTATTTACACCAGTCAATTGACTGACATGAAGTTTTTGTTTTCCTCTTTAACACTCAGATGCTCATTTGAGTAGGCTAAGGGTTTTCAGGTACTTTGTTGAATAAGCTTTCGGAGGCGAGCAGGAGGTTACAGTTATTTAGGAGCACTACTATTTATTTTATTTTGATGTGTGTATAGGCAATGTTCTTATTGTCTATATATTTAAACTCTGATCAACTGATGGAGCATCATTCTACGTTGCTCTCGGAGTACATTTTGTAAAAAAAAAAAATATATTCTCTGAATAAGTTTATGGAAGGGCTTTATGAATGAGCGCGTGCACACACACACACAAATATATATATATATATATATATATATATATATATGTATATGTAAGTATATATTTATATATCAATGAATGTTTTATGATATTTTTTCATACTATCATGTTTTTTGATGTTGTGGTATATTAAAATCTAGTTTTCTATCACTACAAGCCAATACTAGAGATGATTGCAACATTTATAGGGCTGTAGTTTCGGTCTTGGATACCAAGGTGTTACACTTACTATTTCATAATGCAGAAACTACCACTAATTTGCATACAACTTCAAAAGAAGACTGGAATTACCACCCAAATTGGAGATAAAACTGATAGTATTACTTGCTTACAACACCCGGGCTATAACACAAAGAAGACCAATAAACAGCTGCGTAAGCAGACCCAGTCTCACAACCAAGGAGTCAAACAGATTGTCACATGTCGCAAGAGACCACAAGTAGAAGTAGTAAATAACAACAAATTGAAAAACAAGATCAGCTTCTATCTGCTACAACTGAAGTTGGCATTGCTAAGATCACAAGCACCGAAGAAGAATGCATAATCACAAACAAATAAACACGCAGTTAACTAAATTGAGGAATAACAAGAAAAAATCACCAAGCTAATATGACCTAAACCAAAGAATCCTTACTAGCAACCCAAGCAGTAGTCGACTGATAACCAAAGGAAACAAGAAGATGAACATAGTAGGAAACAAGCCAAAACACAAACAAAACTGTAACACCCCACGTCCATTAATGTTACTCACAAAGGGAATGCATTAACTTCCATGGAGGTTATAGGTGAATATAGAACAGAAAAATTACAACAAGACAGATAATAAGTAGTACTTGAAAACTAAAGCTTCATTTTATTGCAGCGGAAACATGTTTATTACATCACAAAACCATTAATTAGAGTCAAGTACATTATCCATCTTCATAAAAACAAAATACATAACCCCATTACAAAATAGCCATTAAAGAAGATAACAAGCTGGACTTTACTTCAATGGTCCAAGCTTTCCAAAAAGATGAAGCAATCCAATCAAACTCCACTAGAGCTGGGTCCAACCTGAGGACCTGGAGGGGGAAAAGGATAGAAATGGAGGGGGTCAGACATAAAGTCTGGCGAGTACGATAATTCTAACAATACTATTATCAAAATAACTAGACTAAGGCATAAGCTGGAAGACAAGTAAATGTCTATGAACTCTTAGGAAGATAAAGATAGCGTTTAAGATAACGTTAAAGATAACGGTAAAGGCACACATAATTACTAACGAATGATTACTACACTGCACCGCACATTACAACACTGCACCACACCAGTCACCCTATTGTTTGATCCCACTTGCTTCACACAGAAACTTTATAATAAGCCTTACGTACCCCTAGCTGACTACATAGGTGCCGTCTGCTCCTATCTCCACTAGGTGTACCCCACTACCCACTTTCGATCGGCTCCCTACTCGTAGATACCCGTGCTGGCCCCACAGTGGGGTGTATCACTCCCCTAAAGTGGCAACCCGATACAACTTGAGAATGCACGGCTTATACCTACACGATGCAACAACGTCTTACCTACCAGTCGGGGTCCACACACGCATATGAAACCCGTTGGACTTGCGTTGCCACCGCTCCCCGTTTTGGCCTCTTACAGTCAAACCCAGCATGTGTGTCCCGTCCTCGACTTGGGTCGAGCCCACAAAGATACGTTTGGGATACTGGTCGAAATGGGCCCCCACAAGCTACCCACCTAAGCTTGTTACTAGTATATCCCACTTAACCCTCTTAGTCATGTTCATTTACATGTGTGTTTGGTTAAGTCTTACTAATCGTATTTCACATGCCACTAAGGTCACCCCCTAGATTCCTCATGCCACCCAAGGCACCTACTTAACCCACATGTCCCACCTTACATGTTTATCTGGTTAAGTATTTCTTAATTCATTCAGGCCATAACCTCATAAAGACCTCTCACATTAGACTAGCATTTATGGCAGCTGGATTTGCTGGGCGGGTCCGGGCAGTCTTACACCATAAAAGAGTCTAACCTCGTGTCTTTACAACCGTTATGCTTTAGTTTAGGCCTAGGACCTCTCACATTGGGCTGACATTTGTGACCACTGGATTTGCCGGGCGGGTCCGGGCAGGTTTACACACAAATGAGTCCAACCTCGTGTCCTAAGCATTGATTAACACTTAAAATCTTTTACCCCAGTTTTAATAATTCCCTATTCAAATTATTAATTAAGTCAACTTTTAATGATGTCCATAATTGACTCAATTATGGCCATCCACTTATAGCATGCAAAATCATATCAATTGCACCCCAACATCTTATTATTAAATCCTTAATATTACCCCTACCCCATGTTTATACGTTCGCTTATTCAACGCATAATATAGGCTAGACTTGAATAGTCTAACGCATAGCACAAAGATAAATTATCACAACATATAGACAATTAAAATAAATCTAATCATAATAGGGGTGAAACTTGCATAAACTACACATGTTAAGGATCAAAAGGTGTCAACTTGTTAAATGTCACAATTTACATGATATGATCATAGCCCAAATCTGTACATAAACTTGCATATGGGGTTTTTAGGCAACATAATGATGGTGTGAACTAGCATAGGATATCACATATGTCATAGCATAATTCTAGATGTCATAATAGATGTCTTTGTATATGTTCATAACTTTTCTAATCAATCTAACTTGCATATGTGACTTGTCATATAGATCAACATAACCCAAACATGATGATTTAATTAATATGAACTAACTAGCATAGATGGTAACATCATGGCCTTTTTAACATGTATGATTCATCACAACTTAGCATAGAAACTTTCAACATACATAACATCATCATAGCATGATTTACAACATATAAGATATCATCATCACATAACATTAGATTTACAATATACATGATAGCAAAAGGGGTTTACAACAACATATATGATAATTCACATCATCTACTTATAATCCATTCATAACTCAACCTAATTAAAATGATAATAATCTTGTTAAGATCATCATACTCACAATTTAGAGAAGAAAAGAGAGAGTTTTGCTTTGCTTTAGGGTTGAGAGAATTAGAATTGAATTTTCTTTTCTTCTTTCTTAGTTGGCGGCGACTCCATTGATTTCCATGGCGACGATAACTATTCTATTTTAATTAGGTTTAGGGTTAGCATTAGGATGTATTTATAGGTGTAGGAAGTTATTTAGGACCATTAGATTAACCCTGAACCATGAGAACCAATCAAATGCAAAATCTGCATTTGAGCGAATCGGCCCACGGGTTGACAGCCAAACACCCTGGATTAACCCCTAGTCGACACAGCGGGGCTTGGGTCGACCTCAAAAATGGGCCGGTTTGGTTATTTCCCCTCCTAATTCGCTGTTTTGAACTTTTTCGCATATTATATATATATATATATATATATCAATATATATATATATATTTCTCTGCGCAATCCATTTCACTTAATTCTTTTCTAAAAATTAAGTATACTTTAATTTGTGAATTTTAATGTTATAAAATTACGGGGTGTTACATTCTCCCCTCCTTAAAGGATTTCGTCCCCGAAATCTCCAAGTCAAGAAGAATCTATATCCTACCATCTAATCGTCCATCTACTCAACCATCAAACACCAGCATCCATTGTCCTTAAAAGACTTCTAATGCTTTAATGTTTATATGCACAACGTGTGTATATGTCCATATCTAATGCAAAATTAGGCGGTCTACTGATTCAGTCGACCTCCTTAGTGCAATTCATGATAGTGCCATGCGTCCAATATGTATGCAAAAGATTCCTAATGATACATATTAATTCTATATGCGTGCACAACCATCCACCCGAATGCAGCAACTATATGATAATACAACCATTATACATCCATTTTACTAAATACATCCATATATATGCAATATGCAATATGAAGTGACTGAGCCGATCTGGTGCCTAATAGTGTGTGTATATGCATCCACGAGCAACCACTAGCAAACACTTGCATCCACTTTGCATCCATCATACATAACATGTCTCGAACACATGTTTCAACCATAGGATTATCCTATCTAAAGGTCAAGAATACTAACGAGAGGATACTCTAAAGGTAAGCTAAGTACAAGAAAAGCGATAAAGGAGAAATTAAAGGACATACCCTCGAAAAGGAAAGGGTATCGTGAACGCATCTTCTCTTCCGTCTCCCAAGTAGCGTTGCTCTCATCATCTCCCCATTGTACTTTGACCAGTCTGACCTCTCGATTTCTCAGCTTCTTAATCTCTGACCCAAGAATGCGCGTAGGAGCTCGTCGAATCGTCGCATCACGCTCTATCCCCACCTCTCTAAGCAAGTTCGGCTCTACCACTTCCGCGGTCTCGTGCAAGCACTTCCTCAAATGTGACACATGGAATACGTCGTGTACACCACTAAGTCTCTCAGGCAACTCCACTCTATACGCCATCTGTCCAATTCTTTCCTTAATAGGAAACGGTCCTACGAACCTTGGTGCTAATTTCCCAACGGACCCAAAGCGAACAACGTTTCGTAATGGAGACACTTTGACAAAGACCATGTCCCCAACCTCAAATTCAAGATCCGTCCTTCTCTTATCCGCATATGATTTCTGCCTATCTTGCGCTGCTTTCATCCCCCTCCGAATCAATTCGATCTTCTTCGAAGTCTCTCTAATCATATCGGGCCCAAGTAAGATCTTATCGGTAGATTCCCACCAACATGTAGGCGAACGACACGGCCGTCCATAAAGAGCTTCGAATGGTGCCATACCAATGCTAGACTGAAAGCTGTTATTATATGCGAACTCCACTAGTGGAAGATGCTCTTCCCATGTACCCCCAAAGTCTAGGATACACAGCCTCAAATGATCCTCTAGAATGCGATTCACCCTCTCGGTCTGGCCGTCCGTCAGAGGATGATATGCGGTGCTCAAACATAACTGAGTCCCTACTGCCTCTTGTAAGCTTCTCCAAAATTCGCTAGTGAAATAGGATCGCGGTCGCTCACTATGCTAGAAGGAACACCGTGCAAACGAACTATTTCTCGGACATATACGGAGGCTAACCATGGAGCAGTCCTCTTACTCTTTACGGGAATGAAATGGGCGCTTTTAGTAAGTCTATCTACTATAACCCAAATTCCCGTATTACCCTTCCTTGATCGCGGTAACCCATCCACAAAATCCATCGAGACACTTTCCCACTTCCATAGTGGAACCTCCAATGGGTGAAGCAACCCACCAGGTTTCTTTTGCTCCGCTTTTACTTGTTGGCACACCAAGCATCTAGCGACATACTCGGCCACATCTTTCTTCATGCCGGCCCAAAAGTAAACTCTCTTCATGTCTTTGTACATCTTGTCCCCGCCGGGATGAATGGTCATCTGCGAATGATGTGCTTCGTCAAGAATAGTCTTCCTTAGGTCATCGTCTTTTGGTACACAAAGTCTACCGTCCCTACGTAACCAACCCTTATCACCTAGGGTATACCTACGGAGATGGCTTGATGACTCCCCTCCTTTGAGTTTTTCTACTAACTCAACCAACTGCGGGTCGTCTCGCCGTGCCTCGCCAATCTGTCCCAAAAGCGTAGGTCTGACCTCCAAGGATGCTAGCAAACCGGGTACGAAGTCAACGGAAGGTCTAAAGTCAAACATCGAAATGAATTCTAAACTTTGCCGCTCAACAAACAAAGGACTTAAGGATAATCTTTTTCTACTTAAGGCGTCTGCCACCACGTTACCCTTGCCAGGGGTATAGGCTATTTCGAAGTCGTAGGACGCTAAGAACTCCATCCACCTTTGCTGCCTTAAGTTCAAGTCCTTTTGAGAGAATAGGTATTTTAAAGACTTGTGGTCAGTGAATAATTCGAATTTCTCGCCAAGAAGATAATGACGCCAAGACTTAAGCGCGAAAACAATAGCGGCCAATTCTAGGTCATGTGTAGGATAATTTTTCTCATGCGCTCTCAACTGCCTTCCACCATAGGCTATTACCCTACCCTCTTGCATTAAGACTGTGCCTAGTCCTGTCCCACAAGCATCAGTATAAACAGTAAATGGCTTACTCCCATCTGGCAATACTAAGACTGGGGCTGAAGTCAAAGCTCTCTTCAAACGTTGGAACGCATCATCACAATCTACGTCCCATGTGAAAACTAGGTTCTTCTTCGTCAAGCGTGTCAATGGAGCTGATATCTTTGCGAAGTCTTTGATAAACTTCCTATAGTAGCCAACTAACCCCAAGAAACTTCTCAAAGGTGGCCCCCATCGGGATGTGGGTCATAGCCAACCCTTGCAATGGTTCATTCAAGCCATTCACGAACCTTAGAGCCTTCTTCTCCGGCATGTTCACTAAGTCCAAGCCAAACCTTGCTAACTGATTAAATTTATTGACATATTCTTTCACTGATGAGCTTCCTTGCTTCAATGTCAAGAACCTTTCCATATATAGATTTTCTTCCGCCCTTGAGAGAAACTTCGCCTCGAACCTACGTCTGAAATCCGCCCAACAGTCAACAGGACGCTCCCCATTAGTGACCTCCCACCAAAACGAGGCCTCTCCCTTCATCAACCAAGCTGCTAAACGAACTCTCCTCCCTTCTTCTACTTCAAAAATTTCTAGCAATTCTTCCACCTCCTTAAGCCAATCTCTAGCTTCCACAAACGTTTCTGACCCTTGAAATGGTTTTCCACCCATAGCCTTGAATTCCTTGCACGTCTTTGCAAAAGTATCTACGCGAGGAGGAGGAGGAACGGGTGCACCTGGTGGTGGAGGAACATTGGCTGGACCTGTAGCGGCCCTAGCCTCCTATACCATCCTGGTATCGTTACACTGTCGGGTAGATTAAGATCTTCAGCCATGCTGAAACGAAAAAGGAAAGATTCAAAATGGAGAATTCGAAAGATAAAGATATGTGGCTATTGGGGATTATGTTTTTCTTAAAAACTTTTCTCTTTAAATTTCTCATTAAAACATGTTTTTGAAAACACTTCTTCCAAAAATAACTATTTTTCTAAAGTATTTTTATCTGTTCTGGTAACCTTAAGCTCTGATACCACGTGTAACACCCCACGTCCATTAATGTCACTCACAAAGGGAATGCATTAACTTCCATGGAGGTTATAGGTGAATATAGAACAGAAAAATTACAACAAGAAAAATAATAAGTAGGACTTGAAAACTAAAGCTTCATTTTATTGCAGCGGAAACATGTTTATTACATCACAAAACCATTAATCAGAGTCAAGTACATTATCCATCTTCATAAAAACAAAATACATAACCCCATTAAAAAATAGCCATTAAAGAAGATAACAAGCTGGACTTTACTTCAATGGTCCAAGCTTTCCAAAAAGATGAAGCAATCCAATCAAACTCCACTAGAGCTGGGTCCAACCTGAGGACCTGGAGGGGGAAAAGGATAGAAATGGAGGGGGTCAGACATAAAGTCTGGCGAGTATGATAATTCTAACAATACTATTATCAAAATAACTAGACTAAGGCATAAGCTGGAAGACAAGTAAATGTCTATGAACTCTTAGGAAGATAAATATAGCGTTTAAGATAACGTTAAAGATAACGGTAAAGGCACACCTAATTACTAATGAATGATTACTACATTGCACCGCACATTACTACACTGCACCACACCAGTCACCCTATTGTTTGATCCCACTTGCTTCACACAGAAACTTTATAAATAGCCTTATGTACCCCTAACTGACTACATAGGTGTTGTCTGCCCCTATCTCCACTAGGTGTACCCCACTACCCACTTTCGATCGGCTCCCTACTCGTAGATACCCGTGCTGGCCCCACAGTGGGGTGTATCACTTCCCTAAAGTGGCAACCCGATACAACTTGAGAATGCACGGCTTATACCTACACGATGCAACAACGTCTTACCTACCAGCCCGGGTCCACACACGCATATGAAACCCGTTGGACTTGCGTTGCCACCGCTCGCCGTTTTGGCCTCTTACAGTCAAACCCAGCATGCGTGTCCCGTCCTCGACTTGGGTCGAGCCCACAAAGATACGTTTGGGATACTGATCGAAATGGGCCCCCACAAGCTACCCACCTAAGCTTGTCACTAGTATATCCCACTTAACCCTCTTAGTCATGTTCATTTACATGTGTGTTTGGTTAAGTCTTACTAATCGTATTTCAAATGCCACTAAGGGCACCCCCTAGATTCCTCATGCCACCCAAGGCACCTACTTAACCCCCATGTCCCACCTTACATGTTTATCTGGTTAAGTATTTCTTAATTCATTCAGGCCATAACCTCATAAAGACCTCTCACATTAGACTGGCATTTATGGCAGCTGGATTTGCCGGGCGGGTCCGGGCAGTCTTACACCATAAAAGAGTCTAACCTCGTGTCTTTACAACTGTTATGCTTTAGTTTAGGCCTAGGACCTCTTACATCGGGCTGACATTTGTGACCACTGGATTTGCCGGGCGGGTCCGGGCAGGTTTACGTCACAAACGAGTCCAACCTCGTGTCCTAAGCATTCATTAACACTTAAAATCTTATACCCTAGTTTTAATAATTCCCTATTCAAATTATTAATTAAGTCAACTTTTAATGATGTCCATAATTGACTCAATTATGGCCATCCACTTATGGCATGCAAAATCATATCAATTGCACCCCAACATCTTATTATTAAATCCTTAATATTACCCCTACCCCATGTTTATACGTTCGCTTATTCAACGCATAATATAGGCTAGACTTGAATAGTCTAACGCATAGCACAAAGATAAATTATCACAACATATAGACAATTAAAATAAATCTAATCATAATAGGGGTGAAACTTGCATAAACTACACATGTTAAGGATCAAAAGGTGTCAACTTGTTAAATGTCACAATTTACATGATATGATCATAGCCTAAATCTATACATAAACTTGCATATGGGGTTTTTAGGCAACATAATGATGGTGTGAACTAGCATAGGATATCACATATGTCATAGCATAATTCTAGATGTCATTAATAGATGTCTTGGTATATGTTCATAACTTTTCTAATCAATCTAACTTGCATATGTGACTTGTCATATAGATCAACATAACCCAAACATGATGATTTAATTAATATGAACTAACTAGTATAGATGGTAACATCATGGCCTTTTTAACATGTATGATTCATCACAACTTAGCATAGAAACTTTCAACATACATAACATCATCATAGCATGATTTACAACATATAAGATATCATCATCACATAACATTGGATTTACAATATACATGATAGCAAAAGGGGTTTACAATAACATATATGATAATTCACATCATCTACTCATAATCCATTCATAACTCAACCTAATTAAAATGATAATAATCTTGTTAAGATCATCATACTCACAATTTAGAGAAGAAAAGAGAGAGTTTTGCTTTGCTTTAGGGTTGAGAGAATTAGAATTGAATTTGCTTTTCTTCTTTCTTAGTTGGCGGCGGGTCCATTGATTTCCATGGCGACGGTAACTATTCTATTTTAATTAGGTTTAGGGTTAGCATTAGGATGTATTTATAAGTGTAGGAAGTTATTTAGGACCATTAGATTAACCCTGAACCATGAGAACCAATCAAATGCAAAATCTGCATTTGAGCGAATCGGCCCACGGGTTGACAGCCAAACACCCTGGATTAATCCCTAGTTGACCCAGCGGGGCTCGGGTCGACCTCAAAAATGGGCCGGTTCGGTTATTTCCCCTCCCAATTTGCTGTTTTGAACTTTTTCACATATTTTTATTTTTTTTATTTATATATATATATATATATATATATCAATATATATATTTCTCTGCGCAACCCATTTCACTTAATTCTTTTCTAAAAATTAAGTATACTTTAATTTGTGAATTTTAATGTTATAAAATTACGGGGTGTTTCAAAAACACACTTCTAAACTATATTCCAAGCCTGCTACTTAGAAAATAACTCCTACGAACCATATGACCACATCCAAACCAAGCGAGTCGATTAATCTAACTATCCAACACCAAGCCTCTAACTGCAAAAACAATGAGTTGATGATTTGGATTCGTAAACAAGGTTAACTATGTGAATGTAAGTGTGCAGGCTAGTCTCAAGAAAAAGGTGAAGCAAAAAGGATCAGTAGCGAGATTGCAAGTGAATGCAGCGAAACACAACTCGAACGACGCAAGCAAGATCTGGATCTGAAGGCGAAAAAGTCAAATTTAGGGTTATTAATAAGAGAAAAATCACGATCCAAGTAACAAGGAAAAAAAACGGAAAGGAAAAAGGAGGAGATATGAAGAAACAAGGATGGAAAATCAGACGAGAAGGAAGGGATGAGTTAGGTTTAGAGGCAGCAGAAGGGAAATATCTCAGTCCCGATTGATGAAGGGAAGTCGTGAAAATTGAACTTTAAATTTAATACTTCATTAAATTAAATCAAAATTTAAATTTAATAAAAATCTTAATTTAAAATTTATAAGGTATATTTATTAAATCAAAATATATTTATAAGTTTTAGAAAATACTTAAAAATGGACCAATGGTGTTTGTATATTATTTTCCACTATGGTTAAGTAATACGGACATGTATCATTTCAGTCCATTTAAATTCAATTTCTGGGTATTTATAATTTCAACCCATATCCCAATTTTGTTTCATTTCCTAAAGATATTATGTATCATTTCAACCCATAGTGATTTTCATAAATTACAATGTGAGAACAAGATACATGCAACATTACAAATATCATACATAAATCAGAATATTTCATAACAATCGCTTGCACTACTTTTGTGTCATATATGTTATATGTGCACAGTCACGCGTGCACAAGTTACATTACCTATTATCGTGAAGTTTTTCTAAGGCAATCCTAACATTCTATCTGTCATTTTAAAGTATTAATTCACTTGATAATAATGTTTATCGGGAGTGAGTAAACTCACATTTCGTGGCGATTAAAAGACCAAAAAGCTAATACGAATAAGAATCATGGCAAACACAAGTAACCACGCTCCAATCAAAAAAGCAAGACAACCAAGCAATTATGCACTATCAACACGACCAAACTTGAAGCTTGACTCAACCAAGACATGAACACTAATCCAAAGATTCAAGCTAAAAAATCTCCAAACTCAAAATATCCAAACTCAATCAAGACACAAACACAAAACCAAGCAACTATGCACTATTAACATCTGTCAAATCTTGGCCAGCAAGTTGTATAGTCACGATCTTGGTTGAATATGGTTCAGGAGAGTTGTTCATGGTACGATGGTGGAGGATGGTGGTGGGAAGCTTAGGGAAGGAGGAAAATATCAAAGAAAAAGGTCTGTTTGTTGATAAAGTGATTCAGCCAGGTGGTTCCAAGGGTGTCACGGTTAGTAGAGTCACGACGGGTTGTTTGGTCGAAGGAGTTCATGATTGGTGGCATTAGCTTGCAAGGAGGGCAGCAGGTCGAGTCAAAATAAAGGGTGGAGATGGTCTTTAGGTTATGGATCTTAGTGTTTGAGTGGAATTGATGGGGATGTCTGCTACTGTAGGACGAAGGTGATTGGAACATGATCTATTGCCTGATGCAAGGGTTGGTGGCGGGGTGAGACTCTGGTGGTGGAGATTTATATGATGGGATGCTAGGTTTTAGGCGAGGAAGCTTTGGGGTTTTTCTAGGGTTGAGTGCGGTAGGTCGGGGCCAAAGAAGACTTAGTCGGCGGTGATCTTACGATGGTGGAGATGGTGAAGCTACATTGGCTTGAGCATGGCCATGGTAAGCGTCGGTTATAGGGTAATGTTTCATAAAATGGACGCAGTTTTGTGATGGAGAGAAATAGATTTGGGTTTTGCAAAAGAAATGAAGTATTATTTTTATATTCTAAAGATAGGTTTATTTTTAGGATTCCTTCTCCTTTTGATTTGTCTTGAGAGGAGCTTGAATGTCTTTGAGATTTTTTTTTTTAGAAGACTTAGGGTAAGAAGGAGATGAAGCAACGTGGTAGGTTGAAGAAGAAGATTTACAAGTGTATGCACCATAAGAATATTGTTAACAAGTATCCAAGGGCGTATATTTAATTAAATCTTTTTTCTTTCTTTTATCTTTCTAAATGATATATACCAATTCGAATACATGTTAATAGACAATAGTGTACATACACAAGAATACAGTAAGATATTGAACAAGATGCACATAATAGACGTTGTCCGTTTTGCACGTGTTCAACTCAAAAAAACAAATACGGAGCAATGAATGTCCAAATTTTATGAAGAAAAAAATGGCATTCTTCTTATAATGCAATCTAGTATTTAAAAAAAAATGCCTAAATTTCGAAAATATTTTTTCTCAACGATTCATTCAATGTTTAACTAAATTAATATGAACAAAACAAACTTGCTTATTTTATCATTAAATTTATTCCTATGATGTGTCTAGTTTAACTTATCACAAATATCAAATTTTGTAATTTAATTAATTTTTTCTAAATATAGTTACGCTCTACAGATTGCCGCTATAGTAAAATTGATTTGTATAAATTGATTTAAACAGAATGAGCGAATTCTAACATTTTTGTTAAATAATTCTTTAGTTCAATTATATATAAAGTTCTCAATTTTAAAAAAGGAATGAATGAGTATTTAAGGAAAAGAAATACGCGTTCTCCTACTTCTTCACGCACTAACCCACATACTTGGCTTAAAAACCCAACTTCTTACATCATCACCCACCAATTCTCAGCCTCGCCAACCTTTAACGTATGCCAACGCCCTCCGACCAAATCTCTCTAATGCAACCACCGACCATACTCTCCAATATGTCCAACCGGCATCCAAATATGTCTTCATCCCCGAAAAATATCTTCTTAGAACTCTCATGGGAAAACACTGTTGCTTTATTGCCAAACCAATTTCGTCTCTCGATCAGTAAACTAAAGGAATACATTAACCATATACGGAAACCTATAGGAGGTTATCACATTCATATTTCATCGACAATCTGGCAAAACAATTTGAAAAGCTTGAAGACTGCTTAAAGGTGTTAAACTGCTCTACCTACTCATATTTCGGTCGCCTTCTTATGGTTGAAAGATGGACTCTAGGATATTATTTTAGCAAGCAACACAACGAATAAGTTCAAATTTGGATAAGATTACATGACTTACCAATGGAAATGTGGTCGTAAGAAGAACTTTAAATAATTGCCAGTTTCATCTCCAGGCCTTTATTTATTGATGAAAATATAGTGGAGAAGAAATTTACAAAATATGCAAGGATTCAAGTTTTAATTGATACTACAGCTGATCTCAAAAATTAAATTGCTATCCTGCTACATAATGGGAAGCAAACTAATGTTTTAGTTGAATATGAATACGTGCCTTTCAAATGTACACAATGTAATGTACTTGGACATACAAATATTGCACATGAAGTTCAAAAAGTTCCACGTAGGTACCAAAGCAGCCTGATGACAACCCTATAACATCTACTTCTGCGCATATAGCAAATGAATATGATCAGCAAGAAACACAACCAAATAATGCTTTAGCATCCTCAAGAACTAGTGATAACATCAGTTTCTTGAACCCTACTCCGCCCTCTGACATTATCCTTGATGAACTACATCATGTTGCCGATACCATCACCAAATAATCTACAAAAGAAGACACTATTTATTCTTCTACCTTTATTGATGTTAATGTGAATTGTTTGCGAGGTAAAAACATTATTGCGACATCTGCTCCCCCTAAAAAAAATTTGAGGACTCCTCCTCAAAAAAATGACGATCATGACATGGAACGTCAGGGGTATAAATTCATCTGTGTGAATGAAAGATGTAATCAAACTCCTATATCAAGCTAAACCAAATATTTTTGGTTTAGTTGAAACTACATTGTCATGGTTAACTTAGCATTTTTTTCTACTATGCTGCCTTGCTTATGGAAGCATATGACTAATAATTCACAATAAGCTAATGGCCAAATATTATTGCTTTGGAATTCTAATGTATGGGATGTCAGTACTTTACATGTTCATCTTTGCGTATTACAGTCACTGCTACAAAGGAGGTCTTGAGTTGACTTTTACAGTAATTTATGCTAGCAATTGTTTTAGTGAAAGTCAAATACTATGGCAAAATTTGGTCCAACAGTCTATCACTATTTCAAATGCATGGATATTAATGGGAAATTTTAACAATGCATCATTACTACTTGACAAAAAAGATAGCCTCCTAGTTCCTTATCAACATCTGAGGGCATTCCAAAGTTTATGGACACAAACTGGCTTAATTGGAATAAAACCACTCGGTTTTCATTTCACTTGGCGGTCAAGTGGGGAAGCTACTCACATTGACAAAATATTAGTTAACAATGCATGCATTGGTCATTTTCTGAACATGGATGCCTTGTCACTTGACTAGCTTTCCAATGATCACAATACTATTCTGTTGGATCTTATCCCTTCAAACCATCTAAAGGGTTTTGATTTCAGTATAAAAATGATTGGCACAAGCAAGAAGGATACTACGATTGTATTAAAAAAGGCTTGCAATCTACCATATGGAGTTATCCAAGTTACCAATTCTTATGCAAAATAGAATCATGCAAAAGGGGGATGAAAAACTAGAACAAAATCAGAGTTAAAAATGATTATTACCTTATCGAGGCCAAACAACATATGCTTTCTCTTCAATTAGAAGTGGACCAGGATCCTGAAAATATCAGCCTATATGATCATTATCTGCACCCTAGACAATAATTCCGTTATTTTCAAAATATCAAATTTCAAGGGCTGAGACAACAAGCAAAAGTAGCATGGTTGCAACAAGTGATACCAATTCTAAGTTTTTCTACTCTCGCATGACAACCATGAAATATTTCAATCATATTAGACCACTAACTATAACGAGCTGACTTTTCCGTACCATTTAAGCCGATATTTAACTACATGCGTCCAACTCAAAAGAACAGAAATGCGGATAATTAATAGAAAGAAATTAGAGGGTGAGAAAAGAAAGAAAGAAATGTTGGAATAGAAGAAGAAGAACATCAACACTACAGAATCATAGTAGAATAGAATCTCACAGCGGAACGAATGAAATATAATATATCAAAAACTCTTTACATCAAGAGAAAACTGTATATATGATTTCCAACCAAAGTACACAACTAAATCAGCCCACACAACAACCAAAACGGAAATAAGTCAATAAATTACGGGAATATGTCTTGACTCCGGCTCCTTTTCTAAAACCAAGTAAACCCAAAGCTACTTGGAAAATATACTCAGTCTGACCTAAGCACATTTTAAAGCAAATCAAAATCAACCCGGATCAGTCTGGAATACTTTCAATGACAAAACTCATAACATAACAACTTGTTCAACTTTTGAAAATTCTTTGAAAGAACGGAACTCTAGCAAGACACGACCACACATAAACATGGCACGTATTTTCTCCTTGCGATAGCCAAATCATTTTTTATATCAAAATCCAACGATATTATAATAATGTTTATCAAACAAAAAATAAAATAGGAATATAGCCGGAAAGCTTGCTTCTCACTTTCCAACATAGTTGGTTTACATCTAAAAACCTATGACTCGTATTGCAGTTTGGATTTCGAACATGATTAGTATGGAACCACCTTCCAGTCAGTGTCCTCTAGAGATGGAACACTGGGGGTTCAACAAGAGCATCTTGTAACCCGGCCATTCATGACCGGCGACTCATTCAGCTTGAGTGTACCGAATATATTATAAACAACGGTTGGGATCAGCAACCGTCTATTCCGAAGCATACAAAATATAGGGACATCCAGTTTCTCTAGATCAGACAATAATAAACCCTAATGGGTATAACCTACATAGCCATGTTGCCTTTCCGATTTTAGTCATTTCCCCGTTGATGAGGCTTGAAGTCACGATTACCTTCTTTAGAACATCACATTCAAAATTTGAATGTCACAATGTCAGATCCATCCAATCAATAATTGATTTGCACTAATATACTCTAGGTGTTAAGCTAAAAGAAGCTGCCTTCTGCACCACCATACTGTTATATTTGTAAAAATCAACGTACGTGATTCTAGGAAATACTCTATCAGACATTCATCCATACAAGTTCGTTCTGGGACTGAACGAAACCGAAGATACCTCAGAGAAAAGAGGTTTACTTCCACAATTTTAATCTCGGTAATTAACTAGAGACATCAATGAGTATTCCTCTTGCTCCGAAGATCTATATCTTCAAATCATCTCATAAGATCCCTGCAATGTTATTTCTTGAATGCAAAATCGGTTCGAAGTGGTTTTGGGTCTAGTTCCCTTCCCGGTCTCCTCGAACTAACACATCAAAGGTTTAATAGCAATATCTATTGATATTTAGTTTTTTAACTATCAAATCAAAAGTGTATGGATCAGGACTTCAATAGCTGAGGCCCTTTCATTAAAATTATTCATTAAAAACCATTTCATCAATTAAAAATTGATTTTATATACATGTCTCAATTAATTCCTCCCATTTTCGTTAATTTGAAAACATATCCAATTCTTATATATTTAGTATAAGGGTATTCACCAAACCCCTTTCTTTATTTCTTTACTTCGAAAATATCAATATATATTCCCAAAACCCTTTTTATTTTCTCTACTTTGGAAATCTCGTTATACATATTTAACCCAATGATATAAATTTAGTTACCAATCTTATGGGTCGAACAATGTCATATGCCACATTATTTATTATATAAACCTCAAATGGGTTTTTATTTAACTTCAAAACACTGCCAATTCGAGTTTTCAATA
The DNA here is from genome assembly GCA_030737875.1 of Allium sativum. Classification (NCBI taxonomy): domain Eukaryota; kingdom Viridiplantae; phylum Streptophyta; class Magnoliopsida; order Asparagales; family Amaryllidaceae; genus Allium; species Allium sativum. The sequence goes on along the minus strand of CM060922.1, from coordinate 503,302,912 downwards.
ATGCTTGTGGAAATAATAAATTTAATTTCCAAATCTAATTCTATTTCCAAACTAATATAGCCTCTTCTCATTTCTCCGAAAACCATCGCCATTTACTTATTACTTGGAATAAGTATATTTCCAGAACTTTCTATTTTCATTACTTAGAAAATAGTGTTATATACTTAACCCAATGGTGCAAGTATTGTCACATTTCATATCTAGGCCAAATAATGTTGAGTAATATATTGTTTACTATAAAACCCAATAGTTTTTATTATATTTCAAAATCTTGCAAATAGAGTTGCAATCTTGTTTTTCTTATGGAAATAATAAATTATTTCCAACATCTTTACCATTTCAAACTAATGTGATCCTTAGATAATCCTGAAGTTGTTCAAGTTAGGGTATTTAATTTACCTCTTAGACCTTGATCGAAACATTCTTATCTAAAGATAGATAAAGGTTTGTAACACCCAAAAAAGCTGATGTTAATTATGATATCCCATTTATTATTTACTATTTCATTTAAATTGTGGTTTTATACACTAGTTACTTTTGAAAAACTCTTTCCTATCATATCCATTTTTACTTAATTTGTTAATTAAGTAAACTCTTACTTAAGAACAATTTTTTTTCTAGCTTTAAACTTATTTAATACAATTCATTTCCATCTTGGCTTTATTGCCAAAAACCCATTTACCACATCTTTCATTTGGATTTATTACTAAAATCCATTTACCAATTCTTTTCACAAACCCGATAAGCATTTTCCTTTATAATCTTGAAAAAATCTCGTTTCAACTTCAACTTGTCTTTACTTAATTTAACTATTAAGTAAATGCATATTTAAAATCCTTGCTTAAGCTTCAAAATCCTTGCTTAAGCTTCAAAATCCTTTTACAACCCTTGTTTATAAACTTGGGTCTTTATTTCAAAGCTCATTTTCTAAATCTTTCAAAAAAATCCATTTAATCTTCCCTTTTCAAATTTTAAATCTTCTTTCAATTCAAATCAATTTACTTCATTAATTGTTGAGTAAACGCTAATTAAAATCACCGCATTAGCTTTAAATTTCCTTTTATAAACCTTATTTGTAACCCTTGGATTTTATTCTAATATCCGCTTTTAAACCCACTACAGAATTCAGTTAAAATCTCATTCTAACCTTGGTTACTTCTTAAATGAATTTCGATTAAAAAGAAATCACATTAATTATTTTTAATTAAAGTTATAATTAACATCACCATTAACTGAGATAAAAGTAGTTTACTTCCTCATTAACTAGTATAGATGTTGTTAACTTTTGTATTAACTAAAGATAGAATAGTTAATCCCTTTTTAAAGGGTTGTTAAAATATCTGTTAACTTTATTGATAATTAACAACTTGATAATCACCTTTAAACATTATTAATTTAAAAGGCTGATTAACTTTTAAGAACATTTATATTAGATTAATCAGCCTTTTAAGAACTTTTATATTAATTTATTGATAATGTTTAAAGGTTTATCTGTTAACTTTATTGATAATTAACAACCCGAGCATTTACAAAACACCGGGTCAGTCTAGTGAACCAGAGTGAGATAAACTCGCACAGTATTAAGGGTAAATCATCCAATCATGATTTTAAAGTTCAAAATCCTTTCAAAAGAAAAGGATAATCGTAAGACCAAATTCACACATAAACATGGACGGTTTTTACCTTACGATAACCCGAAACAGTTTTGAAACCAATATCTTTTCTGATATTATAGTAATGTCTAAATACAAGTAAATAACAATCTAGTGGAATGCTTGCATCTCACGCTCCACATATATATTATACAATCAAAACCACAGGCGCTTATTGGAGATTGGATTTCCAATTATGACAAGGTATGGGACCAACTGCCGATCGTGTATCTCTAGAGACGAATACACTGGGTTCAACAAGAACGTCTTGCAAACCGGCCCACACATGACCGACCACTCATTTCGCTTGAGTGTATCGAATGTATATCACTTACGGTTGGGATCAGCAACCACCTCCCGAAAAGGGACAACATCGAATATAGATTAAAGAAACAAATGGAATTTCTCTAGATAGGTGATTATACATCCTAATGGGAGCGACCCACATAGCCATGCTGCTTGCCCCTTTTTTGTCATATCCCGGTTGATGAGGCTTGAGGTCAGAATTTCCTTTACAGCACCTGGCACCATTCACTTTGAATGCCACATCGTCAGATCCACCAGATATCACACTGATTGACGTCCACAAAAATACTCTAGTTTATTTGGCTAGAGAATAACCATTTCTCCGCCATCAACTATGGTACGTTTGGAGAAATCAGGGCATGTGATTCCTTTGGAAATACTCTGTCAGACATCCGCCCATACAAGTCATCCAGGAACAGGATGAACCGAAGGCACCCTCCTACTGCATCCTAGGAATCAGCCTACAAATCAGTAGCGAGAAGTCCTTGCAATCCGTGGATTCCAATCACGATAGAATCACTGTTGAAATATCTTTGGCCGCTAAACCAGAGAAATCCAATGATTAGTTCTTCCGCTCATGAAGATCAACAGTCTTCCATTGCTCCATCTTCAATAATCTTCTTTTACGTATCCACTGGTTGGAATGGATTTCGAATATAAATTCGATCCCGGTCTTTCCGTACCAACGATCGTATGGGTCAGGTTTGATAGTCGGTGATTTAACTATCAAATAAATAATTGTGTGAATAACATGAGTTTACCAGTTCAGTACAACACCACATGGCCTCTTTAATTAAAACGATTAACGATGGTTAATCTCAAATTCTTAAATATTTCAACATTTCAAATACAACATATTTGACGTAAGGTTATTATTCCAAACTATTCCACTTTTATATTTAAGAAAATATTCTAAAATCATATTCAAATCTTTATTCTAACATCGTTTCGAACCCATTCACTATTTCTCTCTCATTATCCATATCAGGTAAATGACTCATCTTATTTCTCCCATTTTACTTAATTTCTCTACTAAGTAACATTAATTGACGCTTTTGCCCCTCACTTCCTTTTTATAAACTTTGTTTATAAATCATGTTTTAATATAACCCTTTCATCATTGATTTCCTTCTTTTACTAAATTTAACCATTAAGCAAACATACTATCACATTTGCTTAAATTTTCCTCTTTCATTTTGTAACAAAAACTTGGGTTTTATATAAACCCGTTCATGAATTTCCTTCACAACGAAACCATATTTCATTTCAACTCTGATTATCTCCCATAATCATGCCCTATTTAAGTAGTAATCTCTTGATTTAAATTAATGATTCACTTCACCATTAACTATTGTATAATTAATTAACTTGTGTATTGGCTAATAAATAATAAATTTCTTTTTTTTTCTTATTAAACCTAAACCATTATTCGTTATCCCATCTCATTGGATCAGTTCAAACAATTGGTGTAAAAATTAACTTAGTCTAATAATTGATTTTGCCAACCCGAAATATGATTATCTCATTAACCAGTTCCAAATAACCCTTTATTTAAATTAATTAATTTAAATAAATCTTTTTCTTTATATCTCAAAACGATTATTCGAATCTATCACATTAAGTTAATCTTTGCTTATTCACTTATAACTTTAACACATATCAGGAATTTCCTTTATAAATTCATTTGAAACCAATTATAAACTCAATAAATAAATAATAAATATTTATTTCCTTTTTACAAACATTAATTAAAATATATTTTCAGCTATATAAAAAAAAATTCATAACCTTATCTCGTCGATTTACCTAACGGTAGATCGATATTTATAAACCGGTTAATTCATAGGCCATGTATTGCCAATCACTCAACCAATAATACCCATTGGATTAAACCAAACAAATGGTGACTTTCATGTCAATATTCAATCATCAAATCAAAACAATTCAATAATGGTCTCATAACAGTCTGTAATGACAATTCAATATCAATCACCACAATCAATCAAAACAATTCATTTAATTAAAACACGTTTATAAAATAAACGTGACCAATAAGGCAACCTACCTCAATTGGAACCAATCGTTAAAAATAACGATTTGGGTTTCACTGAAATTTAACGACGTTTAATTTCATCAGTTCAAACGATATGAGAATATATATCACCAACCAGTCAAAACACTAGAAACCATAGCACACAAAAATATAAATCCAACTTATAACATATAAGCGGGAATTACTGAGTAAGTTTAACTCACCTTGATTTGATTTCATCGATAAATCGGCTCGTTTCAGCGTTTAATTTAACCGAGAAATCCAGCTGCTGCCTGCCCTGCTCAATCCTCATCCATCGCGTAGTACTCGTCTTCACGGTTGCAGTGTTTTTTGTTTCGTTGAATTCTAATTACGTATGCCCTTGGAATTAATATTTGAATTTTATAAAACTTTTTGAAAAATCAAAATGTGTGATCTTCTGAAGGGAAGAGAGCACACATATATATAATAATGATAGAATACATGAGTCTCAAAACAACTTCCTGGAATAAAACAAACAACAGACTCTCTCGTAACAACTCGACTCTAAGAAAGTAAAGGATTGAAGATAGATGAGCTCCGGATAAACCACCGCCCATCTACTCCTATATCGAATTCCGGCAAGGCCACCACCCGATATAGAAGTATATCTTCTCCAATACTATAGCCCTACCATCCCAGGAAGAATAAAATCAACGTACAACACATAGTAACTCTATAAATACATCCACAAAAACTCCAAGAGTAAGAATAGCCATCCAGTCCATACATATATCCATATGGTTCTTCAATAATTCTTCCACCTGAAATCCTAAAAAATAACTAAAACACCCACCATTAGTAGCCATCACATATATGTATGAATATATAATATATATATATATATATATGTTCATATAAATATATATAAATGTACATATACATATAATATATATATACCATTATATATTCGTACATATATGTAACTTACGAAGGATAAGATGCTGAAAGAAAACTTGCTAACATCATCAAGGATAGAAATTAATACACAAATACAAAATCTAAAGTTTTTAAATAGCTATTGAAACTCACGAAAACTCCAAATTTGCTACTAATCATTTATGTCAATATAAGAAACAAAAAACTAGAACCAGTATCCTTAACTATGAATGCCTTAACAGATTTTACTACACTCTAACCTATAAACAGAATAATGCCGACCATAAAACTTAAGTACTAATTATAATACATACTCAGTAATCCTACATTGTTATTATATCTAATTCCAACTCATATGATTCCCATTAACCATTATAACCTTATATCCACTAGCCCCACTCCTGAACACAGCATCGACTTCCAACAAACCTTAGCAAAAAGGATAACCACCCCCTCAGGAGCAATGGTTTACTTCCTACTACAGACAATCTTATACATTACAATCCGCACAGAATAAATGCCTTTCGAATATAGTCAATTCTATACATTGAAAAAAAAATGAATTGTAAAGGCATTCAGCCAAACCGTGAGCTATCCATATAGATCTTCACAATGACCATCCACCTGCAAACCTGAGAAAGAACTAAAGCACCCATTATTATTAACCATCATATATATGTAGTGTATTTGTGTAATAACCATACATATATGTAAATAAAGAAGTATATGATGCTGAATGGAACTTGCTATCTTCATCTAAGAATCGATTATGAAGATGTATTTAGAATTGGGGTTACCAGCCAAGCTTTGCACATGGTTTGCAGAAAATTGATAAACAATGTATTGATATTTAATTATAGAACATGGTACTATACCTAGATGATCACATTATTGGCAATATCTACTTTTATAAACTTAATTGATTATTTCTGAGATGATATATCATGAATCTGAGATAATTATTTTAACAGAAGGTTTAATATCCTAGAAAGATTTACACATTTGACTGTTATTACAAAAGAATTGCTATATTGAACTATAGAAATCATCATTCTCATAATACACTCAGACTTTAATAAAGCATTTCACTTTTATACTTACCATCCCACATTATAAGTATCAACAACTATACAGTTTACTGTATAAGAGCCACTAAATAAGGAGAAACCAAATCACCTAACTAGAAGATGTAACATTCAAAAGGAACATACCATAAGAAATTAGAATTCACTTTCAGGATAAGATCATATATAACTATCTTAAACAAAACTGGAAATTGATAATTGAAAATTAGTTAAGATGGTGAATAAAGAAAGCATATATGTTAAATACCACTTATTTTCCATGTCATATCAACCTAAGTTTCTCAAATCCTAATCGGAAAGCATAAGTTGTTTTCCAATTACCTAATGACCTCCTTAATACACAATATGAATAACCACCATAACTATAACAATATATTTCTACCTTCTAAAGCCCAACCCTATACTTACAATTCCACTTAGAATTAATGAATTGGAAAGACAATTCCTTCACGACCTTCCACCTAGAAAGAACTACCATACCCACAAAAGTTTTTTATATTCTGTGTTTCTATATATATATTTATGTATATATATATATATATACACACATATGTACAAATATTTTAATATATATATAAACATATATATATATAATTACATATGAAAAATATTGCTATAGTTATATATACTATATTATATCCATACATATATGTAACTAAAACCCTAACTAAGCTAATAAAAATACAAACTGTCCTTATCAAATCTATAATTTTATACACAAATACGAAATCTATTGTTTCTAAAATACCTATTGATACACATATATAATCCCAAATTTTCCCTAACCTTTAGCAAATAGTTACCAAAACTCAATTCTCTAAAATACTTGTAACTTGAAGTGGACATCCATTCCAAACAGTAATAAACTATCTTGATGATTAATTTATCAGATGGCACTGAAATAGATTGAAAAAATCTCTGGTTTCTTTCCGTCCAGATGAACCAACTAATGATAACCATTAAAGAATCCATTACATATCTCTTTTTTGATTTATACATAAGTCTATAGTGATTCCAATATTTCTCACAGTTATTAATAGTATTTAAGCTGGCCATAACAAAAATCCTTAATACCATGATTATGATATTATTTGTAAAATTACAAGAAAAAAATAAATGATCAACATTTTCCTCTAATAGATTACAAAAACAACATTTAACGTCAAACCAAACATTCTTCTCCTTTAAAAGCTCCACTGTGTTTAGCTTCTTATGTACGATCAACCACATAAGAAACTTTGCTTTAGGAGGGGAATTAGAACTCCATATAAACTTAAAAGGAAGCAAGGATATACCAGAATAATTAATAAGTTTGTACATTGAATTAACGGAGTATACTAAACTCTTGTCCAACTCCCAACGAATGGTATCACTATGCTCGTCTAGATGATATAAAGTTAATTTTGCTTTTAATAAGGCCAATTGTCTTAACAATTCCCCCTCTAAAATATTAACAAATGAAAATTCCCAAGGAGGATCTAAATTCCTTTTATAAACATCCACAATTAAGGAATTCTTGAAGTCACAAATATTAAAAAGTTTCGCAAATTCAATTTTTAGAGGTATACTAGTTATCCAAGCATCATGCCAAAAAAGGTAAAATTCCCCGAGTGAACTGTCATCTTATGACCTAACTTATAAAAGTCTAAACAGTTTAACACCATCTTCCAAAAATGAGATAATCTATTTGACCAACTAACACACAATCCCACAAGATATTCTCCCCTAGAATAATAAGATTTTGAAACTAGGGTCTTCCAAGTAGCTACTATATCCGGATTCCTAAATTTCCATAACCATTTAGTTAATAAAGAAGAATTGAAATTTAAAAGATTTATAATCCCTAATCCCCCGTCCCTCTTGGGCTTGCAACACAGTTCCCAATTAACTAAACATTTATAACTACTACAATTAGACCCACCATTCCAAAGAAAATTCCTTCTTATTCTGTCAATTTTCTCAATTACCCACTTAGGAAAGCGATGAACTGTCATCCAATAGGTGGGGATAGCTGATAAAACCGAATTTATTAATACTAGTCTACCTGCTCTAGAAAGGAATCTATTATTCCAACTCGATAGTCTATTATTGATTTTGTCTGTAATAGTTATCCAGTCCACCTTTTTAAGCTTGGATGGTCTAATTTTAAAACCTAAATAATCAAACGGAAATTTCATGATAGAGCAATTTAAAGTGCTAGCTACTAAGGTCTCCATATTACTACTGTCGTTAAGCACCATTGCGGCACTCTTATCAAAATTGATTCGAAGACCAGACAACATCTCAAAGCAATACAATATGAACTTAAGAGCTATTACATGCTTAGGTAAATGAGACGAAAAAAGTAATGTATCGTCTGCAAATTGGAGTACAGATAGTTCATTACAAAACTCCTCATTTCCCACCATACCTAATACCCCTCGGTTTCCAGCCCTCTTTATAATTCTTGAGAAAACATCAACAGCTAAATTAAATAAGAAAGGCGAAAGGGGATCGCCTTGTCTAAGACCTCTCTTAGACTGTATCTTCTTACCTACTACTCCATTAACAACAATACTGGAACAACCAGACTTAAGCAGAAGCATAATCCAGTTGGTCCATCTAACACTAAACCCCCTAGCAAGACATAGTTCACAGATGAAATCCCAGTCTACAGAGTCAAATGCCTTCTCAAAGTCTAACTTCAGAATGGCGCATGTAAAATTATTTTTAACACAGACATTGATATATTACTGTACTGCCGCTACCCCATCCACTATATTCCTACCCTTTATAAAAGCAGTTTGTGAAACATCTATTAGATCATTCATCTTAACACTTAATCTATTGGCAAGAACTTTTGAGATGATCTTTACTGATACATTAATTAATGAGATAGGTCTGAAATCCTTAAGAGAATTTGCACCAACTCTCTTATGTATAAGAATGACGTTAGCAAAATTAAAATTCCCTAACCTCAAATTACCATTATAAAAATCATTGAACAGATTAATAATATCATCCTTTAAAATCCCCCAAAATTGTTTATAAAAAAGAACAGAAAAACCATCAGGACCTGGTGCTTTATCACTAGGCATATCACAAATAGCCTTCCAAATTTCCTTCTCAGTGAAAGGACTATCTAAACCTGTTAAATCAATCCTAGACGTAACCGGATATATTTCATTCCATCTAACGTTAATTCTTCTTTTTTTCCTAGTACCTAAAATCTGCTTGTAATACTTGGTAAAAGCGTCATTTAAGTCCCTCTGGACGGATACCTCTACATCATTAATTAAAATTGAATGAATCAAATTGTCTCGCCTCCTTTTATTGGCTATACTATGAAAGAATTTCATGTTATTATCCCCTTCTTTTATCCATTGAATTCTAGATCTTTGCCTCCACATGACCTCTTCTTTCTCCATAATCAACTTAAGATCATGCCTTAAATTACTGAGTCTATCCCTCTCATTCATATTAAGTATTCTAGTTTCACTAATTTTATCTATATCTAACATTTCACATAAAATTTTGTCTTTTTTAATTCTGACATTACCAAATACATACTTGTTCCATCGTTTAAGGAAAAATCTTAGCTTTCCTAGTTTTGCAACAAAGATTTTAGCTGAGTTATCTTTATACAAATTATTATAGTAAAATAAGGAATTCCATTTAACCGAGATCAAATTACTGAAACTACTACCCAGTAACCACATCTTTTCAAACTTAAAATTTCTGCTTATTATTAAATCCGAATCACAAGATAAAATGATTGGGCAATGATCCGACAATAAAAATGGTAATCCTTTAACTCTACATATGGAAAATCTATCATCCACCTCAGTATTAATAAAAAATCTGTCCAATAAAGCGAAAGAGGGACTATCTCTATCGTTGGACCAGGTAAACTTTCTATTATAAATCGGAATCTCTATCAGATTATTTTCTAATATGAAATCATTAAACTCCTCGATGTTGGAGAAATCACCTTCTCTAGGTGCTCTCTCCCCTAAAAATCTGGTGACATTAAAATCTCCCCCAACTACCCATTGATTAAAAGAGAGATTTCTAAAGTCTGAACATTCTACCCACAACCGTCTTCTCTCTATCTTTGTATGAGGACCATATACATTAGAAATTCCCCAAAGAGAATTATCGACCATCGAGACTAGTATAATATGCAAAGAATGTGTCATTGGTAGCTCCTTTACAAGACTAAAAAGATTATCTTTCCAACCGATCATAAGTCCACCGGCAGTACCTATTGCCGGTAGACAAGACCAGTTACGAAAGAAAGACCCTCTTAACCTTCTAAAAAACTTGGATCAGGATCATCTATCTTAGTTTCTTGCAGAACAACAATATCAAGATGAAAATCTTTAAAAAAATTCCTAACTTTATCACATTTTTTGGGCTCATTAAGCCCTATAATGTTCCAACTAGCTATCCTCATCGACCTACTGATGTAGCTCTCTCTATTTCTCTACTCCTAATATAATCAGCATCTAATTCTATGTCAGAAAAAATGAAAGCTGTGTCACTAGCAAGCTGAAATAACTGATCAGTGGTAAGACTACCTAAAGCATACGGAGAATAATCACTACCGTAAACAGAAACAATACCTGAGCCCGAGTTCGCGTTGCTTATACAAGCAACCGAACCCTGAGACCTACCATACGATGATGCAGATCTGAGTCTCAACCTTGCACTGCGTCTAACCACTCCAAATCCGCGCTCTACTCTCCTTCTTCTCCCTCTCCTAGCTGAATGAGAAAAGCTGCCAACCATATATGACTCACAACTGCTTTCAGTTTCACCCACTGAGCTCATGTCCCCCATCTGAACTACAACCTCGAACCCCATACTAGATAGTACACATGCAGTCTGGAATTCACATAGATTCGGCCACAATATCAATGAATACGCTCTTTCAAAGGACTCCTCCAACCATATCATAGCACCTGACATACCGAGACCCATCATCCCACCATTCGCTCTTGAACCGCCTATCAAATTTACCCTCCTCCAGTCCTTCCAAAACTCCCTATTCCTCTCAAAGAGCTCGCAACAGTCACCATCTTTAGCCTGACCACTCAAGCAAACCACCATGGTGCTGCTGTCGCAATTATTATGTCCATTTTTGTCTTCCCAACAACCTACCTCATTCATCCATTCACTATTCGAAACAACACAAACACTTTCAGCCACTGCCTTTTGTTTCCTTCCAACTTTAACTCTACCCACTTTAAATCCTCGTTTTGTCTTTGATAAGGAAGAAGCCATCCCCTTATCCAGATCCGATGGAACATTCGTATCATCCACATAATCCAACAACACCTCAAATACGTTTGATAATTCCACATCCTCATTCACACACCAGTCACATACCCCCTTCGTCCCATAATATTGATTATAGGCCGCCATGTCAATCGAATCGATGCCCGTCATCACCTCTTTCCCTTTGCCAAACCTCCCTGCCTTGTCATTAATAATTCCATGCCCATGGCAATATAACACAGACGGATCCAAGTTCATCGGATCAGCCTTATAATAGGTCGTCTCCTCCTTATTGAAATCCTCCATGAATGGCATGAACAGATCGCAATTTCTTGATACAGTACACAAGCTATCATCAACAGGAGTCACCTTAGCGTAATCATCCACTACCATAACAACAGACCTGCCCCTCCTCTTTTGAAAATCAGACCCACCTTGTCTCGGCTCCTTCGTAAAGACCGCATCCACTACTTTATTTGGTGACTGTAAGTCAACCACACAATGTTCACAGTTTACAGCTGTGTTGATAGCATCGAAATGTGCCAATATTCCATCCAACAACAACAGTGTTGTTGTCTTATGTCTCACCCATGAATCAGTGTAAACTCTCCTTAATCTCAACAAATTTAAGCTGAAACGGAAGGCATGCTCCTTCCTATTCAATGCCCTCGGTAAAGGTGGATACACCATCCCCTCCGAAGATCTACTGCACCACAATATACCCTCGACTAGACCTTCTAAGTGCCAACCCAACATCAACATCCAATACGCCCCATCATTATCATGTTCCGAGAAATCCATGGCATATACTTCAATGAGCTCCGATATTTTCAGACATAATCTCGAGCAGTTGAAGTGCAATAGCTCATACACTGTTTTCCCCTTAAATAAAACTGGACATCTGTTTGATCGGTGACCAATTCCTCTACAATTAAAACAGCGAGAACCATTTCTACACGCCTTTGCCAAATGATCGAAATCACCACATTTCAGACAAGATTTACCCTTAATAGTTTTATCTATTTGAGGCCGAGCAACAGTATTCCAGATATTGTGCATACTGGAACACTTGATGACGTTTGCATATGATCTCTGTGATGAGATTGAATCTGATGAAATATGAGCATCTATGATAGGATTTACCTCTCGTGGGCTTGACACTGAGCTCTGTCTGAACGTGAGGTTCAATCTTCCTGATTTTAGATAAGGCTTAATCCATCTTGGAGCAGTTTCACTGAATATACCCGAAATACCGTGGAATATTTGTCTAGATTTACCACCGAATATTAATACATCACCAGATTCTATCAGCACCTTCTTCACTATTTCATCGTCGCCTATGTCCTTATACACGAATTCCGCTGAATCCCCGATTGAGAAAGACACCACTGGAAGACCCTTCATTATGCTTTCTTTGCTTTCATCAGTGTCCTGATGCAGCCCCAATTTACACCCATTGTTATAGTAGTTGACGGTGCAAATGTCTGGATTCATAAAAGGTATACCCTCGGATCTCCCCACAAACTCCTTCTTGGCTACATCAATAGAACTCCCCACCAGATCTTTAAAGTACTGAGGAATTGCAGGTGGAGCAATACCATCTCTTTCACGTCTAACATCATATCCCTTAGTCTTAGGGTTCCAGATCTTTCCGAGACAAAACATGTAAAGATTTAATTTTGCCCCATTTTCATACTCTGGTCTATGAAATCCCCCATTACAACTCCCAAGATCATGGACTTTCCTCACGATGCTAATCTGATCTTGGATACTAAGGACCTTCTTTAATAACATCATACCCGATCCCAAAATTTGATGTTGAAACATCGCATTCCTATCATACAAAGAACCTGCTTTAAGCGAATCCACACAGTTGTAACTTCTATGCCCCTCTTTACCGCATCTGAAGCACTTTCTTTGATTACAACAGCTACCCACCAAATGACTACGATCGCCACAACGATAGCATCTTCTACCTCGGTTCTGAGATTCTATTGTACGCAACCTGTAACAACCCGTATTTTCAATAACCTGTTATAACATAAATGGAGGCAGAATTAAACTGTAAAATCTGAATCAAGGGAAACGGGCTATGCCATTGCGTTCGTCTCGGAAAAATACGCGAAATAGAGTCCAAGTTTTCGAAAATCGGAGTCCGTATGACCAAGATATGGCCTCGCGAAGTTTCACGAAAAATTCCCAAATTAAAGTATACTTAATTAAGTGAAATGGGTTGCGCAGAGAAATATATATATATTGATATATATATAAATATATAATTGAAAATTAAATAAATAAATATGCAAAAATGTTCAAAACAGCGAATTGGGAGAGGGGAATAACCGAACCGGCCGATTTTTGAGGTCGACCCAAGCCCGCTGGGTCGACTAGGGGTTAATCCAGGGTGTTTGGCTGTCAACCCGTGGGCCGATTCGCTCAAATGCAGATTTTGCATTTGGATGGTTCTCATGGTTCATCTTTAATCTAAAGGCCCTAGATGGTTCCTACACTTGACTTCTTCCCCAAGACATGCTTTGATGGCTTGGATTGAATCTAGGTTTAATCCTATGGCCTAAAACACTTGCCTAATCTATAAATAAGACCCTAACCTATCCTAAATCCTCATTATTCATTCATGCAACTAAACTATGGCAAAATTTTACCTCTCATGGCCTCCACTCTCTTCATAAAATTTCTAAATGGTTTCTATGAGAGATTTTCCATGCATACAAGTGTTTTCAAGCTTGTATGAGTGTCATTAGCTTGCATTCAAGTCAAGTTTCTATCTTTGCATCATAAAGCAAGGGTTTTGATCATTTTGGATCAAGGGTTTTTATGTTAGAGCTTGCATTTTGGGTCTATTTGATTGCATAAGGGCTTTGTCATATCTTTTGTGCCTTCATAGCAATGTAAGCCCTTTTCCTACTCTTAGATATTAACTATGAAGTTAAATGTTCATGTTGCAAGTTTGGGTTTGATCATTGAGAATGATACATGCTATCATGTCATGCAAGTTTATGAAGTCATTATCTTGATCTTATGAGCTGAAAGCTACAACCTTTATGTTGAAATGTTGCATTATGCAACATGAGAACCTTCATACCCTTTTTTTGTCAACTTGCATATGAAGTCATAACCCTTATATGATGATATATGCGAGTTTCTAGTCATCATTCCATGTCTTTTGTCACCATGATTCGCTTATGTGCCAAGTTTGGGTTTATGCATGTTTTTGAGGCTTAAGAATGTAACATGCAAGCTAATGAACACATGTGTGCCTCATTTGCCACCATGATTAACTTGTGGCTTAATATCCATTTTTGTCATGCCTTTGCCAAGTCTCTTCTTTTAATCCATTACGTTGTCGCGAACGTATATGCGAGTTTAAAAGCGTTGGGTTATGTTATGGGTAATTTCTAATGACATGAAAATACAACTTGAAAACATGACTTGAAATATAACATGGAAGTTGACATGTAAGTATGCATAAAAACATAAGCTTGGGAATTTACCTATTAAGTTAGGTCTACCCTTTGGGAATTTACCTATTAAGTTAGGTCTACCCAAATGCTTGAAAACTTGTAACATGTTTTGGGAAACATGATGGACATGACACTTAGATAATATAAGTGTGGCCAACTCGAGGTTGAGTTGAGTTTGCAACGTAAAACTACCCGGAACCGACCGGCCTAACTAGTAGTTGCAAACAATAGGACCCAATGTGAGAAGTTGGTCATGTTGTGCTTGAACCCGAGGTTAGACCAAGTTGTGGTGTAAAGCTACCCGGAACCGACCGGCTTAACTAGTAACCACAACAAAGTCTAATGTGAGAGGTGAAGGTGCATTAAGTAATTAATGCCACATGATAGGGTTAAGTTAATTTGATTAATGACTCTTAACCAAATATGACATGGACAAATGGGTTAAGTAATTGGATTAGGCTAATGATACTTAACAAAACATGACAAGGTTGGGTAGGTTAAGTAACTTGATTTGCCTAATGACACTTAACCATTATTATACGACTAGTGGACGGGGATTAAGTTAACCAACACTTAATCAATCCAACACGATAATTTGGTAAGGTTAAGTAAGTTTTCTTAATGACACTTAACCAAAAGATACAGTTAATGGATGGGGTTAAGATTAGACTCAACTAGTCTAAACATGATAATCGGATGGGGTTAAGTTAGCCTAGACTTAATTAATCCCACTTGGTAGTTTAATGGGGTTAAGTTAAATACTTAACTAATCTAACACGATGATTTGAAGTGGTTAAGTGACCTATACTTAACCAATCTCACCCGTTAATTTGAAGAGGTTAAGTGACCTAAACTTAACCAATCTAACTCGTTAATTTGATGTGGTTAAGTGATCTATGCTTAACCAATCTAACTCGTGAATTTATTGAGGTTAAGTTAACCCAATACTTAACCAATATAACGTGAAAACATGATAAGGCTAAGTCACGAATCGCTTGAATACACTTGACCGATTTGACTAAGTAAATATATAGGGTCAAGTTAATATATACTTAACCAATCTAGAATGATAATTGGACGAGGTTAAGTCGTGAATTGCTTAATATACTTAACCAACTTGAGCCTGGTTTGTAGGGTTAAGCCTTGAACTTGGATACTTAGCCAATATTGACAGGATTTGTAGACGGGTTAAGTCATGAACTTAAGTGACACTTAATCCATTATGTAAACCCTAGTTCCGAGGATTAGGTGGATAACCGTAGTTAACAAGGATAACGGGAACAATGCTAAGTGGTAAACCTTAGTTGAAGAATAACTAAGTAATGATTCTTAGTCAAGGAAATTTAGACCAGTTCATAGATTGATGAGTAACTCGATACGGTAGGTCATCGTTTAAGTATACGAGTAGGAGCAAGTATCTGATTTAGATAAAGGCTCCAGCGAACTGGGTAACGAAGCAGCGGCTTCGGGGAACGTGAGGATATTCTTGGTATCCCTCTATGAGCTGCCAGGTGATTATACTAGGCTCATGAGAGGTTAAGGTCTGCGTTAGAAGAACCAAGAGTATGCCTTGGTTGCTATACGAGCGACCTAAAGAAGGGGATGGATAGGGGATAGTCGACGATACACGGTCGTACCCTAGATAGCATTTCGTCAGGCTACCTACCATCTTTGGTCAAGCGTGTACGTACGGAAAGGCAGAGAACACCCAAAAGACCATAATTGCTATCTAATTATGGTTGCGGTAAGGCTTGGATGTGGGTTGTCCAGTGTTGTGTTCTCAAACAGGATTTATCCTGTCTTGTCTTTCACTAGTTGAGGGAGTGGTCTCGTGGGACCATAGCCACGTATAAGAAAAACAGACCTTAGCATCTGCATCGGCAGATAAATCGAAAGCTCCCGACCGAGTCCTGTATTTCTTGATTTGCCCTGTGAAAGGACTCGGATGGCACGATGTGATACATGTGCATACAGTCATGGAAAAGCGATTCATGATGAATGCGTGGGAAAAAGGGCGCGGTTGGCGGTTAGCGTAATCCCTAGTGGCTCTAGGTGGTTGAACCCAAACCGAGATACGAAAACGTGCAATTGGTAAGCATAATCCCTAGCAGCCCTAGGTAGCATAAGTCCTAGTTGTACAAACAATAATTCATGTTGGAAGACCCTAGCTAGGTTTAGGGTAACAGTCCAAACCGATCTTAAGGATCATGGAACTATGTTAAAGTAATATAGAATCTCATGGGAAAGCCCGTATGGTCTACGGCAAGGGACTGAACATTTACATGGAATAAAACATACAAGTTGAGTAACCTATATATGCGATATATTAGGTTGACATGGACCATTACACGACTTTTGAGTGAGGGTCATTCTTGGTTAACACATGACACGGTGGGGATACTAGTACGGTAGGTGCAGAGCTAAAATACAGGATAGATATCACGGGGCGTTATATGTGACAGATATCTTGGGGATATTATACTTGATAGAAACCTGACGATGTGATACCTTGTTTTATCTTGACATCGTAATTTATCATGACACCTTAGTTTATCTGAGTTAAGTAGTTCATCCTGTTATTTTGATTTAGCTTATCTATCTTGTTATCATGCTTATGTTCATCTCAGTTTCTCATGTCAGTTAACTTTACTAGTTTTTATGCTAATAGTAGATAGGGCTTACTCAGTCTTTTTGACTGACCCGTTTTGTTTCGCCTCTTTTCTTCCGTTTCCCCCCAGGTTACAGGGAGGAAATACTGTTGTTTAGTCCGTACTTCTTCTGCTTGAAGGTCATCATGGATGGCTTGGACTTTTCTTGGCTAATGGCTACTTTACTGTTTTTACTTGGGGAATAATTTATGAAAATGTCTTTATGCTTCTTTACTATTGCAAGACAGGTTTTGATGTACTCTGATGTAAAAGGCTTTAGACCTTATTTATTCATGTTATGAAAGTTTGATTTTACTTCCGCTATTTTATATGTTCTGTCTTGTGATATTTCTGTGCATGTTTACCAATAATGCCCCTCTAAAGCTAGTGCATTCCTTTGCGAGTGACCCTAGCGGAGGCGGGGTGTTACACGTGGTATCAGAGCAGAAGGTTACCAGACTGGGCAAAAGTTTTTAAAGACCTTCTGAAAACTATTTGAAAAAAAAAAAACCATTTACAAAGAAGCATTTTTCAAGAAAATTTTCTTTTAAAAGAAAAAGGCTATTCCCCAAAGGCCATTAGCACTATCCTTGTTTCCTTAATTGAGTCTCTTTTCCTTTCTTTCCTCCATCTGTAGTCACAGTAGTTTTAACTGCGACTAGTCATTTCTACCTACGAAAGTGCTTTCCATACGATGGAGGTGGTTCTCGAGAGACCAGTGGCCGCGTTATAAGAAAGGATCGTGAGAAAGAAGGATAAAGGATACGAGCTTAAGGATGAGCAACTTGTTGGTATGGCTTAGTCCTCAAAGGAGGGAGAAAGATGAACAATGAAACCCATGACGAGAGAGTACCTTTGGCATGGTAAAACGGGGCGGATAGTTAAGTATTATGGGACAAGGACAAGATCATCGGGAGGGCAGTAGTATGCTCTCATTTCTAGAGTACCTCGGAAGGAGGGTAACGATCTTGTTAAAGGTTTAGCTTTTCTTCTCTATCATCCCGTTAGGACTTTGTTTTGATCATCGTATCATTTAAGTCTGCTTCGATAGTTGAGTCTCTGCACCTTAAGTACTAGCGTAATAGAGAATCCCAATTTTGTCTCAAAGTCCTATTGGAGAATCAGTCGATTTATACATGACTTGTTTGGATTTGGGAATGTCTATGCCAAGTGTTGAGTTTGGAAATAATGCTTATGTTTATAAGCTATGGATGGATTCTAGGGATGAAGTGGTTATCCAGTAAGGGGTGCCACTCTCGGTTTTGATAGGAGGGTAGTTAGACTCTTGACTAGCCTTGGTAATACCCTCGAAGTCTCGTGTAACCTTTTGGGTTCGGTCATGGTTAGTTACTTAGAATCCCTTGATGCCTTTATGGGAAATTGGAAGCCCAATCGAGTGGTGTTCGCCGATAAGACGGATGGTTTATTTCACTTATGCATGGGTTATAGAAATCACCTTAGTAAGTGCGCTTGATAACCTGGTTGGCATCTGTTTACTTTCAAGAGAAAGTTCTTCAATGTGGAATACCTTGTGGTACGAGGTCCGAGATTCATTAGTGAATTTTGGAAAGCTTGCATGAGATCATGAGTACGCAGTCATGTTTGCGTCAAGTATTTTAGGAAAAGGATAAGTGCAAGTGGAACGAGAGGCGACGAAGAAATGAGTTTCAGCTCATGTTATGGAAACAGGAAATAAGAAGCTACGAAATCGCGAAGTTAAAGGACGGTCAAGGCACAATGGAATTAAGCTCAAGGAAATACGACTTTGATGGTCAAAGACTAGATACGCGCATGATATCTCTTTTTGGGAGTATATCCTTGATCCCTGTTTTCTGTAGAGCTTACTTGTAGGCTATCTTTTGTGGACATCCTCTCGGTCCTATTCTCCGTTACAAACCCTGTAAGGAGTTTATCCTGTTTATCTTCTCGACCCTATTTCAGGGAATTCTAGGTAGAACCCTATGGATGTAAACATGTATTTGAAACATGTTATGATTGATATGGTTGCAAGTGGTTGCAAGTGGTTGCTCGTGGATGCGCGAATACACATTAGATACTAGCTCGACTCGGTCACATTTCATATTGCATATGCACGAGTATTTATACTTGTTTATGGATGAAATCGAATGTATTATCATGCGGTTGTTGCATATGAATGAATGATTGTGCACGCATATAGTATCTATATGACTAGGACTATTTGCATACATGTTGGATTCATGGCACTATACATATTTTGCATTAGAAAGATTATTCAGGCCTGATCATTAGCATTAGCTAAGGAACATGTACACACACGTTTTGCATATATTCATACAGCATTAGAAATCATCTAAGGACAATGGTTGCTTGTGGATGATGTTTTGAGTAGATGGATGATGGATGGTAGGATATGTTCTTCCTAACTTGGAGATTTCGGGGACGAAATCCTAAAAGGTGGGGAGAATGTAACAACCCGTATTTTCAATAACCTGTTATAACATAAATGGAGGCAGAATTAAACTGTAAAATCTGAATCAAGGGAAACAGGCTATGCCATTGCGTTCGTCTCGGAAAAATACGCGAAATAGAGTCCGAGTTTTCGAAAATCGGAGTCCGTATGACCAAGATATGGCCTCGCGAAGTTTCACGAAAAATTCCCAAATTAAAGTATACTTAATTAAGTGAAATGGGTTGCGTAGAGAAATATATATATATTGATATATATATATATATATAATTGAAAATTAAATAAATAAATATGCAAAAATGTTCAAAACAGCGAATTGGGAGAGGGGAATAACCGAACCGGCCGATTTTTTGAGGTCGACCCAAGCCCGCTGGGTCGACTAGGGGTTAATCCAGGGTGTTTGGCTGTCAACCCGTGGGCCGATTCGCTCAAATGCAGATTTTGCATTTGGATGGTTCTCATGGTTCATCTTTAATCTAAAGGCCCTAGATGGTTCCTACACTTGACTTCTTCCCCAAGACATGCTTTGATGGCTTGGATTGAATCTAGGTTTAATCCTATGGCCTAAAACACTTGCCTAATCTATAAATAAGACCCTAACCTATCCTAAATCCTCATTATTCATTCATGCAACTAAACTATGGCAAAATTTTACCTCTCATGGCCTCCACTCTCTTCATAAAATTTCTAAATGGTTTCTATGAGAGATTTTCCATGCATACAAGTGTTTTCAAGCTTGTATGAGTGTCATTAGCTTGCATTCAAGTCAAGTTTCTATCTTTGCATCATAAAGCAAGGGTTTTGATCATTTTGGCTCAAGGGTTTTTATGTTAGAGCTTGCATTTTGGGTCTATTTGATTGCATAAGGGCTTTGTCATATCTTTTGTGCCTTCATAGAAATGTAAGCCCTTTTCCTACTCTTAGATATTAACTATGAAGTTAAATGTTCATGTTGCAAGTTTGGGTTTGATCATTGAGTATGATACATGCTATCATGTCATGCAAGTTTATGAAGTCATTATCTTGATCTTATGAGCTAAAAGCTACAACCTTTATGTTGAAATGTTGCATTATGCAACATGAGAACCTTCATACCCTTTTTTTGTCAACTTGCATATGAAGTCATAACCCTTATATGATGATATATGCGAGTTTCTAGTCATCATTCCATGTCTTTTGTCACCATGATTCGCTTATGTGCCAAGTTTGGGTTTATGCATGTTTTTGAGGCTTAAGAATGTAACATGCAAGCTAATGAACACATGTGTGCCTCATTTGCCACCATGATTAACTTGTGGCTTAATATCCATTTTTGTCATGCCTTTGCCAAGTCTCTTCTTTTAATCCATTACGTTGTCGCGAACGTATATGCGAGTTTAAAAGCGTTGGGTTATGTTATGGGTAAATTCTAATGACATGAAAATACAACTTGAAAACATGACTTGAAATATAACATGGAAGTTGACATGTAAGTATGCATAAAAACATAAGCTTGGGAATTTACCTATTAAGTTAGGTCTACCCTTTGGGAATTTACCTATTAAGTTAGGTCTACCCAAATGCTTGAAAACTTGTAACATGTTTTGGGAAACATGATGGACATGACACTTAGATAATATAAGTGTGGCCAACTCGAGGTTGGGTTGAGTTTGCAACGTAAAACTACCCGGAACCGACCGGCCTAACTAGTAGTTGCAAACAATAGGACCCAATGTGAGAAGTTGGTCATGTTGTGCTTGAACCCGAGGTTAGACCAAGTTGTGGTGTAAAGCTACCCGGAACCGACCGGCTTAACTAGTAACCACAACAAAGTCTAATGTGAGAGGTGAAGGTGCATTAAGTAATTAATGCCACATGATAGGGTTAAGTTAATTTGATTAATGACTCTTAACCAAATATGACATGGACAAATGGGTTAAGTAATTGGATTAGGCTAATGATACTTAACAAAACATGACAAGGTTGGGTAGGTTAAGTAACTTGATTTGCCTAATGACACTTAACCATTTTTATACGACTAGTGGACAGGGATTAAGTTAACCAACACTTAATCAATCCAACACGATAATTTGGTAAGGTTAAGTAAGTTTTCTTAATGACACTTAACCAAAAGATACAGTTAATGGATGGGGTTAAGATTAGACTCAACTAGTCTAAACATGATAATCGGATGGGGTTAAGTTAGCCTAGACTTAATTAATCCCACTTGGTAGTTTAATGGGGTTAAGTTAAATACTTAACTAATCTAACACGATGATTTGAAGTGGTTAAGTGACCTATACTTAACCAATCTCACCCGTTAATTTGAAGAGGTTAAGTGACCTAAACTTAACCAATCTAACTCGTTAATTTGATGTGGTTAAGTGATCTATGCTTAACCAATCTAACTCGTGAATTTATTGAGGTTAAGTTAACCCAATACTTAACCAATATAACGTGAAAACATGATAAGGCTAAGTCACGAATCACTTGAATACACTTGACCGATTTGACTAAGTAAATTGATAGGGTCAAGTTAATATATACTTAACCAATCTAGAATGATAATTGGACGAGGTTAAGTCGTGAATTGCTTAATATACTTAACCAACTTGAGCATGGTTTGTAGGGTTAAGCCTTGAACTTGGATACTTAGCCAATTTTGACAGGATTTGTAGACGGGTTAAGTCATGAACTTAAGTGACACTTAATCCATTATGTAAACCCTAGTTCTGAGGATTAGGTGGATAACCGTAGTTAACAAGGATAACGGGAACAATGCTAAGTGGTAAACCTTAGTTGAAGAATAACTAAGTAATGATTCTTAGTCAAGGAAATTTAGACCAGTTCATAGATAGATGAGTAACCTGATACGGTAGGTCATCGTTTAAGTATACGAGTAGGAGCAAGTATCTGATTTAGATAAAGGCTCCAACGAACTTTGTAACGAAGCAGCGGCTTCGGGGAACGTGAGGATATTCTTGGTATCCCTCTATGAGCTGCCAGGTGATTATACTAGGCTCATGAGAGGTTAAGGTCTGCGTTAGAAGAACCAAGAGTATGCCTTGGTTGCTATACGAGCGACCTAAAGACAGGGATGGATAGGGGATAGTCGACGATACACGGTCGTACCCTTGATAGCATTTCGTCAGGCTACCTACCATCTTTGGTCAAGCGTGTACGTACGGAAAGGCAGAGAACACCCAAAAGACCATAATTGCTATCTAATTATGGTTGCGGTAAGGCTTGGATGTGGGTTGGCCAGTGTTGTGTTCTCATACAGGATTTATCCTGTCTTGTCTTTCACTAGTTGAGGGAGTGGTCTCGTGGGACCATAGCCACGTATAAGAAAAACAGACCTTAGCATCTGCATCGGCAAATAAATCGAAAGCTCCCGACCGAGTCCTGTATTTCTTGATTTGCCCTGTGACAGGACTCGGATGGCACGATGTGATACATGTGCATACAGTCATGGAAAAGCGATTCACGATGAATGCGGGGGAAAAAGGGCGCGGTTGGCGGTTAGCGTAATCCCTAGTGGCCCTAGGTGGTTGAACCCAAACCGAGATACGAAAACGTGCAATAGGTAAGCATAATCCCTAGCAGCCCTAGGTAGCATAAGTCCTAGTTGTACAAACAATAATTCATGTTGGAAGACCCTAGCTAGGTTTAGGGTAACAGTCCAAACCGATCTTAAGGATCTTGGAACTATGTTAAAGTAATATAGAATCTCATGGGAAAGCCCGTATGGTCTACGGCAAGGGACTGAACATTTACATGGAATAAAACATACAAGTTGAGTAACCTATATATGCGATATATTAGGTTGACATGGACCATTACACGACTTTTGAGTGAGGGTCATTCTTGGTTAACACATGACACGGTGGGGATACTAGTACGGTAGGCGCATAGCTAAAATACAGGATAGATATCACGGGGCGTTATACGTGACAGATATCTTGGGGATATTATACTTGATAGAAACCTGACGATGTGATACCTTGTTTTATCTTGACATCGTAATTTATCATGACACCTTAGTTTATCTGAGTTTAGTAGTTCATCCTGTTATTTTGATTTAGCTTATCTATCTTGTTATCATGCTTATGTTCATCTCGGTTTCTCATGTCAGTTAACTTTACTAGTTTTTATGCTAATAGTAGATAGGGCTTACTCAGTCTTTTTGACTGACCCGTTTTGTTTCGCCTCTTTTCTTCCGTTTCCCCCCAGGTTACAGGGAGGAAATATTGTTGTTTAGTCCGGACTTCTTCTGCTTGAAGGTCATCATGGATGGCTTGGACTTTTCTTGGCTAATGGCTACTTTACTGTTTTTACTTGGGGAATAATTTATGAAAATGTCTTTATGCTTCTTTACTATTGCAAGACAGGTTTTGATGTACTCTGATGTAAAAGGCTTTAGACCTTATTTATTCATGTTATGAAAGTTTGATTTTACTTCCGCTATTTTATATGTTCTGTCTTGTGATATTTCTGTGCATGTTTACCAATAATGCCCCTCTAAAGCTAGTGCATTCCTTTGCGAGTGACCCTAGCGGAGGCGGGGTGTTACACAACCCTGAAAAGATCCCCTTTTTCGTCTGATCCTCCACTCGAAAGGATCCAGAAAGAGACTGCTGGATCGGTGGATTAGATCTAGAAGATAGAGGAAAAGAATCGTCCGCCATTGTTAAAGTTTTCTATAAAACCCTTGAACTTCCTTTATTCAAATTCCTTTTCAAACTTTCTTTATTCATTCTTTAAATCAGTCTCGAATTTTATAAAACTTTAAAACTAAGAAAACTTTGAATTAAAAATAAATTTGGTCCTTACCCTAAATGTTTAGCCCATCTCGAACAAGCTCGCCCCTCTTTCCTTTATCAAAACCATCAGACCCCTTTCTTCACAAACCCTCAGCCGTTCCTCAAATGCTCCGCCGCTACAAAGAAAAATGGAGAAACCCGAAACCCTCTTCCATCTCTTCTTTCTCCTTCTATCGCTGTTACTAAGGTCCGACCCCAACTGTCACCGCTGACCTCCCTCAGCACCCTCGAAGAACAAGACCGAACCTCACGAAGCAGCTAAGTGATTTTCTCCAAATTTAATTTCTGTATTAATTTTAGTTTTGAATTTTTAATTCGGGTTTACCTCTTTGTGTCGATCTGGTTTGTTGTGGCAACTTCATCACTCTGCTTGTGTATTTATACTAGCCAATGATTACAGTGATTTACGAATTGTTACATCCTAGTTAGACTTTACAGTGCTTAGGTTCTAGGTGATTTTCGGTTCTGCTATGATCTTTGTGATGGAACTTGGTTTGTGTGATGTTTAACAGTGAATATGTGATGCCTTACAATAGGATTTCCATGTATTGTCTTGCTTGTATTGTACTATCTGAGTACAACTATCACATTCGATCTCAGATTGGGATATTGTACAGGGATAGTTCATTGCCACTAAAGATTTGATGTAAAAAGATATATAACTCTGTTTTCTTTTATCATTATTTTTATCTTAGCAGTGCAGTGTCTTAGCTATTCCCAGGATAGGCTAGACACAGCTATGCACGGTTTATTCATATGGTCCTGTCTGTTCACACTGTATATACAATCCTTGAATGGTATTTTTGTATGGTCAATTTGGTTATTGACTTGTTTATTTCATTTCAGGATTTGAAAACACATGTCTATAATATATATATTTATATATGTACATATATTTGGTTTCCTTTGAATGATCTGCGTACTGTCTTCCTATTTAGCTTCTATAGCTGTTGTATCTTACTGTTTCATGTGGTATTCTCCTATTTTGGAAATCTTTAAATCTTTAAATATATTTAAACCTATATTCTAGCTACTCATAGCTTTCTCTTTTCTTCTTTTTAGGTTGATCTCACGGTGATGGAAGACATGGCATTGCGAGGGGATTTTTGTTGTAAATTTCCTTGTGTATGAAAATATTGTCATATTCGAATATGTAAAATTTGCTGATGTAAATTTATGTGTATATCATGTTTTTCATTAGTTGTTCATTGTTTGACTTAGCATTTAGATCAATTGCCTTAGATAACGATCATCTCTAATCAATAGAAGGACCATAACAATGTAAATATATTATACTCTTTTCTAAACGATTAGCTTCTCTTATCAACAAGCTTCATATTTTGCTATTGGAGCAGTTCATTTTTATTGTTATTTCCTTATTTTCAATTGTGCCTTATTTTTATAGTATAACGTCACTTATGTAAGATGTAAATGTAATTATACTATGGTGTCCTCGAGGTTCTCGTGCCTGATCTAGTTTGTTTGAAGGACCAGTAAATTTTTAAAAGGATAATGAATTAGACTAATTTGTTATGCAATTAGAAAACATATATAATATTTAATTGTTAATTTAAGTTTAATTTATTTTGATTAAAATGCCAACTTACAATTTGTTTAACGTATAATCTCAAAGTAGATCGAGGAAATTTGGATTGTACGATATCAAAAACATATAAACATCCCTATTTAAATAAATAAAATAATTCCAATAAATGGTCAGAAAATACGGGACATTACATTCCTTCCCCATTAAAATAATTTCATCCTCGAAATTGCCAAGGTAAGAAAAATGTTGTAAATCCCAGTAAATTTTAAAGTATATTTAAATTACACTTCATTTATCGGTTAGTGTAACTATATGGATTTTCAAAATCAAACTGGTGCCACCAAACCCTTTGCAAATATAGAGCTAAATCATTCAGTTTCAACTTATATGCGATTTTATTTCAACTACATTATACTTCATTTTCTGGGTTTTTGGTTGATTTAATTCTTTATTAATCCATGGATGAAATATATTCAACCAATCTAACAAACAGTCGACAATAAATCAGCAATCAGAGCACCACAAACTTAATCAAATCCACTGAATCCCCATCCAATATTTCTATTTAATTATTATTCATTAAATTCCCAAATTTAATTCAAATTTCAACATTATTCCTTTATTTAATCTCAATATCATTATTAATTATTTAATTCGATTTCACATAACCCAGTTAAGTTTTCAATTCAAAATTGTAACCAAAATTTGAATTCCATCCAAATCAGTCAACACACAATATCCCAACAATTTCATAAAATATTTTCTTTTCTATACAAAAATATATTTTGGGGAAAATTATTTCATTTATCCTTTTTCAAAACAATATTGTATTGATTACCAGTTCGACGCTTTTCACACTTGAACCGACCAAATAACACAATACAAAACATTTGTATATAAAATTTACAAATACGCTCTCATATGTATACACTCAAACTCACTCTAGGGTGTTACTAACCCCATCTCTATCGAGTTACGCCACAGATCCAAGGTTATTACTAAACCAATAGCTCAGATACCACTGTAACGACCCAGGGTTTTCGGCCCCGAAAATCGACATAAATACCTTACCATATCTCATGCCGATCCTCCAAAGTACTGATAATGTTGGAACGTTTACGGAAAGAAGTTAGAGGGTGAGATAAGAAAGAATGAAATATTAGAATAGAAGAAGAAGAAGAAGAATCAACACGACAAAAAGTCTCACATCGCAGCGGAACAAAATGTAATATAGAAATAAATCTTTACTGAGAGCTTTTGAAAAACACTTACAATATCAGAGTACATCATCATCACTGGACAGTTATAACGATCTGCCCTTATATACAACACAGCGGAATAATACTGAATATGTCTGGACTTCTCCAGCACGCCTTTCATAGTGTTCAATAACCTGAGCCTGCAAACCTGGGCTAACCCGAGCATTTACAAAACACCGGGTCAGTCTAGTGAACCAGAGTGAGATAAACTCGCACAGTATTAAGGGTAAATCATCCAATCATGATTTTAAAGTTCAAAATCCTTTCAAAAGAAAAGGATAATCGTAAGACCAAATCCACACATAAACACGGACGGTTTTTACCTTACGATAACCCAAAACAGTTTTGAAACAAATATCTTTTCTGATATTATAGTAATGTCTAAATACAAGTAAATAACAATCTAGTGGAACACTTGCATCTCACGCTCCACATATATATTATACAATCAAAACCATAGGCGCTTAATGGAGATTAGATTTCCAATTATGACAAGGTATGGGACCACATGCCGATCGTGTATCTCTAGAGACGAATACACTAGGTTCAACAAGAACGTCTTGCAACCCGGCCCACACATGACCGATCACTCAGTTCGCTTGAGTGTATCGAATGTATATCACCGACGGTTGGGATCAGCAACCGCCTCCCGAAAAGGGACAGCATCAAATATATATTAAAGAAATAAATGGAATTTCTCTAGATAGGTGATTATACATCCTAATGGGAGCGACCCACATAGCCATGTTGCCTGCCCGTTTTTTTGTCATCTCCCGGTTGATAAGGCTTGAGGTCAGAATTTCCTTTACAGCACCTGGCACCATTCACTTTGAATGCCACATCATCAGATCCGCCAGATATCACACTGATTGACGTCCACAAAAATACTCTAGTTTATTTGGCTAGAGAATAACCATTTCTCCGCCATCAACTATGGTACGTTTGAAGAAATCAACGCATGTAATTCCTTTTGAAATACTCTGTCAGACATCCGTCCATACAAGTCATCCAGGAACTGGATGAACCGAAGGCACCCTCCTACTGCATCCTAGGAATCAACCTATGGATCAGTAGCGAGAAGTCCTTGCAATCCGTGGATTCCAATCACAACAGAATAACTGTTGAAATATCTCCGGCCACTAAACCAAAGAAATCCAATCAGTAGTTCTTCCGCTCATAAAGATCAATGGTCTTCCATTGCTCCATCTTCAATAATATTCTTTCACGTATCCGCTAGTTGGAATTGTTTTCTAATATAAATTCTATCCCGGTCTTTCCGTACCAACGATCGTATGGGTCAGGTTTGATAGTCGGTGATTTAACTATCAAATAAATAATTGTGCGAATAGCATGAGTTTACCAGTTCAGTACAACACCACATGGCCTCTTTAATTAAAACGATTAACGATGGTTAATCTCAAATTCTTAAATATTTCAACATTTCAAATATAACAAATTTGACGTAAGATTATTATTCCAAACTATTCCACTTTTATATTTAAGAAAATATTCTAAAATCATATTCAAATATTTATTCTAACATCGTTTCGAACTCATTCACTATTTATCTCTCATTATCCATATCAGGTAAACGACTCATCTTATTTCTCCCATTTTACTTAATTCCCCTACTAAGTAACATTAATTGACCCTTTTGCCCCTCACTTCCTTTTTATAAACTTTGTTTATAAATCATGTTTTAATATAACCCTTTCATCATTGATTTCCTTCTTTTACTAAATTTAACCATTAAGCAAACATACTGTCACATTTGCTTAAATTTCCCTCTTTCATTTTGTTATAAAAACTTGGGTTTTATATAAACCCGTTCATGAATTCCCTTCACAACGAAACCATATTTCATTTCAACTCCGATTATCTCCCATAATCATGCCCTATTTAAGTAGTACTCTCTTAATTTAAATTAATGATTCACTTCACCATTAACTATTGTATAATTAATTATCTTAATATTGGCTAATAAATAATAAATTTCTTTTTTTTATTATTAAAACTAAACCATTATTCATTATCCCATCTCGTTGGATCAATTCAAACAATTGGTCTAAAAATTAACTTAGTAAAATAATTGATTTTGCCAACCCGAAATATGATTATCTCATTAACCAGTTCCAAATAACCCTTTATTTAAATTAATTAATTTAAATAAATATTTTTCTTTATCTCTCAAAATGATTATTCGAATTTATCACATTAAGTTAATCTTTGCTTATTCACTTATAACTCTAATACATATTAGGAATTTCCTTTATAAATTCATTTGAAACCAATTATAAACTCAATAAATAAATAATAAATATTTATTTCCTTTTTACAAACTTTAATTCAAATAATAGATTTAAAAATCTATTTTCAGTTATAAAAAAAAATTCATTACATTATCTCGTCGATTTACCTGACGGTAGATCGATATTCATAAACTGGTTAATTCATAGGCCATGTACTGCCAATCTCTCGACCAATAATACCCATTGGTTTAAACCAAAAAAATGGTGAATTTCAGGTCAATATTCAATCATCAAATCAAAACAATTCAATAACGGTCTCATAACAGTCTATAATGACAATTCAATATCAATCACCACAATCAACCAAAACAATTCATTTATTTAAAACACATTTACAAAATAAATGTGACCAATAAGGTAACCTACCTCAATTGGAACCAATCGTTAAAAATAACAATTTGGGTTTCACTGAAATTTAACGACGTTTAATTTCATCAGTTCAAACGATATGTGAATATATATCACCAACCAGTCAAAAAAACTAGCAACCATAGCACACAAAAATAAAAACCCAACTTATAACATATAAGCGGGAATTACTGAGTGAGTTTAAGTCACCTAGATTTGATTTCGTCGATAAATCGGCTCGTTTCAGCGTTTAATTTAACCGAGAAATCCAACTGCTGCCTGCCCTGCTCAGTCCTCATCCATCGCATAATACTCGTCTTCACGGTTCCAGTGTTTTTCATTTCGTCGAATTCTGATTACGTATGCCCTTGGATTAATATTTGAATTTTATAAAACTTTAAAATTAAGAAAACTTTGAATTAAAAATAAATTTGGGCCTTACCCTAAACGTTCAGCCCATCTCGAACAAGCCCGCCCCTCTTTCCTTTATCAAAACCATCGGACCCCTTTGCTTCACAAACCCTCAGCCATTCCTCAAATGCTCCTCCGCCACAAAGAAAAATGGAGAAACTCTCTTCCATCTCTTCTTTCTCCTTCTGTCGCTGCTACCAAGGTCCGACCCCAACAGCCACCGCCGACCTCCCTCGGCACCCTCAAAGAACAAGACCGAACCTCACGAAGCAGCTAAGTGATTTTCTCCAAATTTAATTTCTGTTTTAATTTTCTTTTTGAATTTTGAATTCGGGTTTACCTCTTTGTGTCAATCTGGTTTGTTGTGGAAACTTCATCACTCTGCTTGTGTATTTATACTAGTGAATGATTACAGTGATTTACGAATTGTTACATCCTAGTTAGACTTTACAGTGCTTAGGTTCTAGGTGATTTTCGGTTCTGCTATGATCTTTGTGATGGACCTTGGTTTGTGTGATGTTTAACAGTGAATATGTGATGCCTTACAATAGGATTTCCATGTATTGTCTTGCTTGTATTGTACTGTCTGAGTACAACTATCACATTCGATCTCAGATTGGGATATTGTACAAGGATAGTTCATTGCCACTAAAGATTTGATGTAAAAAAATATATACATCTGCTTTCTTTTATCATTATTTTTATCTTAGTAGTGCAGTGTCTTAGCTGTTCCTAGGATAGGTTAGACACAGCTATGCACGGTTTATTCATATGGTCCTGTCTGTTCACACTGTATATACAATCCTTGAATGGTATTTTTGTATGGTCAATTTGGCTATTGACTTGTTTATTTCGTTTCAGGATTTGAAAACACATGTCTATAGTATATATATACATATATTTGGTTTCCTTTGAATGATCTGCGTACTGTCTTCATATTTAGCTTATATAGTTGTTGTATCTTACTGTTTCATGTGGTATTCTCCTGTTTTGGAAATATTTAAATCTTTAAATATATTTATACCTATATTCTAGCTACTCATAGCTTTCTCTTTTCTTCTTTTCAGTTGATTTCACGGTGATGGAAGACATGGCATTGTGAGGGGATTTTTGTTGTAGATTTCCTTATGTATGAAAATATTGTCATATTCGAATATGTAAACTTTGTTGATGTAAATTTATGTGTATATCATGTTTTTCATTAGTTGTTCATTGTTTGACTTAGTACTTAGATCAATTGCCTTAGATAATAATCATCTCTAATCAATAGAAGGACCATGACAATGTAAATATATTATACTCTTTTCTAAATGATTAGCTTCTCTTATCAACAAGCTTCATATTTTTTTATTGGAACAATTCATTTTTATTGCTATTTCCTTATTTTCAATTGTGCCTTATTTTTATAGTATAATGTCACTTATGTAAGATGTAAATGTAATTGTACTATGGTGTCCTCGAGGTTCTCGTGCCTGATCTAGTGTGTTCGAAGGACCAGTAAATTATTAAAAGGATAATGAATTAGACTAATTTGTTATGCTATTAGAAAACATATATAATGTTTTAAATGTTAATTTAAGTTTAATATATTTTGATTAAAATGCCAACGTACAATTAGTGTAACGTATAATCTCAAAGTAGATCGAGGAAATTTGGGTTATACGATATCAAAAACATATAAAAATCCCTATTTAAATAAATAAAATAATTCCAATAAATGGTCAGAAAATACGGGACTTTACACTTTAAGTACAGGAGATAACATATTGTCTAACTACTATAACTGGTTTTCAGCTGCAAACACTTTTATTGCTACCAATAATAAATACAAGTAAAATAGGAGGTTGGTGGTTACCAACCTATTACAATTTCGATTTTTAAGGTGGACCGTCCACTGTCATCCTAACTAGGTTACATTACATGAGCTAGACAATTTTCTACACTACTATATACCTCCACGCAGGGAGAATTTACATACCGGCAAGCCTGTTAAACATTAGTGAAACCATTACATAGGAAAACAAAATCAACTAGGCAGGAAAATACATAATGTAATAATACCATTCACTGTGTCGCAACAGTATCAATGAAAATACAATGTACATCCCCAGAGACACATATAAACTAGGTATTCGTCCTTTGCAAAGCCTGGTGCTTTACAGCAACATCACGTGAGTAGACCAAACAGAAGAAGTTCCTAAATTGGGGCCCGAGCCTTATCCAGCTTGAAAAAGAAAAGAAGAACTCGATCTTAACATCATTGTCTATAAGAAAACCCAACTGATTACCTCCTTGCTCATAGCATTGTCATGTAGCATATCGTCATGATACCATCTACCATGGGTACTAACATAAAAGTGCAGAAAGTCACTGAAGTCGAGAGCAAATTGATAGTAGTTTCTTCACCTGTGTGCTCCGAAACTAGGCAACCAAACACAACAAGTGTTGACACACCGTGCAATTGATAACATACCAAAACAGCTCTTGTATCTCCCAACATATTCACTTAAAGTACCACGAAAGACAATCATGTGGCCAAGTCTTAACGTAATAGACAATAAAGTTATATCCACAAGATGAAATACATCGACACATTGAATATCAACCAACATAAGGTACCGTCATATATCATCACCAACCAGCACACCAATAATGCACAATAATATCACAAAATACTCAGTTTTTAAGGCAACATGACATACCAAAGTCAGCAAAGATAGAAACGTAAAACTAAAAGAGTGATTAAAGTTACTGTGAGGAATATATATTCCATGCAGTTACAACACCATCAAAACCAAAGCAAGTCAAACACCTCTATTGTTACCACATTCTAGTTTTTGAAACTAAAGCATACGTCCCAACAAGCCCATAACGCCCCCATTCCTCCTATCATAAACAGACTATCACTGGTCATTGAATACCAAGCAATGTAGACAACTGAGTCGCAAGGATGCCAAGTGAAGCACATTACATGAAATCGCACGTTAGGAAGTCGTGAAAACAATGAAACAAAGGTAAAAACAACAATAAGAATGATAACAGAGTGGCACCATCGCGCTGTGGTAGCTCAGGGTTGATTGTCGCAAGATCGGTAACAAGACAGTTGTCGCAATAGGGGCGGAGAAAAATTAAGGGAAACAGAGGAGCCACGAGGATTGGATTTTAAAAGATAAACTTTTCTCGGATCTGAAAGCATGTACACATAAGCAAGGTGGATTTGAGGAGAAAAGGAAAAGTATGTATCGTTGAGAATGGTAGAGAAGAAGATGCAGTGGAGAAAGCGAAGAGGAAAAGAGAAGGAAGAATACCCTGACGCCATTAACTAATTTCAATTCCAACAATTGACATTGTCAACTTGAAAACATTAGTTAACTTGTTAACTGATTTCAACTAATCCTTCTTCTTAAATTAATTAATACCTTAATTAAATTAATAATATCGCTTAATTGTTTTGATAAAAAAAATTATCCAAAATTATTAACCAGTAGGTTAATTTCCGACTTACTTGAAAATGAAACTTATAAAAACGTAAGATTTTACTAAATTAATTATTGATATTTACTTTACAAAAAATAATTATAAAACATCGATTTATTATAAAACTTCTATTTATATAAAATATATTTTAAAAATTTCTTTATTTATAAAAATAAATTTATAACTTAAACTACGTCAATTCCCCTAACGATAAATCAATGTCTTAAACGATGGATTTTTAAGCCATCTACTGTCAATCACTTAATCAATACTGTCTATTGATTACTTCGCATCAACGTTGAATTTCAATTCAGCAATTAAGATCCAAACATGATTTAGCGTAACTTGAGATAAACAATTCATATATAAATAAACACATATTAAATAGATAATATGATTTAAATCATTTAAATGACTAAAATATAAATGTAATCAACTAACAACAAACAAACAAAAATCATCCATAGCAACCAAACATCCAATTTATACTAACAATGATAATAATAATATATGCATTATATCACATCATAATATTTCAGAAAGCGTGAGAGTTAACTCACCATTTATTTTGATTCAACGATTCAGGTCAATTTGTATACTTTCCAATGAGCGTTTGAAAATATATAAAACTTCAAATAGCTCCAAATCATTCTGAACCAGATCGGTAGCATAGCCTTCGTCCATACGATCTCAATGGATCCTGTTTTGTCAAATTCTATTCACGTACAAACAATATACTATGGTTATAATTTTGTATACATTTTTAAATAATTAAGGCTTCGTTTTCTTATTAATTTAATAATATTATTAACCTTAGTCCTTATTATTGCAACTAATACTCTTCTTCTCCATTGCAAAAACCCGCTACATCATATCATCCTACAACTGAATTTTCCACTCCCTTAGCTTCTTCTCCACTCCACGAAAAGAAAAACCAAAAATTCCACCGAAGTCCTCTTCGAAAGATTAACAATCTCCATGCCACCAATACAACCCCCTTGCCCTTATAAAATGTGGCTTCCAGCTCTTGAGCCAAGCTACAATAAAAGTAGCGACAGTTCTACTCTTCAAAATCCCCTAAAATTTGCTGCTAAGTGCGAAATTTCATGCTAAACCCAACTCCATGCCTCAAAACATCTAAAGCCCATCCCATTATCCCAAAATTCCATACTTAGGTTAACTATCAAAGTCAGTTTTCGAAAAAAATGGTTGAGTCTTCTAAAATTGACATCATTATGAAGCTTTTACTGAAAGGAGATCGATGCATCTTGTTTCATTTGATTTCATCGAGATTTGGATTTGTTTTTAATTTTTGAAAATCACGATTTTGTTTACTGGAAAAAAAAGATGGTAGCTTGAAATTCGATAATACGTGGAATTCCGAATTCCGAGGTCGTTTGAGAAAAAACACCTTTTTTATTTCACAAAGTAAATCGATACACATTTATATCGCGCATGATCACAAAATAAAGCAAATTGATTCAAAACTGAAAATCTAACAATAATTCATCTTTGCGGATTTTATAAAACTAGTTTTGTCGAAGTCCGAGGTCGTTTGAAATTAAGCTATTCTCAAGTTTCATATTAAATCGATATATTGTAAATTGATTCCAAAATAAACAAATCTATTGATCAAAAATTATTATTATCATATATATTCAAATAAAATTTATATAGCTTTACAATAAACTAATCCAGATTTTAACTCGATTTTTAAACTCGACATTTGAATTACCGATTAAATCAATCCTCAACTTATTTAAAATCCTTATATTTTTTAATAAATCATTATGGTTTATAAGCGATTCTAAAACGATTTCTGAAATTTGATTTTGACATAACTCAAAATCTACAAGATGAAATATGGATTTTTATCTTTCATTAAAAACTATAATCCAATAGATTCGAAAGATTCTTGTTTCAAATAATTCCGACTTATATTGGACCCTGTACATCCATTTGAAGTTCAAAACATAAAACTACGAACCACCGCGACGTTACGAGCTCGTTTTTTGATTAATTATAAATTATATGTTCAAACGTCATTTAATTAATAAATTTCTTATTATAATTCAAATATGAATTCAATTTGGTCTTAATAACTCATCCAATATATATTATACCTCAAATTCAATTATCCCTCGCTTTTGTATTACAATATTTTGATAAATTCGAAATTAAATCGTATTACGTTTATTAAATCAATAAATTATATATAAAGATTCATTTATAATTCCAATTGAACATTTAAAACCAATTTAAATGTTCAAACTTAAGGACTAACAATCTGGGTCGTCACATTAATTTGGTAGAATGGGCAACTTTTGTACAAGCCTTATGAAATTAGCAACGAAGCCATCAGCCATTTCACCTTACTGTTTAATGGTTCACAACATACTTCTTTCCCCACTTTCCAACCTATATCCATTATAAACACACAGGGACAAAATTTTCTTCTTCATCCAATATCACTAACCGAAATCAAGGATGCCGCGTTCTCTGTTCACAATGATTCTCAGGGCCTAATGGCATATATGATAAATTCCTAAGTCTACACTGGGAAGATTTAAAGCATGATCTCTTATTGGTAGTGTAACAACCCGAATTTTCAGAACCAATTTAAATTTTTTATTTTAGCTATTTTAATGGATTTTGAATATTTAAAATGATTTATTTTAAATAATACCGACTATAAATTTATTTTAAATCGAAGTTAGAACATATAAATTTATTTTAATTATAAAACGAGCCTGAAATGGTGCGGTAGTTTGAAAATTCGATTTTAAATTTCAAATGAATGTACAGGATTCAAAATAGATCGGATTTCCGTAAAACCAAAAATATTAGAATCTGTTTAGCTATATCTTTCTAACGAATGTGAAAATTTCAGATTTTATAATATAAATTGAAAGATATGCCCAGTTTAAAAGTTAGAATAGTCGCTATAGAATTTATATATATTTTTATATAATATATAACCCTTAAAAATAGCCATTTTGCAAACGACCTCCGTTTTCAACGAAACCACTTTTGTTGGATCCGGAATGTCAAACTTTTTCTAGATTCCAATTTTCAGAATTTTTGGAATTGATATGCGAGCGTGGTGAATTTAAACGTGTTTGGTAATTTCAGTTTGAATTTAATCAACTGGAAAATGACCATTTTTCAAACGGTCTCCAAATTCAACAAAATTAATTTTGTTAGGACCGTATCGTCAAAACATAGCTAGATTTATTTTTCGCTGATTTTTGGAGTCAGTATGTAACCTTGGTAAATTAAAATGTACGTTGAAATCAATTTTGAACGTTATTTTATTTATATTTTAATTTTTGATGAAAACTGATTGAAATAGTTGAAATGGCTTACGGGACATATCTGTTGGAATTCAAGAGGAGGAGGATAACTAAATTTTCTTGTAATACTTCTTACAATATTTCTTGCATAACTTACAACAAAATATGGCCACCCTTATATAGTAGACTAGACACCCTTACAAATACCAATAGACACCGTTTCAATAATAGACACTACACTAAATGAAGTGACATGACACTTAAACTAATAGACATAACAAATTACGAGACATAATAAATTGGTATTTGTACATTCTATAGCTTAAACCCAATTCTTCAATAATTTTGACTTTTTTTTCCCTTCAAACTTCAAAGAACTTCCGGGAACATCTCGGTTTCGATTTTATATTACACATGTTTCAGCAGAAGGATAGAAAATTCCAAGCTTTCTTTCTCATCCGTTGCTCGTCTTTTGCTTCTCCACTAGTAGGGACTTTAGGTTTTGCTACTTTAATCTTACCTTTGCATGCTTTGTTTCCAGTATGACCTCCAGTCAGGTCCTGCAGTTCTGGAACATATGCTGAAGTTCTACCACCCACAGTGATGAAATCTATCTTTTTACCATCCATAAATGCTTTTCCAAGTTTCATATCACGTGAATGAAATATCCAACTACTAGAATACTTACTACTATCCTCTTCTGCTTTCATTGCTTTTCCAATAACCTCTTTAATGCTAGCGTGCAGGCGCTCACAGCTCTCTTTAGAGAGACTTGAAGCAATTTGCAAGGAATGGATTTGACCAGAAACATCGACTACAGTAGTGCCAGACCTTACATACTTAAACATTGACTGCTGCTGCCCAAAATTCCCAATGCTTCTCCTCGCTGCTTCATTTGCTTTGGATCCATCCAGTTCAACTGCGTTCTCCAAACTATCTTCATTCCTCTCCAAATCCCCATCACTGATGGCTTGCTGCCATCTTGATTAGACTTGTTATTACCATAGGCCATCAAGTTGTCTTCATTCCCCACTTCATGGGTTTCTACTCCAACAACTGGATCGTCATTCAAGACAATTTTCAGATCATCCTCTGCATCGGGAAGGCCAATGTCTATGGCCTCGTCTTCCAATTTTTCGGCTTCAACATCTCTCTCCTCCTCACTATTTTTCTTCTCATCTTCCTTACCATAAATCTCCTTCAATAAAATCCACGATTCTTTTGCGGATTTTTCTCCAATAATATGGTCGAAAGCTTCTTCATCAATGTTCTCACTCATTGCAGCTTGTGCAAAACGATCTTTCCATCTCAACTTTGTGAATGCCTCACTCCCTTTCTCCATCATATTTTTGACATCATTTGGCCATTCGTAGCCATTCTCAACGATCTCC
Source organism: Allium sativum (assembly GCA_030737875.1). NCBI lineage: Eukaryota > Viridiplantae > Streptophyta > Magnoliopsida > Asparagales > Amaryllidaceae > Allium > Allium sativum. The sequence goes on along the minus strand of CM060922.1, from coordinate 503,264,245 downwards.
CAAAGCCCTTTAGAGATCAACTCTTCTTTCTTTTTATCACTCCACTCTTCGAAATTTGCTTTTGTGAGAACAAACGACGAGAAAAATAGCATTACCATAGTTTCAACCTGACGCTCAAATACCAATTGTTGGAATTTAAGAGGAGGAGGATAACTAAATTTTCTTGCAATACTTCTTACAATATTTCTTGCATAACTTACAACAAAATATGGACACCCTTATATAATAGACTAGACACCCTTACAAATACCAATAGACACCGTTTCAATAATAGACACTACACTAAATGAAGTGACATGACACTTAAACTAATAGGCATAACAAATTACGAGACACAATAAATTGGGTTTATTTTCCAACAATATCCCATTGTGTTCGGAATGGGGGTGTTTAGCTAGGGGTGACAGTCGTTGGGTTCGATTTGGAGTTCGAATGAAAAATTAACTCTTAGGAATTAAATTAAATATATATAATTATTTATATGGTTAACCCTCCCTCTTTACTTTCCATCATTCAAACAAATAAAAAAAACCGCTCAGCCCGCCGCCGTAACCCCCCAGCGCCGCCGCCCCCTCCGATCTCCTTCCCCCTCCCTCCTTCGCCTCCCATTTAAACCCAAACCGCAACCCTACAGCCACCGTGTGCCCTGCCTTTGACCGCCGGCGGCCACCAGAGCCTCCCCTCGGCTGCCAGACCCCCCCTGCATCCTCCCCCGCTACGTCAACGTCGAACCCGAGCCCCCCTCGACTTAAAAATCCAACTTTTACCCTTTTTAGTTTTTACATTTAACAATCTGACCTGTTTTAGCGCATATCTCCCAAACCGGGCCCCTATGGCCAAAATTCCACAGTGCCAAAATCGGAGAGCATGATTTTCTCTTCGATTTGGGTATATTGAAGCTATATTTTGGATTGCGGAGTCGTCTGGAAAACGCGTCCAAAGTCAACATTCCAAATAATGTCTTTTCACAAAATTGTGGCGAAATGGAGCATTTTCGGAAGAAAGTCCACTAGGCGAAAATTGTTCGGTATAACGCGCTTCAGCTAGGAAATAAGATGGCGTGAAGATTGGAGCTCGTTTGCAAACTCTGGGATCAGAACAACGAATCAGAACGTCAGAAAAGCATGGCAGAGTGGATCCCAATATGAGAACTCCTTCTCACTCAATTTATTTTACAGTTAAATATATCCTAGGTTGTAGACGGAGCTTAGTAGCTCCCGACACTATTTATTGTACAAACCATGGTTGTTTGTTTGAATTGAATTGTGGTGAAATTGGCTATATTGCGTTGAATGGATTGTATTGTGGTTTTGTGGTTCGGTTAATTATCGTATATGGTGCAAGCCAGTATCCGGAGAAGGGTAATGCTAGACATTACTCCGGTTCTAATATCGCGCCGTTATAATGCCAAAATTTTCTAAAATGAATATTTATTCATTAAAAATATAATTTTTAATGTGTATATGAACTATATAAAATATTCATGTGTTGAGTAAAATATTTGAACAATAAAAATATCATTTTTATTGGAAGTATGAACTATATAAAATATCAAGTGTTGAATAAATATTTTATTGTTAAAAATATATTATTTAACGTATATATGAATGGCATAACATTCTCCTGAAATGAAAATAAATATTCATTTACAAATCGGACGATTTGTTTATGTACACCCACTTAACTGATATTGATTGGGACGATAAATTTTACACATCGCCCAACTGCACAAATAATATTCAGTATTTGTTGGTTGAAACCCCACACGGATACTGGGATGATATTTGATGTAACACCCCGTGTATTCTATAACAGTGAAATTCACAAATTAAAGTATAATTAATTTCAAATCAAAGAATTAAGGGAAACGGGATACGCCATTGCGTTCGTCTCGGAATTTTGCTTGAGATAGAGTCCGAGTTTGCGTAAAACGGACTCCGTATGAAGAAGATATGGCCTCCGGAAGTTTCAGAATTCAGTTTAAAATTTAAACAAACGAAAACAGCTCAGAAAAACAAGTTTAAAATTCAAAATCGGGCCTAATTGGCCAGGGCGGGAAAATTCCCGCCTAAGGCACCTAGGTCGACTTGGTAGTCGACCTGGGGCTAGCCAGGTCGACTGGGCAGTCGACCTGAGTAACCCGTGTCGACTGCCAAGTCGACACGGTGTCGACCTGGCCCCTGAGCCAGGTCGAACCCAACCCACCCTGGCTGACCTAGTCTGTGTTTGGTCGATTTTCTGAGCCTTGCCTTGTCACTAGGGCTAGGTGTCAGCTCCTGGTTGGTCTCTCATTTGAACGAACGGCTATTATTAAACCAAGCTTCATCGACGGTCTAAATCAACTCACAAACTCTATAAAAAGGACCTAAGACTAACCCTAATTCACACAAACTTAAATGGAAATGAGACCGTCATGCTGCTGAGGAGAGACTAAGGATAGCCGTCAGAAATTGGGAGACAATTAGGAGAAATCAAAAGCTTAAAGCAACGTTAATTGAATCAAAACAACGCCTACAACAAAGGATAGCATCTCCAAATTCAGAATTCAGATTCCTGAATTGAAGATTCATCATACGTTGTAAGTAGAGTGCTATTCCGATGTGAATAATTAATTGCGTTTGATTTGTGTAAAATGCGAAATGGAATTGTGGTGATAATAATCTATATTTGTATGTTATTTTGATTCTAAACGATTTGGGAATGTTATGGTATACGATTGGATATTTGCAAGAATGTGATTTGCATTGGAAGTTAACAACGAAATGGAATTTTGGCGATAATAATCTATATTTGTATGTTATTTTGATTCTAAACGATTTGGAAATGCTACGGTATACGATTGGATTCATACAAGTATTTGATTTATGTTGACAACCATATGTTGTGGAATTTTAATTGGAATTCATGCAAGTATATGATTCGTTATTATGATAACATGATGTACATACTTTTATGATCACTTTTAGTGTGTAATTGGACTAGGCTACGTACTATGATTTATACGAATCTATGTTGAAATTGGCAAATCATACTTTTGTGTTAGAAACAAAAGAAAACACCTTTATGAACATGACTAAACTATGTTTGGTATTATGCCTAGTTGAAATATGTTTTAGGCCTAAGTTGTTATCAAAACCATATCGTGATATATGTGACACAATTAAGTTAGATTTACATCCCAATTGCAAGTTTACAATGATTCATGTTTAAGTATTATTTATGCCATGATTACATGAATAGAATGATTCATGTTTAAGTATTATTTATGCCATGATTATATGAATAGAATGATTCATGTTTAAGTATTGTTTATGCCATAATCATATGAATAGAATGACTCATGTTTAAGTATTGTTTATGCCATGATTATATGAATAAAATGATTCATGTTATGCCATGATTATATGCTGTTACAATTGCAAGTTCACATGTGCCTACTTTATGTTAATTGAATCGTTATGTTGCAAGTTCATGCGTTCACACTCCCCTTTTTATGTTTCCTCATAAACACCATGTTATAAGCCTCCCCTTTTCATATGGCTAAGTTGGGTATAAATGTTAAACCCAACATATCTTATATTGTAGCGAGTGTGTAAAACGGGGGTAATGACGTTTGGGTTAAAATATAGAACATATGTGTTGGCATGTTTGACGCATGCCAACAACCTTGAAAAACAATTAAGTGGCATAAATAAAATTTAACCAATAAAGATGAATTTGAATAATGGGTCGCAAATATTTACATATAAAAAGAAAAGAGACAAAATATGTAAATGTAGAAAATACGATGTGTTTAACCCGAGGTTGGATTGAGTTGTGATGTAAACCTGCCCGGAACCGCCCGGCTGTCCAGTAGTCACAACAATACCTATCCAATGTGGGTGGTTAAACACGGAGCCCAATAAGGACCCGAGGTTAGACTGAGTTGTGGCGTAAGACTGCCCGGACCCAACCGGCAACAGGCAGCCACAACAATACCTGTCTAATGTGAGAGGTCGAGGCTTTAATAAGACAATTAAGGCTGAGTCAGGATTGATAGGATTAAGTAAATTTTATTAATACTTAATCAAAATGGAACATGCTAAACTAAACAGACTGATTGGGGGTTAGGTTTATTAAACACTTAACCAACTTAGCATGTTGGCTAGAGATAGAAAACCTAGTAGCGGGGGACCCTTTTCAGCAGTAACCCTACAAGGTGTATCAGGATACCCTGAACTAGGCAGGGTGGGGCACGATTACTGGGCTGACTGTAAGAGGTCAAATCGACGGCGGTGGTGCAGCAGTGTAGGTTCTAACGGGGTGCGGGCGTGCACACACTCCGACGCAGAAAAATAAGGCACTGGGCACCAGTAGCATACCTGTGCATTCTAGAATTGTGTCGGGCCGCCACCATGGGACTTGATACACCTAATGGTGGGACCAGCATAGGTAACTACAACATCGGGGGCCGTAAGACACATGTAACTATGCGAGTAGGAGCCGATCATCAGAAATGGATCACTTCACCCTGATTATGGGGTGCCCGTTGGGAACTAGTTTATATGGGTACAGAGATTAATATGGGGTACAATAGTATATTCGACCCTAGACAACTTAACTTAGTTTATGGTGCATTCCCATTTCCAGTTTATGCTTATCATACCCAGTTCGTTATTCATAGACTGAATAGTCCTAGACTTACTCAGGCTTTATGTCTGACTCTACTTTTCTTTCGCCTTCTTTTCTTTCGTTTCCCCCCTCCCCCCAGGTCCACAGGGAGGGAATACCGCAGCTTGACCAGCTTTCACATCCAGCTTGAAGAGAAAGAATGTATTGCTTGGACCTTTTTCTGTTTTGGGCTATGGCTTTGGGCAGCAATGATGGGACTTTTGCCGTTTATTTATGTTTTATTTATGCTTCTTTAATAATGTAATCAAGACAGTTATGAAGATGTTATGTTTTTGGAAGAATTGTAAGACAAGTATGGCATGTTTTTGTGAACACGTATTTTGATGAAATAAAAGATGTTGTTGTTTTCCGCTGTTCAAAAATATGTGTTCTAATATGTGTCTTGTATATCTGTGACTTATACTTATAAACCTCCACCAAAATTAGGGCATTCCCTTTGAGAGTGACCCTAACGGAGGTGGGGTGTTTCACTTGGTATCAGAGCATAGGTTTACCAGATAAGATAAAAAGTTTTGAAAATTTATTTTCAAAAAGAAAATTTAAAGAAGCATTTTTAAAAGATAAAATATTATTTTATTTGAAAAAGGCAAAGTCCCCCAAAGCCATAGGAATTATCTCTTATCCTTCGTTTTGAATCTATCCTTTTTGTTTCAGCATGTCCGAAGAACTTAACTTGCCAGAGGGTGTACCAATACCTGGCTGGTTTAGACAGTTCTTAGAAGCAAGGGCCACTCAGCCAGGTCCTACCGTTCCTCCTCCCCCAGCTGCAGGAAATCATCCAGCCGCAGCAGCACCTCTTCCTCCACCTCCTCCGCGGGGAAACACTTTTGCTAAGATATGTAAAGATTTTAAAGCTATGGGAGGAAAAGATTTTCATGGAACTGAGTCCTTCGTGGCAGCTAGAAATTGGCTGAAAGAAACCGAGGACTTATTCGTCATCTTTGAGGTAGAAGATAGGAAAAAATACAACTGGCGGTGTGGCTACTAAAAGGTGAGGCTTCCTACTGGTGGGAAGCCACTAATGCGGAAAGATCAGTGGAAACATGGGAGGACTTTAGGGCAAGGTTTGAGGCTAAATTTCTCTCAGACACAGAAAGGAGTTTGCAGTTGGAAAAATTCTTATTTCTTAAGCAAGGGAATAAGACAGTCAAAGAGTATGTTAATCAGTTCGATGAGCTGGCTAGGTTCGGACTGGACCTAGTCAACACCCCGCACAAGAAGGCTCTCCGTTTTTTCAAAGGGTTGAATGAGCCATTACACAGTTTGGCCATGACCCATATACCCATGGGAGCTACGTATGAAAGATTGGTACAGATGGCATTGCTGAACGAAGAGGATAAGGGAAAGAAGGAGACAAAGGCAGAAAGCTCTCAAGGGAAGAAAGAGGGTTTACAGCCTAAGAAGACAGACTTTAAGAAGGGCGGGAAAGACAACAAAGAGAAGAGGAAGTGTAATTTCTATGGCAAAGTGGGGCACTTAGTGAAAGATTGCCGGAAAAAGAAGGCCAAGATGAATGGTGGGTGCTTTTCTTGCGGTGAGACAGGCCACATGGCTAAGGACTGCCCAAAGAAACAAGGACAGGGGCAGAGGGTTGGATCCACCTCAGGGGCATAGGTTCATGTGCTAGAGGCGCCACCTCTGCAACAACGAGGTATAAATACTTCTGTAGAAAGTGTAGTTTATCTTTATGATCACCCCGTTCGCACTTTATTTGATTCTGGTGCATCACACTCCTTTATCTCGTCTGCTTTAGTAGAATCTCTACACCTAAAAACTAGTATGGTAGAGGACCCCTTAATTGTTTCAAACCCAATTGGGGGCCCGGCTCATTTGTTTATGATCTGTGTGGGGTTGAAAATTTCTATTCTAAGCGTAGAATTTAAATGTAGTGCCTTTGTTTTGGGCTTTTTGGGATATGGTTTGATTTTGGGCATGGATTGGCTATCCAGTAATGGGGCCATCCTTGATTGTGAGAAAAGGGTTGTTAGGCTCCTGACCCAGCTCAGTAACACTTTGGAAATTTCTTGTAATCCCTCGTATGCGGTTATGCTTAGTTATCTTGAATCGCTAGATGCCTCTGTCGACAATTTGCAATCGGTTAGAGTGGTCCGGGAATATCCGGAAGTCTTCGAAGAGGTGAAGGGCTTGCCTCCGAAGCGGGAGATAGACTTCCGTATATATCTTATAGATAATGCAAAGCCCGTTGCGTTGCCCATTAGACACATGGCTCCACGGGAAAGGAAAGAGCTCAGTAAACAGATTAAAGAGCTTCTAGAGAAGGGGTTCATTAGAAGGAGCATTTCAGAATAGGGCGCTCCAGTGGTGTTCGCTACAAAGGCGGATGGTTCACTCCGTCTATGCGTTGACTATAGGGAGCTCAACAAGCTAACGAAAAAGAATAGGCACCCTCTTCCCAGAATTGACGATCTGTTTGATCATCTTGTAGCAGCGTCTGTTTTCTCCCAACTCGATTTAGCGACCGGTTTTCACCAGCTAAGGGTGGCTAAAGATAGCATCGATAAAACGGCATTCAGAACCCCAGATGGCTTCTTTGAATGGCTTGTCATGCCTTTCGGCTTGACAAACGCACCTGCTTACTTCGTGGATTTGATGAGTAGGGTGTTCAGAGATTTCCTCAATAAGTTCGTAGTGGTTTTCGTAGACGATATCTTGATCTTCTCAAAGAGTGAAGAGGAACATGCCCAACACTTAAGGGCAATCATGGAAACTCTGCGAGTCCATCAGCTAAAAGCCAAATTCTCCAAATGCCACTTTTGGAGAGAAGAAGTGAGGTTCCTTGGGCACATAGTATCCAAAGAAGGGTTAGCGGTGGACCCTGCTAAGGTAGTAGCGGTGCAGGATTGGAAGACGCCAAAGAACGCAACAGAGGTCCGAAGATTTCTCGGGCTAGCAGGCTTCTATCGAAAATTCATCAGAGACTTTGCAAAGATATCAGCTCCGCTCACAAAGTTGACCAAGAAGAATCTAGTGTTCCATTGGGACTTGGATTGCGAGTTTGCTTTCCAGCGACTGAAAAGGGCTCTTACAACAGCCCCAGTTTTGACGTTGCCAGATGGAAGCAAATGTTCACCGTTTATACAGATGCATGTGGGACAGGGCTAGGCGCCGTCTTAATGCAAGAAGGAAGGGTAGTAGCTTATGGCGGGAGGCAGTTGAAAGTGCACGAAAAGAACTACCCGACCCACGATCTTGAGTTAGCTGCCATCGTCTTTGCACTCAAGTCTTGGCGACACTATCTCCTAGGTGAGAAGTTCGAACTTTACACTGACCATAAATCGTTGAAATACCTTTTCTTGCAGAAAGACCTTAACTTGAGGCAACAGAGGTGGATGGAGTTTCTTGCCTCGTATGATTTCGAGATCTCCTACACTCCGGGCAAAGGCAACGTAGTGGCAGACGCGTTGAGCCGAAAGAAACTGACCCTAAGCCCGTTGTTTGTTGAAAGACAGAGCCTAGAGTTTATAGCCAGCTTTGACTTTAGGCCCTCCTCCGATTTTTTACCAGGCTTGCTAGCATCCCTCGAAGTACGCCAGACTTTAGTGGACTCAATAGGGACAGCACAACGCGAAGACCCTCAGCTTGTGGAGACGATTGATAGACTAATTAGGGGTGAGACTTCAAGTCACCTCAACAGATACTCCATCGACGATAAGGGTTGGCTAAGGCGAGACGGAAGACTATGCATCCCACAAATAAGGGATTTAGCAAAGAAGGTTCTCGAGGAAGCACATCACTCCAAGATGACGATACATCCGGGCGGAGATAAAATGTACAAGGATATAAAGAGAACTTTCTTTTGGAACGGCATGAAGAAGGACGTGGCAGATTTCGTTTCTAAGTGTATGGTGTGCCAACAGGTTAAAGCGGAACAGAAAAAGCCTGGCGGTCTGCTCCATCCTCTAGAGGTCCCGCAGTGGAAGTGGGATAGCATCTCAATGGACTTCATTGATGGGCTGCCTAGGTCTAGGAGAGGCAACACTAGCATTTGGGTAATAGTGGATAGGCTTACTAAAAGCGCCCACTTTTTACCTGTCAAGAGTAAAAGAACTGCCTCATCCCTAGCATCTCTTTACCTCAAGGAAATCGTTCGACTCCATGGAATACCATCCAGCATTGTTAGTGACCGAGACCCTATCTTCACAAGTGAGTTTTGGCGGAGTCTGCAAGAAGCGGTAGGCACACAGTTATGCTTGAGCACAACCTATCATCCCCAAACCGACGTCCAAATAGAAAGAGTGAACAGAGTTTTGGAGGACCTTTTAAGACTGTGCGTCCTTGACTTCGGAGGAACGTGGGAAAACCATCTTCCTTTGGTGGAATTTGCCTACAACAACAGCTATCAAGCAACCACCGGAATGGCGCCCTTCGAAGCTTTATATGGAAGACCGTGCCGATCGCCCACTTGTTGGTGGAAGTCTACTGATAAGCTCATACTTGGACCAGATATGATCCGAGAGACTTCAGAGAAAGTAGAATTAATACGAAGAAGGATGAAGACGGCCCAAGACAGACCAAAGTCCTACGCCGACAAGAGGAGGACCGACCTTGAATTTGAGGTTGGGGACAGAGTTTTTCTTAAGGTATCTCCGCTAAGGAACGTTGTTCGTTTTGGAACCACAGGAAAGCTAGCACCAAGGTTCGTAGGGCCATTCCCTATCATCGAGAAAATTGGTAAAACGGCCTATAGATTAGAGCTACCCGAAAAATTGGCCGGAGTTCACAACGTCTTTCACGTTTCACATCTCCGAAAATGTCTACATGAGTCTCCTGAAGTGGTAGAGCCAAATATCCTAGAAGAAGCTGAAGTGGAACGCGAAGCAACCGTAAGGAAAGTTCCAATCCGCATATTAGGAACAGAAGTGAAGAAGCTACGCAACCGCGAAGTCAAACTCGTCAAAGTTCAATGGAGCGACGCCGAAGAAGATGCAACTTGGGAAACTGAAGCTAGAATACGCGCAGCCTACCCTTTTCTTTTCGAGGGTACATCTTTGATCTTTCCTTTTTCCTTAAGTTGCGCTTTTTATCTATCTTTTTAGGTATATTTCCTCGACCTTATCTTTTAGGTAGAAACCCTTTGGATGAAAACACGTAATTGGAACATGTTATGGATGATGGTTGCAAGTGGTTACAAGTGATTGCTAGTGGTTGCTCATGGTTGCATATACACACACAATCTAGGTTTTAGATCGGCTCAGTCACTTCATATTGCATATGCATATATGTTTGCATTCGTATATGGTTGAACTTTAATTTGTTGTCATATGGATGTTGCATTTGTATGAATGATTGTGCACTCATTTAGAATCATGAATAGGGAAAATTTGCATACATAATGGATTCATGGCACTTACATAATTCGCATTAAGGAGGTCAAATGAATCAGTAGACCGCCTGATTTTGCATTAGATAAGTACATGTACACACACACTTCGCATATGATCATGAAGCATTAGAAGTCTTTTAAGGACAATGGATGCTCGTGTTTGATGGATGAGTAGATGGATGTTTGGATGTTAGGATGTACATTCTTCCTGAACTTGAAGATTTCGGGGACGAAATCCTTTTAAGTGGGGGAGAATGTAACACCCCGTGTATTCTATAACAGTGAAATTCACAAATTAAAGTATAATTAATTTCAAATCAAAGAATTAAGGGAAACGGGATACGCCATTGCGTTCGTCTCGGAATTCTGCTTGAGATAGAGTCCGAGTTTGCGTAAAACGGACTCCGTATGAAGTAGATATGGCCTCCGGAAGTTTCAGAATTCAGTTTAAAATTCAAACAGACGAAAACAGCTCAGAAAAACAAGTTTAAAATTCAAAATCGGGCCCAATTGGCTAGGGCGGGAAAATTCCCGCCTAAGGCACCCAGGTCGACTTGGCAGTCGACCTGGAGCTAGCCAGGTCGACTGGGCAGTCACCTGGGTAACCCGTGTCGACTGCCAAGTCGACACGGTGTCGACTGGGGTGTCGACCTGGCCCCTGAGCCAGGTCGAACCCAGCCCTCCCTGGCTAGCCTAGTCTGTGTTAGGTCGATTTTCTAAGCCTTGCCTTGTCACTAGGGCTAGGTGTCAGCTCCTGGTTGGTCTCTCCTTTGAACGAATGGCTATTATTAAACCAAGCTTCATCGACGGTCTAAATCAACTCACAAACTCTATAAAAAGGACCTAAGACTAACCCTAATTCACACAAACTAAAATGGAGATGAGACCGTCATGCTGCTGAGGAGAGACTAAGGATAGCCGTCAGAAATTGGGAGACAATTAGGAGATAAATCAAAAGCTTAAAGCAACGTTAATTGAATCAAAACAACGCCTACAACAAAGGATAACATCTCCAAATTCAGAATTCAGATTCCTGAATTGAAGACTCATCATACGTTGTAAGTAGAGTGCTATTCCGATGTGAATAATTAATTGCGTTTGATTTGTGTAAAATGCGAAATGGAATTGTGGCGATAATAATCTATATTTTTATGTTATTTTGATTCTAAACGATTTGGGAATTTTATGGTATACGATTGGATATTTGCAAGAATGTGATTTGCGTTGGAAGTTAACAACGAAATGGAATTGTGGCGATAATAATCTATATTTGTATGTTATTTTGATTCTAAACGATTTGGAAATGCTATGGTATACGATTGGATTCATACAAGTATTTGATTTATGTTGACAACCATATGTTTAGGAATTTTAATTGGAATTCATGCAAGTATATGATTCGTTATTATGCTAATATGATGTACATACTTTTATGATCACTTTTAGTGTGTAATTGAACTAGGCTAAGTACTATGATTTATATGAATCTATGTTGAAATTGGCAAATCATACTTTTGTGTTAGAAACAAAAGTAAGCACCTTTATGAACATGACTAAACTATGTTTGGTATTATGCCTAGTTGAAATATGTTTTAGGCCTAAGTTGTTATCAAAACCATATGGTGATATATGTGACACAATTAAGTTAGATTTACATCCCAATTGCAAGTTTACAATGATTCATGTTTAAGTATTATTTATGCCATGATTACATGAATAGAATGATTCATGTTTAAGTATTATTTATGCCATGATTATATGAATAGAACGATTCATGTTTAAGTATTGTTTATGCCATAATCATATGAATAGAACGACTCATGTTTAAGTATTGTTTATGCCATGATTATATGAATAAAATGATTCATGTTATGCCATGATTATATGCTGTTACAATTGCAAGTTCACATGTGCCTACTTTATGTTAATTGAATCGTTATGTTGCAAGTTCACGCGTTCACACTCCCCTTTTTATGTTTCCTCATAAACACCATGTTATAAGCTTCCCCTTTTCATATGGCTAAGTTGGGTTTAAATGTTAAACCCAACATATCTTATATTGTAGCGAGCGTGTAAAACGGGGGTAATGACGTTTGGGTTAAAATATAGAACATATGTGTTGGCATGTTTGACGCATGCCAACAACCTTGAAAAACAATTAAGTGGCATAAATAAAATTTAACCAATAAAGATGAATTTGAATAATGGGCCGCAAATATTTACATATAAAAAGAAAAGAGACAAAATATGTAAATGTAGAAAATACGATGTGTTTAACCCGAGCTTGGATTGAGTTGTGATGTAAACCTGCCCGGAACCGCCCGGCTGTCCAGTAGTCACAACAATACCTATCCAATGTGGGTGGTTAAACACGGAGCCCCATAAGGACCCGAGGTTAAACTGAGTTGTGACGTAAGACTGCCCGGACCCAACCGGCAACAGGCAGCCACAACAATACCTGTCTAATGTGAGAGGTCGAGGCTTTAATAAGACAATTAAGGCTGAGTCAGGATTGATAGGATTAAGTAAATTATATTAATACTTAATCAAAATGGAACATGCTAAACTAAACAGACTGATTGGGGGTTAGGTTTATTAAACACTTAACCAACTTAGCATGTTGGCTAGAGATAGAAAACCTAGTAGCGGGGGACCCTTTTCAGCAGTAACCCTACAAGGTGTATCAGGATACCCTGAACTAGGCAGGGTGGGGCACGATTACTGGGCTGACTGTAAGAGGTCAAATCGACGGCGGTGGTGCAGCAGTGTAGGTTCTAACGGGGTGCGAGCGTGCACACACTCCGGCGCAGAAAAATAAGGCACTGGGCACCAGTAGCATACCTGTGCATTCTAGAATTGTGTCGGGCCGCCACCATGGGACTTGATACACCCCATGGTGGGACCAGCATAGGTAACTACAACATCGGGGGCCGTAAGACACATGTAACTATGCGAGTAGGAGCCGATCATCAGAAATGGATCACTTCACCCTGATTATGGGGTGCCCGTTGGGAACTAGTTTATATGGGTACAGAGATTAATATGGGGTACGATAGTATATTCGACCCTAGACAACTTAACTTAGTTTATGGTGCATTCCCATTTCCAGTTTATGCTTATCATACCCAGTTCGTTTTTCATAGACTGAATAGTCCTAGACTTACTCAGGCTTTATGTCTGACTCTACTTTTCTTTCGCCTTCTTTTCTTTCGTTCCCCCCCAGGTCCACAGGGAGGGAATACCGCAGCTTGACCAGCTTTCACATCCAGCTTGAAGGGAAAGAATGTATTGCTTGGACCTTTTTCCGTTTTGGGCTATGGCTTTGGGCAGCAATGATGGGACTTTTGCCGTTTATTTATGTTTTCTTTATGCTTCTTTAATAATGTAAACAAGACAGTTATGAAGATGTTATGTTTTTGGAAGAATTGTAAGACAAGTATGGCATGTTTTTGTGAACACGTATTTTGATGAAATAAAAGATGTTGTTGTTTTCCGCTATTCAAAAATATGTGTTCTAATATCTGTCTTGTATATCTGTGACTTATACTTATAAACCTCCACCAAAATTAGGGCATTCCCTTTGAGAGTGACCCTAACGGAGGTGGGGTGTTTCATTTGACGTACACTAATCCCAATTATTTAGTTGAATCAATTGGTTGACGGACAATTGTATGCATTAATTATTTATATTTAATGCTTATGCAGTTGTGTAATGCACTCTGGATGATGGTTGATTGTTTACCATTGTTGTTGTATACATGTGTTGCATGAAATCCATATAAATAATCATATGGTAATGGATTGGGTCTGATTCCAATTTAGAAAGAACAAATATTTTAAAATAACGAATATTTTAAAATAATATTCAATAAGGATTAAAATGTGAATTGGATGTCTGATTTTGGATGGACACGAAAATATTGAAATATGTGAAGCCATGTTGATTAGATTTGTGCCATTTTAACGCAAACGATATTTATATCGATTTTTATTCATTTTGATAATGAATATCGAAAAGGAAATGATTTCAAAATCAGATATTTTGAAAATATTATAAGTTAAAAATTATAATGATAAGGATTATTCAATTTTGATTTAAAATTTAAATAGGAGTGGGAATCGTTTTAAATTGAATTTATAAATATTTTATAAATACATTTTGAAGGGAAATCGATGAAATATATTATATATAAATTTTAATAGCTTGAATAGAACACGCTGCACCGTGACTATTCGCGAATTTCGACCATTGACTTCGAATTCACATTACAGTAGATCCGACCATCGGATTCTCCTAAAACCAGAACCATTGGGTTTGTATCGAAAAGATCTTTCCAATGAATATAAGAGACTTGAAATCTAACGGTTGGATTTGGAATTATGTTCAAAACAAATTTGAAAAAGGTCGCTATGGATGCAGTTCGGTGAGCGTTATTTGAAACCGATCTACGGGCCTTGATAAAATTATTAATAATTTGTGTAAAATCATAATAAATGATTTGGAAAGAAGTTGGATGGAAAATTCTAATTTTGTAAAGATAAAAATATGATTTTATCAAAATGAACTAGTTATTAAATAGAAAGATAATCCAACGTTTTTAAATAAATAAATTGGATTTGTGAATGGTTTTAATCTAACCAAAAATTTTCAATATATGAACTGGAATGAGTTTGAATAGAAATCATGGGGATATTTCGATATTGGATTCCGTTACTATACTGATATTGTGGAGGAATTTGGAAGATAGATATAAAACGTTATTCCCCATACGATATGTGTTGGTTTCAGAATATGATATTGAATGTAAGCCGATATAATTTCTATTTAGAGCCTTATATTTGAAATCAAAAAGGATTTTGGGTTTTCCTGAATGGTGTCTTAACTAACACTGCTCTTAAACCTCGTGTGAAAAGAATAAATCTTTTAATTAAGATTATTAGAGTTTCCAGTTATATTTAGTAATTGGAATAAAATGGAATGTGAATTGGGTTTATTTTGAACTGTGTTTTTAACGACATTCGTTCTTTAACCCGATTAACAACGAAATGTGATTTGGAATATATAAATCTTTTAATTAAGATTAATGGAATTTTTTCCAAAGTAAAGTTTTCCAATTTAATAAAATAATTTGGAATGGAATGGAATTCAGTTTTGTAATAATCGAAGTGAGCTTCTGTGGAGGAAGACTGTTAATATATATGTAACTTGAAAGGCTTTACCATTATTCCATTTATATTATTAGTCGGATACGGAAATTGATATCGATTATATATTGATTTGTTTTCCGTAAAGATTCCATAGTTAATGGAATATGATTTTTGGTTTATCATGAACTGTGTTTTAAACGACATTAGTTCTTTAACCCAAGTAAAGACAGGATTACATGTCTAACATTGTATTTCGAAACTTACTGTTAATCTCTGCTAAATATATATCTGTTTGGTGGCGGAGAATCTATTCTCTTGCTTAACACCCTTCTCTGAGACGCATAAGATTAGAGGTTATATATCGGCAGAAATCAATGGTACGGTGTAGATTGTCGATGCGGAATGTTTGATTTCCCAAAGTAAAGTAATCATTAATAATGATTTTTGGGAAGATTAAAACTAGTGGATTTTAATTTAAAGAATCTTTAATTAGATTGAAATGTGAATGTGATAATTTAAATTATCAAATTTGAGAAATGATTGAGAATGGAGTATCACCAGTTTTACTCCAGGAGATTGTTAAATCTTTAATTAGATTTGAAACTGAAATGGTAATTAATTTTACCGATAACACCGTGGTGTTAGATATGGAGTATTACCAGTTTTTCTCCATGGGATGCATAGGTTGGGACTAGGAAATAAAACAAATGATTACTTCGGTAAGGTGCGCTAATCCCGACTAGTTTGGAAAACCTTAATTTGGTTTAAATTATGAAAAGAATATTTGAACAAAAGAGTGTTCTAGATTGGAATGAGGCATATGTTGTGTTTTTATAGCACTTGTTTATAAGATACATGAATTATTCGGAAAGGCCGAGTTTATACCCATTCTGAATAATTGATTCAACGATAAGTCGACGATGAAGATGGTAGTTGAAGAGCGTGGATCTTCACATCATTTGGATGATTCTTGATATCTTGATTGGGATATACACCCAAGACAAGGTAATAAGTGGTGATCGTCCAGACGTACTTAGAGATCGACCGGATATGCGAGGACCACTCTCCTGTATTGGACATACGGGACGAGGAATAAGGTGCCTCTGGTTTCGTTCAAACCCAGAACAAACTTGTAAATGGATGTGTGTGTGACATTGGATTTTATTCTGTGTTGATTGATCTCTATTAAATATATATCTTCTTGGTGGCGGAGAATTTATTCTCTTGCTTAACACCCTTCTCTGAGACGTACGAGCTTAGAGGTTATATATTGATAGACATAAGTTACATGGCGTGAATTGTCCGTGTGGCATGATAAGATGCAGTAATCAAGGCTTCCGTTGAAAAGCAGAGTATTGTGGTTGATGATCAAAGCACAGATTTAAATAGCATAGATTTGTGTGTAGCGTTAATTCGTGAGCCTCACACCTCAGTATGAGTCAAAAACGAGATAAGGGACGCAGGGAGAACACGACATTTCCTTTAGCTATGGGTGGTGTCATGGTATGGAGCCCAGAGATTTATTTATCTTTACCTATGTGGATGATGGATTGTGAGGCGCCTCTGTTATATCGGTCACTACAGGGCCGATGGATAGGTCTGATAGGACCTTGAAACATGTGTTTAGGAATAACTAATCCTCAAAAGTAAGGGAGGACCGACCCTGCAGGAACCAAGGGTTGCCCATAGGTGTGATCCTGAGGCATTTGCTAGAGTGTCTTGAATCGGTGAGGAGCCATCCCTGTCCTCGACTCATGACAGAAATCCAATTTCCAATACGACCTTTCGGTTTTAGTTGTAGATCTAGTATGGCGATATGATATATGCTAACCATGCCGTCTATGATTGATATATTTATGTTTGAAGTTGATTTTGACACTATATACCTATAGTAATATCAAAATGATTTGTTTTAGACATACAAAGCATGTTTGGCTATTATAAGGGAAAACTCTATCGTCCGGCTTGTGTTATGTGATGGGACCTAAGTCTTATAATAGCTTCATTTTTGCAAGAGCATTGCGTTGTTTATAAACTGTATTATGCACTGGTATTCTTGGGAGAAAACCTGTTCCATGTTATACGGCATGGTCCCTTGATTTACTTTATTTTTAAAATAAAGTTTTAAATAACTATTTTTAGTTCTCACACCAGTCCCATGACTGACCTGGAGTTTATTGTTTTAACCTAAACTCTGGGTGCTCCTATTTCCACACGGGCAGCTAGTAGTTTTGGTTTTGCAGATTTCCATTTTTTTAGGATTCTGGTTTACAGCTGGAACTATATTTGGAAAGCTTTGTATTTGTGTATCACTTTCAGTTGTGTTATGTACTATTTTTCCGCTGATATGTAATGTATTTTAATCTCTGATATTTTTCTGATGTATATTATTTATTCATACTCTATTATATTCTTGTACTCTGATGTAATTGTTGTAATAGTAATGAAATGTTCTATTGTTTGTGTTCTGATTTGTTCTGTTCTCAACTCAATCCAGGCTTTCTCGAAAGGGGAAGTTTGGGTCGTTTCATCGTGGTATCAGAATTCTAGTTTACAGAGCTCGAGAACAAGACACATTAGAACCAAACGAAAGAATTCTTCAGAGATTGGATTAGCAATATCCAATGAGAACGACTCATTAGAGGTGGGATCAGAAGTATCCTAGAATGAGTTTCAGAGAGTGTTATATTTTTTTTTAAAATAAAAATGAAAATAATTTTTTTCTGAAAATTTAAATCTTATTATACGTATTTGATTTTTTTTATTTTGGACAATCGAGTATATGAAGATTTTGCATATACGCCTGGCTAGCGTGTATACGAAGTCTCAAATATACTGGATGGATATATAATCACACTCTAGTCGATCAGGGATGATTCTACTGATGACTGTACATCATCAGTAGTTTATTTTCGAGTTTCGAAAGTGGAATGTCTATATATTTCCAATTGACTGGTGTAAGAACCAAAACCTAGTTAAATTTTATTGTTTGTGATTTGGTACTGAAATATGATTTTTGAGTACATAAAAATTATATATTTGAGAAGTTAACCAACTAATTGATTGCTGGTTGTGATGTATTATTATTAGTTATCTAATAAAACCAACGTGTGAATGAAAGGTAAATTTTAGCCAAATCGAATAAAATATTAAATTGAATTGAAAATTGATTGAAATTGCATACATGTACTTATATATGTGTGAACAGGCCATGGCATGGAAGCTAAGCAGAGGAATAAAATTGTATGCCCGACAAATAGATACATGTTTACTATATTTTCTTGGGTTTTGATTATTTTATGAGCCGATTAGCAAGCCACTTGACATTTTCTTTTTGGATGACGAGGGCCCTGTGAGGCAATCTGCAGTTTTAAAGGTCTCCCCGTGCATATAAGGTTATGGCGAAAATTTAGGGTGTTAGCCAAATTTTTGAGAAATTAGAAAATTCTTAGAAACTGCAAAGTTGAAGAATGAAAGCCAGATTGAATGTTGATTTGATTAGTTAAACAACTTTCAGCTTTGTTCCTTTTCGAGGACGAAAAGATTTTAAGTGGGGGAGATTGTGACAACCTGGATTTTTAAAACCAATTTAAAAAATTTCTTTTAGCTATTTTAATGAATTTTGAATATCTAAATGATTTATTTTAAATAATACCAACTATAAATTTATTTTAAATTGAAGTTAGAATGTATAAATTTATTTTAATAATAAAACGAGCCAGAAATGGTGCAATAGTTTGAAAATTCGATTTTAAATTTCAAATGAATGCACATAATTCAAAACTGATCGGATTTCAGTAAAACTAAAAACATTAGAATCTGTTTAGCTATATCTTTCTAAGGAATGTGAAAATTTCAAATTTCGTAATATAAATAGAAATATATGTCTAGTTTAAAAGTTAGAGTAGTCGCTGTAGAATTTATATATTTCTAAATGATATATAGCTCTTAAAAATAGCCGTTTTGCAAACGACCTCCGTTTTCGACGAAACCACTTTTGTTGGATTCAGAATGTCAAATTATTTCTAGATTCCAATTTTCAGAATTTTTGGAATTGATATGCGAGTGTGGTGAATTTAAACGTGTTTGGTAATTTCAGTTTGAATTTAATCGACTGGAAATGACCATTTTTCAAACGGTCTCCAAATTCAATGCAATTAGTTTTGTTAGGACCGTATCGTCAAAACATAGTTAAATTTGTTTTTCGGTGATTTTTGGAGTCAATATGTAGCCTTGATAAATTAAAATGTATGTTGAAATCAATTTTGAACGTGATATTAATTATATTTTAATTTGATGAAAACTGATTGAAATAGTCGAATTGGCTTACGGGACATATCCCCTTGTGTTCGGAATGGAGGTATTTAGCTAGTGGCGACAATCGTTGGGTTTGATTTGTAATAACTGACTTTTAGGAATTAAATTAAATATATATAATTATTTATATGGTCAACCCTCCCTCTTTCCTTTCCATCGTTCAAACAAATAAAAAAAAGGAAGAAAACCGCTCAGCCCGCCGTCGCCCCCCCCCCCCCCCCCACTGTCGCGCCCACCGCCGCACCCCCTCCAGCGTCGTCGCCCCCTCCGTTCTCCTTCCTCCTCCGCCTCCCATTTGAACCCAAACTGCAACCCTCCAGCCACCGTGGGCCCTGCCTCCGACCGCCGTCGGCCACCAGAGCCTCCCTCCGACAGCCAGACCCCTCCCCCCTGCGCCCTCCCCTTCCACGTCAGCGGCGACCCCGGGCCCCCCTCCACATACAAATCTAATTTTTACCATTTTCAGTTTTTACATTTAGGACCCTAACCTGTTTTTCCTATATCTCCCAAACCGATCCCCTATGGCCAAAACTCCACAGTGCCAAAATCGAAGAGCACAATTTTCTGTTCAATTTGGGTATATGGTTGATATATTTTGGATTGCGGAGTCGTCTGAAAAATGCATCCAAATTCAGCAGTCCAAATAATGTCTTTTCGCAAATTCTTGCAAAATGGAGCATTTTCAGAAGAAATGCCACTACGCGAAAGTTGTCCGGAATAGTGCGCATAAGCTAGAAAATAAGACGGCATGAAGATTGGAGCTCCTTTGCAAATTCTGGGATCAGAACAGCGAATCAGAAAATCAGAAAAGCACAGCGGAGTGGATCCCAATGTGAGAACTCCTTCTCACTCAATTTATTTTACAGTTAAATATAACTTAGGTTGCAGACGGAGCTTAGTAGCTCCCGACACTGTTTATTGTACAAACCATGGTTGTTTGTTTGAATTGAATTGTGGTGAAATTGGCTGTATTGTGTTGAATGGATTGTATTGTGGTTTTGGGGTTTGGTTAATTATTGTGTATGGCGCGAGCTAGTATCAGGAGAGGGATAATGCTAGACATTACCCCGGTACTAATATCGCGTCGTTATAATGCCGAAATTTTCTAAAATAAATATTTATTCAATAAAAATATAATTTTTAATGTGTATATGAACTGTATAAAATATTCGTGTATTGAATATAATGTTTGAACAATAGACATATCATTTTTATTGGAAGTATGAACTATACAAAATAGTCAAGTGTTGAAATAAATATTCTATCATTGAAAATATATTTTTTAACGTATATATGAACAACATAAAATTCTTATGAAATGAAAATAAATATTCATTTACAAATCGGACGATTTGTTTATGTACACCCACTTAACTGATATTGATTGGGACGATAAATTTTACACATCACCTAACTGCACAAATAATATTCAGTACTTGTTGGTTGAAAACCCACACGGGTATTGAGATGATATTTGGCGTTCACTAATCCCAGTTGTTTAGTTGTATGTCAATCGATTGGTTGACGGAATGTTGTAAGCATTAATTATTTATATTTAATGCTTGTGCAGTTGTGTAAGGCACTCTGGATGATGGTTGATTGTTTATCATTGTTGTTATATACATGTGTTGTATGAAATCCATATAAATAATCATATGGTAATTAATTGGGTCTGATTCCAATTCAGAAAGAACGAATATTTTAAAATAACGAATATTTTAAAATAATATTCATTAAAGGATTAAACTGTGAATTTGATGTCTGATTTTGAATGGATACGAAAATATTGAAATATGTGAAGCCATGTTGATTAGGTTTGAGCCATTTTAACGCAAATGATATTTAAATCGATTTTATTCATTTTGATAATGAATATTGAAAAGGGAATGATTTCAAAATCAGATTTTTGGGAAATATTATCATTTAAATATTATATTGATAAGGATTGTTCAAATTCGATTTAAAATTGAAATAGGAGTGGGAATCATTTTAAAATGAATTTATAAATATTTTATAGATACGTTTCCAATGGAAATCGACAAAACATATCTTATATATATAGTGTATATATATATATATATATTAATGGCTTGAATAGAACGTGTCGTGCCGCGACCGTTTGCGAATTTCGACCATTGAGTTTGAGTTGACATTACAGGAGATCCGACTGTCGGATTCTCATAAAATCGGAACCGTTGGGTTTGTATTGAAAAGAGCTTTCCAACGAATATAAGAGATTTGAAATTTAACGGTTGGATTTAGAATTATGTCCAAATCAAATTTGGAGAAGATCGTTATGGATGCAGTTCGGCGGCTATTATTGGAAACCAACCGTACAGGCCTTGATAAAATTATTAAAAATATTAATAATTTGTGTTAAATCATAATAAATGATTTGGAAAGAAGTTGGATGGAAAATTCCAATTTTGTAATGATAAAAATATAATTTTATCAAAATGAACTAGTTATTAACTAGAAAGATAATCCAACGTTCTTAAATAAATAAATTGGATTTATGAATGGTTTTAATCTAACCAGAATTTTCCAATATATGAATTGGAATGGATTTGAATAGAAATCATCTTCGGGATATTTCGATATTGGATTCCGTGACTATACAAATATTGTGGAGGAATTTGGAAGATAGATATTTATCATTATTCCCCATACGATATGCGTTGGTTTCAGAATTTGATATTGAATGTAAGCCAATATAATTTCTGTTTAGAGCCTTATATTTGATATAAAAGTGGATTTTGGGTTTGTCGTGAATGGTGTATTAAATAACATTGTTCTTAAACCCCATGTGAAAAGGATAAATCTTTTAATTAAGAATATTAGAGTTTCCAGTTATATTTAGTAATTGGAATAAAATGGAATATGAATTGGGTTTATTTTGAACTGTGTTTTTAACGACATTATTTCTTTAACCGATTAACAGTGAAATGTGATTTTGAATATATAAATCTTTTAATTAAGATTAATGGAAATATTTCCTAAGTAAAATTTTCCAATTTAATAAAATAAAATTGAATGGAATGGAATTCAGTTTGGTAATAATCGAAGTGAGCTTCGATGGAGGAAGACAGTTAATATTTGTGGAATTTAAGAGGCTTTGCCATTATTCCATTTACATTATTAGTCGGATACAGAAATTGATATCGATTATATATTGATTTGTTTTCCATAAAAATTCCATAGTTGATGGAATATGATTTTGGGTTTATCGTAAACTGTGTTTTAAACGACATTAGTTCTTTAACCCTGTTAAAGACAGGATTACATGTCTAACATTGTATTTCTAAACGTATTGTTTATCTCTGCTAAATATATATCTTTTTGGTGGCAGAGAATTTATTCTTTTTCTTAACACCCTTCTCTGAGTCATATGAGCTTAGAGGTTAAATATCGGTAGAAATAAATGGTACGGTGTAGATTGTCGATGTGGCATATTTGATTTCCCAAAGTTAAATAACCATTAATAATGGTTTTTGGGAAGATTAAAACTAAGCGGAGTTTAAACGAATCTTTAATTAGATTGAAATGTGAATGTGATAATTTAAATTATCAAATTTGGGAAATGATCGAGAATGGAGTATCACCAGTTTTACTCCAGGCAATAGTTAAATCTTTAATTAGATTTGAACATGAAACGGTAAATAATTTTACCGATAACACTGTGGTGTTAGATACGGAATATTACCTGTTTTGCTCCATCGGATGAATAGGTTGGGACTGGGCAATAAAACAAATGATTACTTCGGTAAGGTGCGCTAATCCCGACTAGTTTGGAAAACCTTAATTTGGTTTAAATTATGGAAAGAATATTTGGATAAAAGAATATCTGGATTGGAATGAGGCGTATGTTGTGTTTTTATAGCACTTGATTATAAGATATATGAATTATTCAGAAAGGCCGAGTTTATACCTATTCTGAGTAATTGATTAGACGATAAATCGACGATAAAAATAGTGGTTGTAGGCCGGAGATCTTCACATTGTTTGGATGATTACTGATGTCTTGATTGGACTGTACACCCAAGACAAGGTAATAAGTGGTGATCGTCCAGACGTACTTGGAGTTCGACCGGATATATGAGGACCTCTCTCCTGTACTGGACATATGGGATGAGGAATAAGGTGTCTCTGTTTTCGTTTAGACCCCGAATGAACTTGTAAATGGATATGTGTCTGACATTGGATTTTATTACGTGTTGATTGATCTCTATAAAATATATCTCTGCTTGGTGGTAGAGAATTTATTCTCTTGCTTAACACTCTTCTCTGAGACGTACGAGCTTAGAGGTTATATATTGATAGACATTAGTTGCAGGGCGTGAATTGTCAGTGTGGCATGCTGAGATGCAATGATCAAGGTTTCTATTAAAAAGCAGATTCTTGTGGTTGGTGATCAAAGCACGACTTTAATTAGCATAACTTTGTGTATAGAGTATATTCGCAAGCCTCACACCTCGGTATGAGTCAAAAACGGGATAAGGGACACAGGGTGGACATGACGTTTCCTTTTAGCTATGGGTGGTGTCATGGTATGGAGCCTGGACGTTTATTTATTTTTACCTATGTGGATGATGGATTGCGTGGCGCATTGGTTATATCGGTCACTACATGGACGATGGATAGGTCCAATAGGACCGGAAAATGTGTGTTCAGGAATAACTAATCCTCAAACGTAAGGAGGGACCGGCCCTGCAGGAACCAAGGGTTTCCCTTAGGTGTGATCCTGAGGCATTTGCTGGTGTATCTCGAATCGGTGAGGAGCCATCCCTGGCCTCGACTCATGACGGAAATCCAATTTCCAATACGACATTTTAGTTTTAGTTGTAGAACTAGTATAGCGACATGATATATGGTACCCATGCCATCTATGATTGATACATTTATATTTGAAGTTGATTTTGACACTATATACTTATAGTAACATCAATATGATTTGTTTTAAACGTACCAAGCATGTTTGTCTATTATAAGGGAAAACTTTATCCTCCAGCTTGCATTGCATTGTGTGATGGGACCTGAGTCTTATAATAGCTTCATTTTTCCAAGAGCATTGCATTGTTCATAAACTGTATTATGCACTGGTATTCTAGGGAGAAAACCTGTTCCGTGTTATACGGCATGGTCCCTTGATTTACTTTATTTTTAAAGTAAAGTTTTAAATAATTGTTTTTAGTTCTCACACCTGTCCCATTACTAACCTGGAGTTTATTGTTTTAACCTAAACTCTAGTTGTCCGTGTTTTCCATACCGGTAGCTAATAGTTTTGGTTTTGCGGATTTTTATTTTTTCAGGATCCTGGTTTACAGCTGGAGCTATATTCGGAAAGCTTTGTATTTGTGTATCTCTTTTAGTTGTGTTATGTATTATTCTTCCGCTACAATGTATTGTATTTTAATCTCTAATATTTTTCTGATGTATATTATTTATTCATACTTTGGTATATTCTTGTACTCTGATGTAATTGTTGTAATAGCAATGAAATGTTCTATTGTTTGTGTTTTGATTTGTCCTGTTCTCAGCTCAATTTGGGCTTTCTCGAAAGGGGAAGTTTGGGTCGTTTTAGGCAGTGTCAGACATATTCAAGTAAAGCAAGCTCCCTAAATCAATAAATCATATTTTATTACATTAATCCCAAAAACAGACAGGCCTTCAAGTATCTCCCACTACGGACCTATATCATGTTGTAATATGTACTATAAATTATTTTTCCAAGATTTTATGTAACAGATTAAGGCTGTTTTTGTCGCATCTTAAATCTGAAAACCATTGCGCTTTCTTTAAAGAAAGATATATTGGAGAAAACATATTGTTGGCTCATGAACTACTTCGCAAATTCAAGAAGAAAGGAGTATCAAAATTTTATCTGAAAGTAGGTCTCCAAATGGCATACTGTAACAACCTGCTCGGAATACGCCTAAATTTTGACTCAGGAAAAGGCCAATCTGAACTTAGAGCAATTCTAAACGGATCATTGGTTCCGATAAGGAAATACTTCACCTAGTATAACGGAGCAAACTAAACGAAA
This sequence comes from Allium sativum, assembly GCA_030737875.1. Lineage (NCBI taxonomy): Eukaryota > Viridiplantae > Streptophyta > Magnoliopsida > Asparagales > Amaryllidaceae > Allium > Allium sativum. The sequence continues at coordinate 503,238,722 of CM060922.1, read as the reverse complement.
TCAGAATCTCACACAATGGAAGGGATAAAGTATAATAACTTAAAATAGATGTACCTTTAATTAAAACCATTATAAATGTCTATTACAATGAGTCTCAATTAATAATAGAAGGTACATCAATAATTATCCCAATAATACTAGTAATGATACTGCCATAAATAACTAAAAGCCTGCATCATCGGGCTCCATCTCCAAAGCATCACTGATCCAAGACGTTTCTACCTACTAACATGTTTATATGTTAGGAGGAGGGAGGCTAGAACATAAAGTTCTGATGAATGAAAATCATATAAGTTTAGGAAAGACTATTTCCTATATTTGGTAGTGTAAATTCTTCATGTTATGTTTATGCAAACAAACATACACAACTAAACATATGAGGCAGACATCCTTACAGTCACTTAAGGCCTACATGTTGATCTAAGGGCGGACGTCCTTACAGTCACTTAATAACCCACGATGCGGGCTCTACGTGGTCACTTAAGGCCATTACCTAATTTATTAAGGGCGGACTCCTATTATCACTTGATACCCTATGGAGGACCCCAACCCACTTAAGACCTCATCCCTAATGTCAACATTATTAAATATATATGTACTCTCCTTCTAGGTCGAGAGATAGTAACGACCACTCAATACCAGGTTTAGGAAATAATGCAACTTCATTTAAGACCGGGGCGGAATATCTTATTACTATCTAGTTGTCCATACGGGTGAACTCCTAGCTACTTAATACTTCCCATAAACGGTGGTTCTTTTAGGCCATTCATTTAAACTATCCCTAAGTCAGACCTCACTAAACACCTAGATAAGAAGCATACATTATTTGGAGAACTACCCTACTCATACGCTATCATCTATTAGGACCATATAATACATAAAAGAAGAAAGGCAGGGAGAGTATCATGACTTGAGTCCTAAACAAAGGAGTGAACGTTAGGAATGGACCTAGTCCTAACTGCTTAATACCCAAACAAGGCATGTCATCCACTTAATACCTTCTCAAGGGAGTCCTACTTCACACACAAATATATGTGTATATATATAAACTAGACCTCTCACATTAAACCGACCACTTGTAGATGCTAGATTTGCCAGGCAGTTCCAGCAAGCTTTTACTATAAGTTGGCCTTAACCTCGTATCTTAGTGTACTAATTATAATGTCCCATGACACCTAGACCTCTCACATTAACTAGTTTTACTTATAGATGCTGGATATATTCGTCTATTAAGGGCAGGCTTCTATTACAAGTAATGTTTAACCCCGTGTTTATGTGTCATTAATTATAATTAAAGTCATTAACTTACACACATACAAACACACATTCAAATTCCTATTGGGGACATTTAAATTCTATTTCTTAATTTAAATGTATTTAGTACGCACTTAATACACATTAATATTATGTTTAACTAAGTTACAAAATTATATAAATAAATAGGCATGAATTAAGCGCATGAGAATGATGACCTACTTACGTTTGAAATGTCAATCCTAGCAATCAAAGTTAAGGTATACAAGTTAATTTTTTATCAGTTAACATCGTCCAACATGTATATTCTCATTTAATGATAAAAAGGGAAATAACTACACTCTAACACCCAGTAAAATACATATATATTAATAATAAATAAATAAAAGCAATTTAACAATATGACTGCAAAACGAGATTTTGCAGCTTTAGGAATTTGTCGACGAAGATCTTTTATTTGGATCCGTGGTGAAATTCTGTGACGACCCCATTTCCCGTATAGACGGAGACAAGGGTTATCTTTGGAATATACCACAGAAACAGATAATAGCAGAACAGAATTAAATAAATACACCAGATAATGTACAATAGAATACACTGGATAAACGTAATCATCAGAGTTACACAGTATACATGATCATACTTAGTACAAATACAGTTCAGCTATACATAAATGTCTATAGCGGAAACAAACAAAATATGTACAATAGGAGCTGAACAGCATAAAAAGAGATAAATAATAGAATCCATCTTCAGCTCTAGCTATCCAAAGAAATCCAGCTAAACCTGAATACAAGAATGCCCATGTAAAAAAAGGGGCACCCGAGTTTGAAAGTGAAACAAACTACGAGTCAGTCATGGGACTGGTATGAGAAATCTACTCAACACATTTATAATTTGGCTAATCATAGGACCACGCCACTTTCGTGGAACGGGTTTACTCCATTGGATTGCCAGTGCTTTAAAAACAAATCTTTCTTATAAACATCGCAATGCTTTTTATAAAAATGAAGCCATTATAAGACTCAGTTCCCATCACACAATGCAACGCAAACCGGAGGATAGAGTTTTTACCTTATAATGGCCAAGATATGCTTGATACGAATAAAAAAAAGCATTTGATATTATTACTAATGTTTATATGTTTCAAAAATTTTTTCAAATCATAACTATCAATCATAGACGACATGAGCGTCCCATGCCACTATGTCTCCAAATATAGGTATACAATTAAAACCGCACAGTCACGTATTTGGAAATTGGATTTCCGTCATGAACCGAGGCAAGGGATCGTCCTCACCGAATTCGAGACGCTCTAGCCCGCCCCTCAGGAACAGCCGCAACTGCCCCTTGAATCGTCAGGGCCGGTCCACCGATGTGGATTATTATGCCTGAATACTGCGTTTCCCCGCCCTATGGGGCGTAAACAAGCCAACGAATGGCTCCTTCGGCTTCACATAGTCACCGGTATATCCGAGGCGCCTCGCAACAACAACAACCACATAAGTAAAATGTTAGGCCGTGTAAAAACACCGACACAATTCCTAGCTAGAAAGAAACGCATGCCCTCCCTGAGGTCCTTCTCCCGTTTCTGGTCCATACCGGGGTGTGAGGCTCGCGAATTCACGTTATACACAAAGCTACGCCACACAGGCGGGGCTTTGATCATCACCACAAGACTTTGCTTTTCAACAGAAGCCTTGATCATTTGCCACTTAGGCATGCCACACTAGCAATTCATGCCATGCGACTGATGTCCATCGTTATACAACCTCTGAGCTCGTGCGTTTCAGAGATGGGCATTAAGCAAAAGAATAAATTCTCCACCGCCAAACAGATGTATATTTAATAGAGATCAATCAACATAGAATAAAATCCAATGTCAGACACACCGTCCATTTGCAAGTCCGTTCTGGGTCTGAACGAAACCGGAGGCACTAAATACCTTGCATATTCATCGATTCCCACATACGTCTGGACGAGCACCACTAATTATCCATATTTCGGGATGCCTCCCATTCAGGACCTCAGTGACCATCCAAACGAGGTGAAGATCGGTCTTCAACCCCAGTCTTCATCTTCGACTTCTTATCGTCGATTCAGTTATTCAGAATGGGATAAACCCGGTCTTTCTGAGCAACTCGCGTATATAATAAACAAGTGCAACACTAACATACATACGCATCATTTCAATTCATTAGTCACTAACAGTCAATCAGTAAGAGAACGATTTCCCAAATATTAACCCCGAAGGCAGAAACCAACATCAGATCAACACCCAGGAAACCATTCGACTTAGCCAACCTTCAGTTAATTTCTAAATTTCACATCCATATCGTTAATAATATTTTATAACGATTTATCGCTATTTTTATTTATTTTAAAATAGCCAATTTATTTAAAACGACGCTTCGACCATAACGCGGCCGTGGCGCTGTTTTTCTTCAGATTTGATTTACACATATTAGAAAATCTAACCGTTGGATCTTCACAAAATTTACATCATTAGAAAGATCTTTTCAAAACGAATCCAATGGTTCCAGTTTCGGGAAAATCTGAAGGTCGGATCTCCCGGTACAATCGTTTGAAGTTTCGATTTCAAAATACGAACTGCAGCGTCGTTATTCGATTAAATATAATTATATATATATATATATATATATATATTTATAATCGATTCTGGCGCTGTTTTTCTTCAGATTTGAATTAAACATTCCAGACAATCCAACCGTTGGATTTTTACAAAGTTGCTGCCGTTGGAAAGATATTTCCAAAACGAACCCAACGGTTGCGATTTCAGGAAAATCCAATGGTTGGATCCCCCGGTATAATCGTTTGAAATCACGGTTTCAAAATACGAACTGCAGCGTCGTTATTTGATATATTTTAATTCTATATATATATATATATATATCGATTCTTCGATTTCAAAGCTATATTCCTTTCATACATTTGGTAAAAATGATATTTTTATCTAACTGTCTTCTATTTCAACACTTCACTATATTTAACAATTCATATATATAATAAAAATGTGATTTTTATTGTAAAACAATTCATTTCAAAACACTATTTTTTTATATAGTTCATATAGGTAATTAAAATAGGATTTTTATTATAAAACAATTTCTTTCAAAACGAGATTATTTTATATAATTCATATAGATGATAAAAATGTGATTTTTTATTATAAAACAATTTATTTCAAAATATGAATACCATTCAACACATGAATTTCAATTCAACGAATGAATATCGATTCAACACACGAAGGTTTTCTATAGTTTATATATATAGAGAAAAATGTGATTTTTATATTTAAAACACGAACACCATTCAACACATGAATTTCAATTCAACGAATGAATATCGATTCAACACATGAAGGTTTTCTATAGTTTATATATATAGATAAAAATGTGATTTTTATATTTAAAACACGAACACCATTCAACACATGAATTTCAATTCAACGAATGAATATCGATTCAACACATGAAGGTTTTCTATAGTTTATATATATATATAGATAAAAATGTGATTTTTATATTTAAAACACGAACACCATTCAACACATGAATTTCAATTCAACGAATGAATATCGATTCAACACATGAAGGTTTTCTATAGTTTATATATATAGATAAAAATGTGATTTTTATATTTAAAACACGAACACCATTCAACACATGAATTTCAATTCAACGAATGAATATCGATTCAACACATGAAGGTTTTCTATTCAACGAATAAATATAGTTTCAACAAATGAAAATAATTAAAACTCATGAATATTATTCAAAATTTCGGCAGCATAACGGCAGGGTAGTTAAAACCAGGACCGTCCCTAGTACGGCTCCTCGCTCTACCTTAAAACCTCGCGGTTTTTGACAATGGGGATCATGCATCTAGTTCGCACGCAGGCGGCATGTTTATATTTATTTCATTTCCACAAACTAATCCTATGTGGTTTCAACCAAATATTTCTCAACCACAAATGGGTATTTTTCAACCACAATCAATCAATATCAACCACAAACAATTCCAATCAACCATTCGCTATCAATCAATTTTCACACCAATCACAACCAATAAATATCGTCCATGGTTTGTGGACGACGGGCGTATACATATATATATATATATATATATATATATATATATATATATATATATATAGCAATTCACTTCTATTTCAACACATATATAATTTTTACAACGCATATACAACTTATACATCGAACGTACAACTTATACAACGCTTATACAAGAGGTGTACAACGCTTATATAACTCATACATCGACTATATAATTTATACATCGTCGTTTTCCATATCGTTTATAAATTAGAAATCTCACATTGGGTTCCACTCCACCAAAAATAGCAGAAGGCTCAGAAAAATATGCGGTCTCTTCTAAAATGTAGAAGACGTCCACACGGTCACGATGTTTCCTGTTTCATCGAATTTCGTTAAGAAACGAAAAAGATATGATTTTTCAAAGTTTGCAACGATTTAAAGGTGTTAAAACTGTTGAAAATCAAACAAGCCGTATACCTGTTCAAAACTGGGTTTAGGGTTTTCGGCGAATCCTTGAAGCGAGAAGGCGATCGGGCTACGCCACATGGAAGAGCTTCGAGAGGCGCTCCAGGGGGTGGTGGTCGCAACTTGTTCGGTGGTCGAAGGAAAGAGATCGACGGTGGTGAAGTTGCTGACTTCTTGGGGCTCGTGCTCGTCGAGGCAGCGACGATGGAGGGTGGTGTGGGTCTTGATTTGAAGAGGAAGGAGAGGCGCTTCGTTTCCGGGTGGTGGCGCGACCTATCATGGAGCGAGGCGGCGGCGATCTGGTCGGGAAGATTTGAATGGTTTTCGCCGTTCGTTTGGGGAGAGAGAAAGGATTTTCTTTTATTATTATTTTTTAAAAAAAATTATGATTGGTCGGGGGAGTTTTAAAGGGGTTTTCTGACACGACCACCAATCTAAACCCAACGACTGTCGTCCCTAGCGTTTTACCCCCATTCCGAACACAATGGGATATGTTTTGTAGGCCCATTCGATTGTTTCAGTCAGTTTTCCTTCAAATTAAATTATATAACATTCAATATTCAATTTGAACGTACATTTTAATTTGCCAGGGCCACAAACTGATTCGAAAAATTCCAGAAAAATAAATCTAGCTATGTTTTGACGATACGGTCGCAACAAAACTAGTTTCGTCGAACTCTGAGACCGTTTGCAAAAAGGCCCATTTCTGGTCGATCCAATTTAACTATAATTGACCAAAACACGTTTTCCTTTGCCACGCTCACATACTAGCTTCAAAAATTATTAAATTTGAAACCTAGCAATAACTTCACATCCCGGATCCAACAAAAGTGGTTTCGTCGAATTCCGAGGTCGTATGCAAAATGGCCAATTTCACGGGCTATATAAATTCCATAGCGACCTTTCTGAAAATTAATTTGGCCATAACTTTTGCTTTCCACTATGAAAATTCGATTTTTCAGATTCGTTAGAAAGGTATTCACTAATAGATTTAAATATTTTTGGTTTCACTCAAATCCGTTTTGTTTTGCACTCGGTACTGTCCGACAAAGTTTGAATTCAATTTTTGAAACTGCTGCGCCATTTCGGGCCTTGTTTATAATTATAATTAATTATATTCGTTTTCAAACGTCGATTCAAACTCCTTTTTCATTACTATTATTTAAAATATTTATTTAAAATATTTAAAATCCATTATTTTAGCCAATTTAAAAAATTTAAATTGGTTCAGATTTTCTGGGTCGTTACAAATTCTGAATCGTTTACATATATAATAAGCTGAAAACGGTCACTGTATGAAGAAGTAATGAGTAAATGAATTTGGATAGTAAAACACAGAACATATATATATAATTAGATGGATAATATATATATCCAACCTATTTTCAAATTAAAGAGGGAGAATTTTAAATTCAAACCGAGGATAAGATCAAGGGGACATAGGATAATTTGTGTATAGAATAAGATTAAGAAAATCAAGCAACAAATTAATATTATTAATCAACTCAGCATCACATACGCTCACTGGGAAATTCCACGACCAGGGGGTCGACCGCCTGGCGCTGGAAACGCCCAGTGAATCTATCTAGATAGGTTTTTCTAGGAGATGATGTAAATAAATGCCAAGATTATATTCCAATAATCTAACGACCTACGCTTACAAGAGAATATATATAGGCCCCCAAACCTCATAATAGAGCCCTAACCATTCTCTTATCTCTGCCTCTATGCTATCCTTCTGCCATTACTAAGTTCCAGAAAAAAGGTTGAGAATTTTTCTATTCCTCTCACCTTTATTCCTATCTTCTTTTAATTCATAAAGTTTTAGTACGAATTCTGGAATTTAGAATATATATATAATATACTGAAACATGTTTCTTACATATATATTAGGAGGATTGGAGCACGTTTATCACAAATTTTGAGCAATGATCTAGATTTACAACAAGAATCCTACCTATTCTTCCTTAGATTCGTGAGTGGAATATCGTGTTCTTAGGCATATTCATATTTTTATTAGATTATCATGTTGATAGATATGCCTAAGAGGATTTGGAAAACAAATAACATAAATACTAAAAATCCCCAAATCCTCTATCTTATGTTTACGTTTGAATGGTCAATTTATTGTTATTTGGGTTTACGAATTTAGATTTTTGTATTGGATTGTGAATAAAAAGGGGTGTTGTTAAGGTTCTTACTTTGTGTAATTCACCCTCATGTAAACATTCGATTGTAACCTAAAAAGGTTTAAATTTGGTTATTCCATGATTTGATTAGGTCTGGATTCTATTTTGAATCCACACGTATTCATACTTGAAATATATCAAATGTAAACGTTTTTATGTGGAAATCACCAAAATGTGGTGAATTCGACAAGGTGGAATTTATAAACATACATGTATATATATGTTATATATGTCATACTTTGTTTTTGATCCAATATTGAAATCATCTTAATAAGCCTAGGATGCAAGTTCAGTTTATAGGTATAATTATATGTTTCCATTCACTGCTATATGTTATTATGCTCTTATGCCATGATGCCATCACATCCAAATTTGTAGCTGTCAAGAAATGGAAAAACCAACTTGTATACCTTTATTTAGACAAATTGAAAATTGATATCCCGTTAGAAACGGTCTCTCGTTATGCAAATGAAACACCCCACCTCCGTTAGGGTCACTCTCAAAGGGAATGCCCTAATTTTGGTGGAGGTTTATAAGTACAAGTCACAGATATACAAGACAGATATAAGAACACATATTTGTAAACAGCGGAAGAACAACAAACTTTATTTCATAAAGTCAAATACGTGTTACAACAACATCCTTTCCAAAAACATAACATAACACTTCATAATCTGTCTTGAGTACATTATTTTTTTAAAGAAGCATAAATAAAACATAGACAAACTGCCAAAGCCCCATAGTGGATTGTCCAAAGCCATAGTTCAAAACAGGAAAGTCCAAGCAATACATTTCTCCTCTTCAAGCAGGATGTTGAGGTAGGTCAAGCTGCTGTGTTCCCTCCCTGAGGACCTGGGGGGGAAACGGAAGAAAGAAGACGAAAGAAAAATAGAGTCAGACATAAAGCCTGAGTAAGTCTAGTACTACTTTGTCTATGAATAAAGAACTGGGTATGATAAGTAAAACAGGAAGTGGGCAAACACTATGAACTTGGTTAAGTTATCTAGGGTCGAATATACTATCGTACCCCATGTTAATCTCTGAACCCATATAAACTAGTTTCCAGTTTGCACCCCATAATCAGGGTGATGTGATCCATTCAATGATGATCGGCTCCTACTCGCATAGTTACATGTGTCTTACGGCCCCCGATGTCTGTAGTTACCTATGCTGGTCCCACCATGGGGTGTATCAAGTCCCATAGTGGCAACCCGACACAACCTTAGAGTGCACAGGTATGCTACTGGTGTCCAGTGCCTTATTTTTCTGCTCCGGAGTGTGTGCACGCCCGCACTCCGTTAGAACCTACACTGCTACACCACCGCCGTCGCTTTGACCTCTTACAATCAGCCCAGTAATCGTGCCCCACCCTGCCTAGTTTCAGGGTATCCTGATACACCTTTTAGGGTTACTGCTGAAAGGGGTCCCCCGTTACTAGGTTTTCTATCTCTAGCCAACATGCTAAGTTGGTTAAGTGTTTCCTACCTAACCCCACCAGTCCGTTTAGTTTAGCATGTTCCATTTTGATTAAGTCTTTAGTCCACTTAATCCTATCAATCCTGACTCAGCCTTAATTGTCTTATTAAGGCCCTGACCTCTCACATTAGACAGGTATTGTTGTGGCTGCCTGTTGCCGGTTGGTTCCGGGCAGTCTTACGCCACAACTCAGTCTAACCTCGGGTCCTTGCTGGGCTCCATGTTTAACCTCCCACATTGGATAGGTATTGTTGTGACTACTGGACAGCCGGGCGGTTCCGGGCAGGTTTACATCACAACTCAATCCAACCTCGGGTTAAACACATCGTATGTTCTACATTTACATATCTTGTCATTCTTCTTTATTTATATGTAAATATTTGCGGCCCATTATTAAGTTAATGGTGTAAAGATTACACCCATCACGGGCCCAACCCATACTTGAATTTGGGCCCTTCTATTTTATATTTTCATTCATTAATTAATTTTTAACCCAACGTTATTTTCCCCCGTTTTACAAGTCCGTTCATATATATTGGGCTTAGCCCTTTAAAGCCCAATTTAGCCATGCGAAAGGGGAGGCTTATGGCGTATACACAAAGAGGGGAAAGTGAGCGCATGAACTTGCATATGACGTTGGAAAATACATAATAGAAATTGGTGTACTTGCATAGTGGTGACATGTATTTTGGTCATAAAACATAGGTGACATAATTCAAGGCATGTAAACTTGCATAGGTTTAACTACAACATGAACCTATATTCTTATTTAGGCATAATGTCAAACATAAGCATGGCCTAAATACTTCTAGCATAAACATGGCATATTGTCAAACATAAGCATGGCATAAAATACTTCTAGCATAGGCATGGCATATGGTCAAACATAAGCATGGCATAAATACTTCTAGCATGAACATAGCATAATTCAACTTAATCATGATTTAAGCCTAATCACATAATGATGCATAAATATTCCTAAACATGGTGTTTGCTTTAAACTTGCAAAAAGGGGATTTTTGAGTCCAACCTAGCCATGTCTCACATATGTCATTAAACAACATAGAACTAACATGGATTTCAATTATGCCTAATATTATTCATAGTCTAGCCATATTAATGAGTTATGGTTTAATACATGGATTATGGTGTCAAAATTTCAACATAGTTTCATATGAACTATAACAACCAAACTTGTTCAATTACTTGCAAAATGGTTTATGCATAAAATATACATCCCAAATTCGCATAAATTTCAATCAACTACATACATGTAGCTTCAACATAGATAACATAATTTGCGCAATATTCCAAACGTAAACTTGTATAGAACTACCACATGTAGTTCTTTATAACATAATCCATAAATATCCAAACGTATATAAATTGATAAGAACGCATAAATATGAATTACTTCCATTGCCACAATTCAAGCATACACATCAACACAGTTGTTTATTATACCAAAGTAATACTCTACTTACAATGGTTGCGGCGAATTCTCTAATTAAGAGACACGATTCCTTTGTTGAATTGATTAGCTTTAGGTTGCTTTGAATTGCTTTAGGCTTTAGAACTTTCTTCCTAACTCTCTCTCTAGTCGGCGGCTAATCTTTGTCGTTCCTCAGCAACATGGCGGCTATAATCTTATTTTGAATGAATAGATTAGGGTTTAGTCTAGGGTTGTTTATATAGAGGTTAGGAATTGATTAGGACCCTTGATGTTGCTAGGTTAGATCGTAGCCATTCATTAGGAAGAGAGACCAATAAAAACCCGCCACCTAGCCCTAATGACATAGCAGACCACAGAAATTCGACCACACACCGACCGGGCCAGCCAGGGCTAGACCAGACCTGGTCAGCAGGTCATTTTTGACCTGGGCGCACTTGGCAGGTGCGCCAGGTCAAAAATGTACTGGCGCACTTCACAGGTGCGCCAGTGCATTTTTGTTCTGGCGCACTTCCCAAGTGCGCCAGTGCATTCTGACCCGTTTTTCCGGTTTTTCGCCCAACTTCGTTCGTCCATAACTTCTTCATACGATATCCGTTTTTCGAAAACTCAGACTCTATTTCGCGTATTTTTCCGAGACGAACGCAATGGCGTATCCCGTTTCCCTTAGTTCTTTGATTTGAAATTAATTATACTTTAATTTGTGAGTTTCACAGTTATAGAATTCACGGGGTGTTACATTCTCCCCCACTTAAAAGGATTTCGTCCCCGAAATCTTCAAGCTAGGAGGAATGTATATCCTAACATCCAATCATTCATCTACTCATCCATCAAACACGAGCATCCATTGTCCTTAAAAGACTTCTAATGCTTCATGGTCATATGCGAAGTGTGTGTGTACATGTACTTATCTAATGCAAAATCAGGCGGTCTACTGATTCAGTTGACCTCCTTAATGCGAATTATGTAAGTGCCATGAATCCATTATGTATGCAAATTTTCCTATTCTTGATTCTACATGAGTGCACAATCATTCAATACAAATGCAACATCCATATGACAACACATTATAGTTCAACCATATACGAAAGCAAACATATATGCATATGCAATATGAAGTGACTGAGCCGATCTAAAACCTAGATTGTGTGTGTATATGCAACCACGAGCAACCACTAGCAATCACTTGCAACCACTTGCAACCATCATACATAACATGTTTCAATTACATGTTTCCATCCAAAAAGATTCTACGTAAAAGATACGGTCGAGGAAATATACCTAAAAAGATAAAAGCGCAACTTAAGGAAAGAGAAAGATTAAGGATGTACCCTCGAACAGAAAAGGGTAGGCTGTACGTATTCTAGCTTCAGTTTCCCAAGTCGCGTCTCCCTCGGCGTCGCTCCACTGAACTTTGACGAGCTTGACTTCACGGTTGCGTAGCTTCTTCACTTCTGTTCCTAAGATGCGGGTTGGAACTTTCCTTATGGTTGCTTCGCGTTCCACTTCGGCCTCTTCGAGGATATTCGGCTCTACCACTTCAGCAGACTCATGTAGACATCTTCGGAGATGTGAAACGTGAAAGACGTTGTGGACTCCAGCCAACTTCTCGGGTAGCTCTAATCTATAGGCCATTTTCCCAATCTTCTCGATAATAGGGAATGGCCCTACGAATCTCGGCGCTAGCTTTCCTGTGGTTCCAAAACGAACAACGTTTCTTAGTGGTGATACCTTGAGAAAAACTCTGTCTCCAACTTCGAATTCAAGGTCGGTCCTCCTCTTGTCGGCGTAGGACTTTTGTCTGTCTTGGGCCGTCTTCATCCTTCTTCGTATTAAGTCTACTTTCTCTGAAGTCTCACGGATCATGTCTGGTCCAAGTATGAGCTTATCCGTGGACTCCCACCAACAAGTGGGCGATCGGCACGGTCTCCCATATAAAGCTTCGAAGGGCGCCATTCCTATGGTTGCTTGATAGCTGTTGTTGTAGGCAAATTCCACCAAAGGAAGGTGGTCTTCCCATGTCCCTCCGAAGTCAAGGACGCATAGCCTTAGAAGGTCTTCCAAAACTCTGTTCACTCTCTCCGTTTGGCCGTCGGTTTGGGGATGATAGGCTGTGCTCAAGCATAACTGCGTTCCTACTGCTTCTTGCAGACTCCGCCAAAACTCACTGGTGAAGATGGGGTCTCGGTCACTAACAATGCTAGACGGTATTCCATGGAGTCGAACGATTTCCTTGAGGTAAAGTGATGCTAGGGATGAGGCATTTCTTTTACTTTTGACAGGTAAAAAGTGGGCGCTTTTAGTAAGCCTATCCACTATTACCCAAATGCTAGTGTTGCCTCTCCTAGACCTAGGCAGCCCATCAATGAAGTCCATTGAGATGCTATCCCACTTCCACTGCGGGACCTCCAGAGGATGTAGTAATCCGCCAGGCTTTTTCTGTTCCGCCTTAACCTGTTGGCACACTATACATTTAGAAACGAATTCTGCCACGTCCTTTTTCATGCCATTCCAAAAGAAAGTCCTTTTTATGTCTTTGTACATTTTATCCCCGCCTGGGTGTATCGTCATCTTGGAGTGATGTGCTTCCTCGAGAACCTTCTTTATTAAATCGTTTGTCTGTGGGACGCATAGTCTTCCGTCTCGCCTTAGCAAACCCTTATCGTCGATGGAGTATCTGTTGAGGTGACTTGAAGTCTCACCCCTAATTAGCCTATCAATTATTTCCACAAGTTGAGGGTCTTCGCGTTGTGCTGTCCCTACTGAATCCACTAAAGTTGGCCGTACTTCGAGAGATGCTAGCAAGCCTGGTACGAAATCGGAGGAGGGCCTAAAGTCGAAGCTGGCTATAAACTCTAGGCTTTGTCTTTCAATAAACAACGGGCTTAGGGTCAATTTCTTTCGGCTCAACGCGTCTGCCACTACGTTGCCTTTGCCCGGAGTATAGGAGATTTCGAAATCGTACGAGGCAAGAAACTCCATCCATCTTTGTTGCCTCAAGTTAAGATCCTTCTGCGAGAAAAGATATTTTAACGATTTATGGCCAGTGTAAAGTTCGAACTTCTCACCTAGGAGATAGTGTCGCCAAGACTTGAGTGCAAAGACGATGGCGGCTAACTCGAGATCGTGGGTTGGGTAGTTCTTTTCGTGCGCTTTCAACTGCCTTCCGCCATAAGCTACTACCCTTCCTTCTTGCATTAAGACGGCGCCTAGCCCTGTCCCACATGCGTCCGTATAAACAGTGAACATCTTGCTCCCATCTGGCAGCGTCAAAACTGGGGCTGTTGTAAGAGCCCTCTTCAGTCGTTGGAAAGCAAATTCGCAATCCAAATCCCAATTGAACACTAGATTCTTCTTGGTCAATTTCGTGAGCGGAGCTGAGATTTTTGCAAAATCCCTTATAAATTTTCGATAGAAACCTGCTAGTCCTAGAATGCTTCGGACCTCAGTTGCATTCCTTGGTGTCTTCCAATCCTGTACCGCCACTACCTTCGCAGGGTCCACCGCTAACCCTTGTTTGGATACTATGTGCCCAAGGAACCTCACCTCTTCTCTCCAAAAGTGGCATTTGGAGAATTTGGCTTTTAGTTGATGGACTCGCAAAGTTTCCATGATTGCCCTTAAGTGTTGAGCATGTTCCTCTTCACTCTTTGAGAAGATAAGGATATCATCTACGAAGACCACTACGAATTTGTTGAGGAAATCTCTAAATACCCTACTCATCAGGTCCACGAAGTAAGCAGGTGCATTTGTCAAGCCGAAAGGCATGACAAGCCATTCAAAGAAGCCGTCTGTGGTTCTGAAAGCCGTTTTATCGATGCTATCTTCAGCCACCCTTAGCTGATGAAAACCGGTTGCTAAATCGAGTTGGGAGAAAACAGACGCTCCTACAAGCTGGTCAAATAAATCGTCAATTCTAGGGAGAGGGTGCCTATTCTTTTTCGTTAGCTTGTTGAGCTCCCTATAGTCAACACATAGACGGAGTGAACCATCCGCCTTTGTAGCGAACACCACTGGAGCGCCCCATTCTGAAATGCTCCTCCTAATGAACCCCTTTTCTAGAAGCTCTTTAATCTGTTTACTGAGCTCTTTCCTTTCTCGTGGAGCCATATGTCTAACGGGCAACGCAACGGGCTTTGCATTATCTACAAGATATATGCGGAAGTCTATTTCCCTCTTCGGAGGCAAGCCCTTCACCTCTTCAAAGACATCCGGATATTCCCGGACCACTCTAACTGATTGCAAATTTTCAACAGAGGCATCTAGCGATTCAAGATAACTAAGCATAACCGCATACGAGGGATTACAAGAAATTTCCAAAATATTACCGAGCTGGGTTAGGAGCCTAACAACCCTTTTCTCACAATCAAGGATGGCCCCATTACGGGATAGCCAATCCATACCCAAAATCAAACCATACCCCGAAAAGCCCAAAACAAAGGCACTACATTGAAATTCTACACTTAGAATAGAAATTTTCAAATCCAAACAGATCATAGACAAATGAGTTGGGCCCCCAATTGGGTTTGAAACAATTAAGGGGTCCTCTACCATACTAGTTTTTAGGTGCAGAGATTCTACTAAAGCAGACGAGATAAAGGAGTGTGATGCGCCAGAATCAAACAAAGTGCGAACGGGGTGATCATAAAGATAAACTACACTTTCTACAGAAGTATTTATACCTCGCTGCTGCAATGGTGGCGCTTCTAGCACATGAACCTGTGCCCCTGGGGTGGATCCAGTGCCCTGCCCCTGTCCTCGTTTCCTTGGGCAGTCCTTAGCCCTGTGGCCTGTCTGACCGCATGAAAAGCACCCACCATTTTCCTTGGCCTTCTTTTTCCGGCAGTCCTTTACTAAGTGCCCCACTTTGCCACAGAAATTACACTTCCTCTTCTCTTTGTTGCCTTTCCCGCCTTTCTTAAAGTCTGCCTTCTTAGGCTGCAAACCCTCTTTCTTCCCTTGAGAGCTTTCTGCCTTTGTCTCCTTCTTGCCCTTATCCTCCTCATTCAGCAATGCCATTTGCACCAATCTTTCATACGTGGCTCCCATGGGTATATGGGTCATGGCCAAACTGTGTAATGGCTCATTTAACCCTTTGACGAAACGGAGAGCCTTCTTGTGCGGGGTGTTAACTAGGTCAAACCCAAACCTAGCCAGCTCATCAAACTGATTCACATACTCTCTGACTGTCTTGTCCCCTTGTTTGAGAAATAGGAATTTTTCTAACTGCAAACTCCTTTCTGCATCTGAGAGAAATTTGGTCTCAAACCTTGCCCTAAAGTCCTCCCATGTCTCCACTGGTCTTTCAGCATTAGTGACTTCCCACCAGTAGGAAGCCTCACCCTTCAATAGCCACACCGCCAGTTGTACTTTTTGTCTGTCCTCTACCTCAAAGATGATGAATAGATCCTCAGTTTCCTTCAGCCAATTTCTAGCTGCTACGAAGGACTCAGTTCCATGGAAATCCCTTCCTCCCATAGCTTTAAAATCCTTACATATCTTAGAAAAATTGTTTCCCCGAGGAGGAGGTGGAGGAAAAGGTGCTGCTGCAGCTGGATGGTTCCCTTCCGCTGGGGGAGGAGGAACGGTAGGACCTGGCTGAGTGGCCCTTGCTTCTAAGAACCGTCTAAACCAACCAGGTATTGGCAATCCTTCTGGCAAGTTAAGATCTTGGGACATGCTGAAACAAAAAGGATAGATTCAAAACGAAGGATAAGAGATAGTTCCTATGGCTTTGGGGAGTGGACTTTGCCTTTTTAAAATAATATTTTTCTTTTAAAAATGCTTCTTTAAATTTCCTTTTTGAAAATAATTTTTCAAAACTTTTTATCTTATCTGGTAAACCTATGCTCTGATACCAAGTGAAACACCCCACCTCCGTTAGGGTCACTCTCAAAGGGAATGCCCTAATTTTGGTAGAGGTTTATAAGTACAAGTCACAGATATACAAGAAAGATATAAGAACACATATTTGTAAACAGCGGAAGAACAACAAACTTTATTTCATAAAGTCAAATACGTGTTACAACAACATCCTTTCCAAAAACATAACATAACACTTCATAATCTGTCTTGAGTACATTATTTTTTTAAAGAAGCATAAATAAAACATAGACAAACTACCAAAGCCCCATAGTGGATTGTCCAAAGCCATAGTTCAAAACAGGAAAGTCCAAGCAATACATTTCTCCTCTTCAAGCAGGATGTTGAGGTAGGTCAAGCTGCTGTGTTCCCTCCCTGAGGACCTGGGGGGGAAACGGAAGAAAGAAGACGAAAGAAAAATAGAGTCAGACATAAAGCCTGAGTAAGTCTAGTACTACTTTGTCTATGAATAAAGAACTGGGTATGATAAGTAAAACAGGAAGTGGGCAAACACTATGAACTTGGTTAAGTTATCTAGGGTCGAATATACTATCGTACCCCATGTTAATCTCTGAACCCATATAAACTAGTTTCCAGTTTGCACCCCATAATCAGGGTGATGTGATCCATTCAATGATGATCGGCTCCTACTCGCATAGTTACATGTGTCTTACGGCCCCCGATGTCTGTAGTTACCTATGCTGGTCCCACCATGGGGTGTATCAAGTCCCATAGTGGCAACCCGACACAACCTTAGAGTGCACAGGTATGCTACTGGTGTCCAGTGCCTTATTTTTCTGCTCCGGAGTGTGTGCACGCCCGCACTCCGTTAGAACCTACACTGCTACACCACCGCCGTCGCTTTGACCTCTTACAATCAGCCCAGTAATCGTGCCCCACCCTGCCTAGTTTCAGGGTATCCTGATACACCTTTTAGGGTTACTGCTGAAAGGGGTCCCCCGTTACTAGGTTTTCTATCTCTAGCCAACATGCTAAGTTGGTTAAGTGTTTCCTACCTAACCCCACCAGTCCGTTTAGTTTAGCATGTTCCATTTTGATTAAGTCTTTAGTCCACTTAATCCTATCAATCCTGACTCAGCCTTAATTGTCTTATTAAGGCCCTGACCTCTCACATTAGACAGGTATTGTTGTGGCTGCCTGTTGCCGGTTGGTTCCGGGCAGTCTTACGCCACAACTCAGTCTAACCTCGGGTCCTTGCTGGGCTCCATGTTTAACCTCCCACATTGGATAGGTATTGTTGTGACTACTGGACAGCCGGGCGGTTCCGGGCAGGTTTACATCACAACTCAATCCAACCTCGGGTTAAACACATCGTATGTTCTACATTTACATATCTTGTCATTCTTCTTTATTTATATGTAAATATTTGCGGCCCATTATTAAGTTAATGGTGTAAAGATTACACCCATCACGGGCCCAACCCATACTTGAATTTGGGCCCTTCTATTTTATATTTTCATTCATTAATTAATTTTTAACCCAACGTTATTTTCCCCCGTTTTACAAGTCCGTTCATATATATTGGGCTTAGCCCTTTAAAGCCCAATTTAGCCATGCGAAAGGGGAGGCTTATGGCGTATACACAAAGAGGGGAAAGTGAGCGCATGAACTTGCATATGACGTTGGAAAATACATAATAGAAATTGGTGTACTTGCATAGTGGTGACATGTATTTTGGTCATAAAACATAGGTGACATAATTCAAGGCATGTAAACTTGCATAGGTTTAACTACAACATGAACCTATATTCTTATTTAGGCATAATGTCAAACATAAGCATGGCCTAAATACTTCTAGCATAAACATGGCATATTGTCAAACATAAGCATGGCATAAAATACTTCTAGCATAGGCATGGCATATGGTCAAACATAAGCATGGCATAAATACTTCTAGCATGAACATAGCATAATTCAACTTAATCATGATTTAAGCCTAATCACATAATGATGCATAAATATTCCTAAACATGGTGTTTGCTTTAAACTTGCAAAAAGGGGATTTTTGAGTCCAACCTAGCCATGTCTCACATATGTCATTAAACAACATAGAACTAACATGGATTTCAATTATGCCTAATATTATTCATAGTCTAGCCATATTAATGAGTTATGGTTTAATACATGGATTATGGTGTCAAAATTTCAACATAGTTTCATATGAACTATAACAACCAAACTTGTTCAATTACTTGCAAAATGGTTTATGCATAAAATATACATCCCAAATTCGCATAAATTTCAATCAACTACATACATGTAGCTTCAACATAGATAACATAATTTGCGCAATATTCCAAACGTAAACTTATATAGAACTACCGCATGTAGTTCTTTATAACATAATCCATAAATATCCAAACGTATATAAATTGATAAGAACGCATAAATATGAATTACTTCCATTGCCACAATTCAAGCATACACATCAACACAGTTGTTTATTATACCAAAGTAATACTCTACTTACAATGGTTGCGGCGAATTCTCTAATTAAGAGACACGATTCCTTTGTTGAATTGATTAGCTTTAGGTTGCTTTGAATTGCTTTAGGCTTTAGAACTTTCTTCCTAACTCTCTCTCTAGTCGGCGGCTAATCTTTGTCGTTCCTCAGCAACATGGCGGCTATAATCTTATTTTGAATGAATAGATTAGGGTTTAGTCTAGGGTTGTTTATATAGAGGTTAGGAATTGATTAGGACCCTTGATGTTGCTAGGTTAGATCGTAGCCATTCATTAGGAAGAGAGACCAATAAAAACCCGCCACCTAGCCCTAATGACATAGCAGACCACAGAAATTCGACCACACACCGACCGGGCCAGCCAGGGCTAGACCAGACCTGGTCAGCAGGTCATTTTTGACCTGGGCGCACTTGGCAGGTGCACCAGGTCAAAAATGTACTGGCGCACTTCACAGGTGCGCCAGTGCATTTTTGTTCTGGCGCACTTCCCAAGTGCGCCAGTGCATTCTGACCCGTTTTTCCGTTTTTTCGCCCAACTTCGTTCGTCCATAACTTCTTCATACGATATCCGTTTTTCGAAAACTCAGACTCTATTTCGCGTATTTTTCCGAGACGAACGCAATGGCGTATCCCGTTTCCCTTAGTTCTTTGATTTGAAATTAATTATACTTTAATTTGTGAGTTTCACAGTTATAGAATTCACGGGGTGTTACAGCAAACATTTGCGTTATTTAGGCGTTATAATTATTACACTTATATCATTGTAATTAACTTTGTATTAATGTAATAAATGCGATTAGATAGGATTCAAATTTGAAATGTCCCCATATATATATAATTGAGTGCCAGTGTATGCATATATAATGGTTTTACATATAATAACAATGGCACATAGACACGAGGTTAGTTTTCATTTGTGGTAGAATTCTGCCCGAAACCAACTGGCGAATCCAACAACCACATGTGAGCCCAACTAATGTGAGATGTCTAGGTGCCATGGGTCATTCAAAAATTATTACACTATAACACGAGGTTAAACCAACCTGTAGTAGAAGCCTACCTAAAACTGCCCGGCATATCCAACATCTACAGGTATATGGTTTACTGTGAGAGGTCTAGTGTATATATATCTAAATATATAAGTCTATGGTGTGTGGAAATACGTAGGTTTATTACACCTTGAGAAGGCCTTATGTGGTTGAATTTCTTCTTGTCTGATTTGGGTCTTAAGTGGTTAGGACTAGGAACCCTCCTAAGGTTTATTCCTTGAAGAGGAACCAAATTCGTGGGACCCTCCCTTATTAGATTCGAAGTAAGTCTTTGTGTCCTCCTTTTTTAAAAGTGGTTAGGCATAAACGGTAACAGAGTAGGGTAGTTCGTGCGGGATGCCCACTTCCTCTAGAAGCTTGTAAGTGCTCAAATAGGGACATAACTGGTATATAAAAGACATGTGGCCATTTCATGCTCACCAACTGTATAAGGGATGTCTTAAGTGGCATAGGTGTTCTACTGTAATATCAGCTAAGTAGTAACGTTTGCAATACTACTTCTCATATTACAAGTGAGAGTATAGACTTAAGAACGTTGATGTACTAGGACGGGATCTTAAGAGGCTAACAGTCCGCCTCAGGGTTATAAGAAATCATAATAATCCACCTTTAATAAGGCCATAAATAACCAAGAATGTCCACCTCATTGGGTCTTTACCCTAAAAACACTAATGGGCGATTGACTTGGATATCTACCTCATTGGTTAGATACTTGGTGTTTGTATGAATGTTGTGTGCTATGTAGACATACCTTGACATATGTAACCTGCTAAAAATATAGGGTATGGACTTTGAGTTAACACCATATTTCAATCACACAGAACTTTATGTTTTGACCCCGCTCTTTAACATATCCAATAAGTCAGTAGACGGGGTAAAAGTTATGGGCGATAACACGATGGGAGATGAAGATGAAGACAAAGTCATTACGCTTTTATTAGTAGTTATTACTTTAATTCTTTTGGAAACATGTGAGAATGAACTATTTGATGTACCGATGGAACATATGTAACTTTGGCTATTGTACTGGAATACTGTGATTTTAAATAAAGTGGTACATCTTATTTCAGTATTATATTTTCTCTTTCCGCAGTGTGAGATTTCCATTTGAAGTATCTACGTACATATATTCTGTGCAAATGTAATCCTTACAGGAACCAACAACCCGTTTAGAATGGTTCTAAGTTTTGATGGCCTTTTTGGGTCAAAATTAGGCATATTACTGGCAGGTTGTTACATTTGGTATCAGAGCATAGATTTACCCGATTATAAGGGAAATATACGTATAAGAGATGTAATTTTAATTTGAAAAGTTTTTTTAAACTATATATATATATATTATACCCCAATAAGCATACGCATCTATACTAGGCAGCTTTATCGTTTTCTTCTTTTTTCAGCCTAAATACTACCTCTGGAGCATCCACTAAGGAATTCTTCCTTTTCTTTTCAGATAGTAGAATGGCTGATGATCCTTCTGAGAATGGCAACTAGGCAAGGCCCCGATACTTGCTAGAATGGTTCCAATACTATCTCCGTACTATGGAGCAAGTCCCTATTGCTAATCCTACCCTAGCGGCGCCTGCAGCTCCAGTCGTTGGGGGCACCCTTTGACTTTCTCGCTTCTGTAAGGGATTCGCGAATCTTAGAGGGAAATCATTGACTGGGAATGAAAGTTTTACTAGTGCCCAATCTTGGATAATGGATTGTGAAAGAATTTTTGAAGTTGTCGGGTGGCCTGATGAAGTGAAGAGGAGAATAGCGGTCTGGCACTTGAAAGATGAGGCCCTTGAATGGTGGAACTTACTATCTGTAGAGAATGCGGGTCAAATATTTACATGGGCCGAATTCAAAACCCGTTTTAAAGAAAAGTTTTTGCCAAGGGAAGATATGACTATCAAGTTGGAGAAACTAATCCACCTCATGAAAGGAATCTTGATCTTGTAAGAGTATATAGCCAAATTTACCGAACTGTGTAAGTTTGGGAGATGTTTGGTAGACACCCCTATGTATAAAGCCTTGAGGTTTGTTATAGGATTGAACTCCCCCCTCAAAGAAACTCTATCAGCCCAAGTAACTTTTGGGGAAACTTTTGAGACCCTAGTAGAGACTGTTATCCTATGCACGACATAAGGTTCCAAGTAGGATAATGAAGGTGAGAAAGGGGAAGGGAGTTCAAATAAGAACAAGAAAAAGGAATAGTGGAAAAACAAGAAGAAAGGAGGCAAGTTCAAAATGGAAGCCATGACTTATGCAAGGTGCAAGCATAAGGGCCATGAAAACAAAGATTGTAGGGTCTCATTGGCAAAGAACGAGTTCAAAGGAAAATGTTTCAACTTCCATGAAGAAAGGATATATGTTTAAGGATTTCCCAAAGCCCAAGGTTGTCAAGAGTGGCCAGAACTATGCAATAGAGGCAACACCAATTCAGAGCTGACCCCAAAAAGACCAAGGGCAACCCGCACTTCAACGTATAATTTCTATTTTAGGAAATTCCGTATACACCTTGTTCGATTCCCGAGTAACCCATTCTTTTATCTCTAAGAGATTAGCTAATCTGTTGAATCTTCCTATGTCTATCTTTGATAGTCTGATAGAGGTAGCCAACCCTATCGGAGGAACTAAGTATCTTGAGATGTTGTGTAAAGACCTAGTATTGGAGGTCGACGATGTCGAGTTCCTTTGCGAAGCATATGCGTTGGATTTTATGGGTTATGATCTTATCCTATGTATAGATTGGCTATCATTTTATGGAACCCTCCTAGGTTACGACAAGAGAATCGTTTGTCTTAGGAGCCGAGGAGGACGTAGTTTAAGTATCCCTTGTAATGTTAGGAACAAGGATAAAGCCTTGTTATATTCCTTATCTCCTAGTTCTGAAGGAGCACCTTTAGACCCTATAATATGTGAGTTCTTGGATGTCTTTGAGGAAGTTACGGGACTTCCACCCCACAGAGAAATCTCTTTTCGTATTGACCTAGAGAAGGATGCTAGACCTATAGCACTACCCTTGAGGCATATGGAGACTAAGGAAAGAAGGGAGCTGGATAAGAAGATTTCAGAATTATTACAAAAAGGTTTCATTCGACGAACTACCTTAGAATGTGGAGCAACTGTTGTGTTTGCCACCAAAGCGGACGGATCATTAAGGCTTTGTGTGGATTATAGGGAACTTGATAAGTTGGCCAAAAAGAATAGGTACCCCTTACCTAGAATCGATGACCATTTTGACCACTTGGGAGGAGGACGAATATTTTTCCAGTTAGACCTTTCTACTGGATTTCACCAGTTAAGAATTAAGGAGGACATAAAGTATAAAACTGCGTTTAGGACGCCAGATGGATTGTTCCAGTGGGAAGTTATACTGTTCGGACTAACGAATGCACCCACCTTCTTTGTTGATCTTATGAGTAGAGTATTTAGGGGCATTCTAAATATGATTGTGGTAGTCTTCGTGGATGATATACTTATATTTTCAAAAGATCATAAAGAGCACGAGGATCACTTAAGATAAGTTTTAGGGATATTAAGAAAGAACCAAGTAAAAGCAAAATTCTCAAAGTACCATTTCTGGAGGGAAGGGTAAGGTTTTTAGGACATATAGTGTCAAATGAAGGCTTGGTCGTAGACCCTGCAAATATCAAGGTAATCAAGGAATGGAGAATACCTCGAAATGCTACAAAAGTGAGAAGCTTCCTTGGATTGGTCGGATATTATCGTAAATTCATCAAAGACTTTGCCAAGATTGTTACTCCTTTAAACCAACTAATGAGGTAGAATTTAGTGTTTTCTTGGAGTAACAAATGTGATATAGCTTTCAAGAAATTAAAGGAAGTATTAACTAGTGCACCGGTCCTAATTATACTCTACGGTTCAAAATTAATTACAATTTACACTGATGCGTGTGGGACCAGTTTAGGAGCGGTCCTTATGCAAGAAGGAAGAGTAGTTTTTTACGCTAGTAGACAACTCAAGGATCCAGAGAAGAGGTACCCAGTTCATGACCTTGAGTTAGCCGCAGTAGTGTTCGCTCTTAAGTTGTGGAGGCATTGTATTTTAGAGGAGAAATTTGAACTTTGTACTGACCATAAATCCCTAAAGTATTTATTTTCTTAATGTGACATAAATTTGAGACAACAATGGTGAATGGAATATATGCCTCATTTGATTTCATGATTCATTATTCCCTAGGAAAAGGGAATACTGTGGCGGATGCGTAAAGTAGGAAACATGCAACTTTGAATGTGATCTTAGAGTAGAAACAATTAGAATTCCTTCTAATTTATTTTGTAAACCTCGCCAACCACTTCTAATGGTTTTCTTGTAGCTATGGTTATAAGACCTACTCTAAAAGAGAGGATTCAAGGTACAGAAGACCTTGACGAAAAGCTAAGAATCGTAAAGGAGAAAGTGGGAAAAAAGGATACCTTTCCCCATTTGGCTAGATATTTGATTAGCGATGATGGGAGTTTACTTTGGGATGGATGGCTTTACATTCCTAAGGATGAAGAGTTGAAGAAATAAGTTCTAAACAAGTGCCATAAGTCAAGAATAACCATACACCCTGCTGGTGATAAAATATACAAGGATATGAAGAGGAATCTCCATTGGCAAGGAATGAAGAAAGATGGAGCCGAGCCGTGGCCAAGTATTTGACATGCCAAAAAGTGAAAGCATAGTAATGGAATCCCGGAGGGCTATTACTACCTCTAGAGATCCCCACATGGAAGTGGGAACATATTTCCTTGGATTTTGTAGATGGACTTACTATAAGCCAAAGGGGTAATGAGGCCAATTGGGTTGTCGTAGATCGGTTGACCAAAAATGCCCATTTTATACCTGTCAAGAAGACAAGGACTGCAGCCTCGTTAGCCCAACTATACATCAAAGAAATAGTCAGATTACATGGTATGCCATTGAGCATTGTGAGTGATAGAGACACCTTGTTCACGAGTGAATTTTGGAGAAGCCTATAAGCAACCTTGGGAATGACCCTCAACTTGAGCATAGCCTATCACCTAAAGACCAATGGAGAGACAAAACGAGTAAACAAGATCTTGGAAGACTTGCTCAGAACTTGCATCATCGACTTAGGAGGAGTTTGGAAGCAGCACCTACCGCTCGTAGAGTTCCCCTGTAACAACAGTTTTCAAATGACGATTGGTATGTCCCCTTTTGAAGCATTTTACAGAAGGCCATGCAAATCGCTAACTTTTTGGTGGAAAACTACCGATAAGGTTCTACTTGGACCAGACTTCGTCCGTGATTCCACAAAAAAGATATCTTTGATTAGGCAGAGAATGAAGGCATCCCAAGAACGTCAGAAATGGAATTTCGATGAACGAAGGAGGGAACTTGAGTTTAATGTTGGAGACTTGGTGTTCGTAAAAGTAGCCACTCTTAAGAAAACAGTTCGGTTTGGAAAGACTGGGAAGTTGGCTCCCAGATTTATTGGGACTTTTCGTGTCATCGAGAAGATAGGATCTTTGGCCTATCAAGTGGATCTCCCCAAGCGCCTATCGAGAATCCATAATGTTTTTCATGTATCTCATCTAAGAAAATGCCTTCACGATTCTGCTATCAGACTCGAGCTTGATGAAATTAGGGACATAGAAAAACTCGAGTTGGACTCCAAGGTGCCCCGTGCCACTACAAGGATTGTAGAGCACGAAACCAAGAGACTCCGCAACAAAACCGTTCGCCTCGTTCGAGTACAATGGGGAAATGATCTTGTGGAAAGCACATGGGAAACAGAGGATAAGATGAAACAGACTCACCCAGAGCCTTTCTCAGGTTATTTTTCCTCAAATTTACGTTTATGGATACATCGTGATTGCTAGATTGGATGTTAGGAAAATGGATGCAACACTATTGCACAACACACTCATATAGAAATATACACATATTTATTTTGTTTACATATATATTGCATCACTTATTACACCTACATGTTAGGATAGAGCTCACTTTAGTGGGTCTGCAGTTCATAATCACTGCGAGTCATGGATACTTATGGATGATTTAAAAATAATTGGATGTACAACATGAATGTTTAGAGCGAGTTGTGTTTTTCTTCCTTTTCAATAGATTTCGGGACGAAATCTATTTTAAGGGGAGGAAAATGTAACACTCCGTAAAATACATAGATATCTTTTTGAAAAGCAAAAGGTAGTGAATCGTCTGATTCACGCCTTCATATATATCATACTTCAAATATAGAGTTACATATTCCAGAGTTACATATGTATATGTACATAATAACTACACGAACCAACAAAAACCCCAGCATGAAAATACAACAGTGCGCCCAAAAAGAACAAAAGCAAAGACATAATACATACTACTAGCAAAAGAACACAAAAGTATGGCAGCACTGTTAATCCTTCCACCACTGCAGCTGCAAACTAGTCTCCATTGCGTCTTCTGTCATGAACTCTAGCTGCTATAATGTCGACATATCTGAATGTGTCTTTGCCTACCCACATGAAAACATATTTGAGGATGATGAAAATGATTTTATAAGCCGTACGTCTTAAGGACTTGAATTTTCTACAGTTGCGTTCATGCCATAACATCCAGGTATAAGCGAAATTTAATAAAACAAACAAGTGTCTACTGGGCGTGTTTTCAATAGAAGGGAACGTGTAATGCCAAAAATTAAATTGATCTTTGATGCAAGATCCAGATGAAGATACACCATACATTTCGTCTACATATAGAATGCAAAATCACAATGCCAGAATAGATGAATGTAATCTTCCTTAGCTTCATAACAAAAAACACAACCATCTGGTGAAGCCAAGCCTTTTTACTTGATGGTGTTCAACCTCCCATGCATTAAAATCCACATATGTATCCGTACTTTCATTGGAATAGTTGAAAAACTCCACATATCATAAAAACACGTCCATCGTCTTCCAGCAAAGTTGATTCTTTTATATAGAATGCCAACCCGAAAAACATTTTTATCCTCTTCTAATTGCCAAACAAATTCATCGCCTTCCTCACTTCAAACAATATTTTCAAGTATCTTGAACAGTTGACATAGCTGATAGAGAGCATTACCCGTTACAATTCTGCAAAATGTTAATCTCCATTTAAAACTGACAACTTCTGAATTGTACATTTCACCAACAATAGATAATCTTCTATAAGTGATTTCAAACAAGTCCTCAAATTCATCCTTCAAAAGTATAGGAAGTAGCGAACAATCATACCAAAAAGAAATATTGACTCCTCTTTGCACCACAATTTTTGCACCCATTTTGATCCAATGCAAGTTGTTCATAACTCCTTTCTAGAAAAAAGAGCAGTGTGATGAATCAAGATTCCAGTAACAAGTATTGAATATCCATTCTTTCTAGAAAGTATTTTTTATCACTTATCATTGTCCACAACCATTTGCAAATAAGAGAACAGTTCATATTTCTCAATTTAAGCACACCCAATCCTCCCTGATCTTTTGATTTGCAAACTTGATCCAAATTTACAAGACAACTGAGCTTCTTGGTTTCTTTATCACCAGTTCAAATGAAATTTCGTCTAAGCACATCAATTTTACCAATAACCCATCCAGGGCATTCAAAAAATGATAGCCAGTATAAAGGCAATGAAGAGAGCACCAAATTCACCATAACCAGCCTTCCCGCTCTTGAGAGAGAGTTTCCTTTTCATCTAGCAGGTCTGACATCAACTTTCTCAATGAGATGTTGTAACACCTCGAATTTTTGAATAATCGAATTAACTAAATTCAAGAATAATTAATCGCAGATTTGAGAATTAAGGGAAACGGGTTGCGCCATTGTGTTCGTCTCGGAATTCTGGTTGAGATAGAGGCCGAGTTCGTGTAAAATGGATACTGGATGAAGGAGATATGGATGAACGAAGTTAGGCGAAACATCAGGAAAAAAAAATATAGATGCACTGGCGCACTTGGGAAGTGTGCCAGTACAAAAATTGCACTGGCGCACCTGCCAAGTGCGCCCAGGCCGAGCAGAAAGCCTGCACAGCTTTTTGGTTTAATCTGATCCATATTGTGACTCATTGCTGTGTCCTTTCTGACTCCTTGCTGAGTCATTAGGGCTGAGGTGTCACCCTATCCCGACTGAATGGTTTTGATTAACCCTAAGATCATCCGACGGCTATAATTAAATTGAAATTCTACATAAACATGTGTATACTCAAACCCTAGAATCAAATAAAAATTGGAATCATGGCCGTCATCTTGTAACCTAGAGTAGCCGCCACCAACTAGAGGGAAAACGAAGCTAATCAACTCAAATCTATTCAACTCTAATCTAAACAATAACGAATTAACTACAAAGGCGAGCTAAATCAATTTTAGAACTCAGATTCCAGAACTCAAGACCATCTTTGAGTTGTGAGTTCGATTTCTTTAATAAGATAATTAACAATTTAATTGGGTTGAGATATGATTTGGATTATATGGTTATGTTGTGAATCATTGACCGTTATGTTATTATCTATGTTGTAAACCTATGATGTTATTATCTATGTTGTAAATCTATGATGTTATTATCTATGCTGTAAATCTACGTTAATTGTTGGTTTATGTACAATTAGTTCATAATGATGCTTCATATGCTAAGTTTGGTTATGTTTGAGGAACTAATTCATATGTTAAGTCATATGTATGTATGCAAGTTTAGATGTTAATTTAGATATGAATCATACGCAAGTTAGTGAGAATCATATACAACCTTACATGTTTCATGACATCTATTTTATGTGTAAATTGGATCTAAAAGTTAGGCTATGACATGGGTGAGTTAGATGCAAGTTTACACCATAGTTTATGTTGCATAAATCACATATGCAAGTATATATATGTTGGATTATGAATCATGTAATGTAAGTTTGTGACTATTGCCTATGATTAGATCTATGACATCCATAGTTTATGCAAGTTTGTGACTTTGGCCTATGCAAGTTTTAGATGAAAAACCTTATTCACACATGCAAGTTCACCCCTTATGTTTAGATCTAGTTTTTATTCTATGCATGATGTGATGTTTTCTCTTTATTCCATAAGTTAGACTATTCGAGTCTAACGTATATTTCACGTTAAACGAACAAACATACAACGTGGGACAATGGGATAATATTAAAAGATTTAATATTGGGAATTGGCATAATTGCCTTAAAAAGGCATATAATTAATTTATTCTAATTTAAGACGTTAATTGGAAGAATGGCATTCATGGACATAATTGAGCCAATTATGGACATAAGTATATTTGGAATTGATTGACAATTTGAATAGGGAAATTGATTCAAATTGGGGATAATTAATTATGTGTAATTAATCGCCTAAGACACGAGATTAGACTCTTTTGTGGTGTAAGACTGCCCGGACCCGCCCGACAAATCCAGCTGCCACAAATGCCAGTCTAATGTGAGAGGTCAAGGGCATGAATTAAATGCGTAACAATCGTAAAGACAGGAGGTTAGGCTCATTTGTGTTGTAAGACTGCTCGGACCCGCCCAACAAATCCAGCTACCATAAATGCCAGTCTAATATAGGAGGTCTTTACAAGGTTACAGTCTTAATGAATTAAGAAACACTTAACCAGATAAACATATAGTGGGACATGAGGGGGTTATGTGGGTGCCTTGGGTGGCATGTGGAATTAAGTAGGTGCCTTGGGTGGCATTTGAAATACGATTAGATGCACTTAACCAAGATTGAAACATGTAAGAAAACATGAATAAGAAGAGAGTTAAGTGGGATGTACTAGAGGGGACCAACCTTAGGTGGATAGCTTGTGCCAAGTAATGGGGGCCTGTTTCAACCAATAACCCATAAGTATCTTTGTGGGCTGGACCCAAGTCGAGGACGGGACACGCATACTGGGTTTGATCGTAAGAGGCCAAAATGGGTCAGCGGTGGCAACGCAAGTCTAACGGGTTCATATGCGTGTGTGGGCTGGTAGGTAAGACGTTGTTGCATCGTGTAGATATAAGCCATGCATTTTTGGTTGTATCGGGTTGCAACTTTGGGGAGTGATACACCCCACTGTGGGGCCAGCACGGGTATCTACGAGTTAGGGAGCCGATCGAATGGGGGTAGTGGGTACGCCTAGTGGAGATAGGGGCAGACGACACCTATGGAGGTAGCTAGGGTACACTAAACTACCATTATCATTATTAAGTTATGTAGGCGGGATCAACCTTTAGGGTGACTAGTAGTGGTGCAGTATAATAATTATCTTATAGTGATTAGGGGCACCTTTAACGTTATCTTTGTTCATCTTATTTCCTTGTTTGTTCTGTCATACCCAATTGTTCACAGTCATTTCCTTATTTTCCAGCTTATGCCTTATCCTAGTTATTTTGATAATTATATTGTTAAAGTTACCGTACTCGCCTCTGACCCCCTTTTCTTTCCACCTCTTTTCTTCCTCCCCCCCCCCCTCAGGTTTGCAAGGAGGGAATACTACAACTTAGTGCCGATTTCTTTCAGTTGCTTGAAGAGAGTAGATGTATCTCTTGGGACCCTCTCATTTTTATGGCTTTTCTTATGATCAGTGGGGATTTATGCATTTATGTTATTTAAGTATTTGCTTCTTTATGTACTTTGAAGTTTTTGGAAAAGACTAGTGATCCTGTTGTAATGGTTTTGGAGACTACTTATGTAAACTCGTTTTGAGTTATGATGCTATAAAATAAGTTTTAACTTCCGCTGTGTTGTTTTATTTATTTATTATTGTAATTTATTTGTTCTATACAACAATAACTCTTTATGGACATTGATGCATTCCCTTTGTGAGTGACATTAATGGACATGGGGTGGTACAAATGTTGCCAGTCTTTCTTCATTAACTTCTTTGGACGTATGCACATGCGTAGATAGTTAAGTGGGAACTTTTCCTCCTTGCAATTGAGAAGCGCCGCACAATTTTTTCTTAACACTTCACTACAACCAAGAGTGTACACAATGCTCTTGTGAAAATTAATTTTCAAACGTGATAAACTCTCAAAAGCATACAACAAAAATTTAAGTGCATCAATATATTTACATTCAGAGTAATTAAAAATTATGGTATCATCAGCATAATGTAAAGAATTGATACCCACAACCACGTGCTCGCTTCCAAAGCTTTTAATTATGCCATTGCTACAGCCGATCTTCAGAATTTGAGAGAAAACGTCCGTCGCCAAATCAAACAAGAGTGGAGAAAGAGGGTCCCCCTGCCTCAAACCCCTTTTGGAGAAAATGGTGCTGCTAGCAACTCCATTGATGCAAATATTAGATCTGCTTGATGATTAAAACATATCAATCCACCTAATCCATCGTTAGGGGAATCCTCTTGCTTTCAGAACATCAAACATGAACCACCAGTCAACTGTGTCAAACGCCTTAGCGAAGTCAAGCTTAATAATGGCAAAGGGAATATCCAAAACGGTCGCAATGCAAAATGACTTCCTGAACCAATACAACCCCATCTAAAATGAATCTTCCTTGGATGAAGGTTGTTTAAGATTTATCAATTAGCACATCCATTTTCCTTTTTAATCTATTGGCCAGGATTTTAGTGATCAGCTTGAAGGTACAATTTAATAGGCTAATAGGTTTAAAGTTAGATGCCGATAAATTTCCTTCTTTCTTTGGTATTAAAACCACATTGGCATAGCTTAACTTCTCCAACTTAATTGTACCATCATAACATTCGTCGAACAATCGCATAACATTTCTTTTAACCATATTCCAGTATTTCTTAATGAAAAAAATTAGGAAAGCCTTCAGGTCCAAGTGCTTTTTCTCTAGGCATCTCATTAAGAGCGACAACAATTTCCTCCTCTGAAAAGGCACTGTCCATCTCCATCAAGTATGTGTTAGTGGGGTAAAGTTTTTTTCAGTCAGTCGGAATTATATGGTCAATCCTTTCTCCAAAAAATCCTTTATAAAAATCAATGAAAGCATCGCTTAACTTCTATTGATCACAAATCTCTTCTTCATCTTTCCAGATGCTACTAATCAAGTTAGTTCTTCTTATGCCATTTGCAACTCGATGAAAGTAACTAGTGTTCCTGCCTCCTTCTTTAAGCCATTGAGATCTTGATCTTTGCTTCCAGTAAATTTCCTCTTGATCCATTACTTTATTAAGTTCCTTCTCTTTTTGAATTAACAATCCCTTCTCTTCCTCTGATAAACTACGTTGCTCTTCCAAAATATTGAATTTCAGAATATCCTTCTAAAGCTTGTCTTTTTAATGCTAAAGTTGTAGAACACTTCCTTGTTCCACTTTGTCGAGAATTGTCTTAACCTCTTAAACTTCTTGCAGTTGATGCTAGCAGCGTCCCCATTCTCCCCAAAACTATTCTATTTTCTTTGTAACATATCATCAAAATTTTCTTCCAAGCACCACATTTTTTCAAATCTAAAAAACACTTTTTTGTAATCAACTCCCCTGTGTCCAAAACAATGGCACAGTGATCATAAATAATTGAGGACAATCCTTTTTAAAGGTGAGAGAATGTAAATCTTCAAAATGGGGGTTAATGAAAAAACGATCAAGCTTAACTAGATTTGGGGGAGATCTGTCGTCACTCCAAGCGTAACATCTATTAGACAGTGGTAGGTCAAATAAACTGCATTCGTTCACAAAGGTACTAAAATAATCAATGTCCCCCGCATAATTGTCCCTTCTATTGCTTCTCTCAAAGGTAAATCTAGTTGCATTAAAATCACCGCCAATAACCTAGGGACCATACATTAATTTATGAAATTCAATTCCCACATTCCAAAGAACCTTTCTTTCAAGTCTAGTATTTGGTCCATATACGTTAGAAATGAAATAAAGATTTTTGATTTTTTACTTTGAAGTGCAACATTAAGACAGTAACTTTGTTTAATCTCTTGCTTCGATGTCCAAAGGTTATTGTGTCATCCCGTGAACATACCTCCTTTACTTCCCACAGCAGGAATAAAGCACCATTCATCAATCACTCTCCAACCCAAGCATCTAAAAAGTTTGTTTTCAGGGTGTTCAAGTTTGGTTTCTTGTAGCAATACAATCTCAGGCTTAATAGATTTAAGGTAATTTTTGACCCTAAGACACTTATCACAAGTTCGTAGGCCTCTAACATTCCATGAGACAATAATCATTGGGAAACGTTAGCCCTATCTAATTCCTTATTTTAAATATGACTAATTACGTCAGCATTTAACATAAAACCAGAATTACGAGGTAAATCGTACAATTGATCAGGAGATAAATTGTTAAGTAATGCAGGGACAAAGACGCTACCTTACAAGGTATGAGGCAGCCCACGAGCACTTCGGCGAAGCATGACGACACTAGAATTCTAAGCTTTCTTTTTGCCTTTTCCTTTGCCAGTTGTGGAACATTCCCCAGAATCAGTAATCACCAGTGTCTTGTCTCCCATTAAATTCAGATCTTGAGAAGTATTATCATGGTCATTCCACCCTTCATCATCAGCAGAGTAAATGAGTTACTGTCACCCACATCACCACAATCCTCCAATCCAATCCCATCGGGATTAGCTACATTACCAACCCCCACAATGTTTCCTTCAGCGTCAACTTCTACTTGTATTCCATCCTCATAATTAACAATATAGTTTCCGTTCATAGTCATATTTACCCCATCATCATTGTCCCCTTCATTCATATTAACCTCATCGGATTATACCACAACTGGATTGTCTGCAACTCCGTAAAATACATAGATATAAATAATAAATAAAAATAAGCAATTTAACAATATGGCTAGAAAATGATATTTTGCAGCTTTAGGAATTTGGCTACGAAGATCTTTTACTTGGATTCGTGGTGAAATTCTGAATCGTTTTTATATATAATAAGTTGAAAACGGTTAATGCATGAAGAAGTTTCGAACAAATGAATTTGGACAATAAAACGTAAAATATATATGTGTGTGTATATATAATTAGATGGATAATATATATATATATATATATATCCAACCTATATTTGAATTAAAGAGGGAGAATTTGAAATTCAAACTAAGGATATGGTCAAGGGACATAAGATATTTTGTATATGGAATAAGATTAAGAAAATCAAGCAACAAATTATATTATTAAACAACTTAGTGTTACATACGCTCACTGGGCAATTCCGCGACCAAGAGTTCGACCGCCCCGGTCGACTGCTGGGGTCGAACGTTTAGCGGTGGAAATGCCCTGTGAATCTATTTGGATAGTTTATTTAGCGGATTATATAAATAAATGGCTAAGATTATATTTAAATAATCTAACGGCCTACACTTAAGCGACTATATATAGGCCCCCTGACCTCACAATAGAATCCTAACCATTCTCTTATCTCCGCCCCCATGTTATCTGTCTGCCATTACTAAGTTCCAGAAAAAGGGTTGAGAATTTCTTCTATTCCTCTAACCTTTATTCTTATCTTCTTTCTAATTCATATAGTTTTAGTATGAATTCTGAAATTTAGAATATACATATATATAAAAGTATCTAAAACATGTTTCTTACATATATATATGTTAGGAGGATTGGAGCACGTTTATCGCAAAGTTTGAGCACAGATCTTGATCTACAACAAGAATCCTATCTATTCTTTATTAGATATATGAGTGGAATATCTTATTCTTAGGCATACTCATATTTTTATTAGATTATCATGTTGATAGATATGTCTAAGAGGATTTGGATAACTGAAAACATATATACTAAAAATCCTCAAATCCTCTATCTTAGGTTTACGTTTGAATTGTAAATTTATTGTTATTTATGTTTACGGATTTAGATTTTTGTATTGGATTGAGAATAAAAAGGGGTGTTGTTATTGTTCTTACTTTGTGTAATTCACCTACATGTAAACATTTGATTGTAACCTAAAAAGGTTTAAATTTGGTTATTCCATTATTTGATTAGGTTTGGATTCTATTCTGAATCTACACGTATTCATAATTGAAATATATCAAATGTAAACGTTTTTTGTGCAAACCACAAAAAAGGGTGAATTGGAAAAGGTGGAATTTATAAACATACATGTATATATATTATATATGTTATACCCTGTTTTTGGTTCAATATTGAAATCATCTTAATAAGACTAGGATGCAAGTTCAGTTTATAGGTATAATTGTTTATTTCCATTCACTGCTATATGTTATTATGCTCTTATGCCATCACATCCAAATTTGTAGCGGTCAAGAAATTAACTTCTATGAAAATTTAGTTCATTGAGTGATTGGGAAAGAGTCTGCCTAAGAGCATATGTTAAATGGTTATGGGAAATGTCTACCCAAAGGGAAGTATTAAGTGGCTAATGGATTTTCATAGTGCATGCTGGATAGTAATTGAGGGTCCACCTCAGATAGGTCTTAAACGATTAAGTTGCTCCTATTTTGTATGTACTGTGTAACAACCCAATTTTTCGACCCAAGGTCTCATTAATACATCCATGGGATTCACGTGCCAAACATCTAAGTGCCGAAAAACCAAATCATTAGGGGGGAGAAAGAGAAGATAAAGCGAAATCTCACCATTATAGGGGATAATATGTTATACACAACAACCTTTACAAACGAAAACTTAATTTATTATATACATACATATCATAGTATTAACATGACTTTATCTAGGGAACATAACAAAAAGTCCTTACAATTATGGATAAATATAACAGAAGATCAGAAAATATGGAAGCACACCCTTAGATTCCAACATGCTCTTGAGCTCCAAAACTTCTAAAGCTAACCTGACAAATACATCAGTCTAACCTAAGGATTAAAAGAATAACACCCGAATTAGACTACTAAATCAGCATAGGAAACACAAATCATAGGGAATTAATTATTTAACCTTTAAAACCTCTTGCAATCAAAGATACCTCATAAGACCGCGCCACATATAAACACATATGGGTTTTTCCTTTACGATAACCATACTATTTTATATCAAAATCCAGTGATATAATAATATTGTCTAAATATAAATACTTATGAATCTTAGTTGTAATTGTTACCATTATTAACTTCTATCATACTAGGTTATACAACTAAACTATAAAGCCTCATATTAGGGATTAAATTTCGTACAATGACGATATATTAGGGTGTCACATGACATGGTACGCATCTTGAAAACATACCAAGGACATCCCTTACCAACATAGGACTGCTCCATCACTCAACTTGATGGTGCCAAATATGTCATCACCCGGGCTGCTTTGCAAACTATTGAATGTGTAACACCCCGCACTTTTAAGTATAATTAAAAATGAAATAAAATATATGAAAATATGCTTATGATAGGTAAATAATGGTGATCCATAAGAAGAATTAATTAATACATGAAAGAGAAGAAAAATTAGTTCGATAATGGTGTGTGTAACGGAAAAGTCAGTAAAATGAGGATAATTAATTCAAGAATCAGGAATTAGGTAAAATGGACATCACCATTGCGTTCCTCTCGAAATTTTACATGAAATAGAGTCTGAGTTTTCGAAAATCGGAGTCCGGATGAAGAAGTTATGGCCTGTAGAAGATTCAGAAGGTTTCGGTCAGCACAGAACTGGGCAGGTCGACCTGGGAGTCGACTATAGTATCGACCTCCCCCCCTACAGGTCGACCTGGTCGGCCTGTTTCGGTCCAGAAAACGTTTTTGAAGCCCAGGGACGATTTTTGATGGTCCGGATTGGTTTTAGGGTTAATCTGATGGCTGAAATGAATTGCTACACCTATAAAAACAACCTAAGACCTAGCCTTCCCTACACACAATTCTATTCTGCTTCTTCTCTGCCTCTGTTCTAAATAAAAATAAAAATGGCGTCGCTACTCTGTTGGAATCAAAACTAGAAGCTAATCAACATCAACCTAAGCAACTCAATTCAAATTAGAGATTAAAGCTTCTGTAACGATTCTACAACAATTAAAGTTTTTTCTTTAATCTAACCGAGGCAAGTGCAGTTATTTTTCGATATAAACATTAATCATAATTGTTACATGATTGTAAATCTGAATTTGAGATTGTGTATGTTCTGTTCTGATCCATTTTATTCTGTATCTCTTCTTCTTTCTGTTCTATAGCCAGGCTACTACGAGCCTGCGCCAATCTCCTAAGAGATTAACGCACGAACGCTAAAATGTTTGGGACCAATAATGAATGTGGAATAATTGGACATGGTTAATCTGTGACTGATTTAAGAAAAAGGACATAGGTTGTAAACTAGATTTAGATCTATGCATATTCTGTGAATTGGAAGAAGAGGAACCATGGTATGTTAACATATGACTTGAGACAAAGAAAATATGGCTTAGGTATAAAGATTTACATTAAGGTAGGACATCTATTAAATGTAAATAAACACCTAAGTAAGGGATCTTTGGGATATATGACATGCATAGTAATCGATGGTTATATTTGGTATATGATCATAGTGTGGATCATGACAATTATTTAGGCATGCTTAGGCCAAATTTAAAATTAGGCAAGATATGTTTGTGAAACTTTAAAGAATGATTAAATCTGTTATATTTGCCTAATCTGCTAGTTCTGCTATATTTCTTAATCTGCTAGTTCTGTTATATTGCTAAATCTGCTAGTTCTGCTCTACTGCCTAGTCTGCTAGATTTGTTCATCTGCCAAATCTTTCGTCTGCTAAGTCTGTTGAAAATGCTAGATCTGCTAGTTTGCTTAATCTGCTAAATCCGTTAGGCCGCCTAATCTGAAAAATCTGTTATCTGCAATACCTGTTGAGTTGATATAATTAGTCCGCTATTGACATAATCTGAATTGGCTATAGTTATGAATAAGTGACATGCATATTAGGCGTGGGTATAAATGGTAAATCATTAATTAATTGGCCGCAAAGATAAACATGGCTAACTCGAGGTTAGAATGA
The DNA here is from genome assembly GCA_030737875.1 of Allium sativum. Classification (NCBI taxonomy): domain Eukaryota; kingdom Viridiplantae; phylum Streptophyta; class Magnoliopsida; order Asparagales; family Amaryllidaceae; genus Allium; species Allium sativum. The sequence goes on along the minus strand of CM060922.1, from coordinate 503,200,534 downwards.
GTTTGCGGCGTAATTATGCCCAGAACCGCCCGGCATATTCCAGTGGTCGCAAACAATAGGTTCTAATGTGAGAAGTTAGTCATAACATGCTTGAAACCCGAGGTTAGACTTAGTTTGCGACAGAAACCTGCCCAGAACCAACCGGCCTAACCAGTAGCCGCAAACTGTCAGTCTAATGTGAGAGGTTTGGGCATTAATATTTAATTAATGAAAATCTGAGATAATTATGATGTCTAAAACGTGTTGGGTAAGGTTAAACCAATTGGACCAATGAATCTGATAAACCCGTTTCGTGAATCTGTAGGCCCAATACAAAGTTAGATAATATGTAACCGGTTAATCTGTAAGTCTGTTAATCTGTAACCAGTTAATCTGTAAGCCTGTTAATCCGAACATCTGATCCGTTAGTTTGAAAACCTGTTAACTTGATTGTCTGATCCGTGAACTAGTTAATCTAAATTTTGTATGTCTGAAACTTGTAGACAAGTTAAGCTGAAATCTGTTAGTCTGGGGACACAAGGTTAGGAGGGGAATTACTTGTGTCATCTGTTGTTTGGGACCCATATTAGTCAGTAACCCTTTCTGGTATCAAAACTTTGACCCAACAATAGGTAGGGACCAGGCACGTTTACTGAACTAATTATAAGCGGTTCATTCTGATAATGGCGAGGGGTGTTGATGGTGCGTTCCAACCGGGTCATGTGCGTGCATGGATCCCGGTCTGCCTTTGAGGATGTAAGACGACGTGACATCTGTAAATAGGTCTGTGCCAATTGGTTGTCACTTTAGGGAGTGATACACCCGACTGTGGGGCCGACACAGGATATTTATGTATTAGGGAGCCAATCGCTTGTAGTAGGGTTTTAGGGTACACTTAGTTCTGTCTGTTTCTGTTGGTATCGTCTGTTCGGGTGGTAAAGGCCCATTACTAGTGTACACCTAATTCTACATTCTGTTTCCATAGGGATTAATCTGTTTCTACTTCTGTCTGTTTCTGTTCGGGTGGTAAAGGCCCATTACTAGCATTCTCTTCTGTGGAAATTATTCTGTACCCGTTTCTGTTTCAGTTTAGACATTAGGGTGATACCTAATTCTGTTATACTAGTATTGGTGCATAGAAGTGTAAAGCAATAGCTTATATCATTATGTTCTTCTGTTATATCTTCTACACCTGTTACAGTTATCTCTCATCCAGTTTTATGTTCATGTCATATTATTATTATTATCTGTTCATATGATGAAAGTCACTGGACTTGCCGGACTTTATGTCTGACCCTTGTTGTTTCGCCTCTTTTCTTCCGTTTCCCCCCAGGTTTTCTAAGGAGGGAATACTCTAGCTAGATCCGGATTTTCTTCTGCTTGAAGTGCTTAAAGTATGGCTTGTCTTCTTCTGTGGGGATTATGATTTTGAACTACGCATTCTGAAGGCTTTTGTACAAGACTGATATTTTGTACTTGAATTCTGATATTGTGATTTGAAAAGATGTAACCATACTGATTTCTGTTTTCAGCTGTAATAAAGTTATAAATTTTTCAAGTACTGTTTTATCTGTCTTGTAAGTTTCTGTTCTGTTTACTAAAATGCTCCACCAAAGTTAAGGCATTCCCTTTGTGAGTGACCTTAACGGAGGTGGGGTGTTACAGAATGAGATCTCTGATATGCCACTGAAACTGTAACAAGTGTGTCAATATCTAGAAGAGTGAAAATCACAAGCTATTTGGGCGTGGCCCACTTAGCACTGTTGCATCCACTATTCACATCTATAAAATATTACTCGATATCTCATTCGAGCTCTCATTTTGATATCCTCCCAAAACGAAATAGCAAATCTCACTATTAATATTATTTTGAATATATCATCTGGGATATAAAAATATTTGACAATATATCGATCGAGATGATATATTAAAACATCTACCAAGGTTTTGGTTTTTTATCGGAGGCTAAAATTTAAACTTGTGCCCAATCTAACAATAATTATATAAAAAAAAATCAAATAAACCATTGTAGTCTTTTGCTATTTCAATAGTGAACACCTCTCTTTCAGTTGCTCAAATTAGCCCTAATTTTTTTTCTAGAGATGGTCGACCTCATATGAGATATTTAAGTCACATCATGAGTCACTTAAGATATATTAATGGTTTTTTTTTGCCAGTTAGCTTGTTGAAAGCAAGAATTTATTTTATTTATCATGATGCTTTTTTGCTTGTATGTGAGTAGAAGGATTGATGTTTAATATTCATTTTTATGTATGCTTTGCATGTTATATGATTATATTGTGTATTTGTATATGTTCTACGATCTTTAGGATTTTCACATTCATCATTTGTAACAACCTGAATTTCGATAGATTTTTTTTTTCAAAAATCGCAATGTATCGAAGTTCGAGTTTGCTTGTCTGGTATCTTGCAGAAAAGACAGAAACAATAAATATATCAGAGCTCGGTAAACGTCTCCCAATGCAATGGATAAAGTATAATAATCAAATACATCCTTATTGAAATAATAATACTATCTAACTAGTATCAAAAGGCTACCAAATCTCTTCCATAAACCTAACCTGCGAGTATGTTATGAGGAGGGAGTAAGAACAAAAAGTTCTGGTGACTGGACAAATTATACATTCTGAAATAACCCAACATATACCGTTTAGTTATGTTTTCTAACTTATTAGGTTATTAGGGTTAACAACACTCAAAGCTCTGCACTTATGTCATACCCATCTATTCCCAGTAGATTAACCTAATATGTATAAGTGTGGATGTACCCAACATCTCAAGATACTTTCCATAGTACCCTCCTCGTACGGTCTTCGTCGTCACACCACAGAAGCGTATGCGACTTTCATCCTACGCCGAACGACGTACGGAAATCTAAACCATTACACCATGTAGTCACATAGATCCACCATGCTATGCCACATAAGCATACAGATCGTCTTATCCGAACTCCTCGGTCGAATCAAGTTTTAACATGGAGTAATTCCGTACTGTCTACAATATAACACCTAATGCATGTATCTAGATTTTCACACGACTTATCTTACACTATTATAACAACTTGTTGTTGTTTACTTATTAACTTAGTTCTCTTGACTAAGGTTTATTAATAAGTTCTCTTTTCTAAATTATAACCTATGTTATAATTTCTCTTGTCCCTAAGACAAGCCTAACTATTATATTTCATTCTCATTCATATAATTAATTATAATAGGTTATATTCCCCGTTCACACAAATTCTTCATAGGTTTCTTAATATGAACCAACTTTTACTCTTGTAATCTTTCTTTAATTACTGTCATGTTTTTTTTCATTATTTCAAGAAAACATTTCGCACACTTCATTACATTGGTTAACGGAAAGATATAAGGGTATATCTCCATAACGTGTACCAAAATTAGGTTTGTAGTTGCAAGTTAAATATTTTGTTTTCTATATGGACGTATGATTTGAATTAGTGTCCAATACGGTTAAAGAATCCTTATTTCACACTAATCCCTTTTTCTTACCTTTTTTTGCAACTGCTTTCTTAGTAATTTTTCTATTATGGAAAAACATCCATGAAAAGTCAGTGTATATGACTTAAGTAGGATCTTTATATGGATATAGCGGAATGGTATATGATAAGCTAACTAGTAAGCTCGATTAGTTAGCAGGTAAATGTAAGCTATATAGATATATCACAAATAAGAACTAAATGCAGTAAGTAAAAGGCATAAGTAATTTTATTCTAGTTCGGACTTCCTGTCCTACGTCCTGTCCCGAAGCTCCTCTTCGGAATTCACTAACACGCCATCTCTTAACCCTGAGGAATAGGTCACAATACACCCAAGCACCACAAGGATGTCCCCGCCTGAGCATCAACACAAGACTTTACAATTACAAGTAGTTTTGACTTGTGAATGTGTTCTCGTATCAACATTGAATAGTCATGATCAAGTACACCCTTCCATAGTCTTATCCTCAAGTATTTGATGTGCATGTGAAGATTTAAGGAAGTATGTTGCTTAGTGAATTGAGAGATATGAAATAAATTCAAATATTCAACACGTAACTTGAATTATAGAGAGCTTTTAGAATGCAATGGGTACAGAGATTAGAATTTAGAATAGAATCAATAAGAATCAGTGATTTGGAAAATATGTTTGTAGTGCTTATATAATTGTAGAAGAGTAGCATTCTTTCATGAAAAGTTTCTACAAAGAGTTGCAACCATTTCTGTTCATAATTGAAGAGGAATCTCTTCATGAAAGAAGGAGAATCTTCACAAAATTTACTATTAATCTCTAATCAGTCGACTGGTATGAAAATTACTAGTCAACTAGTTAAGAATGAAAATCGTATATATATTTAAATATGCTCAGCAACTAGCCGTTACTGGACTTCTGGTCTGTGATCAATCGACTGTTCTTTTTTAAAACAGTCGACTGGTTATAGAACCAGCCCAGTTTCTGCTGGTTTTTTTGAGCATAAATTCACATATATATATATATATATATATTTTGAAATTCAAGCATTCATGTTATACTTTGAGGATAGTTTTGAAGTATTTCTAACACGATTCAATACTCATATATACGAACTTAGCTATTTGATGCAATCTTCATTATTTTCTATTTCTTCTTATCATGAAAAAAAAATCGCAAATCAACATTCTCCCCTTTTTTGATTGATGACAATATCTCGCATTCTGTTGAAATATTTAATTTCTCCCCCTGAATGTATGCTTGTATATATATATATATATTGTTAGATCAAAATTTGGCTCTAACACCCAAATTGTTCTGATTCGTAGAAAATTATAACTGAAAAATAAGGAAAAAGCAGAGAACACACAAGGTTTATAGTGGTTCGGCGTTAACGAGCCTATGTCCACTTTATATGCTATTGATTATACTTTTAATGCTAGTACAACCAACGATTTCTCTCAAACTCACTCTTACAATTATGATTTCTCTCAGTAATCTCGAAATAAAACTGATAAGAAATAGTGGTATGATAGTAATGGTAGAATCAATACTCAATACTGCCAAACGATCCTGAAAAATTCCAATCTCTGGGCTATTTATAGCTGATTCTGTCAGGCGGATCGCGGTCACACGTGGCGCAAATCCCGAGAATATCGGATCGGATCGTAGCTTGAGGAAGAATTGGTCAATATGACAGTTGTGGACAGGTGTCGTGAGATCCATGTATCTCGGATCGTGATAGAATGGGTCAAAGTCTTCACTGCATCTTTAGGAATCAGATCGGAACGAGCTTACAGGGATGGATCGGTTCGTATGGGCTCGTAGCGAACCGACAGGTCAAACCGAAGGGGGGCGATCCGACCTGTGGATGGTTGAACGACTGTGATCTGACTTTTCGTGAACTAGAGGGATGAGACTTCATATTTTCTTCTTGCGTGTGAACCTTGGTGGCTTGGTCAAAAAGCTAGCCAACATTTTGCCCCCTCGAAGTATGTTTTATCGAGAATGGAACATGCTTCGAAGCTGCAGGGACGTTTTTTCATATGGAGATGCAAATCAATGGTCAAGTCCATCTGAAATGTCATGTCTCTTCAAAAAGTCGTATCCTTTGACAAGTATAAATATTGGTTAAATCTTCAATCATTTCCTTGCTTTCCGGATAATTCTCATCTCTGGAATTTTTTTTTGAGACTTCATTGTCGAATTTACCAGGTAAATTTCTGATTTTTTTTTTTTGTAAATATTTCCGAACTTTCACTTCGGTACATTACTTGATGGTTCGGATCGCCCCAGCGTTTCGCGATTCATGGGAGTGCCCCTTGTCACGGTCCAGCGATACGAGATGATCGTTTCATTACAACCTTTGTGTGGGCTTTATTCATGGTGGGCCATCCTTCGTAGCGAACCAACCCAGGGATCGGCCTTTTCTTCTTTGCTGGGCCCGATGGGCTTGTATCCGCGATCCACCAAAGCCCACGGTTCGTATAAGACTAAAACGGGGAGACTAACGGTCACGGGTTTGGCTATATAAACCCGAACCCCCTCCATTCTTCCCCTTCTTTTTCCTTCGCTACCGCCTCTCTTTCCGATTCAGACCCCAATCTTCGTTCTTCGAGGCAATACTTACTCGTTTTCTCCATTTTTAAGAAAGGTAATCTCATAAAAAACTCTCTCCCTCATTTTCTCTGAGTTTTTTTTTGCTGATTTGAGGAAGGAAAAGGCGGAATTTGATGGTTTTTGAGGTGTCGGAGATCGTGGAGACGCCATGGCTGATGGGTTTCAGTCGCTTGAGGGGAGGAAGAAGAAGAAGGTGAAGGAAGGGAAAGGGATGGTCGGTTCGGTTCGTGTGCGAAGCGACCGGAGAGAAGATAATGATGAAGTATGGATTCAGCTATTGGATCGGATCGTGTCCGAGATCTGGGGGCGAATCATGGTGAAAGTAAAAAGGGAAAAAGGAAGAGCAGGTGGCGGATCGCGGTAATGGCAGGAGCACGGTTCGCTATGAGCTCATGGCGATCCGAACCGATACACTCCCATGAGTTTGCGCTTCCACTGCGGATCCATACTTTCCTCGCGAATCCAGGGACACGCCACGATCCGAACCCTAACTCGCGATCCGAAAGGGTATCACGAACCAAATAATGAACGATCCAACGAACTTGTAAAATAAGCAGCGCAACTTAATTCCAGTACATCAATGGACAGTTAGGTTAGAGCCTTCAAGACGGACTTTCTGGAATGACCAAATGCATAACTTGACCGCATATGACGACTAATACTTCGATGATCCTGATAACCTTTACGTTTTTTCTTTAAGACATGCACATGCACACACTTGCGCTTGCACACACGGGGGACGGGTAATTATATTCTTATTTCTCATGTTTACTCGCCTAAACAGTAATGTCGGATAACCGTTCCCCTTCAAGATCTGATACAGAGACGGATCCCGAGGTGTATGAGCACCACAATCCCGAGGTTCTTCCAATTAATCCAGAGGGTGCGGATTCTGGATCCGAATATGAGGCAGAAACAGAATCGGATCTGTCTGAGAGTACCTCGCTTGATGAGGAGTCCGAAGTAGACGATCGAGCTCCGGACGAAATTCCTGGTGCAATAGAAATAGAGAAATTCACTGACTCTTTAGCTTCCAAACTTGATGACATAAAGCTTAAGAGAATTTGCTTGAGATACGGGATCCCCTAGGATGATGTGAGGACACCCGGCAGCGAAGATAGACCTCATTTGGCTCCGGAGGGGTATATGACAGTTAGCCGACTTATGTGCTGGGTAGGCGCTATTCCTCCGTTTCCTCCAATCGTCATTGAGACCCTAAAACGATTGGGTATTGCTCCAATGCAGCTTCATCCCAATGCATATGCAGCCCTATACACCCTATACATCGCATATGCGGAAATCCTGCAAATTGAGCTCACGTTTAAAGATTTGAATTTTTTTTACCTTTTCAAGCATCGCTCCTCGGCAACCCCAAATTTTTCTTTCTTCGAATCGGTAGCAAATAGGAAGGTTTTATCTGACGGGTACAGCAACATAGGGGATCCCAAGGCCGATTGGTTCTATATAAAGAGACAGGCCGGGTGTTCAAGAAGATGGCTTAAATCAAGTAAATTTTAAACCTTTGAATGAATAACTTGTTTAAGAAATCGAAGCACTAACATGCTTCTTTTCTCTAAGCAGATCACTCCTTTCCCAAGACGGAAGGCTCGGTGTACAATAATCGACTGTCCCTTCTTCTGCAAAGCAAATCCGACTTCCTGAAGATTAAGAAATGCATTACTGACGAGAATCTTCACAAGCACCGCCTTCTGGATATAAGGTTTGGACTTGGTGCGGGCGGTAAACCTTACAAATACGTGCCCCGACTGAGGGAGAAGGAACATCACGGGCAACAGAAATAACTAAATTTCGTAAGAGTCCTTCGCCGATAATCATCCAGGACGACGAAGACCTAAACGTATATAGAGGAGATGAGGCCCGTGCTGACGAGTCTAAGGAGATCCCAGTCTCTCCGGGGGGTTTTCCCTCAAGGGCCTCTCTACCGGTTGAACCTACTGCTCCCGATGATTTAACAGAGGAGCAGCTATTTAAATAACTGAGCAAAATTCCTTTACCTGATGATGTATATACACAGGGAGACTTCGAAGGGGAGCCATTCTTCCCTATTTCCGAGGAAACAACTGTTCCAGTTGGAGAACGAGAGACTACTCAGATGAGCCTGACTTCGGGCCCTGGTCTGTTAGGGGGAATTATACGGGATGCACAAATCACATGCACTGCCTGACCCCACACTTTTATATCAACAGTATTCAAGGTTTTAATATGTTCTTGTTTCTTTTGCAGGAAAGATGTCTCGCAAACGATCTTATTCCTATCGTTCTCTTCGTGAAGGCACACCTAGTCTTCATCCAAATCCCGAGCGGGCTCGTAGCAGCAACCGAGGGGGAGATAGTCATTGGCCCCGGGATTCTCACAAGCCTACTTCTTCACAGTCCAGATCTCCATCTAAACAAACCTCTGGAAAGCCTCCCAGCCATCTGGTGCCACCTACAGGGGGAAAACAACTTCCCAAAGACTTAACCCCTCCGAAGAGTGCACCCTCTCACAGCAGATCTTCCAAAAAGCGCCATGAGCCTAAGGATAAAAGCAAGGATCCCAACAAGGATTCTGAGAGGGAGAAAATTGACATTGTCCCTTCCAGCCAAAAAAGTTTGAGTGCCCCCAGGTCACGAGATTATATCCATGGTCCTGAGACTCAGGCCAAGCTGGAAAAGTATGAGAACAATTCCCCGATATCTTCTTCGAAAGGATGATGTTCGTTCCAGCCTTGGAACCAGTCCCTAGGAACTAGGATACTAAAGTCATCAGACATATTCGCCATGTAGCCAAGCAGTATGAGGCGATGAAGAAACATGCTGTCAATCTTTCAGACGTCATCCGAACGCTTGAGATGGAAGCGCATAGGTCTAAAGTGAAGATAATAACAATGAAAGGGCCAGGGCAAAAATGGAAAAGGACTTAGAAGATGCATAATCTTTGCTTGCCTTGGCTCAACGAGACGCTAAAACTTACAAAACAGAGCTGGAGGAGGCCAGGCAACGTTTCCATAATGAACTTGATTCTAATAGCAAAGAGCGAGCGTTATTGAAGAAAGAGGTGGAAGATCTCAGGATGGCCAACACCGAATTGAAAACAGCACAGGATCACTTCGAGGCCGAAAGAGCTGCTTGGGAGAAAGAAAAGGCAAGTTTGAAAGATATCTTAGCTCTGGCCGAAAAGGAGAAGGCGATTCTGAATGATCAACTCGCGCGTGCAGAGAAGCGCGCTATTCTTGTTGAAAATAATGTGGAGAGTGCCATTGAAATGGCCACTGTTTCTAATGAAAAACTCCTCGAGAGAGATAAGGAGATCGAAGGATTTGAAGAAATGTTGTTCGACTTCCTTGGTCAGGTCATCAAGACCCGTAACATCTCCTGGATCCCAGACTAGCATGTCACTCTAGCCAATATATGGGATGCAATCGTTGAGAGAGAGAAACAACGATTAGGAGTTGATGAGATTGATGAGAATGAGTTGATGCGGACCATTCTTAGGGATAATGAACCTGAGGATTTAGAGAAAGGCAGACACCTACTCCAAGAAGAAATTGAAAAAGATAAAACTCAGGCGAAGGGCAAAGAAAAAATGGAAGAAGGCCCGAGCTCAGCTGCAGATCCCAAGGCCTCCGAAATTGAGGAATACAATCCAGATTATCCATTGATTCCTCTGGGTCCAACTCCTCCAGCCGTCGGGGGTTCTGCTGCTAGCTTGGATGGAGGATCGGCGGAAGGTATCTCTATATTTTCTCCGCAACTTGCCAAAGCAATTGTCACTTGTCGTCGTCTTGTCGGACAATCAACTGAGCAAACCTCATTTTATCCCAAAATAACATTTGTTTCTCATGATACAGGTGGCGGGCCAGTTGACAAGGATGCTGAAAAGAAGGCAGAGGCAGAGAAGATTGACATTCTGCCAAGTGTTGGTCCCGATGTCCCCCCAGATGCTGAACCCATCGAGGCTTTGAGAGACATGGACGGACGCCATGACGGCGATGAAGAGGAAGTCGCCATTACCAAAGAGAGCAGAGGTGATGATGAGGAAACCATGGCTGAACAACCGGCCGAGGAGGAGGAGCAGTTGCTCCTTATGAGAGGGCGACTGGTTCCAGTATATGTGCCCCCTATTTCCGAGATCGACCCCAAAACTGGGTTGGTCGTAAGATTTTCCTCCCGATCAATAACTTCACAACTAGCCTCTTAATCCTCTAGTTCTTCACCGGAGCCTCTTGTTGATAAGAGGAAGAGGAAAAAAGGTGGTCGTTCGGATGTTGACAAGGAGGAGTCGGGGAAGCAGAAAAAGAGCAAGAAGTCTACATAGCCCCCTCCCCCCAGCATAAGTAGGATGTAGATATCAGTTCATATTTTGTCCTTAGGATTTTTAGGCTTTCCACTGGCCATGAAATGTAATTGTGAGAATGGCCCTCACTTTTGTTTAGGTTCCTCTTTATCTTTTAGGTTTGCAGTTTATGAATGAAAGTTTATTTCTTTTGCGTCATCGTGTACCTGCAGTCAATAAACTCTTCATACTTAGTCACAAGTCATTTGGCTATAACCAAACTAAAATTATATCACAAATCATTCAAGCAACAGAAAGAATTTAACAATTTCTATGCATGTTGCCCCCTATATTTGAGCATGGGGGACTTGGAATTTTTTAGTAGAATTATAGTCCTTGAGGCGCCGAATCTCCGGTGCCTCTATGCTTTCCCGATCCATCAGCGGGTTAAAGTTCAAACTCGTATCATGATCTGCTCACCGATCCTTTAACGGGGCAGGAATTCTAGGGACGCTGAGTCTCCAACATCCTTGTCAGCGCTTAATCGCAGATGTTTTTATACTCTCCTGGCGGTCGCCAAGGTTAGAGTTCGAGCTTGGCTATTTAGTCGCCCCCCGATCCTTCAGCGGGGTAAGATCTCTTTCTCAGCGCTCAATCATGGACGCTTTTATACTCTCCTGGCGGTCGCCAAGGTTAGAGTTCGAGCTCGGTTGTTCAGTCGCCCCCCGATCCTTCAGCGTGGTAAGAGTTCTTTCTCAATGCTCAATCATGGACGCTTTTATACTCTCCCGGCGGTCGCCAAGTTTAGAGTTCGAGCTCGGCTGTTTAGTCGCCCCCCGATCCTTCAGCGGGGTAAGAGCTCTTTCTCAGCACTCAATCATGGACGCTTTTATACTCTCCTGGCGGTCGCCAAGGTTAGAGTTCTGTCAACGATGTGATTCACTCTATTGTACCTTCAAAGTTCTAGATGCGGATTGCTCTCCATCCCGATGGAAGGCACCTGGAGTCACATGTTCTTGTGATTGCAGCATAGTTTTCAGCAAATTTCATAAAGATAGAAGAGCGGATAAATAATAATGCAATAAAGGTAAACGACACACGGTATTTTTATAGTGGTTCGGTCAAATCGTAACCTACATCCACTTTATAATCCTTTGCTTAAAAAAATTGGACTATTCTAGGCAAGTCGTGCCTTGTAACACCCCACCTCCGCCAGTTTAACTCTTGCAAGCACACTGACTTTGGAGGGGCGTTTAAACAAGGTAAACATGCATGCAGATATCACAAGACAGAACATATAAGTAAAACAGAGTAGTAAAGCAGCGGATAAAACTTGCATTTCCAAAACCATAGTTAAGTTACAATAAGGTACTTAGTCATTATTTTCCAACAAACAAAGTCTAGATAAAAGCATAAACTGAAAAACTGAAATACATAAAGTACTATCCCCAAAGTGAAGTGATAAACCATAGCTAGCTCAATGTCCAAACCCGTACATGAGCAAATCCAGTAAGCAAGCTAGAAAGATCCAAGCTAAGCTCCAATGTTCCCACCCTGAGGACCCGAGGGGGGGGGGAAATGGAAGACAAGAGGCGAAAGAAAACAGGTCAGTCAAAAAGACTGGTAAGCCCTACTACTATCTGTCTATGAACTAGTAAAGTTAACTGGCATGAGAAGCTGAGATGAACATAAGGATAACAACATACTGGCATGATGATTAACTAACAAGATAGATAAAGGTGTCATCGCATAATCAAGGTTAAGTTTTGCACCACGGGTGCACTAGCATTCTAACATGTCAAGTAAAAACAAGAATTGATCCCTTGGCCCAAGCTTGGCCCAAATAGTTTGAGATGACCTAGATCAAGGTCCAACTACTCGGTCTAGTCGATCGGCTCCCTATAAGCCTAACTCGTCAAGTGTCGGTGTCATACGGCGTAATCATGTAATGTAGTTGACTGTGCAGGGTCCAACCTAGGGTGTATCTGGCCCTACGGTGTAACCCTCTGACACCATACCATGATACACAGTCCAAACCTACCGGTGCCCGTGTTCAACTCCGGACTTGATGTGCACGACCATGGTCCGCCTGAACAACCGGGGCATCATTCAGCCGTCTCTTTTTGGTCTCTTATAATCAGCCCAGTAATCGTGTCCCACCCTAGCCTAGTCCTAGGGTCTTATGATACAACTAGAAGGTTACTGCTGAAAAGGACCACGCAACTAGGGTTTCTTAACGGGTTAAATGTGGTTAACCCGATCCACACGTGGATTAAATTGGTTAAGAGTACCCAAGGCTCCTGACTTAACCTCGATTAATCCATCAAGCCCATATTGGTTAAGTATTAAGTGGACCATGACTTAACCCTAATCAGGAGGCATTCATTAACTTAATGTGCTTTAACCTCTCACATTAGACCTTGTTGTGGTTACTAGTTAAGTTGGGCGGGTCCGGGTAGCTTTACACCACAACCTGGTCTAACCTCGGGTTCGAGCACAACATGACCAACTTCTCACATTGGGTCCTATTGTTTGTAGCCACTAGTTAAGCCGGGCGGGTCCGGGTAGATTTATGCTACAAACTCAACCCAACCTCGAGTTGGCCACACTCATCTTTTCTAAGTGTCATGTCCATTATGTTTCCAAAACATAATTACATATCACGTCATGTTATAAAAATCATGTTCATGTCATTATGTTACCCAACCCCAACGTAATCCCATCGTTTACATAATCACAATAACGCATAAAGGATAAAATAGGGAACTTGGCATAACCATGACAAAAAGGTGTTGAAGCCACGAGTTTAACATGGTGGCATATGAAATGTACATATGTTCATATACTTGCATATTGCATTATGAGGCTTCAAAAGCATGCATAAAACCAAACTTAGCATATGAGTGATACATGGTGATAAATAACATGTAGAGGTTGCTAGAAGTTCGCATTTGGCCTCATATGCAAGTTATCATAAGGGATATGATAACTTTCATGTTGCCAAAATGCAACTTTTAACATAAAGCTTGAAGCTTTAAGGTCACAAACCCAAGTTTAACTTGCATAACATGATAACATGATCAACCCAAACTTGCATAACATGATAACATGATCAACCCAACTTGCATAACATGATAACATGATCAACCCAAACTTGCATAACATGATAACATGATCAACCCAAACTTGCATAACATGGCAACATGTGTCATACATAACTTGCATAATGATCAACCAAACTTGCATATGATGATCAACCAAACTTGCATATAATGATCAACCAAACTTGCATAACATGGCAACATGTGTCATACATAACTTGCATAATGATCAACCAAACTTGCATATGATGATCAACCAAACTTGCATATAATGATCAACCAAACTTGCATATGATGATCAACCAAACTTGTATATAATGATCAACCAAACTTGCATCATTCATTTAACTTTAGAGTTGAAAGAAAGAAAGTAGAAAAGGGCTTACAATGCTATGAAGACACAAATAAATATTTATTATAAAGATTGAGACAAAGCCCTTATGCAAGCACCAAAAACCCAAATATGCAAGCTCCAAATGAAAAACCCTTGAGCCAAATCAATAAAAACCCTTGCTTTGAAATAGAAATGTTGCAACTTGACTTGAATGCAAACTAAGAACACTCGTACACGCTTGAAAATACTTGTATGCACTCAAAATCTCTCATATAGATAGACTTAGGAATTTTAGCATGAGAGTGGAGGCCATGAGAGGAACAATTTTGGCATAGTTTAGTTATAGGAATGAATAATGATGATTTAGGCTAGGCTTAGGCGTCTTTTTATAGAGTTTTAGGATAGTATTAGCCATAGGATTAACCCTAGATTCAATCCAAGCCATCAAAGCATGTCTTGGGGAAGAAGTCAAGTGTAGGAACCATCTAGGGCCTTTAGATTAAAGCTGAACCATGAGAACCATTCAAATGCAAAATCTGCATTTGAGCGAATCGGCCCACGGGTTGACAGCCAAACACCCTGGATTAACCCCTAGTCGACCCAGCGGGCTTGGTTCGACCTCAAAAATCGGCCGGTTCGGTTATTCCCCTCTCCCAATTCGCTGTTTTGAACATTTTTGCATATTTATTTATTTATTTATTTAATTTTCAATTATATATATATATATATATCAATATATATATATTTCTCTGCGCAACCCATTTCACTTAATTAAGTATACTTTAATTTGTGAATTTTTCGTGAAACTTCATGAGGCCATATCTTGGTCATACGGACTCCGATTTTCGAAAACTCGGACTCTATTTCGCGTATTTTTCCGAGACGACCGCAATGGAACAGCCTGTTTCCCTTGATTCAGATTTTACAGTTTAATTCTGCCTCCATTTGTGTTATAACATGTTATTCAAAAATACGGGTTGTTACATTCTCCCCTCCTTAAAGGATTTCGTCCCCGAAATCTCCAAGTTAGGAAGAACGTATCCTACCATCCATCATCCATCTACTCAAAACAACATCCACGTGCAGTCATTGTCCTTAAAGGATTCTAAATGCTGTATGATCATATGCAAAGGTGTGTGTATATGTACTTATCTAATGCGAAAATCAGGAGGTTACTGATTCAGTAAACCCCCTTAATGCAAAATATGTTAGTGAAATGAGTCCATATGTATGCAAATTCCTAACATAATTTATAATCTCTACATGAGTGCACATAACATTCATCCATATGCAACATCCACGTGATAGCATAACAAGTTTTCATCCATGAATAAGCATAAACACTCATGCATATGCGGTATGAAAGTGTGTGAGCCTATCTTAGTGCCTAACGTGTATTATGCATCCACGAGTATCCACTTGCAAACACTTGCAACCACTTGCAAACATCAAACATAACATGTTTCAAATACATGTTTCAACCAAGGGTTTCTACCTAAGGTTCTCATGACAAGATTTACGAAACAAGATAAACTAGATAAGCATGGATAGCAAAGGGAAGATATACCAATCTAGGAAAAGAGATCGAGAATGTACCCTAAAAAAGAAATGGATAAAGCCCACGCATCTTCTCCTCGGTTTCCCAAGTTGCATCTTCGTCGGCTTCACCCCACTGAACTTTCACCAATTTGACTTCTCGATTCCTTAGTTTCTTGATCTCTGTTCCCAAGATACGGATCAGAGCTTTTCTCAAGGTTGCTTCTTTCTCCACCTCAATGTCTTCAAGAATGCTTGGTTCAACCACCTCAGCGGACTCATGCAGGCACTTTCGGAGATGCGAGACATGAAAGACATTATGCACTCCGGCTAGCTTTTCGGGCAATTCCACCTTATAGGCCATCTTTACAATTCTCTCTACGATAGGGAAGGGTCCTACGAACCTTGGTGCCAACTTCCCAACTGCTCCAAAACGTACCACATTACGCAAAGGAGAAACCTTCACGAAAACCATGTCTCCCACTTCGAATTCCAAATCTGCCCTTCTCTTGTCAGCATAGGATTTCTTTCTATCTTGGGCCGCTTTCATCCTTCTTCTCACCAATTCAACTTTCTCGGATGTGTCCCATATCATATCGGGCCCAAGTATAAGTCTATCTGTTGTCTCCCACCAACAAGATGGTGACCTACACGGTCTCCCATACAAAGCTTCAAATGGTGCCATCCCTATGCTGGCTTGATAGCTATTATTATAAGCAAACTCTACAAGGGGAAGGTGGTCTTCCCAAGTACCACCAAAGTCAAGAACACAAAGTCTCAAAAAGATCTTCTAGCACTCTATTCACCCCTCTCAATTTGGCCATCCGTCTGGGGGTGATAGGCTGTACTCAGATTCAATCGCGTACCCATCGCTTCTTGCAAACTGTTCCAAACTGGCTAGTGAAACTCGGGTCACGATCGCTAACTATGCTAGAAGGAACTCCATGCAACCGCACTATCTCTTGAAGATAAATAGATGCTAGCCATGATACGGTCCTCTTGGTTTTCACTGGAATGAAATGGGCTCTCTCTTTGTAAGTCTATCAGTTATTACTCATATCCCATAAAGTCCAAATAGTTTGGTGACGAACATCTTCGCCGCAACTATATATCACAAACAGGCGAGTCATACTCCTTATGGAGTTTGCAACAGAACTAAGGTTGAGGATAGGACCGAGAGGATATTCTTAAAAGATAGCATGCGAGCAAGCTCTACGGAACAATAGGGATCAAGGATATACTCTTAGAAAGGGATTTAATGCGCGTATCTAGTCTTCAATCTTCTAAGCCGCATTTTCTTGTGCTTAATCCCATCGTGCCCTGACTGTCTTTTAACTTCACAATTCCGTAGTTCTTAATCCTTATTTCCAAAATATGAGTTAGAACTCATTTCACCGTTGCCTCTCATTCCCCTTCCACTTATCCTTTGCCTAAAATGCTTGGCTTAAACATAACTGCGTGCTCATGGTTCATGCAAGCTTTCCAAGATTCGTTAGTGAATCTTGGATCTCATTTACATACTATACGGTATCCCACGCAGAAAACTATCTCTTGAAAACAGTGCCAATCCACGTTGCCAAACTGGAGCTGAGGTAAGGGCTCTCTTGAGCCTTTGAAAAGCAAGCTCACACTCCAAGTCCCATGCACAGACTAAGTTCTTCTTCGTCAACTTAGTAAGAGGGGCTGAAATCTTAGTGAAGTCCCTGATGAACTTCCTATAGTAGCCCGCCAAACCGAGAAAGCTTCTTACTTCGGTTGCACTCCTAGGAGTCTTCCACAACCACTTTCGCGGGATCCACCGCTATGCCTTGCTTAGAGACTATATGTCCAAGAAACCGAACTTCCCTTCTCCAGAAATGACATTTGGAGAACTTGGCTTTCAACTAATGCGCTCTAAGCGTATTCATCACTTCCTTGAGATGCCTAGCATGCTCTTCCTCATCCTTTGAGAAGATCAGAATATCATCCATGAAGACAACAACAAACTTGTTAAGGAACTCCCTGAACACCCTACTCATCAAATCTACGAAGTAGGCGGGTGCATTAGTCAAACCGGATGGCATGACAAGCCATTCAAAGAATCCATCTGGAGTCCTAAACGCAGTTTTATCAATGCTATCCTCAGCCACTCTAAGCTGATGGAATCCGGTGGCTAGATCGAGCTGAGAGAAAACAGAAGCACCATCCAGCTGATCAAAGAGATCATCAATCCTCGGTAACGGGTGCCTATTCTTCTTTGTCAGCTTGTTCAACTATCGATAATCAACACATAGACGAAGCGAACCATCCGCCTTAGTAGCGAATACCACCGGAGCACCCCATTCAGAAATGCTTCGTCTAATAAAATTATTCTCAAGCAACTCCTTGATTTGCTTACTGAGCTCCCTTCTCTCGCGTGGAGCCATGTGCCTAACGGGCAATGATACTGGTTTGGCATTATCGACTAGATGAATGCAGAAATCTATCTCTCGTTTAGGGGGTAACCCCTTAACTTCTTCAAAGACATCGGGATAGTCTCGGACCACCCTTACAGCTTGCAGATCATCGATGGACGAGTCGAGAGATTCAAGATAACATAACATGACGGGACCTCGAGGGTTACAAGAAATTTCTAGGGTATTACCGAGGCGAGTCATGTGCCTCACCACCCTATGTTCACAATTGAGAATGGCTCCATAACCGGACAACCAATCCATGCCCAAGATCAACCCATATCCCGTGAACCCGAGAACATAAGCACTACATGCGAATTCTACGGCCAAGATAGAAATTTTCAAATCCACACAAATCATAGACAGATGGGCCGAACCCCCAATTGGATTTGAAACACAAACGGGATCCTCAACTTGGCTAGTACTTAGGTGCAAACTTTCAACAATATCAAAAGAGATAAAACTATGCGATGCGCCAGAATCAAATAAGGTGCGAACAGGAAAATCAGAAAATGTAAACATGAATTTCTATAAAAACTCTACCTCGATCAAAAGCTGGAAGAGCGAGGAGAGCCTGCAATTTCCCTCCAGAGGGTCCTACTTGCCGAGTTTGTCCTTGCCCTTGTCCATGCTTCTTGGGACAATCCTTGCTAAAATGTCCAGATTTTTCGCAATGAAAACACTTGCCTAACTTCCTCTTCTTCTTCCTGCAATCCTTGACTATGTGCCCAACGATCCCACAGAAGTTGCACTTTCTTGTCTTTCTTGGCTTGTTGTTGTTCTTATCTCTTTTCTCGGTATCTTCCTTCTTGCCTTGGGACTCATTTGCCTTGACCTCCTTCTTGCCACTCTTATCTTCCTCTTGGAGTAGGGCCATATTCGCCAAACTCTCGAAGGTCGCCCCCAGGGGTATATGAGATATGGCCAAACCGCGCACGGGCTCATTTAATCCTAGAGCAAAGCGTAGGGCCTTCTTCCGAGCGGTGTTAACCCATTCTAGACCAAACTGAGCAAGTTGATTAAACTTATCCACGTATTCTCTAACGGTCATGTCCCCTTGCTTTAGTGATAGGAACCTCTCTAGATGAAGGTTCTCTTCTGTCGATGATAGAAACTTTAGTCCAAACCTTCTCCTAAAGTCATCCCAAGTCTCGATGGGTCTAGTAGTGGTGGTGACTACCCACCAATAAGCAGCTTCCTCTTTCAATAGCCATACTGCCAACAGAACTTTCCTACGATCTTCCATATCAAAGATAGCAAAGAGGTCTTCAATTTCTTTCAACCAATTTCTTGCCTCCACGGGAGTCTCCGTTCCGACAAAATTCTTGCAACCCATCGCCTTAAAGTCTTTGCAAAGCTTTGCGAAATCCTCTTGCGGATGCTGAGGGGGAGGAGGAACCTCAGCTACGGGAGGAGGAGAGATGTTAGCGACGGGGGAAGGAGGAGGAATTTCGCGGAGCCGGCTTCATTCGCCCTTGCCTCCATAAATCTCCAGAACCAGACGGGTACTTGTACGCCTTCCGGGATGTTAAAGCGATCGGCCATACTAAAACGAAGAAAAAGATAGATTCAGAACGAAGAAACAAAGGATAGTGCTATGGCTTTTGGGGAATAGCCTTTTTAAAATAACTAGACTTTTCTTGGAAAACACTTAATTGGTTTTGAAAATAGTTTTTAAAAAGGTAAGTTTCAAAAACACTTTTGCTCAAATCTTGTAAACCTTATGCTCTGATACCAAATGTAACACCCCACCTCCGCCAGGGTAACTCTTGCAAGCACACTGACTTTGGAGGGGCGTTTAAACAAGGTAAACATGCATGCAGATATCACAAGACAGAACATATAAGTAAAACAGAGTAGTAAAGCAGCGGATAAAACTTGCATTTCCAAAACCATAGTTAAGTTACAATAAGGTACTTAGTCATTATTTTCCAACAAACAAAGTCTAGATAAAAGCATAAACTGAAAAACTGAAATACATAAAGTACTATCCCCAAAGTGAAGTGATAAACCATAGCTAGCTCAATGTCCAAACCCGTATATGAGAAAATCCAGTAAGCAAGCTAGAAAGATCCAAGCTAAGCTCCAATGTTCCCACCCTGAGGACCTGAGGGGGGGGGAAACGGAAGACAAGAGGCGAAAGAAAACAGGTCAGTCAAAAAGACCGGTAAGCCCTACTACTATCTGTCTATGAACTAGTAAAGTTAACTGGCATGAGAAGCTGAGATGAACATAAGGATAACAACATACTGGCATGATGATTAACTAACAAGATAGATAAAGGTGTCATCGCATAATCAAGGTTAAGTTTTGCACCACGGGTGTACTAGCTTTCTAACATGTCAAGTAAAAACAAGAATTGATCCCTTGGCCCAAGCTTGGCCCAAATAGTTTGAGATGACCTAGATCAAGGTCCAACTACTCGGTCTAGTCGATCGGCTCCCTATAAGCCTAACTCGTCAAGTGTCGGTGTCATACGGCGTAATCATGTAATGTAGTTGACTGTGCAGGGTCCAACCTAGGGTGTATCTGGCCCTACGGTGTAACCCTCTGACACCATACCATGATACACAGTCCAAACCTACCGGTGCCCGTGTTCAACTCCGGACTTGATGTGCACGACCATGGTCCGCCTGAACAACCGGGGCATCATTCAGCCGTCTCTTTTTGGTCTCTTATAATCAGCCCAGTAATCGTGCCCCACCCTAGCCTAGTCCTAGGGTCTTATGATACAACTAGAAGGTTACTGCTGAAAAGGACCACGCAACTAGGGTTTCTTAACGGATTAAATGTGGTTAACCCGATCCACACGTGGATTAAATTGGTTAAGAGTACCCAAGGCTCCTGACTTAACCTCGATTAATCCATCAAGCCCATATTGGTTAAGTATTAAGTGGACCATGACTTAACCCTAATCAGGAGGCATTCATTAACTTAATGTGCTTTAACCTCTCACATTAGACCTTGTTGTGGTTACTAGTTAAGCCGGGCGGGTCCGGGTAGCTTTACACCACAACCTGTTCTAACCTCGGGTTCGAGCACAACATGACCAACTTCTCACATTGGGTCCTATTGTTTGTAGCCACTAGTTAAGCCGGGCGGGTCCGGGTAGATTTATGCTACAAACTCAACCCAACCTCGAGTTGGCCACACTCATCTTTTCTAAGTGTCATGTCCATTATGTTTCCAAAACATAATTACATATCACGTCATGTTATAAAAATCATGTTCATGTCATTATGTTACCCAACCCCAACGTAATCCCATCGTTTACATAATCGCAATAACACATAAAGGATAAAATAGGGAACTTGGCATAACCATGACAAAAAGGTGTTGAAGCCACGAGTTTAACATGGTGGCATATGAAATGTACATATGTTCATATACTTGCATATTGCATTATGAGGCTTCAAAAGCATGCATAAAACCAAACTTAGCATATGAGTGATACATGGTGATAAATAACATGTAGAGGTTGCTAGAAGTTCGCATTTGGCCTCACATGCAAGTTATCATAAGGGATATGATAACTTTCATGTTGCCAAAATGCAACTTTTAACATAAATCTTGAAGCTTTAAGGTCACAAACCCAAGTTTAACTTGCATAACATGATAACATGATCAACCCAAACTTGCATAACATGATAACATGATCAACCCAACTTGCATAACATGATAACATGATCAACCCAAACTTGCATAACATGATAACATGATCAACCCAAACTTGCATAACATGGCAACATGTGTCATACATAACTTGCATAATGATCAACCAAACTTGCATATGATGATCAACCAAACTTGCATATAATGATCAACCAAACTTGCATAACATGGCAACATGTGTCATACATAACTTGCATAATGATCAACCAAACTTGCATATGATGATCAACCAAACTTGCATATAATGATCAACCAAACTTGCATATGATGATCAACCAAACTTGCATATAATGATCAACCAAACTTGCATCATTCATTTAACTTTAGAGTTGAAAGAAAGAAAGTAGAAAAGGGCTTACAATACTATGAAGACACAAATAAATATTTATTATAAAGATTGAGACGAAGCCCTTATGCAAGCACCAAAAACCCAAATATGCAAGCTCCAAATGAAAAACCCTTGAGCCAAATCAATAAAAACCCTTGATTTGAAATAGAAATGTTGCAACTTGACTTCAATGCAAACTAAGACCACTCATACAAGCTTGAAAATACTTGTATGCACTCAAAATCTCTCACATAGATAGACTTAGGAATTTTAGCATGAGAGTGGAGGCCATGAGAGGAACAATTTTGGCATAGTTTAGTTGTAGGAATGAATAATGATGATTTAGGCTAGGCTTAGGGGTCTTTTTATAGAGTTTTAGGATTGTATTAGCCATAGGATTAACCCTAGATTCAATCCAAGCCATCAAAGCATGTCTTGGGGAAGAAGTCAAGTGTAGGAACCATCTAGGGCCTTTAGATTAAAGCTAAACCATGAGAACTATTCAAATGCAAAATTTGCATTTGAGCGAATCGGCCCATGGGTTGACAGCCAAACACCCTGGATTAACCCCTAGTCGACCCAGCGGGCTTGGGTCGACCTCAAAAATCGGCTGGTTCGGTTATTCCCCTCTCCCAATTCGCTGTTTTGAAAATCTTTGCATATTTATTTATTTAATTTTCAATTATATATATATATATATCAATATATATATTTCTCTGCGCAACCCATTTCACTTAATTAAGTATACTTTAATTTGTGAATTTTTCGTGAAACTTCGTGAGGCCATATCTTGGTCATACGGACTTCGATTTTCGAAAACTCGGACTCTATTTCGCGTATTTTTCCGAGACGATCTCAATGGAACAGCCCGTTTCCCTTGATTCAGATTTTACAGTTTAATTCTGCCTCCATTTGTGTTATAACATGTTATTCAAAAATACGGGTTGTTACATTCCTTTTACATGGTCCTTATGAAACAAAAGAATAAATCCGACATCTTTATATCAGATGAGGCCGCAAATGTTGGGCATTCCACACTCTGGGGATTTCTTCTCCATCCACTGTAGTTAGCTTGAAGGTTCCATTATCAAGCTTTCGTAGAATGGAGTACGGTCCTTCCCACTTCGCACCCATATGAGTCGGGGGTGGAAAGACACGCTTCAGAACCATGTCTCCGGTTTCAAAGGTTCGGGCTCGTACCTTTTTGTTGTAGTATCGAGCGACCTGTTGCTTGTGTCTCAAGGCACGCAAGTCTGCTTCATCCCTCTTCTCTTCTATTGAATCTAGGGATTCAAGGAGCAACTCGTTATTAGTCATCGGATCATAATAAGTAACTCGGTGAGATGGTACTTTTAGCTCAACCGGGATGACCGCTTCCACTCCAAAAGCAAGGGAGAAGGGGTTATGGCCTGTTTTCGATTTATATGTCGTCCTATAGGACCATAATGCCAAGGGTAACTCATCGACCCACATAGCTTTGGCCTGCTTCAATCTTCTTTTGATAATGGACTTAATCACTATTTGCTGCTTCGATCTGTCCATTCGACTGCGGGTGTGCCACAGAGGTGTACCGTTTCTCAATGTGGTATTTCTGGCAGAAGTTCCTGAATTCGCTGCTGTCAAATTGGGTTCCATTGCCAGTTATGACGATCTTCGGAACCCCGAATCGGCAAATAATGTTCCTAACAACGAAATTGATCACTCGCTTGGTTGTAATTGCAGTCAACGGTTCGACCTCAACCCACCTGGTGAAGTAGTCTATAGCTACAATGGCGAACTTTGCTCCGCCTTTTGCTATAGGGAGGGTTCCAATGATATCAATTCCCCACATAGCGAAAGGCCACGGACTTGTCATTATTTTTAACTGACCAGGAGGTGCCCTGGGAATCTTCGAAAATCTTTGGCAAGCATCGCAACATCGCGCGTACTTTGTTGCGTCTTTGTTTATGGTAGGCCAGAAATAACCATACCGCAACACCTTTTTTGCCAGAGCTTGTCCTCCAGTGTGATCGCCACATTCACCCTCATGCACTTCCTGCAGTACACGTTTGATGTCGTCATGGGCTATACACCGAAGGAGAGGCATCAAAAATCCCTGTCTATACATGACTCCGTCTTGCAGAACATATTGGGAAGCTTTACGAATTACCTTACGCCTCTCGCTCTTCTTGGTCGGAAGCGTTCCATTCATTAGGAAATTCTTTATAGGGGTTATCCATGACTCCCTTTCCGGTTCAGTTTCTAGTACCAGATCAATTTCCATCTGATCTATACTAGGGAACCGAAGCACTTCAACTGGGGCTAGTCTGACCTCTTCAGGATCGTCGAAACTAGCCATCTTGGCTAATTTATCTGCCTGTTGGTTCTCTGACCGCGGAATATGAGAGATACTGTAGTGATCAAAACCTATCAGCAACTCCTTTACTTTCTCCAAATACGAAATCAATCTTGGGCTCTTAGCTCGAAATTTTCTAGAAACCTGATTTACAACCAACTTGGAGTCACAAAATATGTCCAGCTTCGCGATCTTTAATTCTTTTGCGATCCTCAACCCGGTTATCAGGGCTTCATATTCGGAGTCGTTGATAGTGGCGTGAAATTCCAACCGGATAGCATAAGATATCAGTCTTTTCTCAGGAGTTTCAAACACCACTCCGGCACCAGATCGCTTATCATTCCTAGCACCATCAATATACAATTTCCATGCACTAGGATCGAGAAATAACTTTGGTGGGTCAGTCTCTTCATTTACCATGTCGTCCTCCGAGGCAGTAAATTCTGCTATGAAATCTGCCAGCGCTTGCCCCCGTATTGACCGTCGGGGCTGAAAATTTAAATCAAATTTACTCAGTTCAATGTTCCGCTTAAGCAACCTTCCAAAAGCTTCTGGTCTCTGTAGAACTTGCTTGAGCGGATGATCTGTGTACACGGTGATAGGATGAGCTTGGAAATAATGTCGAAGTTTCCTAGATGCAATCAATAAACTATACGCCAGCTTTTCGATCCTCGGATAATTGCGTTCAGCTGCCGCCAATTTTTTACTCACGTAGTACACTGGCCTTTGAACCTTGTCTTCTTCTCTCACTAACGCTGAGCTGATCGCGTGGGACGACACCGCTAAGTACACGAATAAATCCTCGTGATCCACCGGCTTAGACAGTATCGGAGGTCTCTCCAGATGATTCAGCAGGTTTCGAAATGCTTTAATGCAATCAGGGGTCCACTTAAAATTGCGTTTTCCTCGCTTTATCAATTCAAAGAACGGGATGCATTTGTCTGTCACTCTAGAGATGAATCTACTTAATGCCGCTACTTTCCCCGCAAGGCTCTGCACATCTTTGATTTGTCTAGGCTCCTGAATGTCTCTGATGGCTGCAATCTGGTCTGGATTAATTTCAATCCCGCGCGAGCTGACAATGAATCCCAAGAATTTCCCGGATGCAACTCCAAATGAGCATTTCGTTGGGTTGAGTTTCATCCCATACTTTCGAAGAATACCAAACATCTCTGCCAAGTTTGTGGTGTGATCGGACGATTGTCTGGACTTAACCAACATGTCGTCAACGTACACCTCCATCGTTTTCCCAATCTGGTTATAGAACATTCTGTTCACTAACCGTTGATATGTAGCGCCTGCGTTCTTCAAACCAAAAGGCATTACCACGTAGCAGTATAATCCCAGATCAGTAATGAAGCTAGTGTGTTCTTGATCTGGAACATGCATAGGAATCTGGTTATATCCTGAATAAGCATCCATGAAAGAGAGAAGCTCATGACCTGCCGTTGAATCTACCAACTGATCAATTCTGGATAACAGAAAGCTATCATTTTGGCAGGCTTTATTCAAATCCGAAAAATCAATACACGTACGCCACTTTCCATTGGCCTTCTTTACCAAAACTGGATTTGAAATCCAATCTGGGTAGGTTGAGTCTCTGATGAACCCGTTACTCCTTAACTTTTCAACTTCTTCTTTCAAGGCTGCGGACCTCTCTGGGCCCAACATTCGCCTTTTTTGTTTTACAGGGGCGTGCTTTGGGTTAATGTTCAATGAATGGCTCATGATTGATGGAGATATCCCACACATATCCGCGTGGGTCCAAGAAAATACATCAAAGTTATCTTTTAGGAAATCCGTCAGTTCTTTAGCTCGAACTGGATCCAACTGGGATCCAATCTTCAGGACCTTCTCTGGGTCGCTATCATCAATTGGTACATCCACAGTCGTTTCGTTGGGAGTCGCCATTCTGCCCCCAGTCTCTTCGTCCTCTCTGGGATCTATATCCTCGGGCAGTTCTCTAGACGACTCACGTATAGTGATTTTCTTTAATTGCTATGACGTCTCCTCCCTCGTGGGGGGAGAAGCGTCTTTAATCTCAATATCTTTTCCTTTACGGAGTAGCTTTAGGTCTGTAATGTAACATGCACGTGCAGCAACATGATCTCCTCTGACTATGCCAACACCAGCTTCCGTAGGAAACTTTAGTAACAAGCACCAGGGGGCTATACAAGCTCTAAACTTTGCTAGGGACGGTCGGCCCAAGAAGGCATTATAAGGCGATTCAATATCCAAAACTACGAAGGGAAGAATTCTCACTCTCTGGCGTTCTCCTTCCTCAAGTGTCACCGGCAGTTCTACATACCCCTTGGAGTAGTTGAAGCCCCGTTAAATCCATGGATCCATCCTTCACATGGCTTTAAATCTTTCAATTCAAGGTTCATTAAATCGAATGTCTTTTTGAATAAAATGTTGACTGAACTCCCGTTATCCACTAAAACTTTATGGACAGTGGTCGGGCCAATAGGAACTGTGATTACAAATGGATCTTCGGTCGGAGCGTGGACTCCAATACACTCTCGGTTGCGGAAAATGACGTCGTCCGACATCATCTTTTGTTGTTTTACCGGGACATCGTCCTCAGGGTTGCTGCAATCTTCTGCCTCGAGATGATGCTTTGCTGGGTTTACGTACTGGTCCATCGCCCTGAAACTATGCCCGGCTAGGTGAATCCCTCCGATTATGGTATTGATAACAAGATCCTTTCCTTTTTGCTGGACAGTTGGCCTGGCGGTAAGTTGATTCTGGTTTTGGTTCGGGGTCTGAATAACTTGCCCCCTGTCTCTAGGAGTCACCCGGTACTCATCCAATTTCCCTTCTCGGAGCAACCTCTCAACTACGTCTCTCAGATGATGGCATTCATTTGTAGAGTGGCCATGAGTCTGATGGAAGAGACAAAACTTCTCCGTCTCACGTTCTTTCTCTGTCGAATCTCTTGGAGGAGGCTTTTATGTTGGAGAACATTGTACGAGTCGACGAATATATTCTCCAAAGTATCATTTATTGGCGTATAACTTTCGAAAGACCTGGGACAGGTCCTTCTCTGGGAATCGTTTCCCCGATTTCTCTTCCGATTATTGCCATTACTGTTGTTACCATTGTTTCCTGATTGGCGGCTGCCACCCTGGTTTCGGTTTCCAAAGTTGACTTCAACCTTTCCCGAGTTGTCTCCGGTTTGCTTGATGGCGACATTACTTTGGATTTCCTCCTTATTTTCCTTTTTCATCTCCCGGTTAGCATATACCTCCTCCTGACGTAAGCGTATGTTTGCTTTCTCGTAAAACAATTCTCTAGTATGAGGTGGTTTGCCAGCCAGGTATCTCCCAAATTCAGTATCTTTATCTACCCCATCAATTAGGGCTGCCACAACGGTCGGCTCATGGGGATCTTTCACTTCGGTGACGGCTAGGTTGAAACGATCCAGATACCCCCTCAAACTCTCACCTGGTCGTTGTTTGACAAGGAACAGGTCAATCACACTTTTCGACCTTTGTGCGTAAATGTGGAACTGTTCTACGAACTTTTCACTCAATTCCCTGAAATTGGAAATTGATCTTGCTGGTAAGCGAGTAAACCATAATAACACTACATCCTCCAGGAATATAGGGAATGTTTTGCACTTTACAGCGTCGGAAGCTGCGGCAGCGATCATTGACCAAGAATATCTCATTAGATGTTGGATTGGATCAGATCTACCCGCGTAACGGTTCATTTGAGGCATGTTGAAGCGCCTCGGGAATGTTACATCTAGAATGTCGTCGGTAAAAGGGGTTTGGCTCCGATCAATTCCCCAGTCTTCATTCCTTTGTCCACGGCTATCTGCCAGTATTTGATGGACCATAGCTGCAACATTTGCACTGGTCATCGGAGGCTCGGAGTCAGTGCTTCTAGCTCGGTGGAATTCTCCGATCTCTCTTCTAGGAACATCCACGAAGTCCGGAGCTCGGATTGGGCTTCGCTGCCCCCTATTACTATGAGTATTTGCATAGCGGAGGAGCTGAGATGGTCTATTCTCAACAGGATTATTCACAACTCAAGCTCTAGGAGTTGCGACATGATTATTCAAGTTGCAGTTTGAGGGTCCCTCACTACGTGTCTCTTCCTCCCGTGATGGCAAGGTTCCAAATCGGAGCTGCTCTATGTTTTCAGCCCGCTCATACGGTCGCCGCGGAGGTCTTGGCGATTCCCCCGATGAAGAAGAGTACTCTAGGGTGAGCGGATGGACTGGAGGAGGCATTCTTTGCCTTACAAGATCATCCAGACGTCTATCCATAGCAGTCAAATTCTGTCGCAGCATGGAGTTTTCCTGCCTTTGAGCAGCTATTTCATCAAACAGCTTATCCCACATTTCAACGAAGCGAGAGAGATCTCCTTCAGTAACTGGAGTAGAGGGGTCATACTGATCATCAACATTTTCCCTTATGCGCAGAGAGCTTGAGCCAGGTCGAACAGAGGGACCAGGACGGGAAGAGCGAGCCATAGGCTCCTTTCCAGGTCGAGTTGTAATCCGGTCATCACCTCGGATCGTGGTGGATCGGTGTCGGTGGCTCGTAGCCCCCCTGGGATCGGATCGTGGTAACATTGGGAGGGGGTTCGTGGTGTTACCGTGGGACCGGGTGACGACCCCTTCAACGGTTCGGTTCGGATCGCCCTCCACGGTTCGGTTCGCCATCTCCGTTCCGCGATCCGAGGGTCTTTCGTTGACCTGTTCATGCACGCTTTCTTCAATCGCTTCATCCGCAGCTTCACTCGCCTGTGAAGCTCGCACTTCCTTAGACTTCTTTCCAGCCATGATATCAGGTATTGTTGAAATCTTCAAAGGTCTGAACAGTGAGGTTTCGGGACTGTTTTCTTCGGACTTGAATATCCAAACAATGGAGAAACAATCCAATATCCTAGGTTCGATTCTCAGTGAAAGCACCAAAATGTTAGATCAAAATTTGGCTCTAACACCCAAATTGTTCTGATTCGTAGAAAATTATAACTGAAAAATGAGGAAAAAGCAGAGAACACACAAGGTTTATAGTGGTTCGGCGTTAACGAGCCTATGTCCACTTTATATGCTATTGATTATACTTTGAATGCTAGTACAACCAACTATTTCTCTCAAACTCACTCTTACAATTATTATTTCTCTCAGTAATCTCGAAATAAAACTGATAAGAAATAGTAGTATGACAGTAACGGTAGAATCAATACTCAATACTGCCAAAAGATCCTGAAAAATGCCAATCTTTGGGGATATTTATAGCTGATTCTGTCAGGCGGATTGCGGTCACACGTGGCGCAAATCCCGAGAATATCGAATCGGATCGTAGCTTGAGGAAGAATTGGTCAATATGACAGTTGTGGACAGGTGTCGTGAGATCCATGTATCTCGAATCGTGATAGAATGGGTTAAAGTCTTCACTGCATCTTTAGGAATCGGATCGGAACGAGCTTACAGGGATGGATCGGTTCGTATGGGTTCGTAGCGAACCGACAGGGCGAACCGAAGGGGGGCGATCCGACCTGTGGATGGTTGAACGACTGTGATCTGACTTTTCGTGAACTGGAGGGATGAGACTTCATATTTTCTTCTTGCGTGTGAACCTTGGTGGCTTGGTCAAAAAGCTAGCCAACATATATATATATATATATATATATATATATATATATATATATATATATATATATATATATATATATATATATATATATATAGCTCCCCCTGAAACTCTGCAACATTTTGTTAGTTTATAATATAGTATACACTTATCGTGTGACTTCATGTAATCAAAATGTTAGCACATAGTACATATATAAGCGTATAATCAATATTATTCTCCCCCTTTGTCATCGACAAAAAAGAATACATGCTGTAACACCCCACGTCCATTAATATCACTCACAAAGGGAATTCATTAACTTTCATGGAGCATTTTAAGTGTGTATAGAACAGAAACTTAACAACAAGACAGATATAAACAGTACTAAAACTTTAAAACTTTATTTCATTGCAGCGGAAAACACATAAGTTTGATTACATCGTCAAAACCAGAGTCAAAGTACACAATATCCATCTTGACTAAATCAAAGTACATAAATTGAAAGACATAATCCCCAATACAAAATAGCCATAAATAAGAGAGGCTGAACTTTACTTCAGCGATCCAAATAACTTCTAAAAGCAGAGATACAGCTGTCCAAAATCAAGCTCCACTGGTGCTAGTTCCAACTTGAGCACCTGGGGGGGAAAGGAAGAAAAGAGGAGGAAACAAAGGAGGTCAGACATAAAGTCTGGTGAGTGCGATAACTTTAACAATATAATTACCAAAATAACTAGGCTAAGACATAATTTGGAAAATAAGGAAATGACTGTGAACAATTGAATAAGACAGAGTAAATAAGGAAACAAGATTGAACTAAGATAACGTTGAAGCGCACATAAACCACTATAGGATAATTACTATACTGCACCACCACTATTATACTGCACCACCACTAGTTACCCTAAGGTTGATCCCGCCTACAAGACTTTAACAATGATAAGTAGTTTCATGCACCCCTAGTTGCCTTCATAGGTGCCACCTGCCCCTATCTCCACTAGGTGTACCCACTACCCCCATTCGACCGGCTCTCTAACTCGTAGATACCCGTGCTGGCCCCACAGTGGGGAGTAGGGCAACCCAATACCAAAAATAATGCATGGCTTATATCTACACGATGCAACAACGTCTTACCTACCATCCAGGGTCCACACACGCATATGAACCCATTGGACTTGCGTTGCCACTGCTAACCCGGTTTGGCCTCTTACAGTCAAGCCCAGTATGCATGTCCCATCCTCAACTTGGCTCAAGCCCACAAAGATACGTATGGGTTACTGGTTGAAATGGGTCCCCATTACTTGACACAAGCTATCCACCTAAGCTTGGTCCCCTCTAGTACACCCCACTTAACCCTCTTCTTATTCATGTTCACTTACATGTTTCAATTTTGGGTAAGTGTAACACCCCACGTCCGTTAGTGTCACTCACAAAAGGGAATGCACTAAGTTCTATGAAGTATTATGGGTAAAATATGCAGATAAATTACAAGATAGATAAATAAAGCAGCGGAGAAGTGAATAAAACTTTATTTCATTTATAACAGCTTGTACAAAGATTGTTTTCCAACAACAAAGTATCAATCTTGTTTAACAAAGTAAAGAAGCACAAATATACAATGATATTCCCAATAAAACATTAGCCAGCCATAGCGGTGGAAAAGAGAGTCCAAAGCAGCACATCAAAGAGACTTCAACCTTGGAAAGAGTAACAGGTCCATATAAATCTGAGCTATTCCCTCCCTGACTACCTTGGGGGGGGGGGGGATGGAAGAAAAGAAGACGAAAGAAAACATAGAGTCAGACATAAAGCCTGGTAAGTCTAGTGGTGTTTCGGTATATGAATAAGGAAAAGGACATGACAGGCATAAACTGAAAATGGGAAAATACTATAAACTAAGGCAAAGCAGTTTAGAATCGAAATTACTATCGCACCCCATACAAATCTCTGCACCACCTAACTAGTATCCCAACTAGTAATCTGTATAAAATGATAACGTGATCCCAGTCCCTGTAACTGTGGTTGCCATTAGGCGCACATCTATTATTTATTACCTAGATTTAATCTAGGGTTTTCTATCGAGCGTTCCCTAGATTCAACTAGGGTTTATGCGACTTGTCTAATACTTTTCGGATTCAGGATTTATGCCACCTAGGTCCACTAGGGATTACGTTACCTATCGAACGACGCCCCTAGTCTAGGACACACTACCTAGAGTGGTATATGTTGCTAGACTTTCCCCACGTATGTGTTGCGAATCGTTTGTCGCTGTCTAGATGCACATATCCTGAAATGTGCGACCCGAGTCCCGTGGCAGGGCTATTCTAGAAACAAGGAACTCGGTCGGGAGCTTTCAGATATCTGCCGATGCAGATGCTAAGGTTTGTTTTTCTACCAGTGGTTATGGTCCCTAGTGATCCCTCCCTCAACTAATGAAAGGCAATCCAAGAAAATCAAGCACGAGAACTATATTCCTTCCACCTATGCCCCACTTTCCTATTGGCCAGCCTCACCCATAACTAGATAGCAAGTATATGGTCTGTTGGGAGTTCTCTGCCTTTACGCATGCGTACTACGATTGACTCAAGGTGGTAGGTAGACGACGAGTCGCTATCACAGGGCTACTGGTCTCGTCGAATCACGCTGGTCCATTCCAGTCATTAGGTTGCCTTAAATTGCAACCAAGGCATACCCTTGGTTCTTCTGACGCAGACCTTAACCTCTGTGAGCCCAGGCGGATCATCTGCAACCTCACAGAGGGATACCAAGAGTACCCTCACGTCCCCCGAAGCTACGCGCTTCTAAACCCAGTCGTTGGAGCCTTTTTCGAAATCGGATAAACGTTTGCTCCTTCTCATGCACTTGTTAAGCGATGATCTACCATATCGGGTTATTCATCTATTATGGACCGGCTCAGTTTTCTTGACTAAGAATTATTACTTAGTTGTTCTCAACTAAGGTTTACCACTTAGTTTCTTTTCCTATAAATCTTGTTAACTAAGGTTTATCACTTAGTTTCTTTAAATGGGGATTTCAACTTAGCTCCCGTTCTCGATTATTTCTTAACTAGGGTTTACTACTTAGCCCTCTTTCTCGTCAAGTTGGATTGGCTAAGTGTCATTAGTCAATTCAGGTTAGCTTAACCCCTTCCTTTATCATATTAAACTGGCTAAGTGTTATCAGTAGTTCATGTTGACTTAACCCTATCACAAACCAAGTTATATTGGTTAAGTATTTCTTATTACTTAACCCAACCCATTAATTTTGTATTGGTTAAGTGTCCCCCAACCTAATCTTGCCCATCTGTTTTAGCTAACATGTTATAACGGTTAAGTGTTCGCTTAGTTAACTTAACCCTAACATCTGTTTAATTAACATGTTCTAATGGTTAGTTATTGTCCCTTCATGTTTCTACTTAACCCTATTCAATTTATCATACTATGATGGTTAAGTGTTCTAAGTTTACTTAACCCTACCCTCTAGTCCAGCTAACATATTAAATTGGCTAAGTGTATTTACTTAACCTTACCCACTTATCTAATTATCAGGTTATAACGGTTAAGTATCCTGAATTTACTTAACCTCACCCTCTAGTCTAGTTAATATGTTAAATTGGTTAAGTATATTAACTTTACTTAACCTCACCTTCTAGTCCAGTTAACATGTTAAATTGGTTAAGTATATTAACTTTACTTAACCTCACCTTAAATTGGTTAAGTGTATTAACTTTACTTAACCTCACCTTCTAGTCTAGTTAACATGTTAAATTGGTTAAGTGTTTTCTTAGTTACTTAACCCCTACAAGTCTTGTCTTGTTAACATGTTAAGCTGGTTAAGTGTTTTAGTTAACTTAACCCTACCAATCCTAACTTAGCTTCTTAGAGCACCTGACCACTCACATTAGACAGGTATTGCTAAGATTACTGGATGTGCCGGTCGGTTCCGGGCAGGTTTACACCGTAGCTCAGTCTAACCTCGGGTCCTTATTGGGCTCAATGCTTAACCACCCACGATGAATAGGTATTGTTGTGACTACTGGACAGCCGGGCGGGTCCGGGCAAGTTTACATCCCAACTCAATCCAACCTCGGGTTAAGCATGTCGTGTTTTCTAAATTTACACTTTTACTTATGTAAATATCTCATGTCACATGTTTTATTCCAAACTAATGTAAAAAATTTATATCATTTATGGCCTTAACCCATTTCATGGTTTTTAGGCCCGCCGACATAATAACATACTTTAATTTAATAGTTAATCCCAACGTTACCCTCGCTCGATTATTCATATTAATCGTATGAAGATATTGGGCCCGCTATTAGGCCTAATCCATAAACAAAGTAAAGAAGGAAGCATAGGCTCAATGAACCTATCCTATGGAATTTGGCCTAAACATAGTTATCGATTAGCGTGTGACATAAAGGTGTAACTAGATAAATAAGGTGATCACGTATAACATGAATCATAACATTTCATAACATGTCACAAACTTGCACATGAATATTGGATCTAGTTAGATAGGTGTCACGTAAATCATGAATTCTTGACTATTATAAAGATATAACATGGTATAACATGGTATAGCATAATAGGTGTCACATGAAACGACGTACTTTTAGACTTATTTAAACATGGTTTTATACACATATAACTAGGCATAATGTCAAACACCAAACTAGCATAAAAATGTCCACTTTTTGACATAACCCAAAGGTGTAAACTAACTTTACATCAAGTAGCCTATTTCAGCATGAAACATGTATAATTTGTGTAACCAAAAGGTACTTGCATAAACGCAATTATCACTTGCAAATAAACATAATAATGTATACAAAGGTTTTGAGTCATGTAGGCATAAAAGGTTTCAACTTGGAACATGTTTACATGAGTCTCAACTTAGGCCTAACAAAAGAATGTATGCTAACTATGTTAATGACATAACATAAAGGTGTCAATTCTAGTGTTTACTACAAACTTGCAAATGATATTTATCTTCATATACAAATGTCAATAGGCTCGCATCAACCAATTTATGCCACAAACACCCAATACAAAATATGACAAAGTCAACGCAATACACAGAGTTTACTATAATATTGTACGATAGTAAAACCCCAATTTCATTTACATCGAACCACATCACAATTTCTATTCATATTCAGAAAACCACTGTACTTACAACGGGCGCTGAAACTTGTTTTCCGGTTTCTGTTATTCTGAATTTGCAAAGCTTTCCCTTGGAGTAGAAAACATTGCGTAGAAATTAGGTTAGACTTTTGTTTCTTGAATCGTTGTTCGTCTCTTTTCAAGCGGAGGCTCTCCTTAGTTTTCTTCTGACATCATGGCGGCTCAAGTTCTTATTTTTGTGTGATTTCTGGTTGGAGACCTAGGGTGTTTTTATAGATTTGCAAGTTAATTAGAGCCATCGATGAAGCCAGGGTTAATCAAAGCCATCCGTTCTAAAGAGAAGCCAATCAAAAGAAGGCAACACAGCCTCAGTGACAAGACCAGGCCCAGAAATTCGACCAGAACACAGTCCAGGCTAGCCAGACCTGACCAGGTCGACAGGGGAGGTCGACCCTATGGTCGACCTGGGTCTCCCAGGTCGACACTATGGTCGACCCTAGGGTCGACCTGGGCCCTGGGCAGGAATTTTCCTGCCCAGCCCGGGTCTGGTCCTATTTTTGAATTTTGAATCCGTTTTTCGAGCTGTTTGAATTTTAAATAAATTCTTAAATTTCCGGAGGTCATATCTCCTTCGTATGGAGTCCGTTTTACACAAACTCGGACTCTATCTCAAGCAGAATTTCGAGACGAACGCAATGGCGTAAACTATTTCCCTTAATTCTTCTTCTAAAATTTAATTATACTTTAATTTGTGAAACTTAATGTTACAGAACTACGGGGTGTTACATTCTTCCCCTCTCAAAAGGATTTCGTCTTTGAAATCTTCAAGTTAGGAAGAATGTGTACTACTATCCAATCACACATCTACTCAACCATTCAATCACAGGTATTCATTGTCCTTAAAAATATTTCTAATGCTTTCATGTTCATATGCATAGTGTGTGTATATGTCTTTATCAAATGCAAAATCAGGCGGTCTACTGATTCAGTTAACCTCCTTAATGCAAATTATGTCAGTGCCATGCGTCCAATCATGTATGCAAGCATCCCTAGTTATGTAAATAATACATGTGTGCATAACCATTCATCCATATGCGACATCCATATGATCACATATCAAGTTAAATCCGTTAAGCAAATACATATATACGAATGCAATATGAAAGTGACTAAGTCGTTCTAGCGCATACGGTGTGCATATGCATCCACGAGCAGCCACTTGCAACCATCAATCATAACATGTTTCAAATACATGTTTACATCCATTGGCTTCTACCTAAGCATCGATGATACGTCCTAGAGGATATACCTTAAAAGCTAGAAACAAGTAGGCATAAAACTCCTAGAGAATGGATATACCCTTAAGAAAAAGGGTATGATGCACGTATCTAGTCTTTAGTCTTCTAAGTCTCATCTTCTTGGGCTTCAATATTCTGTACCTTATCTAATTAATCTTTACGATTGCGAAGTTTCTTGATCTCCATTTCCAGAACTGTCATTGATCGGATAGCTGGCCTTGCTTTGTCAATTGGATATATGCGGAAGTCTATCCCGCGTTTAGGGGTAAACCCCTAACCTAATCAAAACAACTGCGTACTCATGGACTATTCTAACGGATTGCAAATCGTTGATAAATGTATTAAGTGATTCTAGATAGCTAAGCCTAACTAATCCTTTTAGGGTCACATAATCTCGAGGGTATTTCCAAGGCAAGTGAAAAAGTCTAACTTTCAGAATTACTAGCCAACCAACCCATGCCTAGGATCAACTCATAGCCCTGGAACCAAAACATTACGCTTAAACTCAACAATTAATGTGGCCGTTCTCAAATCCCTGCAAACCAAAGGTAAACGGGCCGAACCACCAATTTGGATCTGAGACTAGTTGGGATCTTCTACTATACAAGTACCTAGGTGCAGAGACTCAACTATGGAAGCAGGTATAAATGAATGCGAAGCACTAAGATCAAAAGAGTACTACCAGTTAGATCAAATGAAAAGCTAAACTTTTCCAATGGAGACTTTTACTATCTCTCTCCCAGGTATTCTGGTGGTGAAAGCATGCACTCGTCCTCCTGAAATTCCTTTCCCTCATCCTTGCCCTTGTTCTTAATTATATGCCCTATTATACCATAGAAAAGCTACTTCCTCTTGTCTTAGATTTTATAATTCCTTCCTCCTTCGTGAGCCAAGTCCATATCCATGAATTCCTCATCCTTGGGTTGTGCCCCTTAGCCAAACTCCTCATCCTCTTCCTTGTGTAACCATGTTGATAAATCTCTCTCGAAAGCTGCCTCCATCGTACAGAAAAGCCTACAAAGCTTGAAAGAAAACTAGCCGCAGGTGAAACTATTACGGCTGTAGATGGAAGTCGGGCACTACTTCGCCCTTCGATGAGGTTGCCTCCCAGAAAGTCAGGAGCTCCAGAGACTCAAGAAAGAAGGAAACAAAGACTCAAATAGAGAATCAAAAGATAGTGCATATGGCTTTGGAGAATATGCCTTTAAAACAAAACTTTTCTTTTGAAAATGCTTCTTTTAAACCCATTTTGAAAATAATTTTTCAAATCTTTTATCTGATCCGGTAACCTTCAGCTCTGATACCACATGTAACACCCCACGTCCGTTAGTGTCACTCACAAAAGGGAATGCATTAAGTTATGTGAAGTATTATGGGTAAAAGATGCAGATAAATTACAAGACAGATAAATAAAGCAGCGGAAAAGCGAATAAAACTTTATTTCATTTATAACAGCTTGTACAAAGATTGTTTTCCAAAAACAAAGTATCTATCTTGTTTAACAAAATAAAGAAGCATAAATATACAATGATATTCCCAATAAAACATTAGCCAGCCATAGCGGTGGAAAAGTGAGTCCAAAGCAACACTTCAAAGAGTCTTCAAGCTTGGAAAGAGTAACAGGTCCATATAAATCTGAGCTCTTCCCTTCCTGACTACCTAGGGGGGGACGGAAGAAAAGAAGACGAAAGAAAACATAGAGTCAGACATAAAGCCTGGTAAGTCTAGTAGTGTTTCGGTATATGAATAAGGAAAAGGACATGACAGACATAAACTGAAAATGGGAAAATACTATAAACTAAGGCAAAGCAGTTTAGAATCGAAATTACTATCGCACCCATTACAAATCTCTGCACCACCTAACTAGTATCCCAACTAGTAATCTGTATAAAATGATAACGTGATCCCAGTCCCTGTTACTGTGGTTGCCATCAGGCGCACATCTATTATTTATTACCTATATTAAATCTAGGGTTTTCTATCGAGCGTTCCCTAGATTCAACTAGGGTTTATGTGACTTGTCTAATACTTCTCGGATTCAGGATTTATGCCACCTAGGTCCACTAGGGATTATGCTACCTGTCGAACGACGCCCCTAGTCTAGGACACACTACCTAGAGTGGTATATGTTCCTAGACTTTCCCCACGTATGTGTTGCGAATTGTTTGTCGCTGCCTAGATGCACATGTCCTGAAATGTGCGACCCGAGTCCCGTGGCAGGGCTATTCTAGAAATACGGAACTCGGTCGGGAGCTTTCAGATATCTGCCGATGCAAATGCTAAGTTCTGTTTTTCTACCAGTGGTTATGGTCCCACGTGACCACTCCCTCAACTAATGAAAGACAAACTAAGAAAATCAAGCACGAGAACTATACTCCTGCCACCTATGCCCCACTTTCCTATTGGCCAGCCTCACCCATAACTAGAGAGCAAGTATATGGTCTGTTGGGAGTTCTCTGCCTTTCTGCATGCGTACTACGATTGACTCAAGATGGTAGGTAGACGACGAGTTGCTATCATAGGGCTACTGGTCTCATCGAATCACGCTGGTCCATCCTAGTAATTAGGTTGCCTTAAATTGCAACCAAGGCATACCCTTGGTTCTTCTGATGTAGAGGTTAACCTCTGTGAGCCCAGGCAGATCATCTGCAACCTCACAGAGGGATACCAAGAGTACCCTCACGTCCCCCGAAGCTACGTGCTTCTAAACCCAGTCCGTTGGAGCCTTTTTCGAAATCGGATAAACGTTTGCTCCTTCTCATGCACTTTTTAAGCGATGATCTACCATATCGGGTTATTCATCTATTATGGACCGGCTCAGTTTTCTTGACTAAGAATTATTACTTAGTTGTTCTCAACTAAGGTTTACCACTTAGTTTCTTTTCCCATAAATCTTGTTAACTAAGGCTTATCACTTAGTTTCTTTAACTGGGGACAACTTAGCTCCCGTTCTCGATTGTTTCTTAACTAGGGTTTACTACTTAGCCCTCTTTCTCGTCAAGTTGGATTGGCTAAGTGTCATTAGTCAATTCATGTTAGCTTAACCCCTTCCTTTATCATATTAAACTGGCTAAGTGTTATCAGTAGTTCATGTTGACTTAACCCTATCACAAACCAAGTTATATTGGTTAAGTATTTCTTATTACTTAACCCAACCCATTCATCTTGTATTGGTTAAGTGTCCCCTAACCTAATCTTGCCCATCTGTTTTCGCTAACATGTTATAACAGTTAAGTGTTCCCTTAGTTAACTTAACCCTAACATCTGTTTAATTAACATGTTCTAATGGTTAGGTATTGTCCCTTCATGTTTCAACTTAACCCTGTTCAATTTATCATACTATGATGGTTAAGTGTTCTAAGTTTACTTAACCCTACCCTCTAGTCCAGCTAACATACTAAATTGGCTAAGTGTATTTAATTAACCTTACCCACTTATATAATTATCAGGTTATAACGGTTAAGCGTCCTGAATTTACTTAACCTCACCCTCTAGTCTAGTTAATATGTTAAATTTGTTAAGTATATTAACTTTACTTAACCTCACCTTCTAGTCCAGTTAACATGTTAAATTGGTTAAGCATATTTACTTTACTTAACCTCACCTTCTAGTCTAGTTAACATGTTAAATTGGTTAAGTGTATTAACTTTACTTAACCTCACCTTCTAGTCTAGTTAACATGTTAAATTAGTTAAGTGTTTTCTTAGTTACTTAAACCCTACAAGTCTTGTCTTGTTAACATGTTAAGCTGGTTAAGTGTTTTAGTTAACTTAACCCTACCAATCCTAACTTAGCTTCTTAGAGCACCTGACCACTCACATTAGACAGGTATTGCTACGGTTACTAGATGTACCGGTCGGTTCCGGGCAGGTTTACACCGTAGCTCAGTCTATCCTCGGGTCCTTATAGGGCTCAATACTTAACCACCCACATTGGATAGGTATTGTTGTGACTACTGGACAGCCGGGTGGGTCCGGGCAGGTTTACATCACAACTCAATCCAACCTCGGGTTAAGCATGCCGTGTTTTCTAAATTTACACTTTTACTTATGTAAATATCTCATGTTTTATTCCAAACTAATGGTACAAAATTTATATCATTTATGGCCTTAACCCATTTCATGGTTTTTAGGCCCACCGACATATAAACATACTTTAATTAAATAGTTAATCCCAACGTTACCCGTGCTCGATTATTCATATTAATCGTATGAAGATATTGGGCCCGCTATTAGGCCCAATCCATAAACAAAGTAAAGAAGGAAGCATAGGTTCAATGAACCTATACTATGGAATTCGGCCTAAACATAGTTATCAATTAGCGTGTGACATAAAGGTGTAACTAGATAAATATGGTGATCTCGCATAACATGAATCATAACATTTCAAAACATGTCATAAACTTGCACATTAATATTGGATCTAGTTAGATAGGTGTCACGTAAATCATAAATTCTTGACTATTATAAAGATATAACATGGTATAACATGGTATAGCATAATAGGTGTCACATGAAATGGCGTACTTTTAGACTTGTTTAAACATGGTTTTATACACATATAACTAGGCATAATGTCAAACACCAAACTAGCATAAAAATGTCCACTTTATGACATAATCCAAAGGTGTAAACTAACTTTACATCAAGTAGCCTATTTCAACATGAAACTAGTATAATTTGTGTAACCAAAAGGTACTTGCATTGTAACATCCCATATTTTCTGTATATTTAAATTTCAATTTAAAATAAATAAATTGGAATATATTGGGGAAAGTCAAATTTCTGTTAATTTTAATGATGGTGATTGTTGAATTGAGTATAAATAAATTTTCAAATTTAGCTTTATTTGAAATTGTTGTAATTTTGGGATTTAATATTTAAATGATTTAAATAAAAATTTAGGTTGTCAAGTTAAATTTGAAATTCAAATTTTAATCCAAATAAATGATTTTTGGGAACTTATAATTTATGAAATCAATTATGAAATTTATTTAAGTGTTAATTAGATTTATTGGGAAATTTATAAATATTTAAATTTGAATTAAAACAGTTATTTGAATAATTGAATATTTTATTTATTTAATTTAACTGTGAAAATTAAAGGTTGTGACGACGGCCTCGGAATTCGGTGAAACTGGCGCCATCGGAACCGGAACGGTGAATTATGATTGGAGTTAAATTTGCGTTACAATCTAACTTGCCGTTTGATCGTACGGGAGAAAATGCGAATAAAACCAATGTAATTGGATAATTGTTGTTTCTAATGTTTGGGCCTTAAGATTTTATAAATAAAATCCAACTTAACACCCATTAGTTCATTCTCACATATACGTATTTTTCCATCTGCCGACCTTTCTCTCTAATGGCAGAAAATCAAAATTCTAACCCTAGATCAGAAATAAAAATATCATCTTGAAAATCAAATCCCTTCGAACCCTAGCGTATTATATACCGAAACGAAGAGGTCGACGACACAAAGCTGCTGGTGTGATCTGTTTCAACATGCAGTACTCGAATTTGCCGGAAATCGTGGTCAAAGCTGGCAGTTTTCATAACCCTAAGTACAAATTTGGGGTTTTTCGATTTAAGCTATAATCGGGGAAATCGAGATATGGGTTTCGAAGAGGAAGTTCATACGAATGCAACGATGATTTTTGTGTGATTTATAGTGAAGTGGTTTGCCGGGAATTCGCGTTGGAAGGTAGAAAACCCTCTCCGTTCATGGCTACCGCCGGCGAGGAGGAGGTCACCGGGGATGGTGGCTCCGGGGTCAGGAGATGCGATTTTCAGTGAGCTCCCGATTGGATGTGGTTTTGGTCGATACCGTCCTCGGAGTTGGTGGAAATTTCTGGTCAAAGGCGCGGCCTGATGGGTTGTTGCGCGTCGGGGCTGTAACGAGAGGAGCGGGAGTTTTGGGAGAGAAGGTGACATGGCAATAACTAATTGGTGAGAAAATTTATTTAATTAATTTCTATAATTTTAGATTCGAATAGTAAAACACTGATAACTTCTTCATATTAACTCGGATTTGGACGCAGTTTGTTGCGTTGGGATCGTGGCGAAATTGCGGACGTTTAGGCGCTGACCTGACTGCGTTTGGTGACTGTCAGGTTTTGGCCCTTAGTTGGACGTTCGATCAACTCTGGACGCAAAGGTGAGTGATTCTTCGCTCACGAAATACTAAATTATTCCCATATTTATCGAATTAAATTATGAAATAGTTTGGTTGCATGGTTGTGATTGGCTGTTGAATGTGGTTGCTTAAATTTGATATATCAGTGTGTTAACAGGCAAATTAGATCGATGATTAGTTATTTGATTTAGATTTAAATTTCTAGTTGAAAATTCGAATCCTTATAAATCCTGAAAACAGTTGAAACTGATCAGTTGAATAAAATGGTGTGATGGATGCTTGGTTGGATTTTATTACTGAATTTGATATTGACACTGTTAAGGCTTTATATTCAGTATATTGTATTGCATGTGATTGTGGCGATAAATCCCATTTACCCTTGATGTTACGGGCATCTAATAAATCCGGGGTTTATCGATAAAATAGATTAGAACACAGAGTGAAATGATAAATCTCTGTGACCCTGATTTGGATTGAAATGATAGATCCATCCCCTGAATATCGAGAAATTAAATTAAAACCACTTGGCCATTGGGTAGAAATTATATAC
The DNA here is from genome assembly GCA_030737875.1 of Allium sativum. Lineage (NCBI taxonomy): Eukaryota > Viridiplantae > Streptophyta > Magnoliopsida > Asparagales > Amaryllidaceae > Allium > Allium sativum. Next base: position 503,157,735 of record CM060922.1, on the reverse strand, counting down.
AGACATCGGTTGGTTAAATGATCTTAAATTATTTGAATTCTATTTGGTGGAAATTTCATTTAAAGGAAATGTATCGATTTTCGATAATTTTTTTTATTTTTCCTTTAAGATATGACTTCTCGATGTTATTTGGAATGGTTAAGAATTTCCCAAACTAATTTGGAAGTTGTAACTTGGATTGAAATATGATTTGGGATTTTATTCCAATAATTGGTAGACTCAAATTTAATAAATTCTCTTTGAATTTTAAAATTTTGGACTAAAAGTAATCGATGATATTTGGAGGTGTTTAAACTAAATACGAATATGGTTTGAATCCCCGAAATAGAAAGTGGGTTGAATGGGTTTGGAATAAGATATTGGAATGATGTAACCCCATTTGAGACTGGAATTTAGATTCAATTATTGAAATTTGGAAGGAGAAACAATTTAAGGTTTAAAAATTCTATTTTATTTTGATCTATTTAATTTATTTTATTCTATTTTATTTTATTTAGAAACTAGATGTCTACTTTGTTATAAGGGAAGTTTTCATATATATATATATATTATTATTATTTAAAAATTTTAGTAAGCTTGTTTTATGTATATATATATAATGATTTAAATTACCTTAGTATACTCTAATGATCTATATAAGTAAATTTTATATAAGGTTTTATTTATAAGTACTTATTTTCAAAATTTTATTTTTATGAATTTTAGTTCTTCTTCCGGATGGAAAGTGATTGGATTTAAAACCGTTGGTTCAAATGAAGTTGAGATAAGTATATTCTATTTGAATATGAATTGAGTTTAAACCGATTTTTATATGGAAGGGTAGATTTTATTCTACTCGAATATAGATGGGATTTCCAAAGATTGAAATGAATGGATATGGAAATATATATTCTATTTGAATATGACGGGATTTCGAATGTAAATCGATCTGAATTAACTAAAATCTTTTAAGATGCAGCGTATTATATGTGAATATAAATCGATTTGAAATATTATACGAGTATAATATAATGACATGGAAATATATTCTGGTTTAGAATATAAACGGTTTGGGAATGATTGGGATATTTTTTTTATATATGAAAGTATATCCTATTTTTGAATATATAATGGGTTCGAACAAAATATGATATTTTGATAGGAAAGCGAACCTTTGAAATGTAAAAGAACCAACCGATGTGAAAGATGTAAGCGTTGGTTGTTAAAGAGACCGGAGTCGACATAAGGCATACTCTCTGTCAGTGTCGATACCACTTTGACAACTGTGAACGTTATGACGTATCCAGAATGAGTATGATGACTTGGAGGCGATTATTGAATCGAAGAAGATGATCGATGACGAAATGGCCCTGACCTTCGGGTCAAATTTGAAATGACTAAAATAGGAGCTATACCGTGACTAACTGAGGTAGCACCTTTGATCGGACACACTTCTTCGATAATATTTCTATGACTATGATGATGATGATTTGGGCCCATTTATGACTTTGGGAGTGTGTTCCGAGGTGGGCGGTAGTGGCTGCTATGCGTTACCACCGGTCCGGGAGTGCAATTGGTAGAATCCTACCCTGGGCATTGCCTCGAGTGCCTTGTCATATATATCCATATCGAGCCCATACAATTTTGATTTGTATCGTATCTATGGAGTGCCCTCTGATGCCATCGTTTACGGTACTGTATAGACTACGGTATTATAAACGGTGTAAGGGTAAAAATGTAATCCCGCCTACGCTATTTTCAGTATTTATACTTTACTGAGTAGACACTATCATAATAGCGTATTATCTATGCATGTATTAGTTTAACGGATCCTCAAGAGATAGAAAAATCCCATAACATCTCCTGAGTTACTGCACCCATGACACTGATATTATTTCGTATTATGATTTAACTAATATGAGAATGATTTAGTGCTGATCCGAGTGTTTGTTGTGTTTTCTTTTTATGCAATACGCTCGGGTCAGCAGAAGTTACAGTTAGCGAAGATGGCAATTGCTTGGAGGATGAAGACGAGGATTTGGTGTATATAAATATCAAGTATAAGTATTTCCGCTACATTTATTTCCGCTGCTTATTATGTACATTCGTATGTATATGTAACTCTGATAATCATTGAATGTTATAATCACAGTATACATTTCAACTGCTTTTAACTGCTATTTGTTTATTATATGTTGTCCTTCCGATGTGAGATTCTGTTATTGTCTTTCTCTTCTTTCTTTCTTTTTCTTCTTTTCCCAATAACTACCTGCATTTGCGATTTGTTTGGGTCGACATGTGTGGCTTATTGTCGATTTTAAACAGTCAAAAATATGGGTCGTTACAGTTGGTATCAGAGCGATGGTTAGCGATAACCTTGGCTCTGTTTGGGAATTAACTCATTAGAGATGGGGTTAGTAATGCCCTAGAATGAGTTTGAGTGATATATGAGGGAGCGTACTTGTATTTTTGATAAAGTGGTTTATGTTGTGTTGATTTATTCTGTTGAATATTTATGGGTTCCGGTCGATATATGGGACGCCATAGAATCGATAGGAATTCCTAAATAATCAAATGGAATGAGTTGACATAATATGGTTTTCAATTATATTTGAAAATATATCAAAAATGTATTATTGGTTCGAGTATATATGTATTCGTTCTAGTAGGTTGTAGTATTAAGTTATTACCCATTTTGGTTGATTTGATAATAAATCTAATAAGGGAAGTTTAATGGTTAGAAAATATTTGAAAATGAAATGATACCATTAAGTATAATAGAGTGAGAAAGATTTGTGATTGAAATAGAAAGGGACTTGAAACTTGATCCTGGGGATACTTTTGAAATAGTTTCATCAAATTTTGAAGTAACATCGTATTATAAGTATTTTCGGAAGGAATGGTTTAAAGAATTTTAAAAGAAACAAGTGTGTATTCCCTTCTCGAACATCAGAAATAAATTCGGTAATGAGTGCACGCATTATCGACGTTTATTCTGAAGCGTTTAAGTGGGGGAGACCACTCAGTATTTTCATATCCAGTTTGACAAGGAATTTTTGAATTTAAATTCTATATAGTATAAAGTCTATATAAGAGTATTTGTATATGTTATGTAAAGTCGAGTTAAACTAAACCGAATTAGAAATTCCGATGTTCTTGGTCAATTAAAGGTTTGGATTTAGAGTTTTATATCGTATAAGATATATATATATATATATATATATATATATATATATTTCTAAGCTTAGATATAAACCCAGGATTTAGGTTTAAGTTTACCTTAACCAATAGTATTAACTCCTATACCAGAGTAACCTGGTTCATTAGAATTTTGGTTTGAAACCAGAAAAATTTACTAGAGTATTAAGGAAGAGAAGTGGTCGTCGAAATGCTTAAGTATAGTTGATCATAGGTTTAAATGAAGTATAAGTTGGTCGACAGGAGTGTTTGTGAAAAAAAAAATCATCAAAATTTAAGTATGAACTTAGTTCAATTGAGGTTGATCCAAAATGAATTGGAGGATTTAATTGGATAAATGAAGTGATAACTCATAACTTGGAATAATTGATAAGTTATTAAGCTTGTTCAATATTTTTTTTTTTAAGAATGAAGTTTGTTAATGAAATATGAATGATCAATATATTTGAAATGAAAGAAGGCGGAATGGTAAACCCTATTAAGACAATATGTTGAATATAAATATGAGTATGAATTATGAAATGAATGGAATATAAAACTTTTGTCGAGTGGAATATAAATTTAAGTTGAATAGAGAAATGGGATTAAATAAAGTGTAACTCAGGAAATCGAATAAAAGTGGTTTGAGAACTAGGTGTAACTTGAATTTTTAAATGATCCTTAATCAAATTCCTGATTGGTGAGTCAAACAAATAAATTTAGTTGAAGGAATAAGATTTAGTTTAAAATGAAATGAATTGAGAAAACCTATACCACTCGAAACCTTAAGTGTTGAAATAAGGGAATGAAGATTGGTCCAAGTGAAACATGTGTATAAGAAAACTTTGGAAAATTAAAGGTAGAAGGTAACTTGAAATGGGGGAAATGGAATGAGTTATGTACCAACAAAACTGGCAACAGTTTGGTTTGGAATAATTAATAAGTGGATTAAACTAGTTCGAGAAGAAGTTGAAATGAAATTTAGGGTAGTTAGTAAATGTGAGTGGTCGAGGAAAAATCTAATGGGGTAAATCTCATTAGTACAATGTATCGAATGTAAATCTGAATACAAACAATGAAATGAGTAAGGATGAACTTAAATAATTAGAATAAATATGGTCGAATTTATTCCAAATGGAAAGGCATTCAATGTAAATTGGATCAAGTAAATAGATAAGAATGGAATTTGGAAATTTGACCTATGTTAATGAATACAAGATCTAATGGAATTAAGTTCGTTGGAAATTTTAAACGAAGTCAAGTTTTATTTGAAATTTAACGCTTGGAATGAGATGGGTAAGTGGAAAAATGAACTTAAGGAGGGTGAACGATAAAGGAACATAAATAAATGCAATGAAATTCATTTGATATAGGTGAAACGAACATGGATATATTTAAGCCCTAAAAGAATGAATCATAGTATGTGTATAATGGATCGATAACCCATTTTAGATGGTTAAGATTTGTTTAAATCTTTGGAATCCGGAAGTTGAAACTCCAAATAAAATAAATCCATGTTTATGCGAAATCTGAAATATTAGATGAGCTGAAGATAAACGACCATAACTTTTGAGTGGATGAACGGAATTCGATGATTCCAGACTTGTTGGAAACCTTAGGAATTGAACTAAAACTTTTGTTAATAGTACCTTGCCTAATTTTCATGTTTATTCTGTTAAAAACCAAGAACTAGTCGTAGTTGTATACGCAGAAAATAAAAATCTGAACTGAATACTAATGTTATTTTGGCCATAACTTCCTAACGGAGCATCGGATTTTGATGTGCAAGTACAATTCGGAAAGCCCACAATCTGAACTAAAACTTTTCCTTAGTGTGCTAGGTAAAATTTTGTTGTTTAAAGGGTTAAAAACTGGGTTGAACAACTTAGACCTGCATTTTTCAGTGTACGGGCTGAGGTGTTCGTCTTCACTAAAATAGTCATAACTTTTGAACGAATTGTCAGAATTCGACGAATCCGGACAATTCGGAAAGCTTAAATGAAATGCTACAACTTTTACCTAGTATGTTTTAGTCAAATTCCCTCATATATGGGGTGATAACCATCCATTTATTCGCTGGTCTATCATTAACATTTTGGGTTTTTAGTTGAAAAGGTCGAGATATGTTGTGTAAGTTGTATACAATTGCTATATATTGTATATATGTTTGATTCTTATGTATATGTGGGTATGTAGCAGGTGCAAAGAAATCACACTACGCTTCGGAGCTCGCTTGCGCTAAACGCTAAATGCTAAGGTAATAAAAATGCAAACAAACGCTATTGAAAGGTACGTAAATGTGTTACAAAGTTTTGGCGGTTTATATTTTGTTTTCCCCTCTATGGGATGCCTCATCGTGTGATGAGATGAATAAATGGATTTATATATGTATTATGATTTTTCCGGACCTCTCCGTACAAAGGAGATGCTGCCGAAATTTTTCGTGATTTCGGGAGTTAGAAAAATTTATGAGTTTTACAAATATAACTTACTTTATAAAGGCTATTTTAAGTATGAATTTAAAATAGATATGTGCTTAATATCGTTTCGTTCTCTTTTCGAGGACGAAAAGATTTTTAAGTGGGGGAGAATGCAATATCCCATATTTTCTGTATATTTAAATTTCAATTTAAAATAAATAAATTGGAATATATTGGGGAAAGTCAAATTTCTGTTAATTTTAATGATGGTGATTGTTGAATTGAGTATAAATAAATTTTCAAATTTAGCTTTATTTGAAATTGTTGTAATTTTGGGATTTAATATTTAAATGATTTAAATAAAAATTTAGGTTGTCAAGTTAAATTTGAAATTCAAATTTTAATCCAAATAAATGATTTTTGGGAACTTATAATTTATGAAATCAATTATGAAATTTATTTAAGTGTTAATTAGATTTATTGGGAAATTTATAAATATTTAAATTTGAATTAAAACAGTTAATCAAATAATTGAATATTTTATTTATTTAATTTAACTGTGAAAATTAAAGGTTGTGACAACGGCCCCGGAATTCGATGAAACTGGCGCCATCGGAACCGGAACGGTGAATTATGATTGGAGTTAAATTTGCGTTACAATCTAACTTGCCGTTTGATTGTACGGGAGAAAATGCGAATAAAACCAATGTAATTGGATAATTGTTGTTTCTAATGTTTGGGCCTTAAGATTTTATAAATAAAATCCATCTTAACACCCATTAGTTCATTCTCACATATACGTATTTTTCCATCTGCCGACCTTTCTCTCTAATGGCAGAAAATCAAAATTCTAACCCTAGATCAGAATTAAAAATATCATCTTGAAAATCAAATCCCTTCGAACCCTAGCGTATTATATACCGAAACGAAGAGGTCGACGACACAAAGTTGCTGGTGTGATCTGTTTCAACATGCAGTACTCGAATTTTCCGGAAATCGTGGTCAAAGCTGGCAGTTTTCATAACCCTAAGAACAAATTTGGGTTTTTCGATTTAAGCTGTAATCGGGGAAATCGAGATATGGGTTTCGAAGAGGAAGTTCATACGAATGCAACGATGGTTTTTGTGTGATTTATAGTGAAGTGGTTTGCTGGGAATTCGCGTTGGAAGGTAGAAAACCCTCTCCGTTCATGGCTACCGCCTGCGAGGAGGAGGTCACCGGGGATGGTGGCTCCGGGGTCAGGAGATGCGATTTTCAGTGAGCTCCCGATTGGATGTGGTTTTGGTCGATACCGTCCTCGGAGTTGGTGGAAATTTCTAGTCAAAGGCGCGACCTGATGGGTTGTTGCGCGTCGGGGCTGTAACGAGAGGAGCGGGAATTTTGGGAGAGAAGGTGACGTGGCAATAACTAATTGGTGAGAAAATTTATTTAATTAATTTCTATAATTTTAGATTCGAATATTAAAACACTGATAACTTCTTCATATTAACTCGGATTTGGACGCGGTTTGTTGCGTTGGGATCGTGGCGAAATTGCGGACGTTTTGGCACTGACCTGGCTGCGTTTGGTAACTGTCAGATTTTGGCCCTTAGTTGGACGTTCGATCAACTATGGACGCAAAGGTGAGTGATTCTTCGCTCACGAAATACTAAATTATTCCCATATTTATCGAATTAAATTATGAAATAGTTTGGTTGCATGGTTGTGATTGGCTGTTGAATGTGGTTGCTTAAATTTGATATATCAGTGTGTTAACAGGCAAATTAGATCGATGATTAGTTATTTGATTTAGATTTAAATTTCTAGTTGAAAATTCGAATCCTTATAAATCCTGAAAACAGTTGAAACTGATCAGTTGAATAAAATGGTGTGATGGATGCTTGGTTGGATTTTATTACTGAATTTGATATTGACACTGTTAAGGCTTTATATTCAGTATATTGTATTGCATGTGATTGTGGCGATAAATCCCATTTACCCTTGATGTTACAGGCATCTAATAAATCCGGGGTTTATCGATAAAATAGATTAGAACACAGAGTGAAATGATAAATCACTGTGACCCTGATTTGGATTGAAATGATAGATCCATCCCCTGAATATCGAGAAATTAAATTAAAACCACTTGGCCATTGGGTAGAAATTATATACAGACATCGGTTGGTTAAATGATCTTAAATTATTTGAATTCTATTTGGTGGAAATTTCATTTAAAGGAAATGTATCGATTTTCGATAAGTTTTTTTTATTTTTCCTTTAAGATATGACTTCTCGATGTTATTTGGAATGGTTAAGAATTTCCCAAACTAATTTGGAAGTTGTAACTTGGATTGAAATATGATTTGGGATTTTATTCCAATAATTGGTAGACTCAAATTTAATAAATTCTCTTTGAATTTTAAAATTTTGGAATAAAAGTAATCGATGATATTTGGAGGTGTTTAAACTAAATTCGAATATGGTTTGAATCCTCGAAATAGAAAGTGGGTTGAATGGGTTTGGAATAAGATATTGGAATGATGTAACCCCATTTGAGACTGGAATTTAGATTCAATTATTGAAATTTGGAAGGAGAAACAATTTAAGGTTTAAAAATTCTATTTTATTTTGATCTATTTAATTTAATTTAATTTAATTTATTTTATTTAGAAACTAGTTATCTACTTTGTTATAAGGGAAGTTTTCATATATATATATATATATATTATTTAAAAAATTTAGTAAGCTTGTTTTATGTATATATATATAATGATTTAAATTACCTTAGTATACTCTAATGATCTATATAAGTAAATTTTATATAAGGTTTTATTTATAAGTACTTATTTTCAAAATTTTATTTTTTTGAATTTTAGTTCTTCTTCCGAATGGAAAGTGATTGGATTTAAAACCGTTGGTTCAAATGAAGTTGAGATAAGTATATTCTATTTGAATATGAAATGAGTTTAAACCGTTTTTTATATGGAAGGGTAGATTTTATTCTACTCGAATATAGATGGGATTTCCAAAGATTGAAATGAATGGATATGGAAATATATATTCTATTTGAATATGACGGGATTTCGAATGTAAATCGATCTGAATTAACTGAAATCTTTTAAGATGCAGCGTATTATATGTGAATATAAATCGATTTGAAATATTATACGAGTATAATATAATGACATGGAAATATATTCTGGTTTAGAATATAAACGGTTTGGGAATGATTGGGATATTTTTTATATATATGAAAGTATATCCTATTTTTGAATATATAATGGGTTCGAACAAAATATGATATTTTGATAGGAAAGCGAACCTTTGAAATGTAAAAGAACCAACCGATGTGAAAGATGTAAGCGTTGGTTGTTAAAGAGACCGGAGTCGACATAAGGCATACTCTCTGTCAGTGTCGATACCACTTTGACAACTGTGAACATTATGACGTATCCAGAATGAGTATGATGACTTGGAGGCGATTATTGAATCGAAGAAGATGATCGATGACGAAATAGCCCTGACCTTCGGGTCAAATTTGAAATGACTAAAACAGGAGCTATACCGTGACTAACTGAGGTAGCACCTTTGATTGGACACACTTCTTCGATAATATTTCTATGACTATGATGATGATGATTTGGGCCCATTTATGACTTTGGGAGTGTGTTCTGAGGTGGGCGGTAGTGGCTGCTATGCGTTACCACCGGTCCGGGAGTGCAATTGGTAGAATCCTACCCTGGGCATTGCCTCGAGTGCCTTGTCATATATATCCATATCGAGCCCATGCGATTTTGATTTGTATCGTACCTATGGAGTGCCCTCTGATGCCATCGTTTACGGTGGGTTTACGGTACTGTATAGACTACGGTATTATAAACGGTGTAAGGGTAAAAATGTAATCCCGCTTACGCTATTTTCAGTATTTATACTTTACTGAGTAGACACTATCATAATAGCGTATTATCTATGTATGTATTAGTTTAACGGATCCTCAAGAGATAGAAAAATCCCGTAACATCTCCTAAGTTACTGCACCCATGACACTGATATTATTTCGTATTATGATTTAACTAATATGAGAATGATTTAGTGCTGATCCGAGTGTTTGTTGTGTTTTCTTTTTATGCAATACGCTCGGGTCAGCAGAAGTTACAGTTAGCGAAGATGGCAATAGCTTGGAGGATGAAGACGAGGATTTGGTGTATATAAATATCAAGTATAAGTATTTCCGCTGCATTTATTTCCGCTGCTTATTATGTACATTCGTATGTATATGTAACTCTGATAATCATTGAATGTTATAATCACAGTATACATTTCAACTGCTTTTAACTGCTATTTGTTTATTATATGTTGTCCTTCCGCTGTGAGATTCTGTTATTGTCTTTCTCTTCTTTCTTTCTTTTTCTTCTTTTCCCAATAACTACCTGCATTTGCGATTTGTTTGGGTCGACATGTGTGGCTTATTGTCGATTTTAAACGGTCAAAAATATGGGTCGTTACATGCATAAACCCAATTATCACTTGCAAATAAACATAATAATGTATACAAAGGTTTTGAGTCGTGTTGGCATAAAAGGTTTCAACTTGGAACATGTTTACATGAGTCTCAACTTAGGCCTAACAAAAGAATGTATGCTAACCATGTTAATGACATAACATAAAGGTGTCAATTCTAGTGTTTACTACAAACTTGCAAATGATATTTATCTTCATATACAAATGTCAATAGGCTCACATCAACCAATTTATGCCACAAACACCCAATACAAAATATGACAAAGTCAACGCAATACACAAAATTTACATTAATATTGTACGATAGTAAAACCCCAATTTCATTTACATCGAACCACATCGCAATTTCTATTCATATTCAAAAAACCACTATACTTACAACGGGCGCTGAAACTTGTTTTCCGGTTTCTGTTATTCTGAATTTGCAAAGCTTTCCCTTGGAGTAGAAAACATTGCGTAGAAATTAGGTTAGACTTTTGTTTCTTGAATCGTTGTTCGTCTCTTTTCAAGCGGAGGCTCTCCTTAGTTTTCTTCTAACATCATGACGGCTCAAGTTCTTATTTTTGTGTGATTTTTAGTTGGAGACCTAGGGTGTTTTTATAGAGTTGCAAGTTAATTAGAGCCGTCGATGAAGCCAGGGTTAATCAAAGCCATCCGTTCTAAAGAGAAGCCAATCAAAAGAAGACAACTCAGCCCTAGTGACAAGACCAGGCCCAGAAATTCGACCAGAACACAGACCAGGCCAGCCAGACCTGACCTAGTCGACAGGGGAGGTCGACCCTATGGTCGACCCATGGTCGACCCTATGGTCGACCCATGGTCGACCCTATGGTCGACCTGGGTAAACCAGGTCGACACTATGGTCGACCCTATGGTCACCCAGGTCGACACTATGGTCGACCCTAGGGTCCACTTGGGCCCTGGGCAGGAATTTTCCCGCCCAGCCCGGGTCTGGTCCTATTTTTGAATTTTGAATCCGTTTTTCGAGCTGTTTGAATTATAAATAAATTCTTAAACTTCCGGAGTTCATATCTACTTCATACGGAGTCCGATTTACGCAAACTCGGACTCTATCTCAAGCAGAATTTCGAGACGAACGCAATGGCATAACCCGTTTCCCTTAATTCTTCTTCTAAAATTTAATTATACTTTAATTTGTGAAACTTAATGTTACAGAACTACGGTGTGTTACATTAAGTGTTTATAATCGTATTTCAAATGCCACCCAAGGTACCCACTAGATTCCACATGCCACCCAAGGCACCCACTTAACCCCCTCATGTCCCACTACATGTTTATGTGGTTAAGTGTTTCTTAATTTATTAAGACTGTAACCTCATAAAGACCTCCCACATTAGACTGGCATTTGTGGAAGCTGGATTTGCCGGGCGGGTCCGGGCAGTCTTACACCACAAACGAGCCTAACCTCGTGTCTTTACAATTGTTACGTATTTAATTTATGCCTAAGACCTCTCACATTGGACTGGCATTTGTGGCAGCTGGATTTGCCGGGCAGGTCCGGGCAGTCTTACACCACAAACGAGCCTAACCTCATGTCTTAGACGATTAATTACTCCTAATTAATCATTCCCTAATTTGAATTACTTTCCCTATTCAAATTATCAATCAATTCCAAATTTAACTATGGCCATAATTGACTCAATTATGTCCGTCCATTTATGGTATGAAAAATCATACCAATTTTCATCACAAATTTATTTTATGCCATTTAAGGCATTTATGCCAATTCTTAATATTAAATCCTTTTAATATTATCCCATTACCCCACGTTGTACGTTCGTTCGTTTAACGTAAAATATACGTTAGCCTCGAATAGTCTAACTCATGGAATAAAGAGAAAACATCACAACATACATATAATTCAAAATAGATGTAAACATAAGGGGTGAACTTGCATGTGTGAATGATGTTCTACATCTAAAACTTGCATAGGCCAAAGTTACAACTTGCATAAAACTACATATGTCATAGATCCAGATCTAAAGGTGTAAACTTTTTTGGGTGATAGTCACAAACTTGCATAAATCATGTATGTCATAGATCTACATCTAAAGGTGTAAACTTGCATAGGCAATAACCACAAACTTGCATAACATGATTCATATTCCAAACTCATATATTTGTATAAATTTGCATATGTGATTTATGCAACATAACAATGGTGTGAACTTACATCTAAACATGTAAACTAGCATGTAGAATTTATCATAAAACTCACACATGTCATAGCCTAACTTTAGATCAAATTTTCACATAAACTAGGTGTCATGAAACATGTAAGGTTTCATATAATTTTCTCCAACTTGCATATGATTCATGTCTAAATCAAAATCTAAACTTGCATACATACTCATGATTTATCATATGAATCAACATAACCAAACCAGCATATGAACAACATGATGATTTGATTATATATAAGCCAATCATAGAATTACAACATAGATGGTAGCATCATAAATTTACCACATGTATGATAACATCTCAACATAATATCATAGAATTTACAACATGTATGAAAACATCACAATTTTACAACATAATTATAACATACGGTCAATAATTCACATCATATCCAAATAATCCACATCATAACTTAATCCAATTAAATTACTAATTATTTTATTAAAGAAATCGAACTCACAGCTCAAAGAAGGTATTGAGTTCTGAATTCTGAGTTTTGAAGTTGTGTTCTCTTTCCTTTGATGAAGATTCGTTTTTTGAGTTAAAAAGAATTGGATTTGATTTGCTTTCTTCCTCTCTAATTGGTGGCGGCTATTCTGAGTTGCTAGGTGACGGCATGGAGGCCATGAATCTAATTTTAATTTGATTTTAGGGTTTGAGTCTATAGGTGTTTTTATAGAGTTTATGATTAGTTTAAGCCGTCCGATCAACCCAGAATTAATCCCAACCAATCAGAGCAGATCAGAAACCCTAATGAGTCAGCATCTAGTCACAAACAGGTCATCAATCAAATCTGCCCGGGGGGAGGGGGGCAGGTCGACCCCTAGGTCGACCTGGTCAGGGTAGGTCGACCCCTAGGTCGACCCTATGGTCGACCTGGCCCTGGCGGGAATTTTCCCGCCTAGCCTGTTTGACTCTGAAATTTTGAATTTTGAAATCTGTTTTGAATTTTCTGAAACTTCCGATGGCCATAACTTCTTCATACAAAGTCCAATTCACGCAAACTCGGACTCTATCTCAACCAGAATTCTGAGGAGAACACAATGGCGCAACCGTTTCCCTTAATTCTCACATCTGAGATTAGTTATTCTTTAATTTGTGAACATTAATATTAACAGAAATACGAGGTGTTACATTCTCCCCTCCTTAAAGGATTTCGCACCCGAAATCTCCAAGTTAAGGATAATGCATAACCTAACATCAAAACAACCATCTACTCAACCATTAAACACAGGCATCCATTGTCCTTATAAAATTCCTAATGTTGTATGAACATATGCAAGAAGTGTGTGTATATGCTCTCTATCTAATGCAAAATCAGGTGGCCTACTGATTCAGTTAACCTCCTTAATGCAAACCATGATAGTGCCATGCGTCCATTATGTATGCGAAAGAATCCTATCGATATATATTATTTCTACATATGTGCACAACCATTCACCAAAAATGCAACATCCATGTGATAGCACAACCATTATACATCCATTACTTAAATATGTACACACATTTATATGCAATATGCAATATGAAGTGACTGAGCCGATCTAGTGCCTAAAGTGTGTGTATATGCATCCACGAGCAGCCACTAGAAACCACTTGCATCCACATGCATCCATCATACATAACATATCTCAAACACATGTTTCAACCTTAGGATTACCCTATTTAATGGTCAAAGATACTAGCGAGAGGACATACTAAAGATAAACAAGTACAAGCTAAGCGATAAAGGAGAAATTAAAGAACATACCCTCGAAAAGAAAAGGGTACAATGAATGCATCTTCACTTCCGTCTCCCAAGTAGCGTTGCTCTCGTCATCTCCCCATTGCACTTTGACTAGCTTGACCTCACTATTCCTCGACTTCTTAATCTCCGACCCAAGAATGCACGTAGGAGCTCGTCGAATCATCGCATCATGCTCGATCTCCACCTCTCTAAGCAAGCTCGGCTCTACCACTTCCGCGGTCTCGTGCAGGCACTTACTCAAATGTGATACATGGAATACGTCGTGTACACCACTAAGTCTCTCGGGCAACTCCACTCTATACGCCATCTGCCTAATCCTCTCCTTAATAGGAAACGACCCTACGAACCTTGGTGCTAACTTCCCAATGGACCCAAAGCGAACCACATTCCATAATGGAGACACCTTGACAAAGACCATGTCCCCAATATCAAACTCAAGATCTGTCATCCTCTTGTCCGCATACGATTTCTGCCTATCTTGCGTCGTCTTCATCCTCCTTCGAATCAAATCGATCTTTTCCGAAGTCTCTCTAATCATATCGGGTCCAAGCAAGATCTTATCTGTAGATTCCCACCAACATGTAGGCGAACGACACGGCCGTCCATAAAGAGCCTCGAACGGTGCCATGCCAATGCTAGACTAGAAGCTATTATTATATGCGAACTCTACCAACGGAAGATGTTCCTCCCATGTACCTCCAAAGTCTAAGACACGCAACCTCAACAAGTCCTCTAGAAACAATTCACCCTCTCGGTCTGGCCGTCCGTCTGAGGATGATATGCGGTGCTCAAACATAACTAAGTCCCTACCACCTCTTGCAAGCTCTTCCAAAATTCGCTAGTAAAGATAGGATCGCGGTCACTCACTATGCTAGAAGGAACACCGTACAAATGAACTATCTCTCAAATGTATACGAAGGCTAACCATGGAGCAGTCCTCTTACTCTTCACGGGAATGAAATGGGCGCTCTGAGTAAGTCTGTCTACCACGACCCAAATCCCCGTATTACCCTTCCTCGATCTCGATAATCCATCAACAAAGTCCATCGAAACACTTTCCCACATCCATTGTGGGACCTCCAATGGGTGAAGCAACCCACCTGGCTTCTTTTGCTCTGCTTTTACTTGTTGGCACACCAAGCATCTAGTGACAAACTTGGCCACATCCCTCTTCATGCCGGCCCAAAAGTAAACTCGTATCATGTCCATGTACATCTTGTCCCTGCCGGGATGGATGGTTATCTTCGAACGATGTGCATCATCAAGAATGGTCTTCCTCAAATTCTCGTCCCATGGTACACAAAGTCTACCATCCCTACGTAACCAACTCTTATCATCTAGGGTATACCTACGGAGATGGCTCGATGACTCCCCTCTTTTGAGCTTCTCTACTAACTCAACCAACTGTGGGTCATCTCGCTGTGCCTCACCAATCCATCCCAAAAGCGTAGGTCTGACCTCTAAGGATGCTAGTAAACTGGGTACAAAGTCAACGGAAGGTCTAAAGTCAAACGTAGCGATGAACTCTAAACTTCGCTGCTCAACAAACAACGGACTCAAGGACAACCTTTTCCAACTTAAGGCGTCTTCCACCACATTACCCTTGTCAGGGGTATTTGTTATCTCGAAGTCGTAGGATGCTAAGAATTTCATCCACCTTTGCTGCCTCAAGTTCAAGTCCTTCTGAGAGAACAAGTATTTTAGCGATTTGTGGTCAGTGAACAATTCGAATTTCTCGCCAAGAAGATAATGGCGCCAAGACTTTAGCGCGAAAACAATAGCAGCCAACTCTAGGTCATGTGTAGGGTATTTTTTCTCATGCACTCTCAACTGCCTCCCTCCATAGGCTATTACCCTTACCTCTTGCACTAAGACCGCGCCTAGTCCTGTCCCACAAGCATCGGTATAAACAGTAAATGGCTTACTCCCATCTGGCAACACTAAGACTAGGGCTGTCGTCAAAGCTCCCTTTAAACGTTGGAACGCATCATCACAATCAAAGTCCCATGTGAAAACTAGGTTCTTCTTCGTCAAGCGTGTTAACGGAGCCGATATTTTTGTGAAGTCTTTGATAAACTTCCTATAGTAGCCAGCCAACCCTAAGAAACTCCTCACCTCGGTAGCATTTTTAGGGACCTTCCAATCTTGGATGGTCACTACCTTCGCAGGATCCACAGCTATCCCCTCTTTGGAAACCACGTGCCCTAAGAATCACACTTCCTTCCTCCAAAAGTGACATTTAGAAAATTTAGCCTTAAGGCTATGTGCTCGAAGAGTCTCCAACATTTCCCTAAGGTGTAGGGCATGCTCTTCCTCGCTCTTAGAAAAGATCAAGATGTCATCCACAAAGACTACCACGAATTTATTAAGGTACTCCCTAAACACACTACTCATCAAGTCAACAAAGAATGCAGGGGCATTTGTCAAACCGAAGGGCATCACAAGCCACTCGAAGAAGCCGTCTGGAGTTCTAAAGGCAGTTTTGTCTATGCTATCCTCAGCCACTCTCAACTGATGGAAACCCGTGGCTAAGTCCAACTGTGAAAACACTGAGGCGCCAACTAACTGATCGAAGAGATCGTCAATCCTCGGCAGTGGGTGTCTATTCTTCTTAGTAAGCTTATTAAGTTCTCTATAGTCCACACAAAGTCTAAGGGACCCATCTACCTTTGTAGCAAATACTACTGGAGCACCCCACTCCGATATACTACATCTGATGAACCCCTTTTCAAGAAACTCCTTCACTTGCTTACTGAGTTCTCTTCTCTCTCTTGGATCCATGTGGCGTAATGGCAATGCAACTGGCTTTGCATTATCTACTAGAATATTCGAAATTCTATCTCACGTTTTGGGGTTAAACCCCTCACCTCATCAAAGACATCAACGTATTCACGGACTATACGAACAGAATATAAATCATCATCGGATACGTCAAGGGATTCTAGGTAGCTAAGCATTACTGGACCTCTAGGTTCACAAGGAATATCAAGGGTCTTCCCACAATGAGTCAACAATCTAACTACTCTTCTTTCACAATCTAGGATGGCCCCGTATCTAGTTAGCCAATCCATACCTAGAATCAAGCCGTAGCCCATGAAGCCAAGAACAAAGGCGTTGCATTCAAACTCAATGCCTAAGATAATCACTCACAAATCCCAACAAATCATAGAAAGATGAGCCGAACCACCAATAGGATTTGAGACTACTAAGGGTTCTATAACTAAACTAGTATCTAGGTGCAGTGTTTCAACTAATGATGTAGAAATAAACGAATGTGATGCACCATAATCGAATAAAGTATGGACAAGATGATCAAATAGAAAAACTAAACTTTCAACAGAAATTGCTCTACCTCTTTCTTGCAGCGGTGGGACCACGAGAGCCTGAACTTGTCCCCTTGCCTACCCTGGTGCCATAAGAGCCTGCACCTGTCCTCCCGAGGTAGACCCTGTTGTCTGCCCTTTCTTTGGGCAGTCCTTAATCAGATGTCCCGCTTCGCCACAGTGGAAACAACCAGTCTTCTTTTTCTTCCTACAATCTTTGCTTAGATGGCTGGGTGTCCCACAGTTAAAGCATCTTTTCTTTCCCTTAGCATTGTTGCCTTTACCACCTTTCTTTTTATATTGTTGCTGTTGCGGTTTCTTTTGATCCCCTTTCTTCTCGGGTGCCTTATTAGCATTGGCGCCCTTCTCTTCTTCATGCATAAGCGCCATGTCAAGTAGTCTCTCAAAGGTAGCCCCCATGGGGATGTGGGTCATAGCTAACCCATGAAGCGGCTCGTTCAAACCCTTACAAATCTCAGGGCCTTCTTTTCTGGTGTATTCACCAAGTCCAAACCAAATCTCGCCAACTAGTTGAACTTGTTGACGTATTCTTTCACCGATAGATTCCCTTGCTTCAATGCCAAAAACCTTTCCATATATAGATTCTCTTCAGCCCGTGAGAGAAACTTCACCTTAAATCTCCGCCTGAAGTCTGGCCATGTATCAACTGAATGCTCGCCATTAGTGACCTCCCACCAAAACGAGGCCTCATCCTTCATTAGCCAGGCAGCTAACTGGACCTTTCTTCCATCTTCCACTTCAAAGATTCCAAACAATTCTTCCACCTCCTTTGGCCAATTACGAGCTTCAACAAATGTCTCCGTCCCGTGAGAAGGTTTTCCACCCATTGCTCGAAAGTCCTTACATATCTATGAAAAAAGTATCGACACGAGGAGGAGGAGGGGGAGGAGGAGTAGGGGGACGAGCATTTGCTGGACCTGCGGTGGTGGCCCTAGTCTCCAAATACCTCCTAAACCATCCTGGTATCATTATCCCCTTGGGTATCTCGGGAATTCCAGACATACTGAAACGAAAAAGGAAAGATTCAATACAAAAGAACCGAAGGAAAGATATATGGCTCTTGGGGTTATGCTTTCTAAAATAAGCTTTTCTCTTGAAAATACTTTCCTTAAAACATACTTTTGAAAGTACTTCTTTATAAAAATTGTTTTTCAAAAACACTTTTCAAAATTCATATCTGTTCTGGTAACCTTCAGCTCTGATACCACGTGTAACACCCCACGTCCATTAATGTCACTCATAAAGGGAATGCATTAACTTTCATGGAGCATTTTAAGTGTGTATAGAACAGAAACTTAACAACAAGACAGATATAAACAGTACTAAAACTTTATTTCATTGCAGCAGAAAACACATAAGTTTGATTACATCATCAAAACCAGAGTTAAAGTACACAATATCCATCTTGACTAAATCAAAGTACATAAATTGAAAGACATAATCCCCAATACAAAATAGCCATAAATGAGAGAGGCTGAACTTTACTTCAGTGATCCAAGCAACTTCTAAAAGCAGAGATACAACTGTCCAAAATCAAGCTCCACTGGTGCTAGTTCCAACCTGATCACCTGGGGGGGGGGGAAGGAAGAAAAGAGGAGGAAACAAAGGGGGTCAGACATAAAGTCTGGCGAGTGCGATAACTTTAACAATATAATTACCAAAATAACTAGGCTAAGGTATAAGTTGGAAAATAAGGAAATGACTGTGAACAATTAAGTAAGACAAAGTAAATAAGGAAACAAGATTGAACTAAGATAACGTTGAAGCGCACCTAAACCACTATAGGATAATTACTATACTGCACCACCACTATTATACTGCACCACCACTAGTTACCCTAAGGTTGATCCCGCCTACAAGACTTTAACAATGGTAATGGTAGTTTCGTGCACCCCTAGTTGCCTTCATAGGTGCCGCCTGCCCCTATCTCTACTAGGTGTACCCACTACCCCCATTCGATCGGCTCCCTAACTCGTAGATACCCGTGCTGGCCCCACAGTGGGGTGTATCACTCCCCAAAGTGGCAACCCGATACCACAAATAATGCACGGCTTATACCTACACGATGCAACAACGTCTTACCTACCAGCCCGGGTCCACACACGCATATGAACCCGTTGGACTTGCGTTGCCACCGCTAACCCGGTCTGGCCTCTTACAGTCAAGCCTAGTATGCGTGTCCCGTCCTCGACTTGGGTTGAGCCCACAAAGATACGTATGGGTTACTAGTTGAAATGGGCCCCATTACTTGACACAAGCTATCCACCTAAGCTTGGTCCCCTCTAGTACACCCCACTTAACCCTCTTCTTATTCATGTTCACTTACATGTTTCAATTTTGGTTAAGTGTTTCTAATCGTATTTCAAATGCCACCCAAGGCACCCACTAGATTCCACACGCTACCCAAGGCAGCCACTTAACCCCCTCATGTCCCACTACATGTTTATCTAGTTAAGTGTTTCTTAATTCATTAAGACCGTAACCTCATAAAGACCTCCCACATTAGCCTGGCATTTGTGGCAGCTGTATTTGCCGGGCGGTTCTGGGCAGTCTTACACGACAAACGAGCCTAACCTCGTGTCTTTACAATTGTTACGTATTTAATTTATGCCTAAGACCTCTCACATTAGACTGGCATTTGTGGCAGCTGGATTTGCCGGGCGGGTCCGGGCAGTCTTACACCACAAACGAGCCTAACCTCGTGTCTTAGATGATTAATTACTCCTAATTAATCATTCCCCAATTTGAATTACTTTCCCTATTCAAATTATCAATCAATTCCAAATTTAACTATGGCCATAGTTGACTCAATTATGTCCATCCATTATTGTTATGCAAAATCATACCAATTTTCATCACAAATTTATTTTATGCCAATTAAGGCATTTATGCCAATTCTTAATATTAAATCATTTTAATATTATCCCATTATACGTTCTTTCGTTTAACGTAAAATATACATTAGACTCGAATAGTCTAATTCATGGAATAAAGAGAAAACATCACAACATACATATAATTAAAAATAGATCTAAACATAAGGGGTGAACTTGCATGTGTGAATGATGTTCTACATCTAAAACTTGCATAGGCCAAAGTTACAACTTGCATAAAACTACATATGTCATAGATCCAGATCTAAAGGTGTAAACTTGTTTGGGTGATAGTCACAAACTTGCATAAATCATGTATGTCATATATCTACATCTAAAGGTGTAAACTTGCATAGGCAATAACCACAAACTTGCATAACATGATTCATATTCCAAACTCATATATTTGTATAAACTTGCATATGTGATTTATGCAACATAACAATGGTGTGAACTTACATCTAAAGATGTAAACTAGCATGTAGAATTTATCATAAAACTCACACATGTCATAGACTAACTTTAGATCAAATTTTCACATAAACTAGGTGTCATGAAACATGTAAGGTTTCATATAATTTTCTCCAACTTGCATATGATTCATGTCTAAATCAAAGTCCAAACTTGCATACATACTCATGATTTATCATATGAATCAACATAACCAAACTAGCATATGAACAACATGATGATTTGATTATACATAAGCCAATCATAGAATTACAACATAGATTGTAGCATCATAAATTTACCACATATATGATAACCTCACAACATAATATCATAGAATTTACAACATGTATGATAACATCACAATTTTACAACATAATTATAATATGCGGTCAATAATTCACATCATATCCAAATAATCCACATCATAACTTGATCCAATTAAATTACTAATTATTTTATTAAAGAAATCGAACTCACAACTCAAAGAAGGTCTTGAGTTCTGAATTTTGAGTTATGAAGTTGTATTAGCTTTCCTTTGATGAAGATTCATTGTTAGAGTTGAAAAGAATTTGATTTGATTTGCTTTGTTCCTCTCTAATTGGTGGCGGCTATTCTGAGTTGCTAGGTCACGGCATGGAGGCCATGAATCTAATTTTAATTTGATTTTAGGGTTTGACTCTATTGGTGTTTTTATAGAGTTTAGGATTAGTTTAAGTCGTCCGATCAACCCAGAATTAATCCCAGCCAATCAGAGAAGATCAGAAACCCTAATGAGTCAGCATCTAGTCACAAACAGGTCATCAATCAAATCTGCCGGGGGGGGAGGGGAGGGGGGCAGGTCGACCCCCAGGTCGATCCTATGGTCGACCTGGTCAAGGTAGGTAACCCCCAGGTCGACCTGGCCCTGGCGGGAATTTTCCCGCCTATCCTGTTTGACTCTGAAATTTTGAATTTTGAAATATGTTTTGAATTTTCTGAAACTTCCGATGGCCATAACTTCTTCATACGAAGTCCAATTCATGCAATCTCGGACTCTATCTCAACCAGAATTCCGAGACGAACACAATGGCACAACCCGTTTCCCTTACTTTTCACATCTGAGATTAGTTATTCTTTAATTTATGAACATTAATATTAACAGAAATACGGGGTGTTACACATGCTATGAGAGAATTATAAGCAGTAATCAAAAAGACAATCACGTATTAATAATAGAAATACTACTTATCAAGCAAACATTTTTAAACATAACCCAAGCAAACGATAAAGCACAAGCATTTTAGAAGTTCTACAAACCAAAAGTACTAACCAAAATACCTTCGGGTTATCTATGTTAAATCCCATGCAAGTTTTAAACAAAGAAAAATTTATTACAAACCATTCTACTAAAGCATAATTAAACAAACTAAACTTAATCGAATTCCGTTTCTTTTGAAGATGTCCAATTGAATGGAGAGATAGGCCTCTTTTTCTTACATTTTAAGTTATTTCTCCAATAATATTTTGATTTGGATGGTCTCATAATATTCTTGGTGGAGATCTAACTTCGTTAACAGAAATATTTTGGTTATTGATATTATCTTGAATTTCTGTAATATTGTTCTCTATATTATTATGAACAATGTTTTCATGTTCTCTATATATTTCAATATCATCGTCAAGAGAAGAATTATTTTTCATAATATATGAATTAAAAGAATTTTGAATAAAAATTTTATCAAATGAAACATAAAGTGATTTTTTTATTTTACTGGTTCTCTTATTTAAAATACGAAAAGCTTTGCTACACTTAGAATATTCCTTCGCCGGATTTTGAATAAAATTTTGCAAGCTGATCTTTTATATTTAAAATGAAGCATTTTAAAATACGAAATATTTGTTTTTCTTCCAGTAAAAAGTAATATGGAGTGTTTTTAGTAAGAGGTCGAGTGGAGACACGATTCAAAACATAACAAGCCGTAGCAGCTGCTTCAGCCCAAAAATGTTTTGGCAGTGTACTTTCATTTAATAGCGTTCTGGTACATTCTTGCAAATTTCTATTTTTATGTTCTATAACTCCATTTTGTTGTGGAGTTCTAGGAAAAGAGAAATTATGAAAAATTCCTTTTTTTGACAAAATAAATCAAATTTCTCATTTTCAAATTCTCCTCCATGATCACTTCATATATTCTTTATTTTTAAATCAGTTAAATTTTGAATTTGTTTGGAAAAAGTTTTAAAAATATCAAATGTATCGCTTTTATTCTTTAGAAACATAGTCCAAGTATATCTTGAAAAGTCATCAACAACTACAAACACATACTATTATGGTTTATGGACTGAACCTGAGTTGGTCCGAATAAATCCATATATAGTAATTCAAGCGGGTGTAATGTTGATATAAGCTTTTTAGATTCAAAAGAGGATTTAGTTAACTTCCCAAGTTGACAAGCATCGCACAAATTCTTAGTTTTAAAATTTATTTTTGTAAACCTCTTACAAGTTCATTTTTAGAAATCTTGTTTATCATTTTAAAGTTAATATGACAAAATCGTTTGTGCCATAACCAAGGAATCGTTATCTTTGGCTAATAAACACATACTTTGATTATTATTAACTGCCATATTCAAAATATAAATATTTTTATCTTGGTTTCCCTCAAAAATAAGATTTTGATTTGAATCCAATATACTACATTAATTTTTGGAAAACGATATTTTGAAACCTTTATCACATAATTGACTAATGCTTATTAAATTATATTTTAAGTTTTTAACTAATAAAATATCAGAAATAAGAGGTGAATTAGATATACCGCAATTGCCCACATCGCCTTTGACGATGATATACCCTTTGGAATTATCTCCAAATGTGACAGTTCCTCCTTTTGAGTAGATAATATTTGTTAACATCTCTTTATCTCCTGTCATGTGTTTTGAGCAACCACTGTCGAGTATCCATTTTCCTCTATTTTTTTGAGTGGTACCTGCAAAAAAAATTAGAATTTTATTGGTACCCACTTCCTCCGTTGAAGTCCGAAGGGTTAAATCTTAGGAAACCAAACCCAAGAGGGTTCAGAGTCCTTTTTGAAAATTTAATTAATATTGTTGTGAACAGTGTCTAAGAAGTTCTTAATATATTTATTTCTAATTAATATATTATTGGTTTTTGTAACCCATATACAAATGTTTCTCGAAGAATTCTTCTTAGTAACAATGTCTAATTTTTTAATTACCAGTTTAATACTAGATTTCTTAGGATTAGATTTCTTTTTAGATTTGAATTTTTGTACATATCCTAGTCCTTTTTACTAGAAACCGGTTGAGAATTTTTAAGTATCATAGATAAATTTTCTCTACCTTTATTAAAATTATTAACATTCTTAGAAATACTATCCAATTTAACTTTTAGACTAGAATTTTCGAATTCTATAATTTTAACCTTAGTATTCAAATAATGATTCTTAGAAACTAGTATTTCATTTCTATTCTTTTGAGTCTCAATTTCTTGACTCGGCATAGAAATCTAAGAATTTGCTACTAATAAAGATTCTTGTAGCTTTCTAATCTCATTTTCTAGAATCTCTTTTTCATTTTTTAATAAGTCTCTTTCAAATTATGCTCTTTTTCTATCTTCATTTGCTTGTTTATACTTTCTCTTAAAATTATTTTTAGATTCTAGAACTTCTATATTAATTTCTATTAATTCATCATAAGTAAAATCACGGACCTCAGTATCCTTTGCCATGAAACATACATTTGCTTGCTCGTTGTCACCATCGCTTTCACTATTAAACGATGATGAATCTGAATTATCTCAAGTGACTGAGAAAGCTCGTCTTTTCGATTTCTCCTTTTTGTTGCGATTCTTCTTTAATTCTGGACAATTCTTTTGATAATGTCCTGTTTTGTGGCAGTTGAAACATTCTACCAGGGCTGGGTAGGTTCTTTTGTCGAATTTCTTTTCATATTCTTACTCTGGCCTTTTCTGTATTTCAAAAAATTTCTGAAATTCTCTGCTACAAATGTAATATCTTCTTCTTCCGAATCTGACTCATCTTTCTCAACATGGAAAGCTAAATTTTTCTTGTCTTGAACATGTGCTTTCTTTGCCTGCAAATTTACTTCATAGGACATGAGATTACCGATTAACTCTTCGGTTTTCATGGTGAAAGATCATTAGCTTCTTCGATAGCTAATACCTTTCTTTCCCACTTATCCATTAAAGAGTTTAATATTTTTGAAACTATATCAAAATCAGAGTATTTTTCTCCTAATCCTAGTAAAGAATGATAAATATTTTGAAAACGTGAGTACATGTCATTTATAAACTTATTCTTGTTCATTCTGAAATTTTGAAACTGGTTTTTTAGCATGGATATCTTTCTTTGTTTGACCTTGCTAGTTCCTTCATGGGTTACTTTGAGTGTTCGCCATATTTCATATGATGTGTTGCACATACAAAACCGGTTAAGCTCATTTCTATCCAAGGCATAATGCAACATATTCATGGATTTAGCATTGGCATTAGCCTCTTCTTTTTCAGATGCAGACCATTCAGTATATAGTGTAGTGGTTTGTGTATACCCTTTCTGTGTGATATTCCAAGCTTCAAAACTATTTGCTTGCATATATATTCTCATACGAGTAGCCGAATAACTATAATTCATGCCATTGAAAAAGGGTTGTCTTGCAGTAGACTAGCCTTCAGTGTATCCAGTATTAGTACTAGTACTAGTGTTGTTATCCATATTAACTATGTATCAGATAACAGTTTTATGGTTAAATGATGGCCTTGCTCTGGTACCGAATGAAAAGTCGGTGTGTATGACTTAAGTAGGATCTTTATATGGATATAGCGGAATGGTATATGATAAGCTAACTAGTAAGCTACAATAGTTACGCAGGTAAATGTAAGCTATATAGATATATCACAAATAAGAATTAAATGCAGTTAGTAAAAGACTCCAGGAATTTTATACTGGTACGGACTTCCCGTCCAACGTCCAGTCCCGAAGATCCTCTTCGGAATTCACTAACATGACCTCTCTTAACCTGGAGGAATAGGTCACAATACACCCGAGCACCAACAAGGATGTCCCCATCTGGACACCAACATAGGACTTTACATTTACAAGGAGTTTTTACTTTTGAATGTGTTCTCGTATCAACACTGAATAGTCACGATCAAGTACACCCTTCCTATAATCTTATCCTCAAGTATTTGATGTGTATGTGAAGATTTAAGGAAGTATGTTGCTTGTTGAATTGAGAGATATGAAATAACTTCAAAGATTCAACAAGTAACTGGAATTATAGAGAGCTTTTAGAATGCAATGAGTATAGAGATCATAATTTAGAATAGAATCAGTAAGAATCAGTGATTTGGAAAATATGTTTGCAGTGCTTATATAATTGTATAAGAGTAGCATTCTTTCATGAAAAGTTTCAGCGAAGAGTTGCATCCATTTCTGTTGATAATTGAAAGGAATCTCTTCACGAAAGAAGGTGACTCTTTATAAAATTTATTGTTAATCTCTGGTCAGTCGACTGGTATGAAAATCACTAGTCAACTAGTTAAGAATAAAAATCGTATACAAATTTAAATATGCTCAGCAACTATCCGTTACTGGGATTCTGGTCTATGACCAGTCGACTGGTTACAGAACTAGTCCAGTTTCAGCTGTTTTTTTTAGCATTTATTCATATATATAAAAAATTAAAGTTTGTGCATATGTGTTATACTTTGAGGATAGATTTCAACATATTTCTAACACGGCTCAATACTCATATATATGAACTTAGCTATTTGATGTGATCTTCATTGTTTTCCATTTCTTGTTGTCATGAATCCAAAATCTCGCGAATCAGCATTCTCCCCCTTTTTGATTGATGATAATATCTCGTATTCTGTTGAAATATTTATTTGCTCCCCCTGAATGTATGCTTGTGTGATTTCTCCAGAGGTACACTGTCGGAAGGTGGTCCTATACCTTGCGATAGTTGGAAATCCATTCTCTAATAAGTGCCCGCAGTTTTTATTGTATATTATGTATATGGAGCATGAGATGCAAGTGTTCCGCTAGATTGCTATTTACTTGATTTAGATATTATTATAATATCAGAATAGTACTGATTTAAAGAATGCTTTGGGTTATCGTATGGTAAAAACCATTCGATTTATGTGTGGATAGGTCTTACGATTATCCTTCCTTTTAAGAAGATTTAAAAAAAATTAAACCAAGTGGTTGGAGTTTACTCACACCAGTCCTATGACTGACTCAGAGTTTATTTTGTTCTTTTTTCCATAATCTCTTGGTTGCCCAAATTTGTACAGGCATTCAAGTAGTTAAGGTATTTACAGATACCCTTGGAGGAGCTGGGAGCAGGAGGCTTCAGCAATAGATATTTATTGTTTATTTTCCGATGTGTTGTATTGTACTCTGATGATGGTATCTTTATACAGTTATAAATTATGTATTCCAAAAGATTTTATATATAATATATTTTATTCCGCTGCGATGTGGGATTTTGTTTCTTCTTCTATCGTTTTCTTTTGTACTCATAATGATTCGTATTTCTATGTAATTTGGGTTGGACGTGTGATGTATTTAGTCAACTCAAAGAGTGCGAAAATTCGGGCCATTACATGAGACCATCTTATTGTTTGAGATCGGGGTTATACTTAGATCGGGGCTAGTACAGGAGTCTATTGTGTACTCTTATGTCGTGATGTGATAATTTAACCCAACCAATCCTTTATGTATTTAAATCTCAACTCTTTGTGTAAAGAGTTGTATATTGCACACTTATTCATTCTTACTCATGTTATTACTTATTGTTGACTAGACTGACTCATGTGTGCTAATGCCCGGGTTAAAGTGAGCTTTTACAGGTCGCCGGCCGATATAGATACCTTTTGCTTCCATCATGGATCGTGCAGTTTGAGCTGTTAGTATAGTTGTTTTGTGTAGATAGAAGTTTATGATCCATGTACTCTGATATGTATCATCTTCATTTTGGACTGTTGTTGTGTCTATTATGGCTAAATACCATGTTTTATTACTCTACTAGTTGTATGTTATATGTATATGTATGTGACGCTGGATGATCTGTTATGTGATGCTTATCTTATTGTTCGTCCTGAATTGTTTTTCTAGCCCCCATAGTTTTGTATTGGTTAAAGATTAAGAGTGTCGATCCATGGAAAAAAATATAGCACATTTCATCAATACTCTTAATGTTTAATTAATACAAGACTTATGGATGATCTCCCTTAAATAGCCCAACTCTTTGCATTAGTAGACATCATTACTAGTTAATGTTCTTCACTAATGTGGGTCTCAGGGTAGGGTGTTACGACTTATTATCAGAGCCGGGTTCAGAACAAAATGTGATTAATATAGAATAGAATACGAGCATATACATTACTTAAGATAGAATATGGGTGGAGAATCTAACCCTTGTGTCTTATCCTCAAGTCGAATCATGCCAAGTTGTGCTACTTTTTTGTTGTGGGGTTGAAATAATTAGGTAGATACGTCTAGGAATAAAAATTTGTTTAATCATTCAGTAGTATTCCTTTAAACTATATAATTCGTTGTTCTGTGCATAATTCTATCTTTCCACTGCCTTTGGTTTTATTCAACCTTATTTACAATTCATGTTTCTTCTCATTTCTTTCAGATTCTATATGGTTGGCAATAGTCAAGGTAGTTAAATTAGTATGGGACCCA
The DNA here is from genome assembly GCA_030737875.1 of Allium sativum. Lineage (NCBI taxonomy): Eukaryota > Viridiplantae > Streptophyta > Magnoliopsida > Asparagales > Amaryllidaceae > Allium > Allium sativum. Next base: position 503,129,323 of record CM060922.1, on the reverse strand, counting down.
CTGGCAACCCATGTTCTACGGGGATTTATATAACTACTGATCATTTTATTAAGACTGTCACTGGATGTTATCCTCCTCTTATTTTCCTTTCTCCTATCCGTTGCAGAGCCGAATTTTTTCAAATAAATATGGACTTCTTTTCTCTTGGCGACACGACTTTTTATGGGATTGGGAATGTTCCTCATACTTTGAATTGGCTTGGGACATTCCAAGGCATCTTTTTCGATTCGAGCTTTTTTGATCGTCAGTGCGTCCTAGGAGCATCGAGTATGCTACAGGGCGAGGCTCTTGATTGGTACGAGTCCTTAATATTAGGAACAGATGAGGAGCGTGTGTGCTCGGACCAATTCAAGGAACACTTTTGCCTGAGATTCATTCCTGACGCTGTAAAAATATTCTTAGCTGACAATTTTTTATTGATTCTTCATCATCATCTCCTCGTAAGAGGTTAGGGAGGTGGTTCATGGTACATATGCTGTTTCTGATCAAGGGGTGTCTTATTTGTTTCGACCCCGGTGCAATAATTGGAATTCTTCCGGACATTTGCTTTGTAGGACCCCTAATTTGATTGTGTGTCGTCGTTGCAAGCAAAAGGGCCACCTAGTCAAATCCTGCCCTGGAAAGGCAAAGGGTACCCTCTTATTCCTCCTATTAATTATATTCTTTTCTTGACTTTGTGTTAGAACTTGTGCACTTTGTGATTGGTCGGGTTAGGGTGGGGTGGGTTGGGTTTGGTTGGGGTGAGTTGGAATTGTCTGGTTGACAATACACTCCTATATTGGTTGTGATGTGTGGGTGCCAAAGGTAAGTACAGGACTTTGCCATGTGGATCTCTTGTTTTATGGACTGTTCAGTAATTCGATTCTTTATCATGTTGAATGTCGTCAAATTTGGTGATTATTGGATATCTTATTCCAGTCATTTTGAGTATTTTATACTTTAAGACCTTGAGTAGGGTTCTAAACCTCCTATAGATATTCTCGCTGAATTTCATAAGGCATGGTGACCCCATTAGCCTCAATCCTATGGAGTAATTATGATATATTCCTATTTGTGTTAGCTTGTGATGTGAATCCAAGCGCTTGATTATGTTATCGAGTCTGTATTTTTTGTATTCCTTCCTATGGAGCTCAAATATGATTTCAACTTAGTTAAATACTAGCAAATGGATAACTTTAATTAATCAGAGTGTGCAGCGGAAATAAGTTGGTTGCTATGGCTGAGTATATGGATTAGTATACCAAGTGATTTATTGAGAAGTACCTGCTTTAATTATTAGGATAAGGAAGTTAAGATGTTTAGTGAGTTGACTTAAAAATAAGTAATTGGTGTTTTGTAGTGGCCAGTATTTATGCGGATGTGTGTGGGCATCGTTTAAGAAACCTGGTGGAGACAAGCGACGCCATAGGTCGACAGGAGTTCCATAACGACATATAGGGAATTCTTGACATGAAAATGTAATCGACATAAAATTTTAACATTTAAGGAATTTTATAACTTTTCTAATTAAGAAATTTTAAGAATGAAAAGAATCAAATAGTATTTGAATTTTTATAAAACATTAAAAATTGACTCTTTTATGTCTAGTTGATTCATTTTTGAAGTAGAAATTTGAGAAACTCGAATTTCAAGTAATTGGAATTTTAAAACTTTGAGCTACATATGTATAATTAAAAATTTGTGATTTAGTATAAAGATGAAGTGATTCTGAAAGCAGAGTTTCTCATATTTTTTATTCTCTTTTATATGGGTTAGAATAGTAAGGGTTTGAAAGGCACTAAATAAAATAGAGAAATATATTTTGAGGTTAACTTATAAATAATAGATCCCGGGAACACCTGAGTTTTCTTTTAACTTATTAAATGGAAGAAAGACTCAACTATCTTAGAGAATCAAGGATTTGTCGATATCGGAGTAATAATTTTATAATCTCTTATAAATGGGGAGGGAAGTAAGTAATGACTAATGTTTTAGACCTAAGATGTGTACTTAAAAAAAATTATTTAGAAGGCACTCAAAAGATAATTGTGCAATTTAATTAAGATGGGTTGTGAATAAAAGTTGAATCAATAATAATAAATATACCTGAAAGCTCCCTTGTGTTCACTTGTTTCAATGTCGTTTCTTAGGACTAAACCATGGGCCTGTATTTGTGTACATCTATGTAAGCCTAAAACCGTAACATTAAGTTGTAGAATCTCACTATCAATGCTTTATGTTGCCTTCGCGGAAGGATATAATGGCTATCTATGGATTTTATCATCCTTTCTGATCATACCCACTCAGACTCTAATTCTTGAATCATTTTGGCTTGGGAAATTGTAAGATTTTCAAGTGATTCGATCTTGTGTTGATTTATTGGGAATACATTAGATACTTGTAATGGGTATTTTAAGCTCTAGGAGTTCGAGTGCGGTAGTTTAGAATTCTTTGGTTCTTCTTCTACAATCTATCCTTTTGTGTGAGCACTTGGGTCGAGGATAGTTAGCCCAATTGTGGTGTATTTGATGTTCTGGTGGATCCTACGAAAAATTATCTTCTTTATAACCGAAACCCAACATATCTTGGGGGCAAATCTTCCTTTTTGTAATTTGGCATGGCTTGTGCCAAGAAATGCTTTGATTCTTGTGTTAATTATCTCTCATTGGGATTGATTCAATTTAGAATTATAGATGTATTAAAATCCTATTCTCTTTGGAGAAGTTATTATGTTGATGCAACTTGTGACGGCCCGCCCCGCACCAACCGACATTTACTCTAATTGTGCGCTGTACACATGTCCAATTGGCATGGGACGGTCGCCAAAGAAGAGAAAGAAAGAAGATGAACCAAATAAAGAACCTGTAATATGTCTCACAGCGCATGGGATAAAATATAATAACCAACATATACTTGACATAAAACAGATGAGACAGTGCATAAGCTGAAAACTTGAACTAACATCATCAGAGTAGCAGAAAATCGAATACAGCTTATTACAACTTCAAAATACTGTCTCTAAGATAAACAAAATAGGTATGCTACTAATGCCCAAAGTAGATACCGATCACGACACAGGGAGAATAACTATCTAGCATACGTGGAGCCTCCTGCTCGTCCTCAGTCCATCTAATCGCGCACTACCAGCTATCCCTGTCTCTAGTCTGCTCGTGTGAGCACCCAGAGTAATAAGAAGAAACATAAAACTCTGGGTCAGACATTAGTCTGGTATGAGTGGTAGCAAGCATAAACAGAATAATAACAGGTATACTAAGTCATACCTGAACCTGGACCTGCAACCAAAGAGTTAGTACTACACGGTACAATACTCTGTGATGTCACAAACACATAATATAAGTATACGGGGGTGGGGATGTGTATGTCAAACAATCAAGCATAGCAACCATCCTCGCATCTCTCACTCAGTGCGTAAAGCATACGGTATCTACTTCTTTGATCACCATAACCCTTCAAGAAAACGACAGAACTCGACTTTGTACGACTATGTCCATTCCTACTACCACCAACGCCAAACCTATGGGACCACGCCCAACGTATCCATGATCCCACTCCATTGGTAGATAGCTCCCTAGTCGCACCATATCCAAAGCCCGAGTCCGTCCATACACCTCTAATACATAGTGATCCAAAGTCATAGACACCGACAACTCCTTAGCACACGTCCCGCAGCAAAGCCCAATCACGAAGTGAACTCATTGGTTCCCGTCTGGATCCTGAGCTCGAACTTCCACTTGAACTACCTTTGCATTTCGGGTTATGGATCTTCCTCCTTCGGATCGGTTCGGATTCCTTTCATCATCATTGGGATCGTGGTCTTCATCGTCTCGGTTCGTGACTGCTACCTCGGGTCGGATCGGAGTGCACCATCGGTTCGGGTCGAATCCCTGTCTCTCCCTTGTGACGGTTCGGATCAGAGTCCTTCATGGTACACTGGATCGGTTCGTGGCTTCCAGTCCCATCCGGATCGGATCGGGTTCTCCACCACGCCACGGCTCGGGTCACGCCTCCTGGTCATAGCTCCAAGCCCTTCGCCCTCCTTCAAGTCTCCGGTTCGTTGTCCTCAAGGTGATCAGATCGGATCGGGTTCTCCACCACGCCACGGTTCGAATCGAGGTAAGGGGCACGATGGGTTCGCGGGGTCTTGGCCGAATCGGATTGGGCATCATGGTCACGAACCGGTTCGGTTCGGATTTCCTGCACTGACTTTTCCAGCGACTGTTTACGCCACTCGACGACGTTTTTGACCATTCTAACTATTGCAATCAATCACAAAGCATGTCATAGTGTCATAGCAATACATACAAGTGACCTCAAACACCAAAACAACAACATGATATGATAAAATGGATCAAACATAGCCAAAATCCCATGTTTTCCCTTAATCCCTCTTAATCATGTTTGAGCATATGATTAGCAAAACTTAACCAAATTAACCCAAACTCATATCAGAGGTCTAAAACATCGTTTATGATTTTATAAACATTTTTCCGGAATTTATTTTCCTTTAAAAACGCTGATTAGCACTAATCACCCCAATTTAGCCATAATTAGTGCAAAAAGCAAGCTAATCACTCACCTTAGCCACAAAACAAACTAAGATCTGAAATAGTTCTCTGATTTGATGCAAATCCCAATGCTAACAGCAGCTCCAAGGTTGATTAGGTGAAGATCTTCTTTGATTAGGGGTTGCTAAGCCAAATCCTTGACCAAGAGATGATTTGGAGGTGATCTAGAGGTTGGAGGCCATTTTTAGGGATCCTTGGTGATAAGTGGAGGCTAGAAAACTGAAATGGAATGATTCTCCATCTCATTTCAGCCCTCCCATAACCCTAATCCCAAAATGGGTTATGGGCCTACTCACTAATCACTCGATTTGGCCCGGTTAAGCAGTTTTTCACCCTCCAATCCTTGTTTCAGCCATATCTCCCAAACGGTAAGTCCGTTTGGCTATTATGACCACTCTACGAAAAGAGAAACCATCAAACGAATCTAATGGAAGTGGTTTCAGGTCAAAATTCCTTCCCTATCAAAAGTTATGGCCAAAACAGTACTGACTAGGGGCAAAATGGTCATTTAAAATCGACAAAAATCATGAACAGGGGAAATGACTCTAATAAATGTTTCCCAAAGTTACATGACCATACAACTTCACACGGGAAAGAAATAAATATTCTACAATCCTATGATGTGTAGAACACGGGTCGTTACACTCTCCCCCCCTTAAGAAATTTCGCCCCCGAAATTCCCTAATCAAAACACACACAAGGGTCCCGCATGCCTATCAATCATAAAACAACCATCAAACATGCAAAACAAGTCTATCCTAGCATGCGGAATAACTAAATCGCAAAGTAAATCTTACCAGGCAAAGAGTTCTGGATAAGCCTTTCTAATGCTCTCCTCTGTCTCCCAAGCACAATCATTTTCGTCCTCGCCCCACTGAACTTTGACTAGCTTCACCGACTTTCTTCGAAGTTGCTTCGTATCATGCCCCACAATACGAATCGGCTTGCGGTTCTCAACCGCCTCAGGTTCTACTTCGAAGTCCTCTAACTGATCAGGTGAAATAGTCACATTTGAGTCGTGAACGAACTTCCTTAGTTGGGAAACATGAAACACATTGTGAACTCCTGCCATTTTCTCTGGTAAGCCAACTCTATACGCCAAATTCCCAACTTCCTCGAGAACTTGGAAAGGACCCACAAATCTTGGTGCTAACTTGTCTCTCCTGCCAAATCGTATCACGCTTTTCAACGGAGAGATCTTGACAAACACCAAGTCACCAACGGAGAATTTCAAGTCTCTTCTCCTCTTATCAGCATAGCTTTTCTGCCTATCCTGAGCAGCTTTCATTCGTTGCTGAATGATCTTGATCTTATCGGAAGTTTCTCTCACCACATCTGGTCCAAGCACAAACTTCTCGCCAGTCTCTATCCAACATGATGGTGAGTTCCACGGTCTTCCGTACAAAGCTTCATATGGAGCCATACCGATACTGGATTGGTAGCTATTATTATATGCAAACTCCACTAGATGCAAATGGTCATACCATGCTCCACTGAAATCCAATATACAAGCCCTCAAGAGATCTTCCAATATCCGATTCACCCTCTCTGTCTGACCATCGGTTTGAGGATGATATGCGGTACTGAGATGTAATTCTGATCCTAAAGCCTCTTGTAAGCTCTTCCAAAATCCACTAGTAAACAACGGATCTCGGTCACTCACAATGCCTTTGGGTACTCCATGAAATCTCACTACCCACTTCATATATAGTTCTGCTAACTTAGCTGCAGTTCTGTTCGACTTAACTGGTATAAATCTTGCACTCTTGGTCAGTCGATCCACAATTACCCAAATGCTATCATGTCCCGATCTAGTCCTCGGTAAACCATCGATGAAATCCATCGAAACTTGTTCCCATTTCCATTCGGGAATTTCTAATGGTTGCATCAACCCACTAGGCTTCTTTTGCTCGGCTTTAACTAGCTGGCAATTTATGCATTTGGATATAAACTTCCCAACGTCTCTTTTCATCCCTTCCCAGTAGTAAGTCTGTCTCATGTCTCTATACATCTTATTACCACCGGGATGTATAGTCAGTTTTGAGTGATGACATTCTCTAAGCACTTCATCTCTCAAACCATTCACGTTGGGCACAACTAGTCTTCCATTCTTCCGAAGCCATCCATCTCGATCAAGCCCATACACATCCATCTCCTCTTCGATACCCATCTCTAACTTGGAGATGATTTCTAATAGGTTAGGGTCGTTCCTCTGGCTAGAACCAATCCGTTCTATCAAAGTGGGTCTGATCGTCAAGCTAGCTAGCATAACTGGATCCAATTCGCACCTTGGTCTGAAATCAAACCCCGCGATATACTCCAGCTGCTTCCATTCAAGAAACATTGCCCCTAAGCTGGCATGTCTCCTACTCAAGGCATCGGCTACCGCATTACCCTTCCCAGGTGTATACGCGATATCAAAATCATACGAAGCCAAGAACTCTAACCATCTCTGCTGACGGAGATTCAGATCTTTCTGAGAGAAGAGATACTTTAATGATTTATGATCGGTAAACAGCTCAAATCTTTCTCCCAAGAGGTAATGTCTCCACATCTTCAGCGCAAATACAATCGCTGCCAATTCCAAATCATGGGTAGGATACTTCTTCTCATGTGGCTTTAGCTGTCGACTAGCATAAGCTACAACCCTACCTCCTTGCATCAATACCGCACCCAGTCCGGTACCACAAGCATCCGTGTATACCGTCATCTCTTCATTTCCCTTAGGAATGACCAACACTGGCGCACGCGTCAACTTTTCCTTTAGACTCTTGAATGCATTTTCACACCCTCCGTCCCAAACGAAGGCTTGATTCTTCTTAGTCAACTGAGTCAACGGTGCCGCTGTCTTGGAGAAGTCTTTGATAAACTTACGATAATATCCAGCTAACCCCAAGAAACTTCTTACGTCTGTTGCATTCTTGGGCGTAGACCAATCTTGTACCGTAGCCACCTTTGCAGGGTCCACGGCAATACCATTCTCTGAAATAACATGGCCCAAGAATCTCACTTCTCTCCTCCAAAAATGACACTTAGAGAATTTCGCTTTCAGTTGGTGTCTTCTCAACACCTCCAACACAATTCTCAAATGTTCCTTGTGTTCCTCTTCTGTCCTCGAGTAAACAAGGATATCGTCTACGAACACAAGAACAAACTTATTCAGTTGGTCTCTGAATACTCTATTCATAAGATCCACGAAGTATGCTGGTGCATTGGTCAACCCGAATGGCATGACCAACCACTCATAAAACCCAGACGGCGTCCTAAATGCCGTTTTAGCTATACTATCAGCTGCTACACGGAGCTGATGAAATCCTGTCGCGAGGTCCAACTGGGAGAACACTCTCGCTCCTTCCAGTTGATCAAACAAATCATCTATCCGTGGTAGAGGATACTTATACTTCCTCGTCACCTTATTTAACTCGCGATAGTCCACACACAATCGAAGGGAACCATCTGCCTTAGTAGCAAACACAACTGGTGCTCCCCACTCGGAAACACTTCTTCTAATAAATCCCTTCTTCAAAAGATCGCTAACTTGCACCTCGAGCTCTCGCTGTTCTCGTGGTGCCATACGACGAAGTGGCATCACTATAGGTCTGGCATCTCTCACTAAATCAATACGAAACTCAATCTCTCGGTGTGGTGGAAGTCCGGTCACATCCTCGAAGATGTCCGGGTACTGGCCAACCACGGGCAAACCTGATAACTCATCATGCGGAATGTCGAGGAAATTTACAAAACTAGCCATTACCCCATCACAGGGTAGATTACCAAACACTACCCTCCGCCCATCATTCGCCCTAACTGTCACCAAAAAGCCCTCACAGTCTACCACCACCCCGTATCTTTGGAGCCAATCGACTCCCAAAATAATGCCATACCCAGTAAAGCCCAAAACAAAGCAATCACAAACAAACATACATCCATGACTCGATAAGACCACATTACGACAGATCATACTGAGGTTTGTTGAACCACCAATCGGGTTCGTCACAGCTAATGGTCTATCGACTAACTCGGGTTCCAATCCCAACCTATCTACCAGGTCACTAGATATGAAGGAATGGGAAGCCCCGGTATCGAACAAAACTCTAACAGGAAGATCATAAATGGAAAGCATACCTTGAATGACGACTACCTTTCCTTTCTCCGCCGCAGTTGGGGCATTCGACGAAGAAGGAACAACATTGATGGCATATGCTTTCACAATCTGATTCTCCTTCAGAGGTTGCGGGCACTTATCCTTAAAATGTCCCTCCTGGCCACAGTTAAAGCACTTCTTTCCCATTGTCTTGGCCCTACATTCCCTTGCATAATGGCCCTTCTTTCCACATTTGAAGCACTCGACTTCTTTCCTGCTTTTCTTCTGGCCATCCTTAGCTTGGATCTGCTTCCTCTTATTCTGAGAGTTATTCTTGCCTCCACCGCTTACTTGCGGCTTTGACTCTTCAGCAGATGCCGCAACAACCCCAGTCTTCGGCTTAGGGTAAAGACTTTCTGACCTCAAAGCTTTTCCCACGATCGACTCAAACGTCTCATCGATGTGATTTATCAGCCTCTCCCCTAAGTATTCATCCAAACCAGTGATGAACTTCTCATTTTTCTTTTCAGGAGTATCGATTAGAGATAACCCATACTTCGACAAAGTGTCGAACTCAGCAACATAATCCGATACTGCCCTTCCATTCTGCTTAAGCTCCAAGAACTTCCTAAACAATTCCAACTTCTGGGCAGTTGGGATATACTTGTTGCTAAAGCGAGCTTTAAACTGATCCCAAGTAACTTGATCTTCTGGTGTGGCTGCCCTAATAGCATTCCACCAATTCATCGCTCGTCCTTGCAGCTGACGAGACGCTAGCCTTCTCTTCATCGCATCCTCGATACCCAAGTCATCGAAGATCCGATCACAGCTATCCAACCAATCCTGAACATCCGTGGCCGACTCTGTTTCGTGAAACGGCTTTCCACCAAGATTAGTGTAATCCTTACTCAGCTTGGCGAAATCGACCCTAGGCGCTTGCACCGCTGCACCTCCAGCATTGGCAACATTAGGAGCCGCCCTCTGAATATCCACAAGCATCTCTCTCATGAGGTTGGTAAACATAGCCCTCATGTCAGGGGGATTCCCATTATTGGCCCCTCTACCAGCACCTCTTCCTCGGCTCATCGTCAAATCTGTTAAAGAGAAAACGATTAACCATCTCCATAGTGGTGCCAGTGCAGTGCAATGCGACTTCACTCTTAAACATACTAATACTATATATAGATATAGCTTTTGAAAACCAAAATAATCACAAATACGCGCTCTCATATACGTACTATCTCTCCCTAGTATCTTTCCCTAGGTGAATTACGCAACCTAGAGCTCTGATACCAAATGTGACGGCCCGCCCCGCACCAACCGACATTTACTCCAATTGTGCGCTGTACACATGTCCAATTGGCATGGGACGGTCGCCAAAGAAGAGAAAGAAAGAAGATGAACCAAATAAAGAACCTGTAATATGTCTCACAGCGCATGGGATAAAATATAATAACCAACATATACTTGACATAAAACAGATGAGACAGTGCATAAGCTGAAAACTTGAACTAACATCATTAGAGTAGCAGAAAATCGAATACAGCTTATTACAACTTCAAAATACTGTCTCTAAGATAAACAAAATAGATATGCTACTAATGCCCAAAGTAGATACCGATCACGACACAGGGAGAATAACTATCTAGCATACGTGGAGCCTCCTGCTCGTCCTCAGTCCATCTACTCGCGCACTACCAGCTATCCCTGTCTCAAGTCTGCTCGTGTGAGCACCCAGAGTAATAAGAAGAAACATAAAACTCTGGGTCAGACATTAGTCTGGTATGAGTGGTAGCAAGCATAAACAGAATAATAACAGGTATACTAAGTCATACCTGAACCTGGACCTGCAACCAAAGAGTTAGTACTACACGGTACAATACTCTGTGATGTCACAAACACATAATATAAGTATACGGGGGTGGGGACATGTATGTCAAACAATCAAGCATAGCAACCATCCTCGCATCTCTCACTCAGTGCGTAAAGCATACGGTATCTACTTCTTTGATCACCATAACCCTTCAAGAAAACGACAGAACTCGACTTTGTACGACTATGTCCATTCCTACTACCACCAACGCCAAACCTATGGGACCACGCCCAACGTATCCATGATCCCACTCCATTGGTAGATAGCTCCCTAGTCGCACCATATCCAAAGCCCGAGTCCGTCCATACACCTCTAATACATAGTGATCCAAAGTCATAGACACCGACAACTCCTTAGCACACGTCCCGCAGCAAAGCCCAATCACGAAGTGAACTCATTGGTTCCCGTCTGGATCCTGAGCTCGAACTTCCACTTGAACTACCTTTGCATTTCGGGTTATGGATCTTCCTCCTTCGGATCGGTTCGGATTCCTTTCATCATCATTGGGATCGTGGTCTTCATCGTCTCGGTTCGTGACTGCTACCTCGGGTCGGATCGGAGTGCACCATCGGTTCGGGTCGAATCCCTGCCTCTCCCTTGTGACGGTTCGGATCAGAGTCCTTCATGGTACACTGGATCGGTTCGTGGCTTCCAGTCCCATCCGGATCGGATCGGGTTCTCCACCACGCCACGGCTCGGGTCACGCCTCCTGGTCATAGCTCCAAGCCCTTCGCCCTCCTTCAAGTCTCCGGTTCGTTGTCCTCAAGGTGATCAGATCGGATCGGGTTCTCCACCACGCCACGGTTCGAATCGAGGTAAGGGGCACGATGGGTTCGCGGGGTCTTGGCCGAATCGGATTGGGCATCATGGTCACGAACCGGTTCGGTTCGGATTTCCTGCACTGACTTTTCCAGCGACTGTTTACGCCACTCGACGACGTTTTTGACCATTCTAACTATTGCAATCAATCACAAAGCATGTCATAGTGTCATAGCAATACATACAAGTGACCTCAAACACCAAAACAACAACATGATATGATAAAATGGATCAAACATAGCCAAAATCCCATGTTTTCCCTTAATCCCTCTTAATCATGTTTGAGCATATGATTAGCAAAACTTAACCAAATTAACCCAAACTCATATCAGAGGTCTAAAACATCGTTTATGATTTTATAAACATTTTTCCGGAATTTATTTTCCTTTAAAAACGTTGATTAGCACTAATCACCCTAATTTAGCCATAATTAGTGCAAAAAGCAAGCTAATCACTCACCTTAGCCACAAAAAAAACTAAGATCTGAAATAGTTCTCTGATTTGATGCGAATCCCAATGCTAACAGCAGCTCCAAGGTTGATTAGGGGAAGATCTTCTTTGATTAGGGGTTGCTAAGCCAAATCCTTGACCAAGAGATGATTTGGAGGTGATCTAGAGGTTGGAGGCCATTTTTAGGGATCCTTGGTGATAAGTGGAGGCTAGAAAACTGAAATGGAATGATTCTCCATCTCATTTCAGCCCTCCCATAACCCTAATCCCGAAATGGGTTATGGGCCTACTCACTAATCACCCGATTTGGCCCGGTTAAGCAGTTTTTCACCCTCCAATCCTTGTTTCAGCCATATCTCCCAAACGGTAAGTCCGTTTGGCTATTATGACCACTCTACGAAAAGAGAAACCATCAAACGAATCTAATGGAAGTGGTTTCAGGTCAAAATTCCTTCCCTATCAAAAGTTATGGCCAAAACAGTACTGACTAGGGGCAAAATGGTCATTTAAAATCGACAAAAATCATGAACAGGGGAAATGACTCTAATAAATGTTTCCCAAAGTTACATGACCATACAACTTCACACAGGAAAGAAATAAATATTCTACAATCCTATGATGTGTAGAACACGGGTCGTTACACAACTTTAGCTCATGAAAGGGGAAAAAGGCATTGAGTTACCCTAAAACCTACATAAACCATGAGGGGATTATATTGAGTTCTATTAGTCATTCTCTTCCCCTTCAATATCTTCTTTCTCATAATGTTATGCTGAATGGAATTTGGCGTTATAGATAAAACCGCATTCTATCTCCTATCTCGTCTACCTTGAGTTTCGGTGAAACCTTTCCTAGTCAATTCTGGCAATACACAAGCGTGCATCGCATTTTTATAAGGAAGTATTTATGATATTCTTATTCGGTATTGTCTTTGTTGTTGGACTTAAACTTTGTTTAAGGCAATGAACGTTTTGTTGTATCCATGGTTGCTTTGCTTCGTAGAATGAACACCCTCAATGAAAATTTAGGTACTCTTATTTTAGTGATGCTAAAACTTATTTATATACTCGCTAGCCCATCAAGTGTGTCCAACCCTTGTTTCTATTTTTTTGAGCTTGAGGATGAGAAGCTCCAAAAAAATTCAAGGTCATAGAGTATCCTAGAGCTTCATAATTTTGTTGTTAGTCCTTCTGAGCAGCTTAAACTTTAAATATCTTTGGTCTTATCTGTCGCTCGGTAGCTTATTCACACTTTAGGTTTGGAGTGAGAAACCTGCAGAGTAAATGAAATTAGAGGGCCGTTGGAGCATCTTTATCTTGGATTTCTTTCCTTTCTCGAAGGAAGAGGTAAAATTATTTATCTTGTGCGTATCTTATCTCGCACGTGTACACTTCTTGTGCATATGCTTATCATGTGTGTTGATTTACATTGGTTGTACGGACTTATTCCTAAGAAAATTGCGGAGAGGCAATTTTTTAAGGGGGAGTCTGTAATAATTCGGGGTTTTGGTAATTACTGGCTATAACAATTAACCATTAAAATATGAAAAATTGGGTAATAATTATGTTAAGTATATCACTAGTTGATTAGTTGACTTGATTGTTCATGGTAATAATAAAAATATTGTTGTGGATTAATTGTGAAATTCAATCATGGTTTAGTGATTAAATTTGAGGTGGGTCAATTCAGTTTGGAATCAGAGATGAATTGCGGAATGTTGATGTTAGGTGGGAATTTTAGTAAACTAGACTTTTATAAATATTAATAATTGTTTAAATATATTGCAAAACAGTATCATAAACACTTCCATTTCCTTTATCTTGGAAATGTTACTTTATATCTTTTAAACTCCCCTTTAACTTTACTTCGGACAATCTCGATATATTACCTGCCTAAGGGTATAACTCCGATTATTTATTCTTACATGGCCAAAACACTGTCAAACGACATTTTAGTTATTATATAGCCCAATTGGTTTTATTAACTTAGACTTCAAATATTACTCTTCAACCGAGTCATTATGGAAATATATATTTCAAATTCAAATATTTACTTTTGTTTCCTGTTCGACATAACCATTTCCATTTCTTCGAAAAACATCCGTTATTTACTTATTGTATCTCAACCCATAATATTTCATTACACTTCAACTCGGGTTAAAAAATGTTAATTTATACATTGTTTATTTTTAAACCAATCATTTAATTATAAATTTAAAACTTGTCAATGTTGCAATGTAATAAACCAATCCCAAATCCTTTACCATTCAAACTGATATTATCTCTCGATAATAGTGAAGCCGTTCAAGTTGGGGTATTATAATTACCTCTCGGACCTTGACTGACAACGTTATTATCTTAAGATAATAGAAGTTTGAAACTAAAAATCTAATATATTATCCCTATTTCCATTTACTATTTAAATATAGTTTTAACCATTTACTTTTATTCGGAAACTCGCTTTATATGCTAATTCCTTTTTACTTAATACGTTAATTAAGTAAATTATTTACTAACCCTTGTCTATAATCTTTTTATACACTTCGTTTTAACTTGGATTTGTTATACAATTCATTTACTGAATCTTTACGCAAATCCATCGTTTATAACTTATCATAACTTAACTGGTTTTAAATCCTAAAGCTATCTACCGTCTTCGCTTTGTTTATACTTGTCTTAGTCTAATTATCAAGTTAACATTTATTTAAAAAGCATTTTGTTTGATTCCAACCTTTTTATCAACCTAGTTTACAAACTCGGAATTATTATAATTCTCTTTACCCTATCTTATCTATAATCTCATTACCCTTGTTTGCTTCTTAAATGAAACCATTTAAAAGTAAATCATTTTGATAACTGTATCATCAAATCAGAAGTAAAAGTAGTTTTACTTCAATATATATTAACTAACAATTCATTAGTAGAAAGATTAATAATAATAATAATAATACTTTATTAAAATAAATAATTAAATAAACATCTTTAAACCGTAGTTAATTAAAGGTAAGTTAACTACTTGTTAAACTTTAACGACTGCTCATGGAACTATTGAATTAATCTAATATTCAATCTTCATTAATCAGTTGGTTTCGTCAACTTATAACATTAGTTAACGGATTTATACTAATCCACCTTTTTAAATTAATTAACAACTTCATTAACTCAATGATACTATTAAATTGTTTTAAATAAACAATTATTCCAATTCCCTAACTCGTCCGTTAATTTATACTTTCCTATTTATAAAATCCCAATAACGACATAAGAATTCGATATATATATATAACGTTTAATAAAACCATGATTGTAAATAAAATATATTTATAATTCTTTTATTTTCAATAACATTTATAAAATAAATTCCAAAATTCGGTTCAGTTATAAAAATATATTTTATAACATAAACTGCATCAATTCGCTTAACGACAAAATGACATCTTAAAACGATGGATATTAGGCCATCTGCTGCCAATAACTTAATCAATATTGTTTATTGATTAATACACAACAATCGTTGAATATAAGTTCAATGATTAACATCCATTCAACCATTAATAATCCAAACGTGTTATAACATTATTTGGGGTAAATAATTCATGTGTGGATAATATAAACAATCAATAATATATAATTTATTTGAGGAATCCGGTCGGATTCCTCCAACCTGTTCTTCCTTGCATATCAGATCATAATATAATTTTATAACAATATATGGAAAATAATTTAAACGAACACATCCTACCATTAACGAACAATAAACAATCACGGCATCCAATCAACCAACAGTTATGTGGATTTAGCACATCATAGCAGTCCAGAAAACTGTGAGAGTTAACTCACCTTATTTTTCGATGATCCATTTTAGCGTTGTTGTTTTTTAATTTTATAAAAACATTTAAAATTAAACGAAGTTCCAGTTGTATTCGAATCACTCCGTTCCAGCTCAACAGCGTAACCTGCATTGCCACGATCTCAATGGATCCGGTTTTCATCAAATTCTGTTTACGCATGGAACGGTTATTAATACGATAAATTTAAACCATTTTAAACTGTTAACAATTTTAATGATTAACTATAATTAATATATTACCATTAAATTTTCCATCCTCCTGTTCGAAACAGTCCATGTTTCTGACCACCATCTCCCATGCATACTTGGACAGAATGTAGTTCATTCGTTCCCAAGTGACGTTGACACCATATATAATTCCCTGATATTTCTCCAAATGAAGTTTTATTGTCGTTTAAAAGCATTTGGATTGAACGCTGGGAGATTCAAGACATTCCCAACAACTTCGACCAACTAATGCCATGCGGTAGTATGTAGATTTAATCTTAACCAATTCTTCACCGCACTACTTCTATTATTATTATTAAACACGCAAGGGCTAGGCTGAAAACTTCTTTATAGCCAAGGACGTATGTATGGACATACCATGCCTTCTGCAAGTCCTGCCACGTATCAGCATGCTCAAGTCCTTCAAACACCTTATTGTTGTTTTCAGCACCACCATCTTGCTCGGGTCATCCGCATTTTATGCTTTTCACACCCATTTTCGTTCATTATAGTTTACAAAACTATCGCTCGTTATGAAACCTGCTCCTTTATATTTCCCCATTCCAAACTTCTTCTTCACATTTATAAATGATATACTCCAAGAAAACGGAGCCATGTTGCTGACTTTCTAAGCTAATGTTTATTCCCCTACTGACTTCGAAATCACCATGCATGAAAATTAACACCACCCAATCACCAAAGCTGACCCATCCTCTGTTCATTCCACCACTAGAGGACTTCCATCATTTTTAGACCCATTTCCTCCACTTCGAAATGTTCACGCTCAGCTCCACCTTGCCGCCACCTAGTCCACCCATTCTCGCGTTGAACTCCCCTTTACGTAACCCTCTCCATTACCATTCGTCACAGCTCACGAATGACATGGCAAACACCACCCAACTTTCCTTCACGTTTTCACCAATTTGTCCTACTCAACGCTGCAAAACACACGGTGTAACACTCCGTAATTCTATTAATATTAATATTCACAAATTAAAGAATAACTAATCTCAGACTTGAGAATTATGGGAAACGGGCTGCGCCATTGTGTTCATCTCGGAATTCTGGTTGAAATAGAGTTCGAGTTTGCGTGAATTGGACTTCGTACGAAGAAGTTATGGCCATCGGAAGTTTCAGAAAATTCAAAACAGATTTTAGAAAATTTAAAATTCAAAATTCGAAGTCAAACAGGCTAGGCGGGAAAATTCCCGCCCAGCACCCCAGGTCGACTGGGGAGTCGACTGGGCAGTCGACCTGGGTGTCGATCTGGTCCAGTCGGCTAGGGTTTGACTGAGCCCAATCTTGAGCTGCTGATGTGTCTTTAGGGCTGAGTTTGCAAAATTAACGGTTCAGTTTAGTTCTGAGTTGATCTGACGGTCTAAATAAATCCTAAACTCTATAAATACCTAGGTAGTCTCTCACTCTAATTCACATGAAAAATAGAATAGCCACCGTCATACCGTCGCCGTGGAACTCAGTCTAGCCGCCGCCAACTAAGAAGGAAGAAAGCTAATCAAAACCCTAATTCTACTCAACTCTAAAGCAAATCAAGACTCTCTTTCTTCTCTAATTGTGAGTATGATGATCTTAACAAGATTATTATTAAACTAATTAGATTAAGTTATGAATGGATTATAATTGAATGATGTGGATTGTCATATATGTTGTTGTAAACCTTATGCTATCATGTATGTTGTAAATCCTATGTTTTGTGATGATGATATCCTATATGTTGTAAATCATGCTATGATGATATTGTATAGGTTGTAATTTTCTATGCTAACTTGTGATAAATCACACATGTTATAAAGTCATGATGTTATTATCTATGCTAATTAGTTCATGTTAATCAAGTCATAATGTTGATATTATTTGGGCTATGTTGATGACAAATCATGTATGCAAGTTTAGATTGATTAGTAAAGATTATGAACATATGCCATGACATCTATTTAGATCTAGAATTATACTATGACATGGGTAAGTTCTATGTGTTAGATGCTAGTTCACACCATCATTATGTTGCATAAAACACCATATGCAAGTTTATACATGAATTTGGGTTATGATCATATCATGTAAATTGTGACATTTAACAAGTTGACACCTTTAGATCCATAACATGTGTAGTTTTATGCAAGTTTCACCCCTATTATGATTAGATATATTTTATTTGTCTATATGTTGTGATAATTTATCTTTGTGCTATGAGTTAGACTATTCGAGTCTAACGTATATTTTGCGTTGAATAAGCGAACGTATAACGTGGGGTAGGGGTAATATTAAGGATTTAATATTAAGAAGTTGGGGTGCAATTGATATGATTTTGCGTGCCATGACTGGATGGCCATAATTGAGTCAATTATGGACATCATTAAAATTGGAAGTAATTAATGATTTGAATAGGGATATTCAAAACTGGGTTAAAAGGTTATAAGTGATAATCAATGCTTAGGACACGAGGTTGGACTCGTTTGTGACGTAAACCTGCTCGGACCCACCCGGCAAATCCAGTGTTCACAAATGTCAGCCCAATGTGAGAGATCCTAGGCCCAAATTAAAGCATAACAGTTGTAAAGACACGAGGTTAGGCCCTTTTATGGTGTAAGACTACCCGGACCCGCCCGACAAATCCAGCTGCCATAAATGCCAGTCTAATGTGAGAGGTCTTTATGAGGTTATGGCCTGAATGAATTAAGAAATACTTAACCAGATAAACATGTAAGGTGGGACATGGGGGTTAAGTAGGTGCCTTGGGTGGCATGAGGAATCTAGTGATTGCCTTTAGTGGCATTTGAAATACGAGTAGTAAGACTTAACCAAACACACATGTAAATGAACATGACTAAGAATGTTAAGTGGGATATACTAGTGGTGACAAGCTTAGGTGGGTAGCTTGTGGGGGCCCATTTCAACCAGTATCCCAAACGTATCTTTGTGGGCTCGACCCAAGTCGAGGACGGGACACGCATACTGGGCTTGACTATAAGAGGCCAAAACGGGGTAGCGGTGGCAACGCAAGTCCAACGGGTTTCATATGCGTGTGTGGGCCCGGGCTGGTAGGTAAGACGTTGTTGCATCGTGTAGGTATAAGCCGTGCATTCTCAAGTTGTATCGGGTTGCCACTTTAGGGGAGTGATACACCCCACTGTGGGGCCAGCACGGGTATCTACGAGTAGGGAGCCGATCGAAAGTGGGTAGTGGGGTACACCTAGCGGAGATAGGGGCAGGCAGCATCTATGTAGTCAGCTAGGGGTACGCAAAGTTATTTATAAAATTTCTAAGTGAAGAAAGTGGATAGTGGGGTACACCTAGCGGAGATAGGGGAAGGCGGCACCTATGTAGTCAGCTAGGGGTACACGAAGCTATTCATATAATTTCTAAGTGGAGCAAGTGGGATCAACCTTTAGGGTGACTGGTGTGGTGCAGTGTAGTAATTATTCGTTAGTAATTAGGTGTGCCTTTAACGTTATCTTTATCTACTCTTCCATAGCCAATAGTCCATAGACATTTCCTTGTTTTCCAGCTTATGCCTTAGTCTAGTTATTTTGGTAATAGTATTGTTAGAATTATCATACTCGCCAGACTTTATGTCTGACCCCCTCTATTTCTATCCTTTTTCCCCCTCCAGGTCCTCAGGTTGGCCCCAGCTCTAGTGGAGTTTGACTGGATTGCTTTATCTCTCTCTTGGAAAGCTTGGACCGCTGAAGTAAAGTCCAGCTTGTTATCTTCTTTAATGGCTATTTATGTAATGGGGTTATGTATTTTGTTTTATCAAGATGGATATTGTACTTGACTCTGATTTATGGTTTTATGATGTAACAAGCATGTTTAATTTCCGCTGCAATAAAATGAAGTTTTAGATTTCTAAGTACTACTTATTATCTGTCTTGTTGTAATTTTTCTGTTCTATATTCACTTGAAACCTCCATGGAAGTTAATGCATTCCCTTTGTGAGTGACATTAATGGACGTGGGGTGTTACACGTGGTATCAGAGCTTGAGGTTACCAGAACAGATATTTTTTTTAGAAAAGACTATTTTTCTAAAGTATTTTTGGAAGAAGTGTTTTCAAAAACATGTCTTAATGAGTTATTTTAAAGAGGAAAGTTTTTATGAAAAACATAATCCCAAATAGCCATATATCTTTATCTTTCGAATTCTCCATTTTGAATCTTTCCTTTTTCGTTTCAGCATGGCTAAAGATCTTAACCTTCCGGACGGTGTAACGATACCAGGATGGTATGGGAGGTTATTAGAGGCTAGGGCCGCTGCAGGTCCACCCAATGTTCCTCCACCACCAGTTGCACCCGCTCCTCCTCCTCCTCGCGTTGATACTTTTGCAAAGACGTGCAAGGAAGTTAAGGCTATGGGTGGAAAACCTTTTCAAGGATCAGAAACGTTTGTGGAAGCAAGAGATTGGCTTAAGGAGGTGGAAGAATTGCTAGAAATCTTTGAAGTAGAAGAAGGGAGGAAAGTCAAATTAGCAGCTTGGTTAATGAAGGGAGAGGCCTCGTTTTGGTGGGAGGTCACTAATGGGGAGCGTCCTGTTGATTCTTAGGCGGATTTCAGACGTAGGTTTGAGGCAAAGTTTCTCTCAAGGGCAGAAGAGAATCTATATATGGAAAGGTTCTTGGCACTGAAGCAAGGAAGCTCATCAGTGAAAGAATATGTCAACAAATTTAATCAGTTAGCAAGGTTTGGCTTGGACTTAGTGAACACACCGGAGAAGAAGGCTCTGAGGTTCGTTATTGGATTGAATGAACCGTTGCAAGGGTTGGCTATGACCCACATCCCTATGGGGGCCACCTTTGAGAAGCTAGTAGACATGGCACTCATGCACGAGGAGAAAGGCACTAAAGCTGATAAGGCACCCGAGAAGAAAGGGGATCAGAAGAAACCACAACAGCAAAACAAGAAGGGTGGTAAATAAAATAATGGCAAAGGAAAGAAGAAATGCTTTAACTGTGGGACACCAGGCCATCTCAGCAAGGATTGCCCAAAGAAAAAGAAGACTGGCTGTTTTTAATGTGGTGATGCGGGACATCTAGTGCAGGACTGCCCAAAGAAGGGGCAGAGGGCAGGGTCTACCTCGGGAGGACATGTGCAGGCTCTTATGGCACCAGGGTAGGCAAGGGGACAAGTTCAGGCTCTCGCGGTCCCACCGCTGCAAGAACGAGGTAGAACCATTTCTGTTGCAAGCTTAGTTTTTCTGTTTAATCATCCTGTCCGTACCTTATTCGATTCGGGCGCATCGCATTCGTTTATCTCTACATCATTAGTTGAATCACTGCACTTAAACATCAGTTTAGTAGAGGATCCCTTAGTTGTTTCGAATCCAATTGGGGGCTCAGCTTATTTGTCCATGATGTGTTTGGATTTGAAAATTTCTATACTTAGCGTTGAGTTTAGATGTGATGCTTATGTGTTGGGCTTCACGGGCTATGGGCTAATTTTAGGAATGGATTGGTTATCCAGAAATGGGGCCGTTCTTGATTGTGAAAGGAGAGTAGTTAGGCTCATGACTCGCCTTGGTAACGCTCTCGAAATCTTTTGTAATCCCATAAATTCCGTTATGCTAAGTTATCTAGAAACGCTTGACGCGTCGGTGGAAAATCTACGATCTGTTAGAGTGGTCCGAGAATACTCGGATGTGTTTGAGGAGGTGAAGGGCTTACCTCCGAAGCGAGAGATAGATTTTTGAACATACCTTGTGGATAATGCAAAACCAGTATCTTTACCAGTATGCCACATGGCTCCTCGTGAAAGGAGGGAACTCAATAAGCAAGTGAACGAGTTGCTTGAGAAGGGGTTCATAAGACAAAGTATATCGTAGTGGGGTGCTCCAGTAGTATTTGCCACGAAGGCGGATGGGTCCCTTAGACTTTGTGTGGACTATAGAGAACTTAATAAACTTACTAAGAAAAATAGACACCCACTGCCGAGGATTGACGATCTCTTCGATCAGTTAGTTGGCACCTCAGTGTTTTCGCAGTTGGACTTAGCCACTGGTTTCCATCAATTAAGGGTGGCTGAGGATAACATAGACAAGACTGCCTTTAGGACTCCGGACGGTTTCTATGAATGGCTAGTGATGCCCTTCGGTTTGACAAACGCCCCCGCATACTTTGTTGATTTGATGAGTAGGGTGTTTAGGGAGTACCTTAAAAAATTCATGGTGGTCTTTGTAGACGACATCTTGATCTTTTCTAAGGATGAAGAAGAGCATGCCCTACATCTTAGGGAAGTGTTGGAGACCCTACGAGCGCATAACCTTAAAGCTAAATTTTCTAAGTGTCACTTCTGGAGGAAGGAAGTACGATACTTAGGGCACGTGGTTTCCAAAGAAGGGATAGCTGTGGATCCCGCGAAGGTGGTGGCCATCCAAGATTGGAAGGTCCCTAAAAATGTTACCGAAGTGAGAAGTTTCTTGGGGTTGGCTGGCTACTATAGGAAGTTTATCAAAGACTTCGCAAAAATATCAGCTCCATTAACGCGTTTGACGAAGAAGAACCTAGTTTTCACATGGGACGTAGATTGTGATGATGCGTTCCGACGTTTGAAGAGAGCTTTGACCTCAGCCTCAGTCTTAGTGCTGCCAGACGGGAGTAAGCCATTTACTGTTTATACCGATGCTTGTGGGACAGGTCTAGGCGCAGTCTTAATGCAAGAGGGTAGGGTAATAGCCTATGGTGGAAGGCAGTTGAGAGCGCATGAGAAAAATTACCCTACACATGACCTAGAGTTAGCCGCTATTGTTTTCGCGCTTAAGTCTTGGCGTCATTATCTTTTGGGCGAGAAATTCGAATTATTCACTGACCACAAATCTCTAAAATACTTGTTCTCTCAGAAGGACTTGAACCTAAGGCAGCAAAGGTGGATGGAATTCTTAGCGTCCTACGACTTCGAAATAGCATATACCCCTGGCAAGGGTAACGTGGTGGCAGACGCCTTAAATAGGAAAAGGCTGTCCTTGAGTCCGTTGTTTGTTGAGCGGCGAAACTTAGAATTCATCTCTATGTTTGACTTTAGACCTTCCGTTGACTTTGTACCCCGTTTGCTAGCATCCTTGGAAGTCAGACCTACGCTTTTGGGACGGATTGGTGAGGCACAGCGAGACGACCCACAGTTGGTTGAGTTAGTAGAAAAGCTCAAAAGAGGGGAGTCATCAAACCATCTCCGTAGGTATACCCTAGATGATAAGGGTTGGTTACGTAGGGACGATACACTTTGTATACCGAAAGACGATGACCTAAGGAAGACCATTCTTGATGATGCACATCGTTCGAAGATGACCATTCATCCCGGCGGGGACAAGATGTACAAAGACATGAAGCGAGTTTTCTTTTGGGCCGGTATGAAGAGGGATGTGGCCGAGTATGTCGCTAGATGCTTGGTGTGCCAACAAGTAAAAACCGAGCAAAAGAAACCCGGTGGGTTGCTTCACCAATTGGAGGTTCCACCATGGAAGTGGGAGAGCGTCTCGATGGACTTTGTGGATGGATTACCAAGATCAAGGAAGGGTAATACGGGGATTTGGGTTATAGTAGACAGACTTACTAAGAGCACCCATTTCATTCTCGTGAAGAGTAAAAGGACTGCTCCATGGTTAGCTTCTGTATACGTCCGAGAAATAGTTCGTTTGCACGGTGTTCCTTCTAGCATAGTGAGCGACTATGATCCTATTTTCACTAGCGAATTTTGGAGAAGCTTACAAGAGGCGGTAGGGACTCAGTTATGTTTGAGCACCACATATCATCCTCAGATGGACGGCCAAACCGAGAGGGTGAATCGTATTCTAGAGGACCTATTGAGGCTATGTGTAACACCCCGTAATTTTATAACATTAAAATTCACAAATTAAAGTATACTTAATTTTTAGAAAAGAATTAAGTGAAATGGGTTGCGCAGAGAAATATATATATATATATATTGATATATATATATATATATAAATAAAAAATTAAATAATTAAATATGCAAAAAAGTTCAAAACAGCAAATTGGGAGGGGAAATAACCGAACCGGCCCATTTTTGAGGTCGACCCGAGCCTCGCTGGGTCGACTAGGGGTTAATCCAGGGTGTTTGGCTGTCAACCCGTGGGCCGATTCGCTCAAATGCAGATTTTGCATTTGATTGGTTCTCATGGTTCAGGGTTAATCCAATGGTCCTAAATAACTTCCTACACCTATAAATACATCCTAATGCTAACCCTAAACCTAATTATAATAGAATAGTTACCGTCATACCATCGCCATGGAAATCAATGGAGCCGCCGCCAACTAAGAAAGAAGAAAAGCAAATTCAATTCTAATTCTCTCAACCCTAAAGCAAAGCAAAACTCTCTCTTTTCTTCTCTAAATTGTGAGTATGATAGTCTTAACAAGATTATTATCATTTTAATTAGGTTAAGTCATGAATGGATTGTGAGTAGATGATGTGAATTGTCATATGTTATCATGTATGTTATTAATCCTATGCTATGTGGTGATGATATGCTATATGTTGTAAATCATGCTATGATGATGTTATGTATGTTGAAAGTTTCTATGCTAAGTTGCGATGAATCATACAAGTTAGAAAGCCATCTATGCTAGTTAGTTCATATTAATTAAATCATCATGTTTGGGCTATGTTGATCTATATGACAAGTTACATATGCAACTTAAATTGATTAGAAAAGTTATGAACATATACCAAGACATCTATTATGACATCTAGAATTATGCTATGACATATGTGATATCCTATGCTAGTTCACACCATCATTATATTGCCTAAAAACCCCATATGCAAGTTTATGTATAGATTTGGGCTATGATCATATCATATAAATTGAGACATTTAACAAGTTGATACCTTTTGATACTTTACATGTGTAGTTTATGCAAGTTTCACCCCTATTATGATTAGATTTATTTTAATTGTCTATATGTTGTGATAATTTATCTTTGTGCTAGGGGTTAGACTATACAAGTCTAGCCTATATTATGCGTTGAATAAGCGAACGTATAAACGTGGGGTAGGGGTAATATTAAGGATTTAATATTAAAAAGTTGGGGTGCAATTGATATGATTTTGCATGCCATAAGTGGATGGCCATCATTGAGTCAATTATGGACATCATTAAAAGTTGACTTAATTAATAATTTGAATAGGGAATTATTAAGACTGGGGTAAAAGATTTTAAGTGTTAATCAATGCTTAGGACACGAGGTTGGACTCGTTTGTGACGTAAAACCTGCCCGGACCCGCCCGGCAAATCCAGTGGTCACAAATGTCAGCCCAATGTGAGAGGTCCTAGGCCTAAACTAAAGCATAACGGTTGTAAAGACACGAGGTTAGACTCTTTTATGGTGTAAGACTTCCCGGACCCGCCCGGCAAATCCAGCTGCCATAAATGCCAGTCTAATGTGAGAGGTCTTTATGAGGTTATGGCCTGAATGAATTAAGAAATACTTAACCAGATAAACATGTAAGGTGGGACATGGGGGTTAAGTAGGTGCCTTGGGTGGCATGAGGAATCTAGGGGGTGCCCTTAGTGGCAGGTGAAATACGATTAGTAAGACTTAACCAAACACACATGTAAATGAACTTGACTAAGGGGGTTAAGTGGGATATATTAATGACAAGCTTAGGTGGGTAGCTTGTGGGGGCCCATTTCGACTAGTATCCCAAACGTATCTTTGTGGGCTCGACCCAAGTCGAGGACGGGACACGCATGCTGGGTTTGACTATAAGAGGCCAAAACGGGGAGCGGTGGCAATGCAAGTCCAACGGGTTTCATATGCGTGTGTGGACCCGGGCTGGTAGGTAAGACGTTGTTGCATCGTGTAGGTATAAGCCGTGCATTCTCAGTTGTATCGGGTTGCCACTTTAGGGGAGTGATACACCCCACTGTGGGGCCAGCACGGGTATCTACGAGTAGGGAGCCGATCGAAAGTGGGTAGTGGGGTACACCTAGTGGAGATAGGGGCAGACGACACCTATGTAGTCAGCTAGGAGTACACGAAGTTACTTATAAAATTTCTAAGAGGGTAGTGGGGTACACCTAGTGGAGATAGGGGAAGACGACACCTATGTAGTCAGCTAGGGGTACGCAAGGCTATTTATATAGTTTCTGTGTGAAGCATGCGGGATCAACCTTTAGGGTGACTGGTGCGGTGCAGTGTAGTAATTGGCGCGGTGCAGTGTAGTAATTGGAGCGGTGCAGTGTAGTAATTGGCGCGGTGCAGTGTAGTAGTTGGAGCGGTGCAGTGTAGTGGTGTGCGGTGTAGTTTAGTAATTATTCGTTAGTAATTAGGTGTGCCTTTACTGTTATCTTTAACGTTATCTTAAATGCTATCTTTATCTTCCTAAGAGTTCATAGACATTTACTTGTCTTCCAGCTTATGCCTTAGTCTAGTTATTTTGATAATAGTATTGTTAGAATTATCATACTCTCCAGACTTTATGTCTGACCCCCTCTATTTCTATCCTTTTTCCCCCTCCAGGTCCTCAGGTTGGGCCCAGCTCTAGTGGAGTTTGATTGAATTGCTTCATCTCTCTTTAGAAAGCTTGGACCATTGAAGTAAAGTCCAGCTTGTTATCTTTTTAATGGCTATTTATGTAATGGGATTATGTATTTTGTTTTTATGAAGATGGATATTGTACTTGGTTATGATCTATGGTTTTATGATGTAACAAACATGTTTAATTTCCGCTGCAATAAAATGAATTTTTAGATTTCCAAGTACTATTTATTATCTGTCTTGTTGTAATATTTCTGTTCTATATTCACTTATAACCTCCATGGAAGTTAATGCATTCCCTTTGTGAGTGACATTAATGGACGTGGGGTGTTACACGTGGTATCAGAGCTTAAGGTTACCAGAACAGATAAAAATACTTTAGAAAAATAGTTATTTTTGGAAGAAATGTTTTCAAAAACATGTTTTAATGAGAAATTTAAAGAGGGAGTTTTTATGAAAAACATAATCCCCAAATAGCCATATATCTTTATCTTTTGAATTCTTCATTTTGAATTTTTCCTTTTTCATTTCAGCATGGCTGAAGATCTTAACCTACCTGACGATGTAACAATACCAGGATGGTATAGGAGGCTATTAGAGGCTAGGGCCGCTGCAGGTCCAGTCAATGTTCCTCCACCACTAGTTGCACCCATTCCTCCTCCTCCTCCTCGCGTAGATACTTTTGCAAAGACGTGCAAGGAATTCAAGGCTATGGGAGGAAAACCCTTTCAAGGGTCAGAAACGTTTGTGGAAGCTAGAGATTGGCTTAAGGAGGTGGAAGAATTGCTAGAAATCTTTGAAGTAGAAGAAGGGAGGAGAGTTCGTTTAGCAGCTTGGTTAATGAAGGGAGAGGCCTTGTTTTGGTGGGAGGTCACTAATGGGGAGCGTCCTGTTGACTCTTGGGCGGATTTTAGACGTAGGTTCGAGGCGAAGTTTCTCTCTAGGGAGGAAGAAAATCTATATATGGAAAGGTTCTTGACATTAAAGCAAGGAAGCTCATCGGTGAAGGAATATGTCAACAAATGTAATCAGTTAGCAAGGTTTGGCTTAGACTTAGTGAACACGCCGGAGAAGAAGGCTCTGAGGTTCGTTAATGGATTGAATGAACCATTGCAAGGGTTGGCTATGACCCATATCCCTGTGGGGGCCACCTTTGAGAAGCTAGTAGACATGGCACTCATGCACGAGGAGAAAGGCACTAAAATTGATAAGGAACCCGAGAAGAAAGGGGATCAAAATAAGGGTGGTAAAGATAATAATGGCAAGGGAAAGAAGAAATGTTTTAACTGTGGGACCCCAGGCCATCTCAGCAAGGACTGCCGAAAGAAAAAGAAGACTGGCTGTTTTCACTGCGGTGAAGCAGGACATCTAGTAAAGGACTGCCCAAAGAAGGGGCAGAGGACAGGGACTACCTCGGGAGGACAGGTGCAGGCTCTTCTGGCACCAGGGCAGGCAAGGGGACAAGTTCAGGCTCTCGCGGTCCCACCGCTGCAAGAACGAGGTAGAACCATTTCTGTTGAAAGCTTAGTTTTTCTATTTGATCATCCTGTCCATACCTTATTCGATTCGGGCGCATCGCATTCGTTTATCTCTACATCATTAGTTGAAACACTGCACCTAGATACTAGTATTGTTACTGATCCCTTAGTAGTCTCAAATCCTATTGGTGGTTCAGCTCATCTTTCTATGATTTGTCGGGATTTGAGAGTGTTTATCTTGGGCATTGAGTTTGAATGCAACGCCTTTGTCCTTGGTTTCATGGGCTGTAGTTTGATTCTAGGGGTGGATTGGCTAGCCAAACGTGGTGCCATCCTAGACTGTGAAAGGAGGGTAGTTAGACTATTGATTCGTTGTAGAAAAACCCTCATATTTCTTGCGACCCTAGGGGTTCAGTGATGCTTAGCTGCCTAGAATCTGCCGACGCATCTAACGATGATTAGGAACCTGTTTGTGTGGTCCGTGAGTATGGAGACGTCGTTGATAAAGCGCGGGGTTTACCCATAGGCGCGGAATAAGTTTTCGTATGTGCTTAATAGATTAAGCAAAGCCCGTTATGTAATCAGCGGTAGTTTTGGAGCAAGACTGGCAAGGACGGCCAAAGTCGGTCAAGTGCTCAATTGATTGACCATCTTACTAGTATCATCTCACGTAGGTCGTCTGAATTCGAAGGAGGTATCCCTTGGGTGTTTGTCTGATATTGGTTTAGGCCTTTGGGGCTTGCACTTGGGGGATGTCGAATTCGACTAGGATGGTCTGCGTGAGAGATGGATAGTTGTGACGATTTTACATGGGATAATATCCTGGTTTTCTCGAAGAGCATGCCCTATGTCTTAGGGAAAGCTTAGGGACCCTACAAGTGCACTAGCTTAAAGCTAAGTTCTCCAAGATACCATTTTTGGAGGAAGGAAGTGAGGAATTTAGGGCATGTGGTCTCTAGGGAAGGGAGATATGTTAAGGTGGATGGAGTTCTTAGCATCCTACGACTTCGTGATAGCATATATCCCTGGCAAGGGTAACATGGTGGCAGATGCCTTAAGTAGAAAAAGGTTATCCTTAAGTCCTTTGTTTGTGGAGCAGCAAAGCTTAGAATTCATTTTGATGTTTGACTTTAGACCTTCCGTTGACTTCGTACCCGGTTTGTTAGCATCCTTGGAGGTCAGACCTACGCTTTTGGGACGGATTGGCGAGGCACAGCGAGACGACCCGCAGTTGGTTGAGATAGTAGAAAAGCTCAAAGGAGGGGAGTCATCAAGCCATCTCCGTAGGTATACCCTAGATGATAAGGGTTGGTTACGTAGGGACGGTAGACTTTGTGTACCAAAAGACGATGACCTAAGGAAGACTATTCTTGACGAAGCACATCGTTCGAAGATGACCATTCATCCCGGCGGGGACAAGATGTACAAAGACATGAAGCGAGTTTTCTTTTGGGCCGGTATGAAGAGGGACGTAGCCGAGTATGTCGCTAGATGCTTTGTGTGCCAACAAGTAAAAGCGGAGCAAAAGAAACCCGGTGGGTTACTTCACCCATTGGAGGTTCCACTATGGAAGTGGGAAAGCGTTTCGATGGACTTTATTGACGGATTACAGAGATCGAGAAAGGGTAATACGGGGATTTGGGTTATAGTAGATAGACTTACTAAGAGCGCCCATTTCATTCCCGTGAAGAGTAAGAGGACTTCTCCATGGTTAGCTTCTGTATACGTCCGAGAAATAGTTTGTTTGCACGGTGTTCCTTCTAGCATAGTGAGCGACCGCGATCCTATTTTCACTAGCGAATTTTTGGAGAAGCTTGCAAGAGGCGGTAGGGACTCAGTTATGTTTGAGCACCGAATTTCATCCTCAAACGGACGGCCAGACCGAGAGGGTGAATCGCATTCTAGAGGATCTTTTGAGGCTATGTATCCTAGACTTTGGGGGTACATGGGAAGAGCATCTTCCACCGGTGGAGTTCGCATATAATAACAGCTTTCAGTCTAGCATTGGTATGGCACCATTCGAAGCTCTTTATGGACGACCTTGTCATTCACCTACATGTTGGTGGGAATCTACGGATAAGATCTTACTTGGGCCCGATATGATTAGGGAGACTTCGGAGAAGATCGACTTGATTCGAAGGAGGATGAAAGCAGCACAGGATAGGCAGAAATCTTATGCGGATAAGAGGAGGACAGATCTCGAGTTTGAAGTTGGGGACATGGTCTTTGTCAAAGTGTCTCCATTACGGAACGTTTTTTGCTTTGGGTCCGTTGGGAAATTAGCACCAAGGTTTGTAGGGCCATTTCCTATTAAGGAGAAAATTGGGCAGATGGCGTGTAGAGTGGAGTTGCCCTTGAGACTTAGTGGTGTACACGACGTATTCCATGTGTCACATTTGAGGAAGTGCTTGCACGAGACCGCGGAAGTGGTAGAGCCGAGCTTTCTTAGAGAGGTGGAGATAGAGCGTGATGCGACAATTCGACGAGCTCCTACGCGCATTCTTGGGTCGGAGATTAAGAGGTTGAGGAATCGAGAGGTCAGACTAGTCAAAGTGCAATGGGGAGATGATGAGAGCAACGCTACTTGGGAGACGGAAGAGAAGATGCGTTCATGATACCCTTTTCTTTTTTAGGGTATGTCTTTTAATCTCTCCTTTATCGCTTAGCTTGTACTTATCTTATCTTTAGTATATCCTCTCGCTAGTATCTTTGACCTTTAGTTAGGATAATCCTATGGTTGAAACATGTGTTTAAGACATGTTATGTATGGTGGATGCAAAGTGGATGCAAGTGTTTGCTAGTGGTTGCTCGTGGATGCATATACACACACTATTAGGCACCAGATCGGCTCAGTCACTTCATATTGCATATTGCATATATATATGGATGTATTTAGTAAAATGGATGTATAATGGTTGTATTATCATATAGTTGCTGCATTCTTGTGGATGGTTGTGCACGCATATAGAATTAATATGTATCATTAGGAATCTTTTGCATACGTATTGGACGCATGGCACTATCATGAATTGCACTAAGGAGGTCGACTGAATCAGTAGACCGCCTAATTTTGCATTAGATATGGACATATACACACACTGTGCATATAAACATTAAAGCATTAGAAGTCTTTTAAGGACAATGGATGCTGGTGTTTGATGGTTGAGTAGATGGACGATTAGATGGTAGGATATACATTCTTCTTGACTTGGAGTTTTCGGGGACGAAATCCTTTAAGGAGGGGAGAATGTAACACCCCGTAATTTTATAACATTAAAATTCACAAATTAAAGTATACTTAATTTTTAGAAAAGAATTAAGTGAAATGGGTTGCGCAGAGAAATATATATATATATATATATTGATATATATATAAAAAAATTAAATAAATAAATATGTGAAAAAGTTCAAAACAGCAAATTGGAGGGGAAATAACCGAACCGGCCCATTTTTGAGGTCGACCCGAGCTTCGCTGGGTCGACTAGGGGTTAATCCAGGGTGTTTGGCTGTCAACCTGTGGGTCGATTCGCTCAAATGCAGATTTTGCATTTGATTGGTTCTCATGGTTCAGGGTTAATCCAATGGTCCTAAATAACTTCCTACACCTATAAATACATCCTAATGCTAACCCTAAACCTAATTAAAATAGAATAGTTACCGTCATACCATCGCCATGGAAATCAATGGATCCGCCGCCAACTAAGAAAGAAGAAAAGCAAATTCAATTCTAATTCTCTCAACCCTAAAGCAAAGCAAAACTCTCTCTTTTCATCTCTAAATTGTGAGTAAGATAGTCTTAACAAGATTATTATCATTTTAATTAGGTTAAGTCATGAATGGATTGTGAGTAGATGATGTGAATTGTCATATGCTATCATGTATGTTATTAATCCTATGCTATGTGGTGATGATATGCTATATGTTGTAAATCATGCTATGATGATGTTATGTATGTTGAAAGTTTCTATGCTAAGTTGCTATGAATCATACATGTTAGAAAGCCATCTATGCTAGTTAGTTCATATTAATTAAATCATCATGTTTGGGCTACGTTGATCTATATGACAAGTTACATATGCAAGTCGAATTGATTAGAAAAGTTATGAACATATACCAAGACATCTATTATGACATCTAGAATTATGCTATGACATATGTGATATCCTATGCTAGTTCACACCATCATTATGTTGCCTAAAAACCCCATATGCAAGTTTATGTATAGATTTGGGCTATGATCATATCATATAAATTGAGACATTTAACAAGTTGACACCTTTTGATCCTTAACATGTGTAGTTTATGCAAGTTTCACCCCTATTATGATTAGATTTATTTTAATTGTCTATATGTTGTGATAATTTATCTCTGTGCTAGGGGTTAGACTATACATGTCTAGCCTATATTATGCGTTGAATAAGCGAACGTATAAACGTGGGGTAGGGGTAATATTAAGGATTTAATATTAAAAAGTTGGGGTGCAATTGATATGATTTTGCATGCCATAAGTGGATGGCCATAATTGAGTCAATTATGGACATCATTAAAAGTTGACTTAATTAATAATTTGAATAGGGAATTATTAAGACTGGGGTAAAATATTTTAAGTATTAAT
This sequence comes from Allium sativum, assembly GCA_030737875.1. Classification (NCBI taxonomy): domain Eukaryota; kingdom Viridiplantae; phylum Streptophyta; class Magnoliopsida; order Asparagales; family Amaryllidaceae; genus Allium; species Allium sativum. The sequence continues at coordinate 503,096,873 of CM060922.1, read as the reverse complement.
CAATGCTTAGGACACGAGGTTGGACTCGTTTGTGACGTAAACCTGCCCGGACCCGCCCGACAAATCCAGTGGTCACAAATGTCAGCCCAATGTGAGAGGTCCTAGGCCTAAACTAAAGCATAACGGTTGTAAAGACACGAGGTTAGACTCTTTTATGGTGTAAGACTGCCCGGACCCGCCCGGCAAATCCAGCTGCCATAAATGCCAGTCTAATGTGAGAGGTCTTTATGAGGTTATGGCCTGAATGAATTAAGAAATAATTAACCAGATAAACATGTAAGGTGGGACATGGGGGTTAAGTAGGTGCCTCGGGTGGCATGAGGAATCTAGGGGGTGCCCTTAGTGGCAGGTGAAATATGATTAGTAAGACTTAACCAAACACACATGTAAATGAACATGACTAAGGGGGTTAAGTGGGATATATTAATGATAAGCTTAGGTGGGTAGCTTGTGAGGGCCCATTTCGACCAGTATCCCAAACGTATCTTTGTGGGCTCGACCCAAGACGAGGACGGGACACGCATGCTGGGTTTGACTATAAGAGGCCAAAATGGGGAGCGGTGGCAACGCAAGTTCAACGAGTTTCATATGCGTGTGTGGACCCGGGCTGGTAGGTAAGACGTTGTTGCATCGTGTAGGTATAAGCCGTGCATTCTCAGTTGTATCGGGTTGCCACTTTAGGGGAGTGATACACCCCACTGTGGGGCCAGCATGGGTATCTACGAGTAGGGAGCCGATCGAAAGTGGGTAGTGGGGTACACCTAGTGGAGATAGGGGCAGACGACACCTATGTAGTCAGCTAGGAGTACACGAAGTTACTTATAAAATTTCTAAGAGGGTAGTGGGGTACACCTAGTGGATATAGGGGCAGACGACACCTATGTAGTCAGCTAGGGGTGCGCAAGGCTATTTATATAGTTTCTGTGTGAAGCATGCGGGATCAACCTTTAGGGTGACTGGTGCGGTGCAGTGTAGTAATTGGCGCGTTGCAGTGTAGTAATTGGAGCGGTGCAGTGTAGTAATTGGCGCGGTGCAGTGTAGTAGTTGGAGCGGTGCAGTGTAGTAGTTGGAGCGGTGCAGTGTAGTGGTGTGCGGTGCAGTGTAGTAATTATTCGTTAGTAATTAGGTGTGCCTTTACCGTTATCTCTAACGTTATCTTAAACGCTATCTTTATCTTCCTAAGAGTTCATAGACATTTACTTGTCTTCCAGCTTATGCCTTAGTCTAGTTATTTTGATAATAGTATTGTTAGAATTATCATACTCGCCAGACTTTATGTCTAACCCCCTCTATTTCTATCCTTTTTCCCCCTCCAGGTCCTCGGGTTGGGTCCAGCTCTAGTGGAGTTTAATTGAATTGCTTCATCTCTCTTTGGAAAGCTTGGACCATTGAAGTAAAGTCCAGCTTGTTATTTTTTAATGGCTATTCATATAATGGGATTATGTATTTTGTTTTTATGAAGATGGATATTGTACTTGGTTATGATCTATGGTTTTATGATGTAACAAACATGTTTAATTTCCGCTGCAATAAAATGAATTTTTAGATTTCCAAGTTCTATTTATTATCTGACTTGTTGTAATTTTTCTGTTCTATATTCACTTATAACCTCCATGGAAGTTAATGCATTCCCTTTGTGAGTGACATAAATGGACGTGGGGTGTTACACTATGTATCCTAGACTTTGGGGGTACATGGGAAGAGCATCTTCCATTGGTGGAGTTTGCATATAATAACAGCTTTCAGTCCAGCATTGGCATGGCACCTTTCGAAGCTCTTTATGGACGATCTTGTCGCTCACCTACATGTTGGTGGGAATCTACGGATAAGATCTTACTTGGGCCCGATATGATTAGGGAGACTTCGGGGAAGATCGACTTGATTCGAAGGAGGATGAAAGCAGCGCAAGATAGGCAAAAATCTTATGCGGATAAGAGGAGGACAGATCTTAAGTTTGATGTTGGGGACATGGTTTTTATCAAAGTGTCTCCATTACGGAACATTGTTCGCTTTGGGTCCGTTGGGAAATTAGCACCAAGGTTTGTAGGGCCGTTTCCTATTAAGGAAAGGATTGGGCAGATGGCGTATAGAGTGGAGTTGCCTGAGAGACTTAGTGGTGTACATGACATATTCCATGTGTCACATTTGAGGAAGTGCTTGCACGAGACCGCGGAGGTGGTAGAGCCGAACTTGCTTAGAGAGGTGGAGATAGAGCGTGATACGACGATTCGACGAGCTCCTACGCGCATTCTTGGGTCAGAGATTAAGAAGCTGAGAAATCGAGAGGTCAGACTAGTCAAAGTACAATGGGGAGATGATGAGAGCAACGCTACTTGGGAGACGGAAGAGAAGATGCGTTCGTTGTACCCTTTTCTCTTTGAGGGTATGTCCTTTAATTTCTCCTTTATCGCTTAGCTTGTACTTATCTTACCTTTAGACTATCCTCTCGCTAGTATCCTTGACCTTTAGTTAGGATAATCCTATGGTTGAAACATGTGTTTGAGACATGTTATGTACGATGGATGCAAAGTGGATGCAAGTGTTTGCTAGTGGTTGCTCGTGGACGCATATACACACACTATTAGGCAGTAGATCGGCTCAGTCACTTCATACTGCATATTGCATATAAAGGGATGTATTTAGTAAAATGGATGTATGAGGATTTTTTTTTATCATATGGATGCTGCATTCGGATGATGATTGTGCACGCATATAGAGATAATATGTAGCATTAAGGAACTTTTGCATACATAATGGACGCATGGCACAATCATGATTTGCATTAAGGAGGTCAACTGAATCAGTGGACCGCCTGATTTTGCATTAGATATGGACATATACACACACTGTGCATTTAAACATGAAAGCATTAGAAGTCTATAAGGACAATGGTTGCCTGTGCTTGATGGTTGAGTAGATGGATGATTGGATGTTAGGATATACATTCTTTTTGATTTGAAGATTTCGGGGTCGAAATCCTTTAAGGAGGGGAGAATGTAACACCCCGTAATTCTGTTAATATTAATATTCACAAATTAAAGAATAACTAATCTCAGTCGTGAGAATTGAGGGAAACGGGTTGCGCCATTGTGTTCGTCTCGGAATTTTGGTTGAAATGGAGTCCGAGTTTGCGTGAATTGGACTTCGTATGAAGAAGTTATGGCCATCGGAAGTTTCAGAAAATTCAAAACAGATTTCAGAAAATATAAAATTTAAAATTCGAAGTCAAACAGGCTAGGCGGGAAAATTCCCGCCCCCCAGGTCGACTGGGGAGTCAACTGGCAGTCGACACCCCTCCCCCCCCCCCAGGTCGACTGGGGAGTCGATTGGGCAGTCGACCTGGGTGTCAACCAGGTCCAGTCGGCTAGGGTTTGACTGAGCCCAATCTTGAGTTGCTGATGTGTCTTTAGGGCTGAGTTGGCAAAATTAACGGTTCAGTTTAGTTCTGAGTTGATCTGACGGTCTAAATAAATCCTAAACTCTGTAAATACCTAGGTAGTCTCTCACTCTAATTCACATGAAAAATAGAATAGCCACCGTCATACCGTCGCCATGGAACTCAATCTAGCCGCCGCCAACTAAGAAGGAAGAAAGCTAATCAAAAACCTAATTCTACTCAACTCTAAAGCAAATCAAGACTCTCTTTCTTCTCTAATTGTGAGTATGATGATCTTAACAAGATTATTATTAAACTAATTAGATTAAGTTATGAATGGATTATAAGTGAATGATGTGGATTGTCATATATGTTGTTGTAAACCTTATGCTATCATGTATGTTGTAAATCCTATGTTTTGTGATGATGATATCCTATATGTTGTAAATCATGCTATGATGATATTGTATTAGCTGTAATTTTCTATGCTAAATTGTGATAAATCATACATGTTATAAAGTCATGATGTTATTATCTATGCTAATTAGTTCATGTTAATCAAGTCATAATGTTGATATTATTTGGGCTATGTTGATGACAAATCATGTATGCAAGTTTAGATTGATTAGTAAAGATTATGAACATATGCCATGACATCTATTTAGATCTAGAATTATGCTATGACATGGATGAGTTCTATGTGTTAGATGCTAGTTCACACCATCATTATGTTGCATAAAACACCATATGCAAGTTTATACATGAATTTGGGTTATGATCATATCATGTAAATTGTGACATTTAACAAGTTGACACCTTTAGATCCATAACATGTGTAGTTTTATGCAAGTTTCACCCCTATTATGATTAGATCTATTTTATTTGTCTATATGTTGTGATAATTTATCTTTGTGCTATGAGTTAGACTATTCGAGTCTAACGTATATTTTGCGTTGAATAAGCGAACGTATAACGTGGAGTAGGGGTAATATTAAGGATTTAATATTAAGAAGTTGGGGTGCAATTGATATGATTTTGCATGCCATGAGTGGATGGCCATAATTGAGTCAATTATGGACATCATTAAAATTGGAAGTAATTAATGATTTTAATAGGGATATTCAAAACTAGGGTAAAAAGTTATAAGTGATAATCAATGCTTAGGACACGAGGTTGGACTCCTTTGTGATGTAAACCTGCCCGGACCCGCCCGACAAATCTAGTGGTCACAAATGTCAGCCCAATGTGATTGGTCCTAGGCCCAAATTAAAGCATAACAGTTGTAAAGAACCGAGGTTAGGCTCTTTTACGGTTTAAGACTGCCCGGACCCGCCCGGCAAATCCAGCTACCTTAAATGCCAGTCTAATTTGAGAGGTCTTTATGAGGTTATGGCCTGAATGAATTAAGAAATACTTAACTAGATAAACACGTAAGGTGGGACATGGGGGTTAAGTAGGTGCCTTGGGTGGCATGAGGAATCTAGTGATTGCCTTTAGTGGCATTTGAAATACGAGTAGTAAGACTTAACCAAACACACATGTAAATGAACATGACTAAGAGGGTTAAGTGGGATATACTAGTGGTGACAAGCTTAGGTGGGTAGCTTGTGGGGGCCCATTTCAACCAGTATCCCAAACGTATCTTTGTGGGCTCGACGCAAGTCGAGGACGGGACATGCATACTGGGTTTGACTATAAGAGGCCAAAACGGGGTAGCGGTGGCAACGCAAGTCCAACGGGTTTCATATGCGTGTGTGGACCCGGGCTGGTAGGTAAGACGTTGTTGCATCGTGTAGGTATAAGCCGTGCATTCTCAAGTTGTATCAGGTTACCACTTTAGGGGAGTGATACACCCCACTGTGGGGCCAACACGGGTATCTATGAGTAGGGAGCCGATCGAAAGTGGGTAGTGGGGTACACCTAGCGGAGATAGGGGCAGGCGGCACCTATGTAGTCAGCTAGGGGTACGCGAAGTTATTTATAAAATTTCTAAGTGAAGAAAGTGGATAGTGGGGTACACCTAGCGGAGATAGGGGCAGGCGACACCTATGTAGTCAGCTAGGGGTACATAAAGCTATTTATATAATTTCTAAGTGGAGCAAGTGGGATCAACCTTTAGGGTGACTGGTTTGGTGCAGTGTAGTAATTATTCGTTAGTAATTAGGTGTGCCTTTAACGTTATCTTTATCTGCTCTTCCATAGCCAATAGTCCATAGACATTTCCTTGTTTTCCAGCTTATGCCTTAGTCTAGTTATTTTGGTAATAGTATTGTTAGAATTATCATACTCGCCAGACTTTATGTCTGACCCCCTCTATTTCTATCCTTTTTCCCCCTCCAGGTCCTCAGGTTGGCCCCAGCTCTAGTGGAGTTTGACTGGATTGCTTTATCTCTCTCTTGGAAAGCTTGGACCGCTGAAGTAAATTCCAGCTTGTTATCTTCTTTAATGGCTATTTATGTAATGGGGTTATGTATTTTGTTTTATCAAGATGGATATTGTACTTGACTCTGTTTTATGGTTTTATGATGTAACAAACATGTTTAATTTCCGCTGCAATAAAATGAAGTTTTAGATTTCCAAGTACTACTTATTATCTGTCTTGTTGTAATTTTTTTGTTCTATATTCACTTAAAACCTCCATGGAAGTTAATGCATTCCCTTTGTGAGTGACATTAATGGACGTGGGGTGTTACACACGGCCTCCACTTCGACCATGCTGAAACTGTCTCACGCTATCTACATGAGTGAACGACATCAAAAGGGAAATCTATCGCCGTGTATATAAAGGCTTGGGGTTGATGCTACCCCCTGCGCAACTTCCAGGAATCGAACCGCGTTTGATTAAATGGGTTATTTAATTTATATATATAGGAAGAACCGTGAGCTTCGTTGAGCTGAGATGGTGTAATATATAGAGGAAGAAGGCTTGATTTCAGAAAGAAGAGGTCGTTTTTTTTTCATTTGCTGGGAAGTGATAAAATAGGAGAACTGATAGTAGATATATATATATACACAAGAGAAAGATAAGGGGTTCGAAAGGATGTTAATTCAAATAATACAACGTAGGGGTGTAAAACTTCAACCATTGGCTGATGGAAAATAGGGTAGGGAAACACGCAAGTATGGTGAGACTGAGTTTGTTGACACCACTTTATGTGGTGTCAACGTGACCTCGGCCCCCTATTGGTGGAAATCAGAGGGGCCCATATGGGCCCTTCTCATTTCCACCAATAGGAAGGCAGTGTCATGTTAAGACCGCATAAAGTGGTGTCAACAAAATAGTATTTAAGTATGGTTGTTCATAAATGAAGACGCCATACTGAATTGATTGGTAATAGATATTTTGGAGAACTCACGGCCATTTCAAAGTTAATGTATACTTTGGATTTTTAAGGTACCGCGCTATATAGAATTTATCATTTAAGGACCTCTATCGACGTAAATAAAAATATCGTTGTATCGAACAACATCCCACGATTCCAAAAATATAATAATATAGACTGGTTAGCTTATTTTGTGAGATCCCGAAATGCTGATATAGGGTGTAAAACATTCCAAATAAAAATTTGTGTATTTTCCAAATTAAAAATTACAGTAAAATTCTAAAAATTAAATTATAACTACGTCTCAAAGATCATATCCAAATTCAAAACCAATATTTAATTATATTAAATTATCGTTATACTTTATAAATGACTTCATAACGATTTTCTGAAAATTTGAATTGGACATAACTTATAATCTAAAATATGAAATCTAAATTTTTCTCTTGATTCAAAAGGTTCTTTTTTCACAGAATTCCGACTTATATTGGATCCAGTATATTCAATTAAAATTAAAACGTAAATAACGAACTACCGCGTCGTTACGAGCTCGTTTTATAATTAATTTATAAAATATTTATTCAAACTCCATTTTAAATAAATAAATCCGATATTGAAACACCCTACCTCTATTAAATTGACTCACAAAGGGAATGCATTAACTTCAGTGGAGCGTTATAGGTAAAAGATGTAGATAAATTACAAGATAGACAAATAAAGCAGCGGAAAATAAATAAACTTTACTTCATTGATAAAACAACAACTATTCCAACACCAATACCTAGTACAACAAAATATCCGTCTTATTTTACAAAATAAAGAAGCATAAAATACCAGTGGAAAAGAGAGTCCAAAGCAATACTTCGACTATCTTCGAGCTTGGAAAGAGAAACGGTTCAAACTAAGCTGAGCTATTCCCTCCCTGACTACTTGGGGGGAAATGGAAGAAAAGAGGCAAAACAAACTAGGTCAGACATAAGTCTGGTAAGTCCAGTGACTTTCAGTATATAAACAAGTAAAAGTAACATGACATGAATAAACTGAATATAAGACAATACCGTGACAACAGGGATAACAAGATAACATAAGATGTGATAAGGCAAGATAAACTAAATGCACTTCTACACTTTCTTTGCTTCGCAACTACCTTGTTATTCTAATTTCGATATCTCTGCACCGCCTAACTAGTGTCCCAACTAGTATCCCAACTAGTAATCTGTATAAAATGATAATATTACAACGTGATCCCAATCCCCGCAATTGTGGTAGCCTTCAAGTACATCTAGTATGAGGATCTTACCTCAATCAACCTAATTGCCACGAAGATGTTAGATGTACCCTTACAACCCTGTCGATCGGCCCCCTACTTGTATTAATGTTCCAAGTGTCTGTGTCAATCGGCCCTCTCTTGCGTGTAGATACCCTGTGCTGGTCCCACCATAAGGTGTATCAATCCTTATGATAGCAACCCGACACCATTCAAGATGCACAGTGTGTAACTACTAGTACCCCGTGCCTGCTTTTTCTACTCCGAAGTACGCACATGCCTGTAACCTGTCGGAACCTACACCGACGTACCCCTTGCTGCTATTTTAACCGCTTGTAATTAGCCCTGTAATCGTGCCCTACCCTGCCTAGTTTCAGGGTATCCTGATACATCTATGTGGGTTACTGCTGAAATGGGTCCCCTTTACTGGGGTTTCCTACTGATTAAGTTTATGGGCCTATATTTACTAATATTACCCACCAACCAAATATGTACTTAACCTTCCCACACATTATGTCATATTTGTTAAGTGTTGTCCATTCATGTTAACTTAACCCACCTACTCATCATGTCATGTTGGTTAAGTGTTTCTTATTAACTTAACCCTTCGCACTCATCATGTTGGATTGGTTAAGTGTTTCCTATTAACTTAGCCCCGTTTTTCCATCAAGTTATATTAGTCAAATATTTCTTGTTAACTTAACCCCACGTGTTCATCATGTTGTATTGGTTAAGTGTCATCAATCGATGCAAGTTAACTTAACCCACCCACTTGTCATGTTACATTGGTTAAGTGTTGCCTTCTTATGTTGACTTAACCCTACCGCAAATCATGTTATATTCATGTCTTGTTTATTAGAATTAATTCATTTATTAATGCCTTAACCTCTTACATTAGAACTATTGTTTGCAGTAGCTGGATGTGCCAGGCGGTTCAGGGAAGACTTCTACTGCAAGCTCATTCTAACCTTGGGTTTTTGGGCTAAATGCGCTAACTTCTCATAATAGATCTGTGTTTTTGCGGTTACTGGATGTGTCGGGCGGTTCCGGGCAGTTTTATACCGCAACTCAATCTAAACTCGGGTTAGGCATGTTTATCTTTTAGAATATTTACCATACATGTCCAAATCTAGATTTTATATGCTAACATCCCAAATTCACAAAACTAGTCATGTTCCAATTCTCAAGTTATACCCCAACAAAGCTAATTGCAAGTTATGCCCCACAAATTCAAATTCAAGTTATTACTCAAAATATATTACACCCAATCTTCCCAAATTTGCAATAATAGTCATGCCCCAAAATCATAATATACATTATGCTTAGCGTCCCAACCAATAGTTATGCCCAATCTAGATTAATATCCCAATTTACAGTTTATGCCCAATCTAGATTTAATATTTCAATTTACCCCAAGTTCGCAACAATAACAATTATGCCCCCAAAACTTGATTTGTATGCCAATTAACCTAAACTTGCAGTTATAATGATAATAATGCCCCAATATCAATTTCAAGTTATACCCAAATCTCAATTACAAGTTATGCCCAAATTTCAATTACAAGTTACGCCCAATAGTATATAAAATAGATTAAGCCCAATTCCACCGTATTCCAATCGTATATATAACATGATTTCGCCTAGGTTCGAGACAACCTAGATCCATAATAAAAGGGGAAGAAGAGGAAACATAAAAGATTTGGCATAAAATAGCCATACGACACCAGATTTGATAATAGTAATATCAGGAACATAAAAGAAGTATAGATTCGAATAAAATTACATCGCAGGCATAAATCTGATAGATTAGATTTGAATAACATCGCAGGCACAAATCTGATAAAGTAGATTTGAATAACATTGCTGGTACAAATCTGATAAAAGAGATTTGAATAACATTGCAGGCACAAATCTGATTAAATAGATTTGAATAACATCGCAGGCACAAATCTGATAAAATAGATGTGAATAACATCGCAGATACAAATCTGATAAAATAGATTTGAATAACATCGCAGGCACAAATCTGATTAAATAGATTTGAATAACATCGCAGGCACATATCTGATAAAATAGATTTGATAAATCTAAAAGGATATCTCATGATCAGGTATAGCTTGGATTCAGATTATTACATGCCAAGAATTTCAATTAAGAATTCACATCTGAAAGTAACTTGAACTTACAGTGCTTAGATTAGGAGAAAATAGGTGTGAAAATGTTGATTCATCTCCAAGGTTGATTGTTGATGAAGATCTTCTAATATGATTTAGGTTTTTAGAGGCAGCGGCTAGGAGGATTGAGAGTTCAGCAGCATAGAGGCGTCAGAAGGAATTGTTATGAATTAGGTTAGGTCTTGGCACTAATTTATAGGTGTAGAGAGTGTTTTAGAGTGTTTAGATCACCACAGAAGCCATCGGGACCATCCAGCGCATCAAAACATGTCATACGAAGCAGCTCAGCCCGTTTGGGCTCGGATCCAAAAAGGGGTCGACACCTATGTAGACTCCTCCCTAGGGGTGTTGACACCACTGGGTGGGAAACTTCCAGCCCAACCCGCTTCTCTGATTTCAAATGTTTTTGAATTATTTTTCTGGGCTATTAACTAATTATTTCAATCTCTAAATTCTTGTAATCTTCCGAGGGCCATAACTTCCTCATACAGAGTCCGATTTACGGAAACTAGGACTCTATCTCAAGAAGAATTCCGAGACGAACGCAATGGCGCAACCCGTTTTACTTAGTTCTCAATTTTAAAATTTAATTCATTACTTTAATATTCATAGAAAATACGGGGTGTTACATTTGCCCCTCCTTAAAGGATTTCATCCTCGAAATCTCTAAGTTAAGAAGAATATGTCCTAACATCCAACATCCATCTACTCAACCATCAATCACAGGCATCCGTTGTCCTTAAAAAGATTTCTAATGCTTTCATGCTTATATGCATAGTGTGTGTACATGTCCTTATCTAATGCAAAATCAGGCGGTCTACTGATTCAGTTGACCTCCTGAATTCGGATTATGTCAGTGCCTTGAGTCCATCATGTTTGCAATTATTCCTGATCATACTTTATAACTTCTACATGAGTGCACAATCATTCATACAAATGCAATATCCATATGATAACACATTCAATATACATCCATTAAATTAAATGTGCACACATATTCATATGCAATTATTAAATGATTGAGCCGATCTAGTGCCTAATGTGTGTATATGCATACACGAGCAACCACTAGCAAACACTTTCATCCACTTGCATCCACAAACCATAACTTGTCTCACTCACATGTTTACATCCATTGGCTTCTACCTAAGGATCGAGGATAGGACCGAGAGGATATACTTAAAAGATAAAGTCTAGCATGCAAATAATTCTACAGAAAAAGAGAGATCAAGGATATACCCTCAAAAAGGGTATGATGTACCTAGTCTTTAGTCTTCTAAGTTGCATCTTCTTGAGCTTCACTCCATTGTGCTCTGACTGTCTTAACTTAACGATTGCGTAGCTTCTTAATTATGTTTCCAAATTTTTTTCAACAGAAACTTTACTACCTCTCTCTCTGGTACGCTGGCGGTGAGAGCATGCACTTGCCCTCCTGAAAATCAGGCCCTTTGTTCTTGCGCTTGTCCTTAATTATATGACCCGTTACACCATAATAACGACACTTCCTCTTGTCTTAGATTTTTTTATTCTTTCCTCCTTTGTGAACCAAGTCCATATCCATGAGTTTCTCATCCTTGGGTTGTGCTCCTTAGCCAAACTCCCTCATTCTCATCTTTTCCATCCTTGTGCGGCTTATTGACAAGCCTCTTGAAAGCTGCCTCCATCGCATGGAAAACCCTACAAATCTTGGAAGAAAATTAGCCGCAGGTGAAACTACTGCGGCTATATGGAAGTTGGGCACTTCTTCGCCCTTTGACAGGTGTCCTAGTCTTATCAAGCCTACGGAACCATGTCGCGATGAGGTTACCTCCCAGAAAGCCAGGAGCCCCGGAGACTCAGTAAAGAAGGAAAATAAGGATTCAAACAGAGGCTCAAAAGATAGCGCATATGGCTTTGGGGAATACGCCTTCAAAACAAAACTTTTCCTTAAAATCGTCTTGAAAATAATTTTTCAAATCTTTTATCTGATCCGGTAACCTTCAGCTCTGATACCAAGTGAAACACCCCACCTCGATTAAAATCACTCACAAAGGGAATGCATTAACTTCAGTGGAGCATTATAGGTGAAAGATGCTGATAAATTACAAGACAGAAAAATAAAGCAGTGTAAAATAAATAAAACTTTACTTCATTGATAAAACAACAGCTTTTCCAACACCAATACCTAGTACAACAAAATATCTGTATTGTTTAACAAAATAAAGAAGCATAAAATGACAATGATATTCCCCAATAAAGCATGAGCCAGCCATAGCAGTGGAAAAGAGAGTCCAAAGCAATACGTCGACTATCTTCGAGCTTGGAAAGAGAAACGGTCCAAACTAAGCCGAGCTATTCCCTCCTTGACTATGGGGGGGGGGGGGACGGAAGAAAAGAGGCAAAACAAACTAGGTCAGACATAAGTCTGGTAAGTCCAGTGACTTTCGGTATGTAAATAGGTAAAAGTAACATGACATGAATAAACTGAATATAAGATAATACTGTGATAACAGGGATAACAAGATAACATAAGATTAGCATAAGATATGATAAAGCAAGATAAACTGAATGCACTTCTACTCTTTCTCTGCTTCGCTACTACCCTGTTATTTTGATTTCTATATCTTTGCACTGCCTAACTAGTGTCCCAACTAGTAATCTGTATAAAATTATAATATTACAACATGATCCCAATCCCCGCAATTATGGTAGCCTTCAGGTGTACATCTAGTAGGAGGATCTTACCTCAATCAACCTAATTGCCACAAAGATGTTAGATGTACCCTTACTACCCTGTCGATCGGCCCCCTAGTTGTATTAATGTTCCATGTGTCTATGTCTGTCGGCCCTCTCCTGCATGTAGATACCCTGTGCTGGTCCCACCATAAGGTGTATCAATCCCTATGATAGCAACCCGACACCATTTAAGATGCATAGTGTGTAACTACTGGTACCCCGTGCCTGCTTTTTCCACTTCGAAGTACGCGCATGCCTGTAACACGTCGGAACCTACACTGACGTACCCCTTGCTGCTATTTTGACCGCTTGTAATTAGCCCTGTAATCGTGCCCCACCCTGCCTAGTTTCAAGGTATCTTGATACATCTATGTGGGTTACTGCTGAAATGGGTCCCATTTACTAGGGTTTCCTACTAGTTAAGTTTGTGGGCCTATATTTACTAATATCACCCACCAACCCGATATGTACTTAACCCTCCAACTGATTCAAGCATGTTTATTTAATGGTTAACTTTATGGGCCTATATTTACTAATATTACCCACCAACCCGATATGTACTTAACCCTCCCACACATTATGCCATATTGGTTAAGTGTTGTCCATTCATGTTAACTTAACCCACCCACTCATCATGTCATGTTGGTTAAGTGTTTCTTATTAACTTAACCCTTCCCACTCATCATTCTAGATTGGTTAAGTGTTTCCTATTAACTTAACCCCGTTCATTCATCGTTTTATATTGGTTAAGTCTTTCCCATTAACTTAACCCCATTCGTTCATCAAGTTATATTGGTTAAGTGTTTCTTATTAACTTAACCCCACGCGTTTATCATGTTGTATTGGTTAAGTGTCATCAATCGATTCAAGTTAACTAACCCACCAACTTGTCATGTTACATTGGTTAAGTTTTGCCTTCTTATGTTAACTTAACCCTAACGCAAATCATGTTATATTCATGTCTTGTTTATTAGCATTAATTCATTTATTATTGCCTTAACCTCTCACATTAGAACTGTTGTTTGCGATTGCTGCATGTCCCGGGCGGTTCCAGGCAGACTTCTGCAGCAAACTCATTCTAACCTCGGGTTTTTGGGCTAAATGCGCTAACTTCCACATTAGATCTGTGTTGTTGCGGTTACTGGATGTGCCGGGCAGTTCTGGGCAGTTTTACACCGCAACTCGATCTAACCTCGGTTTAGGCATGTTTATCTTTTAGCATATTTACCATATATGTCCAAATCTAGATTTTATATGCTAATCATCCCAAATTCACAAAACTAGTCATGTTCCAATTCTCAAATTATACCCCAACAAAGCTAACTGCAAGTTATGCCCCACAAATTCAAATTCAAGTTATTACTCAAAATATGTTACACTCAATCTTCCTAAATTTGCAATAATAGTCATGCCCCAAAATCACAATATACATTATGCTTGGCGTCCCAACCAATAGTTATGCCCAATCTAGATTAATATCTCAATTTACAGTTTACGCCCAATCTAGATTTAATATTTCAATTTACCCCAAGTTCGCAATAATAACAATTATACCCCAAAACTTGATTTATATGCCAATTAACCCAAACTTGCAGTTATACTGATAATAATGCCCCAATATCAATTTCAAGTTATACCCAAATCTCAATTACAAGTTATGCCCAAATCTCAATTACAAGTTACGCCCAATAGTACATAAAATAGATTAGGCCCAATTCCCTCATATTCCAATCGTATATATAACAAGATTTCGTCTAGGTTCGAGACAACCTAGATCCATAATAGAAGGGGAAGAAGAGGAAACATAAAAGATTAGGCATAAAATAGCCATACAATGCTAGTTTTGATAATAGCAATATCAGGAACATAAAAGAAGTATAGATTTGAATAAAATTACATCGCAGGCATAAATTTGATAGGTTAGATTTGAATAACATTGCAGGCACAAATCTGATAAAGTAGATTTGAATAACATCGCAGGCACAAATCTGATAAAATAGATTTGAATAACATTGCAGGCACAAATTTAGTAAAATAGATTTGAATAACATCGCAGGCACAAATCTGATAAAATAGATTTGAATAACATCGCAGGTACAAATCTGATAAAATAGACTTGATTAACATCAAAGGCACAAATCTGATAAAATAGATTTGAATAACAACGCAGACACAAATCTGATAAAATAGATTTGATAAATCTGAAAGGATTATCTCATGATTAGGTGTAGCTTGGATTCAGATTATTACATGCCAAGAATTTCAATTAAGAATTCACATTTGAAGGTAACTTGAACTTACATTTCTTAGATTAGGAAAAAATAGGTGTGCAAATGTTGATTCATCTCCAAGGTTGATTGTTGATGAAGATCTTCTAATATGATTTAGGTTTTTAGAGGCGGCGGTTAAGAGGATTGAGAGTTCAGCAGCATAGAGGCGTCAGAAGGAATTGTTATGAATTAGGTTAGATCTAGGCACTAATTTATCGGTGTAGAGAGTGTTTTAGAATCTTTAGATTACCACAGAAGCCATCAGGTCCGTCCAGCGCATCAAAACACGTCATACGAAGCAGCTCAGCCCGTATTGGCTCGGATCCAAAAAGGGGTCGACCCCTCCCTTAGGGGGTCGATACCTATGTCGGCCCCCCTTAGGGGTCGACACCTATGTTGACTCCCCCTTAGGGGGGTCGACACCCCTGGGCGGTAAATTTCCCGCCCAGCCCGCTTCTCTGATTTCGAATGTTTTTGAATTATTCTTCTGGGCTGGTTAACTAATTATTTAAATCTCTAAATTCTTGTAATCTTTCGAGGCCCATAAATACCTCATACGGAGTCTGATTTACGGAAACTCGGACTCTATCTCAAGCAGAATTCCAAGAAGAACGCAATGGCACAACCCATTTTACTTAATTCTCACTTTTAAAATTAAGTATTCTTTAATTCGTTACTTTAATATTCACAGAAAATACGGGGTGTTACATATATAAAATCTATTTATATCACCAAATCAATATTTAAAAATGGATTTTAATATTCTTAATCAGCATACAAAAATCTGGGATGTTACAGGCTAGTACACGAGCCTAGTCCGTACTCCTATGTCGTGATGTGATAATTTAACCCAACCGATCCTTTATGTCTTTAGAATCTCAACTCATTGTGTAAACAGTTGTATATTGTACACTTATTCATTCTTATTCCTGTTATTACTTATTGTTGACTAGACTGATCCGTGTGTGCTAATGCTTGGGTCAGACTAAGCTTTTGTGTAAATAAAAGTTTATGGTCCATGCACTCTGATATGTATTATCTTCATTTTGAACTGGTGTTGTGTGTATTGATCCTAAATACCACATTTTAGTACTATACGAGTTGTATGTTATACGTATATGTATATGATGGTGGGTGATCTGTTCTGTTATGTGTATCTTATTAGTTATTCGTTTTTGTTTTAAATTGTTTTTTTAGCCTCTACATTTTTGTATTGGTTGAAGATTAAGATTGTCGATCCACGGAAAAAAATATAGTTCTTATTCCATTGATACACTTAATGTTTAATTAGTACAAGACTTATAGATGATCTCCATTAAACAACCCTATTCTCTACATTAGTGGACAACAATACTAGTTAATGTTCTTCACTAATGTGGGTCTCGAGGTGGGGGCGCACAAATTTTCAAACCTCTACAGATCATTGATAAGTGTACTTAACTACTTATAGGGTTCGAAACTACTATGGGATCGGTAACTAGTGAGATTTCAAGTGCAAACAATCAACCAAAGTACTAGAAATAAATGAATGAGTAGCTCCCAAATCGAAAAGAGTGTGTACTAGAAAATCAGAGATAGAGTTCAAACCTTCAACAGAAACTTTCCAACCTCTGTCTGGGACACTACTAGTCAGAGCTGCCTTCAACACATGCACCTTAGTTGTCGTCGTACCGGTCCCTTGTCCAGTCTTTTATGGACATGCTATACTAAAATTCCCTACTTTCCCATAGTGGAAACACTTGCCCGTCATCTTCTTGCAACCCTTAATTAGATGCCCTGCTATCCCACACCCATGATACTTTATCTCATTCTTGATCTGTTCTTTCTAAGGATTTCCTCCTTGCTTCTTCGTGTATTTCTTATTCCAAAATTTCTTTATAGGACCATAAAACTTAGGAGATCTGCTCTTATCATCCTTATCCTCTTCCTTCTTAACCTCATGCATCAACGCCATCTCAATCGAAGACCGATATGTTGCTTCCATAGGAATGTGAGCCATCGCCAAACCCTGGAGAGGTTGATTCAACCCTCTCAAAAATCGAATAGCCTTTTTGTTAGTTGTGTTAACCAAATCCAAGCAAATCTCGATAACTCACTGAACTGGTTGATGTATTCTTTTGTCGATAGAATTTCTTGCTTCAAATTCAAAAACCACTCCAATTGTATTCCTTGTGCAACAGGTGACAGAAACTTTCTCTCGAACCTATTTTTGAATTCGGCCCAATCCATATGCATTCCCTCAGCATCTACAGTCTTCTACCAAAATGTAGCTTCCTCCTTAAGTTGCTGAGCTGAAAGTCGAACTCTATCCTCAAGTTCCAACAACTCAAAAATCCTCTAGGTCTTTCTAATCTAAGTGCGCGCCTCCATAAATGTCTCGGTGCCCAAAAAATTCTTACCGTTTAAGTTGGAGAAGTCCTTATAAAGTTTAGAAAAATTCACGGCTGCAGGCGGGTTAGGAAGAACCATAGCAGCAGGTGCTGGAACCTGCGCATGTTATTTTTCCTCAGCATGTATAATAGCCTCTAAATATCTATGGAACCAACTAGGGATAGGAATGCCCTCTGGAAGATTAGGGGCTCAAGACATGTTGCGCAATAGAAAGGATAGAAGTTTAGAATTCGAAGAAATCAATGGAATGTTGTAACTTGACTAGAGGGGATATATTTTATTTTCAAAAATAAATTTTGGCTTTTCAGAAATAGGATTTCTTTCAAAAAAGTCTTATTTTAAAACAAAATTTTAGTGATCTTGTAACCTTAGGACCTGATACAAAATGTGATACCTCACACCCCTTAACATTATCCAGATATAAAATCCCATTAAGGAATATGGAGCATTGTAGGTATAAGACATAAACATCGTAGAGACCAAGATTCCACAAGACATAAGCAAATAAAATTTTCAGCGGAAGAAGAAGACAATTTACATTAAAGCAATAAAAGTCAACATTTATTCTAACATAACCACATTGTCTTAAATTTTCATGTCTCAAACATATTCATAAAAGAAATACCATCAGAGTACATAATTATTGAAACTCACCAAATAGCCAAAGTAAATAACAAATCCGCGGGAAAATAAACAAAGAAAAAACAATACATCTCCAGAAGAATCTCCAAGAAAGAACCAGAAAGAACTAGCTAAGCAATCCAACTAAGTACTCCTTCCCTGAGAGTCAAAGGGAAGAAAAAGGAAAGAAGAAAAGGAAAAATAGGTCAGACAAAAAGTCTAGTGAGTTGTAGTGATTATCTGCATGATTGATAAGAAAAAGAAAAATAGATAAATAACAGTTCTAGTGTCATCAGAGGGTAGGTGTCTATGTACACCTAAAAGATAACAAAAATGATATAAATGATGTGGTTGTTCTCATTTGCTAGATTTGATAATGATGACTGTTTTGCACTTCTAAAAATTTGGAACAATAAATATAATTAGGACGAAATATCCTAATACTACCTAATCGATCGGCTGCAATAAAATCATGGATTATCTATGTCAGCTATGGGTTTATAAAGCCCTAGCCCATCAACAAAAGTTATAACCTAATTCATAGGTGTCAAAGAGGCTTATTTTCCCCAATCGAACAATTGCACACACAATGACCCACTGGATCACAACCAACATCTCCTACTTGGACCAACTTACATCCACAACAAAGCATGGTGTGTGCACTTGCCTCTTAATTTAGATTGAAAGTGATAAAAGGGTATGATACATAGAATGGATCCTGAACAAACAATTAACTTGGCTCAAATCCCCAACCCTTGATTTGGCCTCCATACAAATTTTGGTTTATTAGGCCTATAATTTACCCAACCACTATAAATCAATATATACATATTAAAGCCTAGTGTTATAATTTTAGGCTTGTAATTTACCCAACCACTGTAATCAATATGCACATATTAAGGCTTAACTACAATATTAAAGTTTTCTTTTTAGGCTTGTAATTTACCCAACCATTGTAAATTAATATATAAATATTAAGGTTTAACTACAATATTAAAATTTTCTTTTTAGGCTTGTAATTTACCCAACCATTATAAATTAATATATACATATTAAAGCCTAATGCTATATTTTTTTGGCTCGTAATTTACCCAAGAATCGTAAATCAATATGTACATATTAAGCCTAATTGTCTTTTTCAATCAACTATAGCCATATCAAAATTGCAAATAAACAACTTATCATATTTATGCAATTTACTGATTATAGTCCAATTCTTGTCATATTCTGTTCAATATGCATCTATATAGTCCAAATCAGATTTAATCCAATTATTACCGTTTTAATTATAGTTTCAAGTTAGCCTTAATTTTTTTTATTTCAATTCAATTTTTTTACCCAATCGAAGTGTAGAATAAAAAAGAAGAACAATAATCCATCGTAGATTATTAGGCATATAGATACCATGCCTAATTCATTCATATTTATATGCCTTTTAGACATATTTTGGCATAACCCAAATAAACCGCAAACCAGAAATAGAAAAGCGGAAAAGAGATCTGGCACAACAGTTTGCAAAAAGTTGAATAGAAATTTTAGAAATGGACAGAAGGATTACAGAAAGAAAATAGAGATAATCAGAATTTAAAACAAAAATGTAATAGTCCAGATTTTTAAATAGGCTATGAATAATTCAGATCCGAGAATGTCTAAAACTACTATTATATAAATTTTTCTTTCACTTGACAAAAATTTAGATAATCACAATATAATATTACGTTAATTTAGCTATTCTAATAGCCCCTATATGAATCTCTAGAATATATATAATTCCCCCCACAGAATTTGTGCGCTAACAAATTTTATTATAAAACCATATTTTAGTTTGAGAGAAATAGGTGTAGTGGAGGCATAGAAATGAAGGAATTTTATGGAACGATGGGGAGGGCAAGAGGCTTATTTATAGTGGAGATAGAGTAACCTAGTCCCTTAGATTTTAGGTTAAAATTATTAAATTTCGGATGCAAAAGAAAAGTCTCGAACCAACCAGAAAGTCCTCCGATTCCATGCAAGGCACGAATTCGTGCCTAGAAAATGACCATAGTTGACCAAACTCCTAAGTGGGTAGACATAGGGGTCGACCCGGCCTGGGATTGGGTCGTCCCAGTTCTAACATTATAAAACGTTATTGATTTTATATTAATTTATTTTGTTTATTTAATTTTTGAATTTAAATTTCAAACTTCTTTTGGCCATAGCTTCTTTGTTTTAAGTCTGTTTTATGCAAAACAAAAGCATATCTGAACTAGAAGATATAATGGAGCCAATGGTGCAAACCCCATTGTCTGATTCCCGTTATTTTTCCATTTATTATTTAAATAATTAATTCATTAATTAATTAGTGTTTATTAAAATTTGGGTTGTTACAAAATAGTTATTAGAAACACAAATCATTTTATTTAACCTCTAAACTTAACATCTTTAAGTTCTTAAAAATATTTATGGAAATAATAATTTAATTTCTAACATCAGCTCCCAATTTCAACCTAGTTCCATTCCTTGGATAATAATAAAGTCATTAATGTTAGGGTATTTTATTTACATTTTAGACCTTGACCTGGCAATATTCTTACTTTTTGGAATAAGTAGAAGTTAATTATCCCAACTTCGATATTAATCGAATAATTTCACAAGTTCCAAATACCATTCATTATTAATAAGGATCTATAAACTATTTCTTGGATTTAAGATCTCTTTCCATTTATAACCATTTTTACTTAATTCTTTAATTAAGTAAACACTTATTAAAATCAAATTATTAGCATTAAATCTCTTTTTAGAAACCAATATTATAATTTAAAGCATATTCTTAAGTTAATGGTTTTAACTCAAGCAAACTTTGTTAATAAATTAATTAATTCTAAAGAAAATTAACTACCTTAAATAGTAAAAGTGATTTATTAAATTCAAACCTCATTGTTAAATAATTAATCAACTTTTAGTTATCAATTAAAAGCAATTATTACATCTTGTCCCTACTGAAACGACCCGAACTTCCCCGTAAAGGAAAGCCTGGAATGAGTTGAGAACACGACAAACCAGAACACAAACAGACGAACATTTCATTGCTTATTACAACAATTTACATCAGAGTACAAGAATATACAGAGTATGAACAAATAATATACATTTGATAAATTTCAGAGATTTACAAATTACAATGCAGCGGAAAATAATACAAAACACAACTGAAAGAGATACACGGATACAGAGCTTTCCGAATATCATTCCAGCGGTAAACCAGGATCCTGTGAGTATAAATCTGCAAAACCAAAACTACTAGCTACCCGTGTGGAAAATAGGGGCACCCAGAGTTTAAGTTGAAACAATAAACTCCAGGTCAGTCATGTGACTGGTGTGAGAACTAAAACAGTTATTAAATCATTACTTAAAAAATAAAGTAAATTAGGGGACCACGATGTATAACAGGGAACGGGTTTCCTCCCAAGAATACCAGTGCATCAAACAAATAGCGCAATGCTTTTTGAAAAAATGAAGCTATTATAAGACCCAGGTCCCATCACACAATGCAACGCAAGCCGAAGGATAGGGTTTTCCCTTATAGTAGCCAAACGTGCTTGGTACATTTAAAACAAATCATTTGATACTATTATAAGTGCATAGTGTATAAAACAACTTTATATATAAATGTATCAATCCTAGACGGCATAGGTACCATATATCATGTCGACAATACTGGCTCTAGAATCAAAACTGCAATGTCACGTATTGGAAGTTGGATTTCCATCTGTAAACCAAGGCAAGGGACCGTCCTTACCGCTTCGAGACTCTCTAGCCCGAGCCTCAGGATCAGAGCTCGAGTGACCCTTGGATCGTCAGGGCCAGTCCACACGAAGTGAATTAAAATGCCTGAACAATACGTTTCCCTGCCTTTTGGGGCGTAAACTAGTCATATATTGATCAAACCATCCATCGGCACCGCAGTGACCGATATAACCGAGGCGCCTCACTATCCATCATCCACATAAGTAAAATGTCAGGGCTTACAAAACCCTGACCCCACTCCTAGCTAGAAAGAAACACATGTCCTCCCTAAGGTCCTCTCCCGTTTTTGGTTCACACCGGGGTGCGAGGCTCGCGAATTAACACTATACACAAAGCTATGCTATATTAAAGCCGTGCTTTGATCATCAACCACAAGACTCTGCCTTTCAATAGAAGCTTTGATCATTTGCATATCAGCATGCCATATAGACAATTCACACCATGCAACTAATGGCTATCAATCACGTAGAATGAAATCCAATATCAGACACACATCCATCTATAAGTTTGTTATTGATCTGAACGAAATCGGAGGCACCTTATTCCTCGTTCCATATGTCCAATACAGGAGATAGGTCCTTGCATATCCGGTCGAGCTCCAAGTATGTCTGGACGATCCCCACTTGTTATCTTGTCTTCGGTGTATAACCCAATCAAGACATCAGTAATCATCCAAATGATGTGAAGACCTCCGGTATTCAACCATCGTCTTCATCGTCGACTCATCGCCGATTCAGTTATTCAAAATGGGATAAACCCGGTCTTTCCGAATAACTCGCGTATATAATAAACAAGTGCTACAAAAACACAACATACACCTCATTCCAATTCTGAATATTCTTTTATTTAGACATTCATATCCTTTGGGAAAGGTTCCCATTAAATTTATCAAAGATAAATTCTTTAAATTTATTCCTTAATCTTCCTTTGGATATCAATTCAAACCAAATTAAGTTCTATCCAAACTTGTCGGGATTAACGCACTTTACTGAAGTAATCATCTGTTTAATTTCCCAATCCCAACTTATTCATCCCATGGAGCAAAACTGGTAATACTCCATACTAACACCACGGTGTTATCGGTAAAATTAATTACCATTTCACATTCAAATCTAATTAAAGATTTAACAATCGCTTGGAGCAAAATTAGTGATACTCCATTCTCGATCATTTCTTGGATTTGATAATTTAGTTATCAGATTCACATTTCAATCTAATTAAAGATTCATTAAAACTCTACTTTAGTTTTAATTTCCAAAAATCATTACTTAATGATTATTCAAAGTTAAGAAATTAATCTTATCTTTAAATGGGTTAAAGAACTAATGTCATTTAAAACACAGCTCACGATAAACCAAAAATCGCATTCCATTAACAGTGGAATCTTCACAGAAAATAGATCAATATATATAATCGATATAAACTACTGTATCCAACCGATAATATTATAAATGGAATAACGGCAGAGCCTTTTAAATTCCATATATAGTAACAATCTTCCTTCACAGAAGCCCACTTCGATTTTTTACTGAATTGAATTCCATTCCATTCCAATTTGTTTTATTAAATTGAAAAACTTTTCTTTGGAAATTTCCCCTAAATCTTAATTTAAAATTTATAAATTCCAAATCATATTTCACTGTAAATCGGGTTAAAGAACTAATGTAACGAACCGATAACTTCAACATATTTAAATATAGGTTAAATTAAGATTTAACTTAAAATAAATATTTTTGTTTGGAACTTTGTCTATTTTGAACAACATACATAAACCATTGTCAGGGATTTACAGGTATTTCAACGCGAGATCTACATTTCTAGCCAACTTGGATCATTAAGGTTAAAAATGCCTTTGTTGTCGAACGTTATTGAAACAAGGTTATTACCATTTTTAATTTATTTTGTAACTTTAATATTGACCTTGTAATGTGGTTTATAAAAAAAAGAAATATTCTTATACTTGAAGTCCAGTTTAGAAATGGGATTGTTATTTATTTTGAACGGAATTTGAATATGCTATATATGGATTTTTTTTTTGTAAATTATATTTTACATGAACGTTTTGCTAATAAAGAATTTTACTTTATTAATCAACTTTAAGTTATACATATATTTGGAAATCTAACTTTGAATTGTCTCTTATACAATTTTGAAAAATTTGTTATCATTGGCAAATATTGATTTCAAAATAAAATTAAAGTTTAACATAAATAGTGATTGACTTTTGTTTGGAATAAACTGCTAAGTTGAAACTTATGTCAAGGCAGTACCAACTTCAATGTGGTTAATGTAGGAAAACAAAGAATGAATTAACAATTTTAAAAGGAAGAAGAATGGATTAATAATTTTAAATATTAAAAAAATAAAATTTTATTTGTTAAATTTTGCGTTAGATAAATTGAATATTTTTTGCTAAATAAATTTTAGTGTTGTTCATGTGCGGTGCGCTTTCACTAAAAGATTAGAATCAGTGCGTAAAACAGTTTAACATTTGTTACCGCGTTCATCGCATTGTCCATTCACGTCCATCTAAATAAATAAATATTTAAATAATAATAAATAAAAGAAAATTAAATAAATAAAAGGAATTCAATTTTTATTTTTAGTGTTAACAAATAATGGAGCAATTAACGATATAGACACAAATAGAAACCATGCCATAACGGGAGATAATTTTCAGCTAATTTAACACTTATATTAAATAATGATCTTTTCTTCCACTGGAATAGTCTTATACGTTGCCTCATTAATTTGAAATTTTATCTCTCTCTAAAATATGGAAATAGTATAAAATCTCTCCCTGTCTGTAGATAATATTCTGAAAACACTGTTCAAGAATTTGAGATCCTCTTGTCAATAGAAAATATTTGGCAACATTAAACCAAGATCTGGAAATATGCGATGCAGAGAATCCAATGCTTTTCCCAAATAAAAAATTCAAACTATAGAAATAAAAAGAGTGTTCTCTTCTTCCTAGCGTTAGCATCTTTTCTTCCTGCTCATCCTTCTGTACGCTACTTCTTCCTCCCACCCATCCTTCTTTAATCCCAACTTTCATTTTAGTTCTCAGAAAAAAAGGGAAAAAGAAATTAAATTGAAGCCTCACCGTACACAAAAAGAAAAAGAAAAAAAAAACACAACTAGATTCGAACTGGACAAAGCAAACTGAAATCTTTTGAATGTCAGGAGTATAAGGACTCCGAGCCCTTTCACGCTAGAAGCAACAAGAAGCATTTTCACTTTCTACCAACCTATTTTACATAGTACCCTATTCCTAAAAGTTTAAAACCGCACTTCCCTTCACCACAACCCCATACTGATCTGCACCAACCTCCGGCGAAGGTCACCTGAGCTCACCATATCTAGACGCCGCCCGGTTGTCCTCCCAACTCCGGCTGTCAGAGCTTCTGCATGCACCACGTTAAACCCTGAACTTGCTTGTAGTGTCTGCTGAAAGACGGAATCCACACTTGTACCTAAAACCACACTTCATTGTCGCCTTTCCACTCAGTTCACCGAGCCACCAAAACTCAGACCGCCGCCTTCCTTCCACGTCGGCCAAGTCTTCGTTGCTCCATCCATCTCAAGTTTCCTCCTCGCAAGAAAGTTTTTCCCAAAACGTTGATGTGTCTATCACCATGAACAGTGCCACATCAAGCACCGTTCCGCAAGGAAGTCTCCTTATGGCCGTAAGTTCCACTTCATGTCTTTCTTGTTCTCCTCCAATCCAGAACAAGTTGCATGAGCTCTTTTACTGTATACCATTGTTTGGCTTGGACAATATAGACTTAGATTGTGTACACGTTAGTATTCCTAACTTGCACCAAAGTGGATCCTTATCCCATTGTTTGCATTTCAGTACCGCCTTTGTCCGGTTGAGTTCACCTACCTCATCCAAGTGCGAGCACTATCCCAGCGAGCAACCATCGTGTCTGCTGTAAGTTCATCCCTTCCGATCACTTATGCTTTGCATGATGAATCATGTAGACATATATATATATATATATATATATATATATATATATATATATTTAATTATATATGTGTTTGTATTAAGCTATTAAACTATCCCTTGGATTAAGCCATCACACGATCAATACACAGTTCGACTCATCGAGATGGAGCCTTGTGCGCTACTGTTACAAGGAGGCACACGCCCGGATCTTGACGAGTGAGGATGTGTCATTTTAGCCATTTTCTAGTACATGCAAGATCGTGGCTTTTTGTTTTGAACAAGAGATGTGTATAGCTGAGTGGTTTAAGGTGTGGCTTGTAACTGAGAGGTCACTAGTTCAAACCCGGTTGTAGCCACTTGGTTTTAGTAAATTATTTTGACTAAAATCTTTTTGGTGTAAATTTACACATAAATTTTAGTCCGCATTTCTAAATAAAAACCGTGCCTTTGTTCTAGGTAGTGAGTTTCTCCTTGTAGCCATCAGTGTCATTCTATGCATATCATGTCTTATCTTGTTTCCACGGAAGGTCAGTTTTTCTCACTCACAGACTAACTGATTATTAACTGAATTAAAAATTTGAAATGTTGAATGGAATGTTAGGGTGTTCTAGTTTTGTTTGCTTTGTGTTTGTGCACGTGCGATACACACACTATTATTTCACATAACACAATATGGATGTATGCTTGACATGCTATGTTTATTTTATCACCATGCAAGTTCCCTTTTGATTAGAAACCAATACGGGTTGAAATGATACATACCCGAACCCCTTGTGTATTCGAATTGATCTGGGATCCGAGTTGAAATGATACATACCGGGACTCGAATATTTTTAAAAGAAAGGATTGAAATGATAAATATCGTATCACTTGACCATAGGATATAAAATTTTATATGAACACCATGGTCAATAAAATAAAAATATTTTCGTATTATTTTATCAAAGTTTATAAGTTGAAATTTTAATGAAATCCCTATATAGCGTAAAGAAAGTTTTAAAAGTAATTTTGTTCAAATATTTACTTGAAACTTTTATGAAATCCAATTTGCATTAAAATAAGTTGTAAAGTGATTTTTGCAAGTTAACACCAAGTTGAATTTATTTAAATAGATTCTTTATAAACTTTATGTCCATAAGATGTAATAATGTGACAAATTTGGAATTGAATGATTTAATAAAAGGGATTTGAGAAGACTTGATAAATGTTTCCCAAACTTAATTTGATATATGATTTGTTAATGAATTTTTGCCATAAAAATATAAGAAGGATTTGTTAAAATAAAAAGTATTAAGTTCAAGCGTAAAAAGGGATATTTTTATTTGAGTCATGGTAAATTTGAGTTTGATAACAAGCTAGAACTTAACAAATCACATTTTGATTTATAGCTGACGCTAAAAGAGATTTGGGAACTTATTATATGAGATGGATATGTCGAATCCAAAGTAAACATTGGTTTGAAAATCATTTTAACCATGAAGCATTGAAGTCGAACCAAATAAATGAGAATTTGTTTAAATGTGAAATTTTGATGGGAAAAGAAATTGTGAGACATGGATTTGGATTTGGATTGGATCAACACTATTTGAATAGAATTTCAATTTCATAGAAGAATTTTTCCTCATTACTTGATTTTGTAAATATTTTCTATAAAATGGTTTGATTACTTTAACTATATGAACTTTATAATACTTTTCCAACTATATATATGTGTGTTTATACAATGTCTTAAATTTAATATACATATATTTTTCCAACTATATATATATATGTTTATACAACATTTATAATTCAATATACATATATTTTCCAACTATAGATATTTATACATTACTTTTAATTAATATACATAAACTTTTCTAACTATATATATATATATATATATATATATGTTTATACATTACTTTCATCATACATATACTATTTTCAAAAACTTAATTTTTCTAAATGTATTTTATAAATCCAAATAAAAATCTATGTCCAGTCTAGTGAATCCAAAGGATGAAATAAAGGATTTCAAACAATAATGATATTTCATGGAAATTGAACTTACAATCATATGGTTGATAAAAGAAATGATGGAAATTGGTTTATAATCTTATTCAAGCCAATGATAAATTATTTGAGTAATTGATTTTGGGGCAATACTTGGAATAAATTGTTTTTTGGTACTTGAAATATGATTTCAAAATCTAATGGCCACGGTGTGAAAAGAAAATGTAAGCGTTCGGTTGTTAAAGAGACCGGAGTCGGCAAGTGGCATACTCTCTGTCAATGCCAATACCACTTTAACAACTGTGTACGTGATGGAGTATCGGAACGAC
Source organism: Allium sativum (assembly GCA_030737875.1). Classification (NCBI taxonomy): domain Eukaryota; kingdom Viridiplantae; phylum Streptophyta; class Magnoliopsida; order Asparagales; family Amaryllidaceae; genus Allium; species Allium sativum. Next base: position 503,068,671 of record CM060922.1, on the reverse strand, counting down.
AACATGATGGCTTGGAAGCGACCACTAGATCGAAGAAGGCGAACGATGAAGAAATAGCCTTGACCTTTAGTTCATAATTAAAATAACTAAAACAGGAGCTATACAGTGACTAATTGAGGTCGCACCTCATATTGGACAAGCTTCTTCGATACCATCTCTATTACTGTTGTGATTGATTTGGGCGTGCCTTTTTGATTTTGGGAGTGTGTTCCGAGGTGGGCAGTAGTGGCTGCTATGCTTTACCACCGGTCCGGGAGTGCAATTGGTAGAATCCTACCCTGGGTATTGCCTCGAGTGCCTTGTCATATTTTATCCTATACGAGCCCCATACGATTTTGATTTAGTGTTTCTTTATATGGAGTGCCCTCTGATAACACCAGTGCGGTGAATTTATGGTACTGAATAGGCTGTGATGCCTATAAACTACGTAAGGGTAATATGGTAATCCCGCTTACGCTATTTTCAGTATATTTATTTTACTGAATAGATATTATAATAATAGTGTACTATTTTATATTTATTATTTCCACGGATCCTTAGAGAATGGGAATCCCAAACATCCTTTAAGTTATTATACATTTCAGTGGACACTTCATTTGAGTTAATTCACTTATATGAGACTATTAGTCCTGACTCGTGTATTTTGTTTTATTCCTTGCAAAATGCTTGGGTCAGACCGAGTGTTTCAGTTGGAGATATATTTGTTAGAGCCTAGGATTTGTTGGAGGTCTGGCAATTCATCTACTTGTCATATGCAGTTGTGCCCATCTCTTCTTCTTACCAAATACTAGTATGATTATATATTTATTCTTCCGCTGTATCTATATTTTTCTCTGTACTCTAATATAATGTAATTTAAAGATTTTGTATAAATTTTACTTCCGCTATGAGATATTCTATGTCTGTGAATTTGTGATGATTTGTATTTCAACTTCATAAGCAATAACAATCTGTCCTTTTGAACGGTTTGAGTTACCATGAGGCAGTCAAAAAGCCAGGTCGTTACAATGAATGACGTTAAAACACAATTCACAATAAACCCATTCACATTCCATTTTATTCTAGTTACTAAATATAATTGGAAACTCCAATAATCTTAACTAAAAGATTTATTCTCTTAACAACTGGGTTTAAGAACGATGTTATTTAAAACACTGCTCAAGACAAACTAAAAATCCCATTTGATATTAAATACAAGTCACTGAATAGAAAATATATCAATTATATTCAATATCAAATTCTACGACCAACAAATATCGTATTGGAAATAACGATATAAATATATCTTTCAAATTTCCATAAGAATATTTGTATAATCACGAAATCCAACATCGAAATATTCCGAAGACAATTTTGATTCAAATCCATTCCAATTCACATATTGGAAATCCTGGTTATTTTTAAAACCATTTCAAAAAGCCAATTTATTTTCTTTAAAAATTATTGGATTTCAAATCTAGTTAATAACTAGTTCATTTTGATAAAAATATATTTTTATCCTTTCAAATCTAGAATTTTCATCCCAATTCTTTCCAAATCATTTATTATGATTTTACACAAATTATTGATATCTTTAATAATTTTTTCAAGGCCCGTACAGTCGATTTCCATAAACGGTCATCGAACTGCACTTACAGCGACCTTTTCCAAATTTGATTGGACATAATTCCAAATCCAACTATTAGATTTCAAATCTCTTGTATTCGTTGGAAAGCTCTTTTCGATACGAACCCAATGGTTCCAGTTTTAGGAGAATCCGACGGTCGGATCTCCCTTTAGTGTCCATTCGAAGTCAATGGTCGAAATTCACGAACTACCGCGGCGCGACGCGTTATATTCAGGCCATTAAATATATATAATATATATTATACATATTTCGTCGATTTCCATTTAAAATGTATTTTATAAATCGTTTTAAATTCGTTTTCAAAACGATTTCAATTTCATTTTCAATCTTAAACCAAAACTGAATATTCCTTAACAAATTCGTTTTAAATTCATTTAAAACGATTTCAATTCCATTTCAAATTTCAAATCAAATTTGAATATTCCTTAACAAATTCATTTTTAATTCATTTTAAAATGATTTCTATTCCATTTCAAATTTCAAATCAAATTTGAATTTTCCTTAACAAATTCGTTTTAAATTCATTTTAAAACGATTTCAATTCCATTTCAAATTTCAAGTCAAATTTGAATATTCCTTAACAAATTCGTTTTAAATTCATTTTAAAACAATTTCCATTCCATTTCAATTTCAAATCAAATTTGAATATTCCTTAACAAATTCGTTTTAAACTCATTTTAAAACGATTTCAATTCCATTTCAAATCAAATTTGAATATTCCTTAATAAATTCGTTTTAAATTCATGTTAAAACGATTTCAAATCCATTTCAAATTTCATATCAAATTTGAATATTCCTTAACAAATTCATTTTAAAACGATTTTAATTCCATTTCAAATCAAATTTGAATATTCCTTAACAAATTTGTTTTAAATTCATTTTGAAATGATTTCAATTCCATTTCAAATTTCAAATCAAATTTGAATATTCCTTAACAAATTCATTTTAAATTCATTTAAAAATGATTTCAATTCCACTTCAAATGTCATATCAAATTTGAATATTCCTTAGCAAACTCGTTTTAAATTCATTTTAAAACGATTTCAATTCCATTTCAAATCAAATTTGAATATTCCTTACCATTTTAATATTAAAATGATAATATTTTCAAAATATCAAATTTTTCGATATTCATTATAAAATGAATAAAATCGACACAATTCCTGTTCGTTTTAAAATGGCGTTTAACTACTTAACACGGCTTCACATTTCAATATTCACTGAATATTATTTTAAAATATTCGTTAATTCAGACCTGGAATCAGACAAGGTCAATTACCATATAATTTTTTTATATGGATTTCATACAACACATGCATAGAACAACAATGATAAATGACCAACCATCATTTAGAGTGCATTCTATACTGCATAAGCATTAAATATAAATATTTAACACTTACAACATCCTGTCAACCAATCGATCGACATACAACTGAACAATTGGGATTAGTGTACATCAAATATCATCCCAATACTCGTGTGGGGTTTAAATCAACAAACACATATTTTATTTATGCAGTTGGGCGATGTGTATAATATATCGTCCCAATCCATATCAGTCAAATGGGCATGCATAAACAAATCGTTCGATTTGTAAATGAATATTTATTTTATTTCAATAAATATTTTATTTCATTCATTTATACAATAAAAATTATATTTTTGTTGTTCTAACACTTTATTCAACACATGAATATCTTATATACCATTCCATTCCACACCACAATCACAATCAATTTCCACAACACAGTAGAAACAAACAAGTCGTCCATGGTCTGTGGACGACGCGGAGCAGTTTATATATATATATATATATAGTTATATAAAATAAATAACTATACAAAAATAATTTTTAGTGAGAAGTTCCCACCTTGGTCTTGGCTTCTCCTACATTTGTAGCAAGCTCTAAAAAAATTCTGGTCTCTTCTAGAAGTAGAAGACGTCGTCACGGTCCCGATGTTTCTTGTTTCACTGGATTTCGACAAAATAGCAAAAAGATATGATTTTTATTCGATTTTCAAACTTTCCAACACTTTTAATTGTTGAAAACAGTTTAATATATATAAACCGTACCTTTCTATATTGGATTCAGAACTAGGTCATGATCTTTAGCAAAATCCGTTGCACTTGGTGATGATCAGATGGTATGACATCCTCATCCTTGGAGAGAGCTTCCCGGCGCTGTGCACCACCTTTAGATCGATGGCGGTATAGGGTCATGGCTGAGCTCCCAACGCCGAGACTTCGAGGGGTTGGATCTCGTGATTTACTCAACGTTGGAGGGCGAAACAAACATGGATTTGAAGAGCATGAGAAGCTCTACAAAAAGCACTAAAGAATCAAGGGATTACATTGTGTGGTTTAAGAGAAAGCTAGGAGAGAAGGGGATGAAGCATTTCCGCAGTCGCTTCAGGGAGGATCGGGTTTGCGCGATAGTGAAGATGAAACGTGATTGGCCCATTAATTTATATTTTATTTTTAATTCTTTTAATTTCGAAAATACCCCTTAATCCATACGAACTCCAAATCAAACCCAATGACCATCGTCCCTAGCTAAATACCCCCATTTCGAACACGATGGGATATGTTTCGTAAGACAATTTGGCAGTTACGATGAGTTTCCACTAAATTTAAAATATAAAACATTATATTTTAATTTCGAACGCACATTTCAATTTACTCGGGTCACATACTGACTACGAAAATTATTGACAAATAAATGTAGCTATGTTCTGATGATATGGTCCTAACAAAACTAATTTCGTCGAATTTGGAGACCGTTTCAAAAATGTTCATTTTCCAGTCGATTAAATTCAAACTGAATTGACCAAACACGTTTAAATTTGCCACGCTCACATATTGATTCCAAAAATTATGAAAATTGGAATCTAGCAATAATTTGACTTTCTGGATCCAACAAAAGTGGTTTCGTCGAAAACCAAGCTCGTTTGCAAAATCTCTATTTTTAACGGCTATATTTCTATAACGACTATTCTGAATTTTCAACTGGACATAACTTTTTATTCCCGCTATGAAATTAAGATTTTTCACATTCGTTCGAAAGATATTTTCAAACAGATTCAAATATTTTTAGTTTCGCTAAAATCCGGTTTATTTTGAATCCTATACATTCATTTGAAATTTGAAATCGAATTTTCAAACTACCGTGCCATTTCCAATTCCTTTTATAAATAAAATAAATATTTATATTCTAATTTAGATTTAAATAAATGTATACGTTTTAATTCTATTAAAAATAAATTTCTAGTCGTTATTATTTAAAATAAATCGTTTTAAATATTTAAAATTCATTAAAATTGCCAAAATAAAAATTTTAAATTGGTTCTGATTTTCCGGGTTGTTACAATCTCCCCTACTTAAAAATCTTTGTGTCCTCGAAAAGGAATGGAGCTGAAAGTTGTGTAACGGCCCGTTGAATCTGAACCAATTTAAAAATTTTAAATTGGCTTAAATAGTGGATTTTAAATATTTAAAATAAATATTTTAAATAATAGCAATGAAAAGTGAGTTTGAATCGACGTTTGAAAACGAATATAATTAATTCTAATTATAAACAAGGCCTGAAATGGCGCGGCAGTTTCAAAATTTGAATTCAAACTTTGATTGACTGTACCGGGTGCAAAATAAAACGGATTTGAGTGAAAACAAAAATATTTAAATATTTTAGTGAATACCTTTTTAACGAATCTGAAAAATCGAAGTTTCATAGTGGAAAACAAAAGTTATGGCCAAATGAATTTTCAGAAAAGTCGCTATAGAAATTATATAGCCCGTGAAAATGGTCATTTTGCAAACGACCTCTGAATTCGACGAAACCACTTTTGTTGGATTCGGGATGTGAAGTTATAGCTAGGTTTCAAATTTTATAATTTTTGAAGCTAGTATGTGGGCGTGGCAAAGAAAAACGTGTTTTGGTCAATTACAGTTAAATTAGATCGACCAAAAAAGGGCCATTTTACGAACGGTCTCCGAATTCGACGAAACTAGTTTTGTTGCGACCGTATCGTCAAAACATAGCTAGATTTATTTTTCCGGAATTTTTCGAATCATTTTGTGGCCCTGGCAAATTGAAATGTACGTTTAAATCAATTATTGAATGTTATATATTTTAAATTGAAGGAAAACAGACTGAAACAGTCGAATGGGCCTACGAAACATATCACATTGCGTTTGGAATGGGGGTATTTAGCTAGGGGCGACAGTTGTTGGGTTCAATTTGGAGTTAGTATTAACAAACAGGTATTTTTCGAAATAATGGAGTTTAAATAATAATAAAATATAAAATAAATTCTTATAAAATCCCCATCGAAACCCTAGGCGCCACAGATCGAATGAAAGGCCAATGTTCTTCAAAATTTAATCCACCGAAATGTCCAAATCCCCTTCGAATTGATTCCTCCACCCAAAGCGAAAATCGTCAAGCTCAGAAAGGGCTTCAAAATGATGGTGGTATGGTAAAGGATGGTTTCGTGGATAGCTAGAATTTTGAGCAAGTACCACCGCCGTTCGCAGGCAGTTTCTAGCCACTACGGGGCACCGAGCTGGGAGCCACTTGAGGCGCAGGGGGAGACGAGTGCGGCGGCCAGCGGGGCGTCGTCCGATCATGGTCCAGGCTCTCGTGGGCGACGCAAATCAAAACCCTAGCGGTGGAGCTAGGTTCGAACAAGGGTCTGAAGGGGTTTAGGAAGAAGAAGGTTATTTTTAATTAAATTAATCCTATTTTAATTAATTCGAAAAGTAATTAATGCATTGTTTATCATATCTTGCTCATACGAGGTCGAAAAGACGAGCGGTCAGTTGCGTTGGACTCGTGTGAACGTCTTCTACCTTCTAGAAGAGACCGAATATTTTTCTGAGCCTTCTGCTATTTTTGGTGGAGTGGAACCCGATGTGAGATTTCTAAATTATAAACGACATGGAAAACGACGATGTATAAATTATATAGTCGATGTATGAGTTATATAAGCGTTGTACACCTCTTGTATAAGCGTTGTATAAGTTGTACGTTCGATGTATAAGTTGTATATGCGTTGTAAAAATTATATATGTGTTGAAACAGAAGTAAAATGCTATATATATATACGCCCCTCGTCCACAAACCATGGACGATATTTATTGGTTGTGATTGGTGTGAAAATTGATTGATAGCGAATGGTTGATTGAAATTGTTTGTGGTTGAAATTGATTGATTGTGGTTGAAAAATACCCGTTTGTGGTTGAGAAATATTTGGTTGAAACCACATAGGATTAGTTTGTGGAAATGAAAAAAATATAAATGCCGCCTGCGTGCGAACTAGATGCATGATTCACCATTGTCAAAAGCTGCGAGGCCTTAAGGTAGAGCGAGGAGCCGTACTAGGGACGGTCCCGGTTTTATCAACCCTGCCGTTATGCTGCCGAAATTTTGAATAATATTCATGTGTTAGAATTATTTTCCTGTGTTGAAACTATATTCGTCTGTTGAATAGAAAACCTTCATGTGTTGAATAAAAATTCATTTGTTGAATCATATTCATGTGTTGAATGGCATTCGTGTTTTAAATAAATTGTTTTAACAATAAAGATCACATTTTTACCCGATATATACAAACTATAGAAAACCTTTATGTGTTGGATCGAAAATTCATTCGTTGAATCATATTCATGTGTTGAATGGTATTCGTGTTTTGAATAAATTGTTTTAACAATAAAATCACCTTTTTATCTATATATATATATATATAAACTATAGAAAACCTTCATGTATTGAATCGATATTCATTCGTTGAATTGAAATTCATGTGTTGAATGGTATTCGTGTTTTGAGTAAATTGTTTTAACAATAAAATCACCTTTTTATCTATATATATAAACTATTGAAAACCTTCATGTGTTGAATCGATATTCATTCGTTGAATTGAAATTCATGTGTTGAATGGTATTCGTGTTTTGAATAAATTGTTTTAACAATAAAATCACTTTTTATCTATATATATAAACTATAGAAAACCTTCATGTGTTGAATCGATATTCATTCGTTGAATTGAAATTCATGTGTTTAGTGGTATTCGTGTTTTGAATAAATTGTTTTAACAATAAAATCACCTTTTAATCTCTATATATAAACTATAGAAAACCTTCATGTGTTGAATTGAAATTCATTCGTTGAATAGAAATTCATGTGTTGAATGGTATTCGTGTTTTAAATATAAAAATCACCTTTTTATCTATATATATAAACTATAGAAAACCTTCATGTGTTGAATCGAAATTCATTCGTTGAATTGAAATTCATGTGTTGAATGGTATTCATATTTTGAAAGAAATTGTTTTATAATAAAAATCCTATTTTTATCATCAATATGAACTATATAAAATAATCTGGTTTTGAAATAAATTGTTTTATAATAAAAATCCTATTTTTATCACCTATATTAACTATATAAAATAGTCGTGTTTTGAAATAAATCGTTTTACAATAAAAATCACATTTTTACTATATACATGAATTGTTAAAAATAGTGAAGTGTTGAAATAGAAGACGGTTAGATAAAAATATCATTTTTATCAAAAGTATGAAAATCATGTAGTTTTGAAATCGAAGAATCGATATATATTTATATTTATATATATATATATATTAATATATATATATATATATAAATAGAATTGAAATATATCGAATAACGAAGCTGCAGTTCGTATTTTGAAACCGTGATTTCAAACGATTAGTGCGGGAGATCCGACCATCGGATTTTCCCGAAACCGCAACCGTTGGGTTCGCTTTGGAAATATCTTTCCAATGGCACCAACTTTGTAAAAATCCAACGGTTGGATTCTACGGAATGTTTAATTCAAATCTGAAGAAAAACAGTGCCAGAATCGATTATATGTATATATATATATATATAATTATATTTAATCGAATAACGACGCTGTAGTTCGTATTTTGAAATCGAAACTTCAAACGATTATACCGGGAGATCCGACTGTCAGATTTTCCCGAAACTGGAACCATTGGATTCGTTTTGAAAAAATCTTTTTAATGATGTAAATTTTGTGAAGATCCAACGGTTATATTTTCAGATATGTATAAATCAAATCTGAAGAAAAACAACGCCACGGCCGCGTTATGGCCCGAAGCGTCGTTTGAATAAATTGGCTATTTTAAAATAAATAAAAATGGCGATAAATCGTTATAAAATATTATAAACGATATGGATGTAAAATTTAGAAATTAACTGAAGGTTAGCTAAGTCGAATGGTTTCCTGGATTTTGATCTGATGTTGGTTTCGGTCTTCGGGGTTAATATTTGGGAAATCGTTCTCTTACTGATTGACGGTTAGTGGCTAATGAATTGAAATGATGCGTATGTAGTGTTTGTATAGCAAGTGTTTATTATATACGCGAGTTTCTCAGAAAGACCGGGTTTGTCCCATTCTGAGTAACTGAATCGACGATAAGAAATCAAAGATGAAGATGGTGGTTGAAGACCGGAAATCTTCACCTCGTTTGGATGGTAACTGATGTACTGATTGGGAGGCATCCCGAAATATGGATAATGAGTGGTGATCGTCTGGACGTACGTGGAGATCGATGGGTTTGCGAGGTATATAGTGCCTTCGGTTTCGTTCAGACCCAGAACGGACTTGCAAATGGACAGTGTGTTTGACATTGGAATTTATTCTGTGTGATTGATAACTATCAGTTGCACGGTGTGAATTGCCTGTGTGGCATGCTCAGATGCAGTGATCAAGGCTTCTGTTGAAAAGCAAAGTCTTGTGGTGATGATCAAAGCACCGCCTGTGTGGCGTAGCTTTGTGTATAACATGAATTCGCGAGCCTCACACCTCGGTATGAACCAGAAACGGGTGAGGACATCAGGGAGGGCCTGCCTTTCTTCCTAGCTAGAAGTGGCGTCAGTGGTTTTACACGCCCTGACGAGTTTGACTTATGTGGTTATTGCGGTTGCAAGGCACCTCGGTTATATCGGTCGATCCGGGACCGATGGAGTCATTCGTTGGCTCATTTAAGCCCCAAAGGGCGGGGAAACGCAGTGTTCAGGAATTTTAATCCACATCGGTGGACCGGCCCTGATGATCCAAAGGCTTGACTGAGTACTTGCCTGAGGCTCGGGCTAGGTAGTCTCGAATTCGGTAAGGACTATCTTTTACCTTGGTTCATGATGGAAATCCAATTTCCAAATACGACACCGTGCGGTTTTGATTGTGTGTGTATATATATATATATGGCGACATGATATATGGTACCCATGCCGTCTATGATTGATAGTTATGATTGAATTTGTTTTCGAAACCTATAAACACTAGTAATAATATCAAATGCTTTTGTTTTATTCGTATCAATCATATTTTGGCCATTATAAGGTAAAACTCTATCCTCCGGTTTGCGTTGCATTGTGTGATGGGAACTGAGTCTTATAATGGCTTCATTTGTACAAAAAGCATTGTGATGTGTAAAAGAATTATTTGTTTTAGAGCACTGGCAATCCAATGGAGTAAACTCGTTCCACGAAAGTGGCGTGGTCCTGTGATTAGCCATATTTTAAATGTGTTGAGTAGATTTCTCATACCAGTCCCATGACTGACTCGTAGTTTGTTTCACTTTCAAACTCGGGTGCCCTTTTTTCTACACGGGCAGCCTTGTATTCAGGTTTTAGCTGGCTCTTTCTGGATAGCTGGAGCTGAAGATGGATTCTATTATTTATCTCTTTTTATGCTGTTCAGCTCCTATTGTACATATTATGTTTGTTTTCCGATGTAGTCATTTATGTACAGCTGAACTGTATTTGTACTAAGTATGATCCTGTATACTGTGTAACTCTGATGATTACGTTTATCCAGTATATTCTATTGTGCATAATTTGGTGTATTTATTAATTTCTGTTCTGCTGTTATCTGTTTATGTGTTATATTCCAAGGATTACCCTTGCCACCGTCAGTACGGGGTTTGGGGTCGTCTCATTTGGTATCAGAGCTTTGGTTAAGCTTAGTGCTGGAATATAGCCTATGAAAGAACTCGTCAGAAATAGAACCAGTAGTGTTCTAGGACGGGTAACTCGTTACAGATAGGATCAACAATATCCTAGTATGAGTACAGCAGAATCAGAACAGCTCGTTAGAGATGGGGTCAGAAGTGACTCAGAACGAGTCAAGGGTAATATGTTTTTAAATAACCTATTAGTGATAATATATATAGTCTAGTTTTAGAAATATAATTTTTGAATATATAAAAGATATATATTTGAAAAGTTAAAAAGTTTAAAACAAATTGCTTGTTGTTTGCATTGTGTGATAGTAGATATGGTTAATTAAATTATTAGAACGATAGTTAATTTAATTAATAAGATAATGAATGGTAGGATTTATTCATTTAAATCACACATTAAACTGATTTAAAAATAGATAGAAATATATACATGTGCATTATATATTTTTGAACAGGTAAATGGATGGCTGTTGAGTAAAGATTTTATTTGCGTGCCCGACAAATAGGTAAACCTTAATGAGTTGTATGCGCAATTTTATTATTATATCAACTCCTGTGAATGCCATTGGATGTGGAGTGCTGGTTGTTCTGTGTGAAATAATAAACATCGCCATAGGATAGTAACAATTAATTTTGAACTACACTGCATGGCATACTTCTTGAAGATAGGCATACTTCATCATATACCACATAAGCATTTGGAGCTTGTGTGACGAGGTGGAAGATTTACCATACGAGCGAGAGGCTTGTATGGCGATGACTATATATTATAGGTTGAACTGATGACAGATATGACCATATAAAATTTGTAACGATAAATTGCCAAATTAATAAAAACCCCACACGGGTCTGGAGTTGACAATAATCACGTCTCTCTAGTTATTAGATATGGCACATGGACTATTTATTTCCCACACGGGACGAGGTGACGAGGATTTATCCTCTGGAGCAATTAAAATACACACTCCCTCAGGCTTTGACAGGGTGACGAGAATTTATTATCTGGAGTTATTATCTATACACGCTCCGCAGTAAACACCAGAATATATCACTATAAATATGTGTATGCTTTATAGGATTTATTGGGTACCTAATACGGCCCAATAAATTTCCAAACCTCTCCCCATACAAAGGAGGTTATGGCGAAATTTTTCGAAAATTCCGCGTGTTAGCCAAATTTTTTGAAGAATTTGAAAATTCTCAGAAACTGAAAAGTTGGAGAATGGAAGCCAGATCGAACGTAGAGTTGATTAATCAAACCACTTTCGACTTTGTTCCTTTTCTGGAACGAAAAGTTTTAAGTGGGAGAAATTGTAACGACCCAGAAACTCTGAACCAAATTAAAAAATTTAAATTGGCTAAAATAGTGGATTTTAAATATTTAAAATAAATATTTTAAATAATAGCAATGAAAAGTGAGTTTGAATCGACATTTGAAAACGAATATAATTAATCCTAATTATAAACAAGGCCTGAAATGGCGCGGCAGTTTCAAAATTTGAATTTAAATTTTGACTGACTGTATCAGGTGCAAAACAAAACGGATTTGAGTGAAACCAAAAATATTTAAATTTGTTAGTGAATACCTTTCTAACGAATCTGAAAAATCAAAGTTTCATAGCGGAAAGCAAAAGTTATGGCCAAATGAATTTTCAGAAAAGTCGCTATAGAAATTATATAGTCCGTGAAAATGGCCATTTTGCAAACGACCTCGGAATTCAATGAAACCACTTTTGTCGGGTCCGGGATGTGAAGTTATTGCTAGGTTTCAAATTTCATAATTTTTGAAGCTAGTATGTGAGCGTGGCAAAGAAAAACGTGTTTTGGTCAATTATAGTTAAATTAGATCGACCAAAAAAGGGCCATTTTACAAACGGTCTCAGAATTCGACGAAAATAGTTTTGTTGCGACCGTATCGTCAAAACATAGCTAGATTTATTTTTCCGGAATTTTTCGAATCAGTTTATGGCCCTGGCAAATTGAAATGTACGTTCAAATCAATTATTGAATGTTATATATTTTAAATTGAAGGAAAACTGACTGAAACAGTCGAATGGGCCTACGAAACATTTCACATTGCGTTCGGAATGGGGGTATTTAGCTACGGGCGACAGTCATTGGGTTCAATTTGGAGTTAGTATTAACAAACAGGTATTTTTCGAAATAATGGAGTTTAAATAATAATAAAATATAAAATAAATTCTTATAGAACCCCCATCGAAACCCTAGCCGCCGCAGATCGAATGAAAGGGCAATGTTTTTCAAAATTTAATCCACCAAAATCTCCAAATCCCCTTAGAATTGAATCCTCCACCCAAAGCGAAAATCGTCGAGCTCAGAAAGGGCTTCAGAATGATGGTGGTATGGTCAAGGATGGTTTCATGGATAGGTCGAATTTTGAGCAAGTACCACCGCCGTTCGCAGGCGGTTTCTGGCCACTACGGGGCACCGAGCTGGGAGCCACTTGAGGCGCAGGGGGAGACGATTGCGGCGGTCAACGGGGCGTCATCCGATCATGGTCCAGGCTCTCGTGGGCGACGCAAATCAAAACCCTAGCGGTGGAGCTAGGTTCGAACAAGGGTCTGAAGGGGGTTTAGGAAGAAGAAGGTTATTTTTAATTAAATTAATCCTATTTTAATTAATTCGAAAAGTAATTAACGCATTGTTTATCATATCTTGCTCATACTAGGTCGAAAAGACGAGCGGTCAGTTGCGTTGGACTCGTGTGGACGTCTTCTACCTTCTAGATGAGACCGCATATTTTTCTGAGCCTTCTGCTATTTTTGGTGGAGTGGAACCCGATGTGAGATTTCTAAATTATAAACGACATGGAAAACGACGATGTATAAATTATATAGTCGATGTATGAGTTATATAAGCGTTGTACACCTCTTGTATAAGCGTTGTAAAAATTATATATGTGTTGAAATAGAAGTAAAATGCTATATATAAACGCCCCTCGTCCACAAACCATGGATGATATTTATTGGTTGTGATTGGTGTGAAAATTGATTGATAGCGAATGGTTGATTGAAATTGTTTGTGGTTGTAATTGATTGATTGTGGTTGAAAAATACCCGTTTGTGGTTGAGAAATATTTGGTTGAAACCACATAGGATTAGTTTGTGGAAATGAAAAAATATACATGCCGTCTGCGTCCGAACTAGATGCATGATTCCCCATTGTCAAAAGCTGCGAGGCTTTAAGGTAGAGCGAGGAGCCGTACTAAAGACAGTCCCGGTTTTAACTACCCTGCCGTTATGCTGCCTAAATTTTGAATAATATTCATGTGTTAGAATTATTTTCCTGTGTTGAAACTATATTCGTCTGTTGAATAGAAAACCTTCATGTGTTGAATAAAAATTCATTCGTTGAATCATATTCATGTGTTGAATGGCATTCGTGTTTTAAATAAATTGTTTTAACAATAAAGATCACATTTTTACCCTATATATACAAACTATAGAAAACTTTCATGTATTGAATCGAAAATTCATTCGTTGAATCATATTCATGTGTTGAATGGTATTCGTGATTTGAATAAATTGTTTTAACAATAAAATCACCTTTTTATCTATACATATAAACTATAGAAAACCTTCATGTGTTGAATCGATATTCATTCGTTGAATTGAAATTCATGTGTTGAATGGTATTCGTATTTTGAATAAATTGTTTTAACAATAAAATCACCTTTTTATCTATATATATAAACTATAGAAAACCTTCATGTGTTGAATCGATATTCATTCGTTGAATTGAAATTCATGTGTTGAATGGTATTCGTGTTTTGAATAATTTGTTTTAACAAAAAATCACCTTTTTATCTATATATATAAACTATAGAAAACCTTTATGTGTTGAATTGAAATTCATGTGTTGATTGGTATTCGTGTTTTGAATAAATTGTTTTAACAATAAAATCACCTTTTTATCTATATATATAAACTATATAAAACCTTCATGTGTTGAATCGAAATTCATTCGTTGAATAGAAATTCATGTGTTGAATGGTATTCGTGTTTTAAATATAAAAATCACCTTTTTATTTATATATATAAACTATAGAAAACCTTTATGTGTTGAATCGAAATTTATTCGTTGAATTGAAATTCATGTGTTGAATGGTATTCATATTTTAAAAGAAATTGTTTTATAATAAAAATCCTATTTTTATCATCAATATGAACTATATAAAATAATCTGGTTTTGAAATAAATTGTTTTATAATAAAAATCCTATTTTTATCACCTATATTAACTATATAAAATAGTCGTGTTTTGAAATAAATCGTTTTACAATAAAAATCACATTTTTACTATACACATGAATTGTTAAAAATAGTGAAGTGTTGAAATAGAAGACAGTTAGATAAAAATATCATTTTTATCAAAAGTATGAAAATCATGTAGTTTTGAAATCTAAGAATCAATATATATATATATATAGAATTGAAATATATCGAATAACGAAGCTGTAGTTCGTATTTTGAAACCGTGATTTCAAACGATTAGTGCGGGAGATCCGACCATCGGATTTTCCCGAAACCGCAACCGTTGGGTTCGCTTTGGAAATATCTTTCCAATGGCACCAACTTTGTAAAAATCCAACGGTTGGATTGTTTGGAGTGTTTAATTCAAATCTGAAGAAAAACAGCGCCAGAATCGATTATATTTTTATATATATATATATAAATATAATTATATTTAATCGAATAACGACGCTGCAGTTCGTATTTTGAAATCGAAACTTCAAACGATTATACCGGGAGATCCGACCGTCGGATTTTCCCGAAACTGGAACCGTTGGATTCGTTTTGAAACGATCTTTCTAATGATGTAAATTTTGTGAAGATCCAACAGTTAGATTTTCAGATATGTGTAAATCAAATCTGAAGAAAAACAGCGCTACGGCCGCGTTATGGCCCGAAGCGTCGTTTGAATAAATTGGCTATTGTAAAATAAATAAAAATGGCGATAAATCATTATAAAATATTATAAACGATATGGATGTAAAATTTAGAAATTAACTGAAGGTTAGCTAAGTCGAATGGTTTCCTGGATTTTGATCTGATGTTGGTTTCGGCCTTCGGGGTTAATATTTGGGAAATCGTTCTCTTACTGATTGACGGTTAGTGGCTAATGAATTGGAATGATGCGTATGTAGTGTTTGTGTAGCACGTGTTTATTATATACGCGAGTTGCTCAGAAAGACCAGGTTTATCCCATTCTGAATGACTGAATCAACGATAAGAAATCGAAGATGAAGATGGTGGTTGAAGACCGGAAATCTTCACCTCGTTTGGATGGTAACTGATGTCCTGATTGGGAGGCATCCCGAAATATGGATAATGAGTGGTGATCGTCCAGACGTACGTGGAGATCGATGGGTTTGCGAGGTATATAGTGCCTCCGGTTTCGTTCAGACCCAAAACGGACTTGCAAATGGACAGTGTGTCTGACATTGGAATTTATTCTGTGTGATTGATAGCTATCAGTTGCACGGTGTGAATTGCTTGTCTGGCATGCTAAGAAGCATTGATCAAGGCTTCTGTTGAAAAGCAAAGTCTTGTGGTGATGATCAAAGCACCGCCTGTGTGGTGTAGCTTTGTGTATAACGTGAATTCGCGAGCCTCACACCCCGGTATGAACCAGAAACGGGAGAGGACATCAGGGAGGGCCTGCGTTTCTTCCTAGCTAAAAGTGGCGTTAGTGGTTTTACACGCCCTGACGAGTTTGACTTATGTGGTTGTTGCTGTTGCGAGGCACCTCGGTTATATCGGTCGATCCGGGACCGATGGAGTCATTCGTTGGCTCATTTACGCCCCAAAGGGCGGGGAAATGTAGTGTTCAGGAATTTTAATCCACATCGGTGGACCGGCCCTGACGATCCAAAGGCTTGACTGAGTACT
This sequence comes from Allium sativum, assembly GCA_030737875.1. Lineage (NCBI taxonomy): Eukaryota > Viridiplantae > Streptophyta > Magnoliopsida > Asparagales > Amaryllidaceae > Allium > Allium sativum. The sequence continues at coordinate 503,052,120 of CM060922.1, read as the reverse complement.
TGCCTGAGGCTCGGGCTAGGCAGTCTCGAATTCGGTAAGGACTATCTTTTGCCTTGGTTCATGATGGAAATCCAATTTCCAAATACGACACCGTGCGTTTTTAATTGTATATGTATATATATATATATAAATATATATATATGGCGACATGATATATGGTACCCATGCCGTCTATGATTGATAGTTATGATTGAAATTGTTTTCGAAACCTATAAACACTAGTAATAATATCAAATGCTTTTGTTTTATTCGTATCAATCATATTTTGGCCATTATAAGGTAAAACTCTATCCTCCGGTTTGCGTTGCATTGTGTGATGAGAACTGAGTCTTATAATGGCTTCATTTGTACAAAAAGCATTGCGATGTGTAAAAGAATTATTTGCTTTAGAGCACTGGCAATCCGATGGAGTAAACCTGTTCCACGAAAGTGGCGTGGTCCTGTGATTAGCCATATTTTAAATGTGTTGAGTAGATTTCTCATACCAGTCCCATGACTGACTCGTAGTTTGTTTCACTTTCAAACTCGGGTGCCCCTTTTTCTACATGGGCAGCCTTGTATTCAGGTTTTAGCTGGCTCTTTCTGGATAGCTGGAGCCGAAGATGGATTCTATTATTTATCTCTTTTTATGCTGTTCAGCTCCTATTGTACATATTATGTCTGTTTTCTGCTGTAGACATTTATGTATAGCTGAACTGTATTTGTAATAAGTATGATCCTGTATACTGTGTAACTCTGATGATTACGTTTATCCAGTATATTCTATTGTTCATTATCTGGTGTATTTATTAATTTATGTTCTGCTGTTAACTGTTTATGTGTTATATTCCAAGGATTACCCTTGCCACCGTCAGTATGGGGTTTGGGGTCGTCTCAAGTTGTTTTTCTATTCAACTCAACTTTGATTCTGGCTTTCATTCTTCAACTTTTCAGTTTCTAAGAATTTTTAAATTCTTCAAAAATTTGCCTAACACCCTAAATTTTCGAAAAATTTCGCCATAACTTCCTTTGTATGGGGAGACATTTAAAACCGAAACTCGCCTCGCAGGGTCCTCATCAATCCAAAAGAAAACGAAAATGCCAAGCGGGTAGCCTTAGGCTCATAAACCTTTTAAAAGAAAAAGAAAATTGTCAAGCAGCCAGCCTTTGGCTCATAAACCTTTTAAAAGAAAAAGAAAATTAGTAAACACGTACCTATTTGTCAAGCATAAAATTTTATTTCTCTTCTTAGTATTTTATCCATAACATGTTCACAGATGTATATGTACATGTATGCATTTTCAGTTAATTTTCAATTCAGTTCAATATTTGATTCAATTTGGCTTATTGGTTGAAAATTTTAATTAATCAAACCAATAATCAAACAACACAATCAGCAATCAATTAGTTGATTATCGTTTCAAATTCGTAACTTTAATATATATAGTCAAAAATCCATTTTGATGCCAAATCACAACAAATAAATCCTATCTAGTTTTGGTTCTCACACCAGTCAATTGGAAATATACAAATATCCCACTTTTGAAATTCGAGCATAAATACTGATGATGTCGTGACATCACCAGAATTATGTTCGGGCGATCGGAGCATGATCCTATATCTATCCAATATATTAAAACTTCGAATATACGTTCATGACGCGTATATGCAAAATCTCATATACTCGATTGTCCAATACAAAATAAAATAATATACTCAAATATGTATAATTAGATTAAATTTTAAAAAAAAATTTGGTTTTCATTTTTATTTTTAAAAATAACACTCTTCAGACTCATTCTAGGATACTACTGATCCTATCTCTAATGAGTCATTCTCAATGGATATTACTAATCCAATCTCTGATGAATTCTTTCGTTTGGTTCTAATGTGTCTTGTTCTCGAGCTCTGTAAACCAAAGCTCTGATACCAAATGAAACGACCCGAACTTCCCCGTAAAGGAAAGCCCGGATTAGGTTGAGAAAACGATAAATCATAACACAAACTGAAGAACATTACATGGCTTATTACAACAATTTACATCAAAGTACAAGAATATACGGAGTATGAAAAAATAATATACATTTGATAAATGTCAGAGATTTACAAATTACAAGGCAGTGGGAAATAATACAAAACACAACTGAAAGCGATACACGGATACAGAGCTTTCCGAATATAATTCCAGCTGTAAACTAGGATCCTATGAATATAAATCTGCAAAACCAAAATACTAGCTGCCCGTGTGGAAAATAGGGGCACCTAGAGTTTAGGTTGAAAAAATAAACTTCAGGGCATTCATGCGACTGGTATGAGAACTAAAATAGTTATTAAATCTTTACTGTGAAAATAAAGTAAATCAAGGGACCACGCCGTATAATACGGAATGGGTTTCCTCCCAAGAATACCAGTGCATCAAACAAACAATGCAATGATTTTTGGAAGAATGAAGCTACTATAAGACCCAGGTCCCATCACGCAATGCAACACAAGTCGCTTCCTTATAATAGCCAAACATGCTTGGTACGTTTAAAACAATCATTTGACACTATTATAAGTGCATAGTGTATAAAACAACTTCAAATATAATTGTATCAATCCTAGACGGCATGGGTGCTATATATCATGTCGCCAATACTAGGCTCTACAATCAAAACCGCAATGTAACGTATTGGAAGTTGGATTTCCATCTGTGAACCAAGGCAAGGGATTGTCCTTACTGCTTCGAGACTCTCTAGCCCGAGCCTTAGGATCAGAGCTCGAGTGACCCTTGGATCGTCAGGGCTAGTCCACATGAAGTGGATTAAAATGCCCGAACAAAACGTTTCCCCACCCTATGGGGCATAAACTGGTCATATATCGACCAAACCATCCATCGGCACCGTAGTGACCGATATAACCGAGGTGCCTCGCTATCCATCATCCACATAAGTAAAACGTCAGTGCTTGCAAAATCCTCACACCACTCTTAGCTAGAAAGAAACGCATGTCCTCCCTAAGGTCCTCTCCCGTTTCTGGTTCACACCGGGGTGCGAGGCTCGCGAATTAATGCTATACACAAAGCTATGCTATATTAAAGCCGTGCTTTGATCATCAACCACAAGACTCTGCCTTTCAACAGAAGCCTTGATCAATTGTATCTCAGCATGCCACACAGGCAATTCAAGCCATGCAACTGATGTCTATCAATCACACAGAATGAAATCCAATGTCAGACACACATCCATCAACAAGTTCGTTCTGGGTCTAAACGAAACCGGAGGCACCTTATTCCTCGTTCCATATGTCCAATACATGAGAGGTCCTTGCATATCCGGTCGATCTCCAAGTACGTCTGGATGATCACCACTTATTACCTTGTCTTGGGTGTATAGCCTAATCAAGACATCAGTAATCGTCCAAATGATGTGAAGATCTCCGGTCTTCAACCACCGTCTTCATCGTCAACTCATCGTCAACTCATCGTCGATTCAATTATTCAGAATGGGATAAACCCGGTCTTTCTGAATAACTCGCGTATATAATAAACAAGTGCTATAAATACACAACATACACCTCATTCCAATTCTGAATATTCTTTTATTTAAATATTCATATCCTTTGGGAAAGGTTCCCATTAATTTTATCAAAGATAAATTCTTTAAATTTATTCTTTAATCTTCCTTTGGATATCAATTCAAACCAAATTAAGTTTTATCCAAACTAGTCGGGATTAACGCACCTTACCGAAGTAATCATTTGTTTAATTTCCCAATCCCAACCTATTCATCCCATGGAGCAAAACTGGTAATACTCCATATTTAACACCACGGTGTTATCGGTAAAATTAATTACCATTTCACGTTTAAATCTAATTAAAGATTTAACTATCGCTTGGAGCAAAACTGGCGATACTCCATTCTCGATCATTTCTTGGATTTGATAATTTTAATTATCAGATTCACATTTCAATCTAATTAAAGATTCATTAAAAATCTACTTTAGTTTTAATTTCCAAAAATCATTACTTAATGATTATTCAAAGTTAAGAAATAAATCTTATCTTTAACTGGGTTAAAGAACTAATGTCATTTAAAACACAGCTCACGATAAACTCAAAATCACATTCCATTAACAATGGAATCTTCACGGAAAACAGATCAATATATATAATCGACATAAACTTCCGTATCCAACCGATAATATAAAAGAAATAGCAGCAAAGCCTTTTAAATTCCATATATAGTAACAGTCTTCCTTCACAGAAGCCTACTTCGATTTTTTACTGAATCGAATTCCATTCCATTCCAATTTGTTTTATTAAATTGGAAAACTTTTCTTTGGAAATTTCCCCTAAATCTTAATTAAAAGATTTATAAATTCCAAACCATATTTCACTGTAAATCGGGTTAAAGAACGAATGTCGTTAAAACACAGTTCACAATAAACCCAACTCACATTCCATTTTATTCCAGTTACTAAATATAACTGGAAACTCCAATAATCATAACTAAAAGATTTATTCTCTTCACAAATGAGTTTAAGAACGGTGTTACCGTTCATGACACACCCAAAATCTCATTTGATATTAAATACAAGTCTCTGAATAGAAAATATATCGACTTATATTCAATATCAATTTCTACGACCAACAAATATTAGTTTGGAAATAATGATATAAATATATCTTTCAAATTTCCATAACGATATTTGAATAATCACGAAATCCAACCTCGAAATATTCCGAAGACAATTTCGATTCAAATCCATTCCAATTCACATATTGGAAATCCTGGTTATTTTTAAAACCATTTCAAAAAGCCAATTTATTTTCAGTAAAAATTATTGGATTTCAAATCTAGTTAATAACTAGTTTATTTTGATAAAAATATATTTTTCTCCTTTCAAATCTGGAATTTTTCATCCTAATTCTTTCCAAATCATTTATTATGATTTTACACAAATTATTGATATTTTTAATAATTTTATCAAGGCCCGTACAGTCGATTTCCATAAACGGTCATCGAATTGCACTTACAACGACCTTTTCCAAATTCGATTTGGACATAATTCCAAATCCAACCATTAGATTTCAAATATCTTGTATTCATTGAAAGCTCTTTTCGATATGAACCCAATGGTTTTGGTTTTAGGAGAATCCGACGGTTGGATCTCCCGTAATGTCCATACGAAGTCAATGGTCGAAATTCGCGAATTGCCACGGCGCAGCGCGTTCTATTCAGGCCATTAAATATATATATATATATATAATATTAAATATATTTCATCGATTTCCATTTAAAACGTATTTTATAAATCGTTATAAAATTTTCAAAATGATTTTATCTCCATTCTCAATTTTAAACCAAAACTAAATATTCCTTATCAAATTCGTTTTAAATTCATTGTAAAACGATTTCAATTCTATTTCAAATCAAATTTGAATCTTCCTTAACAAATTCGTTTTAAATTCATTTTAAAACGATTTCAATTCCATTTCAAATCAAATTTGAGTATTCCTTAACAAATTCGTTTTAAATTCATTTTAAAACAATTTCAATTCCATTTCAAATTTCAAATAAAATTTGAATATTCCTTAACAAATTCGTTTTAAATTCATTTTAAAACGATTTCAATTCCATTTAAAATTTCAAATCAAATTTGAATATTCCTTAACAAATTCGTTTTAAATTCATTTTAAAACGATTTCAATTTCATTTCAAATCAAATTTGAATATTCCTTAACAAATTCGTTTTAAATTCATTTTAAAGCGATTTCAATTCCATTTCAAATCAAATTTGAATATTCCATAACAAATTCGTTTTAAATTCATTTTAATACGATTTCAATTCCATTTCAAATTTCAAATCAAATTTGAATATTCCTTAACAAATTCTTTTTAAATTCATTTTAAAACTATTTCAATTCCATTTCAAATTTCAAATCAAATTTGAATATTCCTTATCATTTCAATATTAAAAAGATAATATTTTCAAAATATCAAATTTTGAAATCACTTTCGATATTCGTTATAAAATGAATAAAATCGACACAATTCCTGTTTGTGTTAAAATGGTGTTTAACTACTTAACACGACTTCACATTTCAATATTCACTGAATATTATTTTAAAATATTCGTTAATTATGAACTGGAATCAGACACGGTCAATTACCATATGATTTTTTATATGGATTTCATACAACACATGTATAGAACAACAATGATAAATGATCAACCATCATCCAGAGTGCATTATACACTGCATAAGCATTAAATATAAATATTTAACACTTACAACAGTATATCAACCAATTGATCGACATACAACTAAACAATTGGGATAAGTGTACATCAAATATCATCCCAATACCCGTGTGGGGTTTCAGTCAACAAACACAGATTTTATCTATGCAGTTGGGCGATGTGTAAAATATATCGTCCCAATCCATATCAGTCAAATGAGTGTACATAAACAAATAAATGAATATTTATTTTATTTCAGTAAATATTTTATTTCATTCATTTATACAATAAAAATCATATTTTTATTGTCCTAACAATTTATTCAACATATGAATATTTTATATACCATTCCATTCTACATCACAATCACAATCAATTTCCACAACATAGTACAAACAAACAAATAAGTCGTCCATGGTCTATGGACGACGGGGAGCAGTTCATATATACAGTTATATAAAATAAATAACTGTACAGAAATAATTTTTACTGAGAAGTTCTCACCTTGGTTTTGGCTTCGCCTACATCTGTAGCAAGGTCTAAAATTTTTCCGGTCTCTTCTAGAATGGAGAAGACGTCGTCATGGTCCCAGTGTTTCTTGTTTCACTGGATTTCAACAACATAGCAAAACGAAATGATTTTTATTCGATTTTCAAACTTTGCAATGCTTTTAATTGTTGAAAACAGTTTAATATATATAAACCGCACCTTTCTACGTTGGATTCAAAACTAGGTCTCGACTTTTCGCGAAATCCGTTGCACTTGGTGATGATCAAATGGTATGACGTCCTCGGCCTTGGAGAGAGCTTCCCGGCGCTGTGCACCACCTTTAGATCGATGACGGTATGGGGTCACGGTGGAATTCCCAACGGCGAGACTTCGAGGGTTGGATCTTGCGATTTACTCAACGTTGAAGGGTGAAACAAACTTGGATTTGAAGAGCATGAGAAGCTCTAAGAATCAAGGGATTTCATTGTGTGGTTTAAGAGAAAACTAGGAGAGAAGGGGATGAAGCATTTCTGTCGTCGCTTCAAGGAGGATCGGGTTTGTGCGATAGTGAAGATAAAACGTGATTGGCCTATTAATTTATATTTTATTTTTAATTCTTTTAATTTCGAAAATACCCCTTAATCCATACGAACTCCAAATCAAACCCAACGACTGTCGTCTTAGCTAAATACCCCCACTTCGAACATAATGGGATATGTTTCGTAAGCCAATTCGGCTGTTACGATCAGTTTCCGCTAAATTTAAAATATAAATCATTATATTTTAAATTCGAACGTACATTTTAATTTATCGGTGTCACATACTAACTCCGTAAATTCCCGACAAATAAATCTGGCTATTTTTCGACGATACGGTCCTAACAAAACTAATTTCGTCGAATTTGGAGACCATTTGAAAAATGGTCATTTTCTAGTTGATTAAATTCTAACTGAATTGACCAAACACGTTTAAATCCGCCGCGCTCACATATCAATTCCAAAAATTATGAAAATTGGAATCTAGGAACAATTTGACATTACGGATCCAACAAAAGTGGCCTCGTCAAAAACGGAGCTTGTTTGCAAAATCTCTATTTTTAAGGACTATATTTCCATAGCGACTATTCTGAATTTTCAACTGGGCATACTTTTTATTTCCGCTACGAACTTTAGATTTTTTACCTTTGTTTGAAGGATATTTTCAAACATATTCAAATATTTTTGGTTTCTCTAAAATCTGGTTTATTTTGAATCCTGTACATTCATTTGAAATTTGAAATCGAATTTTCAAACTACTATGACATTTCCAATTCCTTTTATAATTAAAATAAATATTTATATTCTAATTTTGATTTAAATAAATATATACGTTCTAATTCTATTCAAAATAAATTTCTAGTTGTTATTATTTAAATAAATCATTTTAAATATTCAAAATTCATTAAAATTGCAAAAATAAAAAATTTAAATTGTTTCTGATTTTTCGGGTTGTTACACCTACCATCAAACTAGTCAACTAAATTTAAAATACCTTATTTGAAAATAATTAGTTAATTTAAAATATCATTAATTACAAATTTATTTGATCGAAGTTAATCAATAACTAAAAGATAATTAACTTGAATACCCTTTAATTTAGATAATAATCAAATTTAACAATGATTATTTAAATAATAATAAGCCTCAAAAGTTCAAATTTGAATCAACCTTAGATCATTTTAAATTTATCATTAAACATTTTAATAAGATTTACCATTAATCATCATTAATAAACTTAACAATTTTCCTCAAAATTGTTATAAACCAAAGACTGTTTTCATATTATAACTTAATCAATTCTAAAGAGGTTTAGTTAATCTCGATGGTACGTAAGCAAGCTACCATTCAATTCACTTCGACCATTTCAAGTCATAACACTGATATTTACAACAACAACTTATATGTAAATAAAATCAACAATTAGTAATCAATAGCTAATCCATCATTTATCAGCTATAAGTTAAGAGAATAAATATCCAAAATAAAAAATAGCAGAATGAGGATTCATTGTGTTAACGGATATCATCTATCAGCGTCAAACAAATAGCAGAATGATTTTTATTCTACTACACTGGATTCCATGGTAATATATTGAGTTACCATTGGTGTTTTACTTGGCCAAACATGAGTCATAAATATGGTGTAATTAATTAAACCACGTCGTTGTTTAGTAATAAATGTAAATCAATTCAAACATCTGATTATACCATAAATTTTGAGCACTCCAAAGTTATCAAACAATCATACCACCAAGGTATATTCATGAAAACGAGTCCTATACAAAAATTTGCATGCGAATAGGATTTGAACTATGTAAGATATCATGCTTTGAAGGATAACTCTTTATAAAGAATTTTGATGATTTATCAAAACAGGTTAACCCTATCGGCTTGGCCCAAATACAACTACTCGACCCAAAGAAACGGTTCTTCCCTCCCTCAAGAAAACGAGCTCTAATATTCACATAGGCAAACTCCTTCCTAACTAAAACTAAACCACATGACGCTTCACTCCTATCACTAATGCTTCCATCATCGATCGGGTTAACCCACCAATGCTCTTTTGACCACTACCTTAGCCAATTCAATGACCACTAAAACCTCGCGATATAAGAAATCCAAGTGTAATAAACCTGATTTTGTGATTATGTGTATAAATTAAATTAAACAATGTTTATAATAAGTTAACTGAAATTGAACTTGGTTTGAAATTAAATTGGGTAAATATGTTATGGTCAGTTGAATTGTGTCTAAAGAAGCAATTCAATTCAAAATTGATTGGTTAATCAAAGATAATAATTGAGGATTTGGAGAAAAGGAAGTAATTAATCATTAAATTGATAATTAATGCACTACAACAAAACAGTCCTTTTACAACGGGCAAAAACCGTTGTAATATGCATTTCACAACGGGCATATGCCCGTCTTAATAGCTCCTGACTATTTGACAACGGACAATGACTGTTGTAAAAGACCGTTGTAATAACTTGCTCTGTCACGTGCAATGACTGTATGACAATGGTTATTAACCCGTTGTAATAGCTAATAAATTACAAGCGGCCTTTGCCCGTTGTAATACAGTATATTACAACGGTTTTTGCCCGTTGTAATAGCAAATTTAAATATAACTGCTGCGATATACATCCATAATAATAATGAATATTTTAACATGAAATAAATACTGTAATGCAACAATCAAAATCACATAATAACACATACTAAAAGACTGAAGCAAGAATCATATAATTCCAACACATTTCAAAAAGTTCGATAAGTTTATACTCCAAAAGACTAGATAAGTTTACATTCCAAAAGGTTACATAAGTTACGTCAACATAGTTCTAACATAAATTACATAACTAGTTTCATAAGTAACAAAACTATACCAAGGAAATGTAATCTTTGTGTCACGCGACGGCAGATCCAACGGCCTGTTGATCTTGAGTCTGCATATATTTACTAGCACGGTGTGACTGCAAAAAAAGAAAAAAAAGTTACCAAATGCAGAGAGAATATATTATTATACACCATTCAAAACTTATTACACAACATTTAAGTCTTTGCATTGATGTAACCTTACAGTCTTTGGTTCCATAGTCTTCCTACTTCAGTTTAGACACAGTTTAGACACCACCATATCCACAGTTTGCATTTGTATTTAAGTAAAAATATTTGTATTTGTAAGTGACATTATATACGAACTTTTATTTCTACAATATATGTATTTGTAAAAATATTTGTATTTAAGTAAAAATATATGTATTTGTAAGTGACATTATATACGAACTGTAAAAAAATTTGCAGTTGTATATGACCAAATATATGCAGATGTAGACTGGAACTAAGTTAGGTTATTTTAATTCCATCCAATTACCAAACAAAATACACTTCAAATTATCATTAAAGTTAGGTTATTTTAGGTGTTTGGTATATGAAATTAAACTGATTACAGTTTCACATTGTAGATTGCTATAGTTTACGTAGGGAACAGATGACTGCCTTAACTAAAGCTACAGAATACTTCACTTTTTGAATGAGTAAGCATAAGCCAAACAAATGTACAAAAAAATTACAAGCATAATGACCTTTTTCGTAATAAATTATGGCTTGCCGTTCACGACCGTTTATTAGCTTCACTTTTTTTGTCAAACCATTAGCCAGTTATCAAAAAGAAAAAGAAAAACATAGAATTAGCATTACAGAACCATATTCTTGAAATATGATATGTGAATGTCACTATCTTATGGGGTGCCATTTTTCACACTATAGGTGGAGTATATATATATTATGCAGTTAGAATATTATAATAAGTGATCTAAGAACAAACCTAAAGTGCAGCATTCTGCTTTGAACGTGACATATTGCCTCCATATTTAATTGCATTATGCCTCTGTTACTAAGAATTAATATAAAATTTGTTCGTCAGCATTGATACGTAAATTGAACTGTTAGCAGACGGTGATTTTAGGATAGATTATCTTCATTTCGTCTTTTGATACAAAAACAACAAACTTCTTTGCCATGCATGCTTCATCCTCACATAGAAAATGCTTTACGCGAAAATGCACCTTTTAACATTTGCCAAAAAAGTAAAGATTGTACCAAAAAATATGAATGAAAAAAAAGTACATATTTGACCAAAGAAAATACATGAAGATGAAGATTACTACTGCATAACATACCTCTAGGTCGTCATAATTCCTGAAGTAGTCGTATTGCTCTGGATCTTGTCTGCATAACAGAATGATGGGTTAATTTTGCATATGAGAGAGGGGGTTTTGTCTCACATTACATGAAATCAGTATGTCGGCACGTTCTAATAAAAGTGAAAATCAATATTATAAATATAAATAAACAAAAAAGATACAAACATATCAGTTTTTTTCAACAGAATATAAGATTAATATTAAATAAGAATGAATGAATATTAGATATAAATTAAAAGGCGTAATGCATTAAAATATGAACTTGAACTTATATTTTGAAATGGATAAGAAGAAATTAGTTTTATATATAAGCTCTGTAAGGGCAATTTTGACATTGCAAAAAACCTTCACCAACGTGAGGCGTTTGTGTTATACAATGTACATAAATATAAATATGCACGTATGTATGCGTATATAATATAGATGCATGTACATCACATAATAATTAAGTAAAACCCTCATCTGCAATAGTATATAAGATATGTACCTCTGAATAGCAAAGCACAGAAATTTGATATACAACAATAATTTTGATTTTTCATTAGACAGATTTAATAATATAAACTGTGTTGCACTGCAATGAGGTAGACTTGTCTTTAACATTGATACATACAGTCCCAATACTTCAAACATAAATGTAATTACTTAAATAAACAGGTCAGGGGTGAGCATAGCTCCAACTGTGAACTATGTAGCCAAATAGCAAAAACAAACTGGCTTCCACCACAAATTGATACCAGCATAATGCATACATGCAGGCATAGTTTTGCAGAAAAGCACAAGGAGACATAAAATGATGATAGGATGATCATTTAACTGCTTGCGATATTCGCTAAAGATCAAATAACCTTTTTGTATTCTAGCTAACTGTATACCTCACGATAATTAATCTGAAGCAGTCAATGTTTACCCAAAAACGTTCAGCTGCACAACCATGCTCATAGGAATGATCTATAAATGCCTTCCACTATATGTAATAGTTAAAATAGCACCGCGCAATATGACATAGTGGCATTTCAATAAGAAATTGGTGGGACTGAATATATGTTGGCTAAGCTATGAAAAATCACTACTAACTAGGAATTAATAAATATAACCACCATGGAAGCATGCTAAGTTGATTGAAATAAATGTGAAGAAAAAAAGAGTTTCAGCAAAAGACACCTAAATCCATTTCTGATGATGAAGTGGAACCTTCCTCATGATCCTTGTCATGGGCAGAATTGTCATGCTGTAGTGGTCCAAGCATCGATGCCATATCCTTGAAAAATTGATCAACGTCAAGGTCCACATCACATGAGTTCTTTTCAAACATATCAAATCTATTGGTGAGCTGTGGATATTAAATATCACAAAAAATTAGCATTATACTATAAATAAATAATACTAAAATATCAAAAATAAAATATTAATAAACCCAAAAAGTGATTCAAAGATGATAAGAGTAACCAGACCTTCTGGTATTTAATCCTGGCATGTCCCTATACAATACTAATGCATATCAGGTGTTCTGTCAGCTTGAGTGAAAACTCTATCAAGTGAAGTTTATTTCACATTGACATTTGACTAGTAAAAAAGCATTTACAACAAATTTACCTCATTTTAAATAGCGTAAGATTAGATTATGTTGTGGGAGGGAGACAGAAATCGCATACGCATTTAGTTGATAATATATCATGAGCTAAAGGATCAAACAGTAAGTGGGCTTATACACAGTGAACCAATGCTACATTTATCTACTGATGATTTAGTACCACACAAGTATATAAAAAAGGCACCTGTTCTGAGGAACTTCCGCACCCTCAAAGCTTGAAAGTTATTGAATAAATGATTGCATACTTTCTGCAACATCTTTAAAATCAAATTCATCTGATTGCACGTTATATTTCTCTTTCTGAGTCGTAGATTTTTGATTTTTTTTCTATGCTTGGATTCGTAACTGAGATAACCGAATAAAATCTCAACTGAGATGCCTATATACAAAATTCAAGAAAGCTACCAGTTATGAAGTTACCTTAAAGCTACGTACGCGAAGAGCTCCTTCATGTGATCCCAAAACCAGAAAATCGACAAAAGAGGCAGACGGAAGACAATTCCAGGGAGGCACGTGTCCTGTAGACCGAGTGGCCCGATGAAATATCGACGAAAAAGAGGAAAAAAGATTGTGGGAAATGAGTGCATTTAGGGATTGTATGATATTAGGGATTGGGGGGAAATGAAAACTAGCGGGGGAGTGAAAATCTAATGCGGATTCAAGGAACGGAGATAAAAGGGAACACGCGGTGCAAACTCAGAACCCCATAGACAAGTGTAAACCAAATTCAACAAATTCAAACAAGTGGCACTCGAAATTAAATAATGTTTTCTCCATGTATTATTATACTACGTATATATACAGTAAGTGTTCTAACATTAAACAACAAACATATGTAATTTTTATCCCAAAACAAACATAAGTAAATTTAAAAATCAAAATTTCAAATCTAAATAAATACATAAATAGATCTTAGAGTTAAATGTAAAAATCAAATCTTATATTTCACAACAATACACTTCAATAAATTATGAAAATACAGCTAACGTTAAACTAAATGATGCTATTCAGATTCTAGTAATAAAAATTTAAATATACAAAATTAATTTAAATAAAATAGATTAGATTTTATAAACAAAATTAATTTCGTAAATAGCAAATCAAAAATTAATTTCAAAATTTTAAAACGTTAAAAATCTTGGTTCGTTACAATCTCTTTATTTCTAAAAACTGGTTTATCAGTTTTGGCTTCTGTAGCTGGTCCTATTTTGAATCCTAAAATATTTCTTTTAGGTCTTGGCGCCTCAGCTTGTTCTTCTTCTTGCTTCGGTGTTTGCTCAGAAGCTTCAATTTGCTTCCTCTTTTTCGAATGGAGCTCCAATCATGCGGTCCATGTTTACGCAAGTTCTGCAGCAATATTTCATCTTCCTCGGCCATCCATGGCCCTTTTGTCATTGCACTGCTTCCATTGCTGTTGTTAATTCGCTTAGTTGTGCTTTTAACTGTAAGAAGAAAAGAGAATCGAACAATACCTAGAGCATGAATCGTATTATTGAAAGAAGCTGTAGTGGCCCAGTTGAGAAATTTAAAGAAGCGCATACATGATTGGAAATTGAGGAAAGCGGTAGCATCCCTCGTCTTGACTCACAAATTGGAAATTGAGGAAGAAGATAAAGCGAAAATTGAAGCAGTGAAAGAGGATTTTTGTGGCAGCTGCGATTTAGAATAGACTAGGTTTACTGAAAGAAATGAGTTAGAGATTAAGTTTTATTTTTTGTTATGGCGGTAGGGCTGAAATATTCGGTCAACAAATTAAGGATTGGAGCGCAATTTTTGGAACCGAGAGAAATATTTCTGATCTCTTAAAACCAAAAGTTCATATATGAAAGATCGCATGTTTTCAGATGCGTGGTTTTACAAATGATATTAGTTATTTAATAATAATTTTAAAACTAAATCTAAATTTCTATGCTTTTCTAAAATTAATAGCTTGGGTAAATGAGGCTAGTTTAAGATGCGATTTTTGCGGTTATATTGAAGTGCTCTAAAAATTTGAGTGTTGTATAAATTTATTGGTGGTGATTATTCAAAATGAAAAAACATATTTTGATCCCAACCGTCATATATGCTCTTGGTTTAAATTCATTAACGGCAAAGAGCAAATTCATTAGTGCATATTTGTTATTTAATAATAATTTTAGATCAATGCTTAGCAATTATTATATTAATTTTTAACTATTTGATAGCAATTATTAATATAACTGTTTTATTGTTCATTATTGTGTAAAGTAGTAAACAAATTTAGTAAAAGGCAATAATATAAGTTACATAACATCATTGAATGAAATCCAATATGTATACAATTATATAAAGAGAAAAAATTATTTAAAAGTTTTTTTTAAAGCTTTGGGTACACAATGTAGATATTTTTACTTTAACAACATTTAAATAAAAACATTGTCATGGAAATCCTATTATAACATTTTTTTTTAAAATATCGTGAAAGATCAAGTATTTTTACAACACTTTGGTGATTTAATGCAGATTCAATATTGCAAAATGGTATTTTTTTAGATAGTGTAGTAATATTATTAATCATAAATTATTAATATTAATTATTAATTATAAATTATTGATATAAATTACTGGATATATATTACTTACTAATAACTGGAAAGTAAAAGTAAGTTTGTTGGAATACTGATTATATATAATAATTAATAATTAGAGATTATTTATTAATAATCATTAATTATTATAAGTTATAAATGATTAATATAATATTATTAATGATTATTTATTAAATAATATAATATTATTAATGATATATGGTTAATGATTAATTATTAAATAATAAAAAATAATCAAAGTTAATTTTATGGAAGTATTTTAAGTATTAATTATTGACCGTCGAAAATTGGCATATATTACAATGGGCATTTTGTGACCGTTGTAAAATAGACATCTATTACAACAGACATATTCTGACCGTTGTAAAATAGTCGTCTATTACAACGGGCCTGAAAATGACCGTTGTAATAGCATTTATTACAACGGGCAGTCTATGCCCGTTGTAAAAAGGGTGTTGTACAGGCATCTATTACAACGGTCCCGGAAATGACCGTTGTAACAGAATCCTATTACAACGGGCAACCATCGCCCATTGTAAAATGAACGTTGTAATAGGCTATTTTTGTTGTAGTGATGAACTCTAGGGTAAGTTGTGGCAACTTGGGTAATTAAATTAAACTTGGGATTAAATTGAAATAAATGGATAATAAGAATATTTAAATTAATATTAATGTGATGAATAAAATTTAAAATGAGGAAAACAAAGTTTTAAAAATGTTATATTGCAAACTCATGATAAAATATGTGTTTAGAAGATTTATGTGAGTTGTATTGTAACAAATTGTAAATTATAGTTGAACAATGAATTTTACTGTAAAAGAGTGCTTTTCTACGCTTAATTAAGTTACAAATAATAAAGTAAAATATAAATATTGATAGGGAATTAATATTTGAATGATGAAGTTATTCTAACATGGTTGAATATTCATTTGTGATTAAACAATGGGGTTTGTACAATTTCAATTGTTAAAAGGTGTAAGTTTTAAATAAATCAAAATTTAAATTTAGTCAGAAATCAATAATTAGGAGTGCTAAAATATTTTTAAAAAGGTAAAGTATAATTTTTGATAAGAGAATGTAAATTTATAAATTTTGATATAAAAATGTAAGTTTTAACAAGTAAAATGTAAACAATGTACACTTTAAAAAATGAAAATTTTAGTGAAATTGTATCAAAATAGTGTTTAAAATTGTTTAACAAGGATTTTAAACATGTTGAACAAATTTTATAATGCTAAACAATGTGGAACTTCCAAACATAGTGATAGATTGATTTAAAAATGAATTAATATAAGTTTTTTAGGTGAATAAGGGTGTGATTGCAATTAACTAGCCTAAATTAAGTTACATTAGGCTAATTGGGCCAAAATTTAGTCCGTAATCTAATTTGATTAGGAGGATAGAGATAAGGAAACTAAAAGTATTCAGTACATCCCTTTTCCTGAAATTCTTCTTTTTCCTCCTTAAATTTTACAATAAAAAGAAATGTACCATTTCCTCTCAAAACTTTAGATTTAAAACTCCAAGCTCAATTCAAAATAGAAGAGAGTTATTAATTTCAGTTGCTATGGGTAATCTTTGCTAAAATAAGGGAGTTATTTCATCAAATTCTCATTTTTCTTATTGTATCATTATATTTGAGTTTGCATGTTTCTGATGTTTGATAAGCTTCCATGAGCCTAAAAGTCTCTATTTTGTGTCTAATTCTTACTGTTACTTTGCTAAATTATCAAACAGGCGAGTTAATCTCACATCTTCTAATTTAAATAAGTTTTATGTGCCAGTATTAAAGTTTTTGTGCTCTATGTTCATTACTGTAAACAAAAATCAGTGATTTTGTTTATAGTAAGTTAGCCGACTGTGTATCCATCTTTGTGAATCCGTAACTTCCTCGTTTTACATTGGAATCAAATCAAAAAAATTATGGATTGTATCTTCATGTTGCTAACTCTTTGTGCTTAACCGCATGCCTGAATTCCATTAGAAAACTTGCTGAAATAGTACACGAAATCGAGGACGAACAAGGTAGTTAACTGCTTGCATGAAACACAACCAGAGGTCAACCCAAATCTCCCTAGGGTCAACCTACAAGGAGACTCATATGAGTGATAGGTCGACGCGTAAGTTGACTTATGTGGAAGCCTGGGTCGACCCAGACATAAGACAATTTATGTTTATTCGAGCCTATATCATTTCCAAATTTTGTAGCTTGAATTTCTTAATTGTTTTGAGCTTTAGAAACTTGTTTTAAAGCTGAGTTTAAAAAATTGTTTTCAAATATTGAATACCCAACATTTAAATATTAGTTCGTATAGTAAAATGACAAGTTTTGGTGAATTTGACATGTTTTGGTTTCGTGTATCTTATTGAGTTTCTACTGATTCTATGCACGAGATTTTCAAACCAATTTTTTTTTTAAAAAATCATTTAAATCAAATACTTTTTTGATTCAATTTATAAAAATAATTATATATTCCAAACTATTAAATATATGTATTCTCTTTATTATAATGAGATATTTCCTAAAATGATTTGTAAATATAATTCAGAATCGTATTAAAATCCCATTTTCTCAAAATATATTTCCTTATATAAAACTACATGTTTTTGCACTCTTCGAGAAAGCGAAATGTGACTTAAATGATGTAGTAAACCTTCTGGTATGGGACACATTGGTTTATTATATTGGCTATTTCCTCAATTTTCAATCGAAGCTAACGTTGTGAAATTGATTGTTGTATTGTGAAGAGATAAGTGAGACTGTATGGTATTAAACACTGTTACCACAGTTTGGGTTACTATTTAAGAGTTGGTGATATATATTGTGAACTTTGGGTTATTTGCATTATGCGAGTACTAGACCTTCGAGTAATTTGCGTTCAATTGTCAGGTCATTTGGGTTTGTGTTAGACCTCTGGATCATTTGTGCTAGACTTTTAGGTCATTTGCGATAGGCACCACAATTATGTAAATAGTACTTAGTAAGCTTCATCCTTTTAGGTAATACACATGCGGTGTAGCTTATACTCGCCATTTGCGATATGGATCCATCTTTTGTGGCATTTCTAGATTTCATTATTCATTGACTTCTAGAATTTGTGATTTTCAAAATATTTCACCATTTTACAAATATGAGTTTATTTAGATATAACCTATGAGCTGATTTGAGAACTTATTATATGGTAATCCTATTTTTGTGATTTGAACTTTTAAACGAGTTATATGAGTAATGATTTTGGAATTTCTATCATTGTGTTTTTGAGATTTTAGATTTCCATTTATTGACACTTAATCCTTTAGTTTAAGATATTTTGTTGGGAGAAATATTTATCTCATGTAAATTATCACTTACTTTAAAATTATAACAGAGACCTTTGTGTATTGTTCCCTTACATATCATGATTACATTAACTTTAAAGTTCCTTCCCTATTGAGAGGAATCACTTATCATGTGCTATTACCTTCACTTATCTTACTCTAACTAACTTGTATAATCTAGACTGACCTGTGTATTTTATATACTTGGGTCAGACGAACTTGCAGGTCGGAATATCACTGGTATTTGCTTAGTTATTTCATCTATGGACTTCACTATCAACCTTTTAGGATGCCTAAGCATAGTTTTTGAGTATCTTACCCTGTGGTTCATTAGCGTGACTCTGTTATGTACATATTCTTTCATGGGACATGTTGTAAGTATCAATGGTTTATATAACGACTCTTGTATGTATCACTATGTATTGTACTTGATGTATCTGTGTATATAGTCTTTTTTGTTTTTTTGAGATATGTGATGAATATTATTATATTTTGTTCCTAATTGATCTGTTAGCCATCGTAGTATTTTATTAAGAAAGAATTATGTATGTCGATACACTTGAAAAATAAAAAAATAAAATAAACCATGAGCACATCGATGTACTTGGTACTTATTTAATACAAGATTTATGGATAATCTCTCCTAACCTGTCTTATTCTATGCACTAACATGAGTTATTACCATTGTAATACTCTTTATTAGTGTGAGTCTCATGGTGGGTAATCACGACTTGGTCTTATTGCTGAGTTCTGAACAAAGTGTAATAAACACATAACAATTTACATACTATAGTACATTGAAGTATAACACGAGTGTCAACATTGTCCCTTATCGAAGTTATTCCAAATTATGCCCTTAACCATTTGTATCCTTTAAGGGGAGATATAAGTTGATAATACGACTAGAATGCATCTTTTTTTAAAATTCCATAGTATTCCGTATTGAATCCAATTAACAGTATGTGGCTAGAAGAGGTAGAAGCTGTCATTCTGATGCTGAGCCATCTAGTGGCTCATATCCAAACGGTGTATGTACGTCTACCAAGAATATCTTGGAGCTTATTAACAGTACTCAGCCTCCATCTCCTGCATGATCTTCTCCTATACCCAAGTACACAGTCGTGCGTATGTCTAATGATTTTACCCATCTTGGAGGCAAGCTGTTTAAAGGCTCTGACTCCGTCCGTGAGATTCAGGCGTGACTTCATACATGCAGGTGCTCGACGACGAATATTCTATGAATTAGAGAATCGCCGCGAAGTGTAATAAACCGCGAGCGCACGGCGTACACTTGTAGTATGTTAGCGAGTACGAGTCGATCCACAGGGAAAGAAAGAATTTTAATTAAATTCAATCAAATTAAACCATACTTTAAAATGTGTTAACTAAAATTTAACAAAACTAACGACTAAATTGAGAATGAAACTATTGGTTAAGAGCAATTTAGAGGTGTTTTCACTCTCTAAATCACACAAATCAACATAATGAAGTTATAATATCTTTTTGTTTGGTCATAAGTGAGATCAGTTATTGTGTTTATCATAAGTATGACATGTTTATGCTATTAATTAGCATAACGTAAGTCATCAAACTATAACACAAATCTTATTCACTATTCAATTCTCATGAAAAAAACAACAAGTTGAAACCAACATCAATTTTAAGAGTACTCTATTTATTATTAGTTAGTAATATAGAATATCAAATGTTGATTAACACTTCCTCTTTTTGCCAAAATCATATATAGATGAAGAGGCAAATTTTGTTGTGTCATTTGATCCAGCATGATCAATCCTCTATTAATTAGAGGCATAGATCATCAAAACCAAGCATGATTAACAAAATATACTAAACATCCATTCTTTAATAAGCACAAATAGAGATCATGAAAAATAAACTATGTTGAATCTATGTGATTAGAGAGCTTTATCCCCCCTAAATTGTAGGGGGGTTTAGCTCCTCATTTGTGTGATTATTTCAACACAAATAGATTTCAACATTGAAGAACAACAAAACCATAGAGTAAATAATGAAGAAAATATATTAACTGCTAACTACTTGCGTGAAAATAAATGTAAACTACTAACAATAAAAACAGAGAGTATGAATAGACATGAACATTGAATAGAACATATAAAAGAGATAGACTTGGAAGCCATTTTTTGTTTATTTGATCACTTATATTTTCATTCGCTAAAAAAAGGAGATCCCAAAATACATGAAATAAAGATGTATATGTACATGATCAGAAACCCTAAAACCCTAATCGCTTTCCTTGGGCAATCCCCAAGATGCCCATTCATGTAGCATCTAATTCCCATTAGCAACTAATAAGTCATCTAGAATGCATAAGGCCTTTTGTCTCAGTGTTTAATATGAAGCTTAAGAGCAAGTGGGCTAATTGATGGGACTCCACTATCCATAAAATGAATTAATTCTTTTTCTCCTTATCTGTAAATGCATGCTTTCCCTCATCTCTTCATGTGTATATATCCTTTTAGCTCCAAAATTCCTACAAGAGATAATCATAAGGAACAAGTAAAAGATTTCACAAATTAAAACATGCACAAGTGACCAATTTTTCCCAAAATAAGTGATGATTTTGAAAATATTTAAAACATGGTTTGGTCATATAAAATACCCGAAAATGTTCGTTTATTCAACTAAACAAGAATAAATATGTGAATATAAATGTGCATTTTTACGTGCACATCAAATACTCTTACTTATCTTTTTATTCATCCTCGAATAAAGTAAAAAATTAAGGTAAAACTGTTTTCGTAGGGAGCACGATTGCATTGAGCGTATGCAACAAGTCGTTAAACCTCTGGGTGTCCCCAGTAGGACGAGTGTTGTCTCGTGAGGGTTTTCAGTGGATAATACGACAAAATCCAAAAGTTAAATGCAAAAAATATTTACAAAATGCAAGATTCAAAAATATTTACAATATGAATGCAAGTTTTTAAAGGAATATTTACAAATGGATAATTTACTTTTAAATATAACACGAATGAGTTAACACAAATTTGGGTCGTCACTATGAAACTTGAGTCCGTTACTAATCAAAACTTCAAACAAAAGTCATGTTATCATAACAAACTCCTCCAGCTTGGCCAGTTGTTTTGGTAGAAACATAGTGCAAATATGAAATGAATTCTATAATCGATATCAACAATCATAAAACGACATCTCAACTACCTTTTGTTTAACGAGTTAGGTCGAATAAGTGAAGAGTGTGCTTGGATTTTAAGTGCTAGCTCTCTCTTTATTACAAAATATTTAGATGATTATTATTTATAAATAACTATGTATACAACCCCTACACTGCAATACGACATACGTGAGGGTCGGTAATCCTTAGGTGTCCAAAGTATACCGACATTGACTTTGTCAACAAGGTGTCGGAAAGAGCTTGGTGGGTTTGCACACCAACATGAGATGTACTGTAACATCCCACCTCCGTTAAGGTCACTTACAAAGGGAATGCCTTAACTTTGATGGAGCGTTTTAGTAGACAGAACAAAATGTTACAAGACAGATATAAAATAGTAATTGAAAAACTTTATAACTTTATTGCAGCGGAAAAAATACAGAAATCAGTTTGGTTACAACTTTACCAAAAACTCAAGTACATATATTTCAGCCTTGTTTAAAACCATCAGAGTACAAAACTTTAAAATCATAATCCCCACAGAACAGAAGCTATAAAGAGCCAAGCCATACTTTAAGCACTTCAAGCAGAAGAAATCCGGATCAAGCTAGAGTATTCCCTCCTTGGAAACCTTGGGGGGGGGGGGGGAACGGAAGAAAAGAGGCGAAACAACAAGGGTCAGACATAAAAGTCTGGCAAGTCCAGTGACTTTCAGCATATGAACAGATAATAATAATCATAACATGAAAATAAAGCTGGATAAGAGATGACAGCAAAAAGAGTAATAGATATACTTAAACTAAATAGAAGAAACAGGATGATATAAGCTATTACTTTTCACTTTACTGCACTAATACTGGTATAACAGGATTAGGTGTCACCCCAATGTCTAAACTGAAACAAAAACGGGAACAAAATAATTTCCACAGAAGAGAATGCTAGTAATAGGCCTTTACCACCCCAACAGAAAGTACAGAAACAGAATGCTAATAATGGGCCTTTACCACCCGAATAGAAGGTACAGAATCAGAAACAGATTAATCCCTACGGAAACAGATTGTAGAATTAGGCGTACACTAGTAAATGGGCCTTTACCACCCCAACAGACGGTACCACGCAGAAATAGACAGGTGTTACCACCCAACAGAAAACAGACGGTACCCCACAGAAACAGACAGAGCTAGGTGTACCCTAAGTCCTATCCCCTGTGATCGGCTCCCTAATACATAAATACCCTGTGCCAGCCCCACTGAAGGGTGTATCACTCCCTAAAGTGGCAACCTTTGAATGACACAGACCTATTTACAGATGTCACGGCGTCTTACATCCTCAGAGGCAGACTGGGATCCATGCACGCACATGACCCGGTTGGAATGCACCATCAACACCCCTCGCCATTATCAGAATGAACCGCTTATAATTAGTTCAGTAAGCTTGCCCGGACCCTACCTACTGTTGGGTCATAGTTTTTGATACCAGAAAGGGTTACTGACTAATATATGTCCCAAACAACAGATGACACAAGTAATTTCCCTCCTAACCTTGTGTCCCCAGACTAACAGATTTCAGGTTAACTTGTTTACAAGTTTAGACATACAGAGTTCAGATCAACTAGTTCACAGATCAGACAACTAAGTTAACAAGTTTTCAGACTAACGGATCAGATATACGGATTTAACAGATTTGAAGATATGTCTATCTTTGTATTGGGCCTACAGATGCACGAAACGGGTTTGTTAAATTCATTAGTCCAGTTGGTTTAACCCTATCCACCCAACACGTTTAAGAAATCATATTTATCTTAGATTTGTATTAATTAATTATTAATGCGCAGACCTCTCACATTAGGTCGCTAGCTTGTGGCCGCTGGATATGCCGGGCGGTTCTGGGAAGACTTCTGCCACAAGCCAGACCTAACCTCGTGTCTAAGCATATTTTAGTTATGCCTACGACCTCTCACATTAGATTGACAGTTTGCGGTTGCTGGTTAAGCCGGTTGGTTCCGGGCAGGCTTCCACCGCAAACGGAGTCTAACCTCGTGTCTTAGCCACTTTATTCCCTTACAGAAAATATCAGACTAATTATGTTCATTTAACAAATTTAACTTCTTATCAAGTCGCAACAGATTAATCAAATTAACATTTTTTACTCAATCTTAGGTTGCCTACAAATTACAATTATTCAGCTTTTCAACAGATTTAACAGATTAGGCGACACAACAGATTTAGCAGATTAGGCAGTTTAACATAATTAGCAGATTTGGCGTTTCAACATATTTAGCAGTTTAGGAAATTCAACAGATTAAACAGATAACGGATTTAGCAGATTAGGCAATTCAATAGATTAAACAGATTTAGCAGATCTAAAACATTCCTTAAGGTTTCATTGACATTCTTGCCTAATTATAAATTAGGCCTAATCTCACATGCCTAAATCATGGTCATGATTCATAATATGATATATACCCAAATTTTAGTTAAATTTGCATAGTACAGAATATGCTCAAAAATCCCAATCATGATTCACACATAAATTATGCCAAATATAACCATTAATTACAATGCATGCCACATATCCAAAAATCCCCATTTAGGTGTATTCACACTTAATAGTTATCAAATCTTAATATAGATTTTTACACCTAAGTCATATGCAAATTAATTCTCTTTTTTTTTTCAAATTACAGACTATAATATGTATAGTATGTCCAGATCTAGATCTTGAATTACAACTTGTACTATGCATCCAAATCAGTTACATGTTCACAGTTAAATTTTATGCCCCAAATCCCATGTCATATGTCCAATATTCTTTATACCTCAAAACTATGTTCAATTATATGCCTCAGATTTATGTTTCTAAGTTGCAACCTATTTTATGTTTTAAGTCACAATAATCCTCTTCTTCCAAGTCATAGGTCATCTTATGCAATATGCCTCAAATTTATGTCCAGAATTACAACATGCGTTGTGTCCTCAAATTAGTTACAAATCAATTATGCCCAAATATGCCTCATTCAATATTCTTCCCAAAATTTAGTGTTTATACGTTCATCTCTTATGAGATTTGGCTCAGGCTCGTGCTAGCCTGGCTATCAAACAAAAATAAAGAAAGAAGGAAGAAATACATAACAAACAGAATAATAACAATAAAGCAGAAGAACAGATCTGATAAACAGAAAAAGACATAACCTCAGATTCAGATTCCTTATCATGCTAGGATCATAATTAAATTTCATATCGGAAAATAACTGTACTTGCCTTGGTTGGATTCTAAAAGAAAAAGGTGTTGTAGTTGTTCTCTTTTAATCCTAATCAGAATTGGAGGAAGAAGCAGGAGCACAAGTCCTAGCTTAGGTTTCAGCAGAGTAGAGATGCCATTGATTAATTTTTTAGAGAAGAAGAGAGCAATGGAGGCTAGAGAATTGTGTAAGAGATTTAGGTTTAGGTTAGGGATGTATATATAGGTGTAGGAAGTTATTTAGGACCATTAGATTAACCCTGAACCATGAGAACCAATCAGATGTAAAATCTGCATTTGAGCGAATCGGCCCACGGGCTAACAGCCAAACACCCTGGATTAACCCCTAGTCGACCCAGCAGAGCTTGGGTCGAGCTCAAAAATGGGCCGGTTCGGCTATTCCCCCTCTGAATTTGCTGTTTTGAACTTTTTTTGCATATTTATTTATTTAATTTTTATATATATCTATATATATATTTTTCTCATATGCATACAAACTTCAAGGCTTAATAACTTCTTCATAATTAACCACTTTCACACTAAACCACTTTTTAGCCATTCCCCTAAAACAAAAATATGGCGCTGGCGGGGATCGAACTCTTTACCTCTTGTATGCAAGTCACATGTTCTAACCAAATGAGCTACGAAGTCTTTTGCTTACAAACCTTAGAACAATGCTAAATATTATTCTTTTCTCATTCCTTTTTTTCAAATTAATTATTCTTTAATTTGTTATTTTAATATTCTCAGAAACTATGGGGTGTTACATGTACTAGCAATGTTGGATACCCTTGGATTATCATTATATATATACATTCTTTTTTTATTTTCTTTTCCTTTTTTTACATAAGAGAGAGAATTAAGCGAGGATATCTTAGCACAACTTCACTTAAAGGATCTAAAATGTTATCATTTAATCGGATTACAATTCAGAAAACATTTCATACTCATCACATACGAATTTCCCAATATACCAGTTACATCAAATTTGCTTATAATTCAAACTTTCCTTTCGTTATCCGCTAAGAGAAGTAAATCTCCAAACATTTTAATCAAACGACCAGAATTCTACGCTAACTCCATCTTGTCTTATTTAAAAGTAAATAGAAATGCGAAATTCTATTTTTTTTGAATGACAAAAAAGAAAGGAAAATTCTATGCAAACCAAAATAAATATGAAACTCCTCTCACACTTGATTTGGACTGTGTCCCCACAGTCAATGCATGAAACAATGAGTGAACAGAAGAGAAATATTTACTTATTTACAAAGGTGGGTTAAACTTAACTTTCTTGCTTCACGTAACATGGCTCATGAAGAATCATGAGGTCCTCCTCTTGATCAGAAGGCAACTCCAAGAATGGTTTTAGACGTTGACCATTGACTTTTAATATGTACCCATCCCTCGGATTTTCAATTTCATTAGCACCATGTGGAAAAACAGTTCGAACAACATATGGTCCGGTCCATCTCGATTTTAGCTTCCTAGGGAATAAATGAAGTCGTGAGTCATAAAATGGAACTTTTTGGTTTGGAGAAATCGTTTTTCTTAGGATTGACTTATCATTAAAAAATTGGTTTTTTCCTTATAAATTTTCGCATTTTCATATGTGTCATTCCTATTTTCTTCTAATTGGTTGAGTTGCAATTCTCGGTTTTCACCAGCTTGTTCAAGATCAAAGTTTAAGTACTGCATTGCCCAAAGCGCTTTATGTTCAAGTTCAGCGGGAAAATAACTGTTATGTAACGACGGTTAGAACAAAGTTCCCTTCCTTGCACACATATGAGCTAGCACACAACTCCCATATAATAAAAGGAATCCCTGATGTTACGCGCCTACCACCTCATATTTGTATACAACTCTTTCAATTTATTCCATGATATGAGACTATTAATTCCAACTCGTCATTCCTTCTTAATAACATGCGAGGAAATCCTAATAGTCTCCCCCTTGACACGCATCCTACAAGTATCTTTTGAGAGCACTGCCTTGCCTGCATGGCCCAGTCCGAACCTTCGGCTCTGATACCACTATTATGTAACGATGGTCGGAACTAAGTCCCCCTTCCTTGCATGCATATGAGCTGGCATACAACTCCCATACAACAAAAGGAATCCTTGTTGTTATGTGCCTAACAGCTCATATTTGTACACAATTCCTTCAAATAATTCCAAGATGTGGGACTATTAATTCCAAACCATTATTCCTCCTTAAGAACATGCGAGGCAATCCTAAGAGTCTCCCCCTTGACTCACATCCTATGAATATCTTTTGAGAGCATTGCCTTCCTGCATGGCCAAATCCGAACCTCCGGCTCCGATATCACTGTTATGTAACGACGGTCGAAACAAAGCCACCCTCCTTGCATGCATATGAGCTGGCACACAACTCCCATATAACAAAAGAAATCCCAGATGTTACGTGCCTACCACCTCATATTCGTACACAACTCTTTCAATTTATTACATGATATGGGACTATTAATTCCAACCCGTCATTCCTCCTTAACAACATGCGAGACAATCCTAACAATAACAGGCTTTACCGTAAACCAATCAGAAAGGGGACATTCCAATATTAGTTATAAAAGCAGTACGGTAAGCCCAAAGAGCGTCGGTCAATTTTTGTGACCAATCTTTTCAGTTTTTGTTTACAGTTTCCCCAACATCTGTTTTGTTTGACGATTCGAAACTTCGTGTAAAGACCCGAACTTCCCGGCCGGCCTAAACCAAACTAAAGGCGGACTGCTTTGAGAACAAGACTAATCGGAACGTAAAAGACAGAACATTTCATTGCTATTACAACAATTACATTAGATTACAAGAATATAACAAAGTATGAATAAATAATATACATTAGAATAATATCAGAGATTTAAATTACATTGCAGCGGAAAAATAATACATAACACAACTGAAAGAGATACACAGATACAAAGCTTTTCGTATATAGCCCCAGTTGTAAATCCAGGATCCTGTGAAAATGATATCTGCAAAATCAAAACAACTAGCTCCCTGTGTGCAAAATAGGGGCACCCAGAGTTTAGGTTAAAACAATAAACTCCAGATCAGTCATGTGACTGGTGTGAGAACTAAAACAGTTATATAAAACTTTACTTTAGAAATAAAGTAAATCAAGGAACCACATCGTATAACACGAAACGTGTTTTACTCCCAAGAATACCAGTGCATAAAACAGTTTATAGACAACGTAATGTTTTTTGAAAAATGAAGCTATTATAAGACTCAGGTCCCATCACACAATGCAACGCAAGCCGGAGGATAGAGTTTTCCCTTATAATAGCCAAACATGCTTGGTACGTTTAAAGCAAATCATTTTGATATTACTATAAGTTTATAGTGTCATAATCAACTTAAAATATAAATGTATCAATCATAGACGGCATAGTACCCCATCCTACTATGTCGCCATACTAGTTCTGCAATTAAAACCGAAATGTCACGTATTGGAAATTGGATTTCCTTCATGTGTCGAGACAAGGGATGTACTCCTCGCCGGCTTCGAGGCACACTAGCAAATGCCTCAGGGTTCCCCACAGCGAACCTTTTCATCTTCCAAGGTCGGTCCACACTTACGTTAGTGGATTAGTATTCCTGAACACACGTTTCCCGGTTCTATAGGACCTATCCATCGACTCCGTAGTAACTGATATATTTGAGGTG
Source organism: Allium sativum (assembly GCA_030737875.1). Lineage (NCBI taxonomy): Eukaryota > Viridiplantae > Streptophyta > Magnoliopsida > Asparagales > Amaryllidaceae > Allium > Allium sativum. The sequence goes on along the minus strand of CM060922.1, from coordinate 503,023,127 downwards.
CCTCGCTATCCATCATCCACATAGGCAAAAATATAATAAATGTCTGGGCTCCATACCATGACACCACCCATAGCTTGAAGGAAATGTCGTGCACTCCTTGGGTCCCTTATCTCGTTTTTGACTCATACCGAGGTGTGAGGCTCGCGAATTAACGCTATACACAAAGCTATGCAATTTAAAGCCATGCTTTTATCATCAACCACAACAATTTGCTTTTCATCAAAAGCCTTGATCATTTGTATCTCAACATGCTACACAGACAATTCACGCCATGCGACTGATGTCTATCGATATATAACCTCTAAGCTCGTACGTCTCAGAGAAGGGCGTTAAGCAAGAGAATCAATTCTCTGCCACCAAAAAGATATATATTTAATAGACAATCATCATAGAATAAAATCCAATGTCAGACACACATCCATTTACAAGTCCGTTCTAGGTCTGAACGAAACCGGAGGCACCTTATTCCTCTTCCCATATGTCCACACAGGAAAGAGGTCCTCACATATCCGTTCGATCTCCAAATACGCATGGACGATCACCACTTATTACTTTGTTTGGGTGTACAGCCCAATCAAGGCATCAGTAATCACCCAAACGATGTGAAGAACTCCGGTCTTCAACCACCGTCTTCATCGCCGACTTATCGTCGAATCAGTTATTCAGAATGGGTATAAACCCGGACTTCCCGAATAACTCGCGTATTTTATAATCAATAATCAAGTGTTATAAAAAACACAACATACGCCTCATTCCAATTCAGAATATTCTTTTCCTTTGGGAAAGGTTCCCATTAATTTTATCAAATATAAATTCTTTTAAATTTATACTTTAATTTTCCTTTGATATCAATTCTGAACCAAATTAAGGTTTATCAACTAGTCGGGATTATCAAGCCTTACCGAAATAATCATTTATTCATTAATCCCAATCACAACCTATTCATCCCATAGAACAAAACTGGTAATACTCCATATCTAACACCACTGTGTTATTGGTAAATTTAATTACCATTTCACGTTTAAATCTAATTAAAGATTTAACTATCGCCTGGAGTAAAACTGGTGGTACTCCATTCTCAATCATTTACCAAATTTGATAATTTAAATTATCATATTTACATTTCAATCTAATTAAAGATTCATTTAAACTCCACTTAGTTTTAATCTTCTAACAATCATTATTAATGATTACTTAACTTTGGGAAATAAAACATGTCGCATCGACAATCTACACCATAAAATACTATTGATTTCTGCCGATATACAACCTCTAAGCTCGTACGTCTCAGAGAAGGGTGTTAAGCAAGAGAATAAACTCTCCGCCACCAAACAAATATATATTCTGCAGAGATCAACAATACAATTCGGAATAGAAAATTAGACATGAAATCATGTCTTTAACTAGGTTAAAAAACCAATGTCATTTAAAACACAGTTCACGATAAACCCAAAATCACATTCCTTTAATTATGGAATCTTCACGGAAAAACAGGTCAATATATAATCGATATCAATTTCCATACCCGACTAATAATATAAATGGAATAACGACGAAGCCTTTTAAATTCCATATATATTAACAGTCTTCCTCCATAGATGCTCACTTTGATTATTTCCAAATCGAATTCCATTCAATACCAATTTATTTTATTAAATTAGAAAACTTTACTTTGGAAAATTCCCATTAAATCTTAATAAAAAGATTTATAACTTCCAAATCACGTTTCACTGTTAATCGGGTTAAAAACGAATATTGTTTAAAACACAGTTCACAATAAACCCAAATTCAGATTCCATTTTATTCCACTTATTAAATATAATTGGAAACTCTAATAATCTTTATTAAAAGATTTATTCTTTTCATACAGGGTTTAAGAATAGTGTTATTTAAGACACCATTCACGACAAACCCAAAATTCAGTTAAATTAATTAGAAAACTTCACTAAATCTTAATTAAAAGATTTATTCTTTTCTCAACTGGGTTTAAGAACAGTGTTAGTAAAGACGCCATTGACGACAAACCCAAAATCTCATTTGATATTAAATACAAGGATCTGAATAGAAATTATATCAGCTTATATTCAGTATCAAATTATGAAACCAACAAATATCGTATTGGGAATAACGATATATATATCTTCCAAATCCCGCAACGATATCTGTATGATCACGGAATCCAATATTGAAATCTCCAGAAGATGATTTCTATTCAAATCTATTCCAATTCATACATTGGAAAATTCTGGTTAGATTAAAACCATTCACAAATCCAAATTATTTATTTAAAAACGTTGGATTATCCTTTTAGTTATTAACAAGTTCATTTTGATAAAAATATATTTGTATCTTTGTGAATGTGGAATTTTTCATCCAAATCCTTTTCAAATCATTTATTATGATTTTATACAAATTATTAATATTTTTAATAATTTTATCAAGGCCCGTACAGTCGATTTCCATAAAAGGTCATCGAACTGCATTTACGGCGTCCTTTTCCAAATTCGATTTGGACATAATTCCAAATCCAACCGTTAGACTTCAAATTCTTATATTCGTTGGAAAGCTCTTTTCGATATGAACCCAATAGTTTTGGTTTTAGGAGAATCCGATGGTCGAATCTCCTGTAATGTCCATTTGAAGTCAATGGTCGAAATTCGCAAACGGTCGCGGCGCGGCGCGTTCTATTTAGGCCATTAAATGTATATAATATATTATATATATTTTGTCGATTTCCATTTAAAACATATTTTATAAATCATTTATAAATTCGTTTCAAAACGATTCCCACTTCCATTTCAATTTTAAATCAAAATTGAATACTCTTTATCATTGTAATATTTAAATGATAGTATTTTCAAAATATCTGATTTTGAAATCATTTCCTTTTCGATATTCATTATAAAAATGAATAAAATCGATATAAATATCGTTCGCATTAAAATGGCGTATATCTAATCAATATGGCTTCACACGTTTTAATATTTTTTGTGTTGATCCGAAATCGGACATCAAATTAACATTTTAATCCTTTACCGAATATTATTTTAAAATTTTCGTTATTTTAAGATATTCGTTAAATTAAAATATTTGTTCTTTCCGAACTGGAATCAGACCCAATCAATTACCATATAATGTTAGTTATATGGATTTCATACAACACATGTATATAACAACAATGATAAACAATCAACCATCATCTAGGGTGCATTACACAACTGCATAAGCATTAAATATAAATAGTTAACTCTTACAACAGTCTGTCAGCCAATCGATTGACATACAACCAAACAATTAGGATTAGTGTACATCAAATGTAATCCCGATACCCGTGTGGGTTTTCAACCAACAAATACTGAATATTATTTGTGTAGTTGGGCGATGTGTAAAATTTATCGTCCTAATCGATGTCAATTAAATAGGTGCACATAAACAAATCATCTGATTTGTAAATGAATATTTATTTTCATTTTAGGAGAATTTTATGTTGTTCATATATTCGTTAAAAATTATATTTTTAACGATAAAATATTTATTTCAACACTTCACAATTTTTAATAGTTTATACGTTCAATAAAAATGATATTTTTTTGTTCAAACATTTTATTCAACACATGAATATTTTATACAGTTCATATATACATTAAAAATGAGATTTTTAATGAATAAATATTTGTTTCAGAAAATTTCGGCATTATAACGACGCGATATTAAAACCGGAGTAATGTCTAGCATTACCCCTCTCCTGATACTAGCTCGCGCCATACACAATACACAATTTAATCAACCAAACCACAATACAATCAATTTTCAACACAACCAGATTTTCACCATACAATCCAAACAAACAACCATGGTTTGTACAACAAATAGTGTTGGGGGCTTCTAAGCCCCGTCTGCAACCTAGTATATATTTTTAACTGTAAAATAAATTAAGTGAGAAGGAGTTCTCACATTGGGATCCACTCCGCCGTTGTTTTCTGACGCTTTGATTTGCTGTTATGGTTCCTGAATTTGCAAACAAGCTCCAATCTTCACACTGTCTTCTTTTTTCTAGCTTAAGCGTGCCATTCCGGACAACTTCCTCCTAGTGGCCTTTCTTACGAAACTGGTCTATTTCATCAGAAATCGCGCAAAGACAGTATTTGGACAGCAGACTTTGGACGCGTTTTCTGAACAACTCCGCAATCCAAAGTACGACATCCATATAGCCAAATCAAAGAGAAAATCGTGCTCTTCGATTTTCGACTGTGGAGTTTTGGCCATAAGGGCTCAGTTTGGGAGTTATGGGCTGAAGAGCGTCAGGGTGTTATTTGCGAACATTGAAAAATATAAAAATTTGATTTTTGGCAAACAAAGGGGTACATGGTCGGAGATGGGGCTGAGGGAAGCGACGATGGGTCTGGTCAGGCAGCGGGGATGCGACGGCTAGGCTGTGGCAGGCCCAGGGGTGGTTGCGGCTCGTTTTTAGGTGAAAGGGGGCTAGGGTTTTCGTTTGGAGAGAGAAGAGGGGTATAGGAAGGGGAGGAGGACAGGAGGGGGGTGGTGCGGCCTTGAAGTCCGGTGACACGGCGGGCGGCGGGCCTAGAGTGGCGGTGGCGCACTGGAAAGGGGAGCAATGTCATGCGATTTGGGGGAGGGAGCAAGGTTACGGGGGTTTTGTTTTTTTTTTTATGAAATCTAAGGTTGAGAAAAATATATATAACACTTTGCATTCGACCTCCAAGTTGAACCCACCGACTGTCGTCCCTAAATAAATACGCCCATTCCGAACACAATGGAATATGTTTCGTAAGCCAATTCGATCATTCTTATCAGTTTTTCTTTAAATTAAAATATAAATCAATATATATTGAATATGAATGCACTTTTTAATTTACCAGGGCCACATTTTGACTCCAAAAATTCCAGAAAAATAAATCTATCTATGTTTTAATGATACAGTCCTAACAAGACTAATTTCGTCAAATTTGGAGACCATTTGAAAAATGGCCAATTTCCAGTCGATTAAAGTCAAACTGAAATTACTAAACATGTTTAAATTCACCACGCTCACATATTAATTCCAAAAATCATGAAAATTGGAATTTAATAATAATTTGACATTCCGCATCAAACAAAAGTGGTCTCGTCGAAAATGGAGGTCGTTTGCGAAATGGCTATTTTTATGGGCTATATATTATTTAATATATATATAAATTCCATAGCAACTATTCTAAATTTTAAACTGGACAAAAAAATCTATTGCCATTATGACATCTGAATTTTTCACATTCTTAGAAAGATATAATTAAACAAATTCAAATGTTTCTGGTTTTACTGAAATCCGATTTATCTTGAATCCTGTACATTCAATTGAAAATTAAAATCGAATTTTCAAACTACCGCGCCATTTCAGGCTTGTTATATAATTAAAATAAATTTATACGTTCTAACTTGAATTAAAATAAATTTTTAGTCGTTATTATATAAAATAAATCATTTTAAATATCCAAAATTGATTAAAATAGCTAAAATAATTTTTTTAAATTGGTTCTGAAAATCCGGGTTGTTACAATCTCCCCTACTTAAAATCTTTTCGTCCTCGAAAAGGAACGGAGCTGAAAGTTGTTTAACCAACCAACTCAATTTTCATTCCGGCTTTCATTTTTCAACTTTTCAGTTTCTAAAAATTTCCTAATTTCTCAAAAATTTGGCAAACACCCTAAATTTTCGAAATTTTTTGCCATAACCTCCTTCGTATGGGGAAACATTTAAAACCGTAACTTGCCTCACAGGGCCCTCACCAATCAAAAAGAAAAAGAAAAAGCCAAGCGGCTAGCCAATCATCAAAACCCAAGAAATACAGTAAATATGTACCTATTTGTCAGGCATATAATTTTACTCATCCTCTTAGCTTCCATGCTATGACCTGTTCATTATATACGCATGTACATATATGTAATTTCAATCAATTTTCAATTCAGTTCAATATTCGATCCGAATTGGCTAAATTTCCTTTCATTTACATATTGGTTTTATTAGTTGAATTAATAATCAAACATCACAACCAACAATCAATTAGTTGATTATCTTTTCAATTATATAACTTTATACATATCCAAAAATTACATTTTTAGTGTCAAATCACAACAATAAACCCTATCTAGTTTTGGTTCTCACACCAGTCAATTGGAAATATATAGACATCCCACTTTCGAAACTCGGACATAAATGCTAATGATGTCATGATCATCATCAGAATCATCCCCGGGAGACTAGAGTGTGATTCTATATCTATCCAATACATTTGAGGCTTCGAATACACATTAATTATGCGTATATTCAAAATCTTCGTATACCCGATTGTCCAAAATCAATATAAAATAAAATACTCAAATACGTATAATAAGATAAAATTTTCAAAACTAAATTTGTTTTTAATAAATAATACTCTTCTAACTCATTCTAGGATACTACTGACCCCATCTCTAACAAGTCATTCCTATTGGATATAACTAATCCAATCTCTGATGGATTCTTTTGTTCAGTTCTAATGTCCCTTATTATCGAGCTTTGTAAACCAAAGCTCTGATCCAAACTGTAGAGACCCGAACTTCCCGGCCAGCCTAAACCGAACAAGAAGGCGGACTGCTTTGAGAGCAAGACTAATCGGAACGCAAACGACATAACATTTCATTGCTATTACAACAATTACATCATAGTACAAGAATATAACAGAGTATGAATAAATAATATACATCAGAAAAATATCAGAGATTCAAATTACATAGAAGCATAAAAATAATATATACATGGATACAAAACTTTCCGTATATAGCTCCAGCTGTAAATCTAGAATCCTATGAAAATAATATCTGCAAAACCAAAACTGCTAGATTCCCATATGGAAAATAGGGGCACCCATAGTTTAGGTTAAAACAATAAACTCCAGGTCAGTCATGCGACTGGTGTGAGGACTAAAACAGTTATTTAAAACTTTACTTTAGAAATAAAGTAAATCAAGGGACCATGCCATATAACATTGAACAGATTTTTCTCCTAAGAATACCAGTGCATAAAACAGTTTATAGACAACGCAATGCTTTTGAAAAATGAAGCTATTATAAGACTCAAGTCCCATTACATAATGCAATCCAAGCCGGAGGATAGAGTTTTCCCTTATAATAGCCAAACATGCTTGGTACATTTAAAACAAATCATTTTGATATTACTATAAGTGCATAGTGTCAAAATCAACCTCAAATATAAATGTATCAATCATAGATGGCATAATATCCTATCCTGCTATGTCACCATACTAGTTCTGCAATAAAAACCGAAATGTCATGTATTGGAAATTGGATTTCTATCACGAGTCGAGGCAAGGGATGTACCTCTCGGTGGCTTCAAGGCACTCTAGGAGATGCCCTATGGTTCCCTGCAGTGAAATCTTCGATCCTCCAAGGTCGGTCCACACTTACGTTAGTGGATTAGTATTCCTAAACACATGTTTCCCGATCCTATAGGATCTATCCATCGGCTCCATAGTAACCGATATATCGGAGGCGCCTCACTATCCATCATCCACATAGGTAAAAATATAATAAATGTCTGGGCTCCATACCATGACACCACCCATAGCTAGAAGGAAACACCGTACACTCCTTGGGTCCCTTACCCCTTTTTGACTCATACTAAGGTGTGAGGCTCGCGACTTAACGCTACACACAAAGCTATGCTATTTAAAATCATGCTTTAATCATCAACCATACGACTTTGCTTTTCAAAAAATTCCTTGATCATTTGCAACTCAGCAAGCCACACTAACAATTCTCGCCATGCGACTGATGTCTATCGATATATAACCTCTAAGCTCGTACGTCTCAGAGAAGGGTGTTAAGCAAGAGAATAAATTCTCCGCCACCAAACAGATATATATTTAATAGAAATCAATCATCACATAATAAAATCCAATATCAGACACACATCCATTTACAAGTTCGTTCTGGGTTTGAACGAAACCGGAGGAACCTTATTCCTCGTCCCATATGTCCAATATAGGAGAGAGGTCCTCGCATATCCGATCGATCTCCTAGTACATCTGGATGATCACCATTTATTACCATGTCTTGGGTGTACAGCCCAATCAAAACACCAGTAATCATCCAAGCGATGTGAAGAACTCTGGTCTTCAACCACCGTCTTCATCGTCTACTTATCATCGAATCAGTTATCAGAATGGGTATAAACCCGGACTTCTCGTATAACTCGCGTATTTTATAATCAATAATTAAGTGCTATAAAAACACAACATATGCCTCATTCCAATTCAAAATATTCTTTTATTCAAATATTCTTATCCATTGGGAAAGGTTCCCATTAATTTTATCAAATATAAATTCTTTTAAATATATACTTTAATCTTTCTTTGGATATCGATTCTAAACCAAATTAAGATTTATCAACTAGTCGGGATTATCGAGCCTTACCGAAGTAATCATTTATTCATTAATCCCAATCCCAACCTATTCATCCCATGGAGCAAAACTGGTAATACTCCATATCTAACACCACGGTGTTATCGGTAAATTTAATTATCATATCACATTCAAATCTAATTAAAAATTTAACTATCACCTGGAGTAAAACTGGTGGTACTCCATTCTCGATCATTTCCCGAATTTGATAATTTAAATTATCACATTTACATTTCATTATAATTAAAGATTCATTAAAACTCCATTTAGTTTTAATCATCCAACAATCATTATTAATGATTATTTAACTTTGGGAAATCAAACATGCCGCATCGGCAATCTACACCATACCATTGATTTCTGCCAATATATAGCCTTTAAGCTCGTACGTCTCAGAGAAGGGTGTTAAGCAAGAGAATAAATTTTGCGCCACCAAACATATATATATATTTAGCAGAGATCAACAATACAGTTTGAAATATATTGTTAGACATGAAATCCTGTCTACAACTGGGTTAAAGAACTAATGTCATTCAAAACACGGTTCATGATAAACCTGAAATCACATTCCATAAATTATGGAATCTTCACGGAAAAGCAGATTAATATATAATCGATATCAATTTCCGTATCCAACTATAATATAAATGGAATAACGACGAAGCCTTTTAAATTCCATATGTATTAACATTCTTCCTCCACAGAAGCTCACTTCGATTATTACCAAATCGAATTCCACTAATCCCAAATTATTTTATTAAATTGGAAAACTTTACTTTGGAAAATTCCCATTAAATCTTAATAAAAAGATTTATAACTTCCAAATCACATTTCACTGTTAATCGGGTTAAAGAACGAATGTTGTTTAAAACACAGTTCACAATAAACCCAAATTCACATTCCATTTTATTTCAATTACTAAATATAATTGGAAACTCTAATAATCTTAATTAAAAGATTTATTCTTTTCATACAGGGTTTAAGAATAGTGTTATTTAAGATACCATTAACGACAAACCCAAAATCCAATTAAATTAACTAGAAAACTTCACTAAATCTTAATTAAAAGATTTATTCTTTTCTCAACTGGGTTTAAGAACAGTGTTAGTAAAGACACCGTTCACGATAAACCCAAAATCTCATTTGATATTAAAACAAGGCTCTGTATAGAAATTATATCGGCTTATATTCAATATCAAATTCTGAAACCAACAAATATCGTATTGGAAATAACGATATATATCTTCCAAATTCCTCAACGATATTCATAAATCACCTAATCCAATATTGAAATCTCCCAAAGATGATTTCTACTCAAATCCGTACCAATTCAAACATTGGAAAATTTTGGTTAGGTTAAAACCATTCACAAATCTAAATTATTTAAAAACATTGGATTATCCTTCTAGTTAATAACTAGTTCATTTTGATAAAAATATATTTTTATCTTTACAAACATGAAAATTTTCATCCAAATCATTTATTATCATTTTACACAAATTATTAATAATTTTATTAAGGCCCGTACGGTCGATGTCCATAAACAGTCATCGAACTGCATTTACAATGACCTTTTCCAAATTTGATTTGGACATAATTCCAAATCCAACAGTTAGAGTTCAAATCTCTTATATTTGTTGGAAAGCTCTTTTCGATACGAACCCAATAATTCCTGTTTTAGGAGAATCCGATAGTCAGATCTCCAGTAATGTCCATTTGAAGTCAACTGTCGAAATTAGTGAACGGTTGCGGCGCGGCGCGGCGCATTCTATATAGGCCATTACATATATGTATTATATATATTTCATCGATTTCCATTTAAAACGTATTTTATAAATCGTTTATAAATTCGTTTCAAAATGATTCCTACTTTCATTTCAATTTTAAATCAAATTTGAATACTCCTTATCATTGTAATATTTAAATGATAGTATTTTCAAAATATCTTATTTTGAAACCATTTCCTTTTTGATACTCATTATAAAAATGAATAAAATCGATATAAATATTGTTCGCATTAAAGTGGAGCATATCTAATCAATACGGCTTCACATATTTTAATATTTTTGTGTCCATCTAAAATCGGCATCAAATTCACATTTTGATCCTTTACTGAATATTATTAAAAAATATTCGTTCTTTTTAAATTGGGATCAGACCCAATCAATTACCATATAATGTTAGTTATGTGAATTTCATGCAACACATGTATATAACAATAATGATAAATAATCAACCATCATCTAGAGTGCATTATACAACTGCATAAGCATTAAATATAAATAATTAATGCTTACAACAGTCTATTAACCAATCGATTGACATACAACCAAACAATTGTGATTAGTATACGTCAAATATCATCCCAATACCCGTGTGAGATTTCAACCAACAAATACTGAATATTATTTGTGTAGTTGGGCAATGTGTAAAATTTATCGTCCCAATCAATGTCAATTAAATGGGTGCACATAAACAAATCATCTGATTTGTAAATGAATATTTATTTTCATTTCAGTAGAATTTTATGTCATTCATATATATGCTAAGAATTGTATTTTTAAAGATAAAATATTTATTTCAACACTTCACTATTTCTAATAGTTCGTACATTCAATAAAAATGATATTATTATTGTTCAAACATTTTATTCAACACATGAATATTTTATACAGTTCATATATACATTAAAAATGAGATTTTTAATGAATAAATATTTCTTTCATAAAATTTCGGCATCATAACGGCGCGATATTAAAACTGGAGTAATGTCTAGCATTACCCCTCTCCTGGTACCAGCTCGCGCCATACACAATACTCAATTCAGCAAACAAACCACAATACAATCAATTTTCAACACAACCAAATTTTCACTATACAATCCAAACAATCAATCATGTTTTGTACAATAAATAGTGTCGGGGGCTTCTAAGCCCCGTCTGCAACCTAGTATATAATTTTAACTGTAAAATAATTTAAGTGAGAAGGAGTTCTGTAACACCCTGTAATTTTAAATATTAAAATTAACAAATTTAAGAACATTTAATTTTTAGAAGAAGAATTAAGGGAAACAGGTTACGTCATTACGTTCGTCTCGGAATTCTGCTTGAGATAGAATCCGAGTTTGCGTGATTCGGACTACCTATGAAGAAGTTATGGAGGTTAGAAGATTTCAAGCTAAAGTAGAAATTAAATTAAAATAATAATTAAATAATCAAAACAGATTCAAAATTCAAAATTCAGGAAAGCAACTGAGCAGGAAATCTCCCGCTCAGGGGTGTCGACCCCCCAGGGGTGTCGACATGGGAGTTAACCCCCCTATAGGGGTGTTGACATGGGTGTCAAACCCCCATGTAGGGATCGACCCCTGCTGACTGTTCTGGACAGTGACGATTTTCTGAGTTGTAGAGCTACGTGACGATTTCTGATTGGCCTGATGATGCATTTTCTTGGACTGGATGGTTTGGATGGATCCTAGGTTGATCTAAAGGCTCAAATTAATCCTATACTTCTATATAATCACATCTAACCTTAACCCAAAACCTCATAACCCTATTCTATGAAGCCGTCATGCTATATATCTCTAAGCTAGACTAGCCTCCATCTTCTCCAAACTAGAAATCAAATTCAAGGTTAAAGAGAAAGTTCAAAGCCTACATCAATGGATTAGCTTATCAACTTCAGAAATTAGATTCCAGATCTTCTCTTCTTTCTTAATCTCTGTGAGTTCATTTAGCTTTCACAAGATAATTAAACTAAAGTAATTATGATAAGTTGTAAATTGTGATCATATGATTATGCCTATAAAGGATCTTATCAAATTTTCAAGTTGTCATCTTTTTTGATTCATAGCCTTTGCTTTTTTGATCAAATCTATCAGTTCATGCCTGTTCGTGCTTGTATATTTATGCCTATTTTGATACCATGATTCTCTTCCCTCTTCCTTTTTCCTTTTTCTTTTTATGAGTTAGGCTAACTTCGAGCCTAACATATTATGGTAAATTCGCACACATATAACGCTTGAATGATGGGGAAAAGTTTGGGAAATGTTGAACAACATGTGATTTGTAAAAAGGCATTAATTGATGATGGCTATGGTTTAAGAAAAATTGTATATAATAAGAAACATGAGACTTGACGTAAATGGGTTTGGATGTAAACTTGTGATAATTTGGTAAGTTCAGTTATTATTCAAATTTGAATAACTAACAGAAATCATGACTAGTAATGAATCGAATCTAGAACTATGCCTAATTGTAAGATAATCAATTCTGATTCATGCTTATCCTTTTGTCAAAAATGAATTACCTACGCCTATGAGACTATTGTAATGGTACCTATCATGTGGTACAACATTATGTATAATTGTAAGATAATCAATTATGATTCATGCTTATCCTTTTTGTCAAAACTGAATTACCTATGCCTATGATGTAACTTGCTCAGTTTAGCTATACTTATTGTTAATGTACAACTTGTCTATTGGAAACATGATTCTTGAGTTGGGTACACCTTTACATAACTATTTTGTTCCTTATGTCAATTCTTGTGTTTCTCTTCTATCCCTCTCCGTTTTATTTTGGACCTTGTTGTACGTGCTATTGAAACGCGGGGAATTGGGTATAACTTAATTAAGTAATTTTGGGCATAACAAGTAAATGTGGCATAGCTTGAATTGACCACACTTATGGATAATTTACATATAAATCTAGACTTGGACAGTAAATATGTAATTTGGCTAAAAGATGAACATGCCTAACACGAGGTTAGATTGAGTTGCGGTGTAAGACTGCTCGGAACCGCCCTGCACATCGAGCGACCGCAATAACATATCTGATGTGAGAGGTTAGTGCATTAAGCCTAAAACCCGAGTTTAAATTGAGTTTGCGGTAGAAGTTTGCCTGGAACCTCCCGGCACATACAGCAACCGCAAACAACAGTCCTAATGTGAGAGGTTGAGGCATTAATGAATGAATTTATGCTAATGAAGGACATGCTAAGAATGGTGGGGTTAACATGGGTAAGAAAACAACTTAGCCAATATTACATGAACAAAATGGATACTGTTGAGGCAAGCTTAACCAATAATACATATGGACTTGATAAGTAAAAGGGTTAAGTAAATATTGGGTAGGTGGGTAATATTAGTACATATAGGCCCACAAACTTAATCGTTAAACAAACATGCGTGAATTAATGGAAAGGTTAAGTAACATATAAATAGGCGACACTTAACCAATAGAACATGTTAATTAAAACATATGGATGGGGTTAGGTTATATTAAGAGCACTTAACCGTTATAACATGTTGATTAGAAAACCCTAGTAACGGGGACCCATTTCAGCAGTAACCCACATAGATGTATCATGATACCCTGAACTAGGAAGGGTGGGGCACAGTTATTGGGTTGATTATAAGCGGTCAAAATAGCGGCGGGTGGTTCGTCAGTGTAAGTTCCAACGGAGTACGGGAGTGCACGTGCTCCAGAGTGGAAAAAGCAGGCACTGGGCATTAGTAGTCATACACCGTGCATCTTGAATTGTGTCAGGTTGCCATCATAGGGATTGATACACCCCATGGTGGGACCAACACAGGTATCTACAAATAAGCAGGGCCGAATGACACAAGTAATAAATACATGCGAGTTAGGGAGCCGATCGATTAGGGGTAGTATGGGGACATCTAGTATCTATTATGGGCAAGTAGGATGTCAAGGATTCTATGGGGTAGATACCTCTTACTAGATGTTACGCCTGAAGGCTACGAATTGTGGGGTTGGGATCAAATTTCAGCATGGAACTAGTAACGGTGCGATATATTTAGCATTGGTGCAGTGTAATAATTACCCTATAGTGATTAGAAGTGCAATCAATGTTTATCTTATTCATCTTGCCTACCTTGTCATGCATTCTTATGTACAATCATTTCTTACTTTCCATTTTATGTTCTTATCCTGTTACTTTAATGATTATATTGTTAAAGTTACTGGACTCACCAGACTAATGTCTGATCTAGTTTGTTTCGCCTCTTTTCTTCCGTCCCCCCCCCCCCCCAAGGTTCTCAGGGCGGAAATACTCAAGCTTAGTTCAGATGTCTCTTTCTTCCCACTTGAAGTTGAAAGGTGTATTGCTTGGCTTTGATTCTACTTATGGCATTTTCTGTTGGGGGTTATGGCTTTAAAATTATGTACTCTGAAGACTTTTGTATAAGACTGATATTATGTACTTGGTTTCGTTGTTTTGAAGGTGTAACCAAACCTATTTCTGTTTCCGCTGCAATAAAGTTATAAAATTTTCAACTACTACTTTACCCATCTTATAATATTTCATTCTGTTTACTTATAACGCTCCATGTAACTTAATGCGTTCCCTTTGTGAGTGACATTAACGGACGTGGGGTGTTACAAGTTCTCACATTGGGATCCACTCCGCCGTTGTTTTCTAACGCTTTAATTTTCTATTCTGGTTCCATAATTTGCAAACGAGCTCCAATCTTCACACCATCTTCTTTATTCTAGCTTAAGCGCGCCATTCTGGACAACTTTCGCCTAGTGGCCTTTCTTCTGAAATTGGTCCATTTCGCCAGAAATTTCAAAAAGACAATATTTGAACATTAGACTTTGGACGCGTTTGCAGAACAACTCCACAATCCAAAGTACG
The DNA here is from genome assembly GCA_030737875.1 of Allium sativum. Taxonomy (NCBI): domain Eukaryota; kingdom Viridiplantae; phylum Streptophyta; class Magnoliopsida; order Asparagales; family Amaryllidaceae; genus Allium; species Allium sativum. Next base: position 503,008,008 of record CM060922.1, on the reverse strand, counting down.
ACTTCTATATAGCCAAATTGAAGAGAAAATTGTGCACAATTTTCGCATTGTGGTGTTTTTGCCGTAGGGGCTCGGTTTGGGAGTTATGAGCTAAAGAGCATCAGGGTGTTATTTGCGAACATTGAAAAATATAAAAATTTGATTTTTGGCAAAATAGGTTTCCATGGTCAGAGATGTAACTGAGGGGGGCGACGATAGTCTGGTCAGGCGGCGGGGAGGCGGTGGCTAGGCTGTGGCGGGACTTGGGGCGGCGGCTCCTCATTTTCAGGTGAAAGGGCAAGGGTTTTCGGTTGGAGAGAGAAGAGGGGTGTAGGAAGGGGGAGGAGGACATGAGGGGGTGCTGCGGCCTTGGAGGCCGGCGACGCAGCGGCCGGTGCGCTTGGAAGGGGGCGACGTCATGTGATTTGGGGGAGATAGTAGGGTTACGGCGGTTTTGTTTTTCTTTTCTTATTTGTTTATGGAATTTAGGGTTGAGAAAAATATATATATAACACTTTCCATTCGACCTCCAAATCGAACCCATTGACTATCATCCCTATCTAAATATCCCTATTTCGGACACAATGGGTTATGTTTCGTAAGCCAATTCGATCATTCTAATTAGTTTTTCTTTAAATTAAAATATAAATCAATGTATATTAAATTTGAACGCACATTTTAATTTACCGGGGCCACATATTGACTCAAAAAATTCCAGAAAAATAAATCTAGCTATGTTTTGACGGTAGGGTCCTAACAAGTTTTATTTCGTCTAATTTGGAGACCATTTGAAAAATGGCCAATTTCCAGTCGATTAAATTCAAACTGAAATTACCAAACATGTTTAAAGTCACAACGCTCACATATTAATTCCAAAAGTTATGAAAATTGGAATTTAACAATAATTTGACATTCCGGATCCAACAAAATGAAACCGAAGGTCATTTGCAAAATGACTTTTTAAGGCTATATATTATTTAAAATATATATAAATTCCATGGCGACTATTCTAATATTTAAACTGGACATAAGTTTTTATTCCTATTGTGAAATCTTAATTTTTCACATTCGTTATAAAGATATAATTAACAGATTCAAATGTTTCTGGTTTTATAGAAATCCGATTTATTTTGAATTTTGTACATTTAATTGAAATTTGAAATCGAATTTTCAAACTACCGTGCCATTTCAGGCTCGTTTTATAATTAAAATAAATTTATGCATTCTACCTTCGATTAAAATAAATTTTTAGTCGTTATTATTTAAAATAAATCATTTTAAATATCTAAAATCCATTAAAATTGCTAAAATAAATTTTAAATTGGTTCTGAAAATCCGGGTTGTTACACTTCGACTTGACCACAAGTTCGCGGATGATAAGGAATGGATAACTTGTGGGTTATTGAGTATTTCTTCGTTAAGGATTCAAAAGATCGATTACAGAAATGCGTTCCATTGTCACTTATTATTGTGCGAGGTATGCCGAACCTCGAAAAGATGTTCTCTTTTAGAAATTTCACAACAATTTTATGATCATTTGTTTTACATGAAACGGCTTCGACCCATTTCGAAACGTAGTCGACGACGAGAAGAATATACAAGTTTCCAAAGGAGTATGAGAAAGGTCCCATAAAGTTAATACCCCATACATCAGAGATTTCAATCGTAAGGATGGGGTTCAAAGGCATCATATTTTGTCAAGAAATCTTTCCTAGCATTTGGGAATGATTGCAAGTTTTATAGAACTCAAAAGAGTCTTTAAAGAGAGTAGTCCAATAAAAACCACATTGAAGCACCTTTTCAGTGGTTTTCCTAGGGCCAAAATGTCCACCGCACGCATGATCATGGCAGAATGAGAGAACACTCATAATTTCGCTATCAGGAATGCATTGACGAACGATTTGGTTCGGATAATACTTAAACAAGTATGGGTCGTCCCAATAGAAGTACTTCACTTGGGAAAGAAATTTGTATTTATCTTGTTTGGACCAAAATGTGGGGTTTCCTTAGTGACTAGATAGTTCATTATATCAGTGAACCAACGATCGACTGAAACAGAAAAAAGTTGTTCGTCGGGAAAGTTTTCATTGATTGGTAACGAAGATGGCACGTTCGGAAGACGAGATAAGTGATCAGCTATGATGTTATCGGATCCTTTTTTTGTCTTTGATTGTCAGATCAAATTCTTAAAGCAAAAGGATCCATCGAATTAAGTGTGAATTAGCATCCATTTTAGCAAAAAGGTGCCGAAGAGAAGAATGGTTTGTATAGACCGTGACATGGGAACAATCAAGTAAGATCGAAACTTCTCTAGTGTAAAAGCAACAGCCAAAAGTTCTTTTTCGGTGGTTGTATAATTAAGTTGAGCATCGTTCAAGGTCATACTTGCGTAGTAAATGACGTGAAGAATTTTGTTGATGCGTTGTCATAAGACAGCACCAACCGCGAAGTTAGAAGTGTCACACATGATTTCATAAGGAAGTTCCCAATTGGGCAAACATATTATCGGGGTTGAAATGAGTTCACTTTTAAGACGTTCAAAAGAAGCGACATACTCAAAGTTAAATTCGAACTAGATGTCCTTTCCTAGAAGATTAGTCAAAGGATGAGCGATTTTGCTAAAATATTTCACAAAGCGTCGATAAAAACCAGCATGCCCAAGAAATGAACGAATGTCCTTAACGCATTTTGGAATGGGTAGTTTTGAAATAACGTCAACTTTCACTTTATCTACCTCAATGTCATTATTTGAAATTACATGTCCAAGAATAATGCCTTGTTTGACCATAAAGTGGCATTTTTCCCAATTCAACGTTAAGTGTTTTTCTTTACATCGATTTAAAACATGTTCAAGATGATGTAAGCAAGAGGAAAAAGTATCGCCAAAGATTTAAAAATCATCAAATACTTCAAGAAAACATTCGATCATATCAGAAAAAAAAATTCCAACCATACATCGTTGGAAAGTTGCAGGAGCATTGCAAAGACCGAAAGGCATACTTTGGTAAGTAAAGGTACCGAATGGTCATGTTAAAGTTGTTTTTTTAATCTTCGGGAGAGATTGGAATTTGGTTATAACCGGAATAACCATCAAGAAAGCAGTAGAATTCTTGACCAGCTAAACATTCGAGCATTTGATCGATGAAGGGAAGAGGAAAGTTATCTTTACACATTGCAGCATTCAATTTTCGATAATCGATGCAAACACGCCAACCCGTTTGAGTACGAGTTAAATGAAGTTCATTTTTGTCACTTGCAACAACGGTGAGTCCAAACTTTTTAGGAACAATGTGAACGGGGCTAACCCATAATCTATCAGAAATGGGGTAAATGATACCGTTGTCGAGAAGTTTAAGAATTTCTTCATGAATTACCTCTTTCATCTTAGGGTTAAGCCTACGCTGCGCTTCATGAGTGGGTTTGGCATCATCGGTTAAGTGAATACAATGTTGAACGATTGCGGGGCTAATTCACTAGATGTTAAAAATGGACTAATCGATTGCATCTTTGTTTTTAGAAATAGTCGAGAGAAGAGAAATTTCTTGATCATGAGTTAAATTTGAAGAAATTATGACAGGACAAGTTTCGTTATCACCTATACTTAAGGTTACCGGGAAAAGGTTTATGATCCGACTTTGGTGGTTTCTCAATTAAAAAACTTTTATGTGCACGTAAAAATGCACATTTATATTCACCTATTTATTCTTGATTAGTTGAATAAATGAACATTTTTGGGTATTTTATATGATCAAACCATGTTTTAAATATTTTCAAAATCATCACTTATTTTGGGAAAAAGTGGTCGCTTGTGCATGTTTTAATTTGTGAAATCTTTTACTTGTTCCTTGTGATTATCTCTTATAGGAATTTTGGAGCTAAAAGGATATATACACATGAAGAGATGAGGGAAAGCATGCATTTACACAAAAGGAGGCAAATAATTAATTCATTTTATGGATAGTAGAGGCCCGTCAATTAGCCCACTTGCTCTTAAGCTTCATATTAAACACTGAGACAAAAGGCCTTCTGCATTATAGATGACTTATTAGTGGCTAATGGCAATTAGAAGCTACATGAATGGGCATTTTGGGGATTTCCCAAGGAAAGTGATTAGGGTTTTAGGGTTTCTGATCATGTACCCCTTTGTTTCATGTATTTTGGGATCTCCTTTTCTTAGCGAATGAAAATATAAATATTAAATAAACAAAATATGGCTTCCAAAGCCTATTTCTTTTATATTTTCTATTTAATGTTCATGTCTATTCATACTCTCTCTTTTTATTGTTAGTAGTTTAGATTTATTTTCACGCAAGTTGTTAGCAGTTAATATCTTTTCTTCATTATTTACTCTTTGGTTTTGTTGTTCTTCAATGTTGAAATCCATTTGTGCTGAAATAATCATACAAATGAGGAACTAAACCCCTACAATTTAGGGGTGATGAAGTTTTTCCTCTCATTGATGTAGATTCAACATAAGTTTGTATGAATGATCTCTTATGGGTTTAATGCGAATGGATGTTTTGTGTATTTGTGTTTCATTTTGCATTTAATAGCCTTTTTTGTTCATTTCATAACATTAAGGCTATGTTTATGACATAAACAACAAATTGCCTCGTTATCTAAAAATGTGATTATGGTAATGAAATAGGGTTTAAGTTGAAATTTGATTATCTATGTTACTAACTAATAGTAAATACATCATACTTAAATTAGATTTTAGTTTCTTTTCGATGTCATGTTTCATAAAAGTTAAAAAGTTAGATTAATTGTGTATTATAGCTTGATGACTTATTTTGTGTTAATGATTAGCGCAAATAAGTCATGCTTACGATAATTACATAATTAATCTTACTTAGATTTTTGAGAGATCTTCATATTATTATTTTTTGTTGAACTATGTTGAAAGAGAGAAAAGTGACGTTTCCTCTAAATTGGTTTTAATTTCATAGTTCTAGTCTATATTTTAGTTTTTTTTCTTTCCAGAACTTAATCAAAATTTAAAGTTGGGGTAATTTGATTGAATATAATTAAAATTGTTTCTTTCTCCGTGGATTGACTCATACTCCCTAACATACTACAAGCGTACATCGTGCGCTTGTAGTTTATTAAACATCGCGACAGTTTTCTAATCGATAGAATATCCGTCATCGAACAGCAGGCGTGTCTTTACTCAAATGGAGATATTCGACCACCATCGCGTTCTTATGGCATTGATCATGTTATAAGAACATGTTCTAGATTGGTATATGCTTCTTGTAACCAAGATTGATGAGTCCACCATTGAGTTGAAACATTTCAATAAGCATTTTGAGCTCAAGTTTATTCTAGAATCCAAGAAAGCTATTCTAACTTATCATTTCCTTGAGTTGAAGCAAGGAAAGACTGTAGTAGCTGAGTATGTATCTTCTTCCGAGGCCTTATCCAACATGGTCTTGAGCATATCAGCGCATCTTATAAAAAGCAAACATTGGCAAAGAAGATATTGTGATATGGCTATTTCTGTCCCACTATAAACAAGGATGCAGCCAAGCATGCACGACGTTGTGATGCTTGCCAGAAGTTCTCCAAAATCCCTAGGGCGCCACCTAACCAGTTGAAGACAATGATAAGCCCGTGGCCTTTTGCTATGTGGGGAATTGATATTATTGGAAGCCTCCCCATAGCAAAGGGCGGAGCAAAGTTCGCTATTGTGGCCATGGATTATTTTACTAAATGGGTAGAAGCAGAGCCATTGACCACGATCACGACCAAATGAGTGATAACATTTGTCATTAAGAACATCATCTGTCGGTTTGGGATTCCAAAAGTCATCACAACCGACAACGGGACCCAATTCGACAGCACGGAGTTTCGAGTTTTCTGTCGGAAGTATCACAATGAGAAAAGATACACCTCTATGGCACATCCGCAATCGAACGGACAGGTTGTAGCGGCAAATAAGGTGATCAAATCCATTCTGAAGAAAAGGTTGAAGAGGGCCAAAGCTATGTGGGTCGATGAATTGCCCCTGGCACTATGGGCCTATAGAATGACGTACAAGTCGGCAACGGGTCACACCCCGTTTTCCCTTGCTTTCGGAGCTGAAGCAGTTATTCCGGTCGAGTTAGAAGTACCATCCCATCGCACCATTTATTACAACCCGATGACCAACAATGAGTTGCTCCTTGAATCCCTGGACATGATTGAGGAAAAAAGGGACAAAGCCGACTTACGTGCCTTGAGGCATAAACAACAAGTAGCTCGGTACTACAACAGAATAGTCTGAGCTCGCACATTCGAACCTAGAGACTTGGTTCTGAAACGTGTCTTTCCGCCCCCGGTACATATGGGCCCGAAATGGGAAGGACCGTACTCCATTTTACGAAGGCTTGATAATGGAACCTTTAAGCTAGCGACCGTAGATGGAGAAGAAATCCCCAGAGTGTGGAATGCCCAGCATTTGCGGCTTTACCTAACATAAAAAGTGTCAGTTTTATTCTTTTGTTTTTAGAACCATGTAAAAAGGCTCGACTTGCCTAAGAATAGTCTGGTTATTTAAACAAAAGAGTATAAAGTGGACGTAGGTCATGATTCGACCGAACCACTATAAAAATGTTGTGTGTTATTTACCCTTACTGCACCATTTCTTATCTACTCTTTTATTTTGATCAATATATATACTGTTACCATTTCAGGAAATTGTTTTAAATTTATGTAGTAATATCAAAACAACTAATTCGAAATACCGTTCAGCAAATCGGAAAGTTCGCAATGATTAATGCGTCAAAAGGTACAGCAGGGTAAATTGCATTACAACTTAACTCCCGAGATCAGGGAGAGAATATAAAGGAAGCGAAGATGACGTCCCCGAGGCATATAGGTGTACCATGATAAAACTGCCTTGGCAACACTCTAACCCGCTGAAGGATCGGGAGAGTATAAAGGCGCTAGAGACTTAGCGCCCCCAGAACTTCTGCTCCGCTGAAGGATCGGTGAGCAGACCAAAAATCGAGCTCAAACTCTAACCCGCTGAAGGATCGGGAGAGTATAAAGGCGCTAGAGACTTAGTGCCACGCAAACTCTAACCGCTGAAGGATCAGGAGAGTATAAAAGCGCTAGAGACTTAGCGCCGCAAGAACCATTACCCCATGGAAAAATCGGGGTAGTACGAATATAATTTTAATCGATCGCCAACACGCCTTGGCCATGCACTATAATGACGATTAATTAGGAATGTATATGTGCATTACAACACGATTACTTATCATATGTATTTCCCGATGATTGTTTTCGTTATGATAAATGATCGTTACTTACAACTTTAACATTTAACTATGAAAGCATCAATTATAATTACTTAAACTTTGCTAACACAATGAATTTGCAAGAGCACTGTGATGCAAAAGAAATAGGTCCTTATTTACTGGAAACGGATATACAAAAAACAAAAAAGAACTAAGCAAAAAGAGAGGGCCAATCTCACGACTACATCTTTTGGCCAAATGAAATCCTAAAACTAAAACATGAGCTAATAGCTGCATTCTATTTGCGCTTGGGAGATGGCTTTGATTTCTTGTCCTTCTTCTGTTTCTCTAACTCCTCTTTATCAGTACCGGAGCGGTCGCTTTTCTTCCTCTTCCTCTTGTCGACAAGGGGCTCCGGAGAAGGACTGGAGGGTTCGGAGGCAAGCTCTGAAGTTATCGATCTAGAAGAGAATCTTATAACCAACCCGGTTTTGGGGCCGATTTCAGAAATAGGGGTCACGAACACAGGGTTCTGTTCCTCCCTCTTAAGAGCTAACTGTTTCTCCTTCCTAGCCTGTATGTCAGCAAAGGTTTCGCTATCATCACCCTTGGCCTCGTCAATGATTTCTACCTCCTCTTCCTCATCTCCATGACCGCCGTCTGAGTCATGCAGAGCAGCAATGATCTCGGCGTCTGTAGGAGCGCCAGAGCCAGGCTCCATGGGTGCCATTAAGACTCTATCACTGGTTGAGCCCCCAGTTTTCTTTGTGACCTCGGAAGCTTCAATACCAGGACTCGAGGGAATCTCAACCTTCTCAGCCTCTACCTTCTCCTCTGCACCCTTTTCGACCACTTTGGTACCTACACCATTAGAAATAAGGGTTAGCGAATCGGGAGGATATGTGGCCATGTTAGTTGTCTGTCCCATGAGACGACGACAAGTTACGATTGCTTTAATGAACTGTAGAGAAAATGTGGAGATACCTTCGGCTGACTCATCTCCTAGACTTGTACTGGTGGTCCCGACAATCGGAGGAGTAGGTGCCAAGGGGATCAATGGATCATTGGGATTATATCCCTTAACTTCGGAGGTTTTGGGCTCTACTATCGAACTTGAACTCTCGCCAACTTTATCCTTACCCTTGAGCCTGCTCTTCTCCCTCTCCATTTCATCGTGGATAAGGCGTCTACTTTCCTTCAAAGCCGCGGGCTCTTCACCTCTGAGAAAGGTTTGCATCAGCTGGTTGTCGTCAATTTCATCGATCCCCAGTCGCTGCTTCTTGCCCTCGACAATTGCATCCCATATATTGGCCAAGGTAACATGGAAGTCGGGAATCCAAGAGATATCTCGATGCTCGATAAATTTACAACGACCTTTTCCAAATTTGATTTGGACATAATTCCAAATCCAACAGTCAGAGTTCAAATCTCTTATATTTGTTGGAAAGCTCTTTTCGATACGAACCCAATAATTCCTGTTTTAGGAGAATCCGATAGTCAGATCTCCAGTAATGTCCATTTGAAGTCAACTGTCGAAACTAGTGAACGGTTGCGGCGCGGCGCATTCTATTTAGGCCATTACATATATGTATTATATATATTTCATCGATTTCCATTTAAAACGTATTTTATAAATCGTTTATAAATTCGTTTCAAAATGATTCCCACTTTCATTTCAATTTTAAATCAAATTTGAATACTCCTTATCATTGTAATATTTAAATGATAGTATTTTCAAAATATCTTATTTTGAAACCATTTCCTTTTTGATACTCATTATAAAAATGAATAAAATCGATATAAATATCGTTCGCATTAAAGTGGCGCATATCTAATCAATACGGCTTCACATATTTTAATGTTTTTGTGTCCATCTAAAATCGGCATCAAATTCACATTTTGATCCTTTACTGAATATTATTAAAAAATATTCGTTCTTTTTAAATTGGGATCAGACCCAATCAATTACCATATAATGTTAGTTATGTGGATTTCATGCAACACATGTATATAACAATAATGATAAATAATCAACCATCATCTAGAGTGCATTATACAACTGCATAAGCATTAAATATAAATAATTAATGCTTACAACAGTCTGTTAACCAATCGATTGACATACAACCAAACAATTGTGATTAGTATACGTCAAATATCATCCCAATACCCATGTGAGATTTCAACCAACAAATACTGAATATTATTTGTGTAGTTGGGCAATGTGTAAAATTTATCGTCCCAATCAACGTCAATTAAATGGGTGTACATAAACAAATCATCTGATTTGTAAAGGAATATTTATTTTCATTTCAGGAGAATTTTATGTCATTCATATATATGCTAAGAATTGTATTTTTAAAGATAAAATATTTATTTCAACACTTCACTATTTCTAATAGTTCGTACATTCAATAAAAATGATATTATTATTGTTCAAACATTTTATTCAACACATGAATATTTTATACAGTTCATATATACATTAAAAATGAGATTTTTAATGAATAAATATTTCTTTCATAAAATTTCGGCATCATAACGGCGCGATATTAAAACTGGAGTAATGTCTAGCATTACCCCTCTCCTGGTACCAGCTCGCGCCATACACAATACTCAATTCAGCAAACAAACCACAATACAATCAATTTTCAACACAGCCAAATTTTCACTATACAATCCAAACAATCAATCATGTTTTGTACAATAAATAGTGTCGGGGACTTCTAAGCCCCGTCTGCAACCTAGTATATAATTTTAACTGTAAAATAATTTAATTGAGAAGGAGTTCTGTAACACCCCGTAATTTTAAATATGAAAATTAACAAATTTAAGAACATTTAATTTTTTGAAGAAGAATTAAGGGAAACAGGTTACGTCATTGCGTTCGTCTCGGAATTCTGCTTGAGATAAAATCCGAGTTTGCGTGATTCGGACTACCTATGAAGAAGTTATGGAGGTTAGAAGATTTCAAGCTAAAGTAGAAATTAAATTAAAATAATAATTAAATAATCAAAACAGATTCAAAATTCAGGAAAGCAACTAAGCAGGAAATCTCCCGCTCAGGGGTGTCGACCCCCCAGGGGGTGTCGACATGGGAGTTAACCCCCCTATAGGGGTGTTGACATGGGTGTCAAACCCCCATGTAGGGATCGACCCCTGCTGACTGTTCTGGACAGTGACGATTTTCTGAGTTGTAGAGCTACGTGACGATTTCTGATTGGCCTGATGATGCATTTTCTTAGACTGGATGGTTTGGATGGATCCTAGGTTGATCTAAAGGCTCAAATTAATCCTATACTTCTATATAATCACATCTAACCTTAACCCAAAACCTCATAACCCTATTCTATGAAGCCGTCATGCTATATATCTCTAAGCTAGCCTAGCCTCCATCTTCTCCAAACTGGAAATCAAATTCAAGGTTAAAGAGAAAGATCAAAGCCTATATCAATGGATTAGCTTATCAACTTCAGAAATCAGATTCCAGATCTTCTCTTCTTTCTTAATCTCTGTGAGTTCATTTAGCTTTCACAAGATAATTAAACTAAAGTAATTATGATAAGTTGTAAATTGTGATCATATGATTATGCCTATAATGGATCTTATCAAATTTTCAATTTGTCATCTTTTTTGATTCATAGCCTATGCTTTTTTGATCAAATCTACCAGTTCATGCCTGTTCGTGCTTGTATATTTATGCCTATTTTGATACCATGATTCTCTTCCCTCTTCCTTTTTCCTTTTTCTTTTTATGAGTTAGGCTAACTTCGAGCCTAACATATTATGTGAAATTCACACACATATAACGCTTGAATGATGGGGAAAAGTTTGGGAAATGTTGAACAACATGTGATTTGTAAAAAGGCATTAATTGATGATGGTTATGGTTTAGGAAAAATTGTATATAATAAGCAAACATGAGACTTGACGTAAATGGGTTTGGATGTAAACTTGTGATAATTTGGTAAGTTCAGTTATTATTCAAATTTGAATACCTAACAGAAATCATGACTAGTAATGAATCGAATCTAGAACTATGCCTAATTGTAAGATAATCAATTCTGATTCATGCTTATCCTTTTGTCAAAAATGAATTACCTACGCCTATGAGACTATTGTAATGGTACCTATCATGTGGTACAACACAATGCATAATTGTAAGATAATCAATTATGATTCATGCTTATCCTTTTTGTCAAAACTGAATTACCTATGCCTATGATGTAACTTGCTCAGTTTAGCTATACTTATTGTTAATGTACAACATGTCTATTGGAAACATGATTCTTGAGTTGGGTACACCTTTACATAACTATTTTGTTCCTTATGTCAATTCTTGTGTTTCTCTTCTATCCCTCTCCGTTTTATTTTGGACCTTGTTGTACGTGCGATTGAAACGCGGGGAATTGGGTATAACTTAATTAAGTAATTTTGGGCATAAGAAGTAAATGTGGCATAGCTTGAATTGACCACACTTATGGATAATTTACATATAAATCTAGACTTGGACAGTAAATATGTAATTTGGCTAAAAGATGAACATGCCTAACACGAGGTTAGATTGAGTTGCGGTGTAAGACTGCTCGGAACCGCCCTGCACATCGAGCGACCGCAATAACATATCTGATGTGAGAGGTTAGTGCATTAAGCCTAAAACCCGTGTTTAAATTGAGTTTGCGGTAGAAGTTTGCCCGGAACCTCCCGGCACATACAGCAACCGCAAACAGCTGTCCTAATGTGAGAGGTTGAGGCATTAATGAATGAATTTATGCTAATGAAGGACATGCTAAGAATGGTGGGGTTAACATGGGTAAGAAAACAACTTAGCCAATATTACATGAACAAAATGGATACTGTTGAGGCAAGCTTAACCAATAATACGTATGGACTTGATAAGTAAAAGGGTTAAGTAAATATTGGGTAGGTGGGTAATATTAGTACATATAGGCCCACAAACTTAATCGTTAAACAAACATGCGTGAATTAATGGAAAGGTTAAGTAACATATAAATAGGCGACACTTAACCAATACAACATGTTAATTAAAACAGATGGATGGGGTTAGGTTATATTAAGAGCACTTAACCGTTATAACATGTTGATTAGAAAACCCTAGTAACGGGGACCCATTTCAGCAGTAACCCACATAGATGTATCATGATACCCTGAACTAGGAACGGTGGGGCACAGTTATTGGGTTGATTATAAGCGGTCAAAATAGCGGCGGGTGGTGCGTCAGTGTAAGTTCCAACGGAGTACGGGAGTGCACGTGCTCCAGAGTGGAAAAAGCAGGCACTGGGCATCAGTAGTCATACACCGTGCATCTTGAATTGTGTCAGGTTGCCATCATAGAGATTGATACACCCCATGGTGGGACCAACACAGGTATCTACAAATAAGCAGGGCCGAATGACACAAGTAATAAATACATGCGAGTTAGGGAGCCGATCGATTAGGGGTAGTATGGGGACATCTAGTATCTATTATGGGCAAGTAGGATGTCAAGGATTCTATGGGGTAGATACCTCTTACTAGATGTTACGCCTGAAGGCTACGAATTGTGGGGTTGGGATCAACTTTCAGTATGGAACTAGTAACGGTGCGATATATTTAGCATTGGTGCAGTGTAATAATTACCCTATAGTGATTAGAAGTGTAATCAATGTTTATCTTATTCATCTTGCCTACCTTGTCATGCATTCTTATGTACAATCATTTCTTACTTTCCATTTTATGTTCTTATCCTGTTACTTTAATGATTATATTGTTAAAGTTACTGGACTCACCAGACTAATGTCTGATCTAGTTTGTTTCGCCTCTTTTCTTCCGTCACCCCCCCCCCCAGGTTCTCAGGGAGGAAATACTCAAGCTTAGTTCAGATGTCTCTTTCTTCCAACTTGAAGTTGAAAGGTGTATTGCTTGTCTTTGATTCTACTTATGGCATTTTCTGTTGGGGGTTATGGCTTTAAAATTATGTACTCTGAAGATTTTTGTATAAGACTCATATTATGTACTTGGTTTCGTTGTTTTGAAGGTGTAACCAAACCTATTTCTGTTTCCGCTGCAATAAAGTTATAAAATTTTCAACTACTACTTTACCCATCTTATAATATTTCATTCTGTTTACTTATAACGCTCCATGTAACTTAATGCGTTCCCTTTGTGAGTGACATTAACGGACGTGGGGTGTTACAAGTTCTCACATTGGGATCCACTCCGCCGTTGTTTTCTAACGCTTTAATTTTCTATTCTGGTTCCATAATTTGCAAACGAGCTCCAATCTTCACACCATCTTCTTTATTCTAGCTTAAGCGCGCCATTCTGGACAACTTTCGCCTAGTGGCCTTTCTTCTGAAATTGGTCCATTTCGCCAGAAATTGCAAAAAGACAATATTTGAACATTAGACTTTGGACGCGTTTGCAGAACAACTCCGCAATCCAAAGTACGGCTTCCATATAGCCAAATTGAAGAGAAAATTGTGCATAATTTTCGCACTGTGGTGTTTTTGCCGTAGGGGCTCGGTTTGGGAGTTATGAGCTAAAGAGCATCAGGGTGTTATTTGCGAACATTGAAAAATATAAAAATTTGGTTTTTGGCAAAATAGGTTTCCATGGTCAGAGATGTAACTGAGGGTGGCGACGATAGTCTGGTCAGGCGGCGGGGAGGCGGTGGCTAGGCTGTGGCAGGACTTGGGGCGGCGGCTGCTCATTTTCAGGTGAAAGGGCAAGGGTTTTCGGTTGGAGAGAGAAGAGGGGTGTAGGAAGGGGGAGGAGGACAGGAGGGGGTGCTGTGGCCTTGGAGGCCGGCGACGCAGCGGCCGGTGCGCTTGGAAGGGGGGCGACGTCATGTGATTTGGGGGAGATAGTAGGGTTACGGCGGTTTTGTTTTTCTTTTCTTATTTGTTTATGGAATTTAGGGTTGAGAAAAATATATATATAACACTTTCCATTCGACCTCCAAATCGAACCCATTGACTATCATCCCTATCTAAATATCCCTATTTCGGACACAATGGGTTATGTTTCGTAAGCCAATTCGATCATTCTAATTAGTTTTTCTTTAAATTAAAATATAAATCAATGTATATTAAATTTGAATGCACATTTTAATTTACCGGGGCCACATATTGACTCCAAAAATTCCAGAAAAATAAATCTAGCTATGTTTTGACGATAGGGTCCTAACAAGTTTTATTTCGTCTAATTTGGAGACCATTTGAAAAATGGCCAATTTCCAGTCGATTAAATTCAAACTGAAATTACCAAACATGTTTAAAGTCACAACGCTCACATATTAATTCCAAAAGTTATGAAAATTGGAATTTAACAATAATTTGACATTCCGGATCCAACAAAATGAAACCGAAGGTCATTTGCAAAATGACTTTTTAAGGCTATATATTATTTAAAATATATATAAATTCCATGGCGACTATTCTAATATTTAAACTGGACATAAATTTTTATTCCTATTGTGAAATCTTAATTTTTCACATTCGTTAGAAAGATATAATTAACATATTCAAATGTTTCTGGTTTTATAGAAATCAGATTTATTTTGAATTCTGTACATTTAATTGAAATTTGAAATCGAATTTTCAAACTACCGTGCCATTTCAGGCTCGTTTTATAATTAAAATAAATTTATGCATTCTACCTTCGATTAAAATAAATTTTTAGTCGTTATTATTTAAAATAAATCATTTTAAATATCTAAAATCCATTAAAATTGCTAAAATAAATTTTAATTTGGTTCTGAAAATCCGGGTTGTTACACTTCGACTTGACCACAAGTTCGCGGATGATAAGGAATGGATAACTTGTGGGTTATTGAGTATTTCTTCGTTAAGGATTCAAAAGATCGATTACAGAAATGCGTTCCATTGTCACTTATTATTGTGCGAGGTATGCCGAACCTCGAAAAGATGTTCTCTTTTAGAAATTTCACAACAATTTTATGATCATTTGTTTTACATGAAACGACGTCGACCCATTTCGAAACGTAGTCGACGACGAGAAGAATATACAAGTTTCCAAAGGAGTATGAGAAAGGTCCCATAAAGTTAATACCCCATACATCAGAGATTTCAATCGTAAGGATGGGGTTCAAAGGCATCATATTTTGTCAAGAAATCTTTCCTAGCATTTGGGAATGATTGCAAGTTTTATAGAACTCAAAAGAGTCTTTAAAGAGAGTAGTCCAATAAAAACCACATTGAAGCACCTTTTCAGTGGTTTTCCTAGGGCCAAAATGTCCACCGCACGCATGATCATGGCAGAATGAGAGAACACTCATAATTTCGCTATCAGGAATGCATTGACGAACGATTTGGTTCGGATAATACTTAAACAAGTATGGGTCGTCCCAATAGAAGTACTTCACTTGGGAAAGAAATTTGTATTTATCTTGTTTGGACCAAAATGTGGGGTTTCCTTAGTGACTAGATAGTTCATTATGTCAGCGAACCAAGGATCGACTGAAACAGAAAAAAGTTGTTCGTCGGGAAAGTTTTCATTGATTGGTAACGAAGATGGCGCGTTCGGAAGACGAGATAAGTGATCAGCTATGATGTTATCGGATCCTTTTTTTGTCTTTGATTGTAAGATCAAAATCTTAAAGCAAAAGGATCCATCGAATTAAGTGTGAATTAGCATCCATTTTAGCAAAAAGGTGCCGAAGAGAAGAATGGTCTGTTTAGACCGTGACATGGGAACAATCAAGTAAGATCGAAACTTCTCTAGTGTAAAAACAACAGCCAAAAGTTCTTTTTCGGTGGTTGTATAATTAAGTTGAGCATCGTTCAAGGTCATACTTGCGTAGTAAATGACGTGAAGAATTTTGTTGATGCGTTGTCATAAGACAGCACCAACCGCGAAGTTAGAAGTGTCACACATGATTTCAAAAGGAAGTTCCCAATTGGGCGAACATATTATCGGGGTTGAAATGAGTTCACTTTTAAGACATTCAAAAGAAGCGACATATTCAAAGTTAAATTCGAACTAGATGTCCTTTCCAAGAAGATTAGTCAAAGGATGAGCGATTTTGCTAAAATCTTTCACAAAGCGTTGATAAAAACCAGCATGCCCAAGAAATGAACGAATGTCCTTAACGCATTTTGGAATGGGTAGTTTTGAAATAACGTCAAATTCGCTTTATCTACCTCAATGTCATTATTTGAAATTACATGTCTAAGAATAATGCCTTGTTTGACCATAAAGTGGCATTTTTCCCAATTCAACGTTAAGTGTTTTTCTTTACATCGATTTAAAACATGTTCAAGATGATGTAAGCAAGAGGAAAAAGAATCGCCAAAGATTTAAAAATCATCAAATACTTCAAGAAAACATTCGATCATATCAGAAAAAAAATTCCAACCATACATCGTTGGAAAGTTGCAGGAGCATTGCAAAGACCGAAAGGCATACTTTGGTAAGTAAAGGTACCGAATGGTCATGTGAAAGTTGTTTTTTTAATCTTCGGGAGAGATTGGAATTTGGTTATAACCGGAATAACCATCAAGAAAGCAGTAGAATTCTTGACCAGCTAAACGTTCGAGCATTTGATCGATGAAGGGAAGAGGAAAGTTGTCTTTACACATTGCAGCATTCAATATTCGATAATCGATGCAAACACGCCAACCCGTTTGAGTACGAGTTAAAAGAAGTTCATTTTTGTCACTTGCAACAACGGTGAGTCCAGACTTTTTAGGAACAATGTGAATGGGGCTAACCCATAATCTATCAGAAATGGGGTAAATGATACCGTTGTCGAGAAGTTTAAGAATTTCTTCATGAATTACCTCTTTCATCTTAGGGTTAAGCCTACGCTGCGCTTCATGAGTGGGTTTGGCATCATCGGTTAAGTGAATACAATGTTGAACGATTGCGGGGCTAATTCACTTGATGTTAAAAATGGACTAATCGATTGCATCTTTGTTTTTAGAAAGAGTCGAGAGAAGAGAAATTTCTTGATCATGAGTTAAATTTGAAGAAATTATGACAGGACAAGTTTCGTTATCACCTATACTTAAGGTTACCGCGAAAAGGTTTATGATCCGACTTTGGTGGTTTCTCAACTAAAAAACTTTTATGTGCACGTAAAAATGCACATTTATATTCACCTATTTATTCTTGATTAGTTGAATAAATGAACATTTTTGGGTATTTTATATGATCAAACCATGTTTTAAATATTTTCAAAATCATCACTTATTTTGGGAAAAAGTGGTCGCTTGTGCATGTTTTAATTTGTGAAATCTTTTACTTGTTCCATGTGATTATCTCTTATAGGAATTTTGGAGCTAAAAGGACATGAAGAGATGAGGGAAAGCATGCATTTACACAAAAGGAGGCAAATAATTAATTCATTTTATGGATAGTGGAGGCCCGTCCATTAGCCCACTTGCTCTTAAGCTTCATATTAAACACTGAGACAAAAGGCCTTATGCATTATAGATGACTTATTAGTGGCTAATGGCAATTAGAAGCTACATGAATGGGCATTTTGGGGGATTTCCCAAGGAAAGTGATTAGGGTTTTAGGGTTTCTGATCATGTACCCTTTGTTTCATGTATTTTGGGATCTCCTTTTCTTAGCGAATGAAAATATAAATATTAAATAAACAAAATATGGCTTCCAAGCCTATTTCTTTTATATGTTCTATTTAATTTTCATGTCTATTCATACTCTCTCTTTTTATTGTTAGTAGTTTAGATTTATTTTCACGCAAGTTGTTAGCAGTTAATATCTTTTCTTCATTATTTACTCTTTGGTTTTGTTGTTCTTCAATGTTGAAATCTATTTGTGCTGAAATAATCATACAAATGAGGAACTAAACCCCTACAATTTAGGGGTGATGAAGTTTTTCCTCTCATTGATGTAGATTCAACAAAAGTTTGTATGAATGATCTCTTTTGGGTTTAATGCGAATGGATGTTTTGTGTATTTGTGTTTCATTTTGCATTTAATAGCCTCTTTTGTTCATTTCATAACATTAAGGCTATGTTTATGACATAAACAACAAATTGCCTCGTTATCTAAAAATGTGATTATGGTAATGAAATGGGGTTTAAGTTGAAATTTGATTATCTATGTTACTAACAAATAGTAAATACATCATACTTAAATTAGATTTTAGTTTCTTTTCGATATCATGTTTCATAAAAGTTAAAAAGTTAGATTAATTGTGTATTATAGCTTGATGACTTATTTTGTGTTAATGATTAGCGCAAATAAGTCATGCTTACGATAATTACATAATTAATCTTACTTAGATTTTTGAGAGATCTTCATATTATTATTTTTTGTTGAACTATGTTGAAAGAGAGAAAAGTGACATTTCCTCTAAATTGGTTTTAATTTCATAGTTCTAGTCTATATTTTAGTTTTTTTTTCTTTCTAGAACTTAATCAAAATTTAAAGTTGGGGTAATTTGATTGAATATAATTAAAATTGTTTCTTTCTCCGTGGATCGACTCATACTCGCTAACATACTACAAGCGTACATCGTGCGCTTGTAGTTTATTAAACATCGCGACAGTTTTCTAATCGATAGAATATCCGTCATCGAACAGCAGGCGTGTCTTTACTCAAATGGAGATATTCGACCACCATCGCGTTCTTATGGCATTGATCATGTTATAAGAACATGTTCTAGATTGGTATAATCTTCTTGTAACCAAGATTGATGAGTCCACCATTGAGTTGAAACATTTCAATAAGCATTTTGAGCTCAAGTTTCTCTAGAATCCAAGAAAGCTATTCTAACTTATCATTTCCTTGAGTTGAAGCAAGGAAAGACTGTAGTAGCTGAGTATGTATCTTCTTCCGAGGCCTTATCCAACATGGTCTTGAGCATATCTGCGCATCTTATAAAAAGCAAACATTGGCAAAGAAGATATTGTGATATGGCTATTTCTGTCCCACTATAAACAAGGATGCAGCCAAGCATGCACGACGTAGTGATGCTTGCCAGAAGTTCTCCAAAATCCCTAGGGCGCCACCTAACCAGTTGAAGACAATGATAAGCCCGTGGCCTTTTTCTATGTGGGGAATTGATATTATTGGAAGCCTCCCCATAGCAAAGGGCGGAGCAAAGTTCGCTATTGTGGCCATGGATTATTTTACTAAATGGGTAGAAGCAGAGCCATTGACCACGATCACGACCAAATGAGTGATCACATTTGTCGTTAAGAACATCATCTGTCGGTTTGGGATTCCAAAAGTCATCACAACCGACAATGGGACCCAATTCGACAGCACGGAGTTTCGAGTTTTCTGTCGGAAGTATCACAACAAGAAAAGATACACCTCTATGGCACATCCGCAATCGAACGGACAGGTTGTAGCGGCAAACAAGGTGATCAAATCCATTCTGAAGAAAAGGTTGAAGAGGGCCAAAGCTATGTAGGTCGATGAATTGCCCCTGGCACTATGGGCCTATAGAATGATGTATAAGTCGGCAACGGGTCACACCCCGTTTTCCCTTGCTTTCGGAGCTGAAGCAGTTATTCCGGTCGAGTTAGAAGTACCATCCCATCGCACCATTTATACAACCCGATGACCAATAATGAGTTGCTCCTTGAATCCCTGGACATGATTGAGGAAAAAAGGGACAAAGCCGACTTACGTGCCTTGAGGCATAAACATCAAGTAGCTCGGTACTACAACAGAATAGTCCGAGCTCGCACATTCGAACCTAGAGACTTGGTTCTGAAACGTGTCTTTCCGCCCCCAGTACATATGGGCCCGAAATGGGAAGGACCGTACTCCATTTTACGAAGGCTTGATAATGGAACCTTTAAGCTAGCGACCGTAGATGGAGAAGAAATCCCCAGAGTGTGGAATGCCCAGCATTTGCGGCTTTACCTAACATAAAAAGTGTCAGTTTTATTCTTTTGTTTTTAGAACCATGTAAAAAGGCTCGACTTGCCTAAGAATAGTCTGGTTATTTAAACAAAAGAGTATAAAGTGGACGTATGTCATGATTCGACCGAACCACTATAAAAAATGCTGTGTGTTATTTACCCGTACTGCACCATTTCTTATCTACTCTTTTATTTTGATCAATATATATACTGTTACCATTTCAGGAAATTGTTTTAAATTTATGTAGTAATATCAAAACAACTAATTCAAAATACCGTTCAGCAAATCGGAAAGTTCGCATTGATTAAAGCGTCAAAAGGTACAGCAGGGTAAATTGCATTACAACTTAACTCCCGAGATCAGGGAGAGAATATAAAGGAAGCGAAGATGACGTCCCCGAGGCATGTAGGTGTACCATGATAAAACTGCCTTGGCAACACTCTAACCCGCTGAAGGATCGGGAGAGTATAAAGGCGCTAGAGAGTTAGCGCCCCCAGAACTTCTGCTCCGCTGAAGGATCGGTGAGCAGACCAAAAATCGAGCTCAAACTCTAACCCGCTGAAGGATCGGGAGAGTATAAAGGCGCTAGAGACTTAGTTCCACGCAAACTCTAACCGCTGAAGGATCAGGAGAGTATAAAAGCGCTAGAGACTTAGCGCCGCAAGAACCATTACCCCATGGAAAAATCGGGGTAGTACGAATATAATTTTAATCGATCGCCAACACGCCTTGGCCATGCACTATAATGACGATTAATTAGGAATGTATATGTGCATTACAACACGATTACTTAGCATATGTATTTCCCGATGATTGTTTTCGTTATGATAAATGATCGTTACTTACAACTTTAACATTTAACTATGAAAGCATCAATTATGATTACTTAAACTTTGCTAACACAATGAATTTGCAGGAGCACTGTGATGCAAAAGAAATAGGTCCTTATTTACTGGAAACGGATATACAAAAAACAAAAAAGAACTAAGCAAAAAGAGAGGGCCAATCTCACGACTACATCTTTTGGCCAAAAGAAATCCTAAAACTAAAACATGAGCTAATAGCTGCATTCTATTTGCGCTTGGGAGATGGCTTTGATTTCTTGTCCTTCTTCTGTTTCTCTAACTCCTCTTTATCAGTACCAAAGCGGTCGCTTTTCTTCCTCTTCCTCTTGTCGACAAGGGGCTCCGGAGAAGGACTGGAGAGTTCGGAGGCAAGCTGTGAAGTTATCGATCTAGAAGAGAATCTTATAACCAACCCGGTTTTGGGGCCGATTTCAGAAATAGGAGTCACGAACACAGGATTCTGTTCCTCCCTCTTAAGAGCTAACTGTTTCTCCTTCCTAGCCTGTATGTCAGCAAAGGTTTCGCTATCATCACCCTTGGCCTCGTCAATGATTTCTACCTCCTCTTCCTCATCTCCATGACCGCCGTCTGAGTCATGCAGAGCAGCAATGATCTCGGCGTCTGTAGGAGCGCCAGAGCCAGGCTCCATGGGTGCCATTAAGACTCTATCACTGGTTGAGCCCCCAGTTTGCTTTGTGACCTCGGAAGCTTCAGTACCAGGACTCGAGGGAATCTCAACCTTCTCAGCCTCTACCTTCTCCTCTGCACCCTTTTCGACCACTTTGGTACCTACACCATTAGAAATAAGGGTTAGCGAATCGGGAGGATATGTGGCCATGTTAGTTGTCTGTCCCATGAGACGACGACAAGTTACGATTGCTTTAATGAACTGTAGAGAAAATGTGGAGATACCTTCGGCTGACTCATCTCCTAAACTTGTACTGGTGGTCCCGACAATCGGAGGAGTAGGTGCCAAGGGGATCAATGGATCATCGGGATTATATCCCTCAACTTCAGAGGTTTTGGGCTCTACTATCGAACTTGAACTCTCGCCAACTTTATCCTTACCCTTGAGCCTGCTCTTCTCCCTCTCCATTTCCTCGTGGATAAGGCATCTACCTTCCTTCAAAGCCGCGGGCTCTTCACCTCTGAGAAATGTTTGCATCAGCTGGTGCTCGTCAATTTCGTCGACCCCCAGTCGCTGCTTCTTGCCCTCGACAATTGCATCCCATATATTGGCCAAGGTAACATGGTAGTCGGGAATCCAAGAGATATCTCGATGCTCGATAACTTTACCAAAGAAATCGAACAACAATTCTTCAAAGCTATCTATATCCTTCTCTTTTCAGCAAGCTTATCAACCGCAGCAGCTGCTGACTCAAGAGCGCTATTGGCATTGCTTTCGGCGACAACTACCCACTCCTCAGCTTGAGAAAGTTGATCATTTAGAACCTCCTTCTCCTTCTTAGCAAGGGCAAGGTCATTTTTTAAGCTCGCCTTCTCTTTCTCCAAGCCTCTTTCTCAGCAGAAAAGCGATCCTGTACTGTCTTCAGTTCAGTGTTAACCGCCCACTTCTTTCCTCGGGGCCACCCGTTCCTGGCTATTTAAGTCAAGCTCGTTGCGAAAATACTCCCTGGCACTTTCCAACTCGAACTTGTAATTCTCTGCATCTCACCGAGCTAAAGCCAGTTAGGCCTACGCATCCTCTAGATCTTTTTCCATTTTGCACCTAGCCCTAGCATCATTATCAATCTTTACTCTGGCCCTGGCTGCGTCCGTCTCCATCCGGCGGACGATAGAAGAAAGTGTAGCAGCATGCTTCTTCATTACCCTGTATTGTTTAGCTGCATGGCACACATACCCTATCACCTTTGTGTCCCAATCCTCGAGGACCGGTTCAAGATCTGGGACGAACACCATCCTCTCAAAGTAAATGTCGGGAAACTGTTTTCGTAAATGCTCCAACCTGGCCGTGATCTCAGAACTAGGGGCAACATCCCTTGCAGCAGTAGTGTCCAAGCCACGCTCACCAGAGGAAGTAGGAATTGTCTTCCCCTTCTCTATAATCTTGCCCTCATCTTTGTCCTTGTCCTTTGGCTCGGCGTGTTTCTTAGAAGATTGGGTGTGAGAAGGAGTGCTTTTTGGAGGGGTTAAATCTCTAGGAAGTTGCTTCCCCCCAGCTAGCGGCATTGGATGACTAGGTGGCTTTCCATAACATTGCTTTGGCGGAGATCGAGATCGTGCAGGATAAGATTGATGAGAATCCCGGGGTCGACGACTATCCCTTCCCCGACTATCGCTACGAGTGTGCTCAGGATCTGGAAGGAGGCTTGGTGTGCCCTCGCGAAGGGAATAGTAGGAATAAGACCGTTTGCGAGACATTTTTCTGCAAAGAAAACAAGTGCGTGTTAGAACTGTGAACCACAGTAGCAAACGATTGTTATGATAAATGGTGTATGTGTTTTGTGCATCCCGTGGAATCCCCTTTTTTGAAATAGACCAGGGCCCGAAGTTAGGCTCATCTGGGTAACTTCTTTTTCTCCAACTGGGGCACCCGTCTCTTCGGAAAGGTGAAAAATTGGTTCCCCTTCGAAATCTTCTTGGGTATAAATATCATTTGGCAAAGGAATTTTACTTAATTCCCCGAAAACCTGTTCCTCCGTTAATTCGTCGTGAGTGACAGACTCAACTAGCGATGAAGTCCTCAGTGGAGACTGCCCCTCGGAGGTTGAAACCTCCTTTGATTTTTCAGCTCGTCCCTCATCTACTGTATACACGTTTAAATCTTCATCATCCTGATTAATCATCGGTGAAGGACTCTTGCGAAGAGTAGTCGTCTCTACAACTTGAGAAGTTCCTTCTCCTTCAGCTGCGGGCACATATTTGTAAGGTTTGCCACCCGCGCCAAGTCCGAATCTTATGTCCAAAAGATGATGTTTGTGAAGGTTTTCATCGGTAATACATTTCTTGATTCTCAAGAAGTTAGACTTGCTTTTTAGAAGACGGGATAATCGATCGTTATACACTGAGCCTTCTGTCTTGGGGAATGTGTGATCTGTGCAAAGGTAAAGGAAACATGTTAATACTTCGATTATGTAATTCAATCATGCATCTGGAGGCTCGAAACTTACTAGATTTGAGCCACCTCCTCGCACACCCAGCCTGGTGTTTTATGTAAAACCAATCAGCTTTGGGATCCCCTGTGTTGCTGTAACCATCGGACAGAATCTTCCTGTTGGCTACTGATTCAAAGAAAGAGAAATTTGGAGTCGCTGTGGAACGGTGCTTGAAAAGATAGTAGAATTTCAAGTCTTTAAAAGTAAGCTCAGTTTGCAAAATCTCTGCATACGCGACATATAGAGTGTACAAGGCTGCGTAAGCATTGGGATGAAGCTGCATAGGGGCAATACATAATCGTCTTAAGGTTTCAATGACGATTGGAGGAAACGGAGGAATAGCTCCTACCCAGCACATGAGTCGGCTGATTTCCATGTACCGTTCTGGAGCAAGATGAGGTCTATCTCCGCTTTCGGGTGTTTTCACATTGTCCCACGGTATCTCGTGTTTCAAACAAATTTTCTTAAGTTTTACATCGTTTAGTTTGGAAGTTAAAGAGTCGGTGAATTTCTCAATTCCCAGAATGCCGGGAATCTCATCGGGAGCTCGGTCATCCACTTCGGACTCATCCTCTAGCGAGTTACTCTCAGATGAATTTGACTCTGTCTCAGCCTCATATTAGGATTCAGAATCCTCATCCTCTGGATTAATTGGAGAAACCTCGGGGTTATGGTGTTCCGACACCTCCGGGTCCACCTCTGTTTCAGATCTTTTAGGAGAACGATTATCCGACATTGCTGTTTTGGTGAGCAAACATGAGATTAGAATACAGTTACCTGTTCCCCGTGTGTGCAAGTGCAAGTGTGTGCCTATGCATGCATTAAAGAAAAGCATAAAAGTTAACAAGATCATCGAAGGATTAGTCGTCATATGCAGTCGAGATCATGCTGTTGTCCAGTTCAGAAAGTCCCGAGGGCTCTAGCCTAACTGTCCATTTGTATATCAAGGTTACATTGTATTATTTAGTCAACATGTCCATCGGATCGTTCGTTGCATTAGCTCGTGAGATAGGGATCGAATTGTCATGCATTGTCGGATCGTGAAGCATGTACTGGATCACGAAGAAGCTTTCGATCATGGAGGAGCTTCAGAAATCGGAGCGCTGGAATTCTTGATCCATCATACTTTACCAGAACGGATCGTGACAACCCCTTGCGACCAGCTTTACTTTGTGTTACCATGAACCGATGCTCCTTCGTGTCCACGATCCGATCCACTAAGCCAAACCAACAATCCATCCATCTATCCTCCTCACGAACCATTGCCCTGCCACCTTCACGACCTGATCCACTGCTCAGAACAACTCTGTTTTTTCTTCCTCCATCTCGCCACTACCACGAACTGACCCAGCCCACCCCTTCTTCCTCTTCTCTCCTCCTCTTTGCTCACAAACCTGGACAGCAAAACCCATGGCGCCTCATCAGCCTCCAAGACCTTGAATACCAAAAAACTCCACCTTTTTCTCCTTTCAAGATAGTGAATACTCAAAGAAGAATGAGGGCGAAAGTACATGAAAGTATTTTTAATATGATTACCTTTTTAAAGTTAGGAGATGAGTGAGTTTTTGAAGACTGAGGTTAGGGTTTCAATAAGAGGGGCGGCTGCAGCGGAAAGAAGAAGAAAGGGAAATGAAGGGGGAGGCCCGGTTTATATAGACAAAACCGCGACCGTTAATATTCCAGTTTTTGTCCCGTTCAGACTGTGGAGACTAGCAGGCCACAGACCTAAGACCAACGAAGAAAAGGGAGGGCGCCCCGCCCCACATGAATCGTGATTGATGCAAACAAGCCCACTGCGTCTTAAAAGGAAAGCCCAGGTGACCACCAACTCGAAACGAGGTGCCTCGTCCCGCGAACCGTGGGATGTTTCGGCGATCCGACCCAACAAAAAATTGTCAAAAATGAAGATTCAGAAACACTTGTGAAGATTTAAAAGTTTACCTGGCAATTTGACAATGAAGTCTCTGAACACTCCAAAGACGAGAACTGTCTAATGAGCAAAGAAATGATCGATAGCTTAACCCGATATTTATACTCGTAAAGGGACGCGACTTCTGGAAGAAGTACAACCATTCAGATAGACACGACCGCTAATTTGTATCGTTCTATGAAAAGATACCTCTGTAATTTCGAAGCATGTTCCATCCCCGATAAAACATACTTCGAGGGGGCAAAATGTTGGCTAGCTTTTTGACCAAGCCACCAGGGTCCACACAAGAAGAAGACATGATACTTCACTACTTTGATCTATAAAGACTTGATCGCAATCGTTCCTCATACTTCGGTTCGCTATGTTTCCTCCAGGTCGCGATAGCTACCCCATGTAGCCACGATCCGATCAGCCCTCTCCTCTTCTGCATGATCCGATCCAAGTCCAGAAGACAAGGAGATGGCCAAGACCAAGTCCACCACGATCCGCAAACGTCGGATCCTGTGACACCTGTCCATAACTGTCATATTGACCAATTCTCCATCAAGCCACGAACCTGTCCGAGATTCTCAAGATGTGTGCCACGTATGACCACGATCCGCCTGAAGAAACCACCTATAAATAGCCCAGAACTTGGCATTTTTCAGGATTTTTTTTTTTGCAATTCTGAGTTCTAAATCCATAATTATTACACCTCCATTATTATACAGAGTTGTCTCGAAATTATTGAGTGAATAAACATTGTAAGAGTGAGATTGAGGGATAAGTCTTCGATTGTACTCTGATTCCAAGTATAATCATAGATATAAAGTGGACGTGGGCTCATAAACGCCGAACCACTATAAATCTTGTGTCTTTTCTGATTTTCTAGCATTTTTTCTTATATTAATTTCTACATAATTGAACAACGTGGGTGTTAGATGTAACACCACACTTCCATTAATGTCACTCACAAAGGGAATGCATTAACTTCCATGGAGGTTTTAAGTGAATATAGAACAGAAAAATTACAACAAGACATATAATAAGTAGTACTTGGAAATCTAAAACTTTATTTCATTGCAGCGGAAATTAAACATGTTTGTTACATCATAAAACCATAAATCATAGTCAAGTACAATATCCATCTTGATAAAACAAAATACATAATCCCATTACATAAATAGCCATTAAAGAAGATAACATGCTGGACATTACTTCAACGGTCCAAGCTTTCCAAAAGAGAGATAAAGCAATCCAATCAAGCTCCACTAGAGCTGGGCCCACCCTGAGGACCTGGAGGGGGAAAAAGATAGAAATATAGGGGGTCAGACATAAAGTCTGGCGAGTATGATAATTCTAACAATACTATTATCAAAATAACTAGACTAAGGCATAAGCTGGAGCACAAGGAAATGTCTATCAACTATTGGGTATGGAAGAGCAGATAAAGATAACGTTAAAGGCACACCTAATTACTAACGAATAATTACTACACTGCACCACACCAGTCACCCTAAAGGTTGATCCCACTTGCTTCACTTAGAAATTGTATAAATAGCTTTGTGTACCCCTAGCTGACTACATAGGTACCGCCTGCCCCTATCTCCGCTAGGTGTACCGCACTACCCACTTTCGATCGGCTCCCTACTCGTAGATACCCATGCTGGCCCCACAGTGGGGTGTATCACTCCCCTAAAGTGGCAACCCGGTACAACTTGAGGATGCACGGCTTATACCTACACGATGCAACAACGTCTTACCTACCAGCCCGGGTCCACACACGCATATGAAACCCGTTGGACTTGCGTTGCCACCGCTAACCCGTTTGGCCTCTTATAGTCAAGCCCAGTATGTGTGTCCCGTCCTCGACTTGGGTCGAGCCCACAAAGATACGTTTGGGTTACTGGTTGAAATGGGCCCCCTTTACTTACCACAAGATATCCACCCAAGCTTGTCCCCATTAGTACATCCCACTTAACCCTCTTAATCATGTTCATTTACATGTGTGTTTGGTTAAGTCTTACTAATCGTATTTCAAATGCCACCAAAGGCACTCACTAGATTCCTCATGCCACCCAAGGCACCTACTTAACCCCCATGTTCCGCCTTACATGTTTATCTGGTTAAGTATTTCTTAATTCATTAAGGCCATAACCTTATAAAGACCTCTCACATTAGACTGGCATTTATGGCAGCTGGATTTGCCGGGCGGGTCCGGGCAGTCTTACACCATAAAAGAGTCTAACCTCGTGTCTTTACAACTGTTATGCTTTAATTTAGGCCTAGGACCACTCACATTGGGCTGACATTTGTGACTACTGGATTTGCCGGGCGGGTCCGGGCAGGTTTACGTCACAAATGTGTCCAACCTCGTGTCCTAAGCATTGATTATCACTTATAATCTTTTACCTCAGTTTTAAATATATCCCTATTCAAATCATTAATTAATTCCAATTTTAATGATGTCCATAATTGACTCAATTATGGCCATCCACTTACGGTATGCAAAATCATATCAATTGCACCCCAATTTCTTAATATTAAATCCTTAATATTACCCCTACCCCACGTTATACGTTCGCTTATTCAACGCAAAACATACGTTAGACTCGAATAGTCTAACTCATAGCACAAAGATAAATTATCACAACATATAGACAAATAAAATAGATCTAATCATAATAGGGGTGAAACTTGCATAAAACTACACATGTCATGGATCTAAGGGTGTCAACTTGTTTGGTTAAATGTCACAACTTACATAATATGATCATAACCCAATTTCATGTATAAACATGCATATGTGGTTTATGCAACATAATGATGGTGTGAACTAGCATCTAACACATAGAACTCACACATGTCATAGCATAATTCTAGATCTAAATAGATGTCATAATTTTAGATCTAAATAGATGTCATACAATATGTGAGATTATACATACTAATAAATCTAAACTTGCATAGGTACATGTGATTTATCATGTGAATCATCATAGCCCAAATATATATAATCAACATCATGATTCATAAGCTAACTACAACATAATAACATCATGGCTTTGTAACATCGCAACTTAGCATAGAAACTTGCAACATATATAATATCATCATAGCATGATTTACAACATATAGGATATCATCATCACATAACATAAGATTTACAACATGCATGATAGCATAAGGTTTACGACAACATATATGACAATTCACATCATTTTCTTATAATCCATATCACATCTTAATCTAATTAGTTTGCTAATAATCTTATTAAGATCATCATACTCACAATTAGAAAAGAAAGAGAGTCTTGATTTGCTTTAGAGTTGAGTAGAATTAGAGTTTTGATTAGCTTTCTTCCTTCTTAGTTGGCGGCGGCTACACTGAGTTCCATGGCGATGGCATGACGGCGGCTATTCTATTTTTCATGTGAATTTAGAGTGAGAGACTACCTAGGTATATATAGAGTTTAGGATTTATTTAGACCGTCAGATCAACTCAGAACTAACCTGAACCGTTAAATAGGCCAATTAAGCCCTAAAGACACATCAGCAGCTCAAGATTGGGCTCTGCCAAAACCTGGCCGACTGGACCAGGTCGACACCTAGGTCAACTGCGCAGTCGACCTGGTCCTGGGGGTGTCGACTACCCAGTCGACTCCCCAGTCGACCTAGGTGCTGGGCGGGAAATTTCCCGCCCGGCCTGTTTGACTTCGAATTTTGAATTTTGAATTTTCTGAAACTTCCGATGGTCATATCTCTTTCATACGAAGTCCAAATCACGCAAACTCGGACTCTATTTTAACCAGAATTCCGAGACAAACACAATGGCGCAACCCGTTTCCCACAATTCTCACGTCTGAGATTAGTTATTCTTTAATTTGTGAATATTTATATTAACAGAATTACGGGGTGTTACATTCTCCCCTCCTTAAAGGATTTCGACCCCGAAATCTTCAAGTCAAGAAGAATGTATATCCTAACATTCAATCGTCCATTGTCCTTATAGACTTCTAATGCTTTCATGTTTAAATGCACAGTGTGTGTATATGTCCATATCTAATGCAAAATCAGGCGGTCCACTGATTCAGTTGACCTCCTTAATGCAAATCATGATAGTGCCATGTGTCCATTATGTATGCAAAAGTTCGTTAATGCTACATATTATCTCTATATGCGTGCACAATCATCATCTGAATGCAGCATCCATATGATGAAAAAACAAATCCTCATACATCCATTTTACTAAATACATCCATATATATGCAATATGAAATATGAAGTGACTGAGCCGATCTAGTGCCTAATAGTGTGTGTATATGCGTCCACGAGCAACCGCTAGCAAAAACTTGCATCCACTTTGCATCCATCATACATAACATGTCTCAAACACATGTTTCAACCATAGGATTATCCTAACTAAAGGTCAAGGATACTAGCGAGAGGATACTTTAAAGGTAAGATAACTACAAGCTAAGCGATAAAGGAGAAATTAAAAGACATACCCTCAAAAAGAAAAGGGTACAACGAACGCATCTTCGCTTCTGTCTCCCAAGTAGCGTTGCTCTGATCATCTCCCCATTGCACTTTGACTAGTCTGACCTCTCGATTTCTCAGCTTCTTGATCTCCGACCCTAGAATGCATGTAGGAGCTCGTCGAATCGTCGCATCACGCTCAATCTCCACCTCTCTAAGCAAGCTCGGCTCTACCACTTCCGCGGTCTCGTGCAAGCACTTCCTCAAATGTGACACATGGAATACGTCGTGTACACCACTAAGTCTCTCAGGCAACTCCACTCTATACGCCATCTGTCCAATCTTCTCCTTAATAGGAAACGGCCCTACAAACCTTGGTGCTAATTTCCCAACGGACCCAAAGCGAACAACGTTCCGTAATGGAGACACTTTGATAAAGACCATGTCCCCAACATCAAACTCAAGATCTATCCTCCTTTTGTCTGCATAAGATTTCTGCCTATCTTGCGCCGTCTTCATTCTCCTTCGAATCAAGTCGATCTTTTCCGAAGTCTCTCTAATCATATCGGGCCCACGTAAGATCTTATCCGTAGATTCCCACCAACATGTAGGTGAACGACAAGGTCATCCATAAAGAGCTTCGAAAGGTGCCATGCCAATGCTGGACTGAAAGCTATTATTATATGTGAACTCCACCAATGGAAGATGCTCTTCCCATGTACCCCCAAAGTCTAGGATACATAGCCTCAAAAGGTCCTCTAGAATACGATTCACCCTCTCGGTCTGGCCGTCCGTCTGAGGATGATACGCGGTGCTCAAACATAACTGAGTCCCTACCGCTTCTTGTAAGCTCTTCCAAAATTCGCTAGTGAAGATAGGATCACGGTCGCTTACTAAGTTAGAAGGAACACCATGCAAACGAACTATCTCTCGAACGTATACAGAAGCTAACCATGGAGCAGTCCTCTTACTCTTCACGGGAATGAAATGGGCGCTCTTAGTAAGTCTGTCTACTATAACCCAAATCCCCGTATTACCCTTCCTTGATCTTGGTAATCCATCCACAAAGTCCATCAGGACACTTTCCCACTTCCATAGTGGAACCTCCAATGGGTGAAGCAACCCACCGGGTTTCTTTTGCTCCGCTTTTACTTGTTGGCACACCAAGCATCTAGCAACATACTCGGCTACATCCCTTTTCATACCGGCCCAAAAGAAAACTCGCTTCATGTCTTTGTACATCTTGTCCCCGCCGGGATGAATAGTCATCTTCGAATGATGCGCTTCGTCAAGAATAGCCTTCCTCAAACCTTCGTCTCGAGGTACACAAAGTCTACTATCCCTACGTAACCATCCCTTATCATCCAGGGTATACCTACGGAGATGGCTTGATGACTCCCCTCTTTTGAGCTTTTCTACTAACTCAACCAACTGTGGGTCGTCGCGCTGTGCCTCACCAATCCGTCCCAAAAGCGTAGGTCTGACCTCCAAGGATGCTAGCAAACCGGGTACAAAGTCAACGGAAGGTCTAAAATCAAACATAGAGATAAATTCTAAGTTTCGCCGTTCAACAAACAATGGACTCAAGGACAGCCTTTTCTACTTAAGGCGTCTGCCACCACGTTACCCTTGCCAGGGGTATATGTTATTTCGAAATCATAGGACGCTAAGAACTCCATCCACCTTTGCTGCCTTAAGTTCAAGTCCTTCTGAAAGAATAAGTATTTTAAAGATTTGTGGTCAGTGAACAATTCGAATTTCTCGCCAAGAAGGTAATGACGCCAAGACTTAAGCGCGAAAACAATTGCGGCTAACTCTAGGTCATGTGTAGGGTAATTTTTCTCATGCGCTCCCAACTGTCTTCCCCCATAGGCTATTACCCTTCCCTCCTGCATTAAGACTACGCCTAGTCCTGTCCCACAAGCATCGGTATAAATAGTAAATGGCTTACTCCCATCAGACAGCACTAAGACTGGGGTTGTGGTCAAAGCTCTCTTTAAACGTTGGAACGCATCATCACAATCTACGTCCCACGCGAAGACTAGGTTCTTCTTCGTCAGGTGTGTCAATGGAGCTGATATTTTTGTGAAGTCTTTGAGAAACTTCCTATAGTAGCCAGCCAATCCCAAGAAACTCCTTACTTCGGTAGCATTTTTAGGGACCTTCCAATCTTGGATGGCCACCGCCTTCGCGGGATCCACAGCTATCCCTTCGTTGGAAACCGCGTGCCCTAAGAATCGCACTTCCTCTCTCCAGACACTTAGTAAATTTAGCTTTAAGGTTATGCGCTCGTAGAGTCTCCAACACTTCCCTAAGATGTAGGGCATGCTCTTCTTCATTCTTAGAAAAGATCAAGATGTCGTCTACAAAGACCACCACGAATTTATTAAGGTACTCCCTAAACACCCTACTCATCAAATCAACAAAGTATGTGGGGGCGTTTGCCAAACCGAAGGGCATCACTAGCCATTCATAGAAACCGTCCGGAGTCCTAAAGGCAGTTTTGTCAATGCTATCCTCAGCCACTCTCAACTGATGGAAACCAGTGGCTAAGTCCAACTGCGAAAACACTGAGGCGCTAACTAACTGATCGAAGAGATCGTCAATCCTCGGCAATGGGTGTCTGTTCTTCTTAGTAAGCTTATTAAGTTCTCTATAGTCCACACAAAGTCTAAGGGACCCATCCGCCTTTGTGGCAAATACTACTGGAGCACCCCACTCCGATATACTACGTCTTATGAACCCCTTCTCAAGCAACTCCTTCACTTGCTTATTGAGTTCCCTCCTTTCACGAGGAGCCATGTGGCGTACTGGCAAAGATACTGGTTTTGCATTATCCACAAGATATATTCGAAAATCTACCTCTCGCTTCGGAGGCAAGCCCTTCACCTCCTCAAGCACATCCGAGTATTCTCGGACCACTCTAACAGATCGTAGATTCTCCACAGACGCGTCAAGCGATTCTAGATAACTTAGCATAACGGAATTTATGGGATTACAAAAGATTTTGAGAGTGTTGCCAAGGCGAGTCATGAGCCTAACTACTCTCCTTTCACAATCAAGAACGGCCCCATTTCTGGATAACCAATCCATTCCTTAAATTAGCCCATAGCCCGTGAAGACCAAAACATAAGCATCACATCTAAACTCAACGCTAAGTATAGAAACTTTCAAATCTAAACATATCATGGACAAATAAGCTGAGCCCCCAATTGGATTCGAAACAACTAAGGGATCCTCTATTAAACTGGTGTTTAAGTGCAGTGATTCAACTAATGATGTAGAGATAAACGAATGCGATGCGCCCGAATTGAATAAGGTACGGACAGGATGATCAAACAGAAAAACTAAGCTTTCAACAGAAATGGTTCTACCTCGTTCTTGCAGCGGTGGGACCGCGAGAGCCTGAACTTGTCCCCTTGCCTGCCCTGGTGCCATAAGAGCCTGCATCTGTCCTCCCGAGGTAGACCCTGCCCTCTGCCCCTTCTTTGGGCAGTCCTTCACTAGATGT
Source organism: Allium sativum (assembly GCA_030737875.1). NCBI lineage: Eukaryota > Viridiplantae > Streptophyta > Magnoliopsida > Asparagales > Amaryllidaceae > Allium > Allium sativum. The sequence goes on along the minus strand of CM060922.1, from coordinate 502,974,077 downwards.
CCCGCTTCATCACAGTGAAAACAGCCAGTCTTCTTTTTCTTTCTGCAATCCTTGCTGAGATGGCCTGGTGTCCCAAAGTTAAAGCATCTTTTCTTTCCTTTGCCATTATTGTCTTTACCACCCTTCTTGTTTTGCTGTTGTGGTTTCTTCTGATCCCCTTTCTTCTCGGGTGCCTTATTAGCATTAGTGCCTTTCTCCTCGTGCATGAGTGCCATGTCTACTAGCTTCTCAAAGGTGGCCCCCATAGGGATGTGGGTCATAGCCAACCCCTGCAATGGCTCATTCAAGCCATTAACGAACCTCAGAGCCTTCTTCTCCTACGTGTTCACCAAATCTAAGCCAAACCTTGCCAATTGGTTAAATTTGTTGACATACTCTTTCACTGATAGATTTCCCTGCTTCAATGTCAAGAACCTTTCCATGTATAGATTCTCTTCTGCCCTTGAGAGAAACTTTGCCTCAAACCTATGTTTGAAATCCGCCCAAGAATCAACAGGACGCTCCCCATTAGTGACCTCCCACCAAAACGAGGCCTCTCCCTTCATTAACCAAGCTGCTAATTTGACTTTCCTCCCTTCTTCTACTTCAAAGATTTCTAGCAATTCTTCCACCTCCTTAAGCCAATCTCTAGCTTCCACAAACGTTTATGACCCTTGAAAAGGTTTTCCACCCATAGCCTTAAATTCGTTGCATATCTTTGCAAAAGTATCAGCGCGAGGAGGGGGAGGAGGAGGAGGAGTGGGTGCAACTAGTGGTGGAGGAACATTGGCTAGACCTGCAGCGGCCCTAGCCTCTAATAACCTCCTATACCATCCTGGTATCGTTACACCATCCGGAAGGTTAAGATTTTCAGCCATGCTGAAACGAAAAAGGAAAGATTAAAAATGGAGAATTCGAAAGATAAAGATATATGGCTATTGGGGATTATGTTTTTCATAAAAACTTTCCTCTTTAAATTACTCATCAAGACCTGTTTTTGAAAACACTTCTTCCAAAAATACTTTAGAAAAATAGTTTTTCTAAAAATTTTATCTGTTCTGGTAACCTTAAGCTCTGATACCACGTGTAACACCCCACGTCCATTAATGTCACTCACAAAGGGAATGCATTAACTTCGATGGAGGTTATAAGTGAATATAAACAGAAAAATTACAACAAGACAGATAATAAGTAGTACTTGGAAATCTAAAACTTTATTTCATTGCAGCGGAAATTAAACATGTTTGTTACATCATAAAACCATAAATCAGAGTCAAGTACAATATCCATCTTGATAAAACAAAATACATAATCCCATTACATAAATAGCCATTAAAGAAGATAACAAGTTGGAGTTTACTTCAACGGTCCAAGCTTTCCAAAAGAGAGATAAAGCAATCCAATCAAGCTCCACTAGAGCTGGGCCCACCCTGAGGACCTGGAGGGAAAAAAAGATAGAAATAGAGGGGGTCAGACATAAAGTCTGGCGAGTATGATAATACTAACAATACTATTATCAAAATAACTAGACTAAGGCATAAGCTGGAGCACAAGGAAATGTCTATGAACTATTAGGTATGGAAGAGCAGATAAAGATAACGTTAAAGGCACACCTAATTACTAACGAATAATTACTACACTGCACCACACCAGTCACCCTAAAGGTTGATCCCACTTGCTTCACTTAGAAATTGTATAAATATCTTCGTGTACCCCTAGCTGACTACATAGGTGCCGCCTGCCCCTATCTCCGCTAGGTGTACCCCACTACCCACTTTCGATCAGCTCCCTACTCGTAGATACCCGTGCTGGCCCCACAGTGGGGTGTATCACTCCCCTAAAGTGGCAACCCGATACAACTTGAGGATGCACGGCTTATACCTACACGATGCAACAACGTCTTACCTAGCAGCCCGGGTCCACACACGCATATGAAACCCGTTGGACTTGCGTTGCCACCGCTAACCCGTTTGGCCTCTTATAGTCAAGCCCAGTATGCGTGTCCCGTCCTCGACTTGGGTCGAGCCGACAAAGATACGTTTGGGTTACTAGTTGAAATGGGCCCCCTTTACTTACCACAAGCTATCCACCTAAACTTGTCCCCATTAGTACATCCCACTTAACCCTCTTAGTCATGTTCATTTACATGTGTGTTTGGTTAAGTCTTACTAATCGTATTTCAAATGCCACCAAAGGCACTCACTAGATTCCTCATGCCACCCAAGGCACCTACTTAACCCCCATGTCCCACCTTACATGTTTATTTGGTTAAGTATTTCTTAATTCATTAAGGCCATAACCTTATAAAGACCTCTCACATTAGAATAGCATTTATGGCAGCTGGATTTGCCCGGCGGGTCCGGGCAGTCTTACACCATAAAAGAGTCTAACCTCGTGTCTTTACAACTGTTATGCTTTAATTTGGGCCTAGGACCTCTCACATTGGGCTAACATTTGTGACTACTGGATTTGCCGGGCGGGTCCGGGCAGGTTTATGTCACAAATGAGTCCAACCTCATGTCCTAAGCATTGATTATCACTTATAATCTTTTACCCCAATTTTAAATATATCCCTATTCAAATCATTAATTAATTCCAATTTTAATGATGTCCATTATTGACTCAATTATGGCCATCCACTTACGGTATGCAAAATCATATCAATTGCACCCCAATTTCTTAATATTAAATCCTTAATATTACCCCTACCCCACGTTATACGTTCGCTTATTCAACGCAAAACATACATTAGACTCGAATAGTCTAACTCATAGCACAAAGATAAATTATCACAACATATAGACAAATAAAATAGATCTAATCATAATAGGGGTGAAACTTGCATAAAACTACACATGTCATGGATGTAAAGGTGTCAACTTGTTTGGTTAAATGTCACAACTTAAATAATATGATCATAACCCAATTTCATGTATAAACTTGCATATGTGGTTTATGCAACATAATGATGGTGTGAACTAGCATCTAACACATAGAACTCACACATGTCATAGCATAATTCTAGATCTAAATAGATGTCATAATTCCAGATCTAAATAGATGTCATACAATATGTGAGATTATACATACTAATAAATCTAAACTTGCATAGGTACATGTGATTTATCATGTGAATCATCATAGCCCAAATATATATAATCAACATCATGATTCATAAGCTAACTACAACATAATAACATCATGGCTTTGTAACATCGCAACTTAGCATAGAAACTTGCAACATATATAATATCATCATAGCATGATTTACAACATATAGGATATCATCATCACATAACATAGGATTTACAACATGCATGATAGCATAAGGTTTACGACAACATATATGACAATTCACATCATTTTCTTATAATCCATATCACATCTTAATTTAATTAGTTTGCTAATAATCTTATTAAGATCATCATACTCACAATTAGAAAAGAAAGAGAGTCTTGATTTGCTTTAGAGTTGAGTAGAATTAGAGTTTTGATTAGCTTTCTTCCTTCTTAGTTGGCGGCGGCTACACTGAGTTCCATGGCGATGGCATGACGACGGCTATTCTATTTTTCATGTGAATTTAAAGTGAGAGACTACCTAGGTATATATAGAGTTTAGGATTTATTTAGACCATCAGATCAACTCAGAACTAACCTGAACCGTTAAATTAGCCAACTCAGCCCTAAAGACACATCTGCAGCTCAAGATTGGGCTCTGCCAAAACCTGGCTGACTGGACCAGGTCGACACCCAGGTCGACGGCGCAGTCGACCTGGTCCTGGGGGTGTCGACTGCCCAGTCGACTCCCCAGTCAACCTGGGTGCTGGGCGGGAAATTTCCCGCTGGCCTGTTTGACTTCGAATTTTGAATTTTGAATTTTCTGAAACTTCTGATGGCCATATCTCCTTCATACGAAGTCCAAATCACGCAAACTCGGACTCTATTTCAACCAAAATTCCGAGACGAACACAATGGCGCAACCCGTTTCCCACAATTCTCATGTCTGAGGTTAGTTATTCTTTAATTTGTGAATATTTATATTAACAGAATTACGGGGTGTTACATTAGAGCCAATTTTGGATCTACTTTGAAAAATTATCTTAAGAAATCATCGATGTTGCAACTCAAATTTTCTTTTGAGGAGCCTGTTGATTCGGTGCTTCAACTTTAAGCATTCGAAAAGGAGAAAGACAGTAGTGACGAGACCGAGGTTCGTTAGAACCCAAGCAAGAAGCGGTTTTCATTCCATAAGTCTAAGTCTTTCAAGCTGTAACAACCCATAATTTTCAGTATATTAAATTCTAGATTTAAAATAAATAAATGGAATAATTTTGGGGACAAAATCAAATTTTGTTGATTATAATGATGACGATTGTTTAAATTTAATATAAAAAGATTCTTTTATTGAGTTATATCTAAAAATGTTATAATGTGAATTTAATATTTTATAACAAATTTAAATTTGAGTCATCTATGTCAAATTTGAATTCAAATTTAATTCGATAAATTGTGAAATTCTGAGTGTTTAAGTTATAACTGAAATTCAAATCTAAATTAAATAAGCAAATTTAGGAGCTTATAATTTGTGAAATTGATTTATAAACTTTATTTAGGTTGTGATTGAATTGAAAATGAAATTTGATAAACATTTAAATTGAATTAAAACAGTTAAAAGAATTTTTGAATATTTAATTAATTAATTTACTATGAAATTTAACTGTTTTGGCGACTATCTCAGAATCCGACGAAACCAGATTCATTAGATCTGGAACAGTGAATTATGGTAGAATTTCAATTTGCATTACAATCAGACTTGTCGTTTGACCGTACGAGAGGAAGTGTGAAAGTAATCAATGAATAGGATAAATGTGTGTTTCTCATATTGGGCCTTCTATATCAATACAAGTAAAATTCCTTTCCAACCATCAACTCATTTTCATTTCATGTATATTTCCATCTGCCGACTCTTTTTCTCTAATCCCAAAAAGAAAAAGATTTCAAACCCTCATTCAAACAAAAACCCAAGCTTTAAAATTCAAATCTCCTCAACCCAACAAATTATATATCAAATCGAAGCTCTCAACGATAAGAAGCTACGGGTTCCCTCTATTTCGACATGTAGTGCTCAGATTTGATGAAAATGATAGTCAAACATCAAAAAAGGCGAAACCCTAGGCTTTGATTTGGGGCTTTTCGATTTCAGCAATGATTGGAGATTTGGGGATATGGGTTTTGAAGAGGAGACTCATACGAGTGTAACGGTGGTATTGGTTTGATTTATAGTATGACAGATAGCCGAAATTTCATTGTCAAAGCTTGGAAGGACATTTTGTTCATTGACCGGGTGGCGGCGGTACGGTTCATCGGAGGTGACGGGTGCGGTTTTCAACGAGCTTCGAATGGAGGTTGGTCTTGGGTCCTATAACGGCCTGAACAAGAAGCAGTTGTTGGTCACAGTGTGGTGGGTTTTGGGTTTTTCCCATGGCGGTTACTATAGCAATAGGAAGGAGGAGCGGGAAGAGGACTAGAGGGAGCTGACGTGTCATCTTATGATTTAGTGAGAAACTTATTATATTAATTTATATATTTTCAAAACTCGAAATATAAAACGCTAATAACTTTTGTGTATGAACTCGGATTTGGACGTGGTTGGATGCATTGGAATCGTCGCGAGATTGCGGACGATCTTAGACTGTTTTGGCTGTGTTTGGAGAAAGAAAAATTTTGGGCTTTGGTTGGACGTCCGATGCACTAAAGACCCAAAGGTGATTGATTTTCTCACTCACGAATAACTGAATTATTCCCATATTTATTGAATTAAATTACGAAATAAGTTTGGTTGATGGTTGTGATTTGATTGTTGTTAGTGCTTAAAACTGACATGACATGTATTAATGTGTAAATTTAATTGATAACTAGTTATTTTAATTCTAATGAAATGTCTAGTTAGAAATCCCAAAACTTGTTAACCGGTGAAATGATTTAAATATTTACTGTTGGAATAAATTGGTGTGACGGATGCATTGGTTGGTTAGTTACTGAATTAGTATTGATACAGCATGTTCTGTTATTCAATATATGAATGTTTTATTTTATTGTGACGATTAATCCCATTTGCACCTTAGATATTACGAGCATCCAATAAACCCGGGGTTAATCGTTAAAAATGAATTAAGAACACCGATTGAAATGATAAATATATGTGACCTTGATTTGGATTGAAGTGATAGATCCATCCCTGAATATCTAGAAATTAAATTTAAAATCACTTGACCATAAGGTTGCAAATTATATATGGACATCGGTTGGTTAAATGATTTAAATATTCGAAATTCTATTAATGAGGAATTTTACTTAAAAGGGATGTGCCGATATTGGTAAGATTTATATGTTTCCTTTAAAACATGAATTTGAATGTTAAGGAATTTGCCAAGGTAAATTATTCAAACAAATCGAGATTTGTAAAGTGGGATTTTTTACTATACCTTGGAGTTTTTAAATTTTTTGGTAAGATTTGGAATTGATAATTTTCCATGAATTTAGTTTTAAATGAACATCGTTTGAGGATATTCTAAATCACCGAAATTTTTGGTATGAATATGGGTTTGATTCCTCTAAATTGAAAGAAATGGGGTTGAATGGCATTTGAAACAAGATATTGAATTATTTAAACTCCATTGAGACTAGAGTATAGATTCAAGCATTTGAAATGAGGAAGAAAGGAAGATTATGGTTAAATAATTTTATATACATATTTACATTATTTGATTTCAAATAAACTATTCTTTCATTTAAAATTGATTTATTTAAAACTTTTACCTTTAAACTATTTGTTATAACAAAAAAAAATTCGTATATTTTATTTTCTTAAATTAATTAGTAAACTTCTATTATATATATATTTATATGGTGATTTAAATGATCTTATTTTGGTTTTTATCATTATTTTCTATATATATAAAAGTTTTATATAAGACTTTCTTTTAAGTACCTAATTTCAAGTTATATTAAATGACTATTTCTTCCAAATGGAGAGTGTTTGGGTTTACACTGTTGGTTCAAATGGAGATGGAATATGAATATGGATCGATTTAAACCAATTTTTAATATGGAAACGTAAATTGTATTCTACTCGAGTATAAGTGGATCTCGAAAATATATATTCTATTTGAATATGAATGGATTTGCAACCATAAATCGATTTTTGAAATGATTATGATTTTGATATGAAATATATTCTACTCGAATATGAATCAATTTTTGAAGTATTATATGATTATAATATATGGATATGAAAATATATTCTAGTCTAGAATATAATGGGTTTTGGTATGATTATGATATGTTGATATGAAAATTATATTATTTTTGAATATAAATTGGGTTCGAAACAAAATATGATATTTTGGGGATATGAAAATGAACCTTTGAGAAATGTAAAAGAACCAACCGATGTGGAAAATGTAAGCATTGGGTGTTAAAGAGACCGAAGTCAATAAATGGCATACTCTCCGTCAGTGTCGATACCACTTTAACAACTGTGAACGTTATGATGTATCCAGAATGAAATATGATGACTTGGAGGCGATTATTGAATCGAAGAAATGAACGATGAAGAAATAGCCCTGACCTCCGAGTCAGAAATAACTAACACAGGAGCTATATCGTGACTAATTGAGGTAGCACCTCTGATCGGACACACTTCTTCGATACTATTTCTGTAATAACCCGAAAATCTGAGCCAGTTTAAAAATTTTATTTTGGCAATTTTAGCGAATTTTGAATATTTAAAATAAATTATTTTAAATAATAACAACGAGAAATTTATTTTGAATATAATTCGAACGTATATATTATATACGTCGTCGATAGAATATAAATATTTATATATAATTATAAATAGAATTGAAAATGGCGCGGTAGTTCGATAATTCGATTTCAAACTTCAATTGAATGTACCGGGTGCAAAACAATCCATATTTTAGTAAAACCAAAAATAATAGGATCTAATTGAGAATATCTTTCCAACGAATCCGACAAATCAAAATTTCATAGCGGGAATCAAAAGATATGTCCAGTTGAAAATTCTGAATTGTCGTTGTGGAATTTAGGCCCTTAAAAATAGACATTTTGCAAACGACCTCGGATTTCGATGAAACCACTTTTGTTGGATCCGTGATGTCAAATTATTGCTAGGTTTCAAATTTCCTAATTTTTCGAATCAATATGTGAGCGTGGCAAAGGAAAACGCGTTTGACCAGTTTCAGTTGATTTTAATCGACTGGAAAATGGCCATTTTTCCAACGGTCTCGGAATTCGACGAAACTAGTTTTGTTAGGACCGGATCGTCAATACGAAGCTAGAAAGTATTTTTTTGGAATTTTTCTAGTTAGTATTTGACCCCGGTAAATTGAAACGCGCGTTTAAATTCAATATATAGAGTTATATGTTGATTTTGACGGAAACTGATTGTAACGATCAAACCAGCTTGCGATACATATCCCATTGTGTTCGGAATGGGGGTAAAACGCTATGGACGACAGGCGGTGGGCCTCGTTTTGAGGTCAAAAATAAAAGTTGCTTTTTAGTGATAAATAAAATAATTAAATAAAAAAATATAAAACACTCTCTCTCCTCACCCCTTATACTTCTGCCCCCCCCCCCCCCCCCCCCGTTCAAACCCAAATCGATTCTGATCGAAGTAAACAAAAAAAAAGAAAAAAGAAGAGGACGGAGGGGCGCGCGCCTCCTCCATCGCTGTTGCCGCCGCTCCCGGTGGCGCGCCTACCACCAAGCCCCCCCCCCCCGTTCTTCTCCTTCTCCTCCTCTTCTCCTCGACCGACGTGACCCCCCCTCAGCCAAAACCCGAGACAACCCACCACCGCGAAGACCCTCCGCGCCACCAACCACCACCACTCCACTCTCCGTCTCCTTCCTCCCCGCGACCGATCTCCTGTAACCCCCCCCCCCCCCCTACGCGCCATCGCTGCTCCGGCTTTCCTTTTCCCCCTTCGAACGCTGTTCAAAGTCCAAGCCAACGAAGGTGATTTTTAACTCTTTTTAAAATTCAGTTTTTAATTTCAGTTTTGCTTTGAAAAAAAACATATGTAAAATGCGATTTCGTTTATAGAAAAACTTGCATCTTTATATTCGAAAGTTTAGATGTCTATACATAATAAAAATTTGATTTTTATATATTGAATAGAATAGTAAAAATTTGATTTTTATATATTGAATAGCATAGTAAAAATTCGATTTTTATATATTGAATAGCATAGTAAAAATAGGATTTTTATATATTGAATAGCATAGTAAAAATTCGATTTTTATATATTGAATAGCATAGTAAAAATAGGATTTTTATATATTGAATAGCATAGTAAAAATTCGATTTTTATATATTGAATAGCATAGTAAAAATAGGATTTTTATATATTGAATAGCATAGTAAAAATAGGATTTTTATATATTGAATAGCATAGCAAAAATTCGATTTTTATATATTGAATAGCATAGTAAAAATTCGATTTTTATATATTGAATAGCAAAGTAAAAATTCGATTTTTATATATTGAATAGCATAGTAAAAATTCGATTTTTATATATTGAATAGCAAAGTAAAAATTCGATTTTTATATATTGAATAACGAAGTAAAAATGCGATTTTTATATATGTAGTGGATACGAGCAACGAAGATGACAAAAAGGCGAGAACGACAAAGATTTCTATAAATGAAGTGTCGTGAAGTTGGATAGCTAACGGTGAGAATTTCTCACCTTTCAATTTCTTTTTCTAGTTATATATATATACTAGGATGCAGACGGTGCTTAGTAGCACCCGACACAATCGTCCACAGACCATGGACTTGTTTGTTTGGTTGCATAAATTAATTAGATGATTTGAATTTGGTTGTTTGGTAAATTTGATTGATATGTGAATGGCGTGGGCCTTCACTAGACCGGGGATAAGGCTAGGCCTTGTCCCGTTTCTAGTATTGTGTCGTTATGCCGCCGAAATTTTCTAAAATATGTTAGAAAGATAAAAATATCATTTTTATTGTGTAAATGAACTGAATAAAAATTCATGTGTTAAAATAAATTATTTTATCGTTAAAAATATAATTTTTAACGTGAATGTGAATAAATAAATATTCATTTACAAACCGGACGGTTTGTTTATGTACACCTATTTGAAGGACATTGATTGGGACGATAAATTTTACACATCGCCCAACTGCACAAATAAAATCTGTGTTTGATTGTTTGAAACCCCACACGGGTGTTGGGATGAAATTTGAAGTTCACTCATCTTGATTGATTAAATATGTCGATCGATTGATTGACAGGCTGTTATAAGCGTTAGATATCTATATTTGATGCTTATACTGTGTAGTGCACTTTGGTCGATGGTTGGTTATTTTTCAATGCTATTATATACGTGTGATGTATGAAAATCCATATAATTAATATTATATGGTGATTGATTGGGCCTCATTCCAATTTAGAAAATAAAGAATATTATAAAGTAAAGGTTCATGTGTTGACTGTACTCATCCTATGAGATTAGTCATGTGTTGAACGAAATATTTTAACAATAAATTTTATATCTTTATCACTATAGAATAAAGGTTCATGTGTTGACTGTACTCATCCGTTGAGATTAGTCATGTGTTGAACGAAAGATTTTAACAATAAAATTTACATCTTTATCATATATAGAATTAGAAATCAACTGGAAAATAGATGAGATGAGTGGTCTCCTGGATATTGATCTGATGTTGGTTTCGGCCTTCGGGGTTAATATTCAGGGAATCGTTCTCTTACTAATTTACGGTTGGAGTCTGATTTAATATCAAACGATAGATACCTTAATTTTCATAAAATATATTAAATAACAAAAATAGTCACACGTGGACAGTACTCATTCGCTGAGATTAGTCGTGTGTTAACAAAGATATAGAGTCGTGTATTGAAAGAGATATATATCCATTTGTTGAATATAAAGCCGTGTTGATTAGTGATGCGCTATTTTGACGTGAACGATATCTATATCGATTATATTCGTTTTTTAATCTAAAACAAATTTGATTTGAATAAAAAACGATTTCGAAATGAATTGAATATAAAACGATTTCGAAATGAATTGAATATAAAACGATTTCGAAATGAATTGAATATAAAACGATTTCGAAATGAATTGAATATAAAACGATTTCGAAATGAATTGAATATAAAACGATTTCGAAATGAATTGAATATAAAACGATTTCGAAATGAATTGAATATAAAACGATTTCGAAATGAATTGAATATAAAACGATTTCGAAATGAATTGAATATAAAACGATTTCGAAATGAATTGAATATAAAACGATTTCGAAATGAATTGAATATAAAACGATTTCGAAATGAATTGAATATAAAACGATTTCGAATTGAATTGAATAGAAAACGAATTTGAATTGAATTGAATAGAAAACGAATTCAAATTGAATTGAAATTTGAATTGAATTGAAATGAATTTTAAAACGAATTTATAAGGAGAAATTCAATTTTGATTTGAATTGAAATGGAAGTTGAAATTGTTTTTGAAACGAATTCAAAACTATTGATAAAATTCGTTTTAAATAGAAATCGACGAAATATATATTATATATATTATATATATAATATAATGGCCTGAAAAGAACGCGCCGCGCCACGGCAGTTCGTGAATTTCGACCATTTATTTCAAACGGACATTACGGGAGATCCGACCGTCGGATTCTCCTAAAACCGGAATTGTTGGGTTCGTATCGAAAAGAGCTTTCTAACGAATATTAGAAATTTGAAATCTAACAGTTGGATTTGGAGTTATGTCCAAATCAAATTCGAAAAAGGTCGCTGTAAGTGCAGTCCGATGGCCGTTGATGGAAATCGACTGCACGGGCCTTAATAAAATTATTAATGTAACAGCCCGCATTTTACATATCGGAAGATCGTAAAATATTTTTATTTTATTCCCTGAGGGTTGGATCATTCTCATCTTTTGGTATGTTGCTTATGGGGATGTGTGACATGTCCATAATTTTTACCGATTTTGTTTGTGACCATTTTGCCCCTGTCAGTCTTGTACTGGGCATAACTTTTGACTCAGGTCGAATCAGAGGGCGAGACCTGTGCCATTGGAAAGGAAATGATGATTCCCTTTCCGTAGAGTGGTTACATTAAGGATTTGGTTCAGCGGTTTGGGAGAAATCGCTGTTTTAAGGTTTTTCAGTTGGCTGTTCAGGTTTTGGAAGGCTAATGGGCTGATTTGGAGAAGGCCCATTAGAGGGTGGGTGGAGACTATAAATAGGGGGTAAGGGGTATGGAGAAAGGTTGGCATTTTCCATTCTCTTATGGGGAGGCTTTGATCTCCTTCTTCCTCTAACATCTTTCCACCATTAAAATTCCAAAATCCAAGGAGGGAAATCAAAGATCTACACCATAAGAGGCTAGATCTACATCGTCTCAAGGGCGAATTCATCGGATTGAAGAGTTTGATTTGAAGTGTTCGCTGTCCGGATTGCGTTTTCATTGCTTTTGCTTAGATTTGGATAATTGGTGAGTGATTTACATCTCTCATTCGGATTCATGCAAGTATATGGGTTTTAGGATGTTAATTTCATCATTTCCATGTTATTTTCCTTAGATCCACACCATGCTAAGTCCATTTTATATATGAATCACCTTAGGATCTGATCTAGATAATTTAAATGGTTAATTTTATGTTTTTTCTCAAGATTATGCAAGTTAGATCCGTTTTTATGTTCATATGATTCACTTATCATGTTTTAGGAAATTTATGTGTTTTGATGGAAATTGTTAGATTGATGATATTGTTGGTTGCATAACATGTTTATGATTGCGTTTGGGTGAATCGGATAAGCTGGTTTCGTCGGATTCGTCGTTTGGCGAATTTTGGTCGAAATCGGAGTCGAATTGGAGATGTGCAGGTTTCTGGTCGTCCTGGAGTTGGTCGGGTCGGTCTGGAATGAGGTGGTCGGTCATAGTATGGCTTGGGAAGTAAGTCAGGGAGCTGGTCGGTTTAAGCTGGTCGGTCCAGAAGGAGCAGAAGTGTTTCTGGTCGGTTTCAGATGGTGGCATTCTGGTCGGTTTCAGATGGTGGCATTCTGGTTGGTTTTTACTGGAAGCAAATCCTGGTCGCTCTGAAGGAGCTGGTCGGTCAGGTGGAGCAAAATCTGGTCGGTCTTGACGGGGTCGATCCAAAGCTGGTCGGTCCCAAGGAGGTCGAGTCGATCCAAAGCTGCAAGGAGGTCGAGTCGATCCAAAGCTGCATGGAGGCGGGTCGTTCTGGAGCAAGGCTGGTCGGTTTTTTGGCTGGTCGTTCTGGAGCAAGGTTCTGGTCGGTTTTGGCAGGGTCGTTTTCTGAAAAAGTACGTTTTCGGGTACGACTCGGGTACGAACCAAAAAGGTCTGAAAAAAATATTTTTCGGGGGCAACCCCCCGAACCCTAGCCGTAGCGCAGTGATGTATTTTGGTTCGGTGATGGCGTGACTTCGAGGTGATTTAAGTAGGAAGACTCGAAGTGATGAATGTGTTCGTTGATCAAGGTGGAACAACGAATGCGGAGACAACTCAAAGGTCGTGAGTTGGTGGATAATGGCTGCTCGAGAAGGTTGCTTGAGCTATGAAACATCGTCAAGGTTGGACGATTAGAGATGCGAAGGCCGAGAAGTCATCGTTGTCGTAAGTTCTAGCAGGCTCAAAGCAGGGGTACGATGGGTATCGTTGAAAGGCCCAAAAGACCGGTTGTTGGTCGAGTACCCTGGGTCTTTCTGGTTGGGGAAAGGCCTAGTGTCAAGGTTGGACATTGCCAAGGTTGGGCATATGGAGTTCATGCTAGAACTGGGGTTATCATTATCCCTTGACATATGGCAAGGTTGGCCGTCATACGATAATGCTGGTTTCGAAGTAGGATTGGCAGTGATAGCCAGAGTCAGTCATGGATGATTAGTTGTTCTGTTTGTACTATCTCACATAGATTATCCAAAGTCGAGGGAGACGTTCTTTGAGTGCTTAAGTGATATTGGTCTAGGCCTCTGGCGAGAGTACTTGAGGAATGTTAAACTCGATTAGGGTTGTCTGCGTGAGACTTATCTGGATGTCATGTGTGTTTTCTATGATTGAATGGATGTTCTGATTTCTATGGATGAATGGTTGAAATGCTTGTCGTAAAGGCTATCACTGTCCGATGTGGGAAAGATAAGGATGAGTTCTTCTCTGGTGCTGTGGGTAGATAAGTTTTTCATTTACCCATTCTCATATACTTTCTTGTTGAAGTTTGTTAGCTGTTTTATCGCTCACTAAGACTATTGTCTGACTCAAGGTTTTATGTCTCCTCTTATTACCTTGGGCTGTTCATCCGGTTGTGGATGGGCAGACTAAGTAGCAGGTTACAGGTAATGGAGCTTAGTGATACGAGGAAGCTGAGCGATGACGAGCAGGAGGCTGGCGTACCAGTTTTATTCTATCTAGTATTTCTGTTTCCGCTGTTTGAGTTGCTTGAGAGTTGTAGTGAGGCCTTATGTACAAACTTGGATATCAGTTGGATAATCTTTCTGGATGTTGAAAGAGTTTCAAAAGTTTGCTATATGATACCTCATTACTATCACCTGTTGTATATGTTCTATTATATTTTATCCTTGCGCTGAGAGTTCTACGACAGGTTTCGATATGTTCACTTACTATGATGATCGTCCATAGCAGCCTGGCACGCCTTTCAGCGCATTATTCCTCTTGTTTAGTGCGGGGGTTATGGGCGGTCGTCACAATTAAAAATAATAATAATTTGTGTAAAATCAAAAGAAATGATTTGGGAAGAATTGGGATGAAAAACTCCATATTTGAAAAGATAAAAATAGATTTTTATCATAATGAACTAGTTTTAAACTAAAATTAAACCCGTTCATTTTTAAATAAATAAATTGGATTTGAAACGAGTTTAAATAGAATTGATTCATGGGTTTATCGTGAATTGTGTTTTAAATAAAACTAGTTCTTTAACCCGATAATAAATAGAATGTGATTTGGGTTTGTCGTGAACTGTGTTTTAAATGACATTAGTTCTTTAACCCAGAAAAAGGAGTTTAATGAATCTACAGTTAGATTGAAATGTGGATTGATAATTTAAATTATCAAATAGTGAAAATGAGCGAGAATGGAGTATCACCAGTTTTGCTCCAAAGCGATATTTAAATCTTTAATTAGATTTGAACGGGAAATGGTAATTAATTTTACCGATAACACCGTGGTGTTAGATATGGAGTATTACCAGTTTTACTTCATGGGATGAATAGGTTGGGAATGGAAAATAAAATAAATAATTACTTCGGTGTGGTTCGCTAATCTCGACTAGTTTGAAAAACCATAATTTGGTTTGAAATGACATCCAAAGGAAGATTAAAGGATAAATTTTAAAGAATTTATCTTGGATAAAATTAATGGGAACCTTTCCCTAAAAATGTGGAATTTAGAAACTAGCTGTAGGTTAGCTAAGAAGAATGATTTCCTGGGTATTAATCTGATGTTGGTTTCGGCCTTCGGGGTTAATATTTGGGGAATTGCTCTCTTACTGATTTACTGTTAGTGACTAATGAATTGGAATGAGGCGTATGTTGTGTTTGTGTAACATTTGTTTTTAATATACGCGGGTTGTTCAGAAAGGCCGGGTTTATACCCATTCTGAATAACCGATTCGACGATATGTCGAAGATGAAGACGGTGGTTGAAGACCGGAAGTCTTCACATCGTTTGGGTGATTACTGATGATCTTGATTGGGCTGTACACCCAAGATGAGGGAATCAGTTGATTGTCGTCCAGACGTACATGGAGATGGATGGATATGCGAGGAAAGTGCCTCCGGTTTCGTTCAGACCCAGAACGAACTTGTAAATGGATTGTGTGTCTGACATTGGATTTTATTCTGTGTTGATTGATTTCTGTTAAATATATATCTGTTTGGCGGCAGAGAATTTATTCTCTTGCTTAACGCCCTTCTCTGAGACGTACGAGCTTAGAGGTTATATATCGATAGATATCAATCGCATGGCATGAACTGCCAGTGTGGCACGCTGAGTTGCATGGATCAAGGCTTCTGTTGAAAAGCAAAGTCTTGTGGTTGATGATCAAAGCACGGCCTACGTGGCGTAGCTTTGTGTATAGCGTGAATTCGCGAGCCTCACACCTCGGTATGAGTTAAAAAGGGATACGGACCGCTGGGAGAGCACGACGTTTCTTTCTAGCTTTGGTGGTGTCAGTGACTTACCAACCCTGACATTTATATACTTTTCACCTTTGTGGTTGTTGGAATGAGGCGCCTCGATTATAGGTCTGTAAGGACCGGGAAACGTGTGTTCAGGAATTGCCAATCCTATAACGTAAGTGAGGACCGGCCCAGCCCCATCCGGGGTTGCCCAGAGTGTGTAGTCCCGAGGCATTTGCTAGAGTGTCTCGAAGCGGAGAGGAGCTTGCCCCTTGCCTCGACTCATGACGGAAATCCAATTTCCAATACGTGTATTTCGGCTTTATTTGTAGAGCCTAGTATGGCGACATAGTGGTATGGGGCACTTATGCCGTCTATGATTTATATTTATGATTGAAATTGTTTTGACACTATACACTTATTATAGTATCAAATGATTTGTTTTTAAACGTACCAAGCATGTTTGGCTGTTATAAGGTAAAACCCTATCCTCCGGCTTGCGTTGCATTGTGTGATGGGACCTGGGTCTTATAATAGCTTCATTTTTCGAAAAAACATTGCGCTGTTTATTCTATGCACTAGTATTCTTGGGAGGAAACCCGTTCCGTGTTATACGGCGTGGTCCCTTGAATTACTATCTTTAAAGTAAAGTTTTAAATAACTGTTTTAGTTCTCACACCAGTCACATGACTGACCTGGAGTTTATTGTTTTAACCTAAACTCTGGGTGCCCTTATTTTCTACATGGGCAGCTAGTAGTTTTGGTTTCGCAGATTTATATTCACAGGATCCTGGTTTACAGCTGGAATGATATCCGGAAAGCTCTGTATCCGTATATCACCTTCAGTTGTGCTTTGTATTATTTTCCGCTGCTATGTAATTTATTGTAATCTCTGATATTTTTTGAATGTATATTTATTCATACTCTGTATATTCTTGTATCTGATGGAATTGTTGTAATTAAAAATGAAATGTTCTTCCGTCTGCGTTCTTTTATGTGTTGTTCTCAAAGTATCCGCTCTTTCCTTTACGGGGAAGTTACGGGTCCTCACATTTTCTATGACTATAATGATGATGGTTAAAGATTATTTGGGCCCTTTTGATTATGGGAGTGTGTTCTGAGGTGGACGGTAGTGGCTGCTATGCGTTACCACCGGTCCGGGAGTGCAGTTGGTAGAATCCTTCCCTAGGCATTACCTCGAGTGCCTTGTCATATTTATCCATATCGAGCCCCATACGATTTTGATTTAGCATTGCCTTCTATGGAGTGCCCTCTGATAACACCAGTACGGTGAATTTACGGTACTGTATAGACTGTTGATGCCTATAAACTGCGTAAGGGTAATATGGTAATCCAGCTTATGCTATTTTTATGATATTTAATTTGTTGGATAGACACTATCATAATAGCGTATTATACTATATATGTATTAGTTTAACAGATCCTCGAGAGATGGAAAAATCCTGTAATATCTCTTGAGTTACTGCACCCATGACATTGATGTTATTTCGTATTTTAATTTGACTAATATGAGAATGATTTGGTGTTGATCCGAGTGTTTGTTGTGTTTTCTTTTTTTGCAATACGCTTGGGTCAGTAGAAGTTTGCAGTTAGCGAAGTTTACCTTGCTTTGGAGATCGAAGACGAAGATTTGGTATATATATCAATTATAAGTATGTTTTTCCATTGCATTTATTTCCGTTATTTATTATGTACACCTGTATATATATATGTAACTCTGATAATCATTTAATGTTGTTACCAATGTATACATTTCAACTGCTTTTAAACTGCTATTTGTTTATTATATTTTGTCCTTCCATTGTGAGATTCTGTGATTGGTTTTTCTCTTCTTTCTTTTTCTCCTTTCCCAATAACTACGTGCATTGGCGATTTGTTTGGGTCGACATGTGTGGTTTATTGTCTATTTGAACGGTCAAAAATTTGGGTCGTTACAATTGGTATCAGAGCTTCGGTTAGCGATAACTTTGGCTCTGTTTGGGAATTTACTCATTAGAGATGGGGTTAGGAATGCCCTATAATGAGTTGAGAGTATATATGAGAGAGCATACTTGTACTTTGGATATAAAATGATTTTATATTGTGTTGACTTGTTCTGTTGAATATTTTGGATTCTGGTTGATATATGGGACGCCATAGAATCGATAGGAATTTCTAAATAATCGAACAGAATGGATCGACAGAATATGGTCTTCGATTATATTTTAAATAAATATATATATCAAATATAATATTGGTTTTAAGTATATATGAATTCGTTCTAGTAAGTGGTAATATTAAGTCATTACCTATGATGAGTGATTCAATAATAAAACTAATGGGAAAATTTAAATGGTTTGGGAAATTTAAGAATAAGATCCTTTAGTATGATGGGTTGCAGAGTATAATTTGCTAATAAAATAGAAATGAACTTGAGGACTTGATTCTTGTGCTTTTGGAAATAGATTTTCCAAGATTTTTGAAATAATATAGTAACATAGGTAAGTATTTTCAAAATAGAAATGATTTCAGATAATTTTAAACAAAATAAGTGAGAAAGCTATACTTAGACCTTGGAAATGACTTCGGTAATGAGTGCACACATTATCGATGTTTATTTTGAAGAGTCTAAGTGGCGGAGAGACCACTCAATGATTATTATAACTTGTTTGACCAAAAGGATTTTGGATTTAATTCCATATGGTATAAATTTTATATTAAACTATTAGTATTTGTTATTTAAAGGTTGAATTTAAAATTTTACCAGAATTGAAAACTTCTAGGTTCTTTGTTAATTAAAGATTTGTATTTAAAATTTTATATGGTATGGTTTTCTATAAAATAGTATAATTATATATATTATTATTTTACTTAGTTTATAAAACCGGAATCAAAGTTTTAAGTTTATCTTATCTAAGGATATTGATTTGGGTACTAAGTAATTCGATGCAGTAGAACTTTAGGTTATGAAACCTAGAAAAGAACTTAAGTATTAAGAGAAAGAGAAATGTCATTAAACACTTAATCATGGGCGATAATAAAGTTCAAACATAATCCAAAATTTGATCGATAGGAGTGGCGAAGGAAATAAAATTTGGTGTGAAACCAAATTTATAGAAGTCGACTAAAATAAATTAGAAGATTTGGTTGTGTTAATAAAAGTGGCAATCAACTCATGACTTGGAAAATAGATAAGTATATTTAGTTATTTCGAGTAAGAGCTAAAAAGAGTTGAATTAAAAAAAGGTTAACTTAGGAAATTGAATAATGGTGGGTTGAGAACTAAATATAAAATTTGAGCTATATAACCATCCTTAACTCGATTTATGATTTAGGGGTCGAATGAATAAATTTAGTTAATAGAATAAACTTTAAGTGAAGATGGAAATAGGAATAAGGTATAGGAAATATAAAAACCAATGTTCTAATTTATTAAATTAGAATAGCGAAGGAATCTGGGACTAAGTAGATGTAAATAAGTCAAATTAATTAGAATGAATGGAAGTAAACTCGAAAATATTTAAATTGGTCGAGTTAGAACCAAGTATAAATGAATGAAAATGAAGTGAGGAAGAATTTAAATAATTAGAACATGTAAATCGGAATCAATTCAGATGAATGACTAATCGAATAAGGAATGAAGCTAAATTTAGTCAAGCCAAAGGAATTGAAACCAATAAGAGAAGTTAGAAGATGGAAAAAAATCGATTGATAATTAAGAACATAAGAAAGAAATGAGTTATAAAATTTTGGCAAATTGATTCACGATAATGAACTAAAGATCTAGTGCAGTCGAGTTCATTGAAAAAACTTAAAATGAATACAAGTTTTAATTGGAATTTAATGCTTGGAATGAAACAAGAAATAAATAGAACATATATTGGAATGAAGTAGGCCATTAAAGGGCAAATCCATTTCTTGGATTATGAAGTAAATTTAAATGTAAATGATTTAATGAACGAATAAGAACAACTGAAAAGAATAAGTTGAAAATGAACTTAAGTAAGATAGACGATAGTGTAATATAAATAATAGAATGAAATTTGCTTTATATAAGTGAAATGAACGAATATACTTAAGCAATAAAGGGTAAATCATATTTCGAACATAATGGAAGGATAATCCATTTAGATGCTTAAACCTTGCTTAAATTTTGGAATCGGGAAGTCTGAACTTGAAATGAAATAAATCAATGTTTATGCAAAAATCTGAAATATTTGATGAACTGAAGTAAAATGACCATAACTTTTGAATGAATGATCGGAATTCGACAGTTCTAGACTTTTCGGAAACCTTAGAAACTGAACTAAAACTTTTGTTAATAGTGCCTTGCCTAATTTTCAAGTTTGTTAGGTTGAAATCCGGGAATTAGTCGTAGTTGTATGCTCAGAAAATTAAAAACTGAAGCGTATGTCGATATTGTTTTGACCATAACTTCCTAACAGAGCGTCGGATTGCGATGTGCGAGTACAATTCAGAAAGCCCAGGAGGTAAACTAAAACTTTTTCTCAATATGCTGGATAAAAAAAATTAACGTTTGAAGGGTTAAAAACTGAGTTGAACAACTCAGACTTGCATTTTTCATTGTGTGGGCTGAAGCGTTCGCTCTCGCTAAAACAATCATAACTTTGAACGAATTATCCGAATTTGACGAATTCAGACAATTCGTAAAGCTTGAAAAGAATGAAACAACTTTTTCCTAGTGTGCTTTAGTCAAATTCCAACATTTAAAGGGTGATAGTCAACGATTTGTTTGCTGGCCTATCATGAGTATTGTGGTTTTATTGCTGAAATGAATGGTAAATGTTGTGAAAGTTGTGTACATCTGCTATTTATTTTATATATTTTTGATCCTCATGCATATGTGAGTATGTAGCAGGTGTAAGGAAGTCGCGCTATGTTTTGGAGCTCGCTTGCGCCAAATACTAAAGTGCTAAGGTAAATAAATTGCAAATAAACGCTAAAGAAGGTGCATATTCGGGTTATACGGTTTGGTGGTTACATATAAATTTTGTTTTCCCATTTTGGATGCCTCATCGTGTGATGAGATGAATATTTGAGTTTTTATATGTATGTGATTTTTCCGGACCTCTCCGTGCAAAGAAGATGCTACCGAAATTTTCTGTGATTTTGGAAGTTAGAAAATTTATGAGAGTTTACAATTACATAACTTATTTTATAAATGTTATTTTATAAGTATAGGTTTGATATATATATATATATATATATGCGCTTAATATCGTATTTCCTTCTCTTTTCGAGGACGAAAAGATTTTAAGTGGGGGAGAATGTAACAACCCATAATTTTCAGTATATTTAAATCTAGATTTAAAATAAACAAATGGAATAATTTGGGGGAAAAAAATCAAACTTTGTTGATTATAATGATGACGATTGTTTAAATTTAATATAAACAGATTCTTTTATTGAGTTATATCTAAAAAAATTATAATGTGAATTTAATATTTTATAACAAATTTAAATTTGAGTCATCTAAGTCAAATTTGAATTCAAATTTAATTTGAGAAATCATGAAATTCCGAGTGTTTAAGTTATAACTGAAATTCAAATCTAAATCCAAATAAGCAAATTTAGGAGCTTATAATTTGTGAAATCGATTTATAAACTTTATTTAGGTTGTGATTGAATTAAAAATGAAATTTGATAAGCATTTAAATTGAATTAAAACAGTTATAAGAATTTTTGAATATTTTATTAATTAATTTACTATGAAATTTAACTATTTTGGCGACTGTCTCAGAATCCGACGAAACTAGTTTCATTGGATCCGGAACAGTGAATTATGGTAGGATTTCAATTTGCGTTACAATCAGATTTGTCGTTTGACCGTACGAGAGAAAGTGTGGAAGGAATCAATGAATAGGATAATTGTGTGTCTCTCATATTGGACCTTCTATATCAATAAAAGTAAAATTCCTTTCCAACCATCAGCTCATTTTCATTTCACGTATATCTCCATCTACTGACTCTTTTTCTCTAATGGCAGAAAGAAAAAGATTTCAAACCATCAATCAAATAAAATCCAAGCTTTAAAATCCAAATCTCCTCCAAACCCAACACATTATATATCAAATCGAAGCTCTCAACGATAAGAAGCTACAGGTACCCTCTATTTTGACATGCAATGCTCAGATTTGATGAAAATGATGGTCAAACATCAGAAAAGGCAAAACCCTAGGCTTTGATTTGGGGCTTTTCGATTTCCGCAATGATTGGAGATTTGGGGATATGGGTTTTGAAGAGGAGACTCATACGAGTGTAACAGTGGCATTGGTTTGATTTATAGTATGGTAGATAGCTGGAATTTCATCGCCAAAGCCTGGAAGGCCGTTCTGTTCATTGACCGGGCGGCGGCGGTACGGTTCACCAGAGGTGACGCCTCCGGTCTTGGTGGATGCGGTTTTCAACGAGCTTCGAGTGGAGGTTGGTCTCGAGTCCTATAATGGCCGGAACGGGGAGCAGTTGCCAGTCAAAGTGAGGCGGGTTTTGGGTTTTTCCTATGGCGGTTACTGTAGCAATAGGAAGGAGGAGCGGGAAGAGGACTAGAGGGAGCTGATGTGTCATCTTATGATTTGGTGAGAAACTTAATCTATTAATTTATATATTTTCAAAACTCGAATGATAAAAAACTAATAACTTCTACATATGAACTCGAATTTGGACGTGGTTGGATGCGTTGGAATCATGGTGAGATTGCGGCCGATCTGAGACTGGTTTGGCTGCGTTTGGAGATAGAAAAATTTTGGGCTTTGGTTGGACGTCCGATCCACTAAAGACCCAAAGGTGAGTGATTTTCTCACTCATGAATAACTGAATTATTCCCATATTTATTGAATTAAATTATTAAATAAGTTTGGTTGCATGGTTGTGATTTGATTGTTGTTGAGTGCTTAAAAATGACATGACATGTGTTAATGTGTAAATTTAATTGATAACTAGTTATTTTAATTCTAATGAAATGTCTAGTTAGAAATCCCGACACTTGTTAACCGGTGAAATGATTTAAATATTTACTGTTGGAATAAATTGATGTGATGGATGCCTTGGTTGGGTTACTGAATTAGTATTGATACTGCATGTTCTGTTACTCCGTATATGGATGTTGTATTTTATTGTGACGATTAATCCCATTTGCACCCTAGATGTTACGGGCATCTAATAAACCCGGGGTTAATCGATAAAAATGAATTAAGAACACATATTGAAATGATAAATATCTGTGACCCTGATT
Source organism: Allium sativum (assembly GCA_030737875.1). Classification (NCBI taxonomy): domain Eukaryota; kingdom Viridiplantae; phylum Streptophyta; class Magnoliopsida; order Asparagales; family Amaryllidaceae; genus Allium; species Allium sativum. The sequence continues at coordinate 502,950,600 of CM060922.1, read as the reverse complement.
TGGATTGAAATGATAGATCCATCCTGAATATAGAGAAATTAAATTTAAAGTTACTTAACCGTAGGGTAGCAAATTATATATGGACATTGGTTTGTTAAATGATTTAAATATTCTAAATTTTATTGATGAGGAATTTTACTTAAAGGGAATGTGTCGACATTGATAAGATTTGTTTGTTTCCTTTAAAACATGAATTTGAATGTTAAGGAATTTACCGAGGTAAATTATTCAAACAAATTGAGATTTGTAGAGTGGGATTTTTTTTTTTAATATACCTTGGAGTTTTTAAATTTTTTGGTAAGATTTGGAATTGATAATTTTCCATGAATATTGTTTTAAATGAACATCATTTGAGGATATTCTAATCACCGAAATTTTTGGTATGAATATGGGTTTGATTCCTCCAAATTGAAAGAAATGGGGTTGAATGACATTTGAAACAAGATATTGAATTATGTAAACTCCATTGAGACTGGAGTACAGATTCAAGCGTTTGAAATGCGGAAGAAAGGAAGATTAGGGTTAAATAATTTTATAAATATATATATAATTATTTTATTTCAAATAAACTATTCTTTCGTTTAAAATTGATTTATTTAAAACTTTTACCTTTAAACTATTTATTATAACAAAAAAAATTCTTATATTTTATTTTCTTAAATTAATTAGTAAACTTCTATTATATATGTTTACATGGTGATTTAAATGATCTTATTTTTGTTTTTATCATTATTTCCTATATATATATGTTTTATATAAGACTTTTTTTAAGTACCTAATTTCAAGTTATATTAAATGACTATAATTTCTTCCGAATGGAAAGTGTTTGGGTTTAAACCGTTGGTTCAAACGGAGATGGAATAAAGTTATATGAATATGGATCGATTTAAACCAAATTTTAATGTGGAAATGTAAATTATATTCTATTCGAATATAAGTGGATCTCCTAAGGGATTGAAATGAGTTGTAATGAAAATGTATATTCTATTTGAATATGAATGGATTTTCAGCCATAAATTTATTTTTGAAATGATTATGATTTTGATATGAAATATATTCTACTCGAATATGAATCTATTTTTGTAATATTATATGATTATAATATATGGATATGGAAATATACTCTACTCTAGAATATAATCGGTTTTGGTATGATTATGATATGTTGATATGAAAATTATATTCTTTTTGAATATAAATTGGGTTCGAAACAAAATATGATATTTTGGGGATATGAAAACGAACCTTTGAGAAATGTAAAAGAACCAACCGATGTGGAAAATATAAGCGTTAGGTGTTAAAGAGACCGGAGTCGACAAATGGCATACTCTTTGTCAATGTCGATACCACTTTAACAACTGTGAACGTTACGACGTATCCAGAATGAAATATGATGAATTGGAGGTGATTTTTGAATCGAAGAAATGAACGATGACGAAATTGCCCTGACCTCCGGGTCGGATATGAAATGACTAAAACATGAGCTATACTGTGACTAATTGAGGTAGCACCTCTGATCAGACGCACTTCTTCGATACTATTTCTATGACTACGATGATGATGATGATTTGGGCCCTTTTGATTATTGGAGTGTGTTCCGAGGTGGGCGGTAGTGGCAGCTATGCATTACCACCGGTCCGGGAGTGCAATTAGTAGAATCTTACCCTAGGCATTGCCTCGATTGCTTTGTCATATTTATCCATATCGAGCTCCATACGATTTTGATTTAGCATTGCCTTTTATGGAGTGCCCTCTGATAGCACCAGTACAGTGAATTTACGGTATTGCATAGACTATTGATGCCTGTAAACGGCGTAAGGGTAATATGGTATTCCCGTTTACGTTATTTTTATGATATTTACTTTATTGGATAGACACTATCATAATAGCGTATCATACTACGGATGTATTAGTTTAACAGATCCTCGAGAGATGGAAAAATCCCGTAACATCTCTTGAGTTACTGCACCCATGACACTGATATTATTTCGTATTTTAATTTGACTAATATGAGAATGATTTAGTGCCGATCCATGTGTTTGTTGTGTTCTCTTTTTATGCAATACGCTCGAGTCAGCAGAAGTTTGCAGTTAGCGAAGTTTATCTTGCTTTGGAGATCGAAGACGAAGATTTGGGATATATGTCAATTATAAGTATGTTTTTCCGCTGCATTTATTTCCGCTGCTTATTATGTACACCTGTTTATATATGTAATTCTGATAATCATTTAATGTTGTAACCAATTTATACATTTCAACTGCCTTCAAACTGCTCTCTGTTTATTATATGTTGTCCTTCTGCTGTGAGATTCTGTGATTGGTTTTTCTCTTCTTTCTTTTTCTCCTTTTCCCAATAACTACCTGCATTGGTGATTTGTTTGGGTCGACATGTGTGGCTTATCGTCGATTTGAATGGTCAAAAATCTAGGTCGTTACACAAGCATAGCAAGAAGAAGAAGTCAGCTAGCTCTAGTTCTCATCTCCCTTTAGCACCCCCTCGGTCTAGACTTTTGGAGTGTTATAGTTGTGGCTCTCAAGATCACTTGGTTAGAGACTTCCCTAATCAATGCAAGTGCCAGTATTGCAAGAAGAAGGGAAGCTGGGTATCTTTTTCCCTGTTTCTCATAATAATAAGAAATCGGGGAAGCTTAGTGTAGCGGATGCATCTAGTGTACCGTCTCAGCCTCGAGGTTCATATCTACTATTCTTGAAGGTTCCATATTGTTCCACGGTCATTTATTCGAGTCTTATTCAACAATGAGTGCATCACATTTATTTGTATTGAAGAAGGAATTAATGTTATTCCTTTGGATGTGATATGTCTTATGAATTCATTAAGGATTGCAAATCCTATTGAGGGATTCGCAACACTTAGCATGTTCCATCAGGATGTTGAGGTATTTATTTGTGGATTTTCTTTCATGCGAATCTATATGTGATTCTTTACCGTGTGTTTGACATGATATTGGGTATGACTGGCTCGTTCAATACGAAGCCATAATTTTATGTTCTAAAAGGATTTTATATACTCGACATCCTGACTCACCAGCTTATCTATCTCTTATTCTTTGGGATATCAATTATGATTCCAAGGATTCTCTTTTTTCTCTTGAATTTTGAGATAAGGATGAAATATCTTGGGTTCCAATTCTATGTGATTTTGCCAATATCTTTGGGCCTGTTTCGGGTTTACTACCCAAGCAGGCCATTGAGTTTCGTATCGATCTCATTCCTGTTGCATAGCCCAGTAGTTGTCATCCACGAGGATGTCTACAAAACAAAATGAGGAACTCAAAAAGAAACCGTTAGAAGTTAAAGTAAAACAGTTTATCCAGTGTAATTCTTCTCCATGGGATGTTGCGGTGGTATTCATGCAGAAGTTTGACGGAACTCTTAAGCTTTGCTTCGGCAACTACAAATTTAATGATTTAACCACTAAGAATCGTTATCCATTGCCTAGTGTCGACAGCATGTTCAATCAGTTGAGTGAAGCTAAGGTCTTTTCTTAGCTTGACCTCGCCTTAAGATTTCATTAGTTATGAGTTTCAGAAGATGACATTCCTCTTATAGCTTTTTACATTTGATATGGTTCATATGAGTGGCACATCATGCCATTTAGTTAAATGAAAGCCCCAACTTATTTTGTCGATCTCGTGAATTTGAGTATTCTAGGAATATCTCGATAAGTTCATCTTGGTTTTATCAATGACATTCTTGTATATTCTAAGTCTAAAGCCTATCATGCTTGCCATTTGAGAATTTTTTTGAGTACCCTTTGTCAGCATCAAATAGAGGCTACATTCTCTAAGTTCTATTTTTAGAAGAATAAAGATAAGTTTCTTAGCCATGTAGTATCATCTAATGGCATTTTGGTCGATCTTAAAAGATTGAAGCCATTTAGTACTGGAAAAGGCACGAGAATGTCACATAGATTTGTAGTTTCCTTAGATTGGTAGGGTATCACTGCCGATTCATTAAGGACATTTTCTTGCATCGTGCTTCCACTAACTAGCCTTGCAAGAAAAGCAATTCATTTTATTTGATTTATCAAATGCGAAGCTTCTTTTTAGAAGTCGAAGAAGACCTTATTATTTACACTGATGCCAGTCATTGTGGCCTTAGTGCTATTCTTATGCAATGAGATCAGATATTTGCTTATGCTTCAAGGAAATTGCATTCGAACGAGGTTTGGTACGCTACCCATGACTTCGACTTAGCCGCCATTGTCTTTGCTTCAAAGATATGACGTTATTATCTATTGGCTTCATTCTCTATGTCGATCACAAGTCTTTCAAGTATATTTCACTTAGAGGGGATCAATACGCGACATCGGCATTGGCTCGAACAATACATTCCTAGAAAGGGGGATCGAGTTGCTAATGCATTGAGTCATAAGAAGTCAGTTGCAGTTTTCATGATGTAGAGCGGAACATCATACAGAATCTTTCTTATTGTTACACTCGAGATCATGCTCCATCTTCAAATTCTTCTGTCATATTATTTATTGTGGATGCTCAACCGAGCCTACTGAATCATGTCGCGATGACATAACGACAAGATCCAAATCTTGTGCCTCTTATTCATCGGTGTAAGTCTGAACCCATGATGATGAGATGGGCAATTTCAACATAGATATGCATGGTTGTCTTCCTAAGATGAACTGTTTAGTTATGCCTTTTCTTTTGAATCTTAGGCGGGACATTCTAGCAGAATGTCACCATACTAAGCACACTGTCCATCCCGATAGTAATAAGATGTATGTTGATATGCAATGCCTACATTACTGGGTTGACACAAAGCAAGATGTTTCATGTTATGTGAGTAATTGCATGACTTGCCAACTTGTTAAGGCCAAACATCAACATCCCAGTGGTCTTCTTCAACCTTTAAAGGTCCCGTTGTGGAAGTAGGATCGGATTTATATGGATTTCTTTGATGGCTTACCTCAATTGATGTTGGACCATAGAGGCATTTGAGTAATAATGGACCGTTTGACTAAGTCCTCACATTTCATTCCTATTAAGTCTAATAAGGCGACATTTCTTTTTATCGAAGCTTTATAGTAAGGAATTTGTGCGACTCCACGGTATTCCTAGCACTATCATGTGTAATTTTGATCTCTTTTCACAAGCAACTTTTAGCAAATCTTCGAAAAGCTTTTGGTACAAAGTTTAACTTCAACACCATATATCATCCCCAGTTTGATGGACATACTGAGCGGGTAAAGCATATCTTGGAGGACTTACTTCGTGCATGTATTTTGGATTCCAGTGGTAGTTGGTAAGACCACTTTCCTCTTATCAAGTTTTCTTAGACCAATAGCTATAAGTCCAGTATCAATATGACCCCTTTTGAAGCCTTATACAAAAGGCCATGTCGCTCACCTTCGTGTTGGTTAGAGTCCGGGAAGAAGATGATATTAGGCCCTGACTCCATTCATGAAGCATATGGGAAGAATAATTTTATTTGAGAAACAAAGGAGGAGGCATAGAGTTATCAGAAATTCTACGCGGACAACTGTAGGAAGACTCTCGAGTTCTCTATTAGTGATGATTTATATATTCGTGCATCTCCTTTGAAAGTAGTACCACTCAGTTCACTTGGGAAATTAGCTCCCCAGTACATAATCAGTTTCCATTACCCAGCATATCAATCCTGTTGCTTATTTTTAGCACTTCCAATCCAGTTTTCTGTTGTTTACAATGTGTTTCATGTATTTCAGTTGAGGAAGTGTCTACATGATATAGATGTATTGCTATTCATGTTTTAGAGAAGCTTGAGACTCACCAGATCTATCAATTTTGCAACATCATATGCATGTACTTGCTTCGGAGGTTAAACACCTTTGAAACAAGAATGTTCCACTCATGAAGATTCAATGGTTCAACGATCTCAGAGACTGCACTTGGGAAACCGGAGAATTCATTGAGTGATAATATCCTAGCTTTCTACCTTCGCATATCACACTACAATAAAAATACAATATTACAACTTTCATTTTACAATGGTGGAAAATGCACAATTGTAATGGATGTTTTTTACAACAGTCAGTTAATTAAAGTTGTATTAATAAACATATTTCTAACAACTTTTTATTATGACTATTGTAATAAATTCCTATTACAACTTTTCACTCTTACCTGTTGTAATAAGTGACAGTTTTAACAATTAACATTTTATAATTAGTAATTAGTATAATAATAATTAATTAATAAGATTAATAATTTCTATTAAATAATCAATAATTAGTAAATAATTTTTAATAATTAATATTAATAACTAGTATATTAAATAATAAGTTATCGGTATTGTTAAATAATTAATTTTTAGTAACTAATAATAAAAAATAATCATTAATATTAATAATTAAGAAGTAATAAATAAAAAGTAATATTTAATATTTGTAATTAATTTTGGTAATTAATAATTAAAATGATTTTATTAATAAATAGTAGTTTTTTTAATAATTACTGTTAAATATTTAATAGTAAATAATCAGTAGTACGTACATAATAACTAACTTTTAATAGTTAAAATTCAATTATAACTAAGAAAAAATTAGTGATAATTAATAATAACTATTATTAATAAGTAATATTTAATATTTCGGTAAAATTTAATTCTCAAGAAATTCATATTATATTTAACACAAAAATTTACTTATTAATTCTAGTTTATAAAATTTTACTTCTTTAAATTTTGGTACTGGTAGTTCAATTTACATTAAAAAAAAAAACTAAATTGCATATACAGTTGAAAATGCATCATATTCCAAGTCCTAAGTGGAAGACAGAAAGAAAATAGGGACATGTATAGTTTACTCTAGAGCCTGAGGTTGTAATAGTTAGTCATGTTCTTATTTTTTCTAATAGAAAAACGCGTTTTTTTGTTGAACGATGGAAAAGTGGCGGTCTATGTTAATGAAAATGGATGAAACTCAAGGCGGCAAAACTGAAAATTTGGCTCCAAAACAATTCGCGTCGTCTTGTATTTCTATAGCCTTATGTGGGCCGACCTCTCATGTTCTCTTCAAAAAACTTACGCCGCCTCAAAACTCGATCCCTAATTCCTTTCTCCTAAAAAAAACTTACGCTCAACAAAACCTTTACCAGATGTAGTAGATAGAATGGAGCACGTTTTCATCTCTGTCGTAGTTCCCCTTTTCCCTTCATTCTAGATCTGCTTTTTCTCGCCACCTCGTGAGCGATCCCATCACCAGATTTCCCTTCCTTCGCCTTTATTGTGGTGTGCCTTCTGCTTTCAGCAATTGGCTCGTCGTCTTTGATTTAGGCTAGCTTTGCGACTTCGCCTTCGACTTCTTCTCTGGTTTCCTTCTTTAATCTAAATCACAAGGTTTACTGAGTTTGCTAACCCCTTATTGAGCATAAAAATGATTTTGTGGTATATTTTTCTGAGGTTATGTAGCTTGTTCTCCTCTGCTTGGTAAGTTATATGTCCCGCGTTACTTTTTGTATGGCCAGCACTAGAGTTGATGTGGTTTCTTGGTTGTTTGTAGTGCTTTCTTCAGTCTTTGATCGATTGAGTGTCTTTTGCTAATAGTCATTAGTTTATCGACTTGATTGTGGTGTGGTTGTCTTGTCTTGAAAGAGGTGTCCTCTTCTATCTTCATTTGTGTCCTCGTCATCCCTTCTATGTTTTTCTTTTGGGATTTATTTATTTTATTGTTTCTCTGGTCTAACTGCTGGTCTTCTGAAGCCTGTTTTCATCCAAGTTTGCTTTATACCCTAATGTTCTCACAACTATGTGGCAAAATATGGTTTGAGGGTGGTTAGAAATGTGTTGCGTTACCTCCTATGCTTGGTGTGTCGGCTTGTTTGAGGCCAGGTGTTTCTCAGATTAATGTGTATTGGTCTGTAGTGTTGCTATGTTGAAGCTGTGGTTCTTATGCTATTGGGGTGACTTGAGATGAAGTAATTATCTTTTGGATTTCTTGATGCACCAGCTTCGATTTGCAGCTTGCCTCCTCTTAGTTGCAAGTCAAGGAACTCAACTTAATGGTGAAATGGTGTTACAAGTGAGTCTCTCATATCATGTTTCTAGGCCTGTTTGTTTGGAAGTGTTTTTTCTGTGTCATTGTTGGCCTATTTGTTTGGAAGTGTTACTGTATCATTGTTGTTTGATGTCAAGCACGCAAGTTGGTGTATGATCATGTAATAATACACGAAATATTTTCTAAAGATTATTGTTTGTAATATTGAGAATTTGAGTATTTAAATAAACTAGTTTGCAAATAACCGTAATATTTGTTTTATGTACGGAGTATCTCTGTATTTAGTTTATTGTTCATTTCAGTTGTAAAAGATGTCTATTTTTAAAAAATGCAACTATCATTCACAACGGTGCATAACAGTTGTAGTAGATATTATTACAACGGTGCATGACTGTTGTAATAAAGTTTATTACAACAATGGAAAACAGTTGTAAATATACATATTACAACGGTGTTGCAACGGTGCAAAAAAGTTGTAAAAGATTTTAGTCTATTAAAACTTCTCAATACACGACGATTAACCCACCATTGTGAAATGTATATTACAACGGTTTTCCACCGTTGTGATAGGGTCATTTTGTTGTAGCATAAAGTTCAAGCTTTATCATTTCATTTTGTGTGTGAAATAAATCGAGTTGAATAAAAATCTTCTCTAAGAAGTTGTAAGGACACATTTTTTATAAGTAGGAAGTATGTAACAACCCTAATTTTGTGATTACTTGTATAAATTAAATTAGTCAGTGTTTATAATAAGTTAATTGAAATTAGACTTGGTTTGAAATTAAATTGTGTAAATATGTTAGATTGAGTTGAATTGTGTCTAAAGAAGCAATTCAATTCAAAATCGATGGGTTAATTAACGAGTATAATTGAAGATTTAGAGAAAATGATCATTGAGTTGATTAATTGATAAGCTTTATTGTAAGTTGTGGCAATTTGGGTAATTAAATTGAATTTGAGTTAAATTGAAGTAAATAAATAATGAGAAATTTTTAATTAATAATAATGTGATGAATAAAAATTAAAATAAGGAATTTTTTTTCAAATGTTATATTGCAAATTCATGATAAAATATGTGTTTTGAAGATTTTTGTGTCTTGTATTGGAACAAATTGTAAATTATAGTTGAACAATGAATTTTAAGGTAAAAGAGTGTTTTTCTAATCTTAGTTAAGTTTCAAGTAATGAAATAAAATGTAAATGTTGATTGGGAATTAGTATTTGAATGAGAAAGCGATTCTAACATGGTTGACTATTCATTTGTGGTAAAACAATGGGTTTTATACAGTTTTAGTTGTTTAAAGGTGTAAGTTTTTTATAAACCAAAATGTAAGTATTAGTTGGAAATCAATAACTAGAAATGCTAAAACATTTTTAACATGGTTTCATATTTATTTTGACAAGAGAATGTAAATTATAAAAATTTGGATATAAGAAATGTAAGCTTTAACAAGTAAAAAGTATGAATTGTACATTTTAACAAAAGCGAAAATTTAGTGTAATTATATCAAAAAATGTATAAAATGGGTTTTAAACATATTGTACAAATTTTATAAAGCTAAACAATGTGGAACTTGTAAAATGGTAGTAGGATGGTTCGAAAATGAATTAATATAAGTGTTTTAGGAAAATAAGGGGTGTAATTGCAATTAACTAGCCTAAAATAAATTACATTAGTCCAACTGGGCCAAAATTTAGTCTACAATCTAATTCGATTAGGAGGAGAAAATTTTGGGAACTAGAAATTTTTAATACGTACCTTTTCATGAAAAGCTTTTTCTCTTCCTTAACTTTTACAATAAAATGAATTTTGCCATTTACTCTTGTAATTTCAAAATAAAAACTCCGAACTCAATTTAAAAATAAAAGAAAATTGTTAATTTCAATTACAACAGGCAATCTTTGCTAAAATCGGGAAGATATTTCATTAAATTCTAATTTGTCTTACTGTGTAGTTGTACCTGAGCTTGCATGTTGCTATAATGGCATCTGTTTGTGTTGATAAGCTTCCTCAAACTTAGAAGTATTAATTTTGCATCCAATTATTTCTATCACTTAGCTAAATCATCAGAGAGGTAATTTAATCTCGTAGGTTCTAGTTTAGATGAGTTATATGTATCAATATTTAAGTTTCCGTGCTCCGTGTTCATTACTATAAACAAAAATCAGTAAATTTGTTACAGTAAGTTAGCTGATTATGCGTCTATATTTCTGTAATCTGTAACTTCCTTATTTTGTATCAGAATCATGTCAAACTTTTTTGGATTGTAGCGTGCATATTGCTAATTCTTTTTTCTCAATCAATTGCCTAAATTACATCAGAAAATTTGCTGAAACAATGCACGAAATTGAGGTCGATCAAGGCAGTTTACTACTCTATCGAATGCAACCAAAGGTCGACCTATATCTCTCTAGACCGACAGATCAACCCATACGAGATATAGGTCGATCTATGCTAAATTTTGGGTCGACTCAGGAACGAAGGAATTATGCCTATACGTGCATGTATCATTTGCAAATTTTGTAGCTTGAGTTTCTTAATTGTTTCGAGCTTCAAAGACTTGTTTGAAGTTGAGTATAAATGGCTATTTTCAAATACTGAATAGTCAACATTTGAATATCCATTCGTATAGTGAATTGACAAATTATGGTGAATTTTAAGTGTTCAGATTTCGTATGTTTTATTTAGTTTATATTAGTTCTATGTAAGAGATTTTCAAACCAATTTTCAAAAAAAAATTTATTTAAACCAAATATTTCATTGAGTCGATTTATAAAAATAATTATGTATTACGAACTATTAAATATACATATTATCTTTATCCTAAAATGATTAATAAATAGAGTTCAAAATCTTTTAAAAATCCCATTTTATTAAAATATATTTTCTTATATAAAATCATATGTTTTTGCACTCTTCGAGAAAGCGAGGATGTGACTTAAATAGTGTAGTAAATCTTGTGGTATGGGACATAATGATTTATTATATATGTTAATTCAAGACTTCTTAGATTGACGTTGCACCATTATAAAATTGGTTGTCGTATACTAAATTGATAAGTGGGAAGGTGTGGTATGTAATGCATTATTACCACTATCCGGATTACTATTTGAGAGTTGGTTACACATATTGTGAGCCTTAATATTATTTTGGTTATGCATGTTACTATTTGAGATTTGGTGACAAATAGTGTGTCTTTTTAGTCAGATGCTGCCTAGAGAACAACGAGAAATAGAGATGCAAGTTAATGACCTATCATGAAAAGGATTCACTATGAAAAGAGTATCCGAATGGGATGCACCAGTTGTGTTGCAAACAAGGCAAATGGATCTTCGAAATTGTGTCTGCATTATCGTGAGCTAAATATTTGACCAACAAGAACAAGTGTCCATTACCAAGAATTGATGACTTGTTAGATCAGTAGCATGAAGTTAATATGTTTTCCAAATTGATTTGGCTAAGGGATTTCACAAATTCGAGTAGGAAAAGATAATGTATCGAAGACTACTTTTATGACATCATCTGGATTCTTTTTTGTGATGCCATTTGTATTGACTAATAAACCAACATATTTCGTTGATATTATGATTTGAGTTTTTAGAGATCGGTTGAATAAATGCATACTTGTGTTTGTGGATGATATTTGGGTCTATTACAAGAGGGAGGAGGAACCCAAGATGCATTTGGGGATTATGCTAGTTTATGAGAAAGCAACAACAATGAGCAAAGTTTTCCAAGTGTCACTTCAGGAAGAAGTGAGATGTAACGACTCGTATTTTATGTATGGACCAGTTGTAAAATAATTATATTTTATTGCGTAATGGTCGGATCATTCTCAGATTTTGATATGTTGTTCACGGGGATGTAAGACATCCACGACTTTTACTGAATTCAATATGACCATTTTTCTCTTAAGTTTACTATTTGGTGTCATAACTTTTGATAGACATAGAATCAGTGCTGAAATTTGTCTCATTAGACCAGGATGGTTGATTACAATTCCATAGAGCGATATGAAGAAATTGTTTCAACGGTTTGGGAGGAATCATTGTTTAAAGTTTCAGCTGGTGTTTAGGCAGACTGGTCAGCAACTAATGGGTTGATTAGCCAAGCCCATTAGATTAATGACCAGCAGATATAAATAGGGGAACTTGAGGAGAGAACTATGGTTACTCTCTTCATTCCAAACTTTAGGTTGGGCAATTGTTATTCTACGATTCAACCTAAAACCCCATTTCTTTATTCTTTTCATCTCAATTCATAGTAGACTGCATCTAGAAGATAGATCATCATCAGTGGAAGTTAAATCACATCAAATTGCATCAATTTCGAAGATTATCTAATCTGTCTGCATCAGATCTCTTCGGATTTACATCGAATTGAGGGTTAGGTGAGTTATAGATATCTCTCACACAGATTTAAAGGGTTATATAAGTTAGATCTATGTTAATTTCATTCATATACGTTGTAATCACCCTAGATCTGATCGTAGATATTTAATTCTGATTTAGAAACCCTAGATTAATCTAATTTGATCATATTAACTAGATAAATGTTAGATTAATTATGCTTATATGTGTATTTAGATCCAAATCATGCTAGATATCATAATTGTGGTATGTTTATGCTTTAATTGGAATTTGTTCATGTTGATATGATCATGTATTGCTGAATTACTATTTTTTTGTTGAATTGATTGCGTTGTTTGAGTTGCTTGTTAGAATTGGTTGTAGGATTAAAGAATAGAGCAAATTGTAGGTTCATATGATCAGAATCAGACGAAAATTGGCAGAGACGCTTTGGAAGACGGTGCTTGGAGCGATTAAATTTTGGTGCAAACATACACTATGTGTATGGGTCGACACCGACCTATGATAGGTCAGCATCAACCCATAACCACTGGTCAGATGGTGTTGTTTCTTCGTGGTTTGGCATAGGGATGATGAATCAAGGCTAAGTGTGAATTTTGATTCATTCGATGTTGGATTACAATGGTTCGAAGATTGATTACTCGAGGTATGAATGAAACGGCAGAACACTCAACTCGAACGTTGAAATATTTGGAGAATGGACCAGAAGAACATGCTCGAGACTAGGGTGGATAATGGCCAACTACTTAGTCAAACCGGCTAAGTAGATGGGTCAGCACCGACCCATGGGGAAGGCCTGGTGGTGGTAAATTTTGTGAAGCTTGATTATTTTGGCTTCTGAAGTTGCTTGTGAAGTTTTGATTGAAATGGGCTTTATATATTTGATGTGCAACTCAATGATGGAAAGTGCTTCGATTGTGAACTCACATTGGAGTAGTCGGAGTGGAAATGATGTGACACTGGTCGTGATTCGATATACGATTCCATACAATGATGGATTAACAGGATGGGAGTCAATCATGAATGATAATGGAATGATTTGAGAATCGATTGGCTCGCCGAGATGAAAGGCCTAGATTTGATGTGCCAAGGAATCATTGGTAATCAAAGTGTTCTAGCAGATTCAAAGCAGGGGTATTGTGGGGAGGACCGTAAGGATCAGATTCGAGAGATCATGTACTATGGGCAGTCATGATGGGCCTAGTTGTCGAAAAAGACAAACATACGAGTCATGATGGCGTATGGTAATCCGACTAGAATCGGGGTTCTTCCATTAGCCATTTTGATCGTTGAAAGCAAATTTGATTATCAATGGATTCAAGGTTGTAATCAGTGATAGCTAGGATATTGTATGCTATGGATGTTATGATTGATATTGTGTTATCTTCTCTATTTTTCTCTGGGTAGGCTATCACCATAGGATGTTGAAGAGAAGCGAGATTGGGGTTGTCCTTTCCTACTATGTAATAGCACGTGATGGATGGTTTTCATGTGTTAACTTTCTGGTTGCCAGGTAGATCAGATGGTTGATCCGCTTATACTCATATTATCCTTTGTAATTACTGTTAGCTATTTTATCGCTCACTAAGACTATTGTCTGACTTAAGGTTTTAGGTTTCCCTATTATTACCTTGGGTTGTTCATCATTGTTGCTGATGAGCAGACTGAGTAAAAGGTAGCAGGTTTGGTGCCGCTGATGTTGTGCGTTGACGAGCAGCGGGTTGGCGTACTATTACTATCTATTTCGGTATTTATTTTCTATTTCCGCTATATGTTGATGTTATTAAGACTCTAAGGGATGTAGTGAGGCATATTATATTCAAAGATTCATGTACATAGATGTATTGCACTAGAGATTCTATGGTTTTATAGAGATTTGATTTTCTTTTCAGTTATGCTTCACTACTATATCCTATTGTATATTTTATTATTATATATATTATCCATGCATTCTGGGTTATACGATAGGTTCATTCCAGTTATTCCACCCTGATGATCATCTCGTATCAGCTTGGCATGTCATAAAGCACACCTTTTCCTCAGCTCAGTGCAGGAGGTACAGGGTGGTCGTCACATTTGGTATTATAGATTTGGTTAATCGATTTTACCCAAAGTTCACAAGCGTGAACACGCATGAGAGACGTATTTGTATTCTTATTTGAATTTTTACTATATTATATACGTATATTGTATAATATAATAGGTTAGTAAGCACTTGGACACCAATGCGGCCTTTCTCTAATGTGAATTGATCATTCTCGTTTCAGATAGAGAATGAGTCGATGAACTTTAAGACATCCTGCTAGGTATAAACCTACGAATGAAGGAGTGGACGATGGTAGTCAGCCGGGAGCTACAACTGTTAAGCCCGATTATCCTGCCATGTCCGAGGCCATGATAGCAGAGATCATGAGGAGGATGCCCACTCCAGAAGCGGCGGTAGGAGGTGGTGTTCCTGTGCTGGCACCTAAGGAAGTGGATTTCGCTAAGTCATGTATGGACTATACTTCTCTGAGTGGCAAGCCATTTGTTGGGATAGAATCGGTAGTTGAAGTTCAGAATTGGTTGATATGTGTGTTCGAATTTTTGAAGATTTGGGAATTGATGATGCAACTAAGAGGAAGTTGCATCGAGACAGCTGCAAGGTCGAGTGAAGTATTGGTGAACTCTTTAACTGTTGAAACTCCGGAGGACCAAATAACTTGGGATTAGTTCAGAACTAAGTTTGAGGATAAGTTCATTTCTATGGTCCAAAAGTCGATACTCTTAAAGAAGTTTATCGAGTTGAAGCAAGGCGTAAGGCCTATCTCTGAATATGTGACTAAATTCAAAGCTTTATCGAAGTATGCTTGTTTGTATATTGAGACTCCTTATTAAAAGTACGAGAAGTTCATCATGGGTTTGGATGAGAGCCAACAATTGATTGACCATATTGAAGATCCTTATGAGAAATTGGTCGAGAAAGCTTTTAGGAAGGAAAGCTTGTTTCCACAAAAGGTTGAGGCTGTTGTTGGGAATAGAAAGAGGAGTCGAAACTATAGCAATGTGGTAATAATAAGAAAAAGTGGAATGGTAAGAGAAAACAACAATAACAACAACAGGGAAATAATAGCCAGAAGAACCCATAAGGCAAGATTACTTGTTACAACTGTTAGAAGAAGGGCCATCTTTCCAAGGATTGTAAGAACGCTAAGGTGAAAAGGAAGTGTTTTAACTGTGATAAGACCGGACATATGAAGAAGAATTGTCTGAAACCACTGAAGGATAGGTAGGTTGTGAGAGCATAGGCTTTGGATACGATTTCATCTTCCTTGAGGGGTCCGAATGCTGAGGAGAAGAGGAAGAGCGTTTTCATGCAAGTTTTTCTTTCTATTAGAGATGTTTTAGTTCAAGTTTTGTTTGACACTGGAGCATTACATTCTTTTATTTGTAATGAGC
This sequence comes from Allium sativum, assembly GCA_030737875.1. Lineage (NCBI taxonomy): Eukaryota > Viridiplantae > Streptophyta > Magnoliopsida > Asparagales > Amaryllidaceae > Allium > Allium sativum. The sequence continues at coordinate 502,934,781 of CM060922.1, read as the reverse complement.
TTATTTTCTAGTTAGGTTTAGAACATGGAATTGTTGATAGACCATTTGTAAATCCATTAGGGGTTCGTCTAGTCTTTGTATGCTTTTTCGTGGTCATGGTTCCACTTTTGTGTGCGATTGTTTTGTTTTGAACTTCGCTGGTGTTGGCTAGCTTTTTGACCAAGCCATCCAGGTTCACACATAAGAAGAAAATATGAAGTTATACTCCCCTAGTTCGCAAAAGTCCGACCGTGGTCAGACCATCCTCTGCGGATCGCGGCACCCTCCTCGGTTCGCTGCGCCCTAGAGTGATCCGACCTCTTCCCTGCGATGCGGTCCAATCCCAGAAGGCACAGCGAAGACCCTGACTAAGTCATTCACGATCCGAGAATACAGGATCTCACGACACCTGTCCACAACTGTCATATTGACCAATTCTCCATCAAGATACGAACCAGTACGAGGTCCTCGGGATATATGCCACGTATGACCGCGATCCGCCTGAAGAAACCAGCTATAAATAACCCAGAACTTGGCATTTTTGGGGATCTTTTGGCATTCGAGAGATCTGACTCCACCATTATCATATCTCCATTGTTTTTACTTAGAGTTATCCCGAAATAATCGAGAGAATCATAATTGTAAGAGTGAGATCGAGTGAAACTATTTATTGTACTTGCATTCAGCATATAATCAACTACATATAAAGTGGACGTAGGCTCATTAACGCCGAACCACTATAAATTTCGTGTGTTTTCCCGCTTTTTCTTCATATTGTAGTTATAATTCTTCGTAGATCAAAACAACTTGGGTGTTAGACCCAATTTTGGATCTAACATTTTGGTGCTTTCACTGAGAACGAATTTTTAGCACATTGGATTGTTGTTCCGTTGTTTGGATATTCAAGTCCGAAAGAAAACAATCCAAAACCCCACTATTTCAGTTTTTGAAGATTTCAGCGCAATTCAGATATCATGGCTGGAAAGAAGTCTAAGGAAGTACGAGCTTCGCAGGCGAACGAAGCTGAAAATGAAGCAATTGAATAAAGTGTGCATGAGTAGCCCGAGGAGGAGGTCATGGATCGCCGAGAGGAGGGGGCGAACCGATCCGTTGAGGGGATCGCGACCCAACCAGCTGAAGGAGTTGCCACACGCTCCCATGACCATGTCTCGAACCGTCCTCATAACGCTTCCGCGATCCGATCCCAGGGGGGCGCTCCGAGCCTTCGAGGTAAGGATCCCGCGATCCATAAAGACAAGCAGACTACGACCCGACCTGGAAAGGAGGTTATGGCTCGATCCTCCAGTGCTGGTACATCTGCTCGACTTGGCACAAGCTCTTTACGAATAAGAGAAAATGTTGGTGACCAATTTGACCCTTCCGCCCCGGCTACTGAAGGGGATCTCTCTCACATTATTGACATGTGGGAAAGATTATTTGACGAGTTAGCTGCTCAGCGGCAAGAGAGTTCAGTATTGCGACAGAATCTGACTGCTATGGACAGGTGAATTGATGACCTCACAAGGCAGAGGGTTTCCTCACCAACCCGCCTTCCTTCCCTGGAACACACATCCTCGTCAGAGGAGCCCCGAAGAAACCGACGTTGGCCTCCGCTATAAAGAGCTGAGAACATAGAGCAACTTCAATCTCGGGAAGAAGAAGTGCTTAACCAAGAAACTAATAATCATAACTTGAATGAACCTGCTTTACCGCTGAGAAATGGAAACGTGGTTGACCCTTCTCAGAATCGACCTAATCCCTCTGCTCGTCGCCTAGTTGACCTCGACAATAGGGGGCAAGGAAGCTCCGCCCGAATCCTAGACTTTGTAGCTGCACGTTAAAGAAATGCTGAAGAAGCCCATCGGGCAAGAAGTGCTGATCCTGAGTCCACCTTGACCCGGGCAGATGTTGAAGCAATGATCAGGGAAAACATAATAGCTAGCCGAGGGTATAGGGATGAAGACTGGGGCATAGATCGTAGTCATACGCCTTTTACCGATGATATATTGGAGGTCACATTCCCGAGACGTTTAATATGCCGACAATGAATCGCTATGCGGGCAAATCTGACCCAATCCAGCATCTGATGCGATACTCCTGGTCCACGAATGCCGCCGCAGCTACAGACGAGATAAAGTGTAAGGCATTCCCTATATTTCTGGAAGATATGGCATTAGTGTGGCATTCGTGAACCAATTCCGCCTTCACGCTCAAAGATCTAAGAATGTGATTGAGCTATCTCTTATTAAGCAACGACCAGATGAAAGCTTGAGGTCGTACTTGGATCGTTTTAATTTAGTAGTCACAGAAGTTAAAGATCTGCATGAGCAAACTTTGTTAATGGCCTTGATTGACAGTGTCGATAAGGATACCGAGTTTGTAAGATATTTAGTCAGCAAACCACCTCCGACCAGAGAAATATTTTATGAAAAAGCTAATGTCCGTTTACGACAGGAAGAGATATATGCTAATTGAAAAAGGAAGGCTACTGATAAGGAAGATATCCAGAGCAGTGTGGCCATCAAGCAGACAGGAGATAGCTCAGGAAAGGTTGAAGTCAATGTTGGGAATAAAAATCAAGGAAATGGTCGCCAACCGGGAAATAATAATAGCAATAATCAGAAAAGAAACCGAGAAAATGATTCCCAGAGAAGATCTCGACCCAGGCCATTTGAGAGTTTCACACCATTAAATGATACATTGGAAAATATCTTCCTGGATACCTATAATGTCCTTCCATATAAAAGGCCTCCCCCGAGAGAGTCGACAGACAAAGAGCGTGAAACCGGAAAGTTCTGTCTATTTCACCGAATCCATGGTCATTCCACAAATGAATGCCGTCATTTGAGAGACCTGGTCGAGAGGCTTCTCCGAGAAGGAAAACTCGATAAGTATAGGGTCACACCCAGAGACAGGGGGCGAGACGCATCTGCCCCAAACCAAAACCAAAACCAGAATCAGAATCAGAGCCAGCCTACTCCCCGGCTGACTGCTCAGCAAAAGGGGAAGAACATCGTCATTAACACCATAGTAGGAGGGCTTCATCTGGTCGGGCATAGCTTTAGGGCAATGGACCAGTATGTCAACGCAGCTAAACAACCCCTCATGGCAGGAGAAGGCAGTAACCCTGAGGACATTGCTCCAGCCAAACAACAGAAGACAATGACCGATGACATCGTATTTCATGACAAGGATAGCGTTGGCGTTCATTCCCCAGCCGAAGATCCATTAGTAATCACAGCCGCAATTGGTCTGGCCATAGTCCATAAAGTTCTGGTAGATAACGGAAGCTCGGTCAGCATTTTGTTCAAGAAAACGTTCGACCAGATGAAACTTGAGCCGAAGGATTTAAAACCGTGTGAGGGGTGGATACGTGGATTCAATGGAGCCTCAACTGCTCCAATGGGATATGTAGAGTTGTCGGTAACCCTTGGGGAAGGGGAGCGCCAGAGAGTAAGGATCCTTCCTTTTGTGGTTCTACATGTCGAATCCCCATACAACGCATTTCTAGGCCGACCGACCCTGGCAAAGTTCAGAGCTTGTATAGCCCCGTGGTGTTTATTAATGAAGTTCCCGATTGAAGCTGGTATAGGTATAATAAGAGAAGATCAAGTCGTGGCTCGAGCATGCTACATTGCATAATTGAAGATGCTCCGCAAAGGAAAATATGTAGAGACCCAAGGCACTTCCTCCCTGGCAAGGGAGGAAACGTTATAGCAACTAAAGAAAATAACTATGGGAGAGTCGCCCAGAGAATTGCCCAAGGACATAGATCCCAGAGAGGACGAAGAGCCTGGGGGCAGAATGGCAACTCCCAATGAAACAACTGTGGATATTCCAATCGATGATGGAGACCCAGAGAAGGTCCTGAAGATTGGATCCCAATTAGACCCTATTCGAGCCGGAGAGCAAACGGATTTCTTGAAAGCCAATTTAGATGTATTCGCTTGGACCCACTCGGATATGTGTGGGATATCTCCTTCGATCATGAGTCATTCGCTAAGCATCAACCCGAAGCATCCTCCTGTCAAACAGAAAAGGCGAATGCTTAGTCCGGAGAGGTCGGCTGCTTTGAAAGAGGAAGTTGAGAAATTGAGAGGTAATGGGTTCATCAGAGACTCAACATATCCAGATTGGATTTCCAACCCAGTCTTGGTAACAAAGGCCAATGGAAAGTGGCGCACCTGTATTGATTTCTCGGACCTGAATAAAGATTGCCTAGAGGACAGTTTTCCGTTGCCAAGAATTGACCAGCTGGTGGATTCGACAGCTAGCCATGAACTCCTCTCTTTCATGGATGCTTACTCGGGGTACAATCAGATCCCTATGCACGTCCCCGATCAAGAACACACAAGCTTCTTTACAGATCTAGGATTGTATTGCTATGTAGTGATGCCTTTTGGCTTGAAGAACACCGGTGCTACATATCAGCGATTGGTCAATAGGATGTTTTATAACCAGATTGGGAAGACGATGGAGGTGTATGTCGATGACATGTTAGTGAAGTCCAAACAATCATCCGACCATACTGCCTATTTAGCAGAAATGTTTGAAATTCTCCGCAAGTATGGAATGAAATTGAACCCTTTGAAATGTACATTTGGGCTAGCATCGGGAAATTTTTTCGGATTTATCGTCAATTCGCATGGGATCGAGATTAACCCAGATCAGATTGCAGCAATCCGGAATATTCAGAAACCTAGACAGATTAAAGATGTGCAAAGTCTCACTGGGAAAGTAGCAGCACTGAGTAGATTTATCTCCAAAGCTACAGATAAATGTATCCCGTTCTTTGAATTAACAAAGCGAGGAAAGCGCAACTTCGAATGGACCCCTGATTGTGTTGAAGCATTCCAGAACCTCTTGAATCATTTAGAAAAACCACCGATTTTGTCTAAACTCGTAGATCATGAAGAATTATTCGTATATTTAGCGGTGTCATCCACTGTGGTCAGTTCGGCTTTGGTTAGAGAAGAGGATAAGGTGCAAAGACCAGTATATTATGTGAGTAAGAAGTTGGCGGCAGCTGAACGAAATTATCCAAGGATAGAAAAGCTTGTGTATAGCTTGTTGATTGTATCAAGGAAGCTTCGCCACTATTTTCAAGCTGACCCGATTACTATATACTCTGATCACCCGTTAAAACAAGTTCTTTAAAGGCTAGAGGCTTCGGGAAGATTACTTAAGTGGAACATTGAACTAAGTCAGTTCGATTTGAATTTTCGACCCCGGCGATCAATAAGGGGGCAAGTGCTGGCAAACTTCATAGCAGAGTTTACCATCCTAGACGATGACATAATAAGCGAAGAAGTCGATCCGCCAAGGCTACTCCTAGATCCCAGTGCCTGGAAGTTGTTCACTGATGGAGCAAGGAATGATAGGCGATATGGAGCCGGAGTGGTTCTCGAAACTCCAGAAAAACGACCGATATACTATGCTCTCAGATTGGAGTTCCACGCCACTAACAACGACTCAGAATATGAAGCCCTAATTGCTGGTTTGAAACTCGCAAAGGAGTTGAAGATTCCGAAGTTAGAAATCTTTTGCGACTCCAGAATAGTTGTAAACCAGGTCATAGGAAAATTCCAGGCCAAAAGTCTTAGGCTGATATCATATTTAGAAAAAGTGAAAAAGTTGCTGGGTAGTTTCGACCATCACACTATATCCCACATTCCTCGAACAGAGAACCAAAAAGCAGATAAATTGGCTAAAATGGCTAGTTCTGATAGTCTTGAAAATACAGAACTGGTCCCGATGGAAGTCTTACAGTCACCTAGTCTAGATCAGATGGAAGTTGATCTGGTACTAGATGTTGAACCTGAAAGGGAGTCGTGGATGACCCCTTTGAAGAATTTCCTAATGTATGGAACGCTCCCTGTGAAGAAAAGTGAGAGGCGTGCAATAATTTGGAAGGCCTCTCGGTATGTGTTGCAAGAGGGAGTCCTGTATAGACAAGGATTTTCGATGCCCCTCCTCCAGTGTATTGCCACAACGATATTCAACGCATATTACAAGAAGTACATGAGGGAGATTGTGGAGATCACACGGGAGGCCAAACATTGGCAAAGAAAATAATACAATATGGTTATTTCTGGCCAACCGTAAACAAGGATGCGGCAAATACGTGCGACGTTGTGATGCCTGCCAGAGATTTTCTAAGATCCATAGGGCCCCATCAAGCCAGCTGAAGATGGTGATGAGTCCTTATCCTTTCGCTATGTGGGGAATCGATATCATTGGAAGCCTCCCCATAGCGAAGGGCGGAGCAAAATTCGCTATCGTAGCCGTGGAATATTTTACCAAATGGGTAAAAGAAGAACCATTAACCACAATAACAACCAAGCGAGTAATCAGCTTCGTTGTTAGAAACATTATATGCCGATTTGGAATCCCAAGAATCGTCATAACGGATAATGGAACTCAGTTTGACAGTACCGAGTTCAGAGATTTTTGCCGGAAATACCATATCGAGAAAAGGTACACCTCCGTGGCATATCCGCAAGTAAACGGCCAAGTGGAGGCCGCAAATAAAACGATTAAATCTATCCTGAAGAAGAGATTGAAGCGGGCCAAGGCCATGTGGGTCGATGAATTGCCCTTGGCACTATGGGCTTATAGAACGACCTATAAATCGGCAACGGGCCATAAACCATTTTCCCTTGCCTTTGGAACTGAAGCGGTCATTCCGGTCGAGTTAGAAGTACCTTCTCACCGAGTCACCTATTATGACCCGATGACCAACAATGAGTTGCTCCTTGAATCCTTGGACATGATCGAAGAGAAAAGGGACGAAGCTGACTTACGTGCCTTAAGACATAAGCAGCAGATAGCTCAATATTACAATAAGAAAGTCCGAGCACGAACCTTTGAACCCGGAGACTTGGTTCTAAAACGTGTCTTCCCATACTCAGAGCATATGGGTCCGAAATGGAAAGGACCATATTCCATCCTATGAAGACTTGATAATGGAACCTTCAAGCTAGCAACCATAGATGGAGATGAAATTCCCAGAGTGTGGAATGCCCAACATTTTCGGCCTTACCTAACGTGAAATCGTCAGTTTCATTCTTTTGTTTTTAGGACCATGTAAAAAGGCACGACTTGCCTAGAATAGTCTGGTTACTTGAACAAAAGATAATAAAGTGGACGTAGGTCATGATTCGACCGAACCACTATAAAACATCGTGTGTCATTTACCTTTACTGCACCATTACCTATTTGCTTTATCTCGATTAATATAAATTGTTGTTGTTTTTTGAGTCTGTCACAGATTATGCAGCAACATTGGAACATCCAATGCATTTTTCCACGAGGTGAAAGAGGAACCATAATCGAGGACCACAAGGTGCGGCGAAGTAGATCACTCCACGATCAAACTCTAAATCCCCAGAATCAAGAGAGAGTATAAAGGACGCGAAGATGGTGTCCGCAAGGCGTGAAGGTGCACCATGATAAAACCGCCTTGCCACCACTCTAACCCGTTGAAGGATCGGGAGAGTATAAAGGCGCCAGAGATTTAGCACCCCCAGAATTTTTGCCCCGCTGAAGGATCGGAGAGCAGACCTATAACGAAATCGAACTCTAACCCGCTGAAGGATCGGGAGAGTATAAAATTGTTAGAAATTTAGCGTTAAAAGAACCTTTACCCCCCACCTTTTATACGGGGCAACACGCATGACTCTAATCGGTCATTAATAAGCCCTGGCCAGGCATCATATTAAATGATTGATGGGGGGCGTATACACGCACATCACATCTCTGCACAGAAATTTTAAAATTTTGCTGATGTGATCCATAAATTAATTTTCGATTAGTTATGGTTAAATATTTGTGGCTAATGTGATAAATTAAAATTGCAGGTTCGCAGGTTTAGTTCTCCTTTTTATGTGGCTAATTTGTCTTGAAGGGACTCTTGTTCGTATCACGACAAGGATGAAAGTCTAGGTCGACCAAGACGAATCATTCCCCATGCCGTTATGTTAGCTACTCAGGAAGTTGCACAGAGATGCAAGGAACTAGGAATCACTGCATTGCATACTAATTTAAAGGCAACAAAAATCAATTTTTATTTACTAAGATGCAGGGATACGAGATATGATAGCTAAACAAAAGTAAGGGCCATTCCCACAATTACATTTTCTGGACAGTGGAAAGCCTAAAATCCTAAGAACAAAATATGAACTAAAATCTGCATCTTACTCATGCTTGGGGGGGCTATTTTGGCTTCTTGCTCTTCTTCTTCTTCCCCGACTCCTCCTTGTCAACACCCGAATGATTACCTTTTTTCCTCTTCCTCTTATCAACAAGAGGCTCTGGTGAAGAACTAGAAGATTGAGAGGCTAGTTGTGAAGTTATTGATCGGGAGGAAAATCTTATGACCAACCCAGTTTTGGGATCGATTTCAGAAATAGGGGGCACATAGACTGGGTCATGTTCCCCTTTCATAAGAAACAACTTTCTCTCCTCCTCAGGCTGTTGATCAGCCAGGGTTTCACCACCACCCTTGATTTCGTCTGTAATAACAACGTCATCCTCTTCATCCCCGTGACCACCTTCGGTGTCCTTCAAAGCAGCAATGACCTCGACATCTGCAGGAACATCAGTTCTGGATGCCACAGATGCCATGGTTACCTTTTCACCACCTTCAGTTTTCTTTGAAATCTCAGGAATTTCAGCATTGGTGCCTGAGGGGTTGTCAACTTTCTCTGCCTCCGCCTTCTTTTCTCCCCTTCTCTCGGTCAATATGTCACCTGTATTATGAGAGGCACATGTTAGTAACTCAATGGGCTACTACGTAGGATGGCGAAAAGTCATAACTGCTTTGGCAAATTGCGGGGAAAATATGGATATACCTTCAGCTGACATTTCATCCAAGTTTACAGCAGAAACTCCGATGGCCGGAGGAGTTGGGCGTAAGGGAATTAACAGATCGTCAGGACTATATTCCTCAACTTCGGGAGCCTTGAGTTCCGCCGCTGAGCTCGAACCCTCGTCAAGTTTGCTCTTGCCTTTGGCCTCACTCTTCTCCCTTTCCGCCTCTTCTTGGATTATGCGTCTCCCCTCCTCCAAATCCTCGGGTTCTTTTCCTTTGAGGAGCCTCTGCATTAGCTGGCCTTCATCAATCTCATTGACCTTCAATCGCTGCTTCTCATCCTCGACGATTGCATCCCATATGTTGGCGAGAGTAACGTGATAGTCTGGGATCCAAGAAATGTCTCGAGTTTTGATGACTTGGCCTAAGAAGTCAAATATCAGCTCCCCAAAACCTTCTATTTCTTTTTCGGCTTCGGCAAGCTTGTCAACAGTGGTGGAAGCTGATTCAAGAATGTTGTTAGCATTAGTCTCGGCAAGAACTGCTCGCTCCTCAGCCTGAACAAGTTGGTCACTCAAGACCTCTTTTTCTTTCTTGGCAGCCGCAAGACTGTTTTTCAAGTCCGCTCTCTCCTTCTCCCAAGCAGCCTTCTCAGCATCCAAATGACTCTGCGCTGTCCTCAAATCAGCGTTGGCCATTCTAAGATCCTCTATTTCCTTTTTCAAAGATAATCGTTCTTGGCTGTTAGAATCCAACTCACTACGAAAACGCTTCCTGGCTTCCTCCAATTATGTCTTGTAATTCTCTGAGTCTCGCTGAGCTAAAGCCAGCTGGGCCTGTGCATCCTCCGGTTCCTTTTCCATTTTGCTTCTGGCCCTTTCATTATTATCAATTCTTACTTTGGATCTGGCCGCATTCGTTTCTAGCTGGCAGATGGCATCCAAAAGGTTAACGGCGTGTTTTTTCATTACCTCATACTGTTTGGCTACATGGCACACATATCCTATCACATCAATATCCCAGTCCCTGGGAACCGGCTCGAGATCCGGTACAAACATCATCCTCTCAAAGAAAATATCGGGGAATTCCTTGCACAAGCACGCCAATCTAGCCTGATTTTCGGGACAATGGGTAGCATCTCGTGCAACGAGACTGTCGGAGTCGTGATTATCAGGGAAGGTCAGAGCTTCTTTTCCTTTCTTAACGATCTTGCCCTCGTCTTTATTTTTGTCCTCTGACTCGCGCTGTTTCTTGGAAGATTGGACATGAGAAGGCGTACTTTTTGGAGGGGTTAAGTCCCCAGGAAGCTGCTTACCCCCAGCCGGTGGCAGTGGAAGACTGTAAGGTTTCCCGGAACCATGCTTGGAAGGAGATCGGGATCGTGTAGAATAGGTTTGAGGAGGATCGCGAGGCTGATAACTCTCTCTCCCCCAACTATCACTGCGAGTAGCGTTTGGATGAAGACTAGGTGTGCCTTCATGAAGGAAGCGATAAGAATAAGATTGTTTACGAGTCATCTTTCCTGCAAGAGAAACAAGTACAAGTTAAAACCTTGAATATTGTTGGTACAAAAGTGTGGGGTCAGACAGTGCATGTGATTTGTGCATCCCATATAATTCCCCCTAACAGACCAAGGCCCAAAGTTAGGCTCGTCTGGGTAGTTTCTCGTTCTTCAACTGGGCATTTGTTTCCTTAGAGATAGGAAAAAATGGCTCCCCTTCGAAATCTTCCTGTGTATATACATCGTCGGGTATAGGAATCTTGTTCAATTCTTTAAATAATTCCTCCTCTGTTAAATCATCAGGAGCGGCAGGCTCAACCGGTAGAGAGGCCCTTGAGGGGGAACCCCTCGGAGAGGCTGGGATTTTCTTAAGCTCGTCAGCACGGGCCTCGTCTCCCCTATACACATTTAAATCTTCATCGTCCTGGTTAATTATCGGCGAAGGACTCTTATGAAGTTTAGTTGTCTCTTCTGTCTGTGACGTTCCTTCTCCCTCGGTCGGGGGCACATATTTGTATGGTTTGCCACCCGCGCCAAGTCCAAATCTTATATCCAGAAGGCGGTGCTTGTGAATATTCTTGTCAGTAATACATTTCTTGATTCTTAGGAAGTCAGATTTGCTTTTCAGAAGGAGGGATAGTCGATTACTATACACCGAGCCCTCCGTCTTTGGAAAGGTATGATCTGCGTAGAGGAAAGAAGTATATTAGCGCTTCGATTTCTTAAACAGGTTATTCATTCAAAGGTTTAAAATTTACTCTATTTATGCCATCTTCTCGCACACCCAGCCTGTCTCTTTATGTAGAACCAATCGGCCTTGGGATCCCCTAAACTGTTGTAACCATCAGACAAGACCTTCCTATTTACTACCGACTCGAAGAAAGAAAAATTTGGGGTTGCTGTAGAACGATGCTTGAAAAGGTAATAGAATTTCAAGTCTTTAAACGTGAGCTCAGTTTGCAGGATTTCCGCATACGCGATGTATAAAGTGTATAGGGCTACGTAGGCATTGGGATGAAGCTGCATCGAAGCAATACCCAATCGTTTTAAGGTTTCAATGACGATTGGGGGAAACGGAGGAATAGCCCTACCCAACACATGAGTCGGCTGACTGTCATATACCCCTCCGGAGCCAGATGAGGTCTATCTTCGCTTCCAGGTGTTCTCACGTCATCCCAGGGGATCCCGTGTTTTAAGCAGATTTTCTTAAGCTTTATGTCATCTAGTTTGGAAGCTAAAGAGTCGGTGAATTTCTCTATTTCCAGTGCACCAGGAATCTCGACGGGAGCTCGGTCGTCTACTTCAGACTCCTCATCAAGCGAGGTACTCTGAGATGAATCTGATTCTGTTTTTGCCTCATATTCGGATTCAGAATCCTCACCCTCTGGGTTAATTGGAAGAACCTCGGGGTTGTCGTGCTCAGACGTCTCGGGATCCATCTCTGTTTCAGATCTTGAAGGGGAACGATTATCCGATATTACTGTTTTGGCGAGTAAATATTAGAAATTAGAATATAATTAACCCATCCCCCGTGTGTGTGCAAGTGCAAGTGTGTGTTTGTGCATGCATAGGAAAAAAGCATAAAAGTTAATAAGATCATCGAGATATTAGTAGTTGTTCACTGTTAAGTTATGCTGCTGATCAGTCCAAAAAGTCCGTCTCGAAGGCTCTAACCTAACTGTCCATTAATGTACTGGGCATAAGTTGCATTGCTTATTACACAAGTTAATTGGATCGTTCAGCATTCGGGTCGTGGAACATATTCGGATCGCATAGGGAGGTCCAGATCGTGGTACGTCTGCGGATCGTGAAATAGGCATATACTTGCAGCAGAAACGTTAACTCATGAAGGTGCATCGCATCGGGTCGGGAACCGAGTCGGATCGCTATACTCACCACCGCAATCCGATCCTTTCTCTAACCATACTTCTTCCATCTTCACCTACCACAATCCACTCCCTTGCCATTCCCATGATCCGCTGCCTTGCCATTCTCCTTCATCTCCGTCCTCATCCCTCCTCACTCACGATCCGACCTGGTCACCCCTTTCCTTCCCTTTTTCTTCTCCTTCCTCTTCTCCTCTTCTCCATCGTAGAACGCGAGTAGTCGAACTCATCAGCCATGTCGCCTCACCAGCCTCTAAAACCTCAAACGCTACGAATTGCACCACTTTTTCCTCCCAAAATGGTCAAAAACTCAAAACAAACAAGGGTAGAATTACATGAAGATATTCTTTTTTATAATTACCTTTTTGAAAAGGATGAAACAATTGGGTAGTTGGAGTATTAAAAATTAGGGTTTCGACCTGGGAACGTGAAGGGGGGCGGCGACCAGCAGGAAGAAGAAAGGAAAATAAAGAGGGAGGTTCGGGTTTATATAGATAAAACCGCGACCGTTAGTCTCCCCCTTTTTGTCTTACTCGAATCACGGAAATGATGGACCGCGAGCCACAACCCAAATTGCTTCGTGGAAAAGCCCATCATGATCCGAAGCCCGAATACCATCGTTTGACCGAGTCCAGCGTTTCACCACGCGGACCGTGGTGAGCTGAAGCGATCTGAATCGACAAATCATGTACCGAAGTGAAAATTCAGAAGTTTACCTGGCAAATTTGATAATGAGGTCTCCAAAGATTCCAGAAATGAAAATCATTCAATAAACAAAGAAATGATGGAAGACTTTGTTATATATTTATATTAATAAAAAAATACAACTTTCCGACATAACACAACATTTCAGATAGACGCAACCACTGATTTGCATCTCCCTATGAAAATACAACTCTGCAGTTTCGAAGCATGTTCCATCCTCGATAAAACATAATTCGAGGGGGCAAAATGTTGGCAAGCTTTTTGACCAAGCCATCCAGGTTCACACATAAGAAGAAAATATGAAGTTATACTCCCCTAGTTCGCAAAAGTCCGATCGTGGTCAGACCATCCTCTACGGATCGCGACACCCTCCTCGGTTCGCTGCGCCCTAGAGCGATCCGACCTCTTCCCTGCGATGCGGTCCAATCCCAGAAGGAACAGTGAAGCCCCTGACTAAGTCATTCACGATCTGAGAATACAGGATCTCGCGACAACTGTCCACAACTGTCATTATTGACCAATTCTCCATCAAGATACGAACCAGTACGAGGTCCTCGAGATGTGTGCCACGTATGACCGCGATCCGCCTGAAGAAATCGGCTATAAATAGCCCAGAACTTGGCATTTTTGGGGATCTTTTGGCATTTGGGAGATCTGACTCCACCATTATCATATCTCCATTGTTTTTACTTAGAGTTATCCCGAAATAATCGAGAGAATCATAATTGTAAGAGTGAGATCGAGTGAAACTATTGATTGTACTTGCATTCAGCATATAATCAACTACATATAAAGTGGACGTAGGCTCGTTAACGCCGAACCACTATAAATTTCGTGTGTTTTCCCGCTTTTTCTTCATATTGTAGTTATAATTCTTTGTAGATCAGAACAGCTTGGGTGTTAGACCCAATTTTGGATCTAACAGCTGGGTTTGGGATTATCTTGGGTATGTACTATCTTAAGAAGCATGCGACTGTTGTGGATTGCGAGAGGCTTGAGGTGACAATCAAGATTGTGGAAGGGAGAACAATTGTGATATGTTGTATATCATAGGATGGAGTTCTGGTTAGCTTTTTATATTCGCTTACGATTCCACGGTATGAGTTGTCATCTATGCCAATCATACGAGAGTTTTTTTATGTCTTCGACGAGGTTAAAGGATTGTCGTCGCATCGAGAGATCGAGTTCCGAATTGATTTAGTGGATGGAGTCAGACCAATTGTTATGCCTCTTAGGAGGATGACACCTAAGGAACAACGAGAGTTAGAGGTGCATGTAAATGATTTTCGTAGTAAGGGATTCAAGGTTAGCCTGCTTGAGGACACAGGGCAGTAAACCCTTCCTGGCGCGCCACAAAAATGTTAGCCTGCTTTATGACCAGGCTACCCAGAGCAAAGATCATGTTAACATACTTTTTGGCAAACGCTGTCACATATGAGATCTCTGGATAACATCACTCTCCGGCATTGGAAGCATCGTCAGAAGACACAGGGAAGTTTGGTCAAAATCACAACATCAGTATAAACTGGACCGAAACCCCTATTAAACCACCTCATTTGGATCTAAGCAAATTAAACACTTGTAGCCCTATGAATTAGCTTCAAGTAGAGCTTTCGTTTGGTCCAATCGGCCCTACGGTTTGAGAGTTATGTCTGTTTCCGTGAACGCATGCAGAAATATGGAAAAACATGGATTTTGGCATTTTTGAAGACCGGTTCGTGAGCAACCCTAGGGGGCGGTTCGTGAGCACCCCCTGGGGGCGGTTCATGACCACCCTCTGGGGTCGGTTCGTGACCACCTCCTGAGGGCGGTTCGTGATCATGACCCGGCCTGACCATCACGATCATTACCAGCTCACCACCCCAGCTCACGAACCGTGACCACTAATCGCGACCAGGACCCGCTACTACGCATGTAGATTTTGACCTATTCTCGAGGCTATGATCTCTCCTACTTTCCTGGATCGGGTGCCACATGTCCTACCATGACCTGATCACCATATGGTCTCTCCTAAAGCTATAAATACACCTCCAGAGGGCATTTTCAGGGGACTTTTGGCAGCTCCTTGTCCATGGCTACCATGGCCAACACTTCTCCATGAGTAACCACCATCTTCCTCAATAAAATCAATGAATTCAGAGAGAATTATTCATAAGATTCAAGTGATTGATAGACAATATTTATTGTAATTGTAATCTCTGATTGAAATGAGAAAATATGAAGTGGACGTAGGCTCATTAATGCCGAACCACTATAAAAATCTTGTTGTCTTGCTTTTTCTCTTATTTTTGGGTAATTTCTTCATATCGAACACCCTAAACACAATGATTTGGGTATTAGAACCATTTTTTGGTCTAACATTTACTTAGGAGGAAGGTTGTTTAGCTAGTCAAGGTACAATGGAGCGAGAACGGTGATGATTGCGCATGGGAAACGTAAGAGAGTATGAAGTTGACCCATCCATAACTCTTTCAATGGTATATTCCAGATATCGTATCTTACTTATGCCATTACGTCTTGTGCTATTAGGAGATCTGCATGTTTGGATAATTTTTTTGGATACATGAATAGTTGGATGCTAGATTGCAATGTTGGTTGGCAGCTCATGGATGGTAGGCATGCATAATACTTTGTTTGCTCGAGATTTCGAGGATGAAATTCCTAAAGTTGGGAGAATGTAACGACATGTATTTTATGTATCGACCGGTCGTAACATAATTATATTTTATTCCCTAATGGTCAAATCATTCTCAGATTTTGACATTTTGTTCATGGGGATGTGAGACATGTCCATGATTTTTAACGGATTCAGGTATGACCGTTGCCCTTAAGTTTACTGTTCGGGGTCATAACTTTTGATGGCGATTGAATCAGGTGGTGAAATTTGTCTCATTGGATTAGGATGGTTGTTTATGATTCTGTAGAGTGGTCATATAAAGGATTTGGTTCAGCGGCTTGGGAGGAATCGTTGTTTTGAGTTTTAGCTATTGTTTAGGCAGTCAGCAGCTGATGGGTAGATTAGCCAAGTCCATTAGACTAATGACCTGCAAATATAAATAGGGGAACTTGGTGGAAAACTAGGGTTACTCTCTTCATTCTAAACTTTAGGTTAGGCGACTGTGATTCTCCGCTTTAACCTAAAATCCTATTTCTTCATTCTTTTCGTATCAATCCATATTAGATTGCATCTAGAAGACAAATCACCATACAGGGAAATTAGATCACATCAAATTGCATCAAATTCGAAGATTATCAACGCTGTCCAAATCCGATCTCGTTGGATTTACATCGAATTGGGGATTATATGAGTGATAATATCTCTTACACGAAGGAGAGGGCTATGGGTTATATCTATGTTAATTTCATTCATATACGTTGTAATAACCCTATATCTGATCATATATGTTTAATTCTGATTTAGAAACCCTAGATTAACCTAATTTTAACATATTAACTAGATAAATATTAGATTAATTATGTTTATATGTACTTTAGATACAAATCATGCCAAATCTCATAATTATGATATGTTTATGCTTTAATTGGAATTTGATCATGTTGGTATGATCATGTATTGCTGAATTACTGTTTGTTTTGGTTGAATTGATTGTGTTGTTTGAGTTTCTTGTTAGATTGGTTGTCATGGATCTTAGGATTGAAGAATAGAGCAAATCGGAAGTTCAAATGATCAGATTCAGACGAAACTTGGCAGAAGCGCTCTGGAATATAGGTGATTGGAGCACGTAAATTCTAGTGCATAAACACACTAAGTGTATGGGTCGGTACCGACCCATAATCGACGGTCGGATGGCAATGTTTCTTCGTGGCTTGGCACAGGGATGATGAGTAAATGTGTATGAATTTTCATGTCGTTCAGAGTTGGAGTACGATAATTCGAAGATTTATTACTTAAGATATGAATAGACTGGAAAAAGACTCAACACAATCGTCGAAATAATTAGAGAATGGACTGGAAGAATATGCTCGAGACCAGGGTGTATAATGGCCAACTATTTAACCAAAATTGGCTAAGTAGATGGGTTGGCACCGACCTATGGGGGGAAGGCCTGGTGATGGTGAATTTTGGGAAGCTTAATTGTTTTGGCCTCTAGAAGTTGCTAGTGATGTTTGGTTTGAAGTTGACTTCAGATGATTGATTTGCAACTCAATGATGGATGGTGCTTCAACTGTGAGCTCACATTGGAGTGGTTGGAGCCAAAATGATGTGACACTGGTCGTGATTCGATAGACGATCCAGTACAATGATGGATTGACAAGATGGGAGTCAATCATGAAAGATAATGAAATGATTTGAGAATGGGTTGAGTTGCCGAGATGAAAGGCTTGATAGATTTGATGTGCCAAGGAATCGTCGATAACCGAAGTGTTCTAGTAGACTCAAAGCAGGGGTAATGTGGGGATGTCTGTTAGGATCAGATTCGAGAGATCGTGTACCCTGGGCAGTCATGATGGGCCTAGTTATCGAGAATGGGAAAATACAATCATACGAGTCACGATGGCATATGGTATTTTGGCTAGAACTGAGGTTCTTCCATTATCCATTTTGATTGTTGAAAGCAAATTCAATTATTGATGGATTCAAGCCTGTAATCGGTGATGGCTAAGGTATTGAATGCTATGGATGCTATTATTGATATTATGCAATCGTCTCTATTTTTCTCTGGTAGGCTATCACCGTAGGATGTCGAAGAGATGTAGGACCGGGGGTTCTCTTTTCCTATTTTATAATAGCATGTGATTGATGGTTTTTAGGTGTTAAATTGCTGGTTGGTGGGTAGATCATATGGTTGATCGTTCTATACTCATATTATCTTGTGTTTACATGTTGCTAGATATTTTATCGTTCACTAAGACTGTTGTCTAACTCAAGGTTTTTTCCCTTTTATTACCTTCGGTTTTTCATCAATGTTGTTGATGAGCAGACTGAGTAGCAGGTAGCACGTTTGGTGTCGTTGATGCTGTGTGGTGACGAGTAGGAGGTGGCATGCTATTACCATCGATTTAGATATTTCTTTTCTATTTTAGCTATATGTTGATGTTATTGAGACTCTAAGGGATGTGGTGAGACATATTATATTCAGATATTCACGTACTGAGATGTATTGTACTAGAGATTCTACGGTTTCATGGAGATTTGGTTTTCTGTTCAGTTATGCTTCACTAATATATCATGTTGTACATTTTATTATTATATATTATCCATGCGTTGTGAGTTATACGATAGGTTCATTACGAGTTATTCTACCCTGATGGCCGCCCATATCGGCCTGACATGTCATACAATGAACCTTTTCCTAAGTTCGGTGCAGGAGGTACAGGGCGGTCATCACTGAGATTCGTTAGTCATGTTGAACTAGGATAAGGAATAATAGTGGACCCGACTAAGATAGCAGTAATCCAAGATCAGAATCGAACTAAGAGTGCTAGGCGGTGAGAAGTTGTAACAACCCAAAAATTTAAGAAATAATAATTAATTAGGAAATAATTAAAATTTTAAAATTATTAAAATTACGCTATAGAAGTTGCACCATTGAGTCTGTGGTAATTTTCTGAGCAATTTACATACATAACTATTAGAATCCGAGTTCATACCAAAACATAATCAAAGAAAAAAGATTTTGATAATATAAGAAATAATAGTTCAGAAATTTAAAAGAAAAAGAAAAGGAAAAAATAGACCCGTAAGGGTCGACCTAGGATAGAGTCGGTTTAACCACAGGTCGACCCCCACCTAGGTTGGGTCGACCTGGAAAAATCCATGACAAAATTTCATCAAGGTACGAGTTAGTAGTGTTTAAAAATTTATTTCATTAAATCTCAAGCGTTATTTGTTTGATCGAATTGTCAAATTTGGCTTATTGGCGTGTCTGGACTACATTTAATCGATTGATCCTACAACCTGAGATCCCTAGATCCACAATAAATAAGACCTCAGACCTTGTTATTCACTCACAACATAAATCTTTTCCATCTGGGTTAATTTTTCCTGAGGTGGAGCCCTATTAGATATTTCTAGGAATAAATTCGTAAATATAAAAATTTATAATCAACCTAAGAATGGGATCTTGGAAGGTCGCGCATAAGAGCTAAGGGCTACAAGTGTTGTAGTTATTCAGATTTTTAAGTAATTCAAAGAAATAAGATTTTTAATAGTTGTATTTTTCCTTGCAGTTTTTCTTACATTATTAAGTTACCTTTCTGTAAGTATTTTTTGGGTCTTTTCTTATAGTTTTTAGTTAATTTTGTAAGTCCATTTTTCAGTCTTTCTCCCTTACAGTTGTTTTATTTCCTTCGGTTGTTTACAATTTTTTCGCAGTTATTTACATTTGTTCTTTAAAATGCATAGTTCTTTAAATGTTAGTTTCAGTTTAACAATTTTTTACATTTGGAAAATGGAATAAAAATTGTAAACTTCATGAATATGGATTAAGTATTGGAATATTAAATTTGTAGAAAACATTTGTATAAATTGTTGATCTATAATAAAAAGGAATCGACTGGATTTGGCAAATTTGTAGTAAATTATGACAAGTTCTATAATTTAAGAAGTAAGACAAATAAACAACTTATTATGATAACTGAGAACTGTAATAAAAAAGAAAAGAATACAAACCTCTTATGACAAAAGTAGAATATCATAGGCTTAGGTAAGGGAATGAGTCGATAATTTGGGCTTAGATCTGGAAGTGGGCTAAGAAAAGAAATATTGGTTATCACATATAACAAGTACTGGTAGCATTCCCTTTAATTTAAGGGTTGATGATCTCAAGAAGATCAAGCACGATTATGCTGACTAGGGTAAATAAGTGGTTAAAAGAAAAATAAAATGGGTTGGGTGCGCAGTTGAAATATTGGTTACTCAAACCGGCTGCATTCCCTTTCAATCGAGGATAGATGATCTTAGGAAGATTGGACATACTTATGCATAATAGGGTAAATAAGAGATCAAAGAGATAAGGCGACAAGATAGTGTGTATTGACGATGACCGTGTGTGTAGGACATCAAATAAGGTAAATAATCCCCTACTTCGTCCATGTGCTAATTCGTGTCTTTTGCTGGTGGATGCAGATTCATAGTGGCATGCTACCATGAGTGGTAAGTAGAAAAAGCAAAACAATGGGTAGAATTAGGAAAAATTCTAATTAAATTTTCATAGTAGTAGAACACTGAAGCAATCAAACAGCCATTTCAGCTTGAACTAGATAGATAACCTAATTTCCTTGGAAACTATTTTTAGCTATGAACATACACATTTCATTATAATACTAAAACTATTACTAAGTCTATTAACTTTATCTTTCTTTATCATGCTAGTAGTTACTTCATTCACCCGACTTTATTTTTGACCCATTCCACTTTCTTTCTTTTTCTCCCCCATCAGACTTGGTGGGCTTAAACTAGTTGATTTTGACATCTTGGAGTCCCAACCTTATTACTGATGTATCCATCTATTTTGCATAATTTTTCATTTTGGCTTAGTTATACTGGCACTTGAAAGAGGAACTATTATTGTTGTACTCCAATTTTATGTGAGATTGGGTTTTTTATGAGTTATGTGATTATTATGACTTGATGTTTTATTATGAAACGAAAGTTTACTTTTGAAATATTAAGTTATGTCTAAAAATTGAAATGTTTCCGCTATATTTATTTTCCTATCTTTTGAATCTTATTCTTTGTGTTTTTCATACCAACAACCCTCCACATTTCTTAGGATAACCCTACTTCTAGGAATGCTACGGTGTGCATCATGTTGTGTTTGGTATCATAGTCTAGTGTTACGAGATTTCGAAAAATATATTTTTAAAGTAAATTATTTTCCAAAAGAAAACAAATTTTCAAAAACAAAAGCAATTTTGAAAATAATCTTTTATCCCTTCAAGTCTTGTAAAACCTTGCACTGATTCCTTTGAACCATAATCTCTTATCTTTACTCTTGCACAACACGGAAAATGCCCCTAATCTTCTTGAGGGTAACACAATTCCTACTTGGTTCAATTGATATCTTTAGTCCATGGCATCAATAGACTAGCCACATGAGAATGTGTAAGATCCAACACCCGATGGCGGAGCTCCCGCTTGTCCACCAACGACAGCTGATTTTTCTAGGCTTTGCAAGCACTTTTCAAATCTTAGTAATAAGCCATCCATAGGGACCGAGACATTTGTAGAGGCACGGACTTGGCTATGCAATATAGAGAGGATATTCGGTCTTATGCAGCTTCCAGATAGAGATAGAGCTTAGCTTGCTTCTTGGCAGTTGAAAGATGTGGCTTCCTACTGGTGGGAAATAGTGAAGGCCGATGGAGAGTGATGTGTTGGGATATATTTCAAGAGAGATTCGTAAGCAGGTTCTTATCTTAGGCTGATGTTGGTTTGCATTTAGCGAAGTTCATGTGAGGCAAGGATTGTTTCTATAAAAGAATAAATCAATAAGTTAATCAATTATCGAGGTTCGATTTGTATTTGGTGAATACAACCCATAAGAAAGCTCTTGAGATTGTTAAGGGATTTAACAAATCCTCAAATAGTTAGCTTTGACATGTGTACCTATGGGTGAGACATTTGAGTCCCTTGTCGAGATGACGTTGATGCTTGAGGCTAGCAATGATGTGGCAAAAGAGGTTAAGGAATCAGCTGATTCAAGGAAACAATGGTGGGAGAATAAGAATGGGAATAACAACAGGAAGGCCGAGGTTCCCAAAAAGGTCAGATTTAGAAAGATAACATGTGCAACAACCATGGGATACCTAGTCATTAAGCTAGGGGATGCAAGAGGGATACGATGAGGTGTAAGCGTTACAATTACAAGAAGACTAAAATCTTATCAAAGACCGTCTTCATAGAGTTCATGAAGAATAAAGGGCTAGTGCACAATTGGCTCAGTTTCTTATCCTGGATGCAGCTCCATCTAGTAGTGAGCATGACAGAGGTAGGAAAGTCACAGTAGAAGGTTTGATTAGCATTTCTAATTTTTATATTCATACTCACTTTGAATCAGGAGCATCACACTCCTTCTTGCTAGTTTTCTTGTCGATTGTTTACACTTGAATATTTCTATATTTTTAGACCCTATAGTTTATTCGAACCTCGTAAGAGGATCGATACATTTATCAATGATTTGTAAGGGTTTTGAAAATTATGGTGCTAGGGGTAGAGTTTGATTGGGATGCTTACAAACTGAAATTTTCGAGAAATGGTAGGATCTTAAGGATGGATTGATGAGCCATGTACGAGGTTATCTTAAACTGCGAGAGGAGGGTTATTTGGCTAGGGATATGCGATGGATTAACCATTGAGATTTCACACGACTCGAAGAGGTAAGTTATGTTAGGTTTCCTTTATTCTATTGTTGTATCTCTAAGTGATATCGAATCAATTCCTGATGTTAAATGCTTTCTTGGTATGTTTGATGAGGTGAGAGGGTTACCTTTTAAGCAAGAGATTGATTTCTAGATTTATCTGAATGACAATGCCAAACATGTGGCATTGCCATTAGACATATGGTCTCGAGAGAGAGGGAGAAAGGTGTTGAGTAAGAAAATCAGTGATTTTTGGAGAAGGGCTTAGACTTATCATTTTTAAGTGGGTAGCGTCAGCCGTTTTTACCACAAAGGTTGATGGTTCTCTCCGACATTGTGCGGATTACCGAGAGTTAAATAAGCTGACTAAGAAGAAGTATTACCTACTCCTTCGAATAGATGGCTTTGACCAGTTGGTTGGTGCTTTAGTATTTTTTCAGTTAGATTGAGCCACTAGTTATAATCAACTTAGGGTAGTTGAGGTTAACATCGACAAGACAAGACTTCAGACACAAGACATATACTTCGAGTGGCTAGTTATGATGTTTGGGGTGATGCATACCCCAGTGTATTTTTTGGACCTTATGCATAGGTTTTTTCGAGATGTTCTAAAAATGTTTTTCGTAGTGTTTATTGATGACATTCTTATACTTTTCAAGAGAAAAGAGGAGCTTGCTGCAGACCTTGAAGAAGTTCTTCGATCTCTTCAAGTGCATCGGTTGAAAGCGAATCTTTTTAAGTGTCATTTCTGGCAAAAGTATGCATATTTCTTATGGTATATGGTCTCAAGAGACGGGTTGCCAGTAGATCCCACCAAGGCAGAGGCGGTGCAAGATTGAAAACCCCCATGAACACTATCTAAGTGAGAAGCTTTCTCGATTTGGTCCGGTATTGTAGAAAGTTTATCAAGGATTTTGTGAGGATTTCAGCTCCAATTACCTGCCTCACTAAGAAGAATTTAACATTCGTGTAGGATATAGATTGTGAGGATTTCTATAAGTGACTAAAGGGGGCTCTTATCAGTACAATGGTTTAGGTACTTCCGAATGGTTCAAAGGCATTTACAATTTAATCGGCACGTGTTGCACTAGCCTTTGAGTAGTATTGATGCAAGATGAGAGGGTAGTAAGTCATGGGAGTAGACAATTGCTGACCCACGAGAATAAATGCCTTACCCATGACTAGGAGTTGGTTGTTGTTGTGCTTGTGCTTAAGTATTAAGGACGTTACTTTCCTGGAACGAGGTTCAAGATTTATATATATATATCATAAGTCATTGAGGTACCTGTTTTCAAAGACGAATTTAAATTTAAGGCAGTAGTGTTGGATGGAGTTCCTAGCATCATACGGGATATCCTATACCTGTACCACCCCACGGCCATTAATATCACTCACTAAGGGAATGCATTAAATTTCATGGAGCGTTATAAGAGTACAGAACAGAACATCACAAGACAAATATATAAAATGGTACTTAAAAATTCAAAAGTTATTCATTGCAGCGGAAAAGTAAAACATGTCTGGTTACAACATCAAAATCATATACTAAAGCCAAATACACAAATATCCATCTTGAACAAAATTATTATCAGAGTACATAAAAGCAAAACCATAATCCAAATAGCCATAATGAAAAAGAGATAAAGATGAGCATTACTTTTAACACTTCCAAGCACTTCAAGAAGAAGGAAATCCGAGTCAAGCTTCACTAATCCCACCCTGAGGACCTGGGGGGAAAGAAAGAAAGGAGGCGAAACAAAAAGGGTCGGACATAAAGTCTGGCGAGTCCAGTGACTTTAACAATATAATCAGTAAAGTAACAGGATAAGAACATAAACTGGATATAAGAGATGACTGTAGCATAAGCATATATGATAAGGTGAACAAGATAAGTAAGCTAGAACATCGATTGCGCCCCTAACCACTATAAGATATGCTCTACACCGTACCTACATACTAGTTACATACTAAAAGATGATCCCTCTTAAACAAATGTAATGATGGTAGTTTTGTGTACTTCTAGTTACTATCATAGGTGCCAACATGCTCCTATTCCCACTAGTTGTACCCATTACCCTTCCCATTCGATCGGCTCCCTAACTTTGTAGATACTTATGCTGGTCCCACAATAGGGTGTATCACTCCCTAAGGTGGCAACCTCGATACTACTGAAATGCAAAACTTATACCTACACGATGCAACAGTGTCTTTCCTACCAGCCCGAACCCACGCATGCACATGACTCCGTTGGACTTGCCCTGCCATCGCTAACTCTTTATTGACCTCTTACAATCAACCCCAGTAAGCGTGTCCTTGTCCTCGACCTAGTTTGAGCTCATATAGATACTAAAATGGCTTACTGGTTGAAAAAGGTCCATACACTTGACACAAGCTTCTCTCCTAAGCTTGGTCCCCACTAGGAATTCCCACTTAACCCCTTTTTATCCCCATGTCTTATCACACGTCTCATCTTGGTTAATTGCTTTTATTATGTTTCACATGCTACCCATGTTACCCACTTAACCCTTTATTGTTCCCATGTCTTACCACATGTCTTATCTTGGTTAAGCGTTCATTAATTCATTATAACTGTAATCTTGTAAGACCTCCCACATTAGATTACCGTTTGCGGTTGCTGGATATGTCGGGTGGTTCCGGGTAGGCTTATACAGCACTCTGAATCTAACCTCGTGTCTTTGCATTATTACGTATCTAGTTCTGCCTTTGACCTCTCACGTTAGATTACCAAATTGCGGTTGCTAGATATGCCGAGTGGTTCCGGGCAGGCTTATACCGCAATCCGAATCTAACCTCGTGTCTTAGGCGTTTATTTTCACTTTTTGTATTCAAGTACCAATTTCAAATCTTGGATTATAATATATTCCAATTACCCCTAATTTCCAATCTAAATTATGTTTATAATTTTAAATCCAAATTATGCCTATAATCTCATGTGTAAAAGTTATGCCAAATTATGCCTAAACCAATTTTCATAGTTATTAACAAATTATGCCAAATCTCATGTATACAAGTTATACTCAATTATGCCCAAACCAATTTATGCAAAATCTCATGTATACTAGTTATACTCAATTATGCCCAAACCAATTTCCATGGTTACTAACAATTTATGCCAATAATCTCATTTTATTACGTATTTCCCAACTTTTCCTGATCATTCCAGCATTAATCGTACGTAAATCTCAACGCAATATGCTTAGGCTCGAAGTTAGCCTAATATCAAAAGGAAAAAGGAAAAGAAGAAGGGGAGAGAATCAAAACATCAAAATTGGCATAAACATATAAATAGGCATGTGAAATGAATAACGACAAAATAGATTTGATAGGCATATGTTAATAGCAATTGGATATGAATCTGAAGGATAACAAAATTATAAAACTTGATATGATTCATCTTATTTACAGGCATATACATTAGATCCAATTTACAATCATATCACAATTACTTTTTAACTTAATTATATGTGAAAGTGACATAAACTTGCAGTGATAGGATTTTTAGAAAAGAGAATTAGGTGTTGTTATAGCAATTCTGATCTTGAAAATTCTCTACTTTGATTATTTGTAGATCTGATTTTCTAATTTGACTTGATGGAGAAGAAAGGCTTGTTTTAATTTAGATTAGAGCAGCATGGACGCGCCATGGATGAAAACAATGAGATTAGGGTTAGGTTTAGGTGTTTATTTATAGGTGTATTAGGACCATTAAATCTGATCAGGAACCATCCGAACCATCCAGACCAGAAAAACACTTCATCTAGACAATCCCAAAAAAACATGTCGTCAGATACAGATCTGGCCGATGGCGGTCGACACCCTATAGGGGGTCGACTCCCTAGTCGACACCCTATAGGGGGGTCGACTCGCCAGTGACTCCCCTTGGGGGCGTCGACACCCACAAGCGGAAAATTTCCCGCTCAGCTATTTTGGGTTGGATTTCGAATTTTGAATTGCTCTGGTTATTTATTTATTATTTAATTAAATTTATCTTTAAACTGAAATCTTGTAAGCTTCATAACTTCTTCGTACGATATCTGATTTATGCAAACCTGGACCATATCCCAAGCAGAATTCCGAGACGAACGCACTGGCGTAGCCCATTTCCCTTAATTCTTCTTCTAAAAATTAAGTATTCTTTAATTTGCTAATTTTAATATTTTAAAATTACGGGGTGTTACATTCTCCCCTCCTTAAAGTATTTCATCCCCGAAATCTCCAAGTTAAGAAGAATGTATATCCTACCATCCAATCATCCATCTACTCATCCATCATCCACAAGCATCCATTGTCCTTAAAAGATTTCTAATGCTATATGAACATATGATACAGTGTGTATACATGTCCCCTATATAATGCAGAAATCAGGCGGTCTATTGATTCAGTTGACCTCCTTAATGCGAGTTATGTTAGTGCCATGAGTCCAACATGTATGCAATTATTCCCATGCACTTTATAACTTCTATATGAGTGCACAATCATTCACTCAAATTCAACATACATATGATAACACATCAAATTTCAATCAATATACAAATATATGTATTCTTATACAATATGCAAGACGAAAGTGACCGAGCCGATCTTAGTGCCTAAAGTGTGTGTAAATGCATCCACAAGCAATTAGCAAACACTTGCATCTACCAAACATAACGTGTCTCAAAACACATGTCTACAACCATAGGATTTTATACCTAAAGATCGAAGATATAATCGAGAGGATACATTAAACGATAGAACAAGTATAAACAAAGCGATAGAAAAAGGAGAAGTTTAGAACATACCCTCAAAAAGGAAAGGGTACGATGCACGTATCTTGTCTTCCGTCTCCCAAGTCGTGTCTCCTTGATTATCTCCCCATTGGACTTTAACCAACTTGACAGTTGCTTAACTTCTTGACCTCTGATCCAAGGATGCATGTAGGAACTCGTCTAATCGTGGCATCTCGCTCTACTTCCACTTCTCTAAGAATGCTCGGCTCTACTAATTCCGCGGTATCATGTAAACACTTCCTCAAATGCGACACGTGAAATACGTCATTCAAACCACTAAGTTTCTCGAGCTACGTCACTCTGTAGACCATTTGTCCAATTCGCACTGTAATGGGGAATGGCCCTACGAACCATGGTGCCAATTTCCCTACAGATCCAAAGCGAACTACGTTCCTCACTGGCGACACTTTAATAAAAACCATGTCTCCATATCAAACTCAAGATCGGTTCGTCTCTTATCAACATATGACTTTTGCCGGTCTTGTGCCGTCTTCATGCATCTTCGAATCAGGTCTATCTTCTCCGAAGTTTCCCTAACCATCTCGAGCCCAAGAAAAATCTTATCCGTAGATTCCCACCAACAAGTCAGTGATCATCAAGGTCATCCATATAGAGCTTCAAAAGGTGCCATACAAATACTAGTCAGATAGCTGTTGTTGTAGGCAAACTCTACAAATGGAAGATGTTCCTCCCTTGTCCCTCCAAAAGTCCAAAATGCATAACCTCAAAAGATCTTCTAGAATCCTATTTATTCTTTC
This sequence comes from Allium sativum, assembly GCA_030737875.1. NCBI lineage: Eukaryota > Viridiplantae > Streptophyta > Magnoliopsida > Asparagales > Amaryllidaceae > Allium > Allium sativum. Next base: position 502,907,026 of record CM060922.1, on the reverse strand, counting down.
TGTTTGGCTATTCGTATGAGGATGATAAGTGGTGCTTAAACACACTTGCGTTCCTATCGCCTCTTGCAAGCTCTTCCAAAACTCACTAGTGAAAATAGGATCTCGATCGCTTACGATACTAGAAGGTATGTCGTGTAGACGAACTATCTCTTAGAGATAAACATACGCTAACCATGCCGCTGTTCTTTTACTCTTAATGGGAATGAAATGGGCGCTCTCGGTAAGTCTATCTACTACAACCCAAATCCCCGTATTACGCTTCCTTGACCTCGGCAAGCCGTCGATGAAATCCATGAAAACACTTTCCCATTTCCACGGCGGAACTTCTAAAGGGTGAAGCAAACCACCAGGCTTCTTTTGCTCAGCCTTGACTTGCTGGCACACTAAAAATCTAGAAACGAACTCACCCACATCCTTCTTCATTCCGGCCCAAAAGAAAACTTGCTTCATGTCCCTATATATCTTGTCGCCACCGGTATGTATGGTCATCTTAGAACGATGTACTTCTTTAAGGATTGTCCTTATCAAACTCTCATCTCGTGATACACAAAGTTTTCCATTCTTACGCAACCAACCTTTTTCATCTATAGTATACCTACTAAGATGGCTCGAAGACTCCCTTCTTATGAGCTTGTCTACTATCTCTATCAACTGTGGGTCATCTCGCGGTGTCGCTCCTATCTATCCCAAAATCGTAGGTCGCACCTCTAACGATGCCAACAAACCGGGTACATAATCCATAGAGTGTCTAAAGTCAAAGGTAGATATGTACTCTAAACTCTACCGCTCGACAAACAAAGGACTCAAAGTCAACCTCTTTCTACTCAAGGCGTCAACCACGACGTTACCCTTGCTAAGGGTATATGCAATCTCAAAATCGTAGGATGCTAAGAACTCCATCCACCTCTGTTGCCTTAAGTTTAGATCTTTTTGAGAGAACAAGTATTTTAGTGACTTATGGTCTGTATACAACTCAAACCTCTCACCAAGCAAATAGTGACGCTAAGACTTAAGCGCAAAAACTGTGGCAGCTAACTCTAAGTCGTCGGTAGGGTAATTCTTCTCATGGACCTTCAACTGCCTTCCACCATAACATATCACCCTTCCCTCTTGCATCAAAACTGCGCCAAGCCCTGTCCCGCAAGCATCGATATACACTGTGAACGGTTTACTCCCATCCGGAAAAACTAAAACTGGAGCTGTCGTCAATGCCCTCTTCAATCGTTGAAAAGCATCATCATAGTCAACGTCCCAAGAAAAGGTCAAATTCTTTTTCGTTAACCGAGTAAGTGGGGCTAATATCTTAGCAAAGTCCTTGATGAACTTTCTATAATAGCCCGCCAAACCAAGAAAACTTCTTACTTCTGTTGCATTCTTATGAATCTTCCAATCTTGGATTGCTACTACCTTCGCGGGATCCACTGATATCCCTTCTTTAGAGACCACGTGCCCTAAAAATCTTACCTCCTTCCTCCAAAAATGACATTTGGAGAATTTAGCTTTGAGTTGATGTGCTCGAAGGGTCTCTAAGACTTCCCTAAGATGTAGAGCATGTTCTCCCTAGCTGCTAGAGAATATCAAGATATCATCCACAAAGACTACTGCAAATTTGTTTAGAAACTCCCTAAACACCTTACTCATCAAGTCCATGAAATATGCAGGTGCATTCGTCAAACTAAAAGGCATGACAAGCCATTCAAAGAAACCATATGGAGTTCTAAATGTAGCCTTATCTATGTTGTCCTTAGCTACTCTTAGCTGATGAAATCCTGTAGCTAAATCTAACTGCGAGAAAACCGAAGCACCAACTAACTGGTCGAACAAGTCATCTATCCTCGGTAATGGGTGTCTGTTCTTCTTTGTGAGCTTATTCAGCTCCCTATAGTCCAAGCACAATCTAAGTGAACCATCAGCCTTAGTAGCAAAAACAACTGGAGAACCCCACTCCGAGATACTTCTTCTTATGAACCCTTTCTCAAGCAACTCTTTCACTTGTTTACTAATCTCCCTCCTTTCTCTTGGAGCCATGTGGCACACAAGCAATGCAACTGGCTTTGCATTGTCCACCAAGTATATACGGAAATCTATATCGCGTTTTGGAGGTAAGCCCCTAAAATCCTCAAAGACATCTGCATACTCACGGACTACTCGAATAGATTGCAAATCATCAATAGATGTGTAAAGAGATTCTAGGTAGCTAAGCATAACAGAACCCTTAGGGTCGCATGAGATATTGAGAGTATTACCCAAACTAGTCATCAGTCTAGCTAGTAGCCTCCCTCTTTCCATAGTCGAGAATGGCACCATACCTGGCTAGCCAATCCATTCCTAGAATCAACCCATAGCCCGTGAAACCAAGCACATAAACATTGCATTCGAACTCAACGCCATACATAGATATTCTCAAATCCCGACATAACATAGACAGATAAGTCGTACCCCCAATAGGATTTGAGACAACAATGGGATCCACTCCTATACTAGTATCTAGGTGCAGAGACCCAACAACAGAAGCGAATATAAATAAATGTGAAGTGCCAGAATCAAACAAAGTACATACAGGATAATCGGAAAAGGAAAATCAAACTTTAAACACAAATGTTTCTACCTCTCTCTTGCGTAGCTTCCATGAGAACATGAACCTGCCCTCCAGAAGTAGATCCTATCCTCTATCCTTGCCCTTGTCCTTGCCTCCTTTGGTAGTCTCTAATCATATGTACTGCCTCACCATAGTGGAAGCAAACCGTCCTCTTCTTCTTCCTACAGACCTTCTTCAAATGGCCAGGTATTCCACAATTGTGACACTTTCTTTTCTTTGAACCCTTGTTATCCTTACCGCCCTTCTTTTGTTGTTGTTGTGCCTTCTTTGGATCCCCCTTCTTATCCTGTGCCTTATTAGCACCTTTCTCCTCTTCCTATATCAACGCCATATCAACAAGATTCTCGAAAGTAGCCCCCATAGGAATGTGGGACATAGCCAACCCGTGTAATGGTTCATTCGGACTCTTGGCAAATCTCAAGGACCTCTTATATGGTGTATTAACTAATTCCATACCAAATCTTGCTAACTGATAAAACTTGTTAACGTACTCCTTCACAGACAAACTCCCTTGTTTCAAAGCCAAGAACCTCTCCATGAATAAACTCTCCTTTGCTTGTGAAAGAAATTTCAACTCGAACCTTGACTAAAATCCATCCATGTCTCCACTGCATGTCCTCCATTAGTTACTTCCCACCAAAATGAAGCTTCATCCTTCATCAACTAAGCAACTAGCTGAACCTTCCTTCCATCGTCCATCTCAAAGATACCAAATAAGTCCTCCACTTCCTTGAGCCAATTCCGAGCCTCAACAAATGCCTTAGTTCCATAAAATGGTTTTCCGCCCATCGCACAGAAGTCTTTGCATATCTTAGAAAAAACGTCTACACATGGAGGAGGAGGAGCAGCTGCTGCTGGGGGAGGTGGAACGTTTGCTGGGCCTGAGGCAGTAGCCCTAGCCTCCATATACCTTCTGAACTAGCCTAGTATCTACACACCCTCGAGTATATCGTGTTCCCCAGACATGCTGAAAGGAAAAAGGGAGAGATTCAAAACAGAGAATCGAAAGATAGATATATGGCTTTTGAGGATTATGTTTTTCATAATATACCTTTTTCTTGAAAATACCCTCTTTAAAACATGCTTTTGAAAATACTTCTTTTTTTTAAAATGCTTTTGAAAACGGTTTTAAAAATCTTTTATCTGTTCTGGTAACCTTCAGCTGTGATACCACGTGTAACACCCCACGGCCATTAATGTCACTCACTAAGGGAATGCATTAACTTTCATGGAGCGTTATAAGAGTATAGAATAGAACATCACAAGACAAATATATAAAATGGAAATTCAAAATTCATTCATTGCAGTGGAAAAGCAAAACATGTCTGGTTACAACATCAAAACCATATACTAAAGCCAAGTACACAAATATCCATCTTGAACAAAATTATTATCAGAGTACTTAAAAGAAAAACCATAATCCATATAGTTATAATGAAAAAGAGATAAAGCTAAGCATTACTTTCAACACTTCCAAAAACTTTAAGAAGAAAGAAATCCAAGTCAAGCTTCACTAATCCCACACTGAGGACCTGGGGGGAAAAGAAAGAAAGGAGGTGAAACAAAAAGGGTCAGACATAAAGTCTGGCGAGTCTAGTGAATTTAACAATACAATCAGTAAAGTAACAGGATAAGAACATAAACTGGATATAAGAGATGACTGTAACATAAGCAGATATGACAAGATGAACAAGGTAAGCAAGCTAGAACATCGACTGCGCTCCTAACCACTATAAGATATGCTCTGCATCGTACCTACATACTAGTTACATACTAAAAGCTGATCCCTCTTAAACAAATGTAATGATGGTAGTTTCGCGTACTTCTAATTGCTATCATAGGTGCCAACTTGCTCCTATCCCCACTAGTTGTACCCACTACCCTTCCCATTCGATCGGCTCCCTAACCTCGTAGATACCTGTGCTGGTCCCACGACAGGGTGTATCACTCCCTAAGGTGGCAACCTCGATACTACCGAAATGCACAGCTTATACCTACACAATGCAACAACGTCTTACCTACCAGCCCGGACGCACGCATGCACATGACTCTGTTGGACTTGTACTGCCATTGCTAACTCTTTATTGACCGCTTACAATCAACCCCAGTAAGCGTGTCCCTGCTCTCGACCTAGTTCGAGCTCATATAGATACTAAAATGGGTTACTGGTTGAAAAAGGTCCATACACTTGACACAAGCTTCTCTCCTAAGCTTGGTCCCCACTAGGAATTCCCACTTAACCCCTTTTTATCCCCATGTCTTATCACACGTCTCATCTTGGTTAATTACTTTTATTATGTTTCACATGCTACCCATGTTACCCACTTAACCCTTTATTGTTCCCATGTCTTACCACATGTCTTATCTTGGTTAAGCGTTCATTAATTCATTATAACTGTAATCTTGTAAGACCTCCCACATTAGATTACCGTTTGCGGTTGCTGGATATGCCGGGGGGGTTCCGGGTAGGCTTATACCGCATTTCAAATCTAACCTCGTGTCTTTGCATTATTACGCTTCTAGTTTCCGCCTTTGACCTCTCACATTAGATTACCAAATTGTGGTTGCTGGATATGGCGGGCAGTTCCGGGCAGACTAATATCGCAATCCGAATCTAACCTCGTGTCTTAGGCGTTTATTTTCACTTTCTTGATTCAAGTCGCAATTTCAAATCTTGGATTATAATATATTCCAATTACCCCTAATTTCCAATCCAAATTATATTTATAATTTTAAATCCAAATTATGCCTATAATATCATGTGTACAAGTTATGGCAAATTATGCCCAAACCAATTTTCATAATTATTAACAATTTATGCCAAATCTCATGTATACAAGTTATACTCAATTATGCCCACACCAAGTTATGCAAAATCTCATGTATACAAGTTACATTCAATTATGCCCAAACCAATTTCCATGGTTACCAAAAATTTATGCCAATAATCTCATTTTATTACATATTTCCCAACTTTTCCCAATCACTCCAACGTTAATCGTACGTAAATATCAACGTAATATGATTAGGCTCGAAGTTAGCGTGATATCAAAAGGAAAAGGAAAAGAAGAAGGGTAGAGAATCAAAACATCAAAATTGGCATAAACACATAAACATGCATGTGAAATGAATAATGACAATATAGATAAGATATGCATATGATAATAACAAATGGGTATGAATTTTAAGGATAACAAATTACAAAACTTGATATGATTTATCATATTTACTGGCATATACATTAGATCCAATTTACAATCCTATCACAATTACTTTCTAACTTAATTATATGTGAAAGTGACATAAACTCACAACGATAGGATTCTTAGAAAAGAGAATTAGGTGTTATTGTAGCAATTCTGACCTTGAATAATTTCTACTTTGATTATTTGTAGATCTAATCTTCCAATTTGAATTGATGGAGAATAAAGGCTTGTTTTAATTTAGATTAGAGCAGCATGGACGCGCCATGGATGAAAACAATGAGATTAGGGTTAGGATTAGGTGTTTATTTTTAGGTGTATTAGGAACATTAGATCTGATCAGGAACCATCTGAACCATCCAGACTAGAAAAACACGTCATCCAGCCAATCCCAGAAAAACACATCGTCAGATACAGATCTGGCCGATGGGGGTCGACACCCTATAGGGGGTCGACTCCCCAGTCGACACCCCTATAAGAGGGTCGACAGCCACGAGCGAGAAATTTCCCACTCAGCTATTTTGGGTTGGATTTCAAATTTTGAACTGCTCTTGTTATTTAATTATTATTTAATTAAATTCTGCTTTAAACTGAAATCTTCCAAGCTTCATAACTTCTTCATAAGATACCCAATTTACACAAACCCAAACCCTATCCCAAGCAGAATTCTGAGACGAACGCAATGGCGCAGCCCATTTCCCTTAATTCTTCTTATAAAAATTAAGTATTCTTTAATTTGGTAATTTTAATATTTTAAAATTACGGGGTGCTACAATACCCTTAGTAAGGGGAATGTTGTTGCAGTCACATTAAGCGATATCTTTGAGTCCTTTGTTTGTAGGGTAGGAGAGCCTGGAGTTTATTTCTACTTTTGATTTTAAGCACCCGATCGATGTAAAGAGGTTGTGAAGTGAAAGAAATAGTAGAAAAGAAGAGAAAAGGGAAAGAAAAGAAAAAGTAAAAGAAGAGAGAAAGGAATAGAACATGAACCATAATCACATGACCTGTCGTATATCTCATAGAGCATCAGATAATATATAATAATCAACCATAGACGTAAGACAGGCGAGACAGTAATAACTATATAAATAATATAATCAGAGTATACATGCTCATACAGTTATATAACACATTATAGAGTTTATATAGGAGATTATTAAATTCAAACTGATAAATTGTCTCTAATAAGAATACGTAACACTATCAAGGCTCTATAGTGTCACACAGTAGAATAACAATAAGGATAAAAGAATAAATATGTAAAACATTGCCTCCTGCTAATCCACCTGCACGACTCTAGTAATACTCATACCTACTACCTAGTATACTCATAAGCATCGTCATTGAACATTTAAGGTTATAATAGAGAAACAACCTTAGGTCAGATAACAGTGGCATGAGCGAGAAACAAATCTAAAAGTACTATAAAAGTCATAACAGTAAATATGGCATGAAGGATTTGGAGAATCATACTTGTCCTGTCATTGCTTTTGCGAAGTTAGCACATAACAATAAATATATGATACTCTATGCTAAACATCAGGTAAAGAGGGATGTCTAAGTACTAAATAATGGTAAATAAGTAAACGACCATAACATCTATCATCCATCCTCACATTCACTCACTCAGTGCGTTGAGTATACGATGCCTAATACTTTGGTCACCAAATCCATCGAAGCACTGGCGGTCCCTACTACAACGGGCTCTACCAAACTATCGCTATGTGCTATTGCAACGAACTATCGCAGATAACCTTACCATGTCCATATTGCAACTGTTGTTGGTTCAGGTCCAATTAGTCCATACTACAACTGACGTTGAATCATCTTTGTGCCCCTCCCTCAAAATTGTACTTTAATAGTGAGTAGCGGTAGCTCCTTTGCACACATTCTCTGTAGAAGAATCCATCTTAAGACTATCCAAAAGACTCTCCTCTAAAGTTGATCGATAAGAGGGTCATTATCGGCGAACAACACTGCATGAGACCTTATTGAATGCCCTCCAAGTCATAACAACTGTGTGTCATCCCATCTTCACATGATAGTCACCTCAATATAACCCAATGTCATCTTTTCTACACCTCGGAGAAAACCATATATCACATCAGTCTCACTTCCTGTCATGGAATCACCATCGTCGAATGAAGAATCACTGCCTAGAAGTACTACATCCTCGCCTTCTGCCAAAAACACTGATCGAAGAGCCATCACGCCATTCTTACTCCTCGAAATTGCACCATCGCCCACGTCAAATTGGCCAAAGTGGCTAACAACAATATTAGCCGATATCAACCACTCCATAGTATTCAATAAAGTCTACTCGGATCACGTATTTAACAAAGGTTGGTTCAATGCACATCTAGGAAGAACATTCGACATTCGTCGAAAATTCTAGCTTGTCTCCAATTCCATTCTCGGCCTTCAAATTGGCCACCCAGCTCTAGTCTCAGTTCGTCTTTGAATCCATCTCTGAGCTCTAATGTACCTCCGTCATCGAATCCAACTATGCGCTCTGAAGCTCCTTCAAGAATTTATTTCATTCGTTTGAGCCTATCATCCTTATGCGCTCAGTTAACGTGCACCACATGTGCGTATGTTCGATAAACATCAAACTCTTATGAATGAGATTTCTTAATATTAGGTCATCTACGAACAACGTTTTAAGTTAAACTAAGCAAATAATTCAACCATGAAACGATCATACAAATTCCTAAATTAGCATCAAACGTCCAAATAGAAGTAATAAATTAGATAGAACCTATCTATAGCAATCAAAGTGAAATAAGTGTCAAGATAACCTAAACGTAATAGCATGGTCAAAATAGCGCATAATAGTGCGAAAATGGTAAATAGTGCGGAATAGCGTGCAAATAAGTAAAAATGTGACATTCAGGTTAATACTGCTAAAATCAATTTTCAGTCTTTTTATTTATTATTTACTAGGTTCACTTATTCTAAAAATTATGTTTTATAATTAGAAATCCGTTTAAAACCTTAAATTTATACTATACAAACAAAAATAATAGTTTAGTTAAAGAGAATATCACTCACCTCAACCAAACCAGTCCAAACTAGTATCAAAACGTAAAGCTCGCAATATGAGTCTAACAGAAGAAACGATGTCCAAATCTTATGTCGTATACAAAGGATATCATATAAGAAAAACTAGTGATAATTATAATGATTAAATTAACTCAAATTACCACTAACTACACTAATTACCTTAATTATCGTTAACATATCTTCCCAAAGCTCCTTGTAGCATGTGTATCATAAAAATGCACAAACTTAATAAAGAAACCCACGGCCTAACAACTTCATCATCTAATTTCTCTTAATCTACTCAATGGTTTTCAACATTGCTTTCATCAACGAATTCAATTTCTTATGCTCTTTGAATCGGTACCAAAGACGCAAGACTCGGTTGCCTCTATCAAAACACGACCTGATAGTGGAAACCGCCCAGACAAATCTCATGTTTCATGTAGGTGGTTTGGAGCTTCAAAGATCGGCATGGCAGTGTGCGAATCACAAAGGAGAGCTCAACACCACAAACGTCATGGCCTATTTCTCTTTAAATAAATGGTGATGTTAAACCCTAACTATTGGTTGAGCATGTCCCTCAGCAAAATCATGAACGTAAGTCTGGATAACAATATGGACATATGGAAATTTTGAAGATGAGTTTAACAACTTAGAGTTTTGACTTTTACTAGAAAGATTGGATTGATTTTAGAAATGATAAAGAAAGAGGTGGCCATGGATTCAATGTAACGGTGATGCATGTTTTAAGGCGGAAGTGAATAGTGCAGACCCAATAGCACTCAAGAGTTTGGATTATTTAAATCAATTTAATATTCAAGTGTCTCAAATTCCAATCAAAACCGAATGAACGATTTAATTCTATACGACTAAATGACACATCTGACAGCTACACAATTTAATGGCGTGAATCGCCTCAATGATATGGTTCCAATGGTACAAGTTTTGTTGTATCCCAAGACTGTGTCCTAATGAGATAATGTACATGTGTTTCGAAATAGTTTTACACCTAAATAGTCCAAAGTCGAAATAGGGCAATTCATAAAAATTTTATTCACATAACAAAAATCCGCACTTAATGGAACTGGTCTTGAGTCCTGATTCGATTATATGTGAAAAATCACCTTTGGAATAGTCACCCAATTATTAATGATCAATATTTAAATATCCAATCGTTAAAATACAAGTCTTTAAATTCTTCGCTCCTCAAAGGATTTTGTTCTTGAAATCCTCAAGAATGAAACAACTCAACCCAATGCTTCTGTAATAAGCGACGACATAATATAAATCGTAACCTATTGCTCTCAACAACAACCATTGAAAGCAATCATAACAAAGGAAATAGGCTTGTAGTTCGGCATGGATCCAATATTCCCATCCTTAAGTACAATCACAATCAAAAACGCAGATCGATGTAACTAAGCCAAACATCTAAGTTGTACATTTATTTTTCAAATGAATGGATAATGGAAAATAAAAGTGACAAGCCACTTATTGGAATGCAATTCAATTTAGCATCGCATACTGAATTTCCTACCAATTTTGCCTTTGCCAAGTGATATTCGAACATATGATGTTGTCGTTGTCTATTGTCTTGTCATCTGAACTTTATCACTATATTATTATAAATAAACTCTTGATTGATGATGAGATCCATAAGGGATGACGCAAGGGCGTGATGATCTTGATTTGATGATTACTTCTACAGGTTAGTAGTTCTGGCATGATCCACAGGTTACTCTACGGTTAAACGCTCAAATGTGCAGTGGATTCGAATGGAGATTATGGATAGCTCGTGGTGTAAAGTAGCTACATGATGATGAGACAATTCGTAGAGTAATGACATTGCATGATTAGCTCGTGGTGTAACGAGAATATGGACACGACTTGTAGTGTAACAACACTATATAAATGGAGCAGTTCATGGTGTAATGAAGTTGTGTGATAATGGATTGACAAAGGGGTGCGCAAGCTTTAGACAGAGTGTAGTAACTCTGCCAATGGATTGCCAAGGAATCGTTAATAGCTAGGAGTGTTCTTGTGGATATGAAGCAGAAGTATCATGGGGATGTCCATTAGGATCAAGGAGATCGTGTACCTTAGGAGATGTACATAGGCCAGAGAGGCACGTGTTGGAGAAACACGAAGTTCAACTAGAATCAGGTTTTCATTTGCTCCTGACTAATGGTGTAGCCAATCATGTGGGTTATCAATGCATTCATGTCATTAGAAGATGATCGTTATGATTTGAATGATGGTTGCTATGTTTGTTCTCACCTTAACTTCTTGGGTTGACTATCACCTATAGGGCTTGAAGAAGAGACGAGGATGAGGCCGACGTAGGCTATATTGTAAGACCCATCATTTTTAATAATTAGATAAGTTTTAAGAATTATTAGAATTTGGCTATGGAAGTTGTAGATTGCATCAACAGCGATTTTTTGATCAATTTAGACCTATAATTTTTAGAAAATGAAGAAGTTATTGCAGAAAGAAGAATCGTAAAAATAAGAGAAAACCAAACGAAAAAAAATACAAATGGGTCAGGTCAACCCACAATAAGCTAGATTTGACCCACCAATAGCTTGGGCATAGTTTCACCCAGGCACGAATTTGAGAGCGAGCCTGATAGGTTTCTTTGACTTACCAGTGACGTAGCTTCATATTATTAGTTATTTTGAAATTTAGGCAGACGTGGCAGTTTCCTATTGACTAAATGACGTGATTGGCCTAGATTTAATGTATAAATCCAACGGTCTAAGATTCTCCTAACCAATAAATAGATCCCTTGGCATAGCTAATTCCTCAAAACACAATCTTTTCCCCTCCGTATTCTCTCTTTTTGAGACAGACCTAACCTAAATTTTTATAGGGGCAACGGTTTATAAAATTAAATATTTATGTAGTCTTATTTTGAGGCGGGATCTGCAGCAAGCAAGGAATAAAGCTTAGGACAATGGTGAGTGGGTTTAAATTATATCTTCTTAGTAAGGGTATGTATTATCACTTAATTTTTATTAGTTTAGTATAATTTAATTTAGAATTATTTATTGTAATTTATTTTGTTTTAAAATTAGGTATAGCTTAATTAGGATTATTTACAATAATTTAATTCCTGTTGTAGTTAAATTTGACCTAATTTAGTTAAAATTGTTTTTAGTAAATCTATAATTTAATTAGGGAGACTTGCACTTATATTCAGAAGTTAGTTGTTTAGAATTGTATTTGGATAAATATAAGTATTGTTGAGAAAAAAGTACTGTGAATAAGGTATAAACCCAATTATGCTAAACTTAAATTATGTCAAATTTGGGGAATAAATTGAGAACGGAAATTTAAATACACCAATTAAATTTGAAGATAAGAATGGCCTATATAGGTTGGTTTAGAAAAAAGGATATATTTCCATAGTTTGGTTTGTAAGTTAAATAACAAACGTTTTGCAAGAAATAAAAAAGGAAATGAACTGGTGTGAAATAGGGATTCAGTCGCATTTCTCACTATCCAGTGGCTCAAAAATAATTAAACGAAATGTATTTCAATTATTAAATCATGCTAATAGGTTTATTTTATATTAGATTATGGAAATAGAACTTTATTACATTTTCAGTAACCAACCAATTAGGAACAAGTATAACTTCCTAAAGATAAAATATGCACAAACGGTAAGTAAAAGAGTAACAAAACTGAAAGATGTTATGAAAAGAAATCAAATTAAGACAATTGATAGGAAGAATAGAATATGAAAAAAGTAAAATATCATAGGCTCGGGCTAGGAATTTGGTTAGTAGGTTAAGGTTTAGGAAATAAAAGATGGATTAGGCAAATCTGAATGTTTGTAAGAAAAATTACAATACGAGGTTGCAATTAAAAACAAGACAAGAGAAACAAAGTAAGAAAGATTTATTATAAATTAAACTTGTATATGGATTAAGTTCAGTAAGCATTTAACAGTGGTGGTCTGTTGTGGCAGCGCATGCTGATTGGGGAAATTAAACGGCCGGTAAAGATAATAAGCATATAACAATGGTAGTCCTTTCCGGAATTGAATGTTGATTGGGAAAAATAACCGACCAGTAAAATTAATACCTAAGAAAATAAGGTTCAGATTAAACAGAACTGAACAGATTATGCTAGTGTGTTATAGTGAAAGAAAAGTAAGCTAAACGCACAATAAAAGATTAGACATCGGGTTTAATCAAATAGCGATATGCATTTCGAGCAGCTCGAATAGATTCTGGATTGAGGGCTAACGAAGAAAGATCATCGCAGACCATAGAAGCACGTCCATTACGTTGTTCAGCCAGATTGGTGGGAAGTTCGAGACTTCTACGGGATGTAAGTATACTATAGGATGACCCATTGGGTAGGCCTAATAAAGCTACACCCCATAGAAGAAGGTCTGTAGTAGTTCCGTTAAAATAGTGTTCCTTGGCTACAATTATATAGAGAGTAGCCATAAGTATGATGGGTGACTTTGGGATTCGGTGGTTGCCTCAACTCTGAGAGCAGGTATATGGTCAGGACCCAATAAGGATATTAATCGTTCAAACACCTACCATCATCAGTCTGAGCGAGTACGGGAAAGATTGGAGATAAAACAATAGGCCAATGATCTTTCACTATTGAGACATTGGATAAAGGACAACTCCAGTTGGATGTTTAGATTCTTTGTTTTGGGGGCACAGTCAAATAGCTCTTGATAAGTCTTTCATTTGTTGAGGGGGCTACGTGGAGCCATAACCACAAGAAAAGAGACAAACCAAATTAGATGTCTTTATTGTAGGCCTAATGAAGTTGTCCTTTACAGATATGAATCCATGACTGAGTTCCATGGTAGGTGGGTCTTGTGAACAGAGCTCAAATAGTAGACAATACGCTATATGTAATCCTCGATGTTTGAGCATTTGACTGAGTTCCATGCTAGGTGGATGTTTGAGCATTTGAGCGAGCTAATGTGGATGCAATTTCACATTTTCGTATCGGACGATGGAATATCTATATTGTATGCCTCACAAAGTTGTCCTTTATGGATGTAGTTGGAGTACGCTTTCATAGCTGACGATGGAGCCTATTGAGGAGGGTATTATGGGTAGTACCTAGATATATTGGGCATATAACAACATATATATATATTTCTAGGTTTGATCTACTAGGAAGTAGATGGGTACAGATTATGCACAGTGCTAAGAGTGTTATAAATCCTAATAACCTAATAAAAAGTAAATCGGTGATAGAACAATATACATAGTGTTGTTCTTAAAAAGTATAATTTGTCCATTTACCAGAATTTTTGTTCCGACCTCCTCCTCATAAAAAACTCGCTGGTTAGACGGATGGTAGAGATTTTCTAGCTTAGAAACACTTGCTTAGTATTTGTCATTATGATAATAAATATTTACTTATTCTCATATTTTATCCAGTTCCGCTATGAGATAATTATTTTTGCCTTTCTGTAGGATACTAGACAAATCAATTCGAGTTTTAGTGGACTTAGTATTTTGCGAAAAATTCGAACCTACTAGAATTTAAGTTATTATATTTAATATCAGAGCCTAGGATTAGGATTCCTATATCAATGGCTAGTGAAAGAATTTGTATTTTCAAATATAAATATATTATATTATATACACCTAGTTCCATAGAGAAACGAGATATAGAAAAAGTTTGAATATTAGTTTTGTATGTTAAGGCAATAGTTATAAAAATTTGAGAATAGTAGACCCTTAACTTGCTATGGCATAAAGTGTACAATATGTTTTGAAATAAAAAGGAGAATTTTTGTGTTAATATATGAAAATTTCAGTATTTCAGATTAATGGGTTGGACAATAGGGCCTTATAATATGAGAAAAAGTAAACAGGAAGTAGATTAGGAATATATAAACATTTGGGGCAATGATAACTCTAGACTCACATTTCAGTTCAGATATAACTATAGAAGGATTAATGTTAAAGAGAATTTAGGTGAAGAAAAGTAATTTCATGTGAGGGATTTAGGAATGGAAATTAAGGAAACCACTTTGTACTTAGCCCCACAACTTTTAAAAGAACTTGGAAAAAATTAGATATAGAGGAAAAGATTCATAGAAGAGTTTTGAAGTTCCAATATTAAAAGTTCACAGTTTTTAGAAATTTACTAATTTGAAATATCGAGATTAACAATAAAATAATTTTTGAGAAAAATGTATAGATTTGTTTTCAAAAATAAAGTGAGTAGTTGTAGGGTTAGGCGGTATGAGTGGTTAAGGAAAAGCGTAATTATAAATGAATCAGGCATGTAAGTTGTACATGGAGGTGCTAAAGGCAGGTTTCAATACAAAAATGGACTGTCTTGAATAAAATAACTACTTGAAATGGAAAATAAGTACCGCTTTGAGCCTGTACCCAACATTAAAACTTTTCGGAACTTGAAAAGAGAAAGTATTGGAAAATAATCCGCTAGTTTTGAAATTAAAAGTCTACAAGTTTTCAAAATTTCAAAATTCTAAATCAAGAAAGTTCCATTGAAATAATTTTTGAAAAAAAAGACAACGGATTTATTTTTAAAGAAAATATTGAAATTTTCGTAAAGGACGGATTGTGACACAATTTAAATCATTGGAATAAGAAGAATTGTTAGATAAAATTTTATGAATCGATAAGTTTGTAAGTAATCATGTTTCGTTAAACTAATAAGGAAATGTGCAGTGAAAGAGATGTACAAAACCTAGGTGAAGCACCATATTTTATGCTACCCATTTCATCAACGAAATGAAAAATATTTAAAAACAAATTTTTCTTGTTACTTTGCATAGAACACAAAATTCCTCTTTAAAAAAGATTCATAGAAACTTGACCTTAATAGTTTATCTTGAAAAAATGCATACTAAAATAGATAATTAGCTCCAACTGAGTTGAAGTGCATAACCATTTGGAAAAGAGAAAACCATAGTGAATGAATAGAAGTAATCAATCTTACCTTTTCTAGTTTTTTACTTTTAGAAAAGTTTTTGACAAAATAAATCTAATATGTTTAAAGATGGTTTAGCAAAATGATTCCAATAGTGTACTTAGGACACTAGAAAGCAACTTGACAGATTATTTTGGTATGAAGATTGGATCATAGGACTTGTATAATTTTTTTAAAAAGCCTTAGAAGAGGAATTAAGAAGTAAAAGCGAGAAATGGTCAACACTCAAAGTTATACAATAATATATGAGGAGTGAGAAAAAGAAAATTTTGAGAAGATGTGTAACAAGCTGAATTCGGACAGACTGAATTTTTTTCAAAATTCAAATCTATCAAAACTCGTGTTGATTTTCTCTAGTATCCTGCAGAAAAGACGAAGATATAAAATATATTAGAGCTCAGAAAAACATCTCACAGCGGAATGGATAAAATATAATGTAATCAAAATATAGCCTTACCATAGTAATAATACTGCCTAACCAGTATCCAAAGCTATCATATCTCTTCCACAAATCCAACCTGTGTGCATGTTATGAGGAGGGGTCAGAACACAAGTTCTGGCGACTGGATTTAAACTGTACATTTTGGATAATCCTACATATACAATTCAGTTACATTTTCTTGTTTATTAGGTTACTTTGGTTAGCAGCACTCAAGGCTTACACACACGTCGTACCCATCTACTTCCTAGTGGATTAACCTAATATAGTATATATGTAGTTACCCCCTAATATTGAGGTACACCCCACGGTACCCAACTCGCACGGTCTCTACCATAATGCCATAGAAATGTACGCAGTCCCTCAACCTACACTGGATTGACGTACGGATCTCTATATAACAATGTTATGTTCCGCATATATCTGTCATTACTATGCTACATAAGCATAAAAACTGCCACCATCGATCGAATCAGATTCCATCACAGAGTAGTGCCCTCAAGTCTACGATACACCATCCAGAGCAGACATGCATGTATCTAGATTTTCCCATGTATGTATCATCAATGGTATTCAATGCTTTAACCACACATAACCTCTAATGTGCACCGAGTTCCATGGCAGGACTGTACAAGAAACACAAAACTCGGTCGGGAGCTTTTCCACATACGTACAGACCCACCTTTAAGAGCCTCAAAATACATATATCCTTCAGGTCTGTTTTTCATGGTGGTTATGGCCCCATCTCGGCCCCTACCTCAACTAGTAAAGACTACAAGAGCTTTGCGACTTGCCCCTAACAAACAATCTAAATATCCTGTTGGCGTCTCTCCTCAACCACCGTGCCTCGATAGTGAAAGGTGGATGGTATCATGGGTTTATCTCTAGTCTTTTAGCATCCCACTAGCTACCGATGATGGGTTCCCGACGATCTACTATCCTTATTGGTCGTGACCCCTGCCTCCCTCTTGAGGCGGCCGCCGAATCACCCTAGTGTCACCTCATCACAGCTTTCTGATAGCAAATCTACTTTTGCAGTTAAGGCTACTCACCGTGTAGTTATGCGCAGACCCAACATCTGTGAGCACAGCACAAACACTACACCACCACAGAGGACTACCAGGAGCACCTTCCACGTCCCAGGAAGCCGCATGCTTCCCCTTCCAGTCCTTCGGAGCAGACAGAATGATCAAATGAACGTGCGCTCCCCTCGTGCCTTATGACACCGCGATGATCTACCCTGTTGGCTTATTCACCTTAAATGTGCGGACTGATCTAAGCGCCTTATTTTAATATGTTATTAGATCTATGTCTAAACATTCTATTATACGCTTGCTTTACCTTATTGGGTTTCCATTTAACTTGATTATTCCCATTCATATTGACTTCTTATTCAAGTTACCAAGTTCCTCTTGCTTATTTATTTCAGTCACATAACTTAACCCATTTAAGTTTATTAATAAGACCACACCATATTATTTTCTAGATTTTGATCCAAGGTCTGTAATCCACAATCCATTTACATTATTCATTGTCCAATAACACGTTCTACTTAATATGTAATTAAGTATATCTCAATTCACATGTTTTCTGTTTAACATGTCACTTATTATTTATAATTAAATATCACTTATTTCATTTCATAAGTTTGCCTCCTTCTTTCTTATTTAATCATAATTCCATCTTATATTGTCACTACCACTTGTCATTGTTTACTTATTAACTTAGTTCTCTTAATTATGGTTTGCTAATAAGTTTCTCTTCCCATAAATATAACTTATGTTGTCCTCGTCTGTACATTTCAGATTCTCGTTCTTGCAAATAATTTAATTTACAATAAAGTACAACTTATCTCATTACATAAGTTATTCCATTTTCTTTATCTTTTATTATAATCTAAGTTATAGTTTCCACTTGTCCCTAGGACAAGTCTACCTATTATATAATATTCTCATTAATGTAATTTATTTATAATAGGTTATTATCATTTTCCGTTCAATCTACTCCTTTTACTGTTGTAGCTTCCATTCATTTCCTTATTCATTTCCATTAATCACAACTAATGCTATTTTATCAATATGCTATATATATATATATATATATATATATATATATATGCCCTAGATCTCTCACATTAAGCCTACACTTGTGGATGCTGGATTTGTCGGGTGGTTCCGGGCAGACTTCTTCCACAAGTTGACTTAACCTTGTGTCTTAGCACTGTTACATGTTTTATTTACGCACTAGACCCCTCACATTAAATTAACAACTTGTGGATGCTGGATTTGCCGGGCGGTTCCGGGCAGACTTCTACTACAAGTTGAATTTAACCTCGTGTCTAAGTGCAGTTATAGTTTTCTATTTACTGTAAATTTTCTATATAATTTGGGCATGCCCATTCTTCCAAATTTTCACTATAATATATATTTTACATGTCATCATATTAAGCCCATTTTATGTCGCATGTTCTTTCTAACATGTAATTGATTCTATTCTAACATCTAATTATTTAATCATGTAATTGTTCAAATCTAACAAGTTAACATGTAATTTTCTCAATTCTACAGCTAATAATTCAAGTATATAATGTGCCATAAGTTAATCATGTAATTAGAACAAGTATATATACAACAATAATCGTTACACATATTTTAACAACTTTGCATTTCAACATATGAACATTTCAGCGTATTAAACGTTTCAACATATGAATTCTCTGACATATTGATATTTTAACATATTAATATTCCAACATGCCATATTAGCATTTCATCACTTTAATCATTCTATAAGGTCTACATTGCATATTAACGGGGAATGTCAAACGATAATATATCATTATCAAAAATGATATAATTTAAATCCACTCACATAAGTTTGCTTTCCAAATCCTAAATCTGGTCCAGATCTTCGTATTCCATGGTCCTCCTAACTGAATTTAGAACCTAGAAACTATGGAGCCACAATTCTTACTAGAAGACAAAGGGAAGAAAGAGAAGAAAATTGAAATAGACCAGATCTAAGAAATTACCTCACTTCGAATATGATTCTGAACACCTTCTAATTAGTATTCATTCTTTTCCTCTAGATTTTGATTCTGAATTTTCCAAAACTAATTACTCTATTTTTCCTGAAGAGATTTGAGGAGGAGGAAGAATGACAGAGCGTAGACGTTTTCTCAGAGAATATGACATTTAGGCAAGGCTCTACTACCCTAATTATAGGTGCTCAGGATCTTATCGTAAACGCAGCGTGGAGTCAGCATTGAACCCGGTTAAGAAAATAGTCCAGTTTCGCAAATGAATCTAGCCGGATCTGGGGGGGCGTAGACCACAGTGTCGATCCCTCTACAGGGATGTCGGTCCCGGTGTCAACCCCCCAATGCGTTCCGCGAGCTATTTTGGTGCGAAAGTTTGATTTTCAAATGTTTGAATTTATGGAATTTATTTAACTATTATATTCACAGGTAATCTTCTTATACATATACAAATATTCTAATGACCATTTTACACGTATGTATATATATATAGGCATGAAAGTCATTTCATTTTCAAAATTCAAATGGTGTTGTACCGTTATTTGATTCCTATCATATTTCCTTGATTGCAGCCTTATCTTGAACTTTATCTCTTGTATTTTTTTTGAAACTGGGTAAATAGTATTATATATATATATATATATATATATTTGTACATATATACACATATATTCTCATATATATATACATATATTTTCTTTACTTCCTTATATGTATATTTTTCCTTATATGTGCGTTTATACATATTTTCTCTTTAGAACATGTGTTATTTTAGTCGTTCCCTTAAAACAAAAATATGGCGCTGACGGGGATCGAACTCCGTGCCTCTTGTATGCAAGCCACATGCTTTAACAAACTGGGCTACTTAGGCTATTGTTATCAAGGCTTAGAATGATGGTAGTTATTGTTCCCTTCTTATTCCTCTTTTTCATATTTGCTACAATATTTCATTTAAACCATTGCACTAATCTCTTTCTTTTATTATTAATGTATAATATTAATAAATCAGTGCATGCAACATATTTACACTGCATGCAACCAAATCTTTCTTTCGTTTTATGCATGCATTACATTTTTATTTGCATTAATATTTTCTTCTTTTTCAGTGCATGTATTTATTACAAGCAATCACATATTATATTATTTTATTCTTCATATATATATATATATATATATATATATATATATGTGTCTACGCATATATATACACAGATGCATTATTTAATTATTAAATTTTCATAAAATGCGGGGTGTTACATTCTCGCACCCATGGGAAATTTCGTCCCCGAAATTTGATAAGGGTAAAAACAATTAACCCCTCGAATAATATACATCAATCAAGTGTGCATTTAATTTTTGCAAACATTGTGCACTTGTGCAATGTGAAATACAACATAATAATACATGTATGCCTAAGCGGTACCTCCTATGTGTATGCAAAATTTTCAAAAATTCTTTAAAAACATGATGCTCACATCCTAAATATACTGGCAGTTCTACATGAATGCAATATTTTGAAAATAAAAATACATTTTCATCCAAATTTTCCCACACTCTTACTGAGTAAGAGGATAGTTCATCCAATTTTTGCATCCAAAACCCAACCAACCAACTTTATTTTTTGAAATTCAGAAAAATCTAATTTTCTAAATTCGATTTCTTATGTTACGAAAAGGTGGAAAATGAAATTTTCACATCTTCCATTTTTCTTTTATGTACCTTTTTCCAACCGTACTTGGATTTTATGTAACTATTTATGAAGATTCCCTATTTTCCTATCCAAGCATAGCCCACATAAGAAAATTTTCTTTGTTACTGGTTTTCTTTTTCATCTTATTTTGGAAATTTTTAACTTTATTCATTTTTTCTTGGAATTTTTCAAGTTTTTTGCTTTACTGAATTTGTTGTTTTCTTTTTAGTTGTACCATTTCTCTTTCTTAGCTTATTTAATCATCTGATCTAAGTTTAATTTCAAGTAAGCTTTTAACTAAAACAGGAAACAACTACTACTAAGGGCCAAGAATCTCAGGACTATCCCCCCCTCAAACAGCAAGCTAGAACGACGGGATCAATGACATGTTTATGTGTTACCCTAACTACCTAACAAGAAAAATAACAGAACGATCCCAACAAAAATGCAATAACGGGTTGTACCAACAATTATTTCAAGCAACACCCTAGGCTTTTCAATGCTTACGCATTCTATGGGAACTTATTATTATTTCAAGATAATCCTCGCAATTTACTTTATAGCCTCAAAACTTTTCCCGCCTTCCCTAGGCACTAATCCTTACCTGCTCCATACTTTTTAAAACACGGTTTGGCCTTTTCGTTTCACTTTTCTTTCAAAAGTTAAAAAGTATAAAAACTTTATTTTCCTCATCAAAACTTAATTTTGCCAAACCATAAAAACATATCATTTTATATATAAAAATAATTGTAAATCATTTTTTTTAAATCACAAAAACTGGAGTAGATAAGGACAACTATTTCTTAATAGGGTTTATGGCTTGTTCTTGCCTATAAGGTCGGTTCAGTTTCTTACTATAAGGTGCAAACATCTACTCTATTCTTAATTTCTACAACTTATTTTGTACACCCAACAAAATTCCCTTGTTAAAACAATTTATCAAAAATGATTATCAAAAGAATAGAGATTTCAAAACTTTCTTTATTGAGAATTTTAACAAAATGCAATACTTTCTAAGTTTTTCTTTTTAATCCTTTCATGCAATACAACAAGAAAATTAGTGAGCTATACATGCTTTATAATATGCATCTTTTACTGAGAGAATTTCACTTTAGAACAAAAATTCACAAGAAATCATTGTTCCCAAAATATACCCCATTTCACTTTAAAACTCAATATGTGTACTTTACATATTTTAAAACTATATCTTTTAAGAAAAACACCATAAACCATCTTCCCAAAACTTTTACAATTTCATGTTCTTAAAAGTTAACAATGGGATTAGACTCAAAGCGGGTTTCCAATTTTCCTAGGCTTTCCTAGACACTCCCACAAAATAAATTCTCTCAACTATATATATTCCTAATCCATTTTTCTCTTTTTAACCTTTTCTAATTTATAATGTTTTTTCTCCAAACCCACTAACCCAAAATACTAATCATATGGGATTCACCTTCTTTCCATATGAAGTACATTGTACACTTTGCACCCAAATTACTAAAGGGTCTCAGATTTCCATATTAATTCCTTTAGTGTACAAAACGGGCATCCCAATTCTTACCATATTATACTCTTTCTATTTAGTGGGTTCCTCTATGGATTTAGATATATATATATACACAATATTTATATTTAAAAAAAATCAAATACGTTAACTCACTATCTATACAGGAATCCTAAACCTAAGCACTGATACTAGATGTAACAACCCGATTTCCGATAGACCGATTTTTTTCAAAATTCTAATCTATCGAAACTTGTGTTGGTTTGCCTTAGTATCCTGCAGAAAAGACAGAGATATAAAATATATCAGAGCTCAGAAAAACATCTCATGGCGGAATGGATATAATATAATGTAATCAAAATATAGCCTTAACATAGTAATAATATTGCCAAACCAATATCCAAAGCTATCATGTCTCCGCCACAAGTCTAACCTACGAGTATGTTATGACGACGGGGTCAGAACACAAGTTCTGGTGACTGGATTTAAACTATCATTTTGGATGATCCTACATATACCGTTCAGTTATATTTTCTTATTTATTAGGTTACTTGGGTTATCAGAACTCAAGGCTTACACACACGTCGTACCCATCTACTTCCTAGTGGATTAACCTAATACAGTATATATGTAGCTACCCCCAATATTGAGGTACACCCCATGGTACCCCACTCGCACGGTCTCTAACGTAATGCCACAGAAATGTATGTAGTCCCTCATCCTACGCCGGAGAGACGTACGGATCCCTATATAACAATGTTACATTCTGTATATATCTGTCATTACTATACTATGTAAGCGTACGGACTGCCGCCTTCAATCAAATCAGATTCCATCATAGAGCAATGACCTCAATTCTACGATACACCACCCAGAGCAGACATGCATGAATCTAGACTTTCCCATGTACGTATCGTCAATCGTATCTGGTGCCTTAACCACACTTAA
Source organism: Allium sativum (assembly GCA_030737875.1). Classification (NCBI taxonomy): domain Eukaryota; kingdom Viridiplantae; phylum Streptophyta; class Magnoliopsida; order Asparagales; family Amaryllidaceae; genus Allium; species Allium sativum. Next base: position 502,883,613 of record CM060922.1, on the reverse strand, counting down.
CCTCTAATGTGCACTGAATTCTGTGGTAAGGCTGTACAAGAAACACGGAACTCCATCAGGAGCTTTTCCATATCTATACATGTCCTCCATTAAGAGCCTCAAAATACAGATATCCTTCAGGTCTATTTTTCATGGTGGCTATGCCCCCACCTTGGCCTCTCCCTCAATTAGTAAAGACTACAAGAGCTAAGCGGCTTTCCCCTAACAAACAATTTAAACATCCATTTGGCATCTATAACACCCTTCATTTTACGTATCGGTATATCGTAAAATATATTTGTTTTATTCTCTAAGGGATATATCATTCTCATCTTTTAATATGTAGTTTATGGGATGTGAGACATGCCCATAATTTTTACCGATTTTGTTTGTGACCATTTTGCCCATGTCAGCCTTGTACAGGGCATAACTTTTGACTCGGGTCGAATCAGAGTGTGAGACCTATGCCACTAGAAAGGAATTGATTAGTTACATTTAGGATTTGGCTCAGCGGTTTAGGAGAAATCGTTGTTTTAAGGTTTTTCAGTTAGCTATTCAGGTTTTGGAGCCTTAGTGGAATCCAATAAATAAGAGGTGAGAGTGGTGGGAAAAGGTTTACTTTCCCATTCTCTTATTTGGAGGCATTGATCTCCTTCTTCCTCCTACACCTTTCCACCATTAAAAATCCAAATCTAAGGGTTGAAATCGAAGATCTACACCATCCAAGGCAAGATCTACATCATTTCAAAGGCGAATTCATCGGATCGAGGGTTTGATTCGAAGTGTAACAACCCGCATTTTACGTATCGAAAATCGTAAAATATTTTTATTTTATTCTCTAAAGGTTGGATCATTCTCATCTTTTAATATGTTGTTTATGGGGATGTGAGACATGTCCATAATTTTTACCGATTTTATTTGTGACCATTTTGCCCCTATCAGCCTTGTACAAGGCATAACTTTTGATTCAGGTCTAATTAGAGGGTGAGACCTATGCCATTGGCAAGCAATTGATGATTGCCTTTCTGTAAAGTGGTTACATTAAAGATTTGGCTAAGCGGTTCGGGAGAAATCGTCGTTTTAAGGTTTTTCAGTTGGCTATTCAGGATTTGGAGCCTTTGTGGAATCCTATAAATAGGGGTGAGAGTGGAGGGAAAAGGTTTACTTTTTCCCATTCTCTCATTTGAAGGCATTTGATCTCCTTCTTCCTCCTACACCTTTCCACCATTAAAAATCCAAATCTAAGGGAGGAAATCGAAGATCTACACCATCCAAGGCAAGATCTACATCATTTCAAAGGCGAATTCATCGGATCGAGGGGTTTGATTCGGAGTGCTCGCTGTCCGGATTCTTATTTCTATTGTTTTAGATTGTTTCGGCAAATCAGTGAGTGATTTACACCTCTCACATGAATGCAATGAAGTATATGAGTGTTTATGCATGTTTCTCATCAAATTGGGATGTTTTACCATAAATTTACACCATTATAAGTTCATTTTCATATGCATCACCCCATGATCTAATCTAACAAATTTTACTTGTTATTTCATGTCGTTTTACATGTTTATGTTAGTTAGATCTCTCATTTTGATTATATGTTCATTTTAATGGTTTTTGGGTGAGATTTACATCATTTTTGTGGTAATCGTATATTCATGTGGTTGATATGTTTATGATTGTGTTTGATGATTTTGGTTGAGTTGGTTTCGTCGGATTCGTTGTTTGGCGAAGTTTTGGTCGAATTCGGAGTTGAATTGCAATACGCAGGAATTGGCTCGGCCATCGATTGAATCGGCCAGAAACTGGCTTGGTCAGGAATTGGCTCGGCCATAGGTTGAATCGACTAGAAGTTGAATCGTCCATAAGTTAGATCGGGCAGGAGTGGATCGAATCGGTCCATAAGTGGATCGAGTCGGTCCTATGTCCTATCATAGAGAACAAGTCAGATTGGATCGGTCATCTTGGTTCGGATCGGTCATTTAGGGGAATTGAATCGGTCATCTTAGTTCGGATCGGCCTAGTATGGATCGGGTCGGTCTAAAAGTGGGCGGATCGGTCATTTTTTTAGCAGCGCTTTTAAACGCTATGGTTGATAGTGATGATGCTATGGTTTGTTTCCAACATGGTCATTTTCTGAAAAAGTACGTTTTTGGGGTACGACTCAGGTTTGGAGAAAAGGTCTAAAAAAAATTCGGGGGCAAAACCCCCGAACCCTAGCCACAGCGCAGTGATGTAATTAGCTCGGTGATGGTGAGACTTCAAAGTAAGTTCAAGTAGGAAGATTCGAAGTATTGAGAGGTGTTCGTTGATCATAGTATAATACAGAATGAAGTAACAACTCAAAGGTTGTAGGTTGGGGGATAATGGTTTCTCGAGAAGGTTGCTTGAGCTATGAAATGTCGTCAAGGTTGGATGACTAGAGATGCGAAGGCCGAGATATTATCATTGTCGTAAGTTCTAGCAGGCTCAAAGCAGGGGTGTGATGGGGGCACCCGATGGACCGCAAGGTTGCTGGTCGAGTACCTTGGGTATCGTTGAAAGGCCTAGTTGTCAAGGTTGTACATTGTCAAGGTTGGACATATGGAATTTATGCTAGAACTGGGGTCACCATTTGGCATATGGCAAGGTTGGCCGTCATACGATTAACGATGGTTTCAAAGCAGGATTGGCGGTGATAGCCAGAGTCAGTCATGGATGATTGGTTGTTCTGTTTGTACTATCTCACATAGATTATCCAAAGTTGAGGGAGATGTTCTTTGAGTGCTTAACTGAAATTGGTTTAGGCCTCTGGGGAGAGTACTTGGGGAATGTTAAACTCGATTAGGGTTGTCTGTGTGAGACTTATATAATCTGGATGTCATGTGTGTTTACCATGATTGATTGAGTGTTCTGGTTTCTATGGTTGAATGGTTGAATTGTTTATAGTAAAGGCTATCACTGTCCGATGTCGGGAAGATAAGGTAATTGAGTTCTTCTCTGGTGTCGTGGGTAGATTAGTATGTTTATCTATCCTTTCTCATACACTTTATTGTTAAAGTTTGTTAGCTGTTTTATCGCTCACCAAGACTATTGTCTGGCTCAAGGTTTTATGTTTCCTCTTATTACCTTAGGTTGTTCATCCGGTTGTGGATGGGCAGACTAAGTAGCGGGTGACAGGTGATTCTTTAGTGAGGACGATGGTGCTGATCGGTGGCGAGCAGGAGGTTCACGTACTAGTTTTACTACCATCTAATAATTGGGTTTCCGCTATTTGCTTTTCTGAATAGGGCAATGAGGCAACTTTGTATAAACACTATTTCCAAGTTTGTGGATCTTACTTTCTTGTTTTATAGAAGTCCAGTGTTTCTGCTTCACTATTACCACCTACTGTATATGTTTTATTATATTTTATCCTGGCGCTGTGAGTTTACGACAGGTTCCGCTTGTGTTTACCTACTCTGATGATCGTCCATGACTGCCTGGCACACCTTTCAGCGCATTATTTCTTTTGTATAGTGCGAGGGTTATGGGCGGTCGTCACACGGAGTGCTCGCTATCCGGATTCTGATTTCTATCGTTTTAGATTGTCTCGGTAAATCGGTGAGTGATTTACATCTCTCACATGAATGCAATGAAGTATATGAGTGTTTGTTCGTGTTTCTCATCAAATTGGGATGTTTTACAATAAATTTACACCATTAAAAGTTCATTTTCATATGCATCACTCTATGATCTAATCTAACAAGTTTTGCTTGTTAATTTCATGTCATTTTACATGTTTATGTTAATTAGATCTCTCATTTTGATCTTATGTTCATTTTAATGGTTTTTGGGTGAGATTTACATCATTTTTGTGGTAATCGTCATATTCATGTGGTTATTAATGTATGATATGTTTATGATTGTGTTTGGTGATTTTAGTTGAGTTGGTTTCGTCAGATTCGCCATTTGGCGAAGTTTTGGTCGAAATAGGAGTTGAATTGCAATACGCAGAAATTTGGATCGAGGGGTAGAGTCAAATTTGGATCTAGTGGTAGAGTCAAATTTGGATCGAGTAATAGAGTCAAATTGGGATCGGGTGGTAGAGTCAAATTTGGATCGGGTTGTAGAGTCAAATTTGGATCGGGGTCGTAGAGTCAAATTTCAATCCAGTGGTAGAGTCAAATTTGGATTGGGTGGTAGAGTCAAATTTAGATTGGGTGGTAGAGTCAAATTTGGATCTAGTGGTAGAGTCAAACTTGGATCGGGTGGTAGAGTCAAATTTGGATCTGGTGGTAGAGTCAAATTTGGATCTAGTGGTAGAATCGAATTTGGATCGGTCAGATGTGGACCGGGTGGAGTCAAATTAGCTCGGTGATGGTGTGACTTCGAAGTAAATTCAAGTAGGAAGGTTCGAAGTGTTGGATGTGTTCGGTGATCAAGGTGGAACAACGAACGAGGTGGCAACTCAAAGGTTGTGAGTTGGTGGATAATGGTTGCTCGAGAAGGTCGCTTGAGCAGTAAATTGCCATCAAGGTTGGACAACTAGAGATATTAAAGGCCGAGAGATTATCGTTGTCGTAAGTTCTAGCAGGCTCATAGCAGGGGTACGATGGGGGCACCCAATAGACCGGAAGGTTTCTGGTCGAGTACCTTTGACATCGTTGAAAGGCCTAGTTGTCAAGGTTAGACATAGGGAGTTTATGCTAGAACTGGGGTTACCATTAGCCCTTGACATATGGCAAGGTTGGCCGTCATATGATTAATGGTGGTTTCAAAGCAGGATTGGCGGTGATAGCCAAAGTCAATCATGGATCGATGATTGGTTATTCTGTGTGAGAATTACATAATCTGGATGTTATGTGTGTTTTCCATGATTGAATGGTTGCTCTGGTTTCCATGTATGAATGGTTATTCCTTTGGTTGAATGGATTGTAAAGGCTATCACTGTGCGATGTGGGGAAGATAAGGTTGAGGTCTTCTCTGGTATTATAGGTAGATTAGTATGTTTGTCTATCCCCTCTCATACACTTTATTGTTGAAGTTTGTTAGTTGTTTTATCGCTAATTAAGACTGTTGTCTGACTCAAGGTTTTATGTATCCTCTTATTACCTTGGGTTGTTCATCCGATTGTGGATGGGCAGACTAATTAACAGGTGACAGGTAATGCTTTAGTGAGGACGACGATGCTGATTGATGGCGAGCAGGGGGCTCATGTACCAGTTTTACTACTAGCTAATAATTGGAATTCCGCTGTTTGCTTTTCTGAGTGATGTAGTGTGGCAACTTTGTATAAACACTATCTCCAAGTTTGTGTGTCTTACTTTCTAGTTGTATGGAAGTTCAATGTTTCTGCTTCACTTTTATTACCTATTGTATATGTTCTATTATACTTTATCCTTGCGCTGTGAGTTTTATGACAGGTTCCGCATGTGTTTTCCTACTCTGATGATCGTCCATGACATCCTTGCACATCATTCAATGCATTATTTCTCTTGTATAGTGTGGGGGTTATGGGCGGTTGTCACATTTGGTATCAGAGCTCTGGTTAACGATTTTTGGCCAAAGTTCAAGGACGTAATCACGTATGAGAGACGTACTTGTAGATTACAGTTGGATGCTTACTAATATGTTAGCATATACAGTTGTAGCGGTTGTTTTCCTTTAGCAGTTTTTTTAAGATGGCTAATTATTCTAAACTGCAGATTTAGAATGAGTAAACAAGAAACAAGACACACTGCTAGGGGATACAATACTGGAGGGGGAAATGGAGTTGAACCTAATTACCCGGCCATGTTTGAAGCCATGGCAGAAGCAGTTATGCAAAGGGTACTCGCTCTAGTGGCGGTAATGGTAGATGTTGGTGTGCGAGTTCCTTGAGTAGTAGATTTTGCAAAGCTGTGCAAGAACTTTACTTCTCTAGGGGGAAAACCATTCAAGGGAACTGAACCACCTGAAGAGGTGCAGAGGTGGATGGACTCATGCGTCTGAATCTTTGAAGACTTGGGTATTGAGGATGCAATAAAGAGAAAGCTTGCATCCAGGCAACTGCAGGACAGAGCCATGGAATGGTGGAATTCTATTACACTCGAGACTCCAGAAGAAGAAATTTCATGGGAGCTATTCCAAGCTAAGTTTGAAGCAAAGTTTATCTCCATAGCTCAGAAATCTGCTCTATTCAAGAAATCCGTAGAGCTGAAACAGAATGGTCGTTCTGTGTTTGACTATATTTCTGATTATGAAGCATTGTCTAGATGTGCTCGTTCATACATTGATACACCATATCAGAAGAACGAGAAGTTTGTCTTGGGTTTGGATGCTTATATCGGTAAATCGTTAGTGGACCATCTTGATGATTCATTTGAGAAGATTGTGGAAAAAGTTATTCGTCATGAGAGCTTGTTTCCTAGGGAAGCAAATGTTGTCGCTGCCACCAAAGAGGCTCAGAAACCATAGCAGGTTTGTAATAATAAGAAGAGAATGCAGCAGCAACAAAAGGGAAAAGATGGACAAAAGAAACCCAAGAATGAGGTGGTTTGCTTTAACTGCCAACAAAAAGGTCATTTTGTTAATGAGTGCAAGAATCCCAAAGCTGAGAAGAAGTGCTTCAAATGTGGGAAGCCTGGGCATGAGAAGAAAGATTGTCTGAAATCAGCTAAGGGCAAGTAGGTTGTGAGGGCATATGTTTTGGATGCTATGCCAACTTCTTCATGGGCTCCTACCGCAGAGGAGAAGGGAAAGGGTGTCATGGTGCAAGGTACTCTTTCAGTTAATGGTGTTTCAGTTTGTGTGTTTTCGATACTAGAGCATCGAATTCCTTCATTTGAAGTGAGCTTGTGTCTCTCTTGGGTTTGGAACCTGAGATTTGTGATAGACCTTTCATAGTGACTAATCCAATTGGGGTTTTGTCAAATCTTTGCATGATATGTCGTGGTCTACTGTTGTCGAGTCATGGTTGCTATTTTGTGTGTGATTGCTTTGTTCTTAACTTCGCTGGGTTTGGGATCATCTTACGCATGGATTGGCTCAAGAGGTATGCAGCAAGGGTGAATTGCGAGAAGCTAGAGGTGAGGGTTGGGGATGTGGAAGGGTGAAAGGTGTTGATTAGATGTAAGCGTGAAGACGGGGTCTTCGTAAGTTATCTATATTCGCTGGGGATTCCACAAGAAGACCTGTCATCAGTGCTGATCGCAAATGAGTATGTAGATGTCTTTGACGAGGTCAAAGGGTTGCCGCTGCATCGTGAGGTTGAGATTAGGATCGATTTGGTCGAAGGTGCTAGACCAATCGTTATGCCACTTAGGCGGATGACGCCTAGGGAACAACGAGAGTTAGAGGTGCAAGTTCGTGACCTTTAGGAAAAGGGTTCATTCGAAGTAGTGTTTCTGAGTGGGGTGCACCAGTCGTATTTGCAACCAAGGTGGATGGCTCGTTAAGATTGTGTGTGGACTATCGTGAGCTGAACAAGGTGAAAAAGAAAAACAAGTATCCATTGCCAAGGATAGATGACTTGTACGATCAGCTTCACGAATCCAAAGTGTTTTCTCTAGACGCACTTGAGAGTTGTGTTAGAGATCTTGTGGAAGAATCAGCTTAAGGCTAAATTCTCAAAGTGTCACTACTAGTAAGGGATGAAGTGAGTTGTTGGAAAGTTCATTTCCAAGTGTATGAACTGTCAGTTGGTGAAAACTGAATAGAAGAAGCCGAGTGGTTTGCTTCACCCATTGGAAGTTCCTACGTGGAAGTGGGAGCAAGTATCAATGGACTACCTAGAACCAGGGCAGGAAAGGAGGGGATTTGGGTCATCTTTGATCGTTTGACCAGAAGTGCGAGATTCATTCCTATCAAGTCAACTAGGGTGGCATCAAAATTGGCTAAACTTTATGTGAAATGGATAGTTCGATTCCATGGTGTCCCAAAGAGTATAGTAGTGACCGAGATCCATTATTTATGAGTGGATTTTGGAAAAGTTTGCAAGAAGCTTTGGGAACCGAATTGTGCTTGAGTACGGCATATCATCCCCAAACTGATGGTCAGACCAAGAGAGTCAGTCGAGTTCTAGAAGATCTCCTGAGGGCTTGTGTGTTAGACTTCGGAGGATCATGGGAAGACCATCTACATCTAGTTGAATTTACGTATAATAATAGCTATCAGTCTAGCATTGGAATGGTGCCATACGAAGCATTGTATGGAAGGCCGTGCAATTCTACAGCATGTTGGCTAGAAACTGGAGATAAGTTGGTACTTGGGCCTGAGATGGTTAGAGAAACCTCAGAGTGTATCGAGATAGTTCGACAATGAATGAAGGCAACCCGCGACAGTAAAAAAAGTTACGCTGACAAGCGTCGTAAGAACTTGGAATTCGACGTGGGAGATATGGTTTTCGTGAAAGCTTCGTCGTTGAAGCACATGGTTAGATTTAGTAAGAAAGGAAAGTTAGCTCCAAGGTTTGTTGGACCATTTCCAATAATTGGAAAGCTCGCATATAGATTAGAGTTACTCGAGAAGATGTCGAGTGTGCATAATATGTTCCAAGTGTCATTTCTATGGAAATTCATGCATGATTTGAATATAGTGGTATCTCCAGAGCAGTACGAAGACTTAGAGACCGTAGTTTAGAGACCTCGTAAGCCACTTCGTGTTGTGGGGAATGACACGAAATAGCTTAGAAGGAAGACGGTTAAGCTAGTCAAGGTGCAACGGAGTGAGGATGGCGACGATTGTACATGGGAGATGGAAGAGAGCATGAGAGCGACTCATCCAAAACTCTTCGTCGGTAGGACCCTTTGATATTGTATCTTCGTTATATCATTGTATCTTGTTTTTGATTGTTAGAATTCCGCGTGCTAGGATAAGGCTATGGATGCATTGCTTGATGGATGCTAGTTTGGATGATAGAATTGGCTTTTCATGGACGATAGGGATGCGGAATCGTTGTGATTACTAGGGTTTGTTTGGAATATCGAGGGCGAAATTCTTAAGGGGGGAGAATGTAACAACCCACATTTTGCGTATTGGAAGATCGTAAAATATATTTGTTTTATTCTCTAAGGGTTGGATCATTCTCATCTTTTAATATGTTGTTTATGGGGATGTGAGACATGTCCATAATTTTTGACTCAGGTCGAATCAGAGGGTGAGACCTATGCGATTGGAAAAGAATTGATGATTGCCTTTACGTAGAGTGGTTACATTAAGGATTTGGCTCAGTGGTTTGGAAGAAATCATTGTTTTAAGGTTTTTCAGTTGGCTATTCAGGTTTTGGAGCCTTAGTGGAATCCTATAAATAGGGGGTGAGAGTGGAGGGAAAAGGTTTACTTTTCCATTCTCTCATTTAGAGGCATTGATCTCCTTCTTCCTCCTACACCTTTCCACCATTAAAAATCCAAATCTAGGGGAGGAAATCGAAGATCTACACCATATAAGGCAAGATCTACATTATTTCAAAGGTGAATTCACTGGATCGAGGAGTTTGATTCGGAGTGCTCGCTGTCCAGATTCTGCTTTCTATCGTTTTAGATTGTCTTGGAAAATCGGTGAGTGATTTACATCTCTCACATGAACACAATGAAGTATATGAGTGTTTGTGCGTGTTTCTCATCATTTTTTACCATAGATTTACACCATTATAAGTTCATTTTCATATGCATCATCCTATGATCTAATCTAACAAGTTTTACTCGTTAATTTCATGTCATTTTACATGTTTATATTAGTTAGATCTCTCATTTTGATCATATGTTCATTTTAATGGTTTTTGGATGAGATTTACATCATTTTTGTGGTAATCGTCATATTCATGTGGTTAGTAATGTTATGATATGTTTATTATTGTGTTTGGTGATTTTAGTTGAGTTGGTTTCGTCGGATTCATCATTTGGCGAAGTTTTGGTCAAAATACGAGTTGAATTGAAATATGCAGAAATTTGGATCGGGGGGTAGAGTCAAATTTGGATCTGGTGGTAGAGTCAAATTTGGATCTGGTGGTAGAGTTAAATATGGATCGGGTGGTAGAGTCAAATTTGGATCGGGTGGTAGAGTCAAATTTGGATCTGGTGGTAGAGTCAAATTTGGATCGGGCGGTAGAGTTAAATTTGGATCTGGTGGTAGAGTCAAACTTGGATCGGGTGGTGGAGTCAAATTTGGATCTAGTGGTAGAGTCAAATTTGGATCTGGTAGTAAAGTCCTATTTGGATCTGGTGGTAGAGTCAAATTTGGATCTGGTGGTAGAGTCAAATTTGGATCGGTCAGATGTGGACCGGGTGGAGTCAAATTAGCTCGGCGTTGGTGTCACTTCGAAGTAAATTCGAGTAGGAAGGTTCGAAGTATTGGATGTGTTCGTTGATCAAGATGGAACAATGAACGAGGTGGCAACTCAAAAGTTGTGAGTTGGTGGATAATGGTTGCTCGAGAAGGTCGGTTGAGCAGTTAATAGCATCAAGGTTGGACGACTAGAGATATTAAAGGCCGAGAGATAATCGTTGTCGTAAGTTCTAGCAGGCTCAAAGCAGGGGTACGATGGGGGCACCCAATAAACCGTAAGGTTGCTGGTTGAGTACCTTGAGAATATTTGAAAGGCCTAGTTGTCAAGGTTGGACATTGTCAAGGTTGGACATAAGGAATTTATGCTAGAACTGTGGTTACCATTAGCCCTTGACATATGGCAAGGTTGGTCGTCATACGATTAATGGTGGTTTCAAAGCAGGATTGACGGTGATAGCCAAAGTAAGTCATGGATGATTGGTTGTTCTGTGTGAGACTTATATAATCTGGATGTTATGTGTGTTTTCCATGATTGAATGGTTGCTCTGGTTTCCATGTATGAATGGTTATTCCTTTGGTTGAATGGACTGTAAAGCTATCACTGTCCGATGTGGGGAAGATAAGGTTGAGGTCTTCTCTGGCGTTATCGGTAGATTAGTATGTTTGTCTATCCCCTCTCATACACTTTATTGTTGAAGTTTGTTAGCTGTTTTATCGCTTATTAAGGTTGTTGTCTGACTCAAGGTTTTATGTATCCTCTTATTACCCTGGGCTGTTCATTCAATTATGGATGGGCAGACTAAGTAACAAATGGCAGGTAATGCTTTAGTAAGGATGATGATGTTGATCGATGGCTAGAAGGGGGCTCATGTACCGGTTTTACTACTAGATAGTAATTGGATTTCCGTTGTTTGCTTTTCTGAGTGATGTAGTGAGGCAATTTTATATAAACACTATTTCCAAGTTTATGGATCTTACTTTCTAGTTGTATGGAAGTCCAGTGTTTCTGCTTCACTATTATTACCAGTTGTATATGTTCTATTATACTTTATCTTTGTGCTTTGAGTTTTACGACAGGTTCCGCTTGTGTTTTCCTACTCTAATGATCGTCCATGACAGCCTTGCACATCTTTCAGCGCATTATTTCTCTTGTATAGTGCGGGAGTTATGGGTGGTCGTCACAGCATCTCCCCTCAACCACCATGCCTCAAGAGTGAAAGGTAGATGGAATATTGGGTTTACCTCTAGTCTTTTCGCATCCCACTAGCTGCCGATGACGGGTACCTGACGATCTACTATCCTTGTTGGTCGTGACCCCTACCTCCCTCTTGAGGCGACCGCTGAATCAACCTAGTGTCACCTCGTCAGAACTTTCTGGCTGCAAAGCTACTTTTCCAGTCAAGGCTACTCACCGGGTAGTTACGCGCAGACCCAACCTCTGTGAGCACAGCTGATATACATATAAATGTGTATATTTTATCCGCTTATTTATCTTATTTTCCCTTTAGAATTATTGATATTGTGTATTTATAGATGTGTTTTTAGATTGTTGATAAAAAACATGGTTTAGAGCATTTGATGGATAAAGCATGAAGAATTTTCTTAAAAAGAGTGAAGTTTGATGTTACTAAAGCTTGAAAAGTTTAAAGCTTGAAGAACGGTCGCAAATAGAGTTCAGTTAGGTAGATTTGGCTCAATGAATACTCATGCTGCATTCACATTGGCTCATTTGCAAGGCCTCTTGCTCATGCTGCGTTCACATTGGTTCATTTGCAAGGCCACTCACTCTACAGCTGCGTTCACACTGGCTTATGTGTTGTTTGGGATAATTCTTTAGTCCCACATTATGTAATTAGCCAATCAGTTTTTGTCATATCATCTGCAAATACACTTGTATCTTGTTCATTTAGAAACACATTAGGCTTTATTCTGTAATCCTTCTCTTGGAATAAAATCATTCTTCTTACTTTCTCTTTATTTTTTATTGTATGTATGTTGTTTATCTTTTCTTTCTCTTCTTCTTTAGCTGTGTCTAGCTAATCTCCTTTAATTAGGGGTGATGACGCTGAATTAGATTCAATATGAATCACATAGCCAAAGAGATTAGGACTTCATGTATGTAGACCTAGATCTAAACTAAGGGTTGGATCTGAACCTTCATACTCAGTGTCGTTTAAGAGCTATACTCCTTCACATGGTATATTCGAGTTCGATCTAACATTTATCAGATTTAGATCTAACATTCAGAGTTTTAGAAATTATAGTGAATCTGTCCTGATAGCCTATGGTTGCTTAAGAGTTTAACGCCTGCATAGGCTATACTTGCCATTATTCATATATTTATTTCTAGAAACCTAATAAGCGTTATTCATGTTTGTGATAGAAACATGAATTAGATCTGATTAATTTGTTTGATTATTAATTCATGTTAATTTAATCTGTGTCATTGCTCCCTAATTGCTTTCATTAATCATATAAAAATCTCTTTTATTTAATTTCTGTTATTTTATGTGTTTTCAACCAATCAAAATCATGGAATAACTTGATTTGATTTACTAGTTTAAATATTTTTGGTCCCAGAGTTCGACACCCTTTACAACAACCCTTGTTGTTTAGGAAAGACGAACGGATTAAATAGTTGTTTTCAATTGTTTAATTTGTTCGCAAACAACAGCCCGAACACTGCACCACCACAGAGGAGTACCAGGAGAACCTTCCACGTCTCATGAAGCCGCGTGCTTCCCCTTCCAGTCCTTCGGAGCCGACAGAATGATCAGATTAACGTGCGCTCCCCTCGTGCCTCATGACACCGCAATGATCTACCCTGTTGGGTTATTCACCTTAAACATGCAGACTAGGCCAAGCGCCTTATTTTAATATGTTATTAGACCCTATGTCTAAACATTCTATTATGCGCTTGCTTTACCTCATCGGGTTTCCATTTAACTTGGTTATTCCCATTCACATTGACTTCTTGTTCAAGTTACCTAGTTCCTCTTGCGTATTAATTTCAGTCATATAATTTAATCCATTTAAGTTTATGAATATGCCCACAACATGTTATTTTCTAGATTATGATCCAGGGTCTATAAGCCACAATACATTTATATTATTCATTGTCCAATAACACGTTCTACTTAATATGTAATTAAGTATATCTCAATTCACATGTTTTCTGTTTAACATGTCACTTATTATTTATGATTAAATATCGCTTATTTAATTTCATAAGTTTGCCTCCTTCTTTCTTGTTTAATCATAATTCCATCTTATATTGTCACTACCACTTACCATTGTTTACTTATTAACTTAGTTCTCTTAACTAAGGTTTACTAATAAGTTTCTCTTCCCATAAAAATAACTTATGTTGTCCTCATCCGTAGATTTTAGATTCTCGTTCTTACAAATAAATTAATATACAATTAAGTACAACTTATCTCATTACATTTATTCCATTTTCTTTATCGTTTATTATAATCTAAGTTATAATTTCCACTTGTCCCTAGGACAAGTCTACCTATTATATAACATTCTCATTAATGTAATTTATTTATAGTAGGTAATTATCATTCCCCGCTCATTCCATTCCTTTTATTGTTGTAACTTCCATTCATTTCCTAATTCATTTCCATTAATCACAATTAATGCTATTTTATCAATCCTGCTATATATATATATATATATGTGTGTGTGTGTGTGTGCGTGCGCAAAAGACCTCTCATATTAAGCCTACACTTGTGGATGATGGATTTGCCAGGCGGTTCCGGGCAGACTTCTCCCACAAGTTGACTTAACCTCGTGTCCTAGCATCGTTACATGTTTTATTTACGCACTAGACCCCTCACATTGAATTAACAACTTGTGGATGTTGGGTTTGTCGGGCGCTTCCGGGTAGACTTCTACCACAAGTTGAATTTAACCTCGTGTATGAGTGCAGTTACAGTTTTCTATTTACTGTAAATTTTCTATATAATTTAGGTGTGACGTCTCGAACTTCCCCGATCTCCGAAGAGAAGAGAAAGAACAGATTGTCTGAGAACACGACAAATCAGAACCCAAACAGAAGATCATTTCATTGCTTATTACAACAATTGCATCAGAGTACAAGAATATAACAGAATATGAATAAATATTACACATTTCATAAACATCAGAGATTTAAATTACATTTAAATACATAGCAGCGGAAAAATAATACAAACCACAACTGAAAGAAATACACGGATACAGAGCTTTCTGAATATCCCTTCAGCTATAAACCAGGATCTTATGAATATAATATCTGCAAAACCCAACTACTAGCTGCCCATGTGAAAAATTGGTGCACCCAGAGTTTAGGTTAAAACAATAAACTCCAGGTCAGTCATGTGACTGGTGTGAGAACTAAAACAGTTATTAATCTTTATTTTAAAGTTAGGTAAATCAAGGGACACGCCATATAACATGGAATGGGTTTCCTCCCAAGAATACCAATGCATAAAACAAACAGCGCAATGCTAAATAAAGAATAATGAAGCTATTATAAGACCCAGGTCCCATCACACAATGCAACGCAAGCCGGAGGATAGGGTTTTACCTTATAATAGCCAAAGAATGCTTGATATGCTAGATTTCATCTTTTATTATTACTATAAGTGAAGAAAACAACTTCAAATACAAATGTATCAATCATAGGTGACATGAGCGCCCCATCCCACTATATCGCCATATATAGGATTACAACTAAAACCGAAATGTCATATTGGAAATTGGATTTCCATCTATGAACCAAGGCAAGGGATCATCCTTACCTCTTCAAGACTCTCTAGCCCAAGCCTCAGGGACATAACACATCGTCCCTTAGGAGCCACAAGGTCGGTCCACACGAAGTGGATTAAAATACCTGAACAATACGTTTCCCTGCCCTATAGGACGTAAATGAGCCAAACGACTCCACCGGCTCCCGCAGTAGTCGATATATCCGAGGAGCCTAGCATTCCAACAACCACATAGGTAAAAGTAAAATCAATGTCAGGGCTTGCAAAACGCTAACACCACATCTAGCTAGAAGGAAACGCATGTCCTCCCTGGATCCTCTCCCGTTTCTGGTTTACACTGAGGTGTGAGTCTCGCGAATTAACTCTATACACAAAGCGGCGCTATATTAAAGCTATGCTTTGATCGTCAACCACAAGACTCTGCGTTTCAACAAAAGGCTTGATCGTTTGCCACTTAGGCATGCCACATAGGAAATTTATGCCATGTGACTGATGTCTATTGATATACAACCTCTGATCCCGAACATCTCAGAGAAGGGTGAAGTAAGAGAATAAATTCTCCTTCACCAGGCATATGTATATTTAATAGAGATCAGTCAGCACAAAATAAAATCCAATGCTAGACACACGTCCATTTACAAGTCCATTCTGGGTTTAAAAAAAACCTAAGGCACCTTATTCCTTGTCCTACATGTCCAATACAGGAGAGAGGCCCTCGCATATCCATCGATCTCCAAGTACGTCTGGACGATCACCACTTATTACCTCGTCTTGGGTGTACAGCCCAATCAAGACATCAGTAATCATCCAAACGATGTGAAGACCCCTGGTCTTCAACCACCGTCTTCATCTTCGACATATTGTCGTATCAGTTATCTAGAATAGGTATAAACCCGACCTTTCCGAATAACTCGCGTATTTTATAAACAAGTGCTATACAAACACAGCATACACCTTATTCCAATCCAGAATATTCTTTTATTCAAATATTCACATCATTAGGGAATAGGTTCCCATTAGTTTTATCAAAGATAAATTCTTTTAGATGTATTCTTTAATTTTACTTTGAATATCAAACCATATTAAGGTTTCCAAACTAGTCAGTATTAGCGATCCTTACCGAAGTAATAATTTATTTAATTTCCCAATACCAACCTATTCATCACATGGAGCAAAACTGGTAATACTCCATATCTAACACCACAGCGTTATCGGTAAATTTAATTACCATTTCACGTTCAAATCTAAATAAAGATTTAGCTATCACCTGGAGTAAAACTGGTGGTACTCCATTTTCGATCATTTTCTTGAATTGATAATTTTAATTATCACATTCACTTTTCAATCTAATCAAAGATTCATTAAAACTCCATTTTTTTAATCTTCCAAAAAATCAATATTAATGATTATGCAAAGCTAAGAAATTAATCTTATCTTTAACTAGGTTAAAAAACCAATGTCATTTAAAACATGGTTCACGATAATCCCAAAATCACATTCCATTGGTCTCCAATCATAAATTAGTAAGAGAAAAATTCCCAAAGTATTAATTAATCTCGAAGGCCGAAACCACCATCAGATCAATACCTATAAAACCATTCAACTTAGCTAATCTCTAGTTAGTTTCTAATTTTCTTAACTCCATTGGGTTTAAGAACAGAATTACTAAAGATACCATTCACGAAAAACCCAAAATCTCATTCCATTGTTAATCGGGTTAAAGAACAAGTGTTATTTAAAACACCGTTCATGATAAACCCAAAAATCATTTTCAATTCAATTCCAATTAAATATTAATTAATTGGTATACTTCATTAAATCTACCTAAAAAGATTTAATCTTTTCTCAACTGGGTTTAAGAACAGTGTAAATGAAGACACCATTCGCGACAAACCCAAAATCCCATTTGATATTAAATATAAGGCTCTGAATAGAAAATATATTGGCTTATATTTAATATCAAATTCTGAAATTAGCAAATATCGTATTGGAATAAAGATATATGTTTCTTCCAAATTCCTCCACAACGTCCATATAATCACGGAAGCCAATATCAAAATATTCCAAAGATAATTTCAATTCAAATCCATTCCAATTTGTATATTGGAAATTCTGGTTATTTTTAAAACCATTTCAAATCTAATTTATTTATTTAAAAAAGATTGGATTATAATTCTAGTTCATAACTAGTTCATTTCAATAAAAATATATTTTTATCTTTTCAAATATGGGATTTTTCATCCCAATTCTTTCCAAATCAGTTATTATGATTTTACACAAATTATTAATATTTTTAATAATGTTATCAAGGCCTGTACAGTCGATTTCCATAAACGATCATCAAACTGCACTTACAACGACCTATTCCAAATTTGATTTGGATATAATTCCAAATCCAACCGTTAGATTTCTAATCTCTTATATTCGTTGGAAATCTCTTTTCGATACGAACCCAAGGTTCTGGTTTCAGGAGAATTCAACGGTCGGATCTCCCGTAATGTCAATTCGAAGTTAATGGTCAAAATTCGCGAACTACCGCGGCGCAGCGTGTTCTATTCAGGCCATTGAATATATGTAATATGTATATTATATATATTTCGTCGATTTCCATTTAAAACGTATTTTATAAATCGTTATAAATTTGGTTTCAAGACAATTTCAACTTCAATTTCGTTTTTAAATCAAAAGTGAATTTTCCTTATCATTATAATATATAAATGATAATATTTTCAAAATATCATATTTTGAAATCGTTTCCTTTTCAATATTCATTATAAAAATGAATAAAATCGATATACATATTGCTCACGTCAAAATGACGTTAATCTAATCAACACGGCTTTATATATTTTAATATATTTGTGTCCATCCCAAATCGGACATCTAAATCAAATTTTGATATTTTACTGAATATTATTTTAAAATATTCGTTTTTAAAATATTCATCCTTTCTGAACTGGAATCAAACACAGTCAATTACCATATAATGTTATTTATATGGATTCCATACAACACATGTATAGAACAATAACGATAAACAATCAACCATCAACCATCAACCAGAGTGCATTCTACACTGCAAAGAATTAAATATAAATATTTAACGCTTACAACAGTCTATCAACTAATCGATTGATATACAACTAAACAATTGGGATTAGTGTACATCAAATATCGTCCCAATACCCGTGTGGGGTTTAAATCAACAAATACAAATTTTATTTGTGCAGTTGGGCGATGTGTAAAATATAACGTCCCAATCCATATCAGTCAAATAGGTGTACATAAACAAATCGTTCGATTTGTAAATAAATATTTATTTTATTCATATTCATGTTGAAAATTATTATTTTTAACGATAAAAATATTTATTCAACACATGAATATTTTATTCTGTCCATTTATACAATAAAAATGATATTTTTATTATTCAAATATTTTTATTCAACACACGAATATTTTACTCAGTTCATTTATACAACAAAAAGCATATTTTTATTATTCAAATATTTTTATTCAATACATGAATATTTTATTCAGTTCATTTGTACAATAAAAATGATATTTTTATTATTCAAATATTTTTATTCAACGCATGAATATTTTATTCAGTTCTTTTCACATCATAGTCAATTTTCACAACACAGTACAGTCAAATAAGTTGTCCATGGTCTGTGGACGACGGAGATCAATTCATATATGTAGTTATCAAATAAATAACTATACAAGAAATTATATTGAGAAGTTCTCAACTTGATCGGATAGAAAATCGTTTAAATAACGATTATTTTAATAAAATTAAGCATGTGTTTAATTTTATCAAGTATTCCAACAGCTCCAGTTTCCATCCCAGTTTGTTCTACCATGTATTGCTCGAAATTACGGTTCCAATGGACTTGATTTCACTAAATTATGTTTATGTTTGTAAAAGATATGGTTGTTTATATCTTTAACACTTTTAAATATAATTAATAAATTAATTAACCAACATCATTAGCTTAATTACATCAGAGAAGCTTCCTTCTTCGTCGTTCAACCCTCCAGGAGGTCAAACCCAAAATCGCGATTCCATCTTCCCAAAAACGCATGTGCTCCAAGGCACTTGACCTCGATCCAATGCCACCCAACATCGAGTCGACTCCCTTCCATCAGTGCTCCGATTCTGGTGCAATTCGCACCCCTGGTTGGCTCAGAAAACGAGCCCAAAGCCAACGACTTTCAACGCTGATTTCACCCAAACGACGCCAATATATTCCATCCCCTCCGTTGAAGCTCGAGATAGATCCTAGCTTGACAAAATTTGTGTGGAGTTTCAGGGAATGGTTGCGTGGATTTAGAGATCGACGGGGAAGAAGATTTGAAGAATATGGGCCATCGGAGGGTATTGGCAGCAGCATTTTGACTGAGAAATGAATTAGGGCTTGTCTCATTTATCATTGGCCCATTTATATATATATATATATAATTTAATTATCCAATTACTTGTTTAATGTCACGAACCACAAATCAAACCCAATGACTGTCTCCGCTAGCGTAATACCCCAATTCCGGACACAATGGGATATGTTCCATAAGCCAACTTGACAGTTACGATCTGTTTTTCGTTAAAATTATAATATAAATCAATATATATTTAATTTGAACACACATTTTAATTTAACGGGGCCACATACTAACTCCAAAAATTCCAAAAAATGTAAATTTAGCTATGTTTTGACGACACGGTCCTAACAAAACTAATTTCGTTAAATTTGGAGACCGTTTGAAAAATGGCCATTTTCTGATCGATCCAATTCAAACTAAAACTGTCAAACACGTTTTCTTTTGCCTCGGTCACATTAATCCCAAAAATTATGAATTTCAGAATCTAGCAATAATTTGACATCCCGGATCCAACAAAAGTGGTTTATTCGAAAACGGAGGTCATTTGCAAAACGGCTATTTTTAAGGCCTTTATATATATTAAAATATATATAAATTCTATAGCGACTATTCTGAATTTTCAACTGGGCATAACTTTTTATTCCCGCTATGAAATTTGGAATTTCCGGATTCGTTGGAAAGATATTTTTAAATAGATTCTAATATTTCCAGTTTTACCAAAATCTGGTTTATTTTGAATCCTATACATTCATTTGAAATTTGAAATCGAATTTTCGAACTACCGTGCCATTTCAGGCTCGTTATATAATTAAAATATATTTATTCGTTCTAACTTCGTCGAAAATAATTTTTTCGTCGTTATTATTTAAAACAAATCATTTTAAAGATTCAAGATTCATTACAATTTCCATAATAAAATTTTTAAATTGGTTCTGATTTTCCGGATTGTTACAATCTCCCCCACTTAAAATCTTTTCGTCCTCGAAAAGAAACGGAACTGAAAGTGGTTTAACTCATCAACTCAACTTTCATTTTGTCTTTCATTCTTTTACTTTTCAATTTCTAAGAATTTTCAAAAAATTTCAAAAATTTGGCTAGTACCCTAAATTTTTGATTTTTTTTGCCATAACCTCCTTTTTATGGGGAGCACCGGGAAAATCTCCAAACCGCCACACAGGCCCTCTCATCTCAAAAAGAAAAAGGAAAAGCCAAGCAGCTAGCCAGTCGGCACATAAAATCATCCAAACCCAATAAATTAGTAAACATGTACCTATTTGTCGGGCATACAATTTTATTCCTCTTCTCTAGCCTCCTTGCTATGACCTATTCAATGTATATACATGTTTTATGCATGCAATTTGCAAACAATTTTCAATTCAGTTCAAATTTGACTCGATTTCACTTAATGGTTCAAAATTTTAATTAATCAAACCAAATATCAAACAACACAATCAACAATCAATTAGTTGGTTATCGTTTCAAACACATAACTTTAGATATATATACAATAATCATGTTTTTGATGCCAATTCACAACAATAAACCCTATCTAGATTTGGTTCTCACACCAGTCAATTGTAAACATATAGATATCCCACTTTCGAAACTCGAGCACAAATGCTGATGATGTGGCCACATCATCAGAATCATCCTCGACCGACTAGAGTATGATTCTATATCTATCCAGTATATTTGGGGCTTCGACTACACGTTAATTACGCGTATATTCAAAATCTCCATATACTCGATTGTCCAAAATCAATATAAAATAAATATTCAAATACGAATAATTGGATTAAATTTTCAAAATTAAATTTGTTTTTATTTTTGAAAACAACACTCTTTACACTCATTCTAGGATACGGCTGATCCTATATCTAACGAGTCATTCCCATTGGATACTACTAATCCAACCTCTGATGAATTCTTTCATTTTGTTCTAATGTGTCTTGTTCTCGAGCTCTGTAAACCAAAGCTTTAATACCAAAATGTGACGTCCCGAACTTCCCCGATCTCCGAAGAGAAGAGAACAAACGGATTGTCTGAGAATACGATAAATCAGAACCCAAACAGAAGAACATTTCATTGCTTATTACAACAATTGCATCAGAGTACAAGAATATAACAGAATATGAATAAATATTACATATTTGATAAACATCAGAGATTTAAATTACATTTAAATACATAGCAGCGGAAATATAATACAAATCACAACTGAAAGATATACACGGATACAGAGCTTTCCGAATATCCCTTCAGCTATAAACCAGGATCTTGTGAATATAATATCTGCAAAACCCAACGGCTAGCTTCCCGTGTGGAAAATAGGGGCACCCAAAGTTTAGGTTAAAACAATAAACTCCAGGTCAATCAGTGACTGGTATGAGAACTAAAACAGTTATTAATCTTTATTTTAAAGTTAGGTAAATCAAGGGACCACGCCGTATAACTGGGAACGGGTTTCCCCCCAAGAATACCAGTGCATAAAACAAATAGCGCAATGCTAAATAAAGAACAATGAAGCTGTTATAAGACCCAGGTCCCATCACACAATGCAACGCAAGCCGGAGGATAGGGTTTTACCTTATAATAGCCAAAGAATGATTGATACGCTAAATTTCATCTTTTATTATTACTATAAGTGAAGAAAACAACTTCAAATATAAATGTATCAATCATAGGCGGCATGAGCGACCCATCCCACTATGTCGCCATATATAGGATTACAACTAAAACTGAAATGTCGTATTGAAAATTGGATTTCCATCTATGAACCAAGGCAAGGGATCGTCTTTACCGCTTCGAGACTCTCTAGCCCGAACCTCAGGGGCAGAACGCATCGTCCCTTAGGAGCCACAGAGCCGGTCCACACGAAGTGGATTAAAATGCCTGAACAATACGTTTCCCCGCCCTATGGGGCGTAAATGAGCCAAATGACTCCACCGGCTCCCACAGTAGCTGATATATCAGAGGCGCCTCGCATTCCAACAACCACATAGGTAAAAATAATATCAATATTAGCACTTGTGAAACGCTGACACCACCTCTAGCTAGAAGGAAACGCATGTCCTCCCTGGATCCTCTCCCGTTTCTGGTTCACACTGGGGTGTGAGGCTCGCGAATTAACGCTATACACAAAGCGGCGCTATATTAAAGCAATGCTTTGATCATTAACCACAAGACTCTACTTTTCAACAGAAGCCTTGATCATTTGCCACTTAGGCATGCCACACAGGCAATTTACGCCATGCGACTGATGTCTATCGATATACAACCTCTGATCCCATACGTCTCAGAGAAGGGTGAAGTAAGAGAATAAATTCTACTTCACGAGGCAGATGTATATTTAATAGAGATCAGTCAGCACAAAATAAAATCCAATGTCAGACACTCAGTCCATTTACAAGTCCGTTCTGGGTTTAAACGAAACCGGAGGCACCATAGTCCTCATCCCATATGTCCAATACAGGAGAGAGGCCCTCGCATATGCGTCGATCTCCAAGTACATCTGGACGATCACCACTTATTACCTCGTCTTGGGTGTATAGCCGAATCAAGACATCAGTAATCATCCAAACGATGTGAATACCCTCGGTTCTCAACCACAGTCTTCATCTTCGACATATCGTCGTATCAGTTATTCAGAATGGTTATAAACCCGGCCTTTCCGAATAACTCACATATTTTATAAACAAGTGCTACACAAACACAACATATGCCTCATTCCAATCCAGAATATTATTTTATTCAAATATTCACATCATTAAGGAATAGGTTCCCATTAATTTTATCAAAGATAACTTCTTTTAAATTTATTCTTTAATCTTCCTTTGAATATCAAACCATATTAAAGTTTTCCAAACTAGTCGGGATTAGCGATGCTTACCGAAGTAATCATTTATTTAATTTCCCAATCCCAACCTATTCATCCAATGGAGCAAAACTGGTAATACTGCATATCTAAAACCATGGTGTTATTGGTAAATTTAATTAACATTTCACGTTCAAATCTAATTAAAGATTTAGCTATCGCCTGGAGTAAAAATGGTGGTACTCCATTTTCGATCATTTTCTTGTGTTGATAATTTTAATTATCACATTCACATTTCAATCTAATCAAAGATTCATTAAAACTCCATTTAGTTTTATTCTTCCCAAAAATAAATATTAATGATTACTCAAAGATAAAAATTAATCTTATCTTTAACAGGGTTAAAGAACCAATGTCATTTAAAACACGGTTCACGATAAACCCAAAAACACATTCCATCAGTCTCTAATCATAAATTAGTAAGAGAACAATTCCCTAAGTATTAATCCTGTAGGCCGAAACCAATATCAGACCAATACCCAGGAAATCATTAAACTTAGCTAATCTCTAATTAGTTTCTAATTTTCTTAACTCCATTGGGTTTAAGAACAGTATTATTAACGATACCACTCACGACAAACCCAAAAACCCATTTTGTTAATCGGGTTAAAGAACTAGTGTTATTTAAAACACCGTTCACGATAAACCCAAAAATCAATTTCAGTTCAATTCCAATTAAATATTAATTACTTGGTATACTTCACTAAATATAAATAAAAAGATTAAATCTTTTCTCAACTGGGTTTAAGAACAATGTTAATGAAGACACCATTCACGAAAAATCCAAAATCCCATTTGATATTAAATACAAGGCTCTGAATAGAACATATATCGACTTATATTCAATATCAAATTCTGAAATCAACAAATATCGCATTGGAATAATGATATATATATCTTCCAAATTCGTCCATAACGTCCGTATAATCACGGAATCCAATATCGAAATATTCCGGAGATAATTTTGATTCAAATCCATTCCAAATAATATATTAGAAATTCTGGTTATTTTTAAAACCATTTCAAATCCAATTTATTTATCTAAAAAAGATTGGATTATAATTCTAGTTCATAACTAGTTCATTTCAATAAAAAAAATATTTTTATCTTTTCAAATATGGGATTTTTCATCCCAATTCTTTCCAAATCATTTATTATGATTTTACACAAATTAATAGTATTTTTAATAATTTTATCAAGGCCCGTACAGTCGATTTCCATAAACGGACATCGAACTGCACTTACAGCGACCTTTTCCAAATTTGATTTGGACATATTCCAAATCCAACCGTTAGATTTCAAATTCCTTATATTTGTTGGAAATCTCTTTTTGATACGAACCCAGCGGTTTAGGTTTCAGGGGAATCCGACGGTCGGGTCTCCCATAACGTCAATTCGAAGTCAATGGTCGAAATTCGCGAACTACCACGGCCTGGCGCATTCTATTCCGGCCATTAAATATATATAATATATATATCATATATATTTCGTCGATTTCCATTTAAAATGTATTTTATAAATCGTTTTTAATTTGGTTTCAAAACAATTTCAACTTCATTTTCAATTTTAAATCAAAATTGAATTTTCCTTATCATTATAATATACAAATGATAGTATTTTCGAAATGTCATATTTTGAAATAATTTCCATTTTGATATTCATTATAAAAATGAATAAAATTGATATAAATATCGCTCACGTCAAAATGGAGTTAATCTAATCAACACGGCTTTATATATTTAATTATATTCATGTCCATCCCAAATCGGACATCTAAATCAGATTTTGATCTTTTACTGAATATTATTTTGAAATATTAATTATTTTACAATATTCATCCTTTCTGAACTGGAATAAGACAGAGTCAATTACGATATAATGTTATTTATATGGATTTCATACAACACATGTATAGAACAACAATGATAAACAATCAACCATCAACCAGAGTGCATTCTACACTGTATAAGCATTAAATATAAATATTTAACACTTACAACAGCCTGTCAACCAATCGATTGACATAAAACTAAACAATTGGGATTAGTGTACGTCAAATATCATCTCAATACCCATGTGAAGTTTAAATCAACAAACACAGATTTTATTTGTGCAATTGGGCGATGAGTAAAATATATCGTCCCAATCCATATCAGTCAAATGGGTGTACATAAAAAAATCATTCGATTTGTAAATGAATATTTATTTTATTCATATTCACATAAAAAATTATATTTTTAACAATAAAAATATTTATTCAACACATGAATATTTTATTCTGTCATTTTATACAATAAAAATGATATTTTAATTGTTCAAATATTTTTATTAAACACATGAATATTTTATTCAGTTCATTTATACAATAAAAATGATATTTTTATTATTCAAATATTTTTATTCAACACATGAATATTTTATTTAGTTCATTTATACAATAAAAATGATATTTTTATTATTCAAATATTTTTATTCAACACAAGAGTATTTTGTTCAGTTCATTTAACATCATAGTCAATTTTCACAATACAATCAAACAAGTCGTCCATGGTCTGTGGACGACGGAAGCAGTTCATATATGCAGTTATGAAATAAATAACTGTACAAGAAATTATAGTGAGAAGTTCTCACCTTGATCGGAGAGAAAATCATTTAATAACGATTATTTTAATAAAATTAATCATGTGTTTAATTTTATCAAGAATTCCAACAGCTCCAGTTCCCATCCCAGTTTGTTCTACCACGTAGTGCTCGAAATTACACTTTTGAATATAATTAATAAATTGATTAACCAACATCATTAGCTTAATTACATCAGATAAGCTTCCTTCTTCGTCGTTCAACCGTCCAGGAGGTCAAACCCAAAATCACGATTCCATCTTCCCAAAAACGCACGCGCTCCGAGGCACTTGACCTTGATCTAACGCCACCCCAACGTCGAGCCGACTCCTCTCCATCAGCGCTTCGATTCTAGTGCAATCCGCACCCCTGGTTGGCTCAGAAAACGAGCCCAACGCCAATGACTTTCAATGCTGATTTCACCCAAATGATGCCATTATATTCCATCCCCTCCGTTGAAGCTCGAGATATCTCCTAGCTTAACAAAATTTGTGTGGAGTTTCAGGGAATGGTTGCGCAGATTTAGAGGTCGACGGGGAAGAAGATTTGAATAATATGGGCCATCGAAGGGTATTGGCGGCAGCATTTTGACTGAGAAATGAATTAGGGTTTGGCTCGTTTTTCATTGGCCCATATATATATATATATATATATATATATATATATATATATATATATATAATTTAATTATCCAATTACTTGTTTAACGTCATGAACCACAAATCAAACCCAACGACTATCTCTCTTAGCGTAATACCCTCATTCCGGACACAATGGGATATGTCCCATAAGTCAATTTGACTGTTACGATCAGTTTTTCTTTAAAATCAAAATATAAATCAATATATATTTATTTTGAACGCACATTTTAATTTAACTGGGCCACATACCGACTCCAAAAATTCCAGAAAAATAAATCTAGCTATGTTTTGACGATACAGTCCTAACAAAACTAATTTCGTCAAATTTGGAAACCGTTTGAAAAATAGCCATTTTCTGGTCGATCCAATTTAAACTGAAACTATCAAACACGTTTTCTTTTGCCACGCTCACATATTAATCCCAAAAATAATGGATGTTGGAATCTAGAAATAATTTGACATCCCGGATCCAAAAAAAGTGGTTTCGTCGAAAATGGAGGTCCTTTGCAAAACGGCTATTTTTAAGGCCTTTATACATTAAAATATATATAAATTCCACAGCGACTATTCTGAATTTTCAACTGGCATAACTTTTTATTCCCGCATGGCATAAATTTACTGTAAATTTTCTATTTGCTGTAAATTTTCTATATAATTTGGGCATGTCCATTCTTCCAAATTTTCACTATAATCTATATTTTACATGTCATCATATTAAGCCCATTTTATGTCGCATGTTCTTTCTAACATGTAATTGATTCTATTCTAACATCTAATTATTTAATCATGTAATTGTTCAAATCTGACAAGTTAACATGTAATTTTCTCAATTCGACAACTAATAATTCAAGTACACAATATGCCACAAGTTAATCATGTAATTAGAACATGTATATATACAACAATAATCGTTACACATATTTTAACAAGTTTGCATTCCAACATATGAACATTTCAGCATATTAAACGTTTCAACATATGAATTTTCCAACATATTAATATTTTAACATATTAATATTCCAACATGTTATATTAACATTTCATCACTTTAATCATTCTAGTAGGTCTACATTGCAGATTAACGGGGAATGTCAAACGATAATATATCATTATTAAAAATGATATAACTTAAATCCACTCACTTAAATTTGCTTTCCAAATCCTGAATCTGGTCCAGAACTTAGCATTCCATGGTCCTCCCAACTGAATTTAGAACCTAGCAATCATGAATCCACAACTCTTACTAAAAGAAAAAGGGAAGAAAGAGGAGAAAATTGAAATAGACTAGACCTAACAAATTACTTCACTTCGAATATGATTCTGAACACCTTCTAATTAATATTCATTTTTTTCCTCTAGATCTTTATTCAAAATTTCCCTAAACTAATTATTCTATTTTTTTTGAAAAGATTTGAGGAGGAGGAAGAATGGCAGAGCTTAGATGTTGTCTCAGAGAATATGTGATTTAGGCTAGGCTCGGCTAGCCTATTTATAGGTGTTCAGGATCTATCGTACACGCAGCGCTGAGTCAGCATTGAATCCAGTTAAGAAAATAGTCCAGGTTCGCAGATGAATCTAGCCGAATCTGGGGGGGTGTCGATCCCCTACAGTTAAGCATGGGTCTCGTGAGCTGTTTTGGTGCAGAAGTTTGATTTTTGAATGTTTGAATTTCTGAAATTTATTTAATTATTATGTTCACATGCAATCTTCTTATATGTATACACATCTTCTACTGACCATTTTACACGTATATATATACGCATGACTTTTATTTCGTTTTGGAAATTCAAACGATGTTGTACCGTTATTTGATTCTTATCATATTTCTTTGATTGCAGCCTTATCTTGAACTTTATCTCTTGTATAAATTTACATTTCTGCATATATATACATATATATATATATTCTCATATATATATATATACATATATTTTCTTCACTTCCTTATATGTATATTTTTCCTTATATGTGCATTTACACATATTTTCTCTTTAGAACATGTGTTATTTTAGTCGTTCCCTTAAAACAAAAATATGGCGCTGGTGGGGATCGAACTATGTACCTCTTGTATGCAAGCCACATGCTCTAACCAACTGGACTACTAAGGCTATTATTAACAAGACTTAGAACAATGGTAGTTATTGTTCTCTTCTTATTCCTCTTTTTCATGTTTGCTACCATATTTCATTTAAAACATTGCATGAATCTTTTTCTTTTATTTCTTTTTTATTATATATGCATAATATTTGTAAATCAGCGCATGCAACATACTTACAATGCATGCAACTAATCCTTTCATTCTTTTAATGCACGCATTGCATTTTTAATTGCATTAATATTTTCTTCTTTTTCAGCGCATGTATTTATAACATGCAATCACATATTATCTTTATTTTATTCTTCATATATATATATATATATATATATATATTCATGTCTATGCATATATGCACACACATGCATTATTTAATTATTAAATTGTCATAAAACGCGGGGTGTTACAAGATGTCTCTCAAGAATTTATTGTTTTGATGGAGAAAAGTTAAAGTTAATTCTAAAACTTGTATAGTATATGTGGACAAGATGGAGAGAGATGGATTCCACATAAATACAGATTTAACAAGGGGTGCAAGTCAAAAAGATTTGTTACTTCGCATGAGAATTGAGCTCCTATGAAAATCAGTAATAATTGAATCTTCAAGGAAAGGCCGAAAAGCTGTATAGTTGAAAAAAACCAAACGTAAGAGCGACTAGTTTACATTTAATGGAAATTCTTTTTCAGCACTTCTTGAGGGAATCAAAAGTTCAACATGTTGCCTTACTTTTTGGTGGAGTAAGAACTAGGCCTAAGAACACGAAATTACTTTATAGTAAAGTAAAGATCGTTAGATTTATATATATCGGGATATTGGAAACAGTTTACTAGTGAGTATCAATATATTAATCGTGGAAAATTAGAGATGGCCTTTTACGGTAGCAGATGGCTCAAGAAATAGTGAGTATACGACATGAGTTTGTAGAAAGCGGTAGATGGAAATGAGGAGTGTCTTTGTTGTTTAGATTCAATGATTATAAACATTTTATGTCGAGAGGGGCATGGTCTTAGGACCTCTAGTCCTATTGGATAACCATATTTAGTTGTTGTATCTTTTAAGGGTTTGTTTTATTTTAGTATGGATTTGCATTCCTATCTAGCATTTTATTTTATTGTTGAAAAACAGAAGTTATTAGTGTGACATTCTCTTTTTAGGTGTTTGTGATGATCATTAGAAAAGAATAAAGATATAAGATATTATAAATAAAATAATAATAAAAGCAACTAAAGAAAGACAACAAAATTTTCAGAAAGCAACAAAGACAATAACTGCAATAAATAAGAACTACAAGAGAAAATAGATCTTCCAAAATAAGTTTGGGAAATTGAAAATGAAAATTTTCTTATGTAAAATGTGCTTGGAAAAGAGAATAGAAATTTTCGATTAGTAGCGAGAAGTTCCAAATACAAGGAATAATATGCATAAAAGTAAAGTGGAAATGCATAATTTTACATTTTCAACCTTTTTCTAACATTAGAAACCGAGTTTGGAAAATTAGATTTTTCCAAAATTCGAAATTTTAAAGTTGTTTGGTAGGGTTATGATGCAAAAATTGGATGAACTGCCCCCTTATATAGAGAGGGTGGATGAACTACGCCCTTATTCAGGAAGGGAGCAGAAAAATTTAGGTGAAAAGATATTTTCATTTTTAAAATATTGCATTCACGTAGAAATTGCAAGTATACTTAGGATGTGTATATCTTATTTCCAAAGGACTTTTAAAGGAAAGAGCATTCATATAGGAGGTACCGCCTAGATATTCATTGGCATCATAAATTTTTATGATGCATTGCACTGTGCACAATTAAATGAATGGTTGCAAAATTGGATGTGCACATGTGTTGAAATGACTTATACGAGGAATTACATAGTTTTACCCATGTTGAATTTCGAAGGAGAAATTTCTTAAAGGATGGGAGAATACAACACCCTGCGTTTTTAATAATTACAATAATAAAATAATTTTGAAAAATTACCAGAATTTAACTATGGAAGTTGTACCATTGCGTCCCTGGCATTTTTCTGATCAATTTAGACATATAAATGGCATAAAACAGGTTCAAAACAAATAAATTATCGCAGGAAAAAGACTTAGAAAAATAAGAGAAAACCAGACAATATATATGGGTCAGGTCGACCTAAGATCCGGTCGAGTCAACCCATAGGTTAACCCGCACTATGCCAAGATCGACCCGCTCAACAACATGGGCGTGATTTCCCCCACGCACAGATTCGAAAGCGAGAGTGACACATTTCTTTAGTTTTCAAGTGAAGTGGCTTTGTTTTATTAGTTGATTTTGAAATTTAGGATAACGTGGCAAGTTCCTGTTGGTTGAATGATGTGGTTGGCCTAAATTTAATTTTGGATTTCAACTGTCTAAGATTCCTAATCTAACCTATAAATAGACTCATAGGCATAGCTAATTACTCACAACACATTCTTTTCCCTTATGGGATTTCTTTTTTTAAGACGGACATGACCTAATTTTTTATAGGAGAGAAGGTTTATAAAATTAAATATTTATACAATCCTATTTTGAGGCAGGATCTGCAACAGCCAAGGAATAAAACTTTGAATGACGGATGATTAAATTTAAATTATATCTTTTTCGTACGGGTATATATTATCTTTTAATTCCTTTTAATTTAGTGTAGATTCATTTAGAATTATTTGTAGTAATTTATTTCTTGTTAAACTTAGGTATAGTTTATTTGGAATTATTTATAGTAGTTTAATTCCTATTGTAGTTACATTTGACATAGATTATTTAAAATTGTTTACAATAAAATTGTAATTGAATTTCGGAGACTTGTACTTATATTCAAAAGTTAATTGTTTAGAATTGATCTTGGGTAAATATAAATATTGTTAAGATAGAAGAATTAAGGAAGGGTTACAAGCCCAATTATGCTAAACTTACATTAATTATGTTAAATTTAGGAATAAAGTGAGAATGAAAAAGAAAATATGCCAATTAAATTGGGAGATAAGAATGGCATAGATTGGTTAGTTAAAAAAAGGATATAATTCTAAATTTTGGTTTGTAATCAAAAAACAACAAACGTAATTGTAAGAAATAAAGAAAAAAGAAATGCATTAGTGTGAAGTAGGGATCAGCCTTATTTCCAACTATCCGATAGCTCAGAAATAGTTGAAAAGAAATGTCTTGTAATTACGAATTTGATTTATTTTATATTATATTATGAAAATAGTTTCTAGTACATTTTTGGCAACCATCCAATTAGAAGCAAATATAACTTCCAAAAGATAAAACTTACGGTAAGGAGTAGAGTAACATAAGTGAAGTACGTTATGGAAAGAACTCAAGTTAAGACCCTTAATAGAAAGAAAAGAATATAACGCATTACGATAAAACTAGAATATGTTAGACTTAGGCTAGGAAATGAACTGAACCAATAACGGTAATCATTGTTATAATAAAACATATTATTGGATTAAGTTTAATGATACATAAGAAAATAAGGTTCAGATTAGATGGAACTAAACCAATACGCTAACAAGTGTTATAATAAAAGAAAAGAAAAGTAAGCTAAACGCATAATGAAAGAATAGATACATAGTCTAATAAAGTAGAATGATGCATTTAGAGCAGTTAGAATAGAGTCTGAATGGAGGGTCGAACAAAGTAAGATCATCTCATACGATGGGAGAACGTCCGATATGTTGTTCATCCAGGTTAGAGGAAAGTTCAAGACAATTATGGGATATAAGAATACTCTAGGATGACTCCTCGAGGAAGGCCTATCTATGTTGCATCCTCTAAGGCAGGTGTGTAGCGGTTCCATAAAAAGAGTATGCCTTGGCTATATTTATGCAGATGGAAGCTAGAAGACTGATGGGTGACTTTAGAATCTGGCAGTTGCCTCGTCTCCAAGAGCAGGCTTTGTGGTCAGGACCCAATAAGGATAGTAATTCTTCGGATACCTGTCATCATCAGCCGGAGTAAGTAGGAAAGACTGGAGCTAAACCAACATGCCAATGATCTTTCACTATCGATACAACTCCATTTAGATGTTTAGAATGTTTGTTGTATGAAATAGTCACTTAGCTCTTGATTAGTTTTTTCGTTAGTTGAGGGGAGGCTATATGGAGTCATAACCACGGAAAAAGAGGCATACCAAATTAGATATCTTCATTATAGGCCTAACGTGTTGATATCAAGATTTTGATTAATGCCAACAAGAGAAGATAGAAATGGAAATCATGTTATAGAGATAAGGTTATATATATATAAGTTGATTCGTATTAGAATCATGTTAAAATCTATCCTCGAGTGTGTGTGTGTGTGTTTGTGTATAAACTTTTAAAAAGCCAGAAATATAAAAAAACTGTTCTACCAGTCGACTGGTAGAAAAAGGACCAGTTGACTGGTCAGTCTGTTTTTGTATATAACGGCTAGTTTTGAAATTATTATATATACGATTTAATTCAACCAGTCAACTGATGATTTTTAACCAGTCGACTGACTCGAAACAACAAATATTTTTTTGAAGGGTTGCTTCTATTCATAAAGAGGAATCTCTTCATTTATTAAAGAATATGGATGTTTCTTTTGATTTAGACTCTTCATGAAGAACTGCTACCTTTCTACTATTATATAAACAACTTTAAACATCATTTACAATCACTGATTTTACTAATTATAATTCTATTCTCTCCATTCTCTGAAACTACATTTTTTGCAAACAAAAGCTCCCCTAATTCAAATACTTGTTGAATCCTTGATTTGATTTTTAATATCACTTGATTCAACAAGTTATTTTCTTCCTTAAATCTTCACATTCAAATCATATACTCGAGGATCAGATTATAGGAAGGTTGTACTTAAACCGTTGGCTATCCGTGTTGGTTCAGGAACACAAAGCAGAAGTCAAAACACTTGTAATTGTTGAAGTCCGATATAGTTGCTCATGCGAGAGGCATCCTTGTTGGGGATCGGGTGTATTGACCTATTCCTCCGGGTGAACAAAGGGCGTGATAGTGAATTCCAAAGAGGAGCATGGGAACTGGACGTAGGGCGAGAAGTCCGAACCAGTATAAAATTCCTGGTGTCACTTTACTTTACATATTACATTTATTTACTTATGTTATATCATATTAGTTCTTATATTAGCTAGTTAGTATATCATCTATATTTCCGCTATATCCATATAGATCCTGCTTAAGTCGTACACATCTACTTTTCAATTGGTATCAGAGCCAGAAAATCATTTAACCATAACACTGTTATCTGATACATAGACATTATGGATAATAACACTAATACTAGCAATAACATTAGATATTCTAAAGGCCAATCCAATACTAGACCACCCTTCTTCAATGGCATGAATTATAGTTACTGGGCTACACGAATGAGGATATACATGCAATCAAATAGTTTTGATGCATGGAATCTCACACAAAAAGAATACACACAACTACTACAGTATTTACAAAATGGTCTGCATCTGAAAAAGCAAGGGCTAGAGCCAATGCTAAAGCTATGAACATGTTGCATTGTGCTTTAGATAGAAACGAGTTTAATCGGATTTGTATGTGCAATACTGTATATGAAATTTGGAGAACACTTAAAATTACCCATGTAGATACTAACAAAGTTAAACAAAGCAAAATATCTATGCTCAAGAATTAGTATCAAAATTTTAAGATGAACGAAAACGAATCCATAAATGATATGTATTCACATTTTTAAAATATTTATCACTCTTTATTAGGATTAGGAGAAAAGAATTCCAATTTTGATATAGTGTCAAAGATTTTGAATTCTTTAACAGACGAATGGGAGAGAAAAGTATTAGCAATCGAAGAAGCTAATGATCTCTCTGCCATGAAACTAAAAGAATTGATCAGTAATCTAATGTCTTATGAAGTAAATTTGCAGGCCAAGAAAGCACAGGTACAAGATAAGAAAAATTTAGCTTTCCATGCTAAGAAAGAAGATTCCGATTCAGATGAAGAAGATATTGCATTTGTTGCTAAGAATTTTAGAAAATTTCTAAAATACAGAAAAGGCCAAAGTAAAAATGTAAAGAAGAACTCATCAAAAGAACCTAATCTTGCTTTAGTAGAATGCTTCAACTATCACAAGACTGGACACTATCAAAAGAATTGTCTAGAGTTAAAGAAAAATCGCAAAAATGAGAAATCAAAGAGATGAGCATTTTC
Source organism: Allium sativum (assembly GCA_030737875.1). Classification (NCBI taxonomy): domain Eukaryota; kingdom Viridiplantae; phylum Streptophyta; class Magnoliopsida; order Asparagales; family Amaryllidaceae; genus Allium; species Allium sativum. Next base: position 502,848,853 of record CM060922.1, on the reverse strand, counting down.
AGTCACTTGGGACAATTCAGATTCATTTTTTAAAAGTGATAGCGACAGTGATATTGAGCAAGCAAATGTGTGCTTCATGGCTAAGGATAATGATGTAAGTGATTTTACTTTTGATGAATTAGTAGAAATTAATATTGAAATCTTAGAATATTGGAAAATGTTTAAGCGAAAATTTAAACAAGCTAATGAAGATAAAAAGAAAGTAGAGTTTGAAAGAGATCTTTTGAAAATGAAAAAGAAATTTTAGAAGAAGAAATTAGAAAATTACAAGAATCTCTTTCTATAGAAAATTCTCAAATTTTTATGTTGATTCAAGAAATCGAGACTCAAAAGAATAAAAATGACTTGTTGGTTTCTGAAAATCATGAAGTAAATACTAAATTTAAAATCACAGAGTTAGAAAATTCTTGTTTAAAAATTAAATTAGAAAGCATTTCTAAAAATGTTAATAATTTTAACAAAGGTAGAGAGAATTTATCTAAAATATTAGAAAATTCTCAGAAAGTTTTTAGTAAAAAAGGACTAAGGTATAATAAAAATAAATCTAAGAGAAAATCCATGTCTAAAAATTCTAATATTAAACCGAAAGTTTCTAGTAGTAAATTAAATATTTGTACGAAGAAAAAATACTCAGGAAATATTGGTATAGGGATTCCAAAGACAAATAATGTACTTATTTTGAATAAATATGTAAAAAACTTTTTAGATTCTATTCATTTTAATCGTAATTATCCTTTCAAAAAGAAACCTAAGCCCTTTTGTGTTTAGCTTCCTAAGTTTTAACCCTTAGGACCCTAATGGAGGAAGTGGGTACCAATGAAATTTTTTAAATTATTTTTTGCAGGTCCTACTCAAAAAAAACCAGAGGAAAACGGATACTAGACAGTGGTTGCTCAAAACATATGACAGGAGACAAGGAGATGCTAACAAATATCATTTACTCAAAAGGAGGAACTGTCACATTTGGGGATAATTCCAAAGGATACATCATCGGCTGTTAGACCAAAAAATGGTCCTAACACCCAATTGATCGTATTTTGCAGAGAATATTGAGGAATCATGAATTAAAAACAAGAAAAGTCAATCAACACACGAAATTTATAGTGGTTCGGCGTTAATGAGCCTACATCCACTTCATAGTTTCTCATTTCATTCTTGGATTACAATTACACGGAATTTAATCACTCAATCATTCAAATACAATGAATAATTCTCTCCGAATTCATTGATTTTCATTGGAGAAGAAGGTGGTTATTGGTGGGGGAATTCGGCCATGGCTACCATGTATGAATGAAATGCCAAAAGTCCCTTCAAATGGCCATGTTGTGGTGTATTTATAGCTGTAGAGAAGCTCTGGGCAGTTCCGGTTCGGATGGGCCACGTGGCGTGACCGGAGGAGATTTCAGAAGTAGTGGAGAACGTGGAAAAGTGGCTACCAGGTCGTGCTTTGCCAAGTGGAGTCCGATCCGCAATTGTAGGAGTCGGTTATGCCAAGAGAAGAGGTCAAACTCCATGTGTAGAAGCAGGTCCAATCTGTTCGGATCGGACCCGAACCGAACCAGTTGTTCGAGCAGAATGCCTGCATGCACTTCTGTACAGAATACTTCAGGCGGTTCGGGTAGAGGGTACTCCGATCCGATCCGGGGAAGGGGATCCGATCCGATCCGAATGGAAGGATCCGATCCGATCCGATTCAAAAGGAGGGATCCAATCCGATCCGATAGGGGGATCCGATCCGGTGACATTTGCATGTATAATTCAAATTTTCCATCTTTCTATCACTCCATCCAAGTGATCGCCAATCAATGTAAGTTCATACTCAAGTCCCTGGCTTTAGGTAGCCTGGTCACAAAGCAGGCTAACATTTTGCCCCCCAAAGTACATCTTATCGCAGATGAGATGTGCTTTGATTAAGTCAAGATAAATCTTTTTAGAACGTCATCCACCCTTGAGGAGGTTTTATTAGATTGTTGCGTTACTTCCATGGGTGCTAGTTAGTACAAATTCTATGGAAAGAGTAGTCGAAATGATCGGGTAACCGTTTTAAACATCGTCGAATCAAGATGTTGATCTCCTTCATGATAAGTCATATAGGGTCGTTGGCTCTTGTGTGAGATCGTGCATACACGGGACATTGCTAAACGACTTCGTTCCCCAAACTAGTCAAGTGTATTATCGATTCAGGGTTTCTTTTACACATAAGTCAATGTATGAACTAGATATCCAAATCATGTGGTAGTATAAGAATCTTCTGGCCTTGAGCTAGTATTTAGACTGTTGGGATAGACCACATCATACTTGGTGCATGCGTCTTTCATTTGCGCTCGTCTTGGGACTATCCGGACATCAGGTCAGTAATCAGATCATACTAAAAGAAATCCACGAATAAGTTCATCATAATCGTAAGGCAGTAAAGGAGTTCTCCACATTCTCTAGTTGATAGAGTTGTAGATCAATTCTTTGAAGTCATGCTTGACCCATTAGTTGGCTTACTTAGACGGTCAAGATGAATCATGTCATATTCCAGAGATATAAGGTATATGTTCTGAATCAAGCATCGAGTAAGGGTCATGTTCAAAGTCAGTTTGTCAGTTGAAGCTCGTGCTCCCAACATCAGTGGAGGAAAAGCGAAGTCAATGCTCATGCCCTCAGCGTCGGTGGGGGTTGGACCAGGTCAATCGGACATCCAGTCTGTAAGCCTTTGAACTTTCTTTCTTCACATCGGGTTGGAGCTGCAGGTTCAACAATCTTAGTCACCCTATGTCGTTATGTGCACATTCCCAAGTCATCAAGGGTTGGAGTTGTATATGCGAATAGTCGAATCACATTCGCGTTGGGGTCAACCCATCTGTTTAGCCAGAAAGCAGTGATCGCCTCATTGAGTATATCAGCAAACTTAGATACTCTCCTCGCATCAGTTGCAGAGTTAAGTAAGCTCGTCAATCTTGCAAGCGAGCGAACGTCGTTAGTGAGTTATTCGAGCTCCTTCATTCACGCTTTGGCATAATCCGAAATAGCCATCATAGTCTTGTTGAGTCTATCTCCCATGCTTGGTTCCATTAAGCTTGACAATCAAGACCACGGGCCCGATTAATAACATTGGTCATTTCCAGAATTGTAAAATCCTGTTAGTCTTTCCTGGGGCTTTTCTTTTTTCTTTATTATTTCAAGAGTCATATAGTGCTCCATTCTATCGTGAAGACATTGAGATCATCCATTTCAACATTAGCACACTCTTATTGCACGAATCTGTCTGTCTCAGGATAGGATTTTCCAACGTTTTTAGGAGAATCTCATGGTAAAGAGATACCGAGGTTTGTTTCAGAGGTGAATCTGCCAAGTCCTCTTGGTGGGTCTCGATGCAAAGAGATTTTGAAGTTTGAGATATCCAGAATACCGGATACTACAGCAATCAACGCTATATATGGTCCAGGTCGATTTACCGATGCCATTGTGGCGGTGATTCTTTCAAGGAATGCATGCAGGGTCTCACCTGATCTCTGTTGAAGCATCAATTAATGTTGCCAATTTGGCCCTCATCTTTGAGAAGTTGTCGCTAATTACCTAATTTTAGCGCTAGTGCCCCCAGTATGAAGTCTTAAATTGGGTCGAAGCCGGTTTCTGGCTTCTTGGTTGCGCATATGTAATAGCCGTCAATCAGGCTTCTGTTTTTTAAGTCTGGATGGTGATCCGCTACTTGGATGTATGCAGGTTGTTCTTGAGGAGCCATTCTTCTGCTTATAGTCTGGGTTATTGTGAAGCTCAGATAATCGTAAATGTGCCAAAAGCTGGCAGATAGTCAGATGATGATGTTCGAAGCTCTTATCTTGTACTCCCCATCCATCGGGATTTTACTAAACGGTGGTCATCAAATCCACGTATTCTCTGAATTCATACTCCCTCATCGAGCTGTGAGTTAGAGTTTGATAGAAAATGATTTGTTCGTGTCTGACTCATGTTAGTTCTAGATCTCCCATCCAAGCTCTGAGGATTGGAGTCGAATTGCGATATGTCAAATTATTGCCACTTCGAATGCTTCTACTTTCCCCCTTCATGAGGAGCCTCATGTTGAGGTTGAGCTGGGTTTTAAACATTCCTCCGAATTGGAGCAAAGGCTGGTCGGGCTTCGTTTAATTTTTCGGTGGCTCTTACATATCCATCGTTTTCATCCAAAATGTTACAGTCGGAAGTTGCATGCTACAAATGCCTGGGAGGAGGTTGGTTGCATCTTGTTTCATTAAAGACGACTATGCCAACTCGTCCTAGGGTCCCATATGATCTGGACCATGGAGCAAGGAGTGTTTGAGCCAAGTTCATTGTCGCTTGAATTTCCATGGTGCTCGCTCCAGCGAGTAAGCCGTAGTTACTCGGCCTTCCGTCTATCCAAGTAAAAAAGTTATCCATCATTTTCTGTCGTTTCCAGAGAAGTTTGTCTCACTGAGCCATCTGAGTTCACAAATCAGCAAGGGTACCATCCATTTCATATCTAGCTTGACATGCTGAGGGATCATCACAAGAAGAAATCTGCTACCTTCCTTCGATCCTAGCGCCTTCTGCGCCTATATCCTCAGCACGGAAGAAATTTCTATCTTCCTTCTTCTTAGCTTTTGAGTCTGAGTGTCAGGCAATTCGCCTCCTCGCAAGTTAGGATACAAAGCAATGGCATCTCCCTTTACATGGGGTCTTTCAACTGGGATGTCGGTCCGGACTAGCAAATGGACGTTCACTCTGCATCCATTTCGTGGTCCTCAAGCAGCCTGTCAAGATCGAGGTATAAGTTAGACACAGACATATAACATTTATGAATATTTTCAGCAGTGCGGCCCCAGTCCGGGGGTAATGGATAAAGGTTGGCAGTTGTATCACATCCCTTTTAAATTTAGACGTGGATGCACGGAAGGGAGACATTGCTTTCAAAGCTTATGTGATTGAGTTATCCAAGTGCTCGAGTTATCGCGTTTTCTATTCAATATATTTGCGAGGTAGCACTCGTCGTTGCACTTGGGCTATGGCCAGTCACACATGGGTGTGTATGTTGATTTGATATATCACTCTTAGGACCTCCTTTCAGTGATTGCATTGAGTCGTGTGGGAAGCTTAGCATTAGAAGTCGACGTCATTCCTTCAAACACGACCCCTTTGTTGTTGTACGCGAGTATCCCTTGTGTCTTTGCTTTGTATCTGTACATAATCTTGCAATTCGAAAAAGAATAGTCAGCTTAATCTTGCAAGTTACTAAGTCAATCTTTAAGTCACAAGCAATTGTAGCTCGAAATGAAAACATGTTGAGTGCTAATCTATCTAGCATAGAATTATTAAATGTCAAAGTGTCAGGTGTCGTAGTTTGGAGGTATAGTGTCTGTAGCCTCCATTTAACTTTGAAACATGGGTCGCGTCCGAAGCGTGTTTGAAGTTAATTCAGAAATCTATGTCCGTGCCCCCAGCGTTGATGGGAGCCGGATTAAGTCATTCGGATGTCCGATCCGTAAGTCTTTTATAATCCTGTCCTCAGTCGGAGGGCAGTGAAGATTGCATGCACGTCGCAGCATTGTCCTTTATACTCTCTCCCAAGTCGTGAGAGTTAGAGTTATGGACGTCGCGGTTCGTCCTTTATACTCTCCCAAAGTCAGTTTGGGTTAGAGTTGTGGATCGAGTGGTCTTAAATCTTGGCGCGCCTGTCACACTCGTCCTAAGTTTATACTCATATCCAAGCTCTGAGGATTAGAGTTAGTCGGGCAAACAGTCGGGTCACATTTGCCTTGGCATTGTCCCTTTGCTCCCATGTCAAGGGCAAAGGTCGCCATCAGGGATGGTCGGTTCACGTCCCTGTTGATTTTATACTCCTCCCGTCGGAAGCATGGGAAAGAGTTAAAGATGTTGTTGGAGAGTGGTCGAGTCATACTCATCCTCGTCTTAACATTTCCCTTTTGCCCCCACATCGAAGGCAAAAGTTATGTCGTTCATGTGATCGTGCCCCTGTCATTTTTTCACTCTTCTCGTTGGATCAGGGGATGGAGTAATAGAACTGCTAAGTGGTTATGTCACACCCGAGTATATCTCTATGTCGTGTCTGGCAAACTAAAGGCTAGATGTTGAGGATGCCTCATTTGTATTCCTATGCATAGATATGTTGAAATCATGTGCATATATTCGCTTGCCCCCTACTTCAAGGGCAAAAGGTCCGTGAATGAATGGTCGAATTTCATTTATGTCAGGTTGTTGTCATCAGGAGGGAGAATAGTTGAATCACGTTCGTCAAAGCTTTACGTTCCTCCGACTAAACCATGGAAGGAGTAGTTGGCACCAAACTTTAGGTACCTGCATCATTCATATCGCATGAGTTAGTCATGTCCATAACTCAGGCAGCATGTAAAAGTAAATTGTATGATTGAAAAGTAAGCATATCAAGGGGCAGTGCTGCCTCCTTTAACGGATCGAGCCATGTAGACGGTCGAACTGCATCCATCCGGAATCGGATTCCGACGTTAAACGTCAATGCACAATTATCTTGAGGTCTTCCACGTGTGAGCCAATGAATGAATGGTCACCTCGGATCCATCCTAAGCTATACAACTTCTCTCAGGTGAAGGACGTGGCTCTGTAAACGAGCAGTTCAATCGGGCTCGTTACAGCAATTCTCCATAATTATTCCTGTAGGTGCTCAAAGTTTGATCGGTACCAGATTCGGGGTACCTACATCATCCATATATAAATTCATCTGAGTTAGTTACATCAATAACTCATAAAGCATGGAAATATAAGAGTCATGGTTAAAAAGTAATCCTGTTAAAGGAATGGATATCATTCTGTGCGAAGATGGCATTGCACGCTCTTTGCAGGTCCATTTTTCCTTACTACATCTCTGTCAGGGGATGGCTGTCAAAATCTTTAACTGGAGATGAACGTCTTTTCAAACCGTTGTGGGGTGGCGGTCCTAAGAATGAACAAACCTTGATTAAGGACTTGGAGTGACAAAGGCAACTAGGTAAATACTATAAGCGAATGACGAGGTCGCATCTTATTTGAATCGCCTTCTTGCCCCCATGCTAAGGGCAAGGATTGAGTATAAGGGAGTCATGGCTGCTAGGGGGATAGTCATATCTCATCCATCCGCAGATATGCCTTTAGTCCCACGTTGGGAATAAGATCTAATGCACAGATAATCAACCAGCACCCAGGCTTAAGTGCTCTAAACCTTTTAACTTGCCACCTCTATCGAGTAGCATCTCCTAATTAGCTAAATAGCAGGCTCTTCCAGTAACATGGTCGCCATGGACCATTCCCATTTCATCTTTCATTAGGAATTTTAGCAATAGATACCAGGGTGCAATGTAAGCTCTAATCGCCGCTAGAGCTGGTCAGTTTAGACCTTAGTCAGATAAACTTGACTACAATAGCATGGCTTCCAAGGCTTGAAGTAATGTTCACGTTTTCTATCACAATTTATGTATGAAGTCGAGAGCTAACGGTCGATTCATATTTGTTTTGATCTCGAACTCTCATCTCTTGACAAAGGTCATATGGTGACTGGTGAGCAGTCAAGTTGCTATCATCCGAACAAAGATTCATATGTCCAATCATGGCCTGCAGGGGTTCAGCTGTTACCAATCGTTGGGAACCAAAGTATGTTGACCTAACCCTTATTCGATGGAAATCAGTCTTCCTCTATGCGATTGACAGCAAATAGCCATTGCAAAGGTTAGCTATGTTCTTCGGGAGGTGAGACGCAGGACATTTTATTCATCACATCATACAATTGAAGTGTAGCTTTGGGATGTTGGGATCTTTAGCTGCTTTCTGGTATCCCACTATTGACAATCATGGTCACTAAGATCATATGAATCATCTTTGAAGTAGTGTTCGAATTGTTCTATATAACTGTCATTCGATGCTCCGCCGATTGGACAAGTTTAAGTCATATAAATGGGATGGTCACTACTCATTAGGGAACAACATCAGTTGCATTGTTGAAATCTACACTATCGGTGTTCCAGAAGATGAGGCTACTATTAGACAATCATTATCTCGTATACTGTCGTTGTTAGCAAGCTGAATCTGATTGACAGCTCCTCCCATTGAATGGCATCGGCAAATAGAGGCTATGGCTTCTGGAGGAATCCTAGTCGTTGCCATTTGGTTGTCATATTCTTTGACTATCCACCTTATCTTCATTAACAAACTTTGATGACTACTGTTGGTCAAAATATACGTCGAGCCGAAGGCGAGACGTGATCCGAGCCGAAGGCGAGGCCGTCAGCGGGTCCAGGCGCAGCGCCGGCGGGGGTCCGGGGCCCCGCAGTCCCGGCGGCGATCGACCTAACCGGTTAGGTCGAAAATGTGGGCACCGCACGATTTTTTCGATTTTGGAAGATGGAGCCTTTTCTGAAATGATCTTAAAAATGTATTTTTTCCAAAAATAGCTGTTTCGGGTCGGATCGGACCATGCCTTCAAATTTGCGGTTCGGAGATTGTCTTCAGGTCGGGTCGGATCGGACTAGTTCCTCCGAGCCGGATCGGAGACGTCATTAGCTAGTCGGTTCGGTATATATGAAAGAGCCAGTTCGGATTTCCTCCTCCTGTTCGGATCGGTCTTCCCTACCCTGCATCTCCACTTTCCTGCGGTTCGGGTCGTGGCACCCTCTTCGGTTCGGTTCGGAGATGCATCATTGGGTCGGGTCGGGGTATCAACAGCAGTTGGATTCGAGTCCTGCTCAACAAGTCGGGTCGGAGCACTGTCCCCGGGTCAGTTCGTGGTGCCACTCCTTTATGGCTCGGGTCGGGGGTACACATCCGATCCGAGGATAAATCTTGCCAGGAACTTGAAGTACTTGGCTCTCTTTCGAGGTGATAGGGGATCGGGTCAGATTGAGGTGTCAGTATCGGGTCGGTTCGGGTCCGATCCGACCCGGGCACACTTGAACCAGTGACTGGAATGAAACTTGCAGCCTTCTTGTCATCTTGTTCTGTACTCAATTCATTTCTGCGAGAAGCCCGTCGCTTTTTATCTTTTCTTGTAGGCATGGAAAACGTGGATTATCTCTTCGGATTTGGTGATCCAAACAATAGAATAATAATCCAGAAAGCTGAGGATTCAATCTTCTCAGTGAAAGCACCAAAATGTTAGACCAAAAAATGGTCCTAACACCCAATTGATCGTATTTTGCAGAGAATATTGAGGAATCATGAATTAAAAACAAGAAAAGTCAATCAACACACGAAATTTATAGTGGTTCGGCGTTAATGAGCCTACATCCACTTCATAGTTTCTCATTTCATTCTTGGATTACAATTACACGGAATTTAATCACTCAATCATTCAAATACAATGAATAATTCTCTCCGAATTCATTGATTTTCATTGGAGAAGAAGGTGGTTATTGGTGGGGGAATTCGGCCATGGCTACCATGTATGAATGAAATGCCAAAAGTCCCTTCAAATGGCCATGTTGTGGTGTATTTATAGCTGTAGAGAAGCTCTGGGCAGTTCCGGTTCGGATGGGCCACGTGGCGTGACCGGAGGAGATTTCAGAAGTAGTGGAGAACGTGGAAAAGTGGCTACCAGGTCGTGCTTTGCCAAGTGGAGTCCGATCCGCAATTGTAGGAGTCGGTTATGCCAAGAGAAGAGGTCAAACTCCATGTGTAGAAGCAGGTCCAATCTGTTCGGATCGGACCCGAACCGAACCAGTTGTTCGAGCAGAATGCCTGCATGCACTTCTGTACAGAATACTTCAGGCGGTTCGGGTAGAGGGTACTCCGATCCGATCCGGGGAAGGGGATCCGATCCGATCCGAATGGAAGGATCCGATCCGATCCGATTCAAAAGGAGGGATCCGATCCGATCTGATAGGGGGATCCGATCCGGTGACATTTGCATGTATAATTCAAATTTTCCATCTTTCTATCACTCCATCCAAGTGATCGCCAATCAATGTAAGTTCATACTCAAGTCCCTGGCTTTGGGTAGCCTGGTCACAAAGCAGGCTAACATCGGCAAAGGCGATGTGAGCAATTACGGTATATCTAATTCTCTTCTAATTTCGGATGTTTTATTAGTTAAGAATTTAAAATAAATGTAGTATTTTTGACTCAAATCAAAATCTTATTTTTGAAGGATATCTAGAACAAAATATTTATATTTTAAATATGGCAGTTAATAATAATCCAATTATGTGTTTATTAGCCAAAGACAATGATCCTTGGTTATGGCACAAACGATTTTGCCATATTAATTTTAAAACAATAAACAAAATAACTGAAAATGATCTTGTAAAAGGATTACCCAAAATAAAATTCAAAACTAAAAATTTATGCGATGCTTGTCAACTCGGAAAGTTAGCCAAATCTTCTTTTAAATCGAAAAAGGTTATATCAACCTTACAACCACTTGAATACTACATATGGATTTATTTGGACCAACTCAAGTTCAGCCCATAAATCATAGTAGATATGTGTTTGCAATTGTTGACGATTTCTCAAGATACACTTGGACTATGTTTTTAAGGAATAAAAGCGATACTTTTGATATCTTTAAAATTTTCGTCAAACAAATTCAAAATTTAGCTAATCTAAAAATAAAGAACATAAGAAGTGATTATGGAGGAGAATTTGGAAATGAAGAATTTGATTTATTTTGTCAAAAGAAAGGAATTTTTCATAATTTATCTTTTTCTAGAACTCCTCAAAAAAATTGAGTTGTAGAACGTAAAAACAGAACTCTACAAGAATGTGCTAGAACGTTATTAAATGGAAGTACACTGCCAAAACATTTTTGAGCTGAAGCAGTTGCAATAGCTTGTTATGTTTTGAATCGTGTTTCCATTCAATCTCTTACTAAAACACTCCATACAAACTTTTTACTGGTAGAAAACCGAATATATCTTATTTCAAAGTTTTTGGTTCAAAATGTTCCATTTAAAATACAAAAGATCAGCTTGGGAAATTTGGCTCAAAATATGATGAAGGAATATTCTTAGGATATTCTGAGCGTAGCAAGGCTTATCGTATTTTCAATAAAAGAACCAGTAAAATAGAAGAATCACTTCATGTGTCATTTGACGAAAATGTTATTCAAAATTTATTTAATTCAGATAGAAAAATAATTCTTCAAATGATGACGATATTGATACATTTAGAGAAGATGAAAACATAGTTCATAATAACATAGAGAATAATACTCAAAAACTTAAGATAACAACAATAATCAAAATGTTTCTATTAATGAAGTTCGATCTCCACCAAGAATATTACGAGACCGTCCAACTCAAAATATTATTAGAGAAATAACTTCAAATATAATAACTAGAAGTCAACTTAATTTAGTAAGTAATGTAGCCTTCTTATCAAATATAGAACCCAAAAATCCTAGAGAAGCATCAACAGATGAAAATTGGATAATTGCAATGCAAGAAGAATTAAATCAATTTGAGCATAACGAAGTATGGGAATTAGTTCCAGGACCAACTGATCAAACTATTATGGGAACAAAATGGGTTTACAAAAATAAACCAAATGAATTGGGTAATATCACTAGAAATAAAGCTAGACTTGTTGCACAATGTTACAATCAACAAGAAGACATAGATTATGAAGAAACTTTTGCTCCAGTCGCACAACTAGAAGCAATTCGAATACTATTAGCATATGCGTGTCATCGCAACTTTAAATTATACCAAATGGATGTTAAAAGTTCTTTCTTTAATGGTTATATTAAAGAACGTGTATATGTTGAACAACCTCCATTATTTTCTCATGAAAAATTAGAATTGATCAAACGTCTCAAAACATATTTATTAGATTCATAATTTCAAATTGGAATTGATCAAACATTCTTTATCAAGAAAGATAATAAAGATATTCTAATAGTACAAATATATGTAGACGATATTATCTTTGGTTCAACAAGTGATAAATTATGCAAAGAATTTTCAAAAAAAATGACCAATGAATTTAAAATTTTAATTGGGAGAACTATCTTACTTTCTAGGATTGCAAATTAAGCAATTGCCAGATGGAATTTTCATTAATCATGAAAAAAAAGTTGTACTAATTTAATAAAACATTTTGGAATGGATAATACGTCAAGTAAACCTACACCAATGAGTATGACGACACATTTAGATAGAGGTGAAAATGGTAAAATTGTCGATCAAAAGCTATATAGAAGCATGATAGGTTCACTTCTGTATTTAACTACAAGTAGACCAGACATTATGTTGAGTGTTTGATTATGTGCTCGTTTTCAAGATAATCCAAAAGAATCACATTTGAGAACAGTTAAATGGATTTTAACGTTGTCTTAGCATTACTAAAGACTTTGGACTCTACTATCCAAAAGATTGTTCCTTTGAATTAGTTTCATATAGTAATGTTGATTTTGGAGGATCACGGACGGATCGTAAAAGTACAAGTGGAACATGTCATGTGGAAAAACACTCATGTTTTGGTTCAGCAAGAAACAAAATGTTTCACTGTCAACATGTGAAGCTGAATACATATATGTTGCACTAGCATGTTCTCAAGTAATATATATGCAGCAAACATTAAAAGATTTCAGCGTAAATTTATCTAATTTCACAATTTATTGTGACAATACAAGCGCAATAAATTTATCTAAGAATTTGGTAAACAATTACAGAACTAAACACATTGAGATCAGACATCATTTCTTAAGAGACAATATTGAAAAACAAACAATTAATTTAGAGTTTGTAACTTTAGAAAATCAAATTGCTGATATTTTTACTAAACCTTTGAGAACTCACTTATAAGACTCCGACGAGAGCTAGGAATTGTATCTGTCAAAGATCCCTAAAAAGTTATTCGATTACTTTGTGTTCATCATGGTGACAAAGAGGGAGAAAAATCATTAAGTTCACACATATTCTATGTTTGTAATGATGAATTTATTGAGAATATATGTGCTATGCTATGTGTTACGCTCTTAATATTGAATCTTTTAAGAATATATATGCTAACATTTTGTTGCAGGAATCAAAATGGTAAGTTTATAATTTTATCGAACTAACAAAATGTTGCAGAAATTCAGAGGGAGCAAATACTCAAGTGGGGAAAATTAAATATGTTGTCGTCAATTAAAAAGGGAGAGAATGTTGATATTAAGGTTTTGATTAACGCCAACAAGAGAAGATAGAAATGTAAATCATGTTATAGAGATAAGGTTATATATATATGTAATGTATGTATATATATATATAAGTTGAGTCGTATTAGAATCATGTTAAAATCTAGCCTCAAGTATAAATATATAAACCTTTAAAAAGCCATAAATATACAAAAACTATTCTACCAGTCGACTGGTAGAAAAAGGACCAGCCGACTGGTCAGTCTGTTTTTGTATATAACGGCTAGTTTTGAAATTATTATATATATGATTTAATTCAACTAGTCAACTGATGATTTTTAACCTGTCGACTGATTCGAAACAGCAAATATTTTTTTAAAGGGTTGCTTTTATTCGTGAAGAGGAATCTCTTCATTTCTGAAAGAAAATGGATGTTTCTTTTGATTAAGACTCTTTATGAAGAATTGCTACCTTTCTAGTATTATATAAACAACTTTAAACATGATTTATAATCACCGATTTTACTAATTATAATTCTATTCTTTCCATTCTCTGAAACTACGTTCTTTGCAAACAAAAGCTCTCCTAATTCAAATACTTGTTGAATCCTTGATTTGATTTTTAATATCACTTGATTAAACAAGCAATTTTCTTCTTAAATTTTCACATTCAATCATATACTCGAGGATCAGATTATAGGAAGGTTGTACTTAAACCATTGGTTATCCGTGTTGATTCAAGAACACAAAGCAGAAGTCAAAACACATGTAATTGTTGAAGTCCTGTGTAGTTGCTTACACGAGAGTGTTCGCTACAACGGATTTTCTATTAAATTAGAAACCGTCGCACGAATATTGAAATAACCGCAAGTGCACGGCGTACTATTGTAATACGTAGTGAGTGTGAGTCGATCCACATGGAAAGAAGTGATTTCAATTTTATTCAATCGAATTAAACCAAACTTTGAATTGTTCTAATAAAAACTATGAAACTAGAAACTAAGTTGAGAGCTAAATATGAAATTAGAGAGTAATTTAGAGGTAAATCCAATCTCACCTTTATGTAAGTCACCAAACATACAATGTACGATCTCAATAAGTGATATAAATGCAATATTTAAACCACTTATGATTCTCATGAAAATGAAACTAAAGCAAAACTATTCTAAGTATGGTCTATGAACTATTGGCTAGAACTATAGACCATCAAATTTTATTCATACTTTCATTTCAAAATCAATAATCACTTAGCAAATATTAATGTAACTTGTGTTTATGTTGAATAAGCATAGATCATTTGCAAATGCAACATGACCTATCAAACCCATATGTATAAACTCACATCAATATTCACTAACATGAAGCACATATTAAAGATCACAAATCATACACATGTTGAACTTACACAAAGTTAAAGAGCATCATTACCCCTAAATCAAGGGATTAGCCACTCATATGTGTTGTAATATCAACACATGCAAGTTTCAACATTAGAAAATTAAGCAAAATGAAAGAAAAACTAAGTAAAATAAGAAGAGAACTAAACTAAGAATATAAAGTAAATCTAAGCTATGAGCATGAAATTAAATCTAAGCTATGAACATGAATGTAAAAAGCATAGAAATTAAATTACATTAAAGCAAAGAAGTTACATAAAGAAAATGGCTAAGTAGCCATTAAAATAAAAGAGAGCTAAACTAAACTACTAAATGATAAAAGAGAGGATCCAAGAAAAAGATGGATAAATGAACATGAAGGGGGTATATATACAAGATCACAAACCCCAAAACCCTAATCACTCATAATGGGAAATCCCCAAAATGGCCCTTCATGAAGCTTCTAATCCTCTCTTAGCCACTAATGAGTCATGTAGGATGCATGAGGCCTTTTGTCTCATTCAATTAGTCCTTAATAAGAAGCTTTAAGAGAAAGAGGTTAATTTGAGAGGTGGGGTCCTCCATGATCATGTATGAGAATTATTTCCTCTTCATTCCATTGTATGCATGCATTTGTGCTCCAAATCTTCATGTGTATGCATTATTTGTGCACCAAAATTCCTATTAGAGACAATAACAAAGAACAAGTAAATGCAATCACAAAATAAAACATGCATAAGTGATCAATTTTTCCCAAAATGAGTGATGATTTTGAAAATATTTAAAATATGGTTTGATCGTATAAAACACCCAAAAATGTTCATTTATTTATTTAACAAGAATAAATATGTGAATATAAATGTGCAATTTTACGTGCACATCAGAGAGGCATCCTTGTTGGGGCTCAGGTGTACTGACCTATTCCTCCGGGTTAAGAGAGGGCGTGATAGTGAATTCCGAAGAGGAGCTTCGGGACTGGACGTAGGGCAGGAAGTCTGAACCAGTATAAAATTCCCGGTGTCACTTTACTTTACTTATTACTTTTATTTACTTGTGTTATATCATATTAGTTCTTATATTATCTAGTCAGTATATCATCTATATTTCCACTGTATCCATATAGATCCTGCTTAAGTCGTACACACTAGCTTTTCAATACGAAGCCGTACTTTATAGATATATAAATACCTGACTGAGTTTTGTACAAGGGTAAGCCTTATGAGTAGAGCTTAGCTAGTAGCCAATACAACTACGTGTAGTCCTGGAGGTATGCATCGAGTGGTACATCATGAATGTTCAAGCATTGAAGCGAGATGATGTGGACGCAGTTTCATGTCTTCCTATTAGACGATGGAACATCTATTTTTTTTGGCCTCACGAAGCTATTCTTTATAGATGTAGTTAGAGTATGATTTCATCTGTGTCCGTATAGTTACATACATATGACTTATTTTGTCTACGAGGGAGTGGATGAGTACGATTTACGCATAGAGGCAAGCATGTTATAAATCCTAATAACCTAATATAAAGTTAATCAGGGATAAAAGATATATTTAATGTTATTCCTAAAACGTATAATTTTCCCATTCACTAGAATTTCTGTTCTAAGCTTCATCCTCATAACAAGCCCGCAGATTAGAAAGATGGTAGAGATTTTTCATCTTAGAGACATTTGCTTAGTCAGTGTCACTATTATGCTAAGTATTTACCTATTATCATATTTTATTTAGCTGTACTGTGAAATGTTTTTTTGAGCTCTGATATATTTATCGTTGCCTTTCTGCAGGGTACCAGATAAACCAACTTAGGATTCAGTGGACTTGAATTTTAGCATTTTACCAAAAATTCAGACCCATTGGAATTGGTGTTGTTACATGTATAGATTCTCTTATCTTATGATTATTCCCACTTTTACTGTTGATTGCTTTGAGCTTATTCTGAGTATAATATATTTTCTTTATATTATGTGTTGACTCGTTGGTTGCAGGGACATGTCAAGTATGATACTTAACCTATTTACTTCCATATTCTGTACAAGTTTTTATAAATCTGATCACTCACATCAGACTGTTATATAACCCAACATTTTATGTCTCCTATTATTATCTTGGTTGCTCCTCGGTAATGTCATTGATTATTTGACATTGTTGGTGAGTAGGCTAGATAACAGGTCAGGTTATTCGAGCATACTAAGCCGAAGACAAGCCTAGAGGAGCCATAGCATATACCTTACTTGTATATATTTGTTTTCCGTTGTTAATAGAGTACTTTGAGATATATAGTGACGATGACATGTATTCAGATATTTGAATTCTACATGACTATGTGATGATGATATTTCAGCTACTTTGTTCGTTCTATCATTACTCACTACATTATATTTATATATATATATATATATTATACTTTATTCATCTGTTGTGAGATATACAACATATGTGGTTTTGATTATCACATTGAATGGCCAACCCATGTTAGCTTGGCATGCTTACAACTTGTAGGAGCTTAGGCGCAAATAATGAGTTTGGTCCAATGGTATATTTGGATTGTGACAGCCACTCCATATTACTTTCATGTAAATAAGAGAAATAATACGCTGAAAGAATGCTAAACTGGTATGGACCAGCCATCAAGCGTGATAATCAAAACCAAACATGTAATATATCTCACATCGCATGGATAAATTAGAATAAGAAATATAGACAATGAGGTTTTGAGTCACAACAGCATGAAAAAAACAACTGAAACATCATCATATCACCGAGTCATGTACATGAAATCCAAAATATCAGAATACATGTTATCCTCACTACATCAATGAAAAACAAATATATACAAACTATGGTATACACTATAACTACTCGAAGCTCGTTTTCGACTCGGCTTCCCAATATAACCCGACCTGTTATCTAGTCTACTCATCAACATTGTCAACCAATATATGACAACGCCAAAGAAAAAATAATAATAAAAGGAGACATAAAACCTTGGGTCAAACCATAGTTTGGTATGAGCGATAAGGTCTATCAAAATCTATACGGTAAAATATGGAAATAGCAGGTTAAGTCACATACCCGACATGTCCATGCAACCAAAGAGTCAACACATAATAACGAAATAATAACATATGATACTCAAAATAAACAACAATAGAAATGTGCATAATTATTGGATAAAAGAATCTGCATAGCCTACACCGGCCCTATTGCTCATCCCCTTCTTAGAGCCTAACAGGTAATAGACTACCCAAGAAATGAAAGTAAAGCGATCACAACAACCATCATCCAAACCCAAACTATTACCTTCCAAAGCCGTGAATACATTGATAATTTGTATGGCAATCCTCATGCTCATCCATTGACTAATGGAAATCCTGCTTCTAGTCAAACTTCATGTTTACACCAACGCATTACACGAACATTAGATTACACCACCCAGGGTACATGATCTCCTTAATCTTAATTGACGTTCCCACGATAACTTAAATACCCCTTACCCCTTTGTATTCACTATTAAGGTCATGTAAGGAATGTAGAGCGTTGTCGGTACAAAGAAATAATTCAAAGGGACTAATATTCACAAAGCATAAAATAAAACAGCGGAAATACTTATTTCTTTAATAAACTTGTCATTACAAAACATTATTTCACATAAGATAAGTTTTATACAATCATGTGTCTCATGAAAAAAATACATCTCTATCATAAAAACAGAGTACAATAAAAAGATATCCGACGAGTGAACCATCAGTACAACCAACTATGTGGAATAAGGTACAACAAGAAAAATGAGAATGCTTCTGCAGCCGAGATAAGCATCCAAGAAAAATTACTTCAAGCAATCCATACTACAGCCACCTTGTAAGCCCACTGGGAAAAGGAAAAGGAGAAAAGAAGAATGCATTAGACATAAAGTCTTGTTTAACGACCTATCTTTTTTCCCGAATCTTTCCAATAATTAAACCAACTTAAATCATTCATAAATACGAATTGTTATGGGTACATACATATATTGAACAAAATAACAGAACTTTTATTACATAATACATTATTACATCAGAGTTACATGGAATATCATAGTTACAACATATATACAGCGGAAGAAAAGATATAAATATACTCTCAGCGTAAGAACAAAGTGATACAACGGAAGCTTCAAACTCTAGCGTGGACTCCAACTCGGAAAGCACTTTGAGCCTCACTCCAACGAATCATAACTGCAAAACTAAACTACTAGCTGCCCGTGTGAAAAATTAATGGGCACGGAAAGTTTAGGAAGGAACAATAAACTCCAAGTTAGTCATGGGACTGGTGTGAGAACATAAAACAGTTACTTTAAGATTTATTTTAAAGTTGGGAAATTCACCGGACCATGCCGCTAATGCGGAACGGATTTACTCTATGTGAATGCCCGTGCATGTCAATACGCAATGACTTTTGAAAATGAAGCTATCATAAGCTCGTTCCACATCACACAATGTAAGCACACACTAGATGGGCGAGTTTTATCTTATGATAACCAAAAATGCCTTCATACATGAAAATCCTCTTCTAATATTATCATATACAGTGTCAAAATCATTTCGCAAATAAATATAAAATCATAGCCTGAGACGACCCGAAATCCCGTTCTGACGGAAACAAGGGTTATCTTTGGAATATAACACAGAAACAGAAAATAGCAGAACAAAGTTAAATAAATACACCAGATAATGAACAATAGAATATACTGGATAAAAGTAATCATCAGAGTTACACAGTATACAGGATCTTACTTAGCACAAATACAGTTCTGCTATACATAAATGTCTACAGCGGAAATAAACAAAATATGTACAATAGGAGCTGAACAGCATAAAAAGAGATAAATGATAGAATCCATCTTCAGCTCCAGCTTTCCAGAGAAAGAACCAGCTAAACCTGAATACAAGGCTGCCCGTGTAGAAAAAGGGGCACCCGAGTTTGAGAGCGAAACAAACTACGAGTCAGTCATGGGACTAGTATGAGAAATCCATTCAACACGTATATAGTTTGGCTAATCACAGGACCACGCCACTTTCGTGGAACGGGTTTACTCCATTGGACTACCAGTGCTTTAAAACAAATCTTTCTTTTAAACATCGCTATGCTTTTTATAAAAATGAAACCGTTATAAGACTCAGTTCCCATCACACAATGCAACGCAAACCGAAGGATAGATAATTTACCTTATAACGGCCAAAATATGCTTGATACGAATAAAACAAAGGCATTTGATATTATTGCTAGTGTTTATATGTTTTGAAAACAATTTCAAATCATAACTACCAATCATAGGCGGCATTAATGCCCCATACCACTATGTCGCCATCTATATAGGTATACAATCAAAACAGCACAGTCGCGTATTTGGAAATTGGATTTCCGTCATGAACCAAGGCAAAAGATAGTCCTTACCGAATTCGAGACGCTCTAGCCCGCCCCTCAGGCAAGTACTCAGTCAAGCCTTTGGATCGTCAGGGCCGGTCCACCGATGTGGATTAAAATTCCTGAACACTGCGTTTCCCCACCCTTTGGGGTGTAAATGAGCCAACGAATGACTCCATCGGACCCGGATCGTCCGATCAAACCGAGGCGCCTCGCAACAGCAACAACCACATAGGTGAAAAGTATATAAATGTCAGGGCTGGTAGGTCACTGACACCACCCTAGCAAGAAAGAAACGCATGCCCTCCCTGAGGTCCTTCTCCCGTTGCCGGTTCATACCGGGGTGTGAGGCTCGCGAATTTACGTTATACACAAAGCTACGCCACACAGGCGGTGCTTTGATCATCACCACAAGACTTTGCAATTCAACAGAAGCCCTGATCACTGCATCTTAGCATGCCACACAGAATAAATCCAATGTCAGACACACAGTCCATTTACAAGTCCGTTCTGGGTCTGAACGAAACCGGAGGCACTAAATACCTCGCAAACCCTTCGATTTTCACGTACGTCTGGACGATCACCACTCATTATCCATATTTCGGGATGCCTCCCAATCAGGACCTCGGTTACCATCCAAACGAGGTGAAGATCTCCGGTCTTCGACCGCCGTCTTCATCTTCGACTTTCAATCGTCGGTCAATTATTTGAAATGAGAATTAACTCGGCCTTTTCAAATAATTCACGTATATTTAGAATTTCAAATCAATTTATTTCAATGGTTAAATTATTCGACAACACCAATCTTGTTCTTTAATGTAATTTTCACACCAAACACATTCAACCATCAAAAGCCACATAAATCGAGCAAATTCAGTTTATTTCCATTCCATATCGTTTATGATATTTTAAAACGATTTATCGCTATTTTTATTTATTTTAAAATAGCCTATTTATTCAAAACGACGCTTCGGGCCATAGCGCGGCCGTGGCGCTGTTTTTCTTCAGATTTGATTTACACATATCTAAAAATCTAACCGTTGGATCTTCACAAAATTTACATCATTAAAAAGGTCTTTTCAAAACGAATCCAACGGTTCCAGTTTCAGGAAAATCCGACGGTCGGATCTCCCGGTACAATCGTTTGAATTTTCGATTTCAAAATACGAACTACAGCGTCGTTATTCGATTAAATATAATTATATTTATATTCATATATAAATATAATCGTTTCTGGCGCTGTTTTTCTTCAGATTTGAATTAAACATTCCAGACAATCCAACCGTTGGATTTTTACAAGGTTGGTGCCGTTGGGAAGATATTTCCAAGGCGAACCCGACGGTTGAGGTTTCGGGAAAATCCAATGGTCGGATTTCCCGCACTAGTTGTTTGAAATCACGGTTTCAAAATGCGAACTGCACGACTACGTTTCGTTTTAATTTTATTTATATTTATATATTTATATAAATATAGTTCATTCAATGATTTCAATATCGTTTTCACTTCAAATATTTCACTAACGCCTTAAAATTTTGGAAAATTTCGCCATAACCTCCCCTGCACCGGGAGCATCGGGAAATCGCAAATAGCTTTCCCGGTCCTTCTAATCTCAAAAAGAAAAAGAAAAAGCCAAGCGGCTAGCCAACAGGCTCATAAAATCATCACCCAAACAAAACAGTAAATGTGTACCTATTTGTCGGGCACAAAATTTTATTCCTCTTCTCTAGCCCCTTTGCTATAACCTGTTCAATGAATATGGATGTACATATATATACAGTTCTTATCATTTATCATTTTCTATTCAACTTCATATCTGATTTCTATTTGGTTTAAAAACACCATTCATTCGAATGTTACATACATAGGTACAAATCATATCATTAGCTAATTAATGAATATTTCAACTCATATATATTTATTTGAACAAGTGGCTATTTTTAACACTTCACATTTCAACGATTTATGCATATAATAAAAATGTGATTTTTATTGTAAAACAACTCATTTCAAAACACTATTATTTTATATATTTCATATTGGTGATAAAAATAGGATTTTTCTTATAAAACAATTTCTTTCAAAACGAGATTATTTTACACAGTTCATATAGTCGATAAAAGGTGATTTTTTATTATCAAACAATTTATTTCAAAATATGAATACCATTCAACACATGAATTTCAATTCAACGAATGAATATCGATTCAACACATGAAGGTTTTCTATAGTTTCTATATATAGATAGAAATGTGATTTTTATATTTAAAACGCGAATACCATTCAACACATGAATTTCTAATCAACGAATGAATATCAATTCAACACATGAAGGTTTTCTATAGTTTCTATATATAGATAGAAATGTGATTTTTATATTTAAAACGCGAATACCATTCAACACATGAATTTCTAATCAACGAATAAATATCAATTCAACACATGAAGGTTTTCTATAGTTTCTATATATAGATAGAAATGTGATATTTATATTTAAAACGCGAATACCATCCAACACATGAATTTCTAATCAACGAATAAATATCAATTCAACACATGAAGGTTTTCTATAGTTTCTATATATAGATAGAAATGTGATTTTTATATTTAAAACGCGAATACCATTCAACACATGAATTTCTAATCAACGAATGAATATCAATTCAACACATGAAGGTTTTCTATAGTTTCTATATATAGATAGAAATGTGATTTTTATATTTAAAACGCGAATACCATTCAACACATGAATTTCTAATCAACGAATGAATATCAATTCAACACATGAAGGTTTTCTATAGTTTCTATATATAGATAGAAATGTGATTTTTATATTTAAAACGCGTATACCATTCAACACATGAATTTCTAATCAACGAATAAATATAGTTTAAGCAGATGAAAATAATTCAAACACTCGAATATTATTCAAAATTTCGGCAGCAAAACGGCAGGGTAGTTAAAACCGGGACCGTCCCTAGTACGGCTCCTCGCTCTACCTTAAAACCTCGCGGTTTTTGACAATGGGGATCATGCATCTAGTTCGCACGCAGGCGGCATGTATATATTTATTTCATTTCCACAAACTAATCCTATGTGGTTTCAACCAAATATTTTTCAACCACAAACGGGTATTTTTCAACCACAATCAATCAATATCAACCACAAACAATCCAAAACAACCATTCGCTATCAATCAATTTTCACAACAATTTCAATCAATAAATATCGTCCATGGTTTGTGGACGAGGGACGTATATATATATATATATATATATATATATATATAGCAATTCACTTTTATTTCCAAACATATATATATGGCTAGAAAAAGAAATTGAAGAGTGAGAAATTCTCACCGAATAGCTATCCAACTTCACGACACTTCTTTTATAGAAATCTTCGTCGTTCTGCCTCTTGTCACTTCGTTGCCTGTATTCTCTACATATGTAAAAATCACATTTTCACTTCGTTATTCAATATATAAAAATCGAATTTTTATTATGCTATTCAATATATAAAAATCGAATTTTTACTTCGATGTTCAATATATAAAAATCATATTTTTACTTCGATGTTCAATATATAAAAATCATATTTTTACTTCTTTATTTCAATAAAAATCATATTTTTATTCTGCGACTTCTATTTTTTAAAAACAATGTATATTTTATAGTTCAAAACAAAGCAAATTTTATAGTTCAAAAATCTCTATGCTAATTTTATTTTGAAAACCATATGCTAATTTTATTTTGAAAACCATATGCTAATTTTATTTTGAAAACTCATATTTATATTTTTAAAACTGATTTTTAAATCGCTGCATTTATATTTATAAATGAAAAAAAACATTGCATTTATATTTATAAATGAAAAAAACATTGCATTTATATTTATTAAAAGAAAAAAAAACTACTTACAGTCTGCGAATGCACAACCGAACCCATTAGGGTTCCACCCATCGCACGCTCGCCGGAGAGGTTGACCGCCGATCCGAGGTCACCAGCCGAGGCGCCACCCCCCCACCTTCCTCCGCCCTGAAGCACGCCCCATCCGGTGGTCGTCCTTGACCAGAAATCGAGCCCGAATGTTGGCGAGGAGGTTCGTCGCGATGGAGGGCAGAGCGCAGAGAGGAGCGGAGGTTGGCGATGGCCAGCAGGGAGGTGGCGACCTGGAACCGCGACAGATTAATTTGTTTTTTTTTCTTTTAAATTCTCGATCTGAATTGAAGAAAAAGGGTGGGGGGGGGGGTCGTTGACTTGATGAAGAAGAGAAAGGGGCCCCCTTTATAAATAATTATATTTTTAATTAATTTCCATAAAGTGCTTTTTCTATCAAACCCCAAACCTAGCCCAACGACTGTCTTCCCTAGCGTATAACCCCCATTTCGAACACAATGGGATATGTATCGTAAGCTGATTCGATCGTTTGAATCAGTTTCCGTTGAATTTAAAGTGTAATTCTTTACATATTCAATTTAAACGCACATTTCAATTTAGTGGGGCCACATACGAACTCGAAAAATTCCAGAAAAATATTTTCTAGCTTCGTATTAACGATACGGTCCTAACAAAACTAGTTTCGTCAAATTCTGAGACCGTTAGAAAAATGGTCAATTTTCAGTCGATTAAAATCAACTGAAACTGGTCAAACACGTTTTCCTTTGCCACGCCCACATATTGATTCGAAAAATTATGAAATTTGAAACCTAGCAATAATTTGACATCACGGATCCAACAAAAGTGGTTTCGTCGAAATCCGAGGTCGTTTGCAAAATGTCCATTTTTAAGGGCCTGAATTCCATAGCGACTATTCAGAATTTTCAACTGGACATATCTTTTGATTCCCGCTATCAAATTTCGATTTGTCAGATTCGTTAGAAAGGTATTCACTAACAGATTTAAATATTTTTGGTTTCGCTAAAATCCGGATTGTTTTGCACCCGGTACAGTCCGACAAAGTTTGAATTCAATTTTTGAAACTGCCACGCCATTTCAGGCCTTGTTTATAATTATAATTAATTATATTCGTTTTCAATTGTCGATTCAAACTCAGTTTTCATCGCTATTATTTAAAATATTTATTTTAAATATTTAAAATCCATTATTTTAGCCAATTTAAAAATTTTAAATTGGTTCAGATTTTCTGGGTCGTTACAATCTCCCCCACTTAAAACTTTTCGTCCCCGAAAAGGAACAAAGTCGAAAGTGGTTTGATAAATCTACAATCACACAACACAACAACCAATTTGTTTTTAACCTTCCAAAAATATACTAATCAAATTCTATATTCCTTTAAAAAATCATTTAGAGTATAGAATAAATAGTGCACATCAATGGGAAGAAATATAGCAACAGAATAGAGAATTAAATGGTAATGCAAAGTAGGGTAAATGTACCTTGCACCAGAGTCAATCAGAGATATCTACTCGGCATCTAGGATAAGCCTTCTGAATGCTCTCCTCAGTTTCCCAAGTACAATCTCGCGGATCTCCACTCCATTGCACTTTGACTAAGTGAACCTTCTTGTTCCTCAGCTCTTTGGTATCTTTGCCTATTATCTTTAGCGGCTCTCTTCTCACAGCTAATTCTGGGGTAATTTCAATGTCCTGTTGAGCTGCTTCTTCCACGATCAAGTCTGGATCATGAACGTGCTTTCGAAGTTGAGATATGTGAAATACATCATGAACTCCAGGCAGCCAATCAGGTAGTTTGACCCTATAAGCGAGAGTACCGATCCGTTCGAGAATAGGAAACGGACCTATGAATTTGGGCGCTAACTTTCCAGTTTTACCGAACCGGATGACTCCTCTCATCGGCAATACTTTCAAATATAGATAGTCGCCAACTTCAAAGGATATATCTCTTCTTCTTCTATTGGCATAGCTCTTTTGTCGGCTTTGAGCGGCGAGTAATCGCTTCTTAATAAAATCGACTTTGTCGGCAGCTTCTCGAATCATATCCGGACCCAACACAAGTCTATTACCCGGTTCGACCCAACAAGCAGGAGATCGGCACGGTCTACCGTACAATGCTTCGAATGGCGACATTGTCAGACTCGCCTGGTAGCTGTTGTTATAAGAGAATTCAGCCAAATGCAGACGGTCTTCCCATGATCCACCGAAATCTAGAACACAAGCCCACAATAGATCTTCTAAAATGCGATTCACCCTCTCAGTCTGACCGTCTGTCTGAGGATGATAAGCGGTGCTCAAGTTTAACTTCGTTCCCAGCTCGATTTGAAATGCCTTCCAGAATTTACTAGTACATATTGTATCTCTATCACTGACTATACTGAGCGGCACTCCATGTAGTCTAACTATTTCCCTGAAGTATATCTACGCCAGACTCTGAGCAGTTCTATTTGATCTGACAGGTATGAAATGGGCGGTCTTCGTGAAGCGATCTACGATCACCCAAATACTGTCATTTCCTTTTCTGGTCCTGGGCAGACCATCAATGAAATCCATATAAATATGTTCCCACTTCCAACCAGGAACTTCTAGTGGTTGTAACAATCCAGCCAATTTCTGTTGGTCACTCTTGACTAGCTGGCAAGTAGGGCATCGGCTAACATATATTGAAACGTCTCTCTTCATAGCCTTCCACCAGAATGTTCTTTTGAGATCGTTATACATTTTGGCCACGCCAGGATGGATACTCAGCTTGGACTTGTGACACTCGTCTAACACTTCCCTTTTTAACTCTGGGATGTCAGGAACACAAATCCTTCCTTTCAACCTCAAGGTCTCGTCGTTATCTATTTGAAAACACGAGGGTTCGCCTTTCTGAATCCTTTTGATCATATCTTTAATAAAATTATCCTCCTTCTGAAGAATAGATATTTTGTCAATCAAGGATGTCGTGATAATAAAGCTGGCGATCATTACATTCTTTCTGCTTAACGCATCAGCCACGACATTGGCTTTTCCTGGAGTATATATAATTTCAAAGTCATATGCGGCAAGAAACTCCAGCCAACGCTGCTGCCTCAAATTCAAGTCCTTCTGAGTGAACAGATACTTTAACGACTAGTGATCTATAAACAGTTCAAATCTCTCGCCCAGAAGATAGTGTCTCCAGATTTTCAAAGAGAATATGATAGCCAATAACTCAAGATCATGAGTTACGTAGTTCTTCTCGTGTGGCTTCAGTTGACGGCTAGCATAAGCAATCACTTGACCCCTTTGCATTAACACTGCCCCAAGGCCTTCTCGAGAAGCATCAGTCCAGACTTTCAAATCCTGGTTGCCATCGATGATGGTTAACACTGGAGCTGTTGTCAATCTTAACTTTAGCTCTTCGAAAGCCTCCTCACTCTCTGGAGTCCATTTGAACTTAGAATGCTTCTTTGTAAGCTTCGTTAAGTGACCAGATATCTTCGAAAAGTCTTTAACGAACTTCCGGTAATAGCTAGCCAATCCGAGAAAACCGCGGACTTCAGTGGGAGTACTGGGCTGTTTCCAATTCTGAATAGCTGTGATTTTGCTTGGGTCCACAGCGATTCCTTCTTTCGATACGACATGGCCCAGAAATTTTACTTCATCTTGCCAGAAGATACATTTGGAAAATTTGGCTTTTAATACATTTCGTCTCAGAATTTCCAGAACCTGTTCCAGATGCTTTTTATGTTCGGCCTTTGATTTAGAGAAGATTAGAATATCGTCAATAAAAACCAGAACAAATTTATTCAATACTCCTCTGAACACTCTATTCGTCAGATCGACGAAGTAAGCTGGAGCGTTACATAAGCCGAATGGCATTACTAACCACTCGTAGAATAAGTCGGGGCCACTGAACGCTGTCATTGGAACACACTCTTCGGCAATTCGAAGTTGATGGAAACATGTAGCTAGGTCCATTCGTGAAAATACTTGTGCGCCATTTAATCGATCCAACAAATCATCAATCCGCGGCAGTGGATATTTATTCTTTATGGTCTGCTTGTTCAGATCACGATAATCCACACATAGCCGTAGAGTACCGTCAGATTTTGGGACAAACACCACTGCTGCACCCCAATCAGAGAAACTAGGCCTATCAGACCTTTCCATACCAGCTGTCATGTTTGATTGTCTAATTCCTCCTTCTCTTTCAAGGACATTCTTCGAATAGCGTGAACTACCGGCCTTGCATTCGGAATTAAAGCAATTTTGAAATCTATCTCTCTCTGCGGAGGTAAGCGAACAACTTCCTCGAACACATCCGCATAGTTTTTGACGACAGGTATGTCTTTCACTAGGTCGGGAATATTCTCTGTGATTTCTGGGATATTTTCTATTTGGTCTGGAGAAACATTCAAAGCTGCCCAGAAGTCTTTTCTATTAGCATTTTGACCTTCACAGGGAATGGTTATATAATCGCCTGATTTAATCTTTGCCTTTACGACTCTGTCGGCGCATTTAACTTCAGCTTCATATTTGGTCAACCAGTCTAACCCCAAGATAAGATCAAACTCTTTAAAATTCATGACGACCGCGATGGTAGGAAACCGATAACGAGAGAAGGAAACCGGCACCCCACAAATCCAACTGAGATCTATGGAACCCCCAACCGGATTCTGGACAGTCATTGGTTCCTTGAGCTTCTTCGAATTCAAATCCAGTTTCTTAGCTGCCTCTTTGGAAATGAAGCTTCGTGACGCGCCTGTGTCAAACAGTACTTTGACTGGAATGTTTTTGACAGTTAGCGTGCCCTCTAAAACATCGGGCCTTTCTTGACTAGCTGAGGGCTCGGAAGTTTCTGCTACTTCATTTATACATACGGTTTCAGATTTCTTTGAGAGTTGGCACTCCCGTGCAATATGACCTGCCTGGCGGCACTTATGGCATCTCCTTTCCCCACGTGGGTTCTTTTGTTTCTTAGTGGGCTTAGATCCACTTTTTCTTCGTTTGTTCCAAGATTTGCAACTTATCGCCAAATGCCCTTTTCTATTGCAGCTTGAGCACGTGGCGGTCATTATTCGTTCGTTCCCAGATTCAGCCCTTTTTCTCTTGGCACTAGGCCTCTTATTGACCTCAGACCTCGTACTGGTTTCAGGAATAACAGTTTCTGACTCTGTTTTGTCACTAGAATAGACTTCTTCTTCGTCGCGCAACATTCCTTTCTTATTGAGATCTTCATACTGATAAGCCATGTAAATCATTTCTGAGAAAGGAAGCTTCACATGCCCCAATACTTTATTCTGATATTTCCTTTGAAGCCCATGAATAAATCTCAGATTTTTCCTCTTTGGGTCTTGAATCAGATGAGGAGCAAAGTGAGCAAGTTCATTGAATTTCTTATGATATTTTGGGATGGTCATATCACCTTGTATTAGATAAGAAAATTCATCACCTAATCTCTCGGTTGCTTCAGGAGGAGTAAATTTTTCCAGGAAAATCACTTTGAATCTGTCCCAGGTGATATCACCTTCTGGATTATCTTTGATGATCGTTTCCCACTAGATTAAAGCTTCTTCTTTGAGCGCCCAAGATGCTACTAACCGTTTCTGGTCATCCCTCAGCTAGATACGCTCAAATATTCTTTCGACAGAACTCATCCAAGCTTGAGTTTGAATTATAGATTCATTGCCAGAGAATTGTGCTCCGTTCAGATTTCGATATCTCTTTAATAGAGCCTCTAGATCGGGTTCTGTATTCCTTCTGTTTCTGGCACTCATTTTCTAGTACTTCTGCAATTAGCAGATCAAGTGTCAGGTCACAGAAAAGATATTTTAAAACATAGAAACATATACTTCAAGTGTAAATGTGTCTATCGAGGTGAAATTTCATTCTGCTTTACTCATACTAGGATATTACTGATCCTATCTGTATTGAGTTGCCCGTCCTAGAACACTACTGGTTCTATTTCTGACGAGTTCGTTCAAATGTTACATTCCAGAACTAAGCTTAACCAAAGCTCTGATACCACGTTGAGACGACCCGAAATCCCGTTCTGACGGAAACAAGGGTTATCTTTGGAATATAACACAGAAACAGAAAATAGCAGAACAAAGTTAAATAAATACACCAGATAATGAACAATAGAATATACTGGATAAAAGTAATCATCAGAGTTACAAAGTATACAGGATCTTACTTAGCACAAATATAGTTCTGCTATACATAAATGTCTACAGCGGAAATAAACAAAATATGTACAATAGGAGCTGAACAGCATAAAAAGAGATAAATGATAGAATCCATCTTCAGCTCCAGCTTTCCAGAGAAAGAACCAGCTAAACCTGAATACAAGGCTGCCCGTGTAGAAAAAGGGGCACCCGAGTTTGGGAGTGAAACAAACTACGAGTCAGTCATGGGACTGGTATGAGAAATCCATTCAACACATATATAGTTTGGCTAATCACAGGACCACGCCACTTTCGTGGAACGGGTTTACTCCATTGGACTGCCAGTGCTTTAAAACAAATCTTTCTTTTAGACATCGCTATGCTTTTTATAAAAATGAAACCGTTATAAGACTCAGTTCCCATCACACAATGCAACGCAAGCCGGAGGATAGAGTTTTTACCTTATAACGGCCAAAATATGCTTGATACGAATAAAACAAAGGCATTTGATATTATTGCTAGTGTTTATATGTTTTGAAAACAATTTCAAATCATAACTACCAATCATAGGCGGCATTAATGCCCCATACCACTATGTCGCCATATATATAGGTATACAATCAAAACCGCACAGTCACGTATTTGGAAATTGGATTTCCGTCATGAACCCAGGCAAAAGATAGTCCTTACCGAATTCGAGACGCTCTAGCCCGCCCCTCAGGCAAGTACTCAGTCAAGCCTTTGGATCGTCAGGGCCGGTCCACCGATGTGGATTAAAATTCCTGAACACTGTGTTTCCCCACCCTTTGGGGTGTAAATGAGCCAACAAATGACTCCATCGGACCCGGATCGTCCGATCAAACCGAGGCGCCTCGCAACAGCAACAACCACATAGGTGAAAAGTATATAAATGTCAGGGCTGGTAGGTCACTGACACCACCCTAGCTAGAAAGAAACGCATGCCCTCCCTGAGGTCCTTCTCCCGTTTCTGGTTCATACCGGGGTGTGAGGCTCGCGAATTTACGTTATACACAAAGCTACGCCACACAGGCGGTGGTTTGATCATCACCACAAGACTTTGCTTTTCAACAGAAGCCCTGATCACTGCATCTTAGCATGCCACACAGAATAAATCCAATGTCAGACACATAGTCCATTCACAAGTCCGTTCTGGGTCTGAACGAAACCGGAGGCACTAAATACCTCGCAAACCCTTCGATTTTCACGTACGTCTGGACGATCACCACTCATTATCCATATTTCGGGATGCCTCCCAATCAGGACCTCGGTTACCATCCAAACGAGGTGAAGATCTCCGGTCTTCGACCGCCGTCTTCATCTTCGACTTTCAATCGTCGGTCAATTATTTGAAATGAGAATTAACTCGGCCTTTTCAAATAATTCACGTATATTTAGAATTTCAAATCAATTTATTTCAATGGTTAAATTATTCGACAACACCAATCTTGTTCTTTAATGTAATTTTCACACCAAACACATTCAACCATCAAAAGCCACATAAATCGAGCAAATTCAGTTTATTTCCATTCCATATCGTTTATGATATTTTAAAACGATTTATCTCTATTTTTATTTATTTTAAAATAGCCTATTTATTCAAAACGACGCTTCGGGCCATAGCGCGGCCGTGGCGCTATTTTTCTTCAGATTTGATTTACACATATCTAAAAATCTAACCGTTGGATCTTCACAAAATTTACATCATTAGAAAGGTCTTTTCAAAACGAATCCAACGGTTCCAGTTTCAGGAAAATCCGACGGTCGGATCTCCCGGTACAATCGTTTGAATTTTCGATTTCAAAATACGAACTGCAGCGTCGTTATTTGATTAAATATAATTATATTCATATATAAATATAATCATTTCTGGCGCTGTTTTTCTTCAGATTTGAATTAAACATTCCAGACAATCCAACCGTTGGATTTTTACAAGGTTGGTGCCGTTGGGAAGATATTTCCAAGGCGAACCCGACGGTTGAGGTTTCGGGAAAATCCAATGGTCGGATTTCCCGCACTAGTTGTTTGAAATCACGGTTTCAAAATGCGAACTGCACGACTACGTTTCGTTTTAATTTTATTTATATTTATATAAATATAGTTCATTCAATGATTTCAAAATCGTTTTCACTTCAAATATTTCACTAACGCCTTAAAATTTTGGAAAATTTCGCCATAACCTCCCCTGCACCGGGAGCATCGGGAAATCGCAAATAGCTTTCCCGGTCCTTCTAATCTCAAAAAGAAAAAGAAAAAGCCAAGCGGCTAGCCAACAGGCTCATAAAATCATCACCCAAACAAAACAGTAAATGTGTACCTATTTGTCGGGCACAAAATTTTATTCCTCTTCTCTAGCCCCTTTGCTATAACCTGTTCAATGAATATGGATGTACAAATATATACAGTTCTTATCATTTATCATTTTCTATTCAACTTCATATCTGATTTCTATTTGGTTTAAAAACACCATTCATTCGAATGTTACATACATAGGTACAAATCATATCATTAGCTAATTAATGAATATTTCAACTCATATATATTTATTTGAACAAGTGGCTATTTTTAACACTTCACATTTCAACAATTTATGCATATAATAAAAATGTGATTTTTATTGTAAAACAACTCATTTCAAAACACTATTATTTTATATATTTCATATTGGTGATAAAAATAGGATTTTTCTTATAAAACAATTTCTTTCAAAACGAGATTATTTTACACAGTTCATATAGTCGATAAAAGGTGATTTTTTATTATCAAACAATTTATTTCAAAATATGAATACCATTCAACACATGAATTTCAATTCAACAAATGAATATCGATTCAACACATGAAGGTTTTCTATAGTTTCTATATATAGATAGAAATGTGATTTTTATATTTAAAACGCGAATACCATTCAACACATGAATTTCTAATCAACGAATGAATATCAATTCAACACATGAAGGTTTTCTATAGTTTCTATATATAGATAGAAATGTGATTTTTATATTTAAAACGCGAATACCATTCAACACATGAATTTCTAATCAACGAATAAATATCAATTCAACACATGAAGTTTTTCTATAGTTTCTATATATAGATAGAAACGTGATTTTTATATTTAAAACGCGAATACCATTCAACACATGAATTTCTAATCAACGAATAAATATCAATTCAACACATGAAGGTTTTCTATAGTTTCTATATATAGATAGAAATGTGATTTTTATATTTAAAACGCGAATACCATTCAACACATGAATTTCTAACCAACGAATGAATATCAATTCAACACATGAAGGTTTTCTATAGTTTCTATATATAGATAGAAATGTGATTTTTATATTTAAAACGCGAATACCATTCAACACATGAATTTCTAATCAACGAATGAATATCAATTCAACACATGAAGGTTTTCTATAGTTTCTATATATAGATAGAAATGTGATTTTTATATTTAAAACGCGAATACCATTCAACACATGAATTTCTAATCAACGAATTAATATAGTTTAAGCAGATGAAAATAATTCAAACACTCGAATATTATTCAAAATTTCGGCAGCATAACGGCAGGGTAGTTAAAACCGGGACCGTCCCTAGTACGGCTCCTCGCTCTACCTTAAAACCTCGCGGTTTTTGACAATGGGGATCATGCATCTAGTTCGCACGCAGGCGGCATGTATATATTTATTTCATTTCCACAAACTAATCCTATGTGGTTTCAACCAAATATTTTTCAACCACAAACGGGTATTTTTCAACCACAATCAATCAATATCAACCACAAACAATCCCAAACAACCATTCGCTATCAATCAATTTTCACAACAATTTCAATCAATAAATATCGTCCATGGTTTGTGGACGAGGGGCGTGTATATATATATATATATATATATATATATATTTATATATAGCAATTCACTTTTATTTCCACACATATATATATGGCTAGAAAAAGAAATTGAAGAGTGAGAAATTCTCACCGAATAGCTATCCAACTTCACGACACTTCTTTTATAGAAATCTTCGTCGTTCTGCCTCTTGTCACTTCGTTGCCTGTATTCTCTACATATGTAAAAATCACATTTTCACTTCGTTATTCAATATATAAAAATCGAATTTTTATTATGCTATTCAATATATAAAAATCGAATTTTTACTTCGATGTTCAATATATGAAAATCATATTTTTACTTCGATGTTCAATATATAAAAATCATATTTTTACTTCTTTATTTCAATAAAAATCATATTTTTATTCTGCGACTTCTATTTTTAAAAACAATGTATATTTTATAGTTCAAAACAAAGCAAATTTTATAGTTCAAAAATCTCTATGCTAATTTTATTTTGAAAACCATATGCTAATTTTATTTTGAAAACCATATGCTAATTTTATTTTGAAAACTCGTATTTATATTTTTAAAACTGATTTTTAAATCACTGCATTTATATTTATAAATGAAAAAAAAAACATTGCATTTATATTTATAAATGAAAAAAACATTGCATTTATATTTATTAAAAGAAAAAGAAAAAAAACTACTTACAGTCTGCGAATGCACAACCGAACCCATTAGGGTTCCACCCATCGCACGCTCGCCGGAGAGGTTGACCGCCGATCCGAGGTCACCAGCCAAGGCGCCACCCCCCACCTTCCTCCGCCCTGAAGCACGCCCCATCCGGTGGTCGTCCTTGACCAGAAATCGAGCCCGAATGTTGGGGAGGAGGTTCGTCGCGATGGAGGGCAGAGCGCAGAGAGGAGCGGAGGTTGGCGATGGCCAGCAGGGAGGTGGCGACCTGGAACCGCGACAGATTAATTTGTTTTTTTTTTCTTTTAAATTCTCGATTTGAATTGAAGAAAAAGGGGGGGGGTCGTTGACTTGATGAAGAAGAGAAAGGGGCCCCCTTTATAAATAATTATATTTTTAATTAATTTCCATAAAGTGCTTTTTCTATCGAACCCCAAACCTAGCCCAACGACTGTCTTCCCTAGCGTATAACCCCCATTTCGAACACAATGGGATATGTATCGTAAGCTGATTCGATCGTTTGAATCAGTTTCCGTTGAATTTAAAGTGTAATTCTTTACATATTCAATTTAAACGCACATTTCAATTTAGTGGGGCCACATACGAACTCGAAAAATTCCAAAAAAATATTTTCTAGCTTCGTATTAACGATACGGTCCTAACAAAACTAGTTTCGTCAAATTCTGAGACCGTTAGAAAAATGGCCAATTTTCAGTCGATTAAAATCAACTGAAACTGGTCAAACGCGTTTTCCTTTGCCACGCCCACATATTGATTCGAAAAATTATGAAATTTGAAACCTAGCAATAATTTGACATCACGGATCCAACAAAAGTGGTTTCGTCTAAATCCGAGGTCGTTTGCAAAATGTCCATTTTTAAGGGCCTGAATTCCATAGCGACTATTCAGAATTTTCAACTGGACATATCTTTTGATTCCCGCTATCAAATTTCGATTTGTCAGATTCGTTAGAAAGGTATTCACTAACAGATTTAAATATTTTTGGTTTCGCTAAAATCCGGATTGTTTTGCACCCGGTACAGTCCGACAAAGTTTGAATTCAATTTTTGAAACTGCCACGCCATTTCAGGCCTTGTTTATAATTATAATTAATTATATTCGTTTTCAATTGTCGATTCAAACTCAGTTTTCATCGCCATTATTTAAAATATTTATTTTAAATATTTAAAATCCATTATTTTAGCCAATTTAAAATTTTTAAATTGGTTCAGATTTTCTGGGTCCTTACATAGCCCCCATAACCCCAATTTG
The DNA here is from genome assembly GCA_030737875.1 of Allium sativum. Taxonomy (NCBI): domain Eukaryota; kingdom Viridiplantae; phylum Streptophyta; class Magnoliopsida; order Asparagales; family Amaryllidaceae; genus Allium; species Allium sativum. The sequence goes on along the minus strand of CM060922.1, from coordinate 502,813,114 downwards.
TTATATTGACATATAGGTATACAATCAAAATCCGAATGGCTCGTATTATAGATTTGGGTTTCCAACTTAATGATTCCTGACACGAAAGATCAATCAGGGATACGAAGCGAAGTGTAACACGGCTTTTCCATCCATCTCAGACACCAACAAAAATCGCAGGGCAGATCAACGATTTTCGAAAAGACACGGTCCCCTGAACATACCCAATTTCCCCAAGTTCATAAGTGGTTTCCTACGGTTGCAGTTTCATCATCAATCATATATAAGTATATAACCTAACCACTAGTTTCTCATCAATCCTGGGTGTGATGTTTGTCGATTTCACGTCATACACAAAGCGTGCCTAGATAAGCAATGCCATGATCACACAAGCTCATTTCATATCTTAAGTATGTCACATTATCCATTCACAACATGACCACTGATTTTCAACTATACATAACTACTTCGAGCTCATATGTCACAAACCGGATACATATCAATGGAAATCAGTGTTATGCTGTCAACTGTAATGTCACACATACAAACCATACAAGTCTATTCTGAACAAAATTCGAAAATCTTCAAATATATTCAGACCTCATGCCACTTATAACCTCATATCAGGTGTACACACTGATTTGAGAAACCTGCGATCCATCCAAATAAATTCGAGGATTTCTGGTCTTCATTCATCGATTCCAAGTCTTGAATATGCTTCATGCGTCGTATTATTACTTGGAATGGTTTTCGGACTTAAATCCAATCCCAGTCTTTCCAAGTAATAAGCGTATTCATAAACAATGGTTATGGGCCACACAGATTTTCAATTCAACTTTCCTTCCAATCGTTATCCATTCATTTACTAATCAAGGTTGGATAAATCATAAATTCCGTTATCATCTTAATTCTTATTTGAAATCAAATATTCGATTTACCAACCTTATAATTCAACACATACCTTTCAATTCTCATACTTCTTTATTTATTTCCACAAGTCGTTTAATTTACCAAATCTCTAATTGGATTATAATTTCATCTACGTTAATCCAAACAATTATATTCAACATAAGTTTGATAGAGTTATATCGACTTATATTTGATATAAATTCACAACTCAACAAACACTATCACAATCTTAAGGTAAATATTTTTTTATGCCTCTGATAGTATTTATTCAACCTTGGAACTACATATCGAATATCTGACATAAACTATTTCCAACTCATTTCCCTTTAAATTCTAACCTTCAGAATTTATAAATAATCCCATATTTAAACACTTAAAATCCTTTCGAACCATTTTACGATCCTTTAACTATTTAAAATAATGGTTCACGATTTTTAAATTCCAAAACCCATTTATCTTTGGAACTAAGATAATAACGTTTGAATGTTACTAAAAGCGCTGCAATAGCCATTTAATTTAAATAGATTCCAAATCAATTCAAAATTCAAATGATTCATTTCTAATTACTTTAAGTTAATAAAGTAAGATATATCATGAATTCTCTCTAATTTAAAACTGGTTTTATTTGAATTTCTTATGGTCGCCAAACTGCACGTATAACGACCTTTTCCAAATTTGTTTGAACATAACATGAAAATTGTACGTTGAAATTTGAAAATTCCTTTTCTATTCAAAAATTGTTAATATTTGAAAATCAATGTTTCTTAATTCAAGTTAAACCGATTTTAAACGATCAAGTTATAACCATTCAAAATTTAAATCAATATTTACGAATTGTCGCACCGTAGCGCGTTATACATCGATTTAAATATAATTCCTTCAAATCCTTTCGAATTGAATTTAAAATTTCAAAACAACTAAATTTCTGAAACCAATTATTAAGTTTAATCCAAAAATCATTCCTCAAATTCCAAATCTTAATTTAAATTTAAATAAGTTGTAAACCATAGGAATTCAAAAACCCTTTTAATTTAAATTTAAATTTAAACTTCATAAATGGTCCTTACGCGACATTTATTATTTTAATTCCAAACGGGTTTTCCTAAGTTTTAAAACAACTTCAAATTCAGAGTCAAATTATATTTGAATTAACCGTTCCGTCCATCGGACCAGTTAGGGATAGCCAGGGAGAGTAGGAAACTGGATTTCCAAACCCAAGTCTAGACACCATCCTCTCTGTCATCCTAGGAAGGTCTGGTATACAATATTATAAAATATTATATTAAATTTCCAAATCTCTTTCGAATTAACTCGTCTTAAAAAATAATATTGTAATATTTGAAAATCAAATTTCACTTATATAGAAGGAACATTAAATCGATCATCTGTATAATTCCATAACCATGGTATTGTGTGTGCATCATGCAAACATAATAAATCAACCATATAAGTTGGATTATCATGAATTGTAATCATCATCAATAACAAACAATTTAGCTGTGCACAAGCATTACTGTCAATAACGCTTATCAGTGTTCATTGTTTATCTAATTACGTACACATCCATTCACACAATAACATTCATATCCAAACAATTCATTCATCCATCACAATTCATTATTTAATCACTACTAATTAAAATAAATGATTAATTTTAGTGTTCTCACTGAAAAAGCTCCACAAACTTCATTACCAAGATGAACAAGCCAACGAACACTGATACAGCTACTCGTATTTGTAACACCCCGTATTTTCTGAGAATATTAAAAGAACGAATTAAAGAACACTTAATTTTTTAAGAGAATTAAGGGAAACGGGTTATTCCATTGCGTTCATCTCGGAATTCTGCTTGGAATAGAGTCCAAGTTTTCGTAAACCGGACTTCGTATGAAGGAGTTATGGCCTTCGGAAGATTCAAGAGAAATTCAGAAAATTAAATAGTAAAATAACCCAGACAAGTCGACCTAGAGGTCGACCTATACCAAGGCATGTCGACCTGGGAGTCAACCTACCCCCCTCGCCCATATCCAAATCTGAGACGATTCTGACTCATTGCTGAGTCCTTTCTGACCTATTGCTGAGTCACTAGGGCTTAGGTGGCAATTCTGGATAACTCTATCCAGTCTGGATGGTTGTGATTGCTCCTAAAAGGATCTAACGACTCACATAATATTTAACTTCTATAAAAGCAACCCTATTCCTCAAACCCTAAATCACACAAATTCATTCTAAGGAGCCACCATTCCTTCTTCAACTTGAAAGCAAGATTAAAGCTACGAATCAAAACTTACTTAGATAAATTGATAGCCTTCTTCAAAGGATTGCTTTTCAAATTCAGAAAACAGATCCCAGAAAAACAAGACTTTCTTTTCTTTGTAAGTCCTGTTATTATTTAGATGTGAACGATTAAAAGTTATGATATGTAATAAAATGAAAACTAGAATAATTCCTAGTTATAAGATAATGATGATGCAGATTTATGCCTATTCTTGTAACGATTCCATCGTAATGCTTGTGAGATTATTGTGGTTATATGTTGATGTTAAACCAATCATATATTATGTAAATTTGGTGACTTTTTCATGTTATGTAACGTGCAAGTTGTTTAGATCTATGTTTATTGAATCATGCAAGTTGTTTAGATCTACATTTAGATCTATGTTTATTGAATCATGCAAGTTGTTTAGATCTACATTTAGATCTATGTTTATTGAATCATGCAAGTTGTTTAGATCTACATTTAGATCTATATTTATTAAATCATGCAAGTTATTAGTCTAAGACATGTATTATGTTTAGATCTACATTTAGAACTATGTTTATTGAATCATGCAAGTTGTTAGGCTAAGACATGTATTATGCTTAGATTCACATTTAGATCTATGAAAAGTGGATCCAAAATTAAAGCTCATATTTACATGCCTTGTTAAACTTGTGTAAAACAATGTGCTTAAGATTCATGTTTGTTGGATCCAAGATAAAAGTTCATATTTACATGCCTTATTAAACCTGTGTAATTCCACATGTTTAAGATTCATGATTATTGGATCCAAATTAAAGTTTACATTCACATGTCTAGTTGAATTTGTGCAATTCTATATGCTTAAGGTTTATGTTCATTAGACCCAAAATAAAAGTTTACATTTACATGCCTAGTTGGATTTGGGTAATCTCATATGCTTAAAGACTCATGTTAGTTAGATCCAAAAATGCAAGTTCATTATATTATGCCACGTTTACATGACATATGTTTAGTTAGTTCCTTATTATTTTATGTTGTGTGAATGGTATATGCTCCCTTCTTTACCCTTTTGTATATAAGTTAGGCTAAGCTACGAGCCTATCATTTTATGTGAATTGTGCGAACGTATAACATGGGTAACGTTGGGAAAACCTTAAATTCATATTAATGGCATAATTTGGCCCATAAATATATGAGTGATTAGTGGCATAAAATTGGCATAATCTACATACCTAAAATTATGAATATGATTTAGAGAGGAATTGGGCATGACTTGAATGACAATAATTTACATATAAACACAAAAGGTAAATATGTAAATTTAGAAAAAGACAAATATGCCTAACCCGAGGGTAGATTGAGTTATGGTGTAAGACTGCCTGGAACCACCCGGCACGTCCAACAACCGTAACAATATATATCTAATGTGAGATTTTAGTGCATCAAGCCCAAACGAACCCGAGGTTAGACTGAGTTGCGGTGTAAAACTGCCTGGACCCGACCGGCACATCCAGTAACCGCAAAAATACCTGTCTAATGTGAGTGGTTGGTGCTTTAATGATTGAATTAAAGCTAAGACAGGAATGGTAAGGTTAAATTAAAACGAGAGGGCAACACTTAACCAGTATGACTTGATTTGTGGTAAGGTTAAGTTAAAATAAGAGGGCAACACTTAACCAATATAGCAAGATGAATGACTAGGGTTAAGTTAATAGGAAACACTTAACCAGTATAACATGATGAATGGGTAGGGTTAAGTAATAAGAAACACTTAACATTATAAATTGATTTATGGTAAGGTTAAGTTAAAACGAGAGGGCAACACTTAACCAATATGACTTGATTTGTGGTAAGGTTAAGTTAAAACAAGAGGGCAACACTTAACCAATATAACTTGATTTGTGGTAGGGTTAAGATGATACAAGAAGGCAACATTTAACCAAAGTAACATGACAAGTGGGTGGGTTAAGTAACTTGAACTAATTGATGACACTTAACCAATACAAGATGATGAACACGTAGGGTTAAGTTAATAAGAAATACTTGACCAATATAACTTGATGGACAAACGGAGTTAAGTTAATAGGAAACACTTAACCAATCCAACATGATAAGTGAAGAGTGTTAAGTTAATAAGAAACACTTAACCAACATGAAATGATGAATGGGTGGGTTAAGTTAACATGAGTGGACAACACTTAACCAATATGGCATAATGTGCGAGTGGGTTAAGTACTTATCAAGTTGGGTGGGTAATAATAGTAAATATAGGCCCATAAACTTAACCATTAAATAAACATGCTTGAATAAGTAGGAGGGTTAAGTACATATCGGGTTGGTAGGTAATATTAGTAAATATAGGCCCACAAACTTAACCATTAAATAAGCATGCTTGAATCAGAGGGAGGGTTAAGTACATATCGGGTTGGTGGGTAATATTAATAAATATAGGCCCACAAACTTAACCAGTAGGAAACCCTAGTAACGGGGACCTATTTCAGCAGTAACCCACATAGGTGTATCATGGTACCCTGAGCTAGGCAAGTTGGGGCATGATTACTGGGCTGATTATAAGCGGTCAAAACAACGGCAGGGGGTACGTTAGTGTAGGTTCCAACGGTTTACGGGCGTGCACGTACTCCAGAGTGGGAAAAAATAGGCACTGGGTACCAATAGTTATACATTGTGCATCTTGAATCGTGTCGGGTTGCAATCATAAGGATTGATACACCTTATGGTGGGACCAGCACAGGGTATCTTCACACAAGAGAGGGCCGATCGACACAGACACAAGGAAAAATTAATACGAGTAAGGAGTCGATCGATAGGGTAGTAAGGGTACATCTAACATGTTCATGGCAATTAGGCAGATTGAGGTGGAATCCTCATGATAGATGTACACCTGAAGGCTACCACAATTGCGGGGATTGGGATCACATTACAATATGATCATTTTATATAGATTACTAGTTGGGAAACTAGTTAGGTGGTGCAGAGAAGTGAAATAAGTGCAATAGCATATTCTGCCTTATTATCTTATTTCTAGGTGTTGACCAAGATTCAGTTTATTCCTGTCATAACCCTTTTCTTGTTTACATGCTAAATAGTCACTGGACTTACTAGACTCATGTCTGACCCATTTTCTTTCGTCTTCTTTTCTTCCTTCCCCCCAAGGTTCACAGGGAGGGAATACTTCAGCTTAGATCGGATCATTTCCAGCTTGAAGAGAGTAGATATATTGCTTGGAATCTTTTTCCTTGGGCTATGGCTTTGGAAACTTACTTATTGGGGATTTATGCTGCCTTACTGTTGTTTTAATGCTTCTTTATGTTTTAATTCATGACAGAGATTTTATTGTAATAATTTGAAAGTTGTATTCAAATAATTGTTGTAATGTTTTAACTGAATCACGTACTTGTGAAATAAATTTAGTTTTTCCGCTGTTTATTTGTCTATCTTGTAATTTATCTGCATCTTTTACCTAAAATGCTTCACTGAAGTTAAGACATTCCCTTTATGAGTGACCTTAACAGAGATGGGGTGTTTCACTTCGTATTAGAGCTGAAGGTTACCGAATCAGATAAAAGATTTGAAAAATTATTTTCAAAATGGTTTTAAAAGAAGCATTTTCTAAAGAAAAGTTTTGTTTTTGAAGGCATATTCCCCAAAGCCATATGCACTATTTTTTGATCCTCTATTTGAATCCTTATTTCCTTCTTTTTTGGGTCTCCGGGTCTCCTGGCTTTCTGGGAGGCAATCTCATCGCGGCATGGTTCCGTAGGCTTGATGAGACTACGACACCTGTCAAATGGAGGAGAAGTGCCCAACTTCCGTCTATAGCCGCTGTAGTTTCACCTGCGGCTATTTTCTTTCGAGCTTTGTAGGATTTTCCGTGCGATGGAGGTAGCTTTCAAGACCAATCAACAAGTAACACAAGGATAGCTAAGATGAGAATGAGGGAGTTTGGCTAAGGAGCACAACCAAAGGATGAAGAACTCATGGATATAGACTTGGTTCACAAAGAAGGGGAATAAAAAATAGTAAAACCTAAAACAAGAGGAAGTATCTTTATTATGGTATAACTAGTCGTATAATTAAGGGCAAGGGCAAGAACAAATGATAGGATTTTCAGGAGGGCAAATGCATACTCTCACCGCCAGCGTACCTGAGAGAGAGGTGGTATGGTTTCTGTTGAAAAAGTTTAGTTTTTCTTCTTGATCATCCTGTTAGTACTCTTATTGATTTTAGCACTTAACATTTGTTTGTATCTGCTTCCATAGTTGAGTCTCTGCACCTTAGTACTTGTATAGTAGAAGATCCCATTATTGTCTAAAATCCAATTTGTTGTTCGACTCATTTATCTTTGGTTTGTAAGGATTTGAGATGCTTATATTTCGGGGTTTCATGGGCTATGGGTTGATTCTAGGCATGGATTGGTTAGCTAGTAATTGTTAAAGGAGGGTAGTTAGACTTTCGACTTGCCTCGGGAATACCGTCGAGATTTCGTGCGATCCTAAGGGATCAGTTTGTCTTAGCTACCTAGAATCACTTTATGTATCTATCGACGATTTTAGATCCGTTGGAGTAGTCCATGAGTACGTAAGATGTTTTGATTAGGGTAGGGGTTTTCCCCCTAGAACTCGAGACAGACTTCCACGTATATCTAGTTGACAATGCAAAGCTAGTTATGCAATCAACGATAGTTTTGGAACAAGATTGGCAAGGATAGCCAGAGTCAGTTAACTGCTAAATTGTTTGGTTGTTTTGCTAGTATCATCTCACATAAATCGTCCAAATTCAGAGGAGGTATTCCTTGGGTGCTTGTCTGATATTGGTTTAGGCCTTTGGGGCTTGTGCTTGAGGGATGTCAAGTTCGACTAGGATGGTTTGCGTGAGAGATATCGACTCTCAGATTTGTGACATGATGGATAAGCTAAGTAGAAGAAAGACCTCTAATCATCTTAGTATATACACTTGGTATCATGGTTAACATCTGTTTATCTTGGAAAGATAGTTCAACTACATTGGATACCCTCTAGCATAGTAAGTAATCGAGGTCCTATCTTTACTAGTGGGTTTTGGAAATGGAGATCAAGAAGCTTCGCAATTGTGAAGTTAAATTAGTGAAGGTACAGTGGAGTGAAGCTCAAGAAGATGCGACTTAGAAGACTGAAGACTAGATACGTGCATCATACCTTTTTTGAGGGAATATCCTTGATTCCACTTTTTCTATAATATTTATTTGCATGCTAGTCTTTATCTTTTAGGTATACCCTCACGGTCCTATCCTCGATCCTTAGGTAGAAGCCAATGAATGTGAACACGTGTTTGAGACATGTTATGTTTGATGGTTGCAAGTGGTTGCTCGTGGATGCATATACACATATTAGGCACTAGATCGGCGCAGTCACTTTTATATTGCATATGCATCAGTGAATTTTTATATATATGAATTGAAAATTGATGTGTTATCATATGGATATTGCATTTTTATGAATGATTGTGCATTCATGTAGAAGTTATAAAGTACGATTAGGAATAATTGCATACATGATGGACTTATGGCGCTAACATAATTCGCATTAAGGAGATCAACTGAATCAGTTGACCGCCTGATTTTGCATTAGATAAGGACATGTACACACACTATGCATATGATCATGAAAGCATTAGAAATCTTTTTAAGGACAATGGAAGCCTGTGTTGAATGGTTGAGTAGATGGATGTTGGATGTTAGGATATGCATTCTTCTTAACTTAGAGATTTCGGGGACGAAATCCTTTAAGGAGGGGAGAATGTAACACCCCGTATTTTCTGAGAATATTAAAAGAACGAATTAAAGAACACTTAATTTTTTAAGCGAGAATTAAGGGAAACGGGTTACGCCATTGCATTCTTCTCGGAATTTTTCTTGCAATAGAGTCCAAGTTTTCGTAAATTGGACTTCGTATGAAGGAGTTACGGCCTTCATAAGATTCAAGGGAAATTCAGAAAATTAAATAGTAAAATAACCCAGACAGGTCGACCTAGAGGTCGACCTATACCAAGGCAGGTCGACCTAGGGGTTGACCTACCGCCCTCGCCCAGATCCAAATCTGAGACGATTCTGACTCATTGATGAGTCCTTTCTTACCTATTGCTGAGTCACTAGGGCTTAGGTGCAATTCTGGATAACTCTATCTAGTCTAGACGGCTGTGATTGTTCCTAAAACGATCAAACGACTCACATAAGATTCAACTTCTATAAAAGCAACCCTAGTCCTCAAACCCTATATCACACAAATTCATTCCAAGGAGCCACCATGCCGTCCACGATCGTTCTAGTTTAGCCACCATTCCTTCTTCAACTTGAAAGCAAGATTAAAGCTACGAATCAAAACTTACTTAGAGAAATTGGTAGTCTTCTTCAAGGTAATGCTTTTCAAATTCAGAAAATAGATCCCAGAAAAACAAGACTTTATTTTCTTTGTAAGTCCTGTTATTATTTAGATGTGGATTATTAAAAGTTATGATTTGTAATAAAATGAAAATTAGAATAATTCCTAGTTGTAAGATAATGACGATGCTGATTTGTGCCTATTCTTGTAACGATTCTATCGTATATGCTTGTGAGATTATTGTGGTAATATATTGATGTTAAACCAATCATATATTATGTAAATTTGGTGTCTTTTTCATGTTATGTAACATGGAAATTGTTTAGATCTACACTTAGATCTATGTTTATTGAATCATACAAGTTGTTTAAATCTACATTTAGATCTATGTTTATTGAATCATGCAAGTTGTTTAGATCTACATTTAGATCGATGTTTATTAAATCATGCAAGTTATTAGGCCAAGACAAGTATTATGTTTAGATTTACATTTAGATCTATGTTTATTGAATCATGCTAGTTGTTAGGCTAAGACATGTATTATGTTTAGATTCACATTTAGATCTATGAAAAGTGGATCCAAAATTAAAGCTCATATTTACATGCCTTGTTAAACTTGTGTAAAACCATATGCTTAAGATTCATGTTTGTTGGATCTAAGATAAAAGTTCATATTTATATGCATTGTTAAACCTGTGTAATTCCATGTGTTTAAGATTCATGATTATTGGATCCAAATTAAAGTTTACATTCACATGTCTAGTTGAACTTGTGCAATTCTATATGCTTAAGGTTTATGTTCGTTAGACCCAAAATAAAAGTTTACATTTACATGCCTAGTTGGATTTGGGTAATCTCATATGCTTTAAGACTCATGTTAGTTGGATCCAAAAATGCAAGTTCATTATATTATGCCATGTTTACATGACACATGTTTAGTTAGTTCCTTATTATTTTATGTTGTGTGAATGGTACATGCTCCCTTCTTTCCCCTTTTGTATATAAGTTAGGTTAAGCTAAGAGCCTAACATTCTATGTGAATTGTGCGAACGTATGACTTAGGCAACGTTGGGAAAACCTTAAATTCATATTAATGGCATAATTTGGCCCGTAAATATATGAATGATTAGTGGCATAAAATTGGCATATTTTACATACCTAAAATTATGAATATGATCTAAAGAGGAATTGGGCATGAATTGAATGACAATAATTTACATATAAACACAAAAGGTAAATATGTAAATTTAGAGAAAGACGAATATGCCTAACCCGAGGTTAGTTTGAGTTATGGTGTAAGACTGCCCGGAACCACCCGGCACATCCATCAACCGTAACAATATATATCTAATGTGAGAGGTTAGTGCATCAAGCCCAAAAGAACCCGAGGTTAGACTGAGTTGCGATGTAAAACTGCCCGGACCCGACCGGCACATCTAGTAACCGCAACAATACATGTCTAATGTGAGTGGTTGGTGCTTTAATGAATGAATTAAAGCTAAGACAGGAATGGTAATGTTAAGTTAGAACGGGGGGAAACACTTAACCAATATGACTTGATTTGTGGTAAGGTTAAGTTAAAACAAGAGGGCAGCACTTAACCAATATAACAAGATGAATGATTAGGGTTAAGTTAATAGGAAACACTTTACCAGTATAGCATGATGAATGGGTAGGGTTAAGTAATAAGAAACATTTAACCATTATAAATTGATTTGGGGTAGGGTTAAGTTAAAACGAGAGGGAAACACTTAACCAATATGACTTGATTTGTGGTAAGGTTAAGTTAAAACAAGAGGGCAACACTTAACCAATATAACTTGATTTGTGGTAGGGTTAAGTTGACACAAGAAGGCAACACTTAACCAAAGTAACATGACAAGTAGGTGGGTTAAGTAACTTAAACTGATTGATGACACTTAACCAATACAACATGATGAACACGTGGTGTTAAGTTAACAAGAAATATTTAACCAATATAAATTGATGGACAGACGGGGTTAAGTTAATGGGAAATACTTAACCAATCCAACATGATAAGTGAAGAGGGTTAAGTTATAAGAAACACTTCACCAACATGACATGATGAATGGGTGGGTCAAGTTAACATGAATGGACAACACTTAACCAATATGGCATGATGTGTGGGGGGTTAAGTACATATCAAGCTGGGTGGGTAATATTAGTAAATATAGGCCTACAAACTTAACCATTAAATAAACATGCTTGAATCAGTAGGAGGGTTAAGTACATATCGGGTTGGTGGGTAATATTAGTAAATATAGGCCCACAAACTTAACCATTAAATAAACATGCTTGAATTAGAGGTAGGGTTAAGTACATATCGGGTTGGTGGGTAATATTAATAAATATAGGCCCACAAACTTAACTAGTAGGAAACCCTAGTAACGGGGACCCATTTCAGCAGTAACCCACATAGATGTATCATGGTACCCTGAACTAGGCAGGGTGGGGCACGATTACTGGGCTGATTATAAGCGGTCAAAACGGCAGCAGGGGGGACGTCAGTGTAGGTTCCGATGTTTTACGGGCGTGCACATACTCCGGAGTGGGAAAAAGCAGGCACTGGGTACTAGTAGTTATACACTGTGCATCTTGAATCGTGTCGGGTTGCTATCATAAGGATTGATACACCCTATGGTAGGACCAACAAAGTGTATCTATACGCAAGAGAGGGCCAATCGACACAGACACAAGGAAAAATTAATACGAGTAAGGAGCCGATCGATAGGGTGTAAGGGTACATCTAACATGTTCATGGCAATTAGGCAGATTGAGGTGGAATCCTCACGATAGATGTACACCTGAAGGCTACCACAATTGCGGGGATTGAGATCACATTACAATACGATCAATTTATATAGATTACTAGTTGGGACACTAGTTAGGTGGTGCAGAGAAGTGAAATGAGTGCGATAGCATATTCAGCCTTATTATCTTATTTCTAGGGTGTTGACCTAGATTCAGTTTATTCCTGTCATAACCCTTTTCTTGTTTACATGCTAAATAGTCACTGGACTTACTAGACTCATGTCTGACCCATTTTCTTTCGTCTTCTTTTCTTCCGTTTCCCCACCCACCCAGGTCTGTAGGGAGGGAATACTTCAACTTAGATCGGATCGTTTCCAGCTTGAAGAGAGTAGATGTATTGCTTGGAATCTTTTCCTTGAGCTATGGCTTTGGATACTCTCTTATTGGGGATTTATGTTGTCTTACTGTTGTTTTAATGCTTCTTTATGTTTTAATTCAAGACAGAGATTTTATTGTAACAATTTGAAAGTTGGTTTGAGATAATTGTTGTAATGTTTTAACTGAATCACGTACTTATGAAATAAATTTAGTTTTTCCGCTGTTTATTTGTCTGTCTTGTAATTTATCTGCGTCTTTTACCTAAAATGCTCCACCGAAGTTAAGGCATTCCCTTTGTGAGTGACCTTAACAGAGGTGGGGTGTTTCAGTATTGCTTTCAGTCCCATTTCCATTAGCAGTCGATGATTTCTGCTAATTATACATATTGGAATTGAATTAATAACATCGTTGTTATATATTGTCGTATATATATATATATATATATATATATATATAAGGACACTTCATTTTATTTTCCATAATTTACTTAACTAAATTTACCCAACTTATATATAAACGGACCCTATTTTCTGATTCGAATCTAATGAACTCAACGGTGCATAAATCCGATTTAAAACGAATTAGATATGAGCCGATGAAGTTTTAGATTTAAACAAAAATGAATAAAAGAATTTATACCTAACAAAAGGCCCAGCCCAAACATCCAACACCGACCCAACCTCAAACCCGCGGTCCATCTTTCCCCTCTCTTCTTCTCCTCCGTGCCTTCTTCATTCACGCAACAGGAACGGACATTGTTGTGCACCGCGTACACATGTGCACGCATAAACTCTCACCTTTCTCGAATTCGAGCCCTTCGAAATGTTTCTCCTTGCTTTCTCTGCGCCTTGCACCAGCTCGCCACCCTCCCAAAACCTTCGTTCGAAAACTGACGTGGAAACCCGATGCTTGGAGGAAGCAAAAATCACGTGAATCCCATCTTGTCGCACTACCATTCCAGGCTCCGAACTCCACCAGATTTTGCGAAATCGAAGCTTGCTCCATTCTAGTCGCACCGCCACTCTTCGTTCTACCTATCGCCGCTCCATTCTCCAACAAACTCCAACCCTAGTTTCCGACTAGCAAAATCGTCGACACGGAATCATCTCGAAATCGCACGAAAAATACTACGTCCTCCTCTGATCGCAATGGCGCTGACGACGACGATCAGTTTGGAATGGATTGGGAGAAAGGATTTTTCAAATTTTCCTTCTCAAAATTCCTCTTTGCTGCAAATCAAGGATTGTTGATGAAATCTGGATCCGTCGAATTCTAAAAATTAGAAACGATAATCCGAACAACTTCATGTTTATCATTTTGGCTGGAATCAATTAGATTGTCGGTTATGAATTTTTAAATAGAGAGGAGGGGTGATTTTCCTTTACTGGAGCTTTAAAATGTGAAGGAGGAAGAAACATTCGTGAGAAATCTTAGCGCTTTGACCTAGAAAAGAAAACATGGTTTTGTATAGGATTTAAAAAGTATTCTTTTTAATTATTAAATAAATGGACACTTGGCTCCTCTTAATAACCCCTTTTCATGCATGTAAACAACAAGAGGACACCTAATCCTTTCTTTGAAAATTAACCAATGCATCTTTTACAATTATTAACTTATTTATTTATTTGTTATGTTTTTATTTTTAGCTACATCTTAGAGACATTTATAAATGTAGCAAGTTTCCAATACCTATATGTGTAACAACTACAATACTTAAGACTTATAAAATACTAAATATTTCAAAAATACTTATTCATATTATTATCAAATATAACTTATTAAAATGCGATTTAGATGCTCAACAAATCTTTATGGAAGTCAATATATTTTATAAAAATAATATTATTACTACTTATTATCTTAAAAATATTTATTTCAATGAAATCTTAAATGATCTTAAAATAAGTTATTTATACAAATAAATCAAAACAAAAATATTTATTAAACTCACATATATATAATATTTTAAAACAAATTTTGTATTTAAATCTTATTAAATTCACTTGGTATTCAGAAAATTGAAATTATATCATATATTAAACATTGAAAATTTTGGATCATTACAATCTCCCCCACTTAAGACTTTTCGTCCTCGAAAAGGAGAGTTCGTAAAATTATACATAAGTAAAATAAATCTTACCTATAAATTTAAATTTTGAAATCTAAAGATGACCTCTCGAACTTAGAATCCCATTTTCCCTTTCATTGAAACACTACATATTTATATAGAGAAACATATTTTACCTCGGGACCTTCCAAAATCAAATTTGCTTCCGAAACCTCAAATATACCATGACGAAATCTATATGCTATTAGTTCGAGAAGTTCATCCTCATGACAGGGCAACTAAGTATCACCCATCGCACGAAATTCTATCTTCCATCACAACCAAGTTTTAGTCATGGTTACTCGAACCAACCAAATCATTTTGTATCCCGAAGTTGTAAATCATTTTGCAACCATAATTTACAAACACTTATTGTTTTCCAAACGTTTCAAAATATCGGGATTCTAGTCGTCGATATTTCTTTTATTTATAAGTCATTCATCACATCCAAAATAATTGGAAAACAAATTCGTTCAATTGAGGTTAAAATTTCAACTTCAAACATACAAAATTGGGTTTCAAAATTTCAAAATCAAGGATCTTATTCAAATGTTTCAAATTTCTAAGTCGAAATTTTAAGGATCATATTCATAAGTTTCAAACTTTTTCCGAAACATCTAACTATTTACATAAGTTAAGGTTCATATAACCATACAATTTTCCCTTTAATCAAATTTTACCAATATGATTTCTTTAGCATCTTTTCAACTAGCCTCTCTGCATTCTATAGTTTTAAATGAACATTTACTACGTCAGTCCTTTTTAACATCTTTTAGATCAAATTCTAAATTGTTTCAAATATTTCCAAGATCTCCGGTAAATTTTCATATCTTCTATTATTGGATTTCATATCTTGATTTCATAATCACATAATCGAATAAACCTTTTTTTTCTAAATTCATTTGCAATCCAAAATATATGATTTTCTTCTTCCTTCAAATATTGAAGCTTACTTAGGACAATTTCTTTGCTCAACCAGTTGGAAAAATCATTTCCATCACGCTTCTGCTACGCTACTCTGATTCAGCATATTCCCAACGAGTATTGTTTCAAGCATTTATTCAAATATTTGGGGTAAATTTTCAAAATCAACTAATATTTATAAATCCAAATTTCTAGTTTTAATTTTAAAATTTGGCTTCGTTCAACAAATCAAATTGCATGTGCTCAAGTCGAGCTATAGATAAAAGTTCAATATCATGGTGAGGGTTCGAATCAAATTACTTGACCAAGTTCATAAGATGAATGATGCCTTTCAAAACAAACGGTTCAAAAATGAAACTAGCTTAGGTCAAGATAGAAAATCGAGTGCACCTAATGATATGATTCTGGATAATTCAATTAAGGTAAACTTTACTTTAATTTTTCCTTTGCGTCATAAACGATTGCTAGTTAAATAATTTCCAGTTGACTTGTTCATACTGTCTCAATAGGGAAGAGTATATTTTTTCTCACTTAGATGTTAGTTATATTTTAAATCATTTTCTATACAAGTTCTTAACATAAGTCAAAAGTCACATTCACATTCCTTAAGGGGAGTTTGATTACAAAATTTACCTCTAAATCAATTTAACTTGTAATTTATTATTCATAATTCATGTTAGGCATAGGTTCAACTATATTATTTAACACTCATCGAGGAGTATGATATTGTAACGACCCCGGTTTTCGCCAGACCCGATCGATCGCTAGACTGACCAAGGCCGTTCAAAACCCGAGTACGTTAACTTTGGAAATACAACATCAGAACAATAACAACAGACTTTTATAAACATTACAATAATGTTACATCAGAGTACAGAATATTAGAGTACATCGAATAAAATTACAGCGGAAGATAAATTACAATATTTTAATACATTACAGTGCAGCGGAAAACAACTATGCTCTGGACACAGCTTTAAGCTTCAATCCAGAATCCTGCTCGAGATAAGGACCTACAGACAAACTACTCGACTGCCTGTGTGGAAAAGAGGGCACCCGAGTTTGCAAAGGTGGAAACAAACAACGGGCAGTCATGGGACTGGTGTGAGAATTCTAAACTAATCAATAGTAATAAGGCAAATCCAAGGACCACGCCGCTAACGCGGAACGGGTTTACTCTAATGGATTGCCGTGCATTACTTAAGGTGACTGAGCAAATAAATAAGTAAATCGTAAAACAACGCAATGCTTTTTAAAAAAATGAAACCATAATAAGACCCAAGTCCCATCACACAATGCAACGCAAACCGGAGGATAGGGTTTTACCTTATAATGGTCAAAAGATGCTTGATACGATAGAAATGAATTTGATATTATTATTAGTGTATATAGATTTTAAAAACATTTTCAATCATAATGTATCAATCCTAGACGGCGTAGTACCCCATCCTACTATGTCGCCATACTAGTTCTACAATCAAAACCGAAGGTTCGTATTGGAAATCAGGTTTCCATCATGAGTCAAGGCTAGGGAGGAGCTCCTTACCGATTCGAGACACTCTAGCTAATGTCTCAGGATTCCCCGCAAAGAACCCTTGGATCCTGCAGGGCCATTCCACACTTGCGGTTTGTGGATTGGCAATTCCTAAACACACGTTTCCCGATCCTATAGGACCTATCATCCGAGGCGCCTCATTCCATCATCCACATAAGTAAATATCAGCCAGTTTAAGCACCGACACTACTTCTAGCTAGAAAGAAACGTGCTGCTCTCCCTGCGTTCCCTTCTCCCGTTTTAGACTCAACCGGGTTGTGAGGCTCGCGAAGTTACGTTATAACCACAAGGCCTGCTTTTCAACAAAGCCTTGATCATCTTCATCTTGGCGTGCCACATTGACAATTCACGCCATGCGATTGATAACTATTAATACACAACCTCTAAGGGTGTTAAGCAAGAGAATAAATTCTCCGCCACCAATGGTCGTATATTAATAGAAATCAATTTACATAGAACAAAATTCAACGTCAGACACACATTCCATTTATAAGCTTATGCTCTGGGTCTGAGCGAAAGCCAAATCCGTACAAATCAACACTACGTCCGAACAGCCACCACTGTAACCCCTTCAAGGTAGCTACTCCAATCACGGGCATCAATAGTCGTCGTCCATTCGATGTGAAGATCGCCGGTCTTCAATCACCGTCTTCAACTCTTCGACTTTCAAACGTCGTATGATCATTTGAAATGAGATTGAACTAGGACTTTTCAAATGATCCTCGCATATATATATTTAAAAATCATTTCATATCGTTGATATTAATTTATAACGATCAACCTTTATTTTTATTTATATAAAAATAATTAAATTCCATTTAACGACGCTTCAAGTCAAAATGACGGCCTTGGCGCTGTTTTCACCCAAATTTATTTTGCACATTTCTCTAAATCTAACCGTTGGAATTTAACACAATTCATAACGTTGAAAAGATCTTCCCAAGGCGAACCTAACGGTTACAGATTTGGGAAAATCCGACGGTCGGATATTTCAGTATAAACAATTAAAGGTACAATTCCAAAACGCGAACTACCATGCTCGATTCGTTTAATTAAAATTTGTTTATATATATAATTATATATATACATACAATTTCCTCGGCCATTTCATTATTTTGATAATCATGACAAGTAAAGATATATCATAACACACAATAATGTTTATTTTAATTCACATACACAACCTATACATGCAATGTATTTTTTTTTTCTTTTTTTCTTTTTTTTCCAATCTACACAAACATGCAATTTCTTGTGCGTCGTTTCTAATTCAACAAAAATGATTATTTTGTGTCACTCTTTTCTTTACAAGCATAATGATATTCTTGCTTTAATCTTTACACATGAAAATGTAAATTTCATAACTTTAATCTTTTAATGAAAATCTAATTCATTAAAATATAAATTTCATCGTTATAATCTTTACTGAAATTCTTTTACATGAATATGTAAATTTCATACCGTTGTCCTTTTTAATAGAAATTCAATTTAATTAAAATGTAAATCTTCATCTTTAAGTTCTGCTTACATGAAAATGTAATTTTCTCCTTCTCTTATTCACATTAAAATGTAAACTTTCCTTTTTACATTAAAAATGTAACTTTCTTCTTTTTGATCTTATTTACATTAAAAATGTAAACTTTATTTCTAATCATTCTTTTATTTTATATTGAGAATGTAAATGTCTATTTCACATTTTATTTACATATAAAAGTGTAAGTTTTATTTCATCCTTTATTTACATATAAAATGTAAATTTCTGTTTAATCTTTCATTTACATATAAAATGTGCATTCCTATCAAACCTTTTTTATTTACATATAAAATGTAAATTCCTTTATTTCCTTTATTTACATTGAAAAACATAAATTCTTCTTTGATTACAACTAATTAGATTCCAAAATTCTAATTCAAATGTTTGTTATAATTTGATCCATTATTCTTGACATTTTGGGATATGGGTAAATTATCTTTCTTACGTGCATTTCCAACAATTCATTTCCCAATTCTTTAAGTGAGATTTACTCCTAAAATATATCTTTTTAATTATTCAAGTACTTATTGTTTAACATATCCTAGGTTTAAGGGTTCAAAGTCTTGAAGTATTTTTAAGCTAATCTCCGTTTTTCTTCTTTTCAAAACTTCTGGTTTTGTTTTTTTCTCCAAATTGAATTCTTATATTAATTTACCAACCATTTATTAAGGTTTATTCATTAAAATACCTAGCCAGATGATTTTAAGTATTCCTCGATGCTTAAATCGGAATTATATAGTCATCCCACCTTCGAAACTCGAAAACAAATATCAGCGATGTCGCGCTCATCCCAGAATTTATTTCCAAGCAACTAGAGTGTGATTCTACATCTATCTACTATATGCTGGACTTCGTATATACGTTAGGCGTATATTCAAAATCCTTATCTACTCGATAGTCCAATCATGACGTCAATAAAATACTAAAAATCCTTATTAAAAGTTATATTCCTAAAATTGTATTTCAAAATAATTATCATTTTCCAAACGATTTACTAGTTTCAGAATAATTAATATAGATTTCAAAATACCCTCTCTCGACATAAGGTTCCAGAATCTCATTCTAGGGCATTTCTAATCCTATCTCTAATGAGATATTATAACTCTGATGAGTTCTATATTTTCATTCAAAATATGTCATACCCTGTAGCTTTGTATAACCAAAGCTCTGATGCCAACTGTAACGACCCATCTTTTTTCCCGATTCTTACCGGTAATTAAACCAACTTAAACCGTTCATAAAAACGAACTGTTATGGGTACATACATATATTGAACAAAATAACAGAACTTTTATTGCATAATACATTAACACATCAGAGTTACATGGAATATCAAAGTTACAACATATATACAGCGGAAGAAAAGATATAAATATACTCTCAGCGGAAGAACAAAGTGATATAATGGAAGCTTCAAACTCTAGCGTGGACTCCAACTCGGAAAGCGCTTTGAGCCTCGCTCCAACGAATCATAGCTGCAAAACTAAACTACTAACTGCCCGTGTGAAAAAATAATGGGCACCCAAAGTTTAGGAAGGAACAATAAACTCCAGGTCAGTCATGGTACTGGTGTCAGAACATAAAATAGTTGCTTTAAGATTTATTTTAAAGTTAGGAAATTCACCGGACTACGCTGCTAATGCGGAACGGGTTTACTCCATGTGAATGCCCGTGCATATAAATACTCAATGACTTTGAAAATGAAGCTATCATAATGTAACACCCTACGCCCATTAATGTCACTCACAAAGGGAATGCATTAACTTTCATGGAGTATTATAAGTGTATAGAACAGAATATAACAAGACAAATACATATATTGGTACTTTAAAAATCTTAAACAACTTTATTGTAGTAGAGAAATAGTTTGGTTAAAACACCAAAATCAACAATAAAATCATGTATACTTAATATCCATCTTGACAAATTATTTTCTGAGTACATAAAAGAAAAAGCATAACCCCAACATAATTAGCCATAAAAAAGAGATAAGCTGAACTTTTACTTTCGGCAATCCAAGCACTTCCAAAAGAGAGAGAAAGAGATCCAAATCAAGCTTCACTAGGCCCACCCTGAGAACCTGGGAGGGGGGAACAAAAAGAAAAGGGGCGAAACAAACGAGGTCGGACATAAAGTCTGGCGAGTCCAATAACTTTAACAATATAATTATTAAAGTAATAGGAAAAGTACATAAACTGGAAAGTAAGAAATGACCGTAACATAAGTATATATGACAAGGTAAGCAAGATGAATAAGGTAAACGTTGTTTTAGCTTCTAATCACTGCAAGATAATTACTACACTGCACCAACCCTATTTACTCTGAAAGTTGATCCCTCTTACTAATCTTAATGATAATAATAATGGTAGTTTCGTGTTCCCCTAGCTGCTGTCATATGTGCCGCCTTCCCTTATCTCCACTAGTTGTACCCACTACCCTCCCCATTCGATCGGCTCCCTAACTCGTGTGTATTTATAACTTGTGTCATTCGGCCCCGCTTTTTTGAAGATACCGGTGCTGGTCCCACCATGGGGTGTATCAATCCCTATAATGGCAACCCGACACAATTCAGGATGCACAGTGTATAACTACTAATGCCCAGTGCCTGGTTTTTCCACTCCGGAGCACGTGCACGCTCGTACTCCGTCGGAACCTACACTGATGCACCACTCGCCGCTATTTTGACCGCTTATAATCATCCCAATAATCACGCCCCTCCCTTCCTAGTTCAGGGTACCATGGTACATCTATGTGGGTTAATATTGAAATGGGTCCCCGTTACTGGGGTTTCTTAATCAATATGTTAAAGTGTTCTCAATTTAACCTAACCCCACCCATTTGTTTAATTAACATGTTGTATTGGTTAAGTGACACATATTCATGTTACTTAACCTTACCATTCTTAGCATGTCTGTTCATTGGCATTAATTGATTTATTAATGCACTAACCTCTCACATTAGAACTGTTGTTTACGGTTGCTAGATGTTCCGGGCGGTTCTGGGCAAACTTCTACCGTAAACTCATTCTAACCTCGGGTTTTGGGCTTGATGCACTAACCTCTCACATTAGACCTGTTGTTGCGGTAGCTAGACGTGCCGGGCGGTTCCGGGCAGTCTTACGCCGCAACTCAATCTAACCTTGGGTTAGGCATGTTCATTATCTCATTTTATTATTCAGCCCTAATTTGAATTAATATCCCTATTTCAAATTGTGCATAATTCCCAATTCAAGCTATGTTCATAATTATCCTCCAAATTATGTCCATAATTTCCATGTATTTAAACTATACCAATTTATGTCTCAGGTTAATTACATGGTTACTAACCAATTTATGCCAATTACATAATATGCAATATTTAATTTTTCCCAAACTATTGCCCAACGTTCCCATGCCGTTCGTAGGTATAATTCACATAATACGTTAGGCTCACTGTTAGCCTAACTCATAAGAAAAGGAAAAGAAAGAGGCATATGACATCCACACTAGCATAAAACAATATAGATCTAATTAAGCATGTGTAACACAAACTTGGCATAGAATAACATAAATCTAATTAAGAATATAAACGTGAACTAGCATATAAGATGGATCCAATTAACATATGCAATGTAAACTGACATTGATCTAAACATAAGAACTGGCATGGATCTAAATATATAAGCATAAACTTGCATAGATGAACATAACTTGCATATAAGCTTGTATAGATGAACATAACTTGCATATAAACTCGCATAAATAAACTTTCATAACTTGCATGGATAAACGTAACCTACATATAAACTTGCATAACTTGTACAGATGAACATAATGATGACGACCGCCCATAACCCCCGCACTATACAAGGGAAATAATGCTCTGAAAGATGTGCAAGGCTGTCATGGACAATCATCAGAGTAGGAAAACATAAGCGGAACCTGTCGTAAAACTCACAGCGCAAGGATAAAGTATAATAGAACATATACAACAGGTAATAATAGTGAAGCAGAAACACTGGACTTCCATACAACTAGAAAGTAAGATCCACAAACTTGGAAATAGTGTTTATACAAAGTTGCCTCACTACATCACTCAGAAAAGCAAATAGAGGAAATCCAATTATTATCTAGTAGTAAAACTGGTATGTGATCCCCCTGCTCGCCATCGATCAGCATCGTTGTCCTCACTAAAGCATTATCTGTCACCTGTTACTTAGTCTGCCCATCCACAATCGGATGAACAGCCCAAGGTAACAAGAGGATACATAAAACCTTGAGTCAGACAATAGTCTTAGTGAGCGATAAAACAGCTAACAAACTTCAACAATAAAGTTTATGAGAGGGGATAAATAAACATACTAATCTACCCATAACACCAGAGAAGACCTCAACCTTATCTTCCCCACATTGGACAGTGATAGCCTTTACAATCCATTCAACCAAAGGAATAACCATTCATATATGGAAACCAGAGCAACCATTCAGTCATGGAAAACACACATAACATCTAGATTATATAAGTCTCACACAGAACAACCAATCATCCATGACTGACTCTGGCTATCACTGCCAATCCTGCTTTGAAACCACCGTTAATCATATGACGGCCAACCTTGCCATATGTCAAGGGCTAATGGTAACCTCAGTTCTAGCATAAACTCGCATAAACTCCATATGTCCAACCTTGACAATGTCCAACCTTGACAGCTAGGCCTTTCAACGATACCCAAGGTACTCGACCAGCAACCTTTCGGTCTATTGGGTGCCCCCATCGTACCCCAGCTTTGAGCCTGCTAAAACTTACAATAATGATAATCTCTCGGCCTTTAATATCTCTAGTCATCCAACCTTGATGGCTATTTACTACTCACGCGACCTTCTCGAGCAGCCATTATCCACCAACTCGCAACCTTTGGGTTGCCACCTAGTTCGTTGTTCCACCTTGTTCAACGAACACATCCAACACTTCAAACCTTCCTACTCGAATTTACTTCGAAGTCACACCATCACCGAGCTTATTTGACTCCACTCAGTCCACATCTGACCGATCCAAATTTGACTCTACCACCAGATCCAAATTTGACTCAACCACCAGATCCAAATTGACACTACCACCAGATCCAAATTTGCTCTACTACCCAATCCAAATAAGACTCTACCACCAGTTCCAAATTTGACTCTACCACCCGATCCAAATTTGACTCTACCACCCGATCCAAATTTGACTCTACCACCAGATCCACCAGATCCAAATTTGACTCTACCACCTGATCCGAATTTGGCTCTACCACACGATCCGAATTTGACTCCACCACAAGATCCAAATTTGACTCTACCACCCGATCCAAATTTGACTCTACCACCAGATCCGAATTTGACTCTACCACCCGATCCAAATTTGACTCTACCACCCGATCCAAATTTCTCCATATTGCAATTCAACTCCTATTTCGACCAAAACTTCGCCAAACGATGAATCCGACGAAACCAACTCAACTAAAATCACCAAACACAATCATAAACATATCATACTAACCACATGAATATGACAATTACTACAAAAATGATGTAAATCTCACCCAAAAACCATTAAAATGAACATATGATCAAAATGATAGATCTAGCTAACATAAACATGTAAAATGACATGAAATTAACGAGTAAAACATGTTAGATTAGATCATAGGGTGATACATATGAAAATGAACTTATAATGGTTTAAATCTAGTGTAAAACATCCCAATTCGATGAGAAACACGCATAAACACTCATATACTTCATTGCATTCATGTGAGAGATGTAAATCACTCACCGATTTGCCGAGACAATCTAAAACGATAGAAATCAGAATTCTGACAGCGAGCACTCTGAATCAAACCCCTCGATCCGATGAATTCGCCTTTGAAATGATGTAGATCTTGCCTTGGATGGTGTAGATATTTGATTTCCTCCCTTAGATTTGGATTTTTATTGGTGGAAAGGTGTAGGAGGAAGAAGGAGATCAATGCCTCCAAATGAGAGAATGGGAAAGTAAACCTTTTCCCTCCACTCTCACCCCCTGTTTATAAGATTCCACTAAGGCTCCAAAACCTGAATAGCCAACTGAAAAACCTTAAAATAGTGATTTATCCCAAACCGCTGAGCCAAATCCTTAATGTAACCACTCTATGGAAAGGCAATCATAAATTCCTTTCCAATGGCACATGTCTCACCCTCTGATTCGACCTGAGTCAAAAGTTATGCCCTGTACAAGCCTGACAGGGGCAAAATAGTCACAAACAAAGTCGGTAAAAATTATGGACCTGTCTCACATCCCCATAAACCATATATTAAAAGATGAGAATGATCCAATCCTTAGAGAATAAAACAAATATATTTTACAATCTTCCGATACGTAAAATGTGGGTTGTTCCATTCTCACCCCTTAAGAATTTTGTCTACGAAATTCCAAGCAAACCCAAGTAATCACAACGATTCTGGATGCGTATCGTCCATGAAAAGCCAATTCTATCATCCAAACTAGCATCCACCGAGCGATGCATCCATAGCCTTATCCTAGTACGCAGAATTCTAACAATCAACAACAAGATACAATGATATAACGAAGATACAATATCAAAGGGTCCTACCGACAAAGAGTTCTGGATGAGTCGCTCTCATGCTCTCTTCCGTCTCCCATGTACAATCGTCTCCATCCTCACTCTATTGCACCTTGACTAGCATAATCGTCTTCCTCCTTAGCTATTTCGTGTCATTCCTCACAACACAAAGTGGCTTACGAGGTCTCGAAAATACGGTCTCTAAATCTTCGTACTGCTCTGGAAATACCACAATATTCGAATCATGCACGAATTTCCGTAGAAACGACACATGGAACACATTATGCACACTCGACATCTTCTCGGGTAACTCCAATCTATATGCGAGCTTTTCAATTTGCTCGACTATCGGAAATGGTCCAACAAACCTTGGAGCTAACTTTCCTTTCTTACCAAACCTAACCATGTGCTTCAACGACGAAGCTTTCACGAAAACCATATCGCCCACGTCGAATTACAAGTCCTTACGACGCTAGTCGGCGTAACTCTTCTGATGGTCCTGGCTGCCTTCATTCGTTGCCGAACTGTCTCGATACAATCCGAGGTTTCTCTAATCATCTCAGGCCCAAGTACCAACTTATCTCCAGTTTCTAGCCAACATGCTGGAGAATTGCATAGCCTTCCATACAATGCTTCATATAGTGCCATCCTAATGCTAGACTGGTAGCTATTATTATATGCAAATTCAACTAGATGTAGATGGTCTTCTCATGATCCTCCGATGTCTAATACACAAGCCCTCAGGAGATCTTCTAAAACTCGATTGACTCTCTCGGTCTAACCATCAGTTAGGGGATGATATGTCGTACTCAAGCACAATTCGGTTCCCAAAGTTTCTTGCAAACTTCTCCAAAATTCACCCATACATAATGGATCACGGTCACTTACTATACTCTTTGGGACACCATGGAATCGAACTATCCATTTCACATAAAGTTCAGCCAATTTCGATGCCGTCCTAGTTGACTTGACAGGAATGAATTTCGCACTTTTGGTCATATGATCCATGATGACCCAAATCCCCTCGTTTCCTTCCCTAGTTCTAGGTAGTCCATCGGTAAAATCCATTGACACTTGCTCCCACTTCCACGTAAGAACTTCCAATAGCTGAAGCAAACCACTCGGCTTCTTCTGTTCAGCTTTCACCAACTGACAGTTCATACACTTGGAAATGAACTTTCCAATATCTTGCTTCATCCCTTCCTAGTAGTAGACTCTCCTCATGTCCTGATACATCTTATTTCCACCGGGATGAATCGTCAGCTTCGAGTGATGACATTCTCTCAGAACCTCATCCCTCTATCCGTCAATATCCAGAACAACTAATCGCCCTTACTTTCGAAGCCAACCCTCTCGATTGACCTCGAAATCTTTATTTTCTGGTTCTAGTTTCTGAATGAACTCAACAAGCTTCACATCCTTCTTTTGGCTCTCGCCAATCCTTTCAATAAGAACAGGTCTTATCGATTAGCTTGCTAACATTTCTGGTTCCAACTCACACCTTGGCCTGAAATCGAACTTTGCCAAGTAGTCGAGGCTCTTCTATTCCGAAAACATCGCTCCCAAACTTGCGTGTCTTTGAGTTAATGCATCTGCAACTACGTTACTCTTGCCCGGAGTATGGCCTATGTAAAAGTCATATGATGCCAGAAACTCTAACCATTTTTGCTGCCGAAGGTTCAAATCCTTTTGGGAGAAAAGATACTTCAACGGCTTATGATCCGTAAACAACTCGAATTTGACTCCCAACAGGTAATGTCTCCACATCTTCAGAGCAAATACAATCGCCGCCAACTCCAAATCATGAATTGGGTAATTCTTCTCATGCGGCTTTAGTTGTCGACTCGCACAGGCCCCAACCTTATCCTTCTGCATTAGTACTGCTCCAAGTCCAGTACCACATGCATCGGCATATATCACCATCTCTTCATTCCCACTTGGAATGGTCAACACAGGTGCACTCGTATTAATCTCTCCTTCCGGATTCCGAACACTTATTCACACTTTGCATCCCATGTGAATACTTGGTTCTTCTTCGTCAATCCTGTCAACGGTGCAGCTACCTTGGAGAAATCCTTGATAAACCGTCGGTTATCCTTCCAACCCAAGGAAACTCCGAACATCCGTCGCATTCTTAGGTCGATCCCAGTCTTGGATTGCTGCAACTTTATCGGGGTCAACCGCTATCCCTTTTCCAGAAACTACATGACCTAAGAACCTCACTTCATCCTTCCAGAAGTGACACTTTGAGAACTTAGCCTTAAGCTGATGCTTCCGCAAGATCTCTAACACAACTCTCAAGTTCGTCTTATGTTCTTCCTTATTTCCGAAGTAAACCAGAATATCATCCACGAACACAAGCACGAACTTGTTCAACTTGTAACACCCCATGTCCGTTAAGGTCACTCACAAAGGGAATGCCTTAACTTTGGTGGATCATTTTGGTAAACAGAACAGAAACTTACAAGACAGATAAAACAGTACTTGAAAAATTTATAACTTTATTTCAACAGAAGCTTGGTTACATCCTTTCAAATCACAATATCAGAATTCAAGTACAAAATATCAGTCTTGTACAAAAGCCTTCAGAATGCATAGTTTAAAATCATAATCCTCACAGAAGAAGACAAGCCATACTTTAAGCACCGCAAGCGGAAGAAATCTGGATCAAGCTAGAGTATTCCCTTCTACAAAACCTAGGGGGGAAACGGAAGAAAAAGAGGCGAAACAACAAGGGTCAGACATAAAGTCTGGCAAGTCCAGTGACTTTCAGCATATGAACAGATAATAATAATAATGACATGAAAGCAAAACTGGATAAGAGACGACAGTAACATGAGCAACAGATAAAACAGCGGAAACAGAATGATGTAGACTAAGCCATGCTTCTTATTTATATCTTACTTCTCTGCACTAATACTAGTTTAACAGGATTAGGTGTCACCCTAATGTCTAAACTGAAACAAAAATGGGTACAGAATAATTTCCACAGAAGAGAATGCTAGTAATGGGCCTTTACCACCCGAACAGAAGTAGACAGAAGCAGAAACAGATTAATCCCTACGGAAACAGAATGTAGAATTAGGTGTACACTAGTAATGGGCCTTTACCACCCGAACAGACGGTACCACACAGAAACAGACAGGTGTTACCACCCAACAGAAACAAACGGTACCAACAGAAATAAGTATACCCTAAAACCCTACCCCAAGCGATCGGCTCCATAATACATAAATATCCTGTGTCGGCCCCACAGTAGGGTGTATCACTCCCTAAAGTGACAACCAATTGGCACAGACCTATTTACAGATGTCACAGCGTCTTACATCCTCAGAGGCAGACCGGGATCCATGCACGCACATGACCCGGTTGGAACGCACCATCAACACCCCTCGCCATTATCAGAATGAACCGCTTATAATTAGTTCAGTAAGCGTGCCCGGACCCTACCTACTGTTGGGTCAAAGTTTTGATACCAGAAAGGGTTACTTACTAATATGGGTCCCAAACAACAGATGACACAAGTAATTCCCCTCCTAACCTTGTGTCCCCAGACTAACAGATTTTTCAGATCAACTTGTTTATAAGTTCAGACATACAGAGTTTTAGATCAACTAGTTCACAGATCAGACAATCAAGTTAACAGGTTTTCAGACTAATGGATCAGATGTTTGGATTAACAGGCCTACAGAATAACTGGTTACAGATTAAAAGACTTACAGATTAACCGTTTACAGATTATCTAACTTTGTATTGGGCCTACGGATTCACGAAACGGGTTTATCAGATTCATTGGTCCAATTGGTTTAACCTTACCCAACACGTTTTAGACATCATATTTATCTCAGATTTTCATTAATTAAATATTAATGCCCAAACCTCTCACATTAGACTGACAGTTTGCGGCTACTGGTTAGGCCGGTTGGTTCCGGGCAGGTTTCTGTCACAAACTGAGTCTAACCTCGGGTTTCAAGCACGTTATGACTAACTTCTCACATTAGAACCTATTGTTTGCGACCACTGGATTATGCCGGGCGGTTCCGGGCAGAATTATGCCGCAAACTCATTCTAACCTAGAGTTAGCCATGTTTATCTTTGCGGCCAATTAATTAATGATTTACCACTTATACCCACGCCTAATATACATGTTAATTATTCATAACTATAGCCAATTCAGATTATGTCAATGGCGGACTAATTATATCAACTCAACAAATATAGCAGATAACAGATTAGGCATCTCAACAGATTTAGTTTAGCAGATTTGGCATTTTCAACAGATTTAGCAGATGACAGATTTGGCAGATGAACAAATCTAGCAGACTAGGCAGTAGAGCAGAACTAGCAGATTTGGCATTGTTACAGACTAGCAGATTAGGCAAATATAGCAGAACTAAATAGCAGATTTTATTATTCCTTAAGGTTTCATTGACCCATCTTGCCTAATTATAAATTTGGCCTAAGTTTGCATGCCTAAATAATTGTCATGGTTCACAATATGATTATATACCAAATATAGCCATATATTACTATGCATGTCATATATCCCAAAGATCCCTTACTTAGGTGTTTATTTACATTAATAGATACCCTACTCTCATGTAAATCTTTATACCTAAGTCATATTCTTTTTATCACAAATCATATGTTCAATACCCATTTATGTTATAAATACAACATGTCCAGTCATATGTCTCAAATTTATGTTCTAACTACAGGTCATGTTCTTTCCTCAAATCAGTCACCTATTGGTCATGCCCAATTTATGCATCATTCATTTTGTTGTCCCAAACATTTTAGCATATGTTAATCTCTTATGAGATCGGCTCAGACTCGTGGTAGCCTGGCTATAGAACAAAAAGAGGAAAGAGATACAAAATAAGATAGATCTAAACAGAACAGAACAGATATAACCTCAGATTCAGATTTACAATTCATGTCACAATCAGAATTAACGTTTATATCGGAAAATAACTATACTTGCCTTGGCTGGATTAAAGAAAGAAATTTAATTGTTGTAGAATCATTGTAGAAGCTTTAATCTCTAATTTGAATTGAGTTGCTTAGGTTGATGTTGATTAGCTTCTAGTTTTGTTTCCAGCAGGGTAGCGACGCCATTTTTATTTTTATTTAGAACAGAGGTAGAGAAGAGGCAGAATAGAATTGTGTGTAGAGAAGGCTAGGTCTTAGGTTGTTTTTATAGGTGTAGCAATTCATTTCAGCCATCAGATTAACCCTAAAACCAATCCGGACCATCAAAAATCGTCCTACGGCTTCAAAAACGTGTTCTGGACCGAAACAGGCCGACCAGGTCGACCTGTAGGGGGGGAGGTTGACACTATAGTCGACCCCCATGGGGGAGGTCAACTCCCAGGTCGACCCCCTTGTCGACCTGGCCCCCAGGTCGACCCCCTTGTCGACCTGGCCCCCAGGTCGACCCCCAGGACGACCTGCCCAGTTCCGTGCTGACCGAAACCTTCTGAATCTTCTACAGGCCATAACTTCTTCATCCGGACTCCGATTTTCGAAAACCCGGACTCTATTTCATGTAAAATTTCGAGAGAAACGCAATGGTGATGTCCATTTTACCTAATTCCTGATTCTTAAATTAATTATCCTCATTTTACTATCTTTTCCGTTACACACACCGTTATAGAACTAATTTTTCTTCTCTTTCATGTATTACTTAATTCTTCTTATGTATCACCATTATTTACCTATCATAAGCATATTTTCATATATTTTATTTCATTTTTAATTATACTTAAAAATGCGGGGTGTTACATTATTCCCTCCTTAAAGGATTTCGTCCCCGAAATCTTCAAGTTAAGAAGAATGTGTCCTACCATCCAATCATCCATCTACTCAATCACCAATCACAGGCATTCATTGTCCTTAAAAGATTTCTAATGCTGTATGAACATATGCAAGAAGTGTGTGTATATGTTCCTTGTCTAATGCAAAGATCAGGCGGTCCACTGATTCAGTTGACCTCCTTAATGCAAATTATGCCAGTGCCATGAGTCCAACATGTATGCAATTTTCCTACTCGATACATATCATTTCTATATGAGTGCACAACCATTCAATCATATGCAATATCCATGTGCTGAGTCAATCATTTTGCATCCACAAAAATTGAAAATGCTTACACATCCATATGCAGTATGAGAGTGTTTTCGAGTCGATCTAGTGCCTAGTGCGTGTATATGCATCCACGAGCAACCACTTGCATCCACTTGCAACCATCAAACATAACATGTCTCGAACACATGTTTACACCCATTAGTTTCTACCTAAAGTTCGAAGATTCGATCGATAGGATACAGTCGAATGATGGAAGCAAGTACAGATAGAACAAAAACTTGGTTCCCATTAGACATGGGTCCTAAGTATCGGCCCCGAAGACCGAAACCAACATCAAATTGACACTAAGAGGATTACCCTCTTTAGACAATGTCAAAACTGGAAATCTTAACCTTATCAGAAACATTCAGATATTTACAGATTACTGGTACAGATCAGATTACCGAATGATTCTTAGGAAACTAAGCATGATAAAACCCAGAATGTATGCGTCCTACTTGACGCCTAACACAGATATCTGTCAAACCCCAACCTATCACCAGCAGATGAGTCGTAACCCCTATGGGGTTTGAGACTATAACCAGATTAGAAATAAGACTAGTATTAAAGTGCAGAGACTCGACTAAAGAATCAGAATGCCATAATCGGAAAGAGTTATAACTCCATAATCAGATAAGGAAACTAAACTCTCTACGGAAATTTTCCTACTTCTATCCTATCCACCAACTATGAGAGCATTCGCTTGCCTTCCCGAAGTAGGTCATGTCCTATGTCCTTCCTCTTGAGTCAAGCTTCCATAAGTAAAGTACTTTTCTCCTCTTTTATCTTTAGACTTTTCTTCCTTCTTTTGTGTTTCCTTTTTGCCTCCTTTTTGAACCAAGTTTATATCCATGGGTTTCTAATCTTTGGGTTGTGCTCCTTGGCCAAACTGCCTCATTCTCATCTTTACTATGCTTGTGTAACACGTTGACTAGTCCCTCGAAAGTTGCCTCCATTGCACGGAAAAATCCTATAAAGCTCGAAAGAAAATTGCCATAGGTGAAACTACTGCGGCTACAGATGGATGTCGGGCACTTATTTGCCCTTTGATAGGTGTCGTAGTCTTATCAAGCCTATGGAACCATGCCGCGATGAGGTTACCTCCCAGAAAGCCAGGAGCCCCGGAGACTCAGAAAAAGAAGTAAGCAAGGATTCAGACAGAGAATCAAAAGATAGATATATGGCTTTGGGGATTAGGTTTTTTTTCAAAATAAACTTTCCTTTTGAAAATACTTTCTTTTAAAGCCTTTTTGAAAATAGTTTTCAAAAACTTTACCCAATCTAGTAACCTTCAGCTCTGATACCAAGTGTAACACCCGACCTCCGTTAAGGTCACTCACAAAGGGAATGCCTTAACTTTGGTGGAGCATTTTAGTAAACAGAACAGAAACTCACAAGACAGATAAAACATTACCTGAAAAATTTATAACATTATTTCAACAGAAGCTTGGTTACATCCTTTCAAATCACAATATCAGAATTCAAGTACAAAATATCAGTCTTGTACAAAAGCCTTCAGAATGCATAGTTTAAAATCATAATCCCCACAGAAGAAGACAAGCCATACTTTAAGCACCGCAAGCGGAAGAAATCTGGATCAAGCTAGAGTATTCCCTTCTACAAAACTTGGGGGGAAACGGAAGAAAAGGAGGTGAAACAACAAGGGTCAGACATAAAGTCTGGCAAGTCCAGTGACTTTCAGCATATGAACAGATAATAATAATAATGACATGAAAGCAAAACTGGATAAGAGATGACAGTAACATAAGCAGATAATAAAATAGCGGAAACAGAATGATGTAGACTAAGCCATGCTTCTTATTTATATCTTACTTCTCTGCACTAATACTAGTTTAACAGGATTAGGTGTCACCCTAATGTCTAAACTGAAACAGAAACGGGTACAGAATAATTTCTACAGAAGATAATGCTAGTAATGGGCCTTTACCACCCGAACAGAAACAGACAGAAGCAGAAACAGATTAAACCCTACGGAAACAGAATGTAGAATTAGGTGTACACTAGTAATGGGCCTTTACCACCCGAACAGACGGTACCACACAGAAACAGACAGGTGTTACCACCCAATAGAAACAGACGGTACCAACAGAAACAGACAGAACTAAGTGTACCCTAAAACCCTACCCCAAGCGATCGGCTCCCTATATCATAAATATCCTGTGTCGGCCCCACAGTAGGGTGTATCATTCCCTAAAGTGACAACCAATTGGCACAGATCTATTTACAGATGTCATGGCGTCTTACATCCTCAGAGGCAGACTGGGATCCATGCACGCACATGAGCCGGTTGGAACGCACCATCAACACCCCTCGCCATTATCTGAATGAATCGCTTATAATTAGTTCAGTAAGCGTGCCCGGACTCTACCTACTGTTGGGTCAAAGTTTTGATACCAGAAAGGGTTACTGACTAATATGGGTCCCAAACAACAGATGACACAAGTAATTCCCCTCCTAACCGTGTGTCCCCAGACTAACATATTTTTCAGATCAACTTGTTTATAAGTTCAGACATACAGAGTTTTAGATCAACTAGTTCACAGATCAGACAATCAAGTTAACAGGTTTTCAGACTAACGGACCAGATGTTTGGATTAACAGGCCTACAGATTAACTGGTTACAGATTAACAGACTTACAGATTAACCGGTTACAGATTATCTAACTTTTTATTGGGCCTACGGATTCACGAAACGGGTTTATCAGATTCATTGGTCCAATTGGTTTAACCTTACCCAACACGTTTTAGACATCATATTTATCTCAGATTTTCATTAATTAAATATTAATGCCCAAACCTCTCACATTAGACTGACAGTTTGCGGCTACTGGTTAGGCCGGTTGGTTCCGGGCAGGTTTCTGTCGCAAACTGAGTCTAACCTCGGGTTTCAAG
This sequence comes from Allium sativum, assembly GCA_030737875.1. Taxonomy (NCBI): domain Eukaryota; kingdom Viridiplantae; phylum Streptophyta; class Magnoliopsida; order Asparagales; family Amaryllidaceae; genus Allium; species Allium sativum. The sequence goes on along the minus strand of CM060922.1, from coordinate 502,778,718 downwards.
CACGTTATAACTAACTTCTCACATTAGAACCTATTATTTGCGACCACTGGATTATGCCGGGCGGTTCCGGGCAGAATTACGCTGCAAACTCATTATAACCTCGAGTTAGCCATGTTTATCTTTGCGGCCAATTAATTAATGATTTACCACTTATACCCACGCCTAATATACGTGTTAATTATTCATAACTATAGCCAATTCAGATTATGTCAATGGCGGATTAATTATATCAACTCAACAGATATAGCAGATAACAGATTAGGCATCTCAACAGATTTAGTTTAGCAGATTTGGCATTTTCAACAGATTTAGCAGATGACAGATTTGGCAGATGAACAAATCTAGCAGACTAGGCAGTAGAGCAGAATTAGTAGATTTGGCAATGTAACAGACTAGCAGATTAGGTAAATATAGCAGAACTAAATAGCAGATTTTATTATTCCTTAAGGTTTCATTGACCCATCTTGCCTAATTATAAATTTGGCCTAAGTTTGCATGCCTAAATAATTGTCATGGTTCACAATATGATTATATACCAAATATAGCCATCTATTACTAAGCATGTCATATATCCCAAAGATCCCTTACTTAGGTGTTTATTTACATTAATAGATACCCTACTCTCATGTAAATCTTTATACCTAAGCCATATTCTTTTTATCACAAATCATATGTTCAATACCCATTTATGTTATAAATACAACATGTCCAGTCATATGTCTCAAATTTATGTTCTAACTACAGTCCATGTTCTTTCCTCAAATCAGTCACCAATGGTCATGCCCAATTTATGCATCATTCATTTTGTTGTCCCAAACATTTTAGCGTATGTTAATCTCTTATGAGATCGGCTCAGGCTCGTGGTAGCCTGGCTATAGAACAGAAAGAGGAAAGAGATACAAAATAAGATAGATCTAAACAGAACAGAACAGATATAACCTCAGATTCAGATTTACAATTCATGTCACAATCAGAATTAACGATTATATCAGAAAATAACTGTACTTGCCTTGGCTGGATTAAAGAAAGAACTTTAATTGTTGTAGAATCGTTGTAGAAGCTTTAATCTCTAATTTGAATTGAGTTGCTTAGGTTGATGTTGATTAGCTTCTAGTTTTGATTCCAGCAGCGTAGCGACGGCATTTTTATTTTTATTTAGAATAGAGGTAGAGAAGAGGCAGAATAGAATTGTGTGTAGAGAAGGCTAGGTCTTAGGTTGTTTTTATAGGTGTAGCAATTCATTTCAGCCATTATATTAACCCTAAAACCAATCCGGACCATCAAAAATCGTCCTTGGGCTTCAAAAACGTGTTCTGGACCGAAACAGGCCGACCAGGTTGACCTGTAGGGGGGGAGGTTGACACTATAGTCGACCTCCATGGGGGAGTTCGACTCCCAGGTCAACCCCCTGGTCGACCTGGCCCCCAGGTCGACCCCCAGGTCGACCTGCCCAGTTCTGTGCTGACCAAAACCTTCTGAATCCTCTACAGGCCATAACTTCTTATCCGGACTCCGATTTTTGAAAACTCGGACTCTATTTCGTGTAAAATTTCGAGAGGAACACAATGGTGATGTCCATTTTACCTAATTCCTGATTCTTAAATTAATTATCCTCATTTTACTATCTTTTCCGTTACACACACCGCTATAGAACTAATTTTTCTTCTCTTTCATGTATTAATTAATTCTTCTTATGCATCACCATTATTTACCTATCATAAGCATATTTTCATATATTTTATTTCATTTTAAATTATACTTAAAATGCGGAGTGTTACATTCTCCCCTCCTTAAAGGATTTCGTCCCCGAAATCTTCAAGTTAAGAAGAATGTGTCCTACCATCCAATCATCCATCTACTCAATCACCAATCACAGGAATTCATTGTCCTTAAGAGATTTCTAATGCTATATGAACATATGCAAGAACTGTGTGTATATGTTCCTTGTCTAATGCAAAGATCAGGAGGTCCACTGATTCAGTTGACCTCCTTAATGCGAATTATGCCAGTGTCATGCGTCCAACATGTATGCAATTTTCCTACTCGATAAATATCATTTCTATATGAGTGCACAACCATTCAGTCATATGCAACATCCATGTGCTGAGTCAATCATTTTGCATCCTCAAAAATTGAAAATGCTCACACATCCATATGCAGTATGAGTGTGTTTTCGAGCCAATCTAATGCCTAGTGTGTGTATATGCATCCACGAGCAACCACTAGCAACCACTTGCATCCACTTGCAACCATCAAACATAACATGTCTCGAACACATGTTTACACCCATTAGTTTCTACCTAAAGTTCGAAGATTCGATCGATAGGATACAGTCGAATGATGGAAGCGAGTACAAATAGAATAAAAACTTGGTTCCTATTAGACATGGGTCCTAAGTATCGGCCCCGAAGACCGAAACCAACATCAAATTGACACTAAGAGGATTACCCTCTTTAGACAATGTTAAAACTGGAAATCTTAACCTTATCAGAAATATTTAGATATTTACAGATTACTGGTACAGATCAGATTACCGAATGATTCTTAGGAAACTAAGCATGATAAAACCCAGAATGTATGCGTCCTACTTGACGCCTAACACAGATATCTCTCAAACCCCAACCTATCACCAGCAGATGAGTCGTAACCCCTATGGGGTTTGAGACTATAACCAGATCAGAAACAAGACTAGTATTAAAGTGCAGAGACTCGACTACAGAATCAGAATGCCATAATCGGAAAGAGTTCTAACTCAATAATCAGATAAGGAAACTAAACTCTCTACGGAAATTTTCCTACTTCTATCCTATCCACCAACTATGAGAGCATTCGCCTGCCTTCCCGAAGTAGGTCATGTCCTCTGTCCTTCCTCTTGAGTCAAGCTTCCATAAGTAAAGTACTTTTCTCCTCCTTTATCTTTAGACTTTTCTTCCTTCTTTTGTGTTTCCTTTTTGCCTCCTTTTTGAACCAAGTTTATATCCATGGGTTTCTTATCTTTGGGTTGTGCTCCTTGGCCAAACTCCCTCATTCTCATCTTTACTATGCTTGTGTAACACGTTGACCAATCCCTCGAAAGCTGCCTCCATCGCACGGAAAAATCCTACAAAGCTCGAAAGAAAATTAGCCGTATGTGAAACTACTGCGGCTACAGATGGAAGTCGGGCGCTTATTTGCCCTTTGACAGGTGTCGTAGTCTTATCAAGCCTACGGAACCATGCCGCGATGAGGTTACCTCCCAGAAAGCCAGGAGCCCCGGAGACTCAGAAAAAGAAGGAAACAAGGATTCAGACAGAGAATCAAAAGATAGATATATGGCTTTAGGGATTATGTTTTTTTTCAAAATAAACTTTCCTTTTGAAAATACTTTCTTTTAAAGCCTTTTTGAAAATAGTCTTCAAAAACTTTACCCAATCTGGTAACCTTCAGCTCTGATACCAAGTGTAACACCCCACCTCCGTTAAGGTCACTCACAAAGGGAATGCCTTAACTTTGGTGGAGCATTTTAGTAAACAGAACAGAAACTTACAAGACAGATAAAACAGTACTTGAAAAATTTATAACTTTATTTCAACAGAAGCTTGGTTACATCCTTTCAAATCACAATATCAGAATTCAAGTACAAAATATCAGTCTTGTACAAAAGCCTTCAGAATGCATAGTTTAAAATCATAATCCCCACAGAAGAAGAAAAGCCATACTTTAAGCACCGCAAGCGGAAGAAATCTGGATCAAGCTAGAGTATTCCCTTCTACAAAACCTGGGGGGGAAACGGAAGAAAAGGAGGCGAAACAACAAGGGTCAGACATAAAGTCTGGCAAGTCCAGTGACTTTCAGCATATGAACAGATAATAATAATAATGTCATGAAAGCAAAACTAGATAAGAGATGACAGTAACATGAGCAACAGATAAAACAGCGGAAACAAAATCATGTAGACTAAGCCATGCTTATTATTTATATCTTACTTCTCTGCACTAATACTAGTTTAACAGGATTAGGTGTCACCCTAATGTCTAAACTGAAACAGAAACGGGTATGGAATAATTTCCACAGAAGAGAATGCTAGTAATGGGCCTTTACCACCCGAACAGAAACAGACAGAAGCAGAAACAAATTAATCCCTACGGAAACAGAATGTAGAATTAGGTGTACACTAGTAATGGGCCTTTACCACTCGAACAGACGGTACCACACAGAAACAGACAGGTGTTACCACCCAACAGAAACAGACGGTACCAACAGAAACAGACAGAACTAAGTGTACCCTAAAACCCTACCCCAAGCGATCGGCTCCCTAATACATAAATATCCTGTGTCGGCCCCACAGTAGGGTGTATCACTCCCTAATGTGACAACCAATTGGCACAGACCTATTTACAGATGTCACGGCATCTTACATCCTCAGAGGCAGACCGAGATCCATGCACGCACATGACCCGGTTGGAACGCACCATCAACACCCCTCGCCATTACCAGAATGAACCGCTTATAATTAGTTCAGTAAGCGTGCCCGGACCCTACCTACTGTTGGGTCAAAGTTTTGATACCAGAAAGGGTTACTGACTAATATGGGTCCCAAACAACAGATGACACAAGTAATTCCCCTCCTAACCTTGTGTCCCCAGACTAACAGATTTTTCAGATCAACTTGTTTATAAGTTCAGACATACCGAATTTTAGATCAACTAGTTCACAGATCAGACAATAAATTAACAGGTTGTCAGACTAACGGATCAGATGTTTGGATTAACAGGCCTACAGATTAACTGGTTACAGATTAACAGACTTACAGATTAACCGATTACAGATTATTTAACATTGTATTGGGCCTACGGATTCACGAAACGGGTTTATCAGATTCATTGGTCCAATTGGTTTAACCTTACCCAACACGTTTTAGACATCATATTTATCTCAGATTTTCATTAATTAAATATTAATGCCCAAACCTCTCACATTAGACTGAAAGTTTGCGGCTACTGGTTAGGCCGGTTGGTTCCGAGCAGGTTTCTGTCGCAAACTGAGTCTAACCTCGGGTTTCAAGCACGTTATGACTAACTTCTCACATTAGAAACTATTGTTTGCGGCCACTGGATTATGCCGGGCGGTTCTGGGCAGAATTACGCCACAAACTCATTCTAACCTCGAGTTAGCCATGTTTATCTTTGCGGCCAATTAATTAATGATTTACCACTTATACCCACGCCTAATATACATGTTAATTATTCATAACTATAGCCAATTCAGATTATGTCAATGGCGGACTAATTATATCAACTCAACAGATATAGCAGATAACAGATTAGGCATCTCAACATATTTAGTTTAGTAGATTTGGCATTTTCAACAGATTTAGCAGATGACAGATTTGGCAGATGAACAAATCTAGCAGACTAGGCAGTAAAGCAGAACTAGCAGACATGGCAATGTAACAGACTAGCAGATTAGGCAAATATAGCAAAACTAAATAGTAGATTTTATTATTCCTTAAGGTTTCATTGACCCATCTTGCCTAATTATAAATTTGGCCTAAGTTTGCATGCCTAAATAATTGTCATGGTTCACAATATGATTATATACCAAATATAGCCATATATTACTATGCATGTCATATATCCCAAAGATCCCTTACTTAGGTGTTTATTTACATTAATAGATACCCTACTCTCATGTAAATCTTTATACCTAAGCCATATTCTTTTTATCACAAATCATATGTTCAATACCCATTTATGTTATAAATACAACATGTCCAGTCATATGTCTCAAATTTATGTTCTAACTACAGTCCATGTTCTTTCCTCAAATCAGTCACCAATGGTCATGCCCAATTTATGCATCATTCATTTTGTTGTCCCAAACATTTTAGCGTATGTTAATCTCTTATGAGATCGGCTCAGGCTCGTGGTAGCCTGGCTATAGAACAGAAAGAGGAAAGAGATACAAAATAAGATAGATCTAAACAGAACAGAACAGATATAACCTCAGATTCAGATTTACAATTCATGTCACAATCAGAATTAACATTTATATCGGAAAATAACTGTACTTGCCTTGGCTGGATTAAAGAAAGAACTTTAATTGTTGTAGAATCATTGCAGAAGCTTTAATCTCTAATTTGAATTGAGTTGCTTAGGTTGATGTTGATTAGCGTCTAGTTTTGTTTCCAGCAGGGTAGCGACGCCATTTTTATTTTTATATAGAACAGATGTAGAGATGAAGCAGAATCGAATTGTGTGTAGAGAAGGCTAGGTCTTAGGTTGTTTTTATAGGTGTAGCAATTCATTTCAGCCATCAGATTAACCCTAAAACCAATCCGGACCATCAAAAATCGTCCCTGGGCTTCAAAAACGTGTTCTGGACCGAAACAGGCCGACCAGGTCGACCTGTAGGGGGGAGGTCGACACTATAGTCGACCCCCATGGGGGAGGTCGACTCCCAGGTCGACCCCCTGGTCGACCTGGCCCCCAGGTCGAGCCCCAGGTCGACCTGCCCAGTTCTGTGCTGACCAAAACCTTCTGAATCTTCTACATGCCATAACTTCTTCATCTGGACTCCGATTTTCGAAAACTCAGACTCTATTTCATGTAAAATTTCGAGAGGAACGCAATGGTGATGTCCATATTACCCAATTCCTGATTATTAAATTAATTATCCTCATTTTACTATCTTTTCCGTTACACACACGGTTATCGAACTAATTTTTCTTCTCTTTCATGTATTAATTAATTTTTCTTATGCATCACCATTATTTACCTATCATAAGCATATTTTCATATATTTTATTTCATTTTTAATTATACTTAAAAATGCGGGGTGTTACACAACTGATCTCTGAACACCCTATTCATAAGATCCATGAAATATGCTGGCACGTTTGTCAACCCGAATGGCATCACCAACCATTCAAAGAAACCAAATGGTGTCCTAAAAGTAGTCTTTGGCACACTATCCTTAGCCACCCTCAACTAGTGAAATCCTATTGCCAAATCCATCTGAGAAAACACTTTGGCTTCGTGAAGCTGATCAAACAAGTCATCTATCCTTGGCAACAGATACCTGTTTTTCTTTGTCACCTTGTTCAGCTCACGATAGTCCACACACAATCTTCAAGAGCCATCCGCCTTGGTTGCAAATATGACTGGTGCACCCCACTCGGAAACACTCCTCCGAATGAACCCTTTTCCCAAAAGGTCACAAACTTACACCTCTAACTCTCGATGTTCCCTATGCACCATCCGCCTAAGTGGCATAACGATTGGTCTAGCACCTTCGACCAAATCGATCCTAAACTCAATCTCACGATGCAGCGGCAACCCTTTGACCTCGTCAAAGATATCTACATACTCATTTGCGATCAGCACTGATGACAGGTCTTCTTATGGAATCCCAAGCGAATATAGATAACTTACGAAGACCCCGTCTTCGCGCTTACATCTAATCAACACCTTTCGCCCTTCCACATCCCCGACCCTCACCTCTAGCTTCTCGCAGTTCACCCTTGCCGAATACCCCTTAAGCCAATCAATACCCAAGATGATCCCAAACCCAGCGAAGTTAAGAACAACATCTAAAGCATATGCCCTCACAACCTGCTTGCCCTTAGCTGATTCCGGACAATCTTTCTTCTCATGCCCAAGCTTCCCACATTTGAAGCACTTCTTCTCAGCTTTGGGATTCTTGCACTCATTAGCAAAATGACCTTTCTGCTGGCAGTTAAAGAAAACCACCTCACTCTTGGGTTTCTTTTGGCCATCTTTTCCCTTTTGTTGTTGTTGCTTCCTCTTCTTATTATTACCACCCTGTTGTGGTTTTTGAGCCTCTTTGGTGGCAGCGACAACATTGCTTCCTTAGGAAACAAGCTCTCATGACGAATAGCTTTTTCCACAATCTTCTCAAATGAATCATCAAGATGGTCCACTAACGGTTTTCCGATATAAGCATCCAAACCCAAGACAAACTTCTCGTTCTTCTCATATGGTGTATCAATGTACGAACGAGCATATCTAGACAAGGCTTCGAAATCAGAAATATAGTCAAGCACAGAACGACCATTCTGTTTCAGCTCTACGAAATTCTTGAATAGAGCAGATTTCTGAACTGTGGAGATAAACTTTGCTTCAAACTTGGCTTGGAATAGCTTCGATGAAATTTCTTCTTCTGGAGTCTTGAGTGTAACAGAATTCCACAAATCCATGGCCCTGTCCTGCAGTTTCTTTGATGCAAGCTTTCTCTTTATTACATCCTCAATACCCAAGTCTCCAAAGGTTCGAACACATGAATCCATCCACCTCTGAACCTCTTCAGCTGGTTCAGTTCCCTTGAATGGTTTTCCCCTTAGAGATGTAAAGTCCTTGCACAGCTTTGCAAAATCTACTACTCTAGGAACTCACACACCAACATCTACCGTTGCCGCCACTGGAGCGGGTACCCTTCGCATAACTGCATCTGCCATGGCTTCAAACATGGCCGGGTAATTAGGTTCAACTCCATTTCCCCCTCCAGTATTGGCCTCCCTAGAAGCGTGTCTTGTTTCTCGTCTACTCATTCTACATCTGCAATTTAGAATAATTAGCCACCTTCAAGAAAAACTGCTAAAGGAAAACAACCGCTACTACTATATATGCTAATATATATAGTAAGCATCCAACTAAAATCTACAAGTACATCTCACATACGTGATTACATCCTTGAACTTTGGCCAAAAATCGTTGACCAGAGCTCTGATACCAAATGCAACGGCCGCGCATATCCCCCGCACTATACAAGAGAAATAATGCTCTGAAAGATGTGCAAGGCTGTCATGGACGATCATCAGAGTAGAAAACACAAGTGGAACCTGTCGTGAAACTCACAGCGCAAGGATAAAGTATAATAGAACTTATACAAAAGGTAATAATAGTGAAGCAGAAACACTGGACTTCCATACAACTAGAAAATAAGATCCACAAACTTGGAAATAGTGTTTATACAAAGTTGCCTCACTACATCACTCAGAAAAGCAAACAGTGGAAATATAATTACTAGCTAGTAGTAAAACTGGTACGTGATCCCCCTGCTCGCCGTTAATCAGCATCATCGTCGTCACTAAAGCATTACCTATCACCTGTTACTTAGTCTGGCCATCCACAATCGGATGAATAGCCTAAGGTGATCACAGGACACATAAAACCTTGACTCAGACAACAGTCTTATTGAGCGATAAAATAGCTAACAAACTTCAACAATAAAGTGTATGAGAGGGGATAGATAAACATACTAATCTACCCATAACACCAGAGAAGACCTCAACCTTATCTTCCTCACATCGGACAGTGATAGCCTTTACAATCCATTCAACCAAAAGAATAACCATTCATACATGGAAACCAGAGCAACTATTCAATCATGGAAAACACACAAAACATTCAGATTATATAAGTCTCACATAGAACAACCAATCATCCATAACTGACTCTGGCTATCACTGCCAATCCTGCTTTGAAACCACCATTAATCGTATGACGACCAACCTTGCCATATGTCAAGGGCTAATGGTAACCTCAGTTCTAGCATAAACTCGCATAAACTCCATATGTCCAACCTTGACAACTAGGCCTTTCAACGATACCCAAGGTACTCGACCAGCAACCTTTCGGTCTATTGGGTGCCCCCATCGTACCCCTGCTTTGAGCCTGCTAGAACTTACGACAACGATAATCTCTCGGCCTTTAATATCTCCAGTCGTCCAACCTTGATGGCTATTTACTGCTCAAGCGTCCTTCTCGAGCAACCATTATACACCAACTCATAACCTTTGAGTTGCCACCTCGTTCGTTGTTCCACCTTGATCAACGAATACATCCAACACTTCAAACCTTCCTACTCGAATTTACTTCGAAGTCAAACCATCACCGAGCTAATTTGACTCCACCCGGTCCACATCTGACCGATCCAAATTTGACTCTACCACCAGATCCAAAATTGAATCTACCACTAGATCCAAATTTGACTCTACCACCAGATCCAAATTTGACTCTACCACCCGATCCAAATTTGACTCTACCACCAGATCCAAAATTGACTCTACCACCCGATCCAAATTTGAATCTACCACCAGATCCAAATTTGACTCTACCACCCGATCCAAATTTGACACTACCACTCGATCCAAATTTGACTCTACCACCGAATCCAAATTTGACTCTACCACCAAATCCAAATTTGACTCTACCACCCGATCCAAATTTGACTCTACCATCCGATCCAAATTTGACTCTACCACCCGATGCAAACTTGACTCTACCACCCGATCCAAAATTGACTCTAGCACCCGATCCAAATTTGACTCTACCACCGGATCCAAATTTGACTCTACCACCCGATCCAAATTTGACTCTACCAACCGATCCAAATTTCTGCATATTACAGTTCAACTCCTATTTCGACCAAGACTTCGCCAAACGACGAATCCGACGAAACCAACTCAACTAAAATCACCAAACACAATCATAAACATATCATACCATTGCTAACCACATGAATATGACGATTACCACAAAAATGATGTAAACCTCACCCACAAACCATTAAAATGAACAAATGATCAAAATGAGAGATCTAACTAACATAAACATGTAAAATGACATGAAATAAAGAGTAAAACTTGTTAGACTAGATCATAGGGTTGTGCATATGAAAATGAACTTATAATGGTGTAAATCTATGGTAAAACATCCCAATTTGATGAGAAACATGCACAAACACTCATATACTTCATTGCATTCACGTGAGAGATGTAAATCACTCACTGATTTGCCGAGACAATCTAAAACGATAGAAATCAGAATTCTGACAGCGAGCACTCTGAATCAAACCCCTCGATCCGATGAATTCACCTTTGAAATGATGTAGATCTTGCCTTGGATGGTGTAGATATTTGATTTCCTCCCTTAGATTTGGATTTTTAATGGTGGAAAGGTGTAGGAGGAAGAAGGAGACAATGCATCCAAATGAGAGAATGGGAAAGTAAACCTTTTCCCTCCACTCTCACCCCCTATTTATAGGATTCCACTAAGGCTCCAAAACTTGAATAGCCAACTGAAAAACCTTAAAACATCGATTTCTCCCAAACCGCTGAGCCAAATCCTTAATGTAACCATTTACGGAAAGACAATCATCAATTCCTTTCCAATGGCACAGATCTCACCCTCTAATTCGACCTGAGTCAAAAGTTATGCCCTATATAAGCCTAACAGGGGGAAAATGGTCACAAACAAAATCAGTAAAAATTATGGACATGTCTCAAATCCCCATAAACCACATATTAAAAGATGAGAATGATCCAACCCTTAGAGAATAAAACAATCTTCCGATACGTAAAATGCGGGCTGTTACAAAAACTTGCATAACTTGCATAGATAAACATAACTTGCATATAAACTTGCATAACTTGCATAGATAAACTTAAATTGCATAACTTGTATAGATGAACCTAATCAAACGTATGTAATTAGACATGGGAATTAACAACATAAAATGAATCTAATTATATATGATAACAAACTGGCGTATATTAACAAAATAGATGATAACAGAACTGGCTAATAGCATATGATTCCACAAGCATATTCATACAGTCCAAATCATAACTTATCATTATTATTTTAATTAATTATCTTATGAAGGCAAATGTACTCACAGTGACAATTTAAAGAATTGATTCGTTCATTATTGTTCTAGAATCCCTTTTTTACAATTCCTAAGCTTTAATTTGTTAGAGAAGAGACTAGCTTAGTTCAGGACGCAGCAGCATGGTGGCTTATGAATGAATTTAGTTTAGATTAGGATTTAGGTTTATGGGTGTTTATATAGATGTGTAGGATTAACTAGAGCCCTTATATTAGTTAGGATCAATCTAAACCATCAATTTCACAATGACACATCACCCAGCCAATCAGAGGATGCTACATATGACCTAATCCATCAAAAATCGTCACTGCCCAGATCTGGCCGATGGGGTCGACCCCTACAGGGGGGTCGACACCTATGTCGACCCCGGTGTCGACACCTATGTCGACCCCGGTGTCGACCCCAAAGAGCCTGAGTCGACACTCGGGTCGACCCAGCAGGTCTCGGGTCGACACCCCAAACGTGGTCGGTTCCGCGTCTCCTCTTCCCGTCTTTGCAGTTGGAATATTTTAGTTCTAGTTTTAAACTGAAATCTTCTAACCTACATAACTTCTTCATACTTTATCCGCTTTATGCAAACTCAGGCTCTATCTCAGGTAAAATTCCAAGATGAACACAATGGCGCAACCCTTTTCCCTTAATTCTTCTTTTAAAAATTAAGTATTCATCAATTTGTCAGTTTTAATATTTAAAATTACGGGGTGTTACATTCTCCCCTCCTTAAAGGATTTTGTCCCCGAAATATTCAAGTCAAGAAGAATGTATATCCTACCATCCAATCATCCATCTACTCAACTATCAATCATAGGCATCCATGGTCCTTAAAAGATTTATAATGTCATATGAACATATGCAAAAGTGTGTGTATATGTTCTTTATCCAATGCAAAATTAGGCGGTCTACTGATTCAGTTGACCTCCTTAATGCAAATCATGATAATGCCATGAGTCCATTATGTATGCAAAAGAATCCTAATGATACATGTTATTTCTACATGAGTGCACAATCATTTCATTCAAATGCAACAATCATATGATAACACTATCAATATACATCCATTAATTGAAATATGCACACTTATTCATATGCAATGTGAAAGTGATTGAGCCGATCTAGTGCCTAATGTGTGTGTAAATGCATCCACGAGCAACCACTAGCGAACACTTGCATCCACTTGCATCCACCAAATATAACATGTCTCAAACACATGTTTACAACCATAGGTTTCTCCTACCGAAAGATCGAAGATGTAAACGAGAGGACATACTAAACAATAGACCAAGTACAAATAAAGAGGTAGAAAAAGGAGTAATTAAGAACATACCCTCAAAAAGGAAAGGGTACGATGCACGCATCTTGTCTTCCACCTCCCAAGTCGCGTTTCCTTGATCATCTCCCCATTGCACTTTGACCAACTTGACCTCTCGGTTGCGTAATTTCTTGACCTCCGATCCAAGGATGCATGTAGGAGCTCGTCTAATCATGGAATCTCGCTCCACTTCCACTTCTCTAAGCATGCTCGGCTCCACTACTTCCGCGGTATCATGTAAACACTTCTACAAATGCGACATGTGAAACACGTCAAGAACAACACTAAGCTTCTCCGACAACTTCACTCTGTACGCCATCTTACAATCCTCTCTGTAATGGGAAAGGGTCCTATGAACTTTGGTGCTAATTTCCCTACGCTTCCCAAAGCAAATTACGTTCCTCAACGGTGACACTTTAATAAAAACCATGTCTCCAACATCGAACTCAAGATCGGTTCGTCTCTTGTCAGCATTTGACCTTTGTCTGTCTTGTGTCGTCTTCACGCATCAAGTCCATCTTCTCCGAAGTTTCTCTCTAATCAGCTCGGGTCCAAGCAAAATCTTATCCGTAGACTCCTACCAACAAGTAGGTGATCGGCAAGGTTGTCCATATAAAGCCTCAAAAGGTGCCATGCCAATGCTAGACTGATAGTTGTTGTTGTAGGCGAACTCCACTAACGGAAGGTGTTCCTCCCATGTCCCTCCAGAATCTAGGATACATAACCTCAAAAGATCTTCAAGGATTCTATTCACCCTTTTTCTCTTGCATCAAAAACTGCTCCAAGTCCTGCCCCGCAAGCACTGGTATATACTGTGAACGGTTTGCTCCCATCTAGCAAAGTCAAAACTGGAGCTGATATCTTCGCGAAGTCCTTAACGAACTTCCTATAGTAGCCCGCCAACCCTAGAAAACTTCTTACTTCCATTGCTTTTCTAGGAACCTTCCAATCTTGATTGCTAGCACCTTCGCGGGATCCATTGCTATCCCTTCCTTAGAGACCACGTGTCCCAAGAACCTCACTTCTTTCCTCCAAAAATGACATTTGGAGAACTTATCTTTGAGTTGATGCACACGTAGGGTCTCTAAGATTTCCCTAAGATGTTGGGCATGCTCTTCCTCGCTTCTAGAGAAAATCAAAATACCATCCACAAAGACTACCACAAACTTGTTTAGAAACTCCCTAAACACCCTACTCATCAAGTCTACGAAATATGCGGGTGCATTCGTCAAACCAAAAGGCATAACGAGCCACTCGAAGAAACCGTCGGGAGTCCTAAAAGCAGTTTTATCTATGTTGTCCTTAGCCACCCTTAGGTGATGAAATCCTGTGGCTGAATCCAATTGCGAGAAAACCGAAGCGCCAACCAACTGATCGAACAAGTCATCTATCCTCAGCAATGGGTGTCTGTTCTTCAGCTTCATGAGCTTATTCAGCTCTCTATAGTCCATGCACAATCTAAGCGAACCATCAGCCTTTGTAGCAAAAACAACTGGATCACCCCATTCCGAAATGCTTCTTCTTATGAACCCTTTCTCAAGCAACTCTTTCACTTGCTTACTGAGTTCCCTTCTCTCTCTCGGAGCCATGTGGCGCACTGGTAATGCAACTGGCTTTGCATTATCTACTAAGTATATATGGAGGTCTATCTCACGCCTCGGGGTAAACCCCGAACCACATCAAAGACGTCACCATACTCATGTACTACACGAACAGATTCCAAATCATCGATGGATGCATCAAGAGATTCTAGGAGGCTAAGCATTACCGGACCTCTAGGGTCACAAGAAAAATCAAGGGTTCTCCATAGCGAGTCAACAATCTAACTACTCCCCTTTCGCAGTCTATGATGACACCATCACGGGCTAGCCAATCCATCCCTACAATCAAGCTATAGCCCATGAAACCAAGAACGAAGCCGTTGCATTCAGCCACAACGCCCAAGATACTCTCAAATCCCGACAAAGCATAGATAAATGAGCCGAACCACCAATAGGATTTGAGACCACAATGGGATCCATAACTAAACTAGTATTTAGGTGCAGTGTTTTACTAACGAAGCAGATATGAACGAATGCGAAGCGCCAGAGTCAAACAAAATTCAAACAGGATGATCAAAAAGGATTTGAGACCACAATGTCCTCTGCCCTTGCCCTTGCCCTTGCCTCCTCGGGCAGTCTTTAATCAGATGTCCTACCTCACCGCAATGAAAACAACCAGCCTTCTTCTTCTTCTTCCTACAGTCCTTAATTACATGGCCCGTTATACCACAATAAAGACACCTCCTTTTGTCACGGGGTTAATTATTCTTTCCACTTTCTCCTTTACCTTCTTCGTGGATTAAAGCCATACCAACAAATTCTTCATCTTTGGGTTGTTCTCCTTAGCCTAAACTCCCTCATCGACTAAGCAGCTAGCTGAACCTTCCTTCCATCGTCTATCTCAAAGATACCAAACGAGTCCTCCACTTCCTTGAGCCAATTCTAGCTTTGACAAACGCCTCAGTCCTATGAAACGGTTTTCCTCCCATCGCACGAAAGTCCTTACATATCTTAGAAAAAGCATCTACACACGGGGAAAGAGACTCAAGAAGGAAGAGATTCGAAACAAAGAATCGAAACAAAGATATATGGATCTTGGGGATTATGTTTTTCAAAATAAACTTTTCTCCTGAAAATACTCTCTTAAAAAAATATTTTTGAAGGTACTTCTTTATAAAAATGCTTTTGAAAACTGTTTCAAAATCCTTTATCTGTTCCGGTAACCTTCATCTCTAATACTACGTGTAACACCCCACGTCGATTAATGTCACGCACAAAGTGAATGCGTTAACTTTCATGGAGTATTATAAGTGTATAGAACAGAATATAACAAGACGGATATATATATATTGGTACTTTAAAAATCTAAAACAACTTCATTGCAGCGGAGAAATAGTTTGGTTACAACACCAAAATCAACAATAAAATCAAGTACACTTAATATCCATCTTGACAAATTATTTTCTGAGTACATAAAAAAAGGCATAATCCCAACATAATTAGCCATAAAAAAGAGATAAGCAGAATTTTTACTTTCGGCAATCCAAGCACTTCCAAAAAAAGAGAAAGAGATCCAAACCAAGCTCTACTAGGCCCACCCTGAGAACCGGGGGGGGGAACGGAAAGAAAAGGGGCGAAACAAACGAGGCCAGACATAAAGTCTGGCGAGTCCAGTAACTTTAACAATATAATTATTAAAGTAATAAGATAAGAACATAAACTGGAAAGTAAGAAACGACTGTAACATAAGTATATATGACAAGTTAAGCAAGATGAATAAGGTAAACGTTGATTGCGCTTCTAAGCACTATAGGATAATTACTACACTACACCAACCCTATTTACTCTAAAAGTTGATCCCTCTTACTAATCATAATGATAATAATAATCGTAGTTTTGTGTTCCCCTAGTTGTTGTCATAGGTACCTCCTGCCCTTATCTCCACTAGTTGTACCCACTACCCTCCCCATTCGATCGGCTCCTTAACTCATGTGTATTTATTAATTATGTCATTTGGCCTTGCTTGTTTGTAGATACCTGTGCTGGTCCCACCATGGGTGTATCAATCCCTATGATGGCAACCTAACACAATTCAGGATGCACAGTGTATAACTACCGATGCCCAGCGCCTGATTTTTCCACTTCGGAGCACGTGCACGCCCGTGCTCCGTCGGAACCTACACTGACGCACCACCCGCTGCTATTTTGACCGCTTATAATCAGCCCAGTAACCGTGCCCCACCCTGCCTAGTTCATGGTATCATGATACATCTATGTGGGTTAGTGCTGAAATGGGTCCCTATTACTAGGGATTTTTCCACTTTGGAGCACGTGCACGCCCGTACTCCGTCGGAACCTACACTGACGCAACACCCACCGCTATTTTGACCGCTTATAATCAACCCAGTAATCGTGCCCCACCCTGCTTAATTCAGGGTACCATGATACATCTATATGGGTAACTGCTGAAATGGGTCCCCGTTACTAGGGTTTCCTAATCAACATGTTATAACGGTTAAGTGTTCTCAATTTAACCTAACCCCACCCATTTGTTTAATTAACATGTTGTATTGGTTAAGTGTCGCCTATTCATGTTACTTAACCTTACCATTCTTAACATGTCTGTTTATTGACATTAATTGATTTATTACACCAACCTCTCACATTAGAAATGTTGTTTGCGGTTGTTGGATGTGCCGGGCGGTTCTGGGCAGACTTCTACCGCAAACTCATTCTAACCTCGAGTTTTGGGGCTTGATGCACTAACCTCTCACATTAGACCTATGGTTGCGGTTGCTAGATGTTTCGGGCGGTTCCGGGCAGTCTTACACTGCAACTCAATCTAACCTCGGGTTAGGCATGTTCATTATCTCATTTTATTATTCAGCCCAAATTTGAATTAATATCCCTATTTCAAAATGTCCATAATTCCAAATTCAAGCTATGATCTTAATTATTCTCCAAATTATGTCCATAATTTCCATGTATATAAACTATACCAATTTATGTCTCAAGCTAATTACATGGTTACGAACCAATTATGCCAATTACATAATATCCAATATTTAATATTTCCCAAACTATTCCCCAGCGTTCCCACGTCGTTCGTACGTATAATTCACATAATACGTTAGGCTCGCTGTTAGCCTAACTCATAAGAAAAGGAAAAGAAAGAGGCATATGACATCCACGTTGGCATAAAACAATATATATCTACTTAAGCATGTGTAACACAAACTTTTCGTAGAACAACATAAATCTAATTAAGCATGTAAACGTGAAGTAGCGTATAAGATGGATCCAATTAACATATGCAATGTAAACTGACATAGATCTAAACATAAGAAATGGCATGGATCTAAACATATAAGCATAAACTTGCATAGATAAACATAACTTGCATATAAACATGCATAACTGAACATAACTTGCATATAAACTCGCATAAATAAACTTTCATAACTTGCATGGATAAACATAACCTACATATAAACTTGCATAACTTGTATAGATGAACATAACTTGCATATAAACTTGCATAACTTGCATAGATAAACATAACTTGCATATAAACTTGCATAGATAAACATAACTTTCATATAAACTTGCATAACTTGTATAGATGAACCTAATCAAACATATGTAATTAAACATAGGAATTAACATCATAAAATGAATCTAATTACATAAGATAACAAACTAGCGTATATTAACAAAATAGATGACAACAGAACTGGCTAATAACATACGATTCAACAGGCATATTCATACAGTCCAGATCACAACTTATCATAATTATTTTAATTAATTATCTTGTGAAAGCAACTGTACTCACAGTGATAGAAGAAAGAATAGATTCGTTCGTTATTGTTCTAGAATCCCTTTTTTACAATTCCTAAGCTTTAATTTGTTGGAGAAAAGACTAGTCTAGTTTAGGACGCAGCAGCATGACGGCTTATGACTGAATTTAGTTTAGATTAGTGTTTAGGTTTACGGGTGTTTATATAGATGTGTAGGATTAATAAGATCCCTTAGATTAGTTTAGGATCAATCTAAACCATCCATTTCACAATGACACATCACCCATCCAATCAGAGGATGCTACATATGCCGTAATCCATCAAAAATCGTCACTGCTCAGATCTGGCCGATGGGATCGACCCCTATAGGGGGGTCGACACATATGTCGACCCCGGTGTTGACCCCAAAGAGCCCGAGTCGACACTGGTGTCAAACCAGCGGGTCTCGGGTTGACACCCCAAACGTGGTCGGTTCCGCGTTTCCTCTTCCCACCTTTGTTGTTTGAATAATTTTTTTTAATTCTGGTTTTAAACTGAATTCTTCTGGCCTACGTAACTTCTTCATACTGTATCTACTTTACGCAAACTCGGACTCTATCTAAAGTAAAATTCCGAGACGAACGCAATGGCGCAACCCGTTTCCCTTAATTCTTCTTATAAAAATTAAGTATTCTTTAATATGTCAGTTTTAATATTTAAAATTACGGGGTGTTACACATAAGCTCGTCCCACATCACACAATGCAAGCGCACACCAGATGGGCGAGTTTTATCTTATGATAACCAAAAATGCTTTCATACGTGAAAATCCTCTTCTAACATTATCATATACAGTGTGGAAATCATTTCGCAAATAAATATAGAATCATAACCCCCATATCCCTAATTGGTTATATTGACATATTGGTATACAATCAAAATCCGAATGGCTCGTATTAGAGATTTGGGTTTCCAACTTGATGATTCCTGGCACGAAAGATCAATCAGGAATACGAAGCGAAGTGTAACACGGATTTTTCATCCATCTCGGACACCAGCAACAAATCGCAGGGCTTATCAGTGGTTTCGACCAGACATGGCCCCAAGAACATACCCAATTTCCCCAAGTTCATAAGTGGTTTCCCACTGCTGCAGCTTCGTCATCAATCATACATAAGTATATAACCTAACCACCAGTTTCTCATCAATCGGGGTGTGAGGTTTGTCGATGTCACGTCATACACAAAGCATGCCTAGATAAGCAATGCCATGATCATACAAGCTCATTTCATATCTTAAGTATCTCACATTGTCCATTCACAACATGACCACTGATTTCCATCTATACATAACCACTTGGAGCACATACGTCACAAACCAGATACATATCAATGGAAATCAGTGTTATGCTGTCAACTACAATGTCAGACACACAATCCATACAAGTCCAATCTGGGTCTGAATGGAACAAAATCCGAAAATCTTCAAATATATTCAGACCTCATGCCACTTATAACCTAATATCAATTGTAGACCCTGATTTGAGACATCAGCAATCCATCCAAATAAATTCGAGGATTCCCGGTCTTCATTCATCGATTCCAAGTCTTGAATATACTTCATGCGTCGTATTATTACTTGGAATGGTTTTCGGACTTAAATCCGATCCCGGTCTTTCCAAGTAATAAGCGTATTCATAAACAATGGTTATGGGCCACACAAATTTTCAATTCAACTTTCCTTCCAATCGTTATCCATTCATTTACTAATCAAGGTTGGATAAATCATAAATTCTGTTATCATCTTAATTCTTATTTGAAATCAAATATTCTATTTACCAACCTTATATTTCAACACATACCTTCCAGTTCTCATACTTCTTTATTTATTTGCTCAAGTCATTCAATTTACCAAATCTTTAGTTGGATTATAATTTCATCTATGATAATCCAAACAATTATATTCAACATAAGTTTGATAGAGTAAAATTGACTTATATTTGATATAAATTCACAACTCAACAAACACTATCACAATCTTGAGGTAAATGTTTTTTTATGCTTTTGATAGTATTTATTCAACCCTGGAACTACATATCGAATATCCAACATAAACTCTATCCAACTCATTTCCCTTTAAACTCTAAACTTTAGAATTTATAAATAATCCCATATTTAAACACTCAAAATCCTTCTGAACCATTTTACGATCCTTTAAATATTTACAATGATGGCTCACGATTTTTTAATTCCAAAACCCATTTATCTTTGGAACTGAGATAATAACGTTTGAACGTTGCTAAAAGCGCTGCAATAGCCATTTAATTCAAATAGATTCCAAATCAATTCAAAATTCAAATAATTCATTTCTAATTGCTTTAAGTTAATAAAGTAAGATATATCATGAATTCTCTCTAATTTAAAATTGGTTTTATTTGAATTTTCGTTATGGTCGCCAAACAGCACGTATAACGACCTTTTCCAAATTTTTTTGAACATAACTTGAAAATTGTACGTTGAAATTTGAAAATTCCTTTTCTATTCAAAAATTGTCAATATTTGAAAATCAACATTTCTTAATTCAAGTTAAACCGATTTCAAACAATCAAGTTATAACCATTCAAATTTTAAATAAATATTTATGAACTGGCGCGTCGTAGCGTGTTATACGTCGATTTAAATATAATTCCTTCAAATCCTTTTGAATTGAATTTAAAATTTCAGAACAACTTAATTTTCAAAATCGATTATTAAGTTTAATCCAAAAATCATTCCTCAAATTCCAAATCTTAATTTAAATTTAAATAAGTTATAAACCGTAGGAATTCAAACACCCTTTTAATTTAAATTTAAACTTCATAAATGGTCCTTACACGACATTTATTATTTTAATTCCAAACGGTTTTTCCTATGTTTTAAAACAACTTCAAATTCAAAGTCAAATAATATTTGAATTAACCATTCTGTCCGTCGGACCAGTTAGGGATAGCCAGAGAGAGTAGGAAACTGGAATTCCAAACCCAAGCCTAGACACCATCCTCCCTGTCATCCTAGGACGGTCCCGTATATAATATTATAAAAAATTATTTTAAATTTCCAAATCTATTTCGAATTAACTAGGCTTAAAAAATAATATTTTAATATTTAAAAATCAAATTTCACTTATATAGAAGGAACATTAAATCGATCATCTGTATAATTTCACAACCATGGTATTGTGTGTGCATCATGCAAACATAATAAATCAACCATATAAGTCGGATAATCATGAATTGTAATCATCATCAATAACAAACAATTTAGCTGTGCACAAGCGTTACTGTCAATAATGCTTATCAGTGTTCAATGTTTATCTAATTACATGCACATCCATTCACACAATAACATTCATATCCAAACAATTCATTCATCCATCACAATTCATTATTTAATCACCAATAATTAAAATAAATGATTAAATTTAGTGTTCTCAATGAAATAGCTCCACAAACTTCATTACCAAGATGAACAAGCCAATGAACACTGATACTGCTACTTGTATTGCTTTCAGTCCCATTTCCATTAGCAGTCGGCGATTTCTACTAATTATATAGATTGGAATTGAATTAATAACATCGTTGTTATACATACATACACATATATATATATATAAAGACACTTCATTTTATTTTCCATAATTTACTTAACTAAATTCACCCAAATTATATACAAACGGATTCTATTTTCTGATTTGAATCTAATGGACTCAACGGTGCGTAAATCCGATTTAAAATGAATTAGATACGAGCCGATGAAGTTTTAGACTTAAACAAAAAAGAATAAAAGAATTTATACCTAACAAATGGCCTAGCCCAAACATCCAACACCGACCCAAACTCAAACCCGCGGTCCATCTTTCCCCTTTCTTCTTCTCCTCCGTGCCTTCTTCATTCACGCAACAGGAACCGACATTGTTGTGCACCGCATACACATGTACACGCACAAACTCCAACCTTTATCGAATTTGAGCCCGTCAACATGTTTCTCCTTACTTCCTCTGCGCCTTGCACCAGCTCGCCACCCTTCCAAAACCTCCGTTCGAAAACCGACATGCAAACCTGACACTTGGAGCTAGAAAAAATCACGTGAACCCCATCTTATTGCACCATCATTCCAGGCTCCAAACTCCACCAGATTTTGCACCATCGAAGCTTGCTCCATTCTAATCACACCGCCACTCTACGTTCTACCTATCCCCGCTCCGTTATCCGACAAACTCCAATCCTAGTTTTCGACCATCAAAATGGTCGACACGGAATAACCTCAAAATTGCATGAAAAATACTACGTCCTCCTCTGATCGCAATGGCGTTGATGGCGATGATCAATTTGAAACGTATTGGGAGAAATGATTTTTCAAAGTTTCCTTCTCAAAATTCCTCTTTGCTGCAAATCAAGGATTTCTCTTTCGATTGTTGAAGAAATCTGGATCCGTCGAATTCTAAAAATCAGAAACGATGATCTGAACAACTTCAAGTTTATCATTTTGGCTGGAATCAACTATATTGTGAGTTATGAATTTTTGAATGGAGAGGAGGGGTGATTTTACTTTACTGGAGCTTTAAAATGTGAAGGAGGAAGAAACAGTCATGAGAAATCTCGGCTAAGTTTTGACCAGGAAAAGAAAACACAGTTTTATATAGGATTTAAAAAGTATTTTTTAATTATTAAATAAACGGACACTTGGATCCTCTTAATAACCCCTTTTCATGCATGTAAATAACAAGAGGACACCTAATCCTTCCTTTGAAAATTAACCAATGCATGTTTTACAATCATTAACTTATTTATTTATTTGTTATGTTTTTATTTTTAGCTACATCATAGAGACATTTATAAATGTAGCAAGTTTCCAATACCTATATGTGTAACCACTACAATACTTAAGACTTATAAAATACTAAATATTTCAAAATTACTTATTCATATTATTATCAAATATAACTTATTAAAATGCGATTTAGATGCTCAACAAATCTTTATGGAAATCAATATATTTTATAAAAATAATATTATTACTACTTATTATCTTATAAATATTTATTTCAATGAAATTTAAATGATCTTAGAATAAGTTATTTATACCAAATAAATCAAAACAAAAATATTTATTCAACTCACATATATATATAATATTTTAAAACAAATTTTGTATTTAAATCTGATTAAATTCACTTGGTATTCAGAAAATTGAAATTATATCATATATTAAACATTGAAAATTTTGGATCGTTACATCTTGTAAGCTGTATAATTACTAGCATGATTGATAAATAAAGGCAATAGGTATAATAGTACTTCTAGCATCATGTATGGAAGTGTCACAACTATCAGCTGAACATGTAGGAATGATGTATGAAAATCGAAAAGTTTGATCGACTGATGTCTCGTTTGATTACCTATTTTATTACACAAGTCATTTGATTATTTTCACTTTCACGATTACAGAACATGATATAATTATGATGATTTTCCTAACACTACTCACTATTCAGCTACTAAAACATATAGTGATAACCTATGTCCACTATGGGTCTTGGGTTTACCAGGTCCGGTACATCAACAAAACACATATGATTACCACATGCGTCACAATGTGTTATTTCCCATAATCAATTCAATGCACACACATTGAACCACCGCAACCTCTTTTTGGGCCACATTACTACCTAGCTCAGCATGGTGCATGCCCTTGCCTCCTAGTATAAGATCGTATGTGATAAGAAGGGTATGCTAACTAGTATCGATTCCTGACAAACAAACCTATTTGGCCCAAATCTCCTTTGATTAGGAACCATAGAATTAGGCTTATAACTTACGTTAGTTAAATTTTACATTAAGCTTATTTGTTTGTTTATCAACCGTAGAACCATAGAGATAAAATAACCATGGAACGGCTAACCGCAAGGCCATCATAGAATTGCATAATCAAAGACCATCATAGAATTACCATAGAATATCTAATCATAAGGCCACCATAGAATTACCATAGAATGTCTAATCAGAAGGCGCCATAGAATTGATTAATCACAAAGCCAACACGTAGAAAGCCTAATCATAAGGTCACCATAGAATAACCACAAATTTAAACTTATAAACGTAACATCATTTTAAGTTTAATTTAATTAAGCTTAATTGTCCATTTGCTTACAAGCCGATGTTAAAATTATATTTGCATCTAAACTATGTTTGTTTCTTATGATTTTTATGAATGTACAATCTCATGTTTATGTGAATATGTAACAATCCATTTTATGTCATAAACTATGTCGTAATCATTTTGCAAATCTTATTAAGTTTGACTATTTTCAGTTTAAATTTACTTTTTGTTATAGTTTTACATTATGTGTCAATTTAGCCACAAATTATCAAACCCTCTCCTACATACTTCCAATTGAATCATATTTTCCAACATATGCAAAATAAGATATTATAATCAGTTGCACAAATAAGATGCATAAATTAACACATAAATCTATCGCCTAAATCGATCATATACAACACGTGCAAAATAAAGGATTATTATCAGTTAAAAGATTTGAGGCGTGAATCAATCGACTAAATCAGTCGTATACATAAGCCAATATTGCGAATTTATACATACTTTTGGCATAACAAAAAATTAACTTAAAACAGAAAATCAGACGCAGAGAAGGGAAATAAGACTAAAAAACATTCTTATAGTATTTTATTTATTAACTTACTAAAAACTGTAAGAAAGAAGAACGTAAAATCTACATAATAACTAACGGAAAATAATATTTACAGAAAACTATAATTATAGAAAAATGAAAAAAAATATAATGTAACACCCCACCTCCGCCAGTGCCACTCTTGCAAGCGCACTAGCTTTGGAGGGGCGTTAAACGAGGTAAACATGCATGTAGATATCACAAGACAGAACATATAAGTAAAACAGAGTAAGTAAAGCAGCGGATAAAACTAGTATTTCAAAACCATAGTCAAGTTACATCAAAGTACTGAGTCATTATTTTCCACAAAACAAAGTCTAGAAAAACATAAACTGAAAACTGGAAATAACATAAAGTAAACTATCCCCAAAGTAGAATAAGGCCATAGCATGCTCAATTCCAAACCGTACATGAGTTATCCAGAAGAGTAGCTAAAGATCCAAGCTAGGTACTAGTGTTCCCACCCTGTAAACCTGGGAGGGAAACGGAAGAAAAGAGGCGAAAGAAAACGGGTCAATCAAAAAGACTGGTAAGTCCTACCTACTATTAGTATAAAAACTAGTAAAGTTAACTGGACATGTAAAACAGAGATGAAACATAGGATGATAACTGGCATGGTGAGAAGTTAACAAGATAGATCAAGTGTGGCATCACATATACAAGGTTAGGTTGCACCAAGTGTGTACTAGTATTCCAATCCATGTCAAGTATAAACAAGAAATGATCCCTTGGCCCAAAGTTGGCCCAACATCATGAGGTGACCTAAATCAAGGTCCAACTACTCGGTCTAGTCAATCGGCTCCCTATAAGCCTAACTCGTCGTGTATCGGTGTCATACGGCTTAATCGTGGAATGTAGTTAACTGTGCAAGGTCCACCCCAGGGTCTATCCAGCCCTAAGGTGTAAACCACAGACACAATTCAAGCACGCACAGTCTAAACCTACTGGTGCCCATGTTCAACTCCGGACTTAATGTGCACGACCATGGTCCGCCTGAACAACCGGTGCACCCTTCAGCCGTCTCTTTTGGTCTCTTACAATCAGTCCAGTAATCGTGCCCCACCCTAGCCTAGTCCAGGGTACCCATGATACTTCCAAGTGGTTTACTGCTGAAAAGGACCACGTAACTAGGATTACAAGTGGGTTAAGTATGGTTAACCCTATCCTAACCATGTATTGAGTTGGTTAAGTGTATTCAAGCAGTTCATGACTTAACCCTATCAATACATCGGGTTTAATTGGTTAAGTATATTCAAGTAGTCCATGACTTAACCCTACCAATCCATCGTGTTTAATTGGTTAAGTATTCAAGTAGTCCATAACTTAACCCTACCAATCCATCGTGTTTAATTGGTTAAGTATTCAAGTAGTCCATGACTTAACCCTACCAATCCATCGTGTTTAATTGGTTAAGTATTCAAGTAGTCCATGACTTAACCCTACCATGTGGCATTAATTAACTTAATGCACCCCAACCTCGCACATTAGACTTTATTGTGGTTACTAGTTAAGCCGGGCGGGTCCGGGTAGCTTTACACCACAACCTAGTCTAACCTCGGGTTTTAAGTGCGATATGACCAACTACTCACATTGGGTCCTATTGTTTGTAGTTAAGCCGGTCGGTTCCGAGTAGATTTATGCTACAAACTCAACCCAACCTCGAGTTGGCCACTTTCATGTTTTCTACATGTCATGTCCACGTTCGTGTTTTCAAGCATAAACACATGTCAAACTTTCATGTAATATTTTCAAGTCATGTTTTCATGTTATTTAAGATTGCCCCATTACCCATAACGTATTCCCATCGCATGTAAATTCGCATCAACGCAAATAGATCAAAGAGGGAACATAACAATATGACAAGGTGGGCATAAGATGGCAAAGTCAATCACAAGTTAAACATAGTGATATTTGAGGCCAAAAGGGGTTCAACATACTAGCATATGGCCTCAACATGCATAATAGCATAAGGGTGATTTGGCCACAAGCATATTAAGGAACATGAGGGGTTAAGGTTTGGCCACAAGTTAAACATGGTGGCATATGAGGCAAATGTGTTCATAAACTTGCATATTACATTATAAGCCTCAAAACATGCATGATATCAACTTTAGCATAATAGGTGAAACATGGCCATAAATGACATAGGATGATAGCTAGTGATTCACATATAACATCATATGCAAGATAACATAAGGATTATGAGAGTTTCTATGTTGCTTTATGCAACATTTCAAATCAAAGCTCATAGCTTTCTATGCACAAAGTCAAGGTGATAGCTTTACAAACATGCATAGAATAAATCTATGCATAACATGATAGAATCAAAGCTCATAGCTTTCTATGCACAAAGTCAAGGTGATAGCTTTACAAACATGCATAGAATAAATCTATGCATAACATGATAGAATCAAAGCACAAATCATACTTAGGCCCAAACTCAAACTTGCAACATGTCATATTTAACTTCATAGTTAGAATCTAAGAGTAGAATAGGGCTTACAATGCTATGAAGACCTATGAAATAAAATAAGATTGAGACGAAGCCACTAGCAACTCTAAAAACCCCCAAATGAATACAGGCTCCAAGTTGTCTTGAGAAACAAGAAGCTCCCTTTGATTTGTATGAAGAAAGATCCTTGTTTTGATGAAGAAAGGTGGCTCTTTTACTAGCTTAGGACACTCAAACTTTCATGAAGAGGATGGAGGCCATGATATGAAGATGGAGACCATGATCAAGAAACATTTTGGCATAGTTTAGTTGTTGGAATGATTAATGAGGGTTTAGGCTAGGTCTTAGGGTCTTTTTATAGAAGATTAGGTTAGTTTAGGCCATAGGATTAACCCTAGTTCAGATCTGAGCCATTAAAATCCGTCACCAGCCCTAAAGCATGTCTTGAGGAACAAGTCAGGTGCACCCAGGCCAAACTGGCCGACCACCCAAGTCGACAGGGGTGTCGACTGGGCAGTCGACACAGCCTGGGGTGTGTCGACTCCCAAGTCGACTCCCCAGTCGACTTGGGGTGGCGGGAATTTTTCCCGCCTGCCCAGCTGAATTTGAATTTCTTAATTCAAATTTGAACTTGAAAATTTTCTGAAAACTTCGACGGGCCATAACTTGGTCATACGGACTCCGATTTTCGAAAACTCGGACTCTATTTCGCGTATTTTTCCAAGACGAACGCAATGGCACCGCCCGTTTCCCTTGATTCGGATTTTATCATTTAATTCTGCCTTGATTTATGTTGTAACATGTTATTTAAAAATACGAGATGTTACATATAATAACTTTAAATAAAAACTGCAAAACTCTACAATTATTTTAATCTCTATTTGCTTAAAAGAACAAATATCTAGTAATTATAAAACTCACCGGAAAAGCTTCCCTTATAACCCTAGCAAAAACTCACTTCCAAAATATAAAAGAGAAAATATTTTTATTTATAATAATAATTCCCCTAAAATTTAAAATTAAGGTGGCCTGTCTCCAAAAAGAAGACTAAGTCTAGGTGGGGAAGAGATGTGTTGTGAAGAATGCGGAAGGGGTTAAGCTGAGGATTCGATGTTGTCAAATTTATAGATTAAATCAAGGCCAGCCATGTCATCAGACCAATTAGAGCTTGCCACGTCAGCTTAGATTTGGAAATTGGCTAATAGTGATGTGCCAAGTCAACAAAAAAATTAAATTCTATGTCGCTAATTATTCTAGGAAATAAATATCTGCTAAACCATATTGAATGATATATGTGTCAATCAACGCTCAATTAACTCTTAACATGCATAATTAATCTTTCGTGATATGAACTTAAAAACTTATGCATATATAAATATTCAGGTAACAAAATAGAAACCTTCCATAAATGCGTAGTAAGTAAAAACATTAAATACACAATTTAGACGTTATTTGTTATTTCATCATAACACATAGTTAATGTACAACTAGGTTATGTACACACACACACACACATGCACACACACACACACACACACACAGATATATATATATATATATAGGATTTGAAAAATATGTTAATTAATGTATAATTAATCCATAATTTATGCAATTGACTTGCGATTAATTCACAATGTACGAAATTAATGCATTACAATATGAAACAACATATACTCCAAATGTGTGTGTATATATATATATATACAAATACTCACACACACACACACATGTATATAAATATACATGCATACACACATGCACATGCAAACACACGAATATACATATACACACACTCACACACGCGCACATATATATATACACACACACAAACACATATATGTATTAATATACAAATATAGATATACATATATATATATATATATATTCCTTATATGTACATTTTGATCATATATTTCTTTTATTTATATGTGTACATATATACATACTTCCCAGTTAGAACATGCATCTTTTTGATTGGTTTTCTTATACTTTAAAAATATGTCATTTGTGAGAACCGAGCTCAAGACCTCTAGTTTGGGAAATAAATGCACTACCACTCCATCTAACACATATTCTATTCAAAAATTTAGAACATTGAGGATTTTTGGTTTTATGTCCATTTCTTTTAAACATACAAAGTCAATATTTTCTAAACCATAAATCAAAACATACCAGAATTTAATATTAAACTGATTTTCTTGGAAAGATCTTCGCAATAGTTATAAATATGGAATCCAATTTATCTCCTATCAAAAATTAATTCTTACTTGCTGTTTTATTATGTGCGTTACTTCTCAAATTCAAATGCATGTGTCAACCTTTGTGATTTAGTACTCTCTGTCAGCTTTTAATATTATGTCTATAACGTTAATCTTTATTTATCCTTTTATAACGTTACTCTAAACATTTCCATTAATTTTATTCATTAACTTATAACGTTCTATTTTCATAACATTAACTAATAAATTTTCAAATCTATTAAATAATTATTCTTAAATTTTGAGTTGTTACATTCTCGCTTCCTTAAAGGATTTCGTTACCAAAATCTCTCCAAGGTCAGAAAAATGATATAAGTATCTTCATCCAATCTATCAATAACTATCTACTCAAATATTATTTATTAGCATTCATTATCCTTAATTTTTCTAATGCGATTTGTATAATTATGCAATAGTGCAGTGTATATCCCTAACTAATGCAAAATATTTAGCGGTCCACTAATTCAGTCAACATCCTTTTTATGCAATTATGCTGGTGTCATGTATCCAAATGTACGCAAAAATCCTAGTGATAATAGATAGTTCTACATGCGTGCTTCAACCATCATTCATATGCTACAACTATAAGATAACGTACATTTATTATAACCATGGAAATAAAATAAAATTCACACACATCCATATGCATATATGACTGCCCTACTAGTCGATCTTCAATAGTGCCTAGTGTGTGTATATGCGTCCACTGCATCCACATGCGTGCATTGTACATAACACGCTCTAGTAACATGTTTACAATCAATCCTACCATCCATCGGGTTAATCCTAAGATCTACCCTTCCCAAGGATACATAGAAGAAATATTTTGATAAAAGGAAAAACTAATGATATAGTATCTAAATAATGTTTGTCAAAAGGACACGGGTAAGAAACTTAAATTCTTCAGATACACTCAAGGTGGTATAACTACAAGCTCTACAATCTGAATAGTCTCCCATATTACTACTGAGTCATTTTAACTAAATACACTGAAGATTCACCTTACCCATTTATTCTAAATACTTTATAAAGAAATCCTTTAAGTTGATCCACTTATCCCTAAAGTCTTCCATTTTCCCATTTTTCTCTTTACCCATTTTGAATCCGTTCAAAACTAGTTCAACATTGTAAATCGTTGTCACAACTTGGTTTCAAAATTCTAGGGCCTAATCTACCCTCCAAGTTGAGTAACCTTTTACTATATCCGTAATTTAATTCCTAGTCTTTGCCTTTACCGTCTTGTGTTCTTCTATTTGTCCCAACCCCATAAGGACTTCTTTTTAAACCATATATATATATATATATATATTCAAAACTCATGTTATTTTTTCTTTAAAATCTCATTTGACAAATATTAGTGAGATAACTTATTATTCATAAAGTTACAAATCTCATTTGAAGTATATATATAGTTACTTTTTTTGAAATTGCAAAAAATACAGGTTTCATATCAAAACATATTAACCCTTTAAAATTTCTATTTCTAAATCCATGTATATACATATGGGGTCTAGACTCATAGTGGTCCTACGGATTTCCTACTCTCAACACAATTATCCTTCTTCGAAATTCTTTTTCTTAGAACACAACTTTTCCATCTTGTCCTTTATCCATTTGAAACTTTTACATTCTTCCTAATCATTTATCTACTAGTCAAACTTATTACTTTCCTCAACTTGGTGGTTATATAAAAATTTAATCTACCAATCCAATTCTCAAAATTAGTTATCAACTCATCCTTATAACAAGCGAATTTTCTGGGATATCAACCTCATGCCCAAATGGCATAACCTTGATGAACACCAATCTTTCAATTATTGAGCATAACTGATGCTGAAATTTATCATTAAAACTCAATCAAAATTTGGTATACTTTTGGGTTAAATTATTTAAGGTCCAAAGAGGTCTTTCCATACCACAAGGTATTATATAAATTCATATACGAAAAGTAAAGAATTTACAATCAACTACATTCTCACTAATTACTTTTTTCTGAAAGTTTCTTACTTTGTTTATTTTTTGAAGTTTTTTGCTACGGCTGAAGTCCAATGGCTTCCTCAAAACGCCTGTGGAAAGTACATATCATGGGTACCGAACTCAATCTATCAAAATATTAGTCTAAGGATTAAAATAATCAATTTCAACCAATTCTTCACAGCTCAACACAAGGGTGCGAATACTATGCACAACCCAAAGTAGCTATTCCCTTCTCAACATCCAAGACGGCTCATCATATAGGTAACATGTTTGAACTCCAAATCAATCCAAACCTAGTAATGTTTAAGCATCAATCCATATCTAGAAAAGCTTCTGGATATAGGTAAGAAATTCAACTCTCTTCTCTTTCCATATAATTATGTGCTTTACTGTTAATACTACAAGTTAAGCATTATCATAAACATAAATCCAAAAATCAATCTTTCTTCTAAGAGGTAACCTTTTAACATCTTCCTTTATTTGGAAAATTTAGAACAATGAGAACTAGAACGATATCACCTAGAGATGCACTAAAGAAAATAAGAAACTCAATCATGATTGGCCCTTTGAGTCACAAGAAATCTTAAGGGTTTGTCTAGTACATATCCTAGCCTGTGAAAACCCGTAACTTCCCCGTAAAGGAAAGCGACGGATAGTTCGAGAACAAACCACAACAGAACACATACAGAAGAACATTTCATTGTATATTACAACAATGCATCAGATTACAAGAATATACAGAGTATAAATGAATATTACACAGAAATATCAGAGATTTAAATTACATTTAAATACATAGCAGCGGAAAATAATACAATACACAACTAGAATGAGATATACGGATACAAAGCTTTCCGGATATCATTCCAGCTGTAAACCAGGATCCTGTGAATATAAATCTGCAAAACCAAAACTTCTAGCTGCCCGTGTCAAAATAGGGGCACCCAGAGTTTAGGTTAAAACAATAAACTCCAGGTCAGTCATGTGACTGGTGTGAGAACTAAAACAGTTATTAATCTTTATTTTTAAAGTTAGGTAAATCAAGGGACCACGCCGCATAACACGGAACGGGTTTCCTCCCAAGAATACCAGTGCATAAAACAAACAGCGCAATGCTAAATAAAGAAAAATGAAGCTATTATAAGACCCAGTTCCCATCACACAATGCAACGCAAGCCGGAGGATAGGGTTTTTACCTTATAATAGCCAAGAATGCTTGATACATTTAAAACAAATCATTTGATACTATTGTAAGTGCATAGTGTATAAAACAACTTCAAATCATAAGTATCAATCATAGGCGGCATGAGCGTCCCATGCCACTATGCCACCATATATAGGTTTACAAATAAAACCGCAAAGTCACGTATTTGGAAATTGGATTTCCATCTATGAACCGAGGCAAAAGATAGTCCTCAACCGATTCGAGACGCTCTAGCCCGTGTCTCAGGTCAGAGCTCGAGTGACCCTTGGAGCGACAGGGCCGGTCCACCGATGTGGATTAAAATGCCTGAACACTGCGTTTCCCCACCCTTTGGGGTGTCAATGAGCCAACAAGTGACTGCATCGATTCGAGAACGACCGATCAATCCGAGGCGCCTCGCAACAGCAACAACCACATAAGTCAAACTCGTCAGGGCGTGTAAAACCACTGACGCCACTTTTTAGCTAGAAGGAAACGCATGCCCTCCCTGAGGTCCGTCTCCCGTTTTTGGTTCATACCGGGTGTGAAACACGCGAAGTAAACGTTACACAAAGCTACGCCACAAAGGCCTTGCTTTGATCATCACCACAAGACTTTGCTTTTCAACAGAAGCCTCGATCAATTTCCACTTAGGCATGCCACACAGGCAATTCACTCCATGCGTTTGATATCCATCAATATATAACCCCTGAGCTCGTACGTCTCAGAGAAGGGCGTTAAGCAAGAGAATAAATTCTCCGCCGCCAAACAGATATATATTTAATAGAGATCAATCACACGGACTAAAATCCAATGTCAGACACACAGTCCATTTACAAGTCCGTTCTGGGTCTGAACGAAACCGGAGGCACCTAGTACCCCGCATATCCATCGATCTCCAAGTACGTCTGGACGATCACCAACTGTTTCCATCTTCTTGGGTGTACAGCCCAATCAAGATCATCAGTTATCACCCAAACGACGTGAAGACCTCCCGTCTTCGACCATCGTCTTCATCTTCGACTTATCGTCGTATCAGTTATTCAGAATGGGATAAACCCGGTCTTTCCGAATAACTCGCGTATATCTTATGTAAGTGTTACACAAACACAACATACGCCTCATTCCAATTCATTAGTCACTAACCGTAAATTAATCAAGAGAATAATTCCCCAAATATTAACCCCGAAGGCCGAAACCAACATCAGATCAATATCCAGAAAACCATTCTGCTTAGCTAACCGATAGATAGTTTCTAAATTTCACATTCATAGGGAAAGGTTCCCATTAATTTTATCCAAGATAAATTCCTTGAATTTATTCTTTTATCATCTTTTGAATTTCGATTCAACTAGTCGGGATTAACGAACCTTACCGAAGTAATCATTTGTTTTAATTTCCCAATCCCAACCTATTCATCCCATGAAGTAAAACTGGTGATACTTCATATCTAACACCACGGTGTTATCGGTAAATTCAATTACCACTTCACGTTCAAATCTAATTACAGATTCAACTATCGCCTGGAGCAAAACTGGTGATACTCCATTCTCGACCATTTCAATCTAATTAAAGATTCATTAAAACTCAACTTAGTTTTAATCGTTAACTGGGTTAAAGAATCCGTGTCATTTAAAAACACAGTTCACAATAAACCCAAAATCACCTTCATTAATTATCGGGTTAAAGAACGAGTGTTATTTAAAACACTGTCCACGATAAACCCAAAAATCAATATCAATTCAATTCCAATTAAATATTATTTAATTGGTACACTTCATTAAATCAAAATAAAAAGATTTAATCTTTTCTCAACTGGTTTCAAGAACAGTGTTAGTGAAGACACCATTCACGACAAACCCAAATCACATTTGATATTCAATATAAGGCTCTGAATAGAAAATATATCGGCTTATATTCAATATCAAATTCTACGATTAACAAATGTCGTATTGAAAATAACGATATAAATATATATCTTTCAAATTTCCTTAACAACATCTGTATAATCATGAATTCCAACATCGAAATATTCCGAAGACAATTTCGATTCAAATCCACTCCAATGCAATCATTGGAAATTTTGGTTATTTTCAAAACCCTTTTCAAATTCAATTTATTTATTTAAAAATAAATAGAATTATAATTCTAGTTCAAAACTAGTTCATTTCGATAAAAATCTATTTTTATCTTTTCAAATATGGAGTTTTTCATCCCAAATCTTCACAAATCATTTCTTATGATTTTACACAAATTATTACTATTTTTAATAATTTTATCAAGGCCCGTACAGTCGATTTCCATCAATGGCCATCGAACTGCACTTATAGCGACCTTTTTCGAATTTGATTTGGACATAATTCCAAATCCAACCGTTAGATTTCTAATTTCTAATATTCGTTAGAAAGCTCTTTTCGATACGAACCCAACGGTTCCGGTTTTAGGAGAATCCGACGGTCGGATCTCCCGTAATGTCCGTTTGAAATAAATGGTCGAAATTCACGAACTGCCGCGGTGCGGCGCGTTCTATTCAGGCCATTATATTATATATATAATATATACTTCGTCGATTTCTATTTAAAACGAATTATATAAATAGTTTTGAATTCGTTTCAAAAACATTTTCAACTTCCTTTTCAATTCAAATCACAATTGAATTCTTCTTTATAAATTCGTTTTGAATATTCATTTCTATCCAATTCAAATTTCAATTCAATTTGAATTCATATTCAATTCAATTCATTTCGAAATCGTTTTCAATTCAATTCATTTCGAAATCATTTTCAATTCAATTCATTTCGAAATCTTTTTCAATTCATTTCATTTCGAAATCTTTTTCAATTCATTTCATTTCGAAATCGTTTTCAATTCATTTCATTTCGAAATCGTTTTCAATTCATTTCTTTTCGAAATCGTTTTCAATATTCATTTTAAAATGAATAAAATCGATATAAATATCGTTCACGTCAAAATGGCGTCAATCTAATCAACACGGCTTCATATATTGATATTTTCAAATTTTCTTTATTTTTCAAATTGGAATGAGGCCCAATCAATTACCATATAAAATTAATTATATGGATTTCCATACAACACATGTATATAATAGCATTGAAAAATAATCAACCATCAACCAAAGTGCACTACACTGTATAAGCATCAAATATAGATATTCAACGCTTATAACAGCCTGTCAATCAATCGATCGACATATTTAATCAATCAGGATGAGTGAAATTCATATTTCATCCCAACACCCGTGTGGGGTTTCAAACAATCAAACACAGATTTTAGTTGTGCAGTTGGGCGATGTGTAAAATTTATCGTCCCAATCAATGTCATTCAAATAAGTGTACATAAACAAACCGTCGGGTTTGTAAATGAATATTTTATTTTATTTTTAATCCCCAAAAAGGTAACTTTAAATTTCGACCTCTAAACGAGGCCCAACGACTGTCGCCTCTAGCTAAATGCCCCCATTCCGAACACAATGGGATATGCCACGCTAGCTGATTTGATCGTTACAATCAGTTTCCGTTGAATTTTCATTTAAATCACTATATTGAATTTTAAACGTACATTTCAATTTACCGGGGTCACATACTAACTCTAAAAATTCCTGAAAAATATTTTCTAGCTTCGTATTGACGATACGGTCCTAACAAAACTAGTTTCGTCGAATTCTGAGACCGTTTGAAAAATGGCCAATTTCCAGTCGATTAAAATCAACTGAAAATGGTCAAACGCCTTTTCCTTTGCCACACTCACATATTGATTCAAAAAATTATGAAACTTGGAATCTAGCAATAACTTAACATCACGGACCCAACAAAACTGGTTTCGTCGAAATCCGAGGTCATTTGCAAAATGTCCATTTTTAAGGGCTTGAATTCCATAGCGACTATTCAGAATTTTCGACTGGACATATCTTTGGATTCCTGCCATGAAATTTCGATTTTTCGGATTCGTTGGAAAGATATTATCAAATAGATCCTATCATTTTTGGTTTCACTAAAATCAGGATTGTTTTGCACCCGGTACATTCAATTGAAGTTTGAAATCGAATTATCGAACTACCGCGCCATTTTCAATTCTATTTATAATTATATATAATTATTTATATCCTAATCGACCACGTATATAATATATACGTTCGAACTATATTCAAAATAAATTTCACGTCGATATTATATAAAATAATCTATTTTAAATATCAAAATTCGCTAAAATTGCCAAAATAAAAAATTTAAACTGGCCCAGATTTTCGGGTTGTTACAATCTCCCCCACTTAAAACTTTTCGTCCCCGAAAAGGAGCAAAGTCGAAAGTGGTTTGATTATTCAACTCTACGTTCGATCTGGCTTCCATTCTCCAACTCTTTAGTTTCTGAGAATTTTCAAATTTTCAAAAATTTGGCTAACTCCCTAAATTTTTGAAAAATTTCGCCATAACCTCCCCTGCAATGGGAGCATCGGGGAATTTCAAATAGCTTCCCCGGTCCTTCAGATCTCAAAAAGAAAAAGAAAAAGCCAAGCGGCTAGCCAATAGGCTCACAAAATCATCATCACCCAAACAAAACAGTAAATTATGTAGTAAACATGTACCTATTTGTCGGGCAAACAAATTTTATTCTCTGGCTCTAGCCTCCTTGCTATGACCTGTTCAAGGTAAGTACATATATGCAAGCAAATGTGACCAATTTTCAATACAATTTAATATTTGGTTCAATTAGGCTAATTGGTTAAAAATTAGCAAACAAATAAACAAACAACACAAACATCAATCAATTAGTGAATTAGATTATCAAATTCATAATTTTGATACATATACCGAAAATCTTGTTTTTGATGCCAATTCACAACAAGGTGTTCTAACTATATAAGTTTTGGTTCTCACACCAGCCTAATGGAAATATATAGAAATCACACCTTCGAAACTCGAACATAAATGTTGATGATGCGATCGCTATCATCAATATCATCTTCGGGCGACTAGAGCGTGATTCTATATCTATCCAATATATTAAAATTTCAAATACACGCGGATCAGACGTATACGCAAAATCTATATATACTGGATTGTCCACATCAATATAATTAAATAATCAAATACGAATAAGTGATTTAAATTTTCAAAACAAAAATTTGTTTTCATTTTCAAAAATATACTCTTCACACTCGTTCTAGGATACTACTGATCCTATCTCTAACGAGTCATCCCATTGGATATTACTAATCCAATTATCTGATGAATTCTTTCGTATGGTTCTAATGTGCCTTGTTCTCTGAGCTTTGTAAACCAAAGCTCTGATACCAACTGTGAAAACCCGTAACTTCCCCGTAAAGGAAAGCGACGGATAGTTCGAGAACAAACCACAACAGAACACATACAGAAGAACATTTCATTGTATATTACAACAATGCATCAGATTACAAGAATATACAGAGTATAAATGAATATTACACAGAAATATCAGAGATTTAAATTACATTTAAATACATAGCAGCGGAAAATAATACAATACACAACTAGAATGAGATATACGGATACAAAGCTTTCCGGATATCATTCCAGCTGTAAACCAGGATCCTGTGAATATAAATCTGCAAAACCAAAACTACTAGCTGCCCGTGTCAAAATAGGGGCACCCAGAGTTTAGGTTAAAACAATAAACTCCAGGTCAGTCATGTGACTGGTGTGAGAACTAAAACAGTTATTAATCTTTATTTTTAAAGTTAGGTAAATCAAGCGACCACGCCGCATAACACGGAACGGGTTTCCTCCCAAGAATACCAGTGCATAAAACAAACAGCGCAATGCTAAATAAAGAAAAATGAAGCTATTATAAGACCCAGT
Source organism: Allium sativum (assembly GCA_030737875.1). Taxonomy (NCBI): domain Eukaryota; kingdom Viridiplantae; phylum Streptophyta; class Magnoliopsida; order Asparagales; family Amaryllidaceae; genus Allium; species Allium sativum. The sequence goes on along the minus strand of CM060922.1, from coordinate 502,739,966 downwards.
TCCCATCACACAATGCAACGCAAGCCGGAGGATAGGGTTTTTACCTTATAATAGCCAAGAATGCTTGATACGTTTAAAACAAATCATTTGATACTATTGTAAGTGCATAGTGTATAAAACAACTTCAAATCATAAGTATCAATCATAGGCGGCATGAGCGTCCCATGCCACTATGCCACCATATATAGGTTTACAAATAAAACCGCAAAGTCACGTATTTGGAAATTGGATTTCCATCTATGAACCGAGGCAAAAGATAGTCCTCAACCGATTCGAGACGCTCTAGCCCGTGTCTCAGGTCAGAGCTCGAGTGACCCTTGGAGCGACAGGGCCGGTCCACCGATGTGGATTAAAATGCCTGAACACTGCGTTTCCCCACCCTTTGGGGTGTCAATGAGCCAACAAGTGACTCCATCGGTTCGAGAACGACCGATCAATCCGAGGCGCCTCGCAACAGCAACAGCAACAACCACATAAGTCAAACTCGTCAGGGCGTGTAAAACCACTGACGCCACTTTTTAGCTAGAAGGAAATGCTTGCCCTCCCTGAGGTCCGTCTCCCGTTTTTGGTTCATACCGGGTGTGAAACACGCGAAGTAAACGTTACACAAAGCTACGCCACAAAGGCCTTGCTTTGATCATCACCACAAGACTTTGCTTTTCAACAGAAGCCTCGATCAATTTCCACTTAGGCATGCCACACAGGCAATTCACTCCATGCGTTTGATATCCATCAATATATAACCCCTGAGCTCGTACGTCTCAGAGAAGGGCGTTAAGCAAGAGAATAAATTCTCCGCCGCCAAACAGATATATATTTAATAGAGATCAATCACAAGGACTAAAATCCAATGTCAGACACACAGTCCATTTACAAGTCCGTTCTGGGTCTGAACGAAACTGGAGGCACCTAGTACCCCGCATATCCATCGATCTCCAAGTACGTCTGGACGATCACCAACTGTTTCCATCTTCTTGGGTGTACAGCCCAATCAAGATCATCAGTTATCACCCAAACGACGTGAAGACCTCCGGTCTTCGACCATCGTCTTCATCTTCGACTTATCGTCATATCAGTTATTCAGAATGGGATAAACCCGGTCTTTCCGAATAACTCGCGTATATCTTAAGTAAGTGTTACACAAACACAACATACGCCTCATTCCAATTCATTAGTCACTAACCGTAAATTAATCAAGAGAATAATTCCCCAAATATTAACCCCGAAGGCCGAAACCAACATCAGATCAATATCCAGAAAACCATTCTGCTTAGCTAACCGACAGTTAGTTTCTAAATTTCACATTCATAGGGAAAGGTTCCCATTAATTTTATCCAAGATAAATTCCTTGAATTTATTCTTTTATCATCTTTTGAATTTCGATTCAACTAGTCGGGATTAACGAACCTTACCGAAGTAATCATTTTTTTTAATTTCCCAATCCCACCCTATTCATCCCATGAAGTAAAACTGGTGATACTTCATATCTAACACTACGGTGTTATCGGTAAATTCAATTACCACTTCACGTTCAAATCTAATTAAAGATTCAACTATCGCCTGGAGCAAAACTGGTGATACTCCATTCTCGACCATTTCAATCTAATTAAAGATTCATTAAAACTCAAATTAGATTTAATCGTTAACTGGGTTAAAGAATCCGTGTCATTTAAAAACACAGTTCACAATAAACCCAAAATCACCTTCATTAATTATCGGGTTAAAGAACGAGTGTTATTTAAAACACTGTCCAAGATAAACCCAAAAATCAATATCAATTCAATTCCAATTAAATATTATTTAATTGGTACACTTCATTAAATCAAAATAAAAAGATTTAATCTTTTCTCAACTGGGTTCAAGAACAGTGTTAGTGAAGACACCATTCACGACAAACCCAAATCACATTTGATATTCAATATAAGGCTCTGAATAGAAAATATATCGGCTTATATTCAATATCAAATTCTACGATTAACAAATGTCGTATTGAAAATAACGATATAAATATATATCTTTCAAATTTCCTTAACAACATCTGTATAATCACGAATTCCAACATCGAAATATTCCGAAGACAATTTCGATTCAAATCCACTCCAATGCAATCATTGGAAATTTTGGTTATTTTCAAAACCCTTTTCAAATTCAATTTATTTATTTAAAAATAAATAGAATTATAATTCTAGTTCAAAACTAGTTCATTTCGATAAAAATCTATTTTTATCTTTTCAAATATGGAGTTTTTCATCCCAAATCTTCACAAATCATTTCTTATGATTTTACACAAATTATTACTATTTTTAATAATTTTATCAAGGCCCGTACAGTCGATTTCCATCAATGGCCATCGAACTGCACTTATAGCGACCTTTTTCGAATTTGATTTGGACATAATTCCAAATCCAACCGTTAGATTTCTAATTTCTAATATTCGTTAGAAAGCTCTTTTCGATACGAACCCAACGGTTCCGGTTTTAGGAGAATCCGACGGTCGGATCTCCCGTAATGTCCGTTTGAAATAAATGGTCGAAATTCACGAACTACCGCGGCGCGGCTCGTTCTATTCAGGCCATTATTATATATATAATATATATAATATATACTTCGTCGATTTCTATTTAAAACGAATTATATAAATAGTTTTGAATTCGTTTCAAAAACATTTTCAACTTCCTTTTCAATTCAAATCACAATTGAATTCTTCTTTATAAATTCGTTTTGAATATTCATTTCTATCCAATTCAAATTTCAATTCAATTTGAATTCATATTCAATTCAATTCATTTCGAAATCGTTTTCAATTCAATTCATTTCGAAATCGTTTTCAATTCAATTCATTTCGAAATCTTTTTCAATTCATTTCATTTCGAAATCGTTTTCAATTCATTTCATTTCGAAATCGTTTTCAATTCATTTCTTTTCGAAATCGTTTTCAATATTCATTTTAAAATGAATAAAATCGATATAAATATCGTTCACGTCAAAATGGCGTCAATCTAATCAACACGGCTTCATATATTGATATTTTCAAATTTTCTTTATTTTTCAAATTGGAATGAGGCCCAATCAATTACCATATAAAATTAATTATATGGATTTCCATACAACACATGTATATAATAGCATTGAAAAATAATCAACCATCAACCAAAGTGCACTACACTGTATAAGCATCAAATATAGATATTCAACGCTTATAACAGCCTGTCAATCAATCGATCGACATATTTAATCAATCAGGATGAGTGAAATTCATATTTCATCCCAACACCCGTGTGGGGTTTCAAACAATCAAACACAGATTTTAGTTGTGCAGTTGGGCGATGTGTAAAATTTATCGTCCCAATCAATGTCATTCAAATAAGTGTACATAAACAAACCGTCGGGTTTGTAAATGAATATTTTATTTTATTTTTAATCCCCAAAAAGGTAACTTTAAATTTTGACCTCTAAACGAGGCCCAACGACTGTCGCCTCTAGCTAAATGCCCCCATTCCGAACACAATGGGATATGCCACGCTAGCTGATTTGATCGTTACAATCAGTTTCCGTTGAATTTTCATTTAAATCACTATATTGAATTTTAAACGTACATTTCAATTTACCGGGGTCACATACTAACTCTAAAAATTCCTGAAAAATATTTTCTAGCTTCGTATTGACGATACGGTCCTAACAAAACTAGTTTCGTCGAATTCTGAGACCGTTTGAAAAATGGCCAATTTCCAGTCGATTAAAATCAACTGAAAATGGTCAAACGCCTTTTCCTTTGCCACGCTCACATATTGATTCGAAAAATTATGAAACTTGGAATCTAGCAATAACTTAACATCACGGACCCAACAAAACTGGTTTCGTCGAAATCCGAGGTCATTTGCAAAATGTCCATTTTTAAGGGCCTGAATTTCATAGCGACTATTCAGAATTTTAGACTGGACATATCTTTGGATTCCTGCCATGAAATTTCGATTTTTCGGATTCGTTGGAAAGATATTATCAAATAGATCCTATCATTTTTGGTTTCACTAAAATCCGGATTGTTTTGCACCCGGTACATTCAATTGAAGTTTGAAATCGAATTATCGAACTACCGCGCCATTTTCAATTCTATTTATAATTATATATAATTATTTATATCCTAATCGACGACGTATATAATATATACGTTCGAACTATATTCAAAATAAATTTCACGTCGATATTATTTAAAATAATCTATTTTAAATATCAAAATTCGCTAAAATTGCCAAAATAAAAATTTTAAACTGGCCCAGATTTTCGGGTTGTTACATAGCCCGACAATCATCTTCTTGCAGTCATAATAGCCCTATACTTGGCTAACTAACCATCCTTCAAAATTTCCTATCTTAAAAACCTCAGAATATAAGCATCTCATTCAAACTCTACTACTAGTGTTAAAATCTGAGATAACCAATTATATGGCTAACCATCTAGACCCAAAGCCAACCTATACCCAAAAATCCCCAAACATCTCTTAAATCAAGATTTCTAGTTTCAAACCCTGAATCACCATAGATAACCATGCCTATCTCCCTACGGGGTTAAGAAACTGCTATTGAGCCTAGAAAAGTGCGAACAATCAACTACTGAATTGAAGATAAAGGACCACGATACTCCTAAATCAGGTAGAATAGAGGAACAAGAAAATAACATAAGATAGTTAATAGTTCTTTCACTAACCCTTACCTATTTCCGCTACTTAATCCTTTTGATCAAAACGTTCCTTGTAATCCTTTGACATTAACATCTTTTAATTATGTTACTTCTTTATTTATCGTCTTTGTAAATTTATCTTTTAGAACTCTATGTTTATTCCTAATTGATTGGTTATTGAAAATGTACAAAAAAGAAATATTCCATAGCATAATATAATCTAATCAATTGAAATCCGTAATTACAGGACACTCTTTTATATTATTATCTCTAAATTGTTGAATAATGCGCAATACAGAAGTCCCTATTTAACTCTAGTCCGTATCCTATTTCTTTTATTCTTGGAAGTACGTTTTTCTATATTAACTACAAAACAACTTATGAAAACATATCCCTTTTTCTTTACTAGCCAATCTAGGCTATTCCTAACTTCATGTTAATCACTAAGCTAATAATGTCTTTACGAATCCCTACAGTGATACTTTTATCTCATCTCACTATTATAGGCCTTTGAAGTTGTCTTATACATACTTGGTGCTATTTATTATTTGTTATGTTGCAAGTTTCTTTTTAACTTTGGTTCTCATAGATAACTTTCCAGTTATGAACCAGTTAGGTTTATCCATAAATAAAAACTTCAACCTTTAATGATTTAAGGTCTTCATACCTTGGTAAGCTTAGATAGGTCACTCTACAGATAACTCAATGAGGAAACGAGAGAATAAGACAACGAAAGGAGATGGAGTTAAGGGGATTTTGTAGAACTTTTATTTACAAAAATACCTTTATGTTTTGAAAATATATTTTTCATTAGAAAAATACTTTAATTTAAACAATTTTAGAAATCTTGTAACCTTATGCTCTGATACCAAATGAAGCACTCCCACACCCATTAGTATTACCAATTAAGGTCATACTTAGAAATGTAGAACATTGTAAGTACAAAGAAATAATCCAAAGAGATTAAGATTTACATGACATAAAATAAAAACAGCGCAATCAATTGTTTCTTTAATAACTTTCCATTACAAAACATTATTTCACATAAGGTAAGTTTTATACAATCATGTGTCTCATGAAAAAATACATCTTTGTCAAAAAATCAGAATACAATAAAAAGATAACCCTCAGGTGAACCATCAATACAACCAATTATGTGGAATAATGTACAATAAGAAAAATGAGAATGCATCTGCAGTTGAGATAAGACTCCAAGAAAAGGTACTTCAAGCAATCCACACTATAACCACCCTGTAGCCTACTACGAGAAAGAAAAAAGAAGGAAAGAGGAGTGGGTCAGACATGAAATCAGGTGAGTTGTATAATTACTAGAACAATTGATAAATAAAGGCAATAGATAGAATAATAGTTCTGGTGTCATGTAGGGAAGTGTACGTATACAACTATCATATGAAGATTAAAGGTTTGATCGATTGATATCTCATTCGATTACCTATTTTACTACACTAGTCATTTTATTGCTTACACTTTCATGATAATGGAACATGATATAATTAGGAACTATGCAGTTTATTCCCCACTATTACCCTATTATATCTCGACTATATCTTATAACAGATTTCTACCGCTACATTATTTCCAAATAGCCTCTGAAATTGCCTTTCCACTGTAAGCCCTGCTATACTATGATATTCCCGATATATCCCATTATTTTAGCTATATTCAACCACTCCCGCTACATCTTTCATAAAAGAAATGAATTAAAAATGACATTTATACATTATAAATATTATAAAATTAGGATTTTAATTAAAAAATTGATAAAAAAATACTATGGTATTTTATTAAATTTAGTTAAGCTAAATAAAAGTTGCACTTATTTACTTATATTTGCAGGTGTTTTTATTTTAAATTAAGAAAGTATTAATTATAATTAATTTGAATGCTAAATTTTCATTTATTTACTATTTATATATTTTTAAAAGAATTAAGTACGGATTTTATGTGTTATTTTATAGTTATCCGCTATATCACAATATTTCCTCGCTTTATCCTCGCCATAAATTTTTGCACCTCTACTGCATCGAATATGCTGAGCGCTTTAACTACATAGATTAGGATTATTTTCCTAATACTACCCGTTGATCGTGTACTAAACCATAGAGTAATAACGTATGCTCACTATGGGTCTTGCGTTTATCAGGCCCGACCCATCAATAAAATGACAAGACATTACCGTAGGCGTCACATTGTCTTATTTTCCTCAATCAATTTAATGCACACACATTGATTAGCCGAAACGCACCCATACCTACCTCTATTAGAAACCATCTTTCTACCTAGCTCAGCATAGTGCGTGCCCTTGCCTTCTAGAATGAGACCATATGTGATAACAATGGTATGCTGACTAGTATGGACCCCCAACAAGCTAGCCTATTTGACCCAAATCTCCTTTGATTACGACCCCATATACATACCATAGAATCAAGCTTATAACTTAACATTAGTTCAATTTTACATTAAGCTTATTAGTTTATTTATAAAGTAATGGTCGAATGCCTAATCACAAGGGCACCATAGGAATACTATAAAATGCATAATCACAAGGCCACCATAGAATTGTTTAATCACAAGGCCAACATAGAATTATCGTAGAATGTCTAATCACAAGGCCGCCATGGAATAACCATAGATTTAGACTTATAAATTGAACTTCATTTTTTATTTAATTTCATTAAGCCTAATTGTCCATTTATCTATAACCTCATGTTATAATTATATTTGCATCTAAACCATATTTGTTTCTTAAGATTCTTTGTGTCTTTACAATCTATCATGTTTATAAAAATATGTTACAGTGAATTTTCTGTCATAACCTATGCCATAGCTATTCTGCAAATATTATCACATTTGCCTATTTTCAGTCCAATTTTTTTTTTTTGTTACAGTTTTACTTTATATATCAATTTAGTCCCAAATTACCAAATCATTTTCTACGTAATTCCAATTGAATCATATTTTCCAACACACACAAAATAAGGGATTATAATCAGTCGCACAAATTAGGCACATTAATCTATAGCCTAAATCAGTCATATACAACATGCGCAAAATAATGGACTACTGTCAGTCGCAAAAGATTAGGCGCACAAATCAGTCACCTAAATCAGTCGTATACATATGTCAATATTGCAAATCTTGGCATACTTTATGCATAACCAAAAATTAACATAAAACTGCAAATCAGATGCAAAAAGGGGAAAGAAGACTAAGAAAACAGTCTTATAGTATTTTAATTATTAACTAACTAAAAACTGTAAGAAAGAAAGACGGAAAAACTACATAATAACTTATAGAAAAGAATATTTACATAAAAATATAACCTACAAAAAAATGAACAAAACTGTAAGAACTATAAATAAAAATTGCAGAACTTTACAACTATTTTAATGCCTATTTACTTCAAAACACCTAAAATTTAATAACTATAAAACTCACCAGAAAAGCTTCTCTCGTGGCCCAGGCAAAACCCACCTCCAGAATACAAATATGAATGTTTTTTTTTTTCATAATGTCAATTCCCCTGGAATTTAAAATTATGGTAGCCTGTCTTCAAAAAATAAGATTAACCTAGGCGGGAAAGAGATGCGTTGTGAAGAATGAGGAAGGGTTGGAGGTCTATTTATAGGTTAAGCTGAGGATTCAAGGCCTTTAAATTTATGGATTAAATCTAGGCCAGTCATATCATCGAACCAATCAGAACTTTCCATGTCAGTTTAGATTTGAAAATAGGCCCATATATATGTACCAAGTCAGCGAAAAAATTAAAATCAATGTCACTGATTATTCTAGTAAATAAATCTCTATTGAACCACATTGGCTGACCTATGTGTGAATCAAAGCCCAATTAATTCTTAATGTGCATAATTAATCTTTAATGGTATAAGAACATAAAAACTTCAACATATATACATATTTAGGGTAATTAAATTTGTACTAATTAATTGCAAGTATACGCCTTACAATATATATATATATATATATATATCATAAAATAGAAACCTTGCATAAATGTCTAATAAGCAAAAATATTAAATAAAAAATTAACGTTATTTGCTATTTCGTCGTAACACATATAGTCAGTGCACAATTAAGTTATGTATATGTATATATATATATATATATATATATATATATAGGATTTGAAAAACATGTTAAGTAATGTGCAACTAATCCATAATTTATGCAATTAACGTGCGATTAACTCACAATGTATGAAATTAATGCATTACAATATGAAACAACATATACCCCAAATGTATGTGTGTATATATGTATATATATATATATATGCACACTCACACATACATGTATATAAACATACATATACACACACATACATATATATACATAAATATATAGATACACATACATATGTGTGTATGTATGTGTGTATATATATATATATATATATATATATATGTATGCATATATATACTTATGTACACACACACACACATATATATATATATATACACATATACATACACACACAGATATATATATATATATATTTCCTTATATGTATGATTTGATCTTATATATCTTTTATTTATATAAGTACATACATATATACTTCCCACATTGAACATGCATTTTTTTGATTGTTCTCTTAAACTTAAAATATGTCATTAGTGGAAATCAAACTCAAGACCTTTAGTCTAGGAAATGCATGCACTACCACTCCGCCAAACACAACTTTTGTTCATAAAATTAGAACATTGAGGATTGTTTTGTTTTATATGTGTTTCTTTTGAACTTATAAAGTCAATATTTTCTAAACCTTAAATCCAAATATATCAATATTATATATCAAACCGATCACCTCGGAAAGATCTTCGCAATGGTTACAAATATGACATCTAATTTATCTCATACTAAAAGTTAATTCTTCTATACTATTTTATTATGCACATTAATCCACAAATTCAAATGCGTTCCTTAACATTTATGATAAAATACTCTTTGTCAGCCTTTTATATTATATCTATTAGGTTAATCTTTATTTATTCCTCTATAACGTAATTGTGGACGTTTCCATTAATTTTATTTGCTAATTTATAACGTTGTATTTTCATAACATTATGTTAGGAATGAGGATCAAGGATCTTAAGGCAAAACTAACACTAGAGGGGGGTGAATAGTGTTTTGAAGGATTTATAGAAATCCTAAATTAATTAATAATTACACAAACTACTATATGAATCAAAGAATGAGTATCACAACAGACGCAATCACAGATGCATGTATAATCAAAAGTAAAATGCAGAAAAGTAAAGAACACACCTGATTTTTATACTGGTTCGAATAACTCCTACGTCCAGTCTCATGCAACGCTGGATTGCACAGAGTTTTATTAACATATGTATACATTTACAACATCCTTGATTTCATGGCTATAAGTTTAACACGGATTTAACATGTAAGGACCTGTGACTTCCCCGGTAAGGACAGTCCGGATACTTTGAGGACAAGACGAATCAGAACGCAAATAGAAGAACATTTCATTGTTAATTACAACAATTCCATCAGAATACAAGAATATACAGAGTATGAATAAATAATATACATTCGACAAATATCAGAGATTACAATAAATTACATAGCAGCGGAAAATAGTACAAGGCACAACTGAAGGAGATATACGGATACAGAGCTTTCCGGATATCATTCCAGCTGTAAATCAGGATCCTGTGAATATAAATCTGCAAAACCAAAACTACTAGCTGCCTGTGCGAAAAGTAGGGGCACCCAGAGTTTATGTTAAAACAATAAACTCCAGGTCAGTCATGTGACTGGTGTGAGAACTAAAACAGTTATTAATCTTTATCTTAAAGTTAGGTATATCGAGGGACCACGCAGTATAATACGGAACGGGTTTCTTCCCAAGAACACCAGTGCATAAAACAACAGTGCAATGCTAAATAAAAAAATGAAGCTATTATAAGACCCAGGTCCCATCACACAATGCAACACAAGCCAGAGGATAGGATTTTACCTTATAATAGCCAAAGAATGCTTGTTACGCTAAATTTCATCTTTTATTATTACTATAAGTGTATAGTGTCAAAACAATTTCAATCATAAATATCAATCATAGACGGCATGGGTACCATATATCATGTCGCCATACTAGGCTCTACAATCAAAACAGCAAATGTCACGTATTGGAAGTTGGGTTTCCATCTGTGAACCGAGGCAAAAGATAGTCCTCACCAATTCGAGACGCTCTAGCCCGTGTCTCAGGACCTAGACTTAGGTGGGCCCTTGGATCGTCAGGGCCAGTCCACCGATATGGATAAAAATGCCTGAACACTGCGTTTCCTCGCCCTTTGGGGAGTCAATGAGCCAAATGACTCTATCAACTCCACACAGTCACTGATATACCCGAGGCGCCTCGCAACAGCAACAACCAAACAGATGAAAATAATATAAATGTCAGGGCTGGTAGGTCACTGACACCACCCTAGCTATAAGGAAACACATGCCCTCGCTGATGTCCTCTCCCGTTTCTGGTTCACAACCATGGTGTGAGGCTCACGAATCAACATTACACAAAGCTATGCCACACAAGCGGTGCTTTGATCATCAACCACAAGACTGTGCTTTTCAAAAGAAGCCTTGATCAATTGCCACTTAGGCATGCCACACAGGCCATTCACTCCATGCGTTTGATATCCATCAATATATAACCCCTGAGCTCGTACGTCTCAGAGAAGGGCGTTAAGCAAGAGAATAAATTCTCCGCCACCAAACAGATATATATTTAATAGAAATCAATCACACAAAATAAATTCCAATGTCAGACACACAGTCCATTTACAAGTTCGTTCTGGGTCTGAACGAAACCGGAGGCACCTTGTACCTCGCATATACATCGATCCATAAGTGCGTCTGGACGATCACCAACTGATTCCCTCCTCTTGGGTGCACAGCCCAATCAAGATCATCAGTAATCACCCAAATGATGTGAAGACCTCCGGTCTTCAACCACCGTCTTCATCTTCGACACCACTTCGAATCAGTTATTCAGAATGGGATAAACCCGATCTTTCGGAATAACTCGCGTATATAATAAACAAGTGTTACACAAACACAACATACGCCTCATTCCAATTCAGAATATTCTTTTATTCAAATTTTCTTATACTTTGGGAAAGGTTCCCATTAATTTTATCAAAGATAAATTCTTTAAATTTACTCTTTAATCTTCTTTTGAATATCAATTCAAACTAGTTGGGATTAGCGAAACACACCGAAGTAATCATTTATTTTATTTCCCAATCCCAACCTATTCATCCCATGAAGTAAAACTGGCCATACTTCATATCTAACACCATGGTGTTATCGGTAAATTCAATTGCCATTTCACGTTCAAATCTAATTAAAGATTTAACTATCGCCTGGAGCAAAACTGGTGATACTCCATTCTCGATCATATCAATCTAATTAAAGATTCATTTAAACTTCACTTGGTTTTAATCTTCTCAAAATCACATCAATGTTTGTTTAACTTGGGAAACCATATCCTGTCTTTAACTGGGTTACAGAACCAATGTCATTTAAAACACGGTTCAATATAAACCCAAAATCACATTCCATTCCAATTCAATTATTGAAACTTCTGGTTACTTTTAAAACCCTTTCAAATCCAATTTATTTATTTAAAAATAAATAAATTATTATTCTAGTTCAAAACTAGTTCATTTTGATAAAAATCTATTTTTATCTTTTCAAATATGGAATTCTTCATCCCAATTCTTCACAAATCATTTCTTATGATTTTACACAAATTATTACTATTTTTAATAATTTTATCAAGGCCCGTACAGTCGATTTCCATCAACGGCCATCGAACTGCACTTACATCGACCTTTTCCAAATTTGATTTGGACATAATTCCAAATCCAACCGTTAGATTTCAAATCTCTAATATCCGTTAGAAAGCCTTTTTCAATACGAACCCAACGGTTCCGATTTTAGGAGAATCCGACGGTCGGATCACCCATAATATCCATTCGAAGTCAATGGTCGAAATTCGCGAACTGCCGCGGCGCAGCGCGTTCTATTCAGGCCATTATATATACATATATATATGTTATATATATTATATATATTTCGTCGATTTCCTTTCGAAACATATTTTAGAAATCGTTTTAAATTCGTTTTCAAAACGATTTCAACTTCATATTCAATTTCTAATCAAAATTGAATATTCCATATCATTAATCTATAAATGATAATATTTTCAAAACGTTATATTTTGAAATCACTTCCTTTTCCATATTCATTATAAAAATGAATAAAATCGATATAAATAACGTTCACGTCAAAATGGCGTAAATCTAACTAACACGGCTTTATATATTTCAATAACTTCGTTATTCTATTCAACAAATGAATATTTTCTTCAACACATGAAATTTGCTTTTATTCAACACATGAATATATATTTTATTTCAACACATGAATATATATTTAATTCAACACATGAATTTTCTTCTATTTAACACATGAATATATATTTTATTCCACACATGAATTTTCTTCTATTCAACACATGAACATATATTTTATTCAAGACATGAATTTTCTTCTATTCAACACATTAGTATATATTTTCCAAATTGGAATGAGGCCCAATCAACTACCATATAGTGTTAATTATATGAATTTCATACACACACGTACACTACAACAATCAAACACAGGCAACCATTAACCAAAGTGCATTCTACACTGCATAAGCATCAAATATAAATATTTAACGCTTATAACAGACTGTCAATCTATTGATCGACATACAACTAATTATTGGGACTAGTGTATGGCCAATTTCATCCCAACACCCGTGTGGGGTTTCACATCAACAAACACATATTTTTATTTGTGCCATTGGGCGATGTGTAAAATTTATCCTCCCAATCAATATCAGTCAAATCGGTGTACATAAACAAATCATTCGATTTGTAAATGAATATTTATTTTATTTCAACACATGAATATATATATCTTAATTCAACATATGAATGTATATTTTATTTCAACACATGAATATATATTTTAATTCAATACATGAATATATATTTTATTTCAACACATGAATATATATTTTATTTCAACACATGGATAAATATTTTATTTCAACACATGAATATATATTTTATTTCAACACATGAATATATATTTTTCACATCACAATCAACAGTCAAATTTCACAACACAACCAATCACACAAGTCGTCCATGTTCTGTGGACAATGGGTATCGGGTGCTACTAAGCACCGTCTGCATCCTAGTATATATTTCAACTAGAAAATAAAATAAAAGTGAGGAGTTCTCACCAAGGGTTCCACTCCACCGTGCTTTCTTTCTGAACGGTTTGGATTTGCCTAAAATTCCAATGCAACCTTTTCCCGCTGTTCACAATAAAAATCACACTTTTATTCTTGTACTGTTCATATAAAAATCACATTTTTATCCTCTACATTATATAAAAATTATATTTTTATTCTCTACATTAAAAAAATCATATTTTTATTCTCCATATTATATAAAAATCATTTCTTTTTCAAATATAAAAATCTATACTTTTCAAATATAAAAATCAATACCTTTCAAATATAAAAATCAATACCTTTCAAATATAAAAATCAATACCTTGCAAATATAAAAATCTATACCTTTCAAATATAAAAATCAATACTTTTCAAATATAAAAATCTATACCTTTCAAATATAAAAATCAATACCTTTAAAATATAAAAATCTATACCTTTCTAAGAATCATATCTTTATGTATTTCATATAAAAATCTGATTTTTATGCAATGTTATTCATATATAAATTCCTGAAAGTAAACAGTGGTGTCTATATTGGAAAATTAATCACTTATAGGTTTTTTTTTTTGGAAATGGGTCCATGGTTGTTGAGGGGGTCGGAATAGTGGGTGGCGCCGGTTGTAGGAGGTGGTGGGGCGCGTTCTTGTGATGGCCGGTGGCGGCGGTAGGCCCGGGGTGTGGCGGCGACTGCTGGTTTTGGGGGGAATGGGTTGCGCGATCTTCCTTTCGGAGAAGGAAAGAGAAACAAGGGCGGAGGGGTTAACTGGGCGGAGCTCGCCTGAGGCGATGGCGGCGGTGGCGGTGCCAGGGAGGAGGGCGACGAGGGCTTCCTCGGTCCGTTGTTGTCTCTTTTTTTTCCTTAATCGATTTCGAAATGAACTGGTAAAAAAAGGGGGGTTGACTTGGGTTAAGGAGAAAGGGCTTGGCCAATTATATATTTAATTTGTTTTAAACTCTCAAAAAGTTACCTTTTTCGTTCGGACTCGAAATTGAACCCAACGACTGTCATCCCTAGCTAATTACCCCCATTCCGAACACAATGGGATAGGTAACATCAGCTGATTCAACCGTTTCGACTAGTTTTCGTCAAAATTAAAATATAAATCTATATATTGAATTTGAATGCGCATTTATATTTATTGGGGCCACATACAGACTCTAAAAATACCCAAAAAAAAATTTCTAGCTTCGTATTGACGATGCAGTTCGAACAAAACTAATTTCGTCAAATTCTGAGACCGTTTGAAAAATGGCTATTTTCCAGTCGATTAAAATCAACTGAAACTGGTCAAACGCGTTTTCCTTTTCCATGCCCACATATTGATTCAGAAAATTACGGGTTTTGAAACCTAGCAATAACTTGACATCACAGATCCAACAATAGTGGTTTCGTCGAAAACCGAGGTCGTTTGCAAAATTTACATTTTTTTAAGGGCCAGAATTCCATAGCGACTATTCTGAATTTTCAACTGGGCGTAACTTTTCATCCCCGCTATGAAATTTTGATTTTTTCGGATTCGTTGTAAAGATATTCTCAATTAGAATCTAATATTTTTGGTTTCGCCAAAATCCGGTTTATTTTGAATTCTGTACATCCATTTGAACTTTGAAATCGAATTATCAAACTACCGCGCCATTTTCAATTCCTTTTATAATTATAATTAATTATATATTTTCTAACGACGATTCAAATAAAACTATACATTCTAATTCTATTCAAAATTAATTTCTCATCGTTATTATTTAAAATAATTCATTTTAAATATTCAAAATTCATCAAAATTGCCAAAATAAAAATTTTTAATTGGCTTGGATTTCTGGGTTATTACAATCTCCCCCACTTAAAACTTTTTGTCCCGAAAAGGAACGAAGCCGAAAGTTGTTTAACTAATCAACTCAACTTTCATTCTTTTTATTACGGCTTAAGTTCTTCAACTTTTCAGTTTCTAAAAACTTTTCAAATTTTTCAAAAAATTTGGCTAATACCCTAAAATTTCGCCATAACCTCCCCTGCACCTGGGACTTCGAGATATTATAAATAGCCTCCCATGGCCCTCATCAATCCAAAAAGAAAAAGAAATAGCCAAGCGGCTAGCCATTCGGCTCATAAAATCATCAAAAACCCAAGAAATACAATAAACATGTACCTATTTGTCGGGCAAACAATTTTATTCCTCTGCTCTAGCCTCCTTGCTATGACCTGTTCAATGTAAGTACATGTATATGCATGCAAATGCGACAAATTTTCAATACAATTCACTTTTTGGTACAATTTGGCTAAAAATTCAAATTCTAATTAATCAACCAATAATCAAACAACACAATCAGCAATCAATTAGTTGATTATCATTTCAAATTCATAATTTTGATATATAGTCAAAAATCACATTTTTGATGCCAAATCACAACAATATATTCTAACTATATTTTGGTTCTCACACCAGTCTAATGGAAATATATAGAGATCCCACTTTCGAAACACGAAAATAAATCCTGATGATGACGCGTTAATCATCAGAATCATGTCCGAGTGACTAGAGTGTGATTTTATATCTATCCGGTATATTACAACTTCGAATACACGTGGATCAGACGTATACGTAAAGTCTTTATATACTGGACTGTCCAAATTCAATACAAATAAATATTCAAATACGAAAAATTGATTTAAATTTTCAAAACAAAAATTGTTTTCATTTTAAAAATATACTCTTCACACTCGTTCTAGGATACTACTGATCCTATCTCTAATGAGTCACTCCCATTGGATATTGCTAATCCAATTTCGGATGAATTCTTTCATTTGGTTCTAACGTGTCTTGTTCTCTAAGCTCTGTAAACCAAAGCTCTAATACCAACTGTAAGGACCCGTGACTTCCCCGGTAAGGAAAGTCCGGATACTTGAGGAAAAGACGAATCAAAACGCAAACAGAAGAACATTTCATTGTTAATTACAACAATTCCATCAGAATACAAGAATATACAGAGTATGAATAAATAATATACATTCGACAAATATCAGAGATTAAAATAAATTACATAGCAGCGGAAAATAATACAAAGCACAACTGAAGTAGATATACGGATACAGAGCTTTCCGGATATCATTCCAGCTATAAATCAGGATCCTGTGAATATAAATCTGCAAAACCAAAACTACTAGCTGCCCGTGCGAAAAATAGGGGCACCCAGAGTTTAGGCTAAAACAATAAACTCCAGGTCAGTCATGTGACTGGTGTGAGAACTAAAAAAGTTATTAATCTTTATTTTAAAGTTAGGTAAATCAAGGGACCACGCCGTATAACACGGAACGGGTTTCCTCCCAAGAACACCAGTGCATAAAACAACAGCGCAATGCTAAATAAAGAAAAATGAAGCTATTATAAGACCCAGGTCCCATCACGCAATGTAATACAAGCCGGAGGATAGGATTTTACCTTATAATAGCCAAAGAATGTTTGATACGCTAAATTTCATCTTTTATTATTACTATAAGTGTATAATGTCAAAACAATTTCAATCATAAATATCAATCATAGACTGCATGGGTACCATATATCATGTCGCCATACTAGGCTCTACAATCAAAACAGCAAATGTCACGTATTGGAAGTTGGGTTTCCATCTGTGAACCAAGGCAAAAGATAGTCCTCGCCGATTCGAGACGCTCTAGCCCATGTCTCAGGACCCAGACTCAGGTGGGCCCTTGGATCGTCAGGGCCGGTCCATCGATGTGGATTAAAATGCCTGAACACTGCGTTTCCCCTCCCTTTAGGGCGTCAATGAGCCAAATGACTCCATTGCCTCCACACAGTCACCGATATATCCGAGGTGCCTCGCAACAGCAACAACTACACAGGCGAAAATAATATAAATGTCAGGGCTGGTAGGTCACTGACACCACCCTAGCTAGAAGGAAACGCATGCCCTCCCTAATATCCTCTCCCGTTTCTGGTTCACAACCAGGGTGTGA